>OZ000471.1:7500000-8750000 GCA_963922655.1 Cardamine chenopodiifolia
GTCCAAACATAATTTTTAAAATGAACACTCACCAAAGCACAAAGCTACAAGAATATTAGTGTTCCTTGGAAACACAAACAGTAGCAATTTGTGTGAAAACACGAGCAAAGAAGAAACAAGATTAGTGTTTAAAACTTTGTTACTTGTGAAAAGTTCTAAACACTAATCTTGTTTAAAACTTTGTTTAAAACATTGTTACTTGTGCAATTTCCATAGAAAAACATCATTTAAGTGGCAAAAATGGTAGGTATGCACCCCTTTAATTAAGAGAGCAGCGGTTCAATTCATTCATCATTTCATCTACAATTTGGAAAACGGCACATGGGAAATTTTTCTCTGTGAGGTTTTCGTTTAAGGCAAGTTAGGCGATTAGTCTAAGGCTTCCTCATGTGGCATAGGATGGCATCCTCGCCGCCGGGCAGGCTTTCGCTGTCCCGGAGTCGTAGATTAACATCTCTGGAGCGGTGAGGAAGATAGTGTTGGGCCTAGTTCTGGAGCTAAGGTGTTATCAGAGAAAGAGGTGGTTTTGGGGTCTGCAGGTTCTGAGGGGTGTTCTGAGGATGTTTATCTAGTCGAAGCTCTTGGTTCAGATCGTCTGGTGAAACCGGTTGAGAGAGTAGAGGGGCTTGGTTGATGTAGGTCTTTTGCTTGTTTCATCGGTAGTGAATGGAGTTCTTAGAGTGGATATCCCTTATGAGATTTAGGACAATGCCGAGCTGTTATGGAGGTGTTTCCTTGAGGATGCTTAGATGCGTTCTCATGTATTGAAGCACAAGTATAGGCATTTTGCTGATGTGCCTTTGGTTGCGAGCGATTGGACTCCGGAATCTGCTCACGAGAGGCATGATCTCTGGGCTATGCCTACGAGGGTTGAATTTAAGAATGTCCCTAGGCATTTGGATTTTCATAAGGGGCTAAACTTCTTAGGGAGCAATACTGATAAATTCGTGAAACTCCACCCGAATACTGAGTGTTGTATGAGACTTGATGTGGTGCGAATTCTGGTGGATCATAGTGGAGCCTTAGTCTTTGTGTATGTGTGTTATCCGTGGCTTCCATCGCATTGTTCCACTTGTTTAAAATGGGAGCATGGAGATAAGGAATGTCTGATGCCACACAAAGTTACCATTTTATCGAGAGAGTGGTGTAGGTGTGAAAATGGGGGATGTGAAACAGAAAACAAAGATTGGGGAGCTGAGAACAGAGGTTGTGGGAATAGAGGCTGGGGCTTTGGTAACAGGGGCGATGGCTTCTTTATCGCCTCGACCTGGAATTTAGGCTAGAGAGGTGGTGAAAGACTTATTATCGGAGCAGGAACAATCCCAATCGATTATAAAGTCGCCATTAAATTCACTAGTTGTAACGTTGCCAAAGTCTATGGAATTACAGAAGATGTCGTTTATAACAGAGGAGGGTAGATATGCTACAACAGAAGTGGTGATAGCAGAGTGTGTGGAAGGGGTTACCCCTGAGGAGGAGTGGTCAATGGTTGCTAGGTCTGGGAGACGTTCTCTAGTGAAGCCAACGGTGACGACTCCAGTGCAGTTAGGTGATCCAAAGTCTAGTACTAGTTCACCATCGGGGTTCACTGTTTTGGCATCTTTAAATGATGTGAACTATATGGCTGAGGAGGGTGAGATTTTGGATCAAAATCTAGTGATCCCAGAGGGGATTCAAGTTGTAGCAGCGATGGTGGCTAAAGTTAAGCAGTTTGGAAAATATAAACATAAAGGGAAGCCAATCTTAAAGTAGAAAGGCATTATTCAATTGGGTACAAGAAGAAATAATAGCAGAGCTTCCAATCCGAAGCATTGATATCGTCTATCTTCTCATGGAACATGCATGGATTCAATAAGTCATGTAAGCATCACGACGTAAAAGAGTGGATTAAATTTGCTAAACCGATTTTTAGATGCATTGTGGAGACAAGAGTTCAAGAGGAAAACTTTAACTCTGTTTTTAATGCATCGTTTCTTGGCTGGAATTCTATCAAGAACTATGATTATCATTGGTTAGGCTGAATCTGGGTGATGTGGTCGAATAATGCGGAGGTTACTCGAATCTACAAGAGTGCACAACTTATAACTATCGGGGTTTCTATGAGTTTTGGCCAAGTGTTTGTGTGCTTGTGTGTTTATGCTTCTAATTTTCAAGCTGAGCGTCGAGCTCTTAGGGCTGAGTTAGAGTGGATAGAGGCTAAGTTTGTTCGACAGAATATCACATGGCTTGTGCTTGGAGATTTCAATGAGCTCTTGAGTACATCAGAGCATTCTTGTTTTCAAGATTATCGTTTTAATCAGGCTGGTATGTTGGAATTTCAAAACTCATTCTCTGTTTGTGGACTAACTGATATCACGTCAACTGGGCCTTCCTTTACGTGGTGGAATAGTCAAGCAGAGAACCCAATCAGGAAGAAATTAGACTATGTTATGGTTAATGGTTAATGGCTCTCCAAGATTCTGCAATCCTTTGAGTTGTTTGAAACTGGTGGTATTTCGGATCACACGAGGAGTTAGGTTAAGATGGATAATCGAGTTTCTACAGCTTGGAAACTGTTCAAATTCTTCACTTTTCTGGCATCAACTCCACAGTTTCTCCTTGTTGTAAGTCAACACTGGCCTGCTCTATCTATCATGTTTCACTCTCGTATGGCCTTTCACAGGTTCACGGACAAATGAAGGCCTCAAAGTGCCAGCTTTGAAGTTTAAATAGAAAAACTTACGGTGCCCTTACTCTTCGAGCTTAGGAAGCTTTTGATAAGTTGTGTGTAGCTCAAGCGGTAGCATTACAAAGCCATTCCCACCAGTCCTTTGTTGCAGTCTAAGATGCCACTACAATCTGAAACCATTATGCAGAAGTAGAAGAGAAGTTATATAGGAAAAAATCATGTGTCACTTTGCTTGGTTCGGGGGATCACAACACAATTTTTTTCCATTGAACGGTAAAGAGTCGAGTGTCGAAAAATGTCATTCAGAGAATCACTATGGCTGATGGGGGGGAGTATATTAATGGAATTGGAGGATATAAAATTTGAAGCACTGAGTCATTTTCAGGGTATTGTAAATCCAAATTCACAAGAAACAATAGGGGTCTCTGAAGCTTACCTACAAATGCTTATTGACTATCGTTGTTCTTCGCTTGAGGCGGCAGCCCTTATTCGGCTTTTTTTAGCTGAGGAGATTCGATAAGTGGTTTTTCTAATGCCTTCGGATAAGGCTCTGGGACCTGACGGGTATCCTGTTGAATTTTATTGAGAAGCTTGGTATGTGGTAGGTAAATATATGATTACTGCTGTGCAATCTTTTTTTGTACGGATTTATGCCGCAAGGTGTTAATTCTACGATCTTGACCTTGATACCTAAGCTAGATGATCTGGTTACCATGACGGATAATCGACCTATTGCGTGATGTAATACAGTTTACAAGGTAATATCGAAACTCATTGCTAATCGTTTGAAATGTACATTGCCGAATATGATTGAATGGAATCAAAATGCTTTTGTCAAAGAAAGGTTATTGCTAGAGAATGTTTTGCTGGCTACAGAGCTTGTCAAAGACTATCAAAAAGATACATGTCCTGTATGTGATAAAATTCGATGTCTAAAAAGCATTTGATACAGTTTAGTGGGATTTCATCGTCTCAGTGGGATTAAAAATACAAACAAAAAAAAGAGGATTCATAAACAGAAAAGTCATCCATGAAAACCTCTGTTATATCCTAAATTAGGTACAAATGGGAATCTAAAAGAAACAAGAATAGCTATCTATAAAACAGTAGTAAGAATGGTTAGCCAATCTCTCAAGCATTTGATCAATAAAAAGCAAAGGAAAATGGTCCTTGCGAGTAGCGACATTCAATTTTCTATAATAAATGCACATTCTATGCCCTGTAACAGTTCTAGTTTGAATCAACTCATTCTTATCATTCTGAACAACTGTTACACCACCTTTCTTTGGAACAACATGGAATGAGCTTACCTAAGTACTATTAGGGATAAAATATATGATGCCCGCTTCTAGAAGTTTCATTATCTCTTTCTTTATAACATCATTTAGATTTGGGTTTAACCGCCTTTAATGTTATATAAAAGTCATTTATTCATCCTCTAGATGTATCCTATACATACAAACATCAGGTGAGATTCATGTGATATCATCAAGTGAATAGTCTAAGGCCCTACGATACTTTCTAATTTCAAATGGAAGTAAACAGTCTTAGCATTGTTCAACGCAGCATTGATGATCACATGGTAGGTACCAAGAAACGTGTACCTTAGCTCATATGGGAGTGTTTTGAGCTCAACCTTTGGAGCTTTCAGTTCGCTCCATGGGTTGTTATTGGAGGTGCAGGGAAGCTGGCTGTTGGAGGTTTCTCTACAGCTTCATCCAAACTCATGTAAGCTACCATATTTCCCATTACTTGGCTTGAATGCAACATCTCAGCATAGCCAGTTGTATCCTCAATCAGAAAACCATATTCACTATGTACATCCGTTAAAGCAATCTCTAATGGATCATCCGTCAAGATCTCTTCAACCACTTCGTCAGAGACTTATAGCGAGTCGTCAACCGAGAATGTCTACCCATCCAAAATTGGTTTCTTCAGCAGCTTTTCCATCTCAAACTTCATAATAATATCTCCTAGGTGGAGATTAATTCATCCATACCAGACATCTATCATGGCTCATGCAGTGCATATGAAAGGTCTTCTTCCAGCTCTAGAACCACAAAATCCGCATGCAATAACACATTGCCAAATCATGTGGATTGAGTCAACAAGAGGTAGTTCACAATAACTTCTTAGGACAAGTAAGGTATGGAATCATCTAGATTTTCTTTACACTTCGCCTCTTTAAAGTCCTTCCATGACTTCTTAGGACGAGTAAGGTATGGGATCCTTGGAGAACACACACACGCAGGCGGTGGCGGATCTGACTTCTCTGCAGGATCTTCCTATCAGCTCTCTCATTCTCTAATTCATCTCATTCTTCGAGATCGATGATACCGTCTGTCTTGTAAATCTTTGAGAAATACTAGTGACGCCCGAATTTGCACGAACGTTTTTCCCTGAGATTGTTGACCTTCAGCGACCACCTACTGTGGGTAGACTTGAGTCTATGGATTTTTAATATTTGTACTCCTTTATGACAAGTTTGGGTGATTTCTATAATTCTGGTTGAATCCCCTATTTTGCATGAACCCTTATCCATTCACATAATTCACTTCTTGAAAGTCCTCAGTCTCGTCCTCAGCAATCTCTTGACAGTAAAGTTCATTTGAACCATCTTCATAAGGTTGAACATCTCTCTGATTTTCCTTCATCAACAAACTCAACTTCGCATCCAGCTCATCAATCTTCTGAGAGTTCACACTGTTAACCCATTTAGATGGATCATACTATGTGCATCGACTGTGAGAACTTGTAGCCAAGTTCTTTATCAATTGGTACGCTCTTGATATGCTCTTAGTTATAAAGTCTTTGTTGCTTGCAGCATTGAGAGCATTTTCATAGTCCCAATCGACTCCATCATAGAAAATCTAGAGAATATGCTCATCTGAATAACCATGATGAGAGTACTCCCTATGGTATTTGAATATCTCCCAAGCCTCGCAAAAAGACTCCCCTAAATGCTATCCAAAAATAGTGATCTTGTTTCTCAGAGAAGTTGTCTTGGACTTAGTGTAGAAGTGGTCTAATAAGGCTGCTCTACATTCAGCCCAAGTCCTCAATGATTCTGCAGGTAGTGACTTAAACCAACTCATTGCCTTTTCTACCAAAGAGAAAAGGAATAGTTTGCACTTGAGGTAATCAGCAGGTATCCTATTCGACTTAGTGGTACTGCAAATCTCTTCAAAATTCTCTATGTGATCTATTGGGTTCTCAGCAGGTAAACAATGAAATGTATGCTGCTTCACTAATGCGATCATCTGAGGCTTGATCTCATAGTCTTGCCTCGCAATATCTGGCGAGCAAATAGCAGCTCTGTTCTAGGTAGAATGTGTGGGGTGTGTCAGTGTCCCCAGTAGCATGTTGTTGTGCTTGTTGATGTTATTGCTTTTGTTGCAACTGCTGCAGATGTTGTTGTAAATCCTGGAGCTGAGCAGCCGTAGTGGCATGAGCATATTAGCAAGTGCACGGTTATGGTTGTCGAAATTATCACCCATGTGTGCTAGCTTCGAATTTGCTTCCTTAGCTTTGTTGTTAGTACGTTATGTTCTTGCTAGCTCATGATTAGTGAGTTGCAGGAGGTTGTCAGAGCCTTCACTTCTTCTATGCATGCACTTGAAACACACAAGCAAGTAAAATAGAAATTTGTTAGTAAAATCTTATTAGACTAAACTGCAGTTTAGATTCAAAGGTAACGTAATTGGTCCTCGGCAACGGCGCCAAAAAATTTGATACACTGAGTTTTAACCTTATATAAACTACTGCAAGTGCACCGCAAATGTTGTAGCAATCTAGGGATCGAATCCATAAGGACCAAGTGTCACACTACGACCCCAAAAGAATGAACCTAAGCTAAGAACAAAAGTATAAATTTTTTAATTTTTGATGCAATAATGTAAACGAGTAAATAACTAAACGATGTAAGTTATGAATTAAAAGTGTTAGACTTTAGGAATATTCACAGAAAATCAGAGATCATGTACCAAATAATAATTCAGGAAATTAATAAGCACTATCTTGAACTCCAACATAAATTTATAATCAATCAATTGTCGTGGTATCAATCACTTTATCTAGCAACCTAAGATTCTAAATTATCGTTTGAATTTAAAATTCTATACAAGCAGTAATAAGCATGTTCGATTTGTTCACGAATTGCCTTAGCATCAAATTTCATTGGTTAAGGAAAATTCACTCAATTTTGTTCTATCCAGCAGTCTATAACACTTTTGATAAATAGATTAAACCCTAAATCAGAGACTAAATGATCAATTCAAACTAAGCAATCAAAAACGATAGATGAAGATAACAAATGATAAAACCCTATCTAAGGTAGGGCCCTTCAATGAAGAAAAGAAGAGACTTTTGGAAAAGTTGTTCAAAAGAGTATATTACATCATTTTTAATTTGTGAATTTTTAATGATCGCCGTGTTCTGCATGATGGATCTTTAATTCCAATGAGCCTTTCAAACCAGTACTTTTTGTAATCGACTCTATAGCTTCTTATGTATGATTCAATGATTTATATATTCCTTTAAAACGCTAAACCTAACTATGAAACTATTCAGTCATGGATGTAGAAAAACAATAGAGAGATGAATATAATCACATAATCATAAAAATAAGAAACCCAAAGAGGTTCAAAAAAGTTCTCAAGAGATGAAGAGTCATAGATTCTTCTCCTCAAAGCTTACAAGTTTGCCAAAAGCCAAAAATCTGAATAAAATATTGTGTACCCTAAACAATGGTTAAAAACTAGTATATATACCTTAAATCACGTCATAGAGCAAAATTTCTTTTTTCTCTGCGTAGGTCGGTTCGGGTCGAATCGATCCAATGCTGAATAGATCAATCTAAAACTTCACAGCAAATGAGATTGATCGATCATCTTGCAATCAGCATATTTCAACCTGAAAAGATTCTAAAACATATAAAATACTTTAAAAAGTCTATGAAAATATGGTTAGAAAACGTAAAAACCGCATTATATCAGAGTGATGGCTTGCAATCGGCATTCCTTGTTTCTGTCATAATCGAAAGAGCATATTTTTGTTGTGAAAGAAAAACTCCTTCATTGGACCGAGAAAATTCAATATCCAAAAAATACTTCAGTTTCTCCATGTCCTTCATATGAAAACACTTACTTAAGTATGCCTTGAAAGAGGTTAGTATACTCAAACTATTGCTGGCAATAACTAAATCATCAACATAGATGAGAATCCGAATCTCCATGGCATCGGTTGAGTAAGTAAACAATAAATCAGAATAAGTCTGTGTAAACAACAACGTTGAGTAAAGGTGTTGTTAATTTGGCAAACCAAAAACGAGGTTTGTACAACGACTTGTGAAGACGACAAACCTTAGTAGGATTTGACTAACAAAACCCGGGAGGTAGTTTCATATAAACTTCATCCTTAAGTGTGCTGCCGTAAGCACAACCTCTCCCAAAATTTGATAGGCAAGCTACCCTGAAACAACAAGGCACGAGAGATATTGAGGATATGTCCGTGATTTCTTTGGACACGGCCATTTTTCTGAGGCGTATCAATGCACGAAGTTTGATGAGTGATCCCTTGTTCACAAATATAACAAGAAAGACACATGAACTCAGTGTAATTGTCGCTACGGACCATCTTGGCTGGTTTGTTGAATTGTTTTTCTGTCATTACGCAAAAGTTTCGAAAAATGTACTGACTTTGGATTTGGCAAGAAGCAGATAAGTCCACACTGCTCTTGAGAAATCATCGACAATTATCAAGAAATAAAGGGTCCACCTGAAGTTGGAACCCGGTACGGATCCCATACATCACAATGAGTAAGAAAAAAACACTTATTTGATTTATTTAAACTCCTAAAAACACTTTTGTGTTTGCTTTGCCCTAAAAAAAGTGTCACAATGACTCAGGACAGTAGACCTCTTTAAAGACAAACATAATTAAAACCGATAAAACTGAAAACGACGGAAGTCCTAGCCTTTAGTGCCACAAATTTTGATCCACTAAATCAGTAACGTGATGAACCCTTGCAGCCATAACATCTTTGAAACAATAAACCTCATCCTGCTCTTCACTTGCTTTAATCAGAATCCTCATGAAATGGTCATGTAAAACACACAACATATCAATTAGAAGGGCATAACAGTTTGTTTGTTTCAATAATTTTGAAATTGAAATTAAAGAGCAGTTTAAGTTTGGCACAACCAAAACATTAAACATTGTTATGCGATGGGATAGAAGAAAAATGCATGTATGAGTTGGGTAAGTCCAATTTCCGTCGGTAATACCTACTGGACAGGGTGAACAACTTTGGGTCTGTTCTAGCAACGAGAGATCTCCTGTCATATGATGAGATTCTCCTGTGTCTAGAATTAAATCACCATGTATATTCTTATTGGACAGCTTTTCAGATGATGACTTTGTTCTGTCATTAAGCATCTGAGCTAGTGTTTTCCATTGGTCATGAGTAATGTCTGGGAACGTGGAGGAATTTGATGAAGTTGCATAAACAGCATTAATTCATGCAGTACTGTTTCTAGTCTGATCAGAAGAAGGAACACTTGGTCCGCGTCCTCCACTCGTTGAACTTCTACCACCACTTCTTTTTTTATCTATGTCTTTTTTTCCTTAGATGAAAACTGCGGTTTAAACCTATTATCCTTATATCTCCATAACCCTACATCCTCGTCTAAATAAGCACAGTCCTAGACTTTTTCTATTTCAGCTTCAATATGTGCCAGAGCTTGAGGTCTCCTTCGTCTAGGCCTGTTATTTACTAAAACCTCCACCAAAGTATCAGCAGCCTTAATCCCCATGTCAACAAATCCTCTTTCCCCCAATATATCTATTAATCAGCCAAGTGAACACCAATCATCATACCAAAATGAAGTGTGAAAACCACTACGTACCTCAACCTTGTGATAGTCTTTTGCATAATTTTGATACTTGAGGATTTTTTGCCACATCCAATAACCTCTCATCTTGGTAGATTTTTTTGACCAGAATGAACCTTTCCGAGTTAGGTTTTTCTTTACCCAGTTTACCCACAGGGAGTCCTTGGACGAGACCAACCGCCATATCAATTTGTAACAGCTCACTTTATTCGCCTCGACTAATGATTTTAAGCCAACCCCACCCCCCTTCAAGCTTTGGTCTGAAAACGTCACTCCAAGTCACCTTTGCTTTCTTTGAGTTCAAAGCTGGTCTAGACCATAAGAAAGCCGAGCTAATTTTCTGAATTCCCTTATGCATGCTCTTGGGAGTCAAAACGCCGCAATCCAATAATTCGTTAAGCTTGCGAAAGAAAAAAGTGACTCTTCCAGGAGCTGATACGGGTTCGAATTTTGAATGAGTGGTTGGTAGTCCAAGCTCGACATTCGCTTTGTTAACAGAGGAAGTCCTAGATACTTTACCAGTAAACTTCTAATCTCAAAAGGAAACCCATTCAACAAATTTTGAGAGTCCGACGAGATTCCAGTGACAAACAATGTTGTTTTTCCAAACTTATATCTAATCCAGAGATACGAGAAAATCTCTCAAATACAGCAAGAATACCCCTGATTGAGTGAACTTTTCCATCTGCAAATACCATGATATCATCCACGAAACACAAATGAGTAACACTCAAACTTCTACAATTCGGATGGTATCCAAACTCACAATTCCTTGTGGCTTTGTCTAGCATTAATGATAAGACATTCATGAAAATAAAGAATAGGTAAGGGGATAGAGAACAGCCTTGTCGCAACCCCCTCTCACTTCTGAAAAACCCAGCCAGCTCCCCATTTACTTGGACCGAGAAGGATGGTGTGGTTACACACAACTCAATCCACTTAACAAACATTTTCAGCAGCTACATTACTCTCAATAAGTTGACTAGAAAACCCCAGTTCACCGAGTTGAAAGCTTTAGTAATATCAATCGTCATTGCACATCTAGAGGTGACATCCAGCTTATGATAATCCTTTACCAATTCAGACGCAAGTTGAAGATTTTCCATTAGATAGCTGTCCTTGATAAAAGCAGTCTGATTTTTAGTTATAAGGCTGGGAAGAATTAGATTTAAATGATTCGCTAATATCTTTGAAATAACCTTATATATCACATTGCAGCAGGATATTGGCCGATAGTCCTTCATCCCAATAATCCCCGTCTTCTTAGGAATTAAGGCAAGAATGATGGAATTATCCCCCTTCGGCAAACACTCGTAGGTGAAAAAGATTTAATCGGTACAATGAGATCATTACCAATGATAGGCCACATCTCTTTAAAAAACTCTACCGTGTATCCATCCAGCCCTGGTGCTTAATTTCCAATGCCGATACATCCTTCATTAAACCACATATCTCATCCTCAGAACAACAGTAATCCAGAACCTGAGTCAACTCCGTCATTGGAAACTCGGTCTCATTAATTTGGGGGGCCTACAAAAAATCCAAAAAATAACGCTCCGCCTCAGCTTTAATATCAGCTCTTGACGAAAAAATCTCTCCCTCCGGAGACCTAATCTCATAGATTGAGTTTCGCGCTTTTCTTTCTTTGATCGCATTTTAGAAAAACCTATTGTTTTGATCCCCAACTTTTACCCAATATAGTTTTGCCTTTTTTCTTAGATAGCTCTCTTCTAACCCTGCCACACTCTCCCATGAGTCATAGGCTCGAGCTTCTTCTAACAATTTATGAGCATCCGAGCTGATAAGATTTGCTGCCTGCTTCTCACACAACACGACATAGGCATCTTCTCTCCTTTTTAATAGATGATGTATTTTCTGCCTACTGAAAGCTCTAATAGCTAGTTTGAGAAGCTTTAACTTCTTTGAGAACCTAAATAGCGCAGAGGTTTAAAGGAATAGAGGAACCGAGTTGGTCCAATAGCTCCCCACAAGTTGCTTAAAATCTGCCATAGCAACCACTGCATTGACTATCTTGAAAGGGACATTTGGCGAAGTACCATAGAGCGAAATAAATCCACACACATGATCCGAGCAACCCCGGGCTTCGAACACACAATAAGAGTTAGAAGGCCGCTGCATCCAAAGATTATTCACAAGAACACAATCCAGCTTGTTACATATCAAGTCCTCTTCCTGTTTATTACACCAAGTAAAAACTGGTCCGTGGAAAGCCAAATCCTCTAGATCAAAATGACGAACCATATCTCGAAAGTCAGACATACCCGAAAAATTAACTTGCACAGAGTTAGCGATTGAGTGCTCCGATATATCCATGATCTCATTGAAATCCCCAGCACATAACCATGGTAAGCCCTGGACTTGAGAATCAATGTGATGGATCTTTAAATCTCTCTAGAGCTCACGTCTCTCATCTAGTGAGTTAGATGCATAGATGAACGTACACAAAAATTCATCCAAGGGACCCTAAATCCTTACCTTACAAGAAATCAGTTGACCCGTCTTATAAACCACCGTTAATGACACTGATTTATTCCATACCATCCAAATTCTCCCTAGCGGATTGAACTCATAATTTGATGTCATAAACCAGTTCTTAAACGTCGACTTTACAATTAAATCAGCCTTGATCTCAGCTACTCTTGTTTCTAAAAAGCTCCAAAAACGAACGACTTCTGATTTATCAAATTCTTCATGACTGAATGCATCTTTAGCTTGTTAAAACCGTGAATATTCCAAAAAAAAAAAATACGACATTATTGTTTCTTCCTTTGGTTCCTTTGCTGAGATGGTTTAAGGATAGATTTTTGTGCTTGCTTAGCTGAATGAGGAAGAGGAATTTTTATTTTGTTGTCGTCCTTACATGAGACACCTTGGGAGCACAGCTGCACAGACTTAGATGGAGTAACAACCTGCTTTTCTAAATTTCCTGTAACCACTACCTCTTCTATCGCTGCCATGTTCTCTATCTCCGCAGGCTTGGATATCTCTTGCGTGAGAGTTCTCATCTTCGCCTTCTCCAAGTATGAAACAGAGTAGTCTGAAATTTCGACAACCTTAGGACATGAACCTGCAACTACTGATGTCTGCATAATTTCTGAAGTTGGCAATTCCACAGCGACAGAGTTTGCGACATCTTCGTCTGCATTATTTAAATTTGGTATCTTAGTCTGCATTTTCGTTCCCTCCTTATTTAGCTTAATGACCGAATCTGAGGCTAAGTGAGTAATAGTTCGGGCTTCTAGAGGTTCCATTTGAGCTACCTCAACAGACTTTGAGCTCTCCAAGTATGAAACAGAGGCTGAGTAATCTGAAGTTTTACTTGACGAAGAAACAACCTGTTTTCCTGAGTTTCCCATAGCCACTACCTCCTCTACCACTCACATGTTCTCTATCTCCCCAGGTTTGAGTATCTCTGGCGTAGATATTTCATCTTTGCCTTCTCCAAGTCTGAAGCAGAGTAGTCTAAAATTTCCACCTCCTTAGAAGATGAACCTACAGCTGCTGATGTCTGCATTATTTTCGAAGCTGGAATTTCTACAGCACCAAAGTTCACTGCATCTTTGTTTGCATTTTTTAACTTTGGTTTCTAGTCTGCATTTTCTTTCCTCTTTACTTGGCTTAATGATCGAACCTAAGGCTAACTGAGTAACAGGTCGAGTTTCTAACGGTTCCATTTGAGCTACCACAGCAGAGTTTGAGCCCTCTGGAGCAGACCTCACTACATGTTTCTTAGGTTAATTTTCAGCCGCAACAGAGTTCTCTACTAGTAGTGCCAAAGATCTCAGCACCTCAAAGCGCGACAGAGATGCTATCTTAACCTCTCCATAAGCCAAACTTCGCTTACCCTGTCTCCTACCATGACCTTTTGGAACAATTTTCCACTCTTTTGTAGACTGAGCCTTACCAATTTCCACTTCCTCTCTCTTCGACCTCCTCTCGAATGTTCAATAACTCCTGTCATAATAGTACCCACCTTGGAGAAGTCCGTTCCACAGCATCCTCCTTGCCCTCACCCAATGATGACACCTCCTTTTTGTATTTATCTAAACATCCTGCTTCCGTATGGCCCCATTTCCGACAGCTACCACATCGCATTGGAAGCCATGGATATTCAAACTTCACTTCAACTTCCTCTCCTTTGAATTTGAAGCAGAAACTCGAATGTATGTCCTTCTTGAGGTTGACATCAATAAAAATTATAGCATCATCGAAACATTTAACAAGATCAGTGTCTTGGTGCATTCTTAATGGGGTACCCACAGGGCTCGCAACAAAGCTCAGCCCTTTCCAAGAAAACAGGGCCGGCTGAATGTTTTTCATTATTACCCACATCGGCATTGATGATAACTCGGGCTGTGCCTCCTCTAGAATCGGAGTCCATTTGGAGAAAATCATAGGGATTTCACAAATGTTCCACATACCTCGACATAGAACTCGACTTCGAGCATTTGAATTCCAAATTCTAAACTTGATAGTCGTTTCATTATTACGTGGATCTTCGCCACATGAGGGGTTGTAGATGCAAATGTACCCACAACAAAGTCTTTCCAAAGCGGAGGTGCGTCTTCCAGCACTTCCTCTGGAACTGTCACCACTGATCTGCCCTCTACATCCAAGACAACATAATCTTATTACGAGAGTGAAGGCCTACTCACTACCTTAGCCCATGTTTTTTGCTTCGAAACCTTTGGAGAAATATTTAACCGTCCATCAAAGCCTTTGCCGCTAGCCAAATCCCCAGCCTCCCCCAACATGACCCCAAACCTCTCAACCTCTGGCAGAGCACCTGCAACACTCCCAATAATCCCCTTCTCCAATGACTCCCCCAACGATGAACCAGAAATCACACAACCTTCCTGAATCTTGTATGTCTGCAGTACGATCCCCTTCTTTGCCATCTCGCTAACAACACAAACTCTAACACCATCCTACATCAGTTTATCCTCCACCCGAACACTCTCTCCGGCCATGCCTGGCGGTGGAGATCACTCTCTTCGCAAAACCCTCCAAGCCGCACTCCTGATCACCCTAACTGACTGCTCTGAAATATTCACGAATATTTAACTTTACAAACGACTTAGACCTTCTTCCAACCTCTTTTTACTCAAAAACACTAAATCAATGAGGTTGTTGAAACTCGGTAATCCACCTTTGCAGGAAACCAAAATCACCTGAAACACACACAAAGAATGTTTTATTGTTTCCAACCAAATTAATGATGAAACCGTACACTAAAACTGACCTTGACAGCCAAAGCAGTCAAGTGAAGGGCCTCGACATTGTGTATCCCAATGATGAGATTTGTCACATCTGCGTTAGCAGCATAACAAAAATAAAGGTTCAGTGTAGCTTTGAAAAGTGAATCCAAATTACAATTTGAGAACCGATACACAGAATAATCAAGAGTAGTAAAGGTCGAGAACACTCGGTATGTCAAGTGAAATAATGCCAGAATCATGATAACCATATTCAATGGTAACTGAGAGTTTCTTAATGGTTTTGCATGAGATGTCTAGCCGTCCTCTTGAATAAAAATTGTGATGTATGGTTAAGACCTAAAGTGCAGGGCAAGTAGGGAGTAACACATCTGATAAATGATCATGGTTAAACCATCTTGTATCAAGGAAGAAAAGTATCCGAAGGTAAACTTGGGATTTTTTGTTTTCTTCCCAATGACAGCTTAACCAATGTTTTGCTGGTAAAGACTTTGGATGGGAAATCAAAACTACATCGTCCATCTATAGATTTTATGTCTAGATGAAGCTCAGAGACACAATTTTCCAGGGCATTACATATTCAGCGGTTAACAACCACGCCTTGTGCATATACATCAAGTTTTTTAACTTTGAGTGAAAACGTCTTTATATGGTTACTGCCTTGCGAAGCCAATTTTCTATCCACGAAATCATCGAACCTCTTCTGGTTATCGTTTTCGTGGTACCAAAAGATGGAATCCTCAACGTCAAGATTAGGACAGAAAGTAAACAGAGACCTCCACCTCTTGGAGAGAACAGAGGTTGAAGCAGCTTGTTTCACGGGAAGGAAGGACAAGATTTGGACAAGATTTGGACAAGAAGTTCATTTGGAAGAGAATCCATGGAAGCCACGCAATCCATAGAGACAGACCCCATCCCTAGTGGTACCTGAAACATGAAAAAAAACAGAGCTCAAGACATAATACAATCTAAAGATCAAAGGTTTAAGGTTTAAGAATTAAGAGTCTATCTCTATATATGTTTTTTTTTGAATAGTATGTAAAATTATATTTAAAGAAAATCTGTTTTTACATCAAGTGCAACTAATTATAATAAAAAGCTGAGCTACTGGCTGAGTTTTATTCATGCGTGTAGGCCTCGTTAAAACCCGCAAGTGAAAAATCCAATTGGGACAAAACCACTCTCCAGGAAAAAGAGTACCCACGTTGCATGAATAAACCGAATAACCACTAAAACATTCATGTTCTTGAAGCGAACCAGACCTGCAAGCCATCCGTCATGATTCCTTGAGCTTGTAATATTGATAGTTTGTTCCTTACTATCCCTCCGACCTCCCAGACCAATCTGTCTATGCTTTGTGGTACACTCCCATGTCTTCGTTGGTTCCGCTCCCTCCACTATATATGTTTTTTAAATAATACCGAGAACGTCTTTATAAGTTTACCACCTTGGAAAGCCATTGTACTATCCACGAAATAATTGAAACTCTTTTGAATGTCGAGTCAAGATTACGACTGAAAGCAAACAGAGTCCTCCCTAGTGGATAGGATTGAGTCTTGTTTCGTGGGAAGGAACGACAAGATTTAGACAAGAAGCTCATCTTCAAGACAATTCATTGAAGCCATGGAACGCATTGAGACAGAATTTGAGCTCCAATAATTAACACATTGCAACCACTAACGCTAACATTCATCAAATTCGAGAGAAATTTCAGATTCTTAATAGAAATCGAAAAAACGCCACAGGAAGAAGAGAAATCGGTGAAGAAACAGAAAAGTAAGAATCAATAGAACAAGTGATCTAAGCTAACGTTATTGCTTACAGGACAAGGCGGCGATAGATATTATAACCCTAGAATTTAGGGCGAAAAACAATTCTCAACCCATCGTGAGTTTAACACGTCAGTTGTTTTTTATTTTCTATCGGCACAAAAACCTTAATTGTATGTTTAAAACAGCAAGGCATTAAGAAATTACATAGTATGTCTTTATTTTTCTTTTGACTTTTAATTTTACTGCACATGTAGATAGAGATCTTACTTTATAAATTTAAGGCCAAATGGCCAATCATTTTATTATAAATCTAAGACTAATCATTTTATTATTAATTTTACTATGCGGGTGTTTACAATTTTTGTTTTGCTTCATGATATCGTAATTTTGTTGAGATTATGTGGTATTCTTCTTATTTCTTCTCGCCTCGTGGCTTTTTCTTCCTTCATCCATTTATATTTTGTCGGTTTCCTTGTAGGCATATCTCCATGTTTTTCTTTGGAAGATGCATTCGCTTTTTGACAACCATTCCTGTTATCTTCGCGACCTTGACCCAGAATTATGATGTGCACGGTTGCTTCATCTTAGGACATTTTTTTTCTTATTCATCCTTTTTTGCTCTGTCTGTGTGATAAACTTGATAGGAAGTGAAAGTGTAAGGAGTAACATATCAGCACCTGTTATTAATGTCCACATATTTCCCCAGCAATGTCTTCAACATCATATGATTCACACAAGAAGAACCAATCCTGAGTGTTGAGTCCCTTATTTCATATTGACTAGTAGCTATTGAGTGTTGGTCATTTCATATTGATTCCCTTATTTCCCCTTTTGTCTTCATAAATAGAAAAAGGTGAAGATTCAAGAAATACAAGATTTCGATGATTAAAAGTGAAATGCAGAGCGTTGAGTAAGCAAACCTGCATCTGAATTGCTTTCTTATCATGAGTGAGCATACTGTCATCCCCTTCTGGAGTTAGCTTGAATTTTTGAATTCTGGAAAGCTCAAGCTATCAAGCTACTCTGACCAGGTCATTCTTCCAACAACCGAGCATCTTTCACCTTCAAAATAACAAACGAATTCAAAAAGGAGCACCATGCCTTATCAAATAAGTCCAACTGAGATCTCAAGGTCTGAAGATTTGATTCTCCACCAGAAACCTGAACCCTTTAGCCGCGTTATTGAGAGCAGCCTCTTGATCACCTTGACCGTTAAAAACACCATCTAGAATTCTGGATGGCCAAGTATCATAAAAACAGAAAGAATAACTCTGAGAGAAAAAGAAGGTTTCCAGGCCACATTCCTAACGGAAGAAACCTTCTTTCCTTTTGGGCTCCTCCTACCTTTCTATTCGGGGTAGCAACTCTTCTAAGAAGGTGATCAGTGTTATCCAATATTGACAGTTGAGGAGCGGTGTTAACATTCTTACAAGCTTCTAAGCGAATTTCAAGACGATCAAGCAAAAAAGAAAACCAAAGTAATGCATACAAATATACAATCAAGAAGTTATTAAAAGAAACCATATACAAGAATTGTGTAACACTTTATTACCTTGACATCTTTCTAGAGATAATATCACGCAGGAGAGACTAATGGAATCACATTGTCTTCTTTTCTGACAAAGAAATCCGATCTATGTCTCTCTGCTATTTTCAAACATAGTGGATGTGATTCTATATTTTCAAATCTATAATCAATAACACTTGATTTCATAAGACTTTTTAAATTTTATGTTTGAATAACATAAAAGTTTTCATTTTTACACAAATCAGTCCAAATCATTAGCTGAATACATCCTCTTAGAATTTGTATATCTGGTTCAATTCAATATTGAAAATTAACTTTTCTCCGGCTCACCTTGGCTACTAATGGTTACAAACGGATCTTGTTGGGTCTAGTCTTTTTTTCTAATTCATTAGAGCAAATAGATTGGTCTGCTTTTAATGTAGATCACCTCAAGCCTCAAGAGAGCACCATTATTTGGACACCAAAAAAGTCAAGTAAATGAGAGAGATTCACAAAGATTCACAAAGATTCACAAAATCTCTACACAAGTCTTCTCCAAGCGTAGACGCACAAATGACCCATTGGTCAAGGCTTTAACAGGTTTTTACACCAGATTTGGAGTTTGATCACTAGAGAGAGCATTTTCTTGCAGATTAATAGATGTTAAGCTTGTCGGAAGTTTCAGAGTGTTGCATATAAAACCGTCCGTTGTGGTGTCATGTGTTGTGGGGAGAGTCTGTCCATAATCTGGTGATGACATTTCTCGGAATAAAAGAAGGGTTCAGGGTCATTTTACTGCTAGCTCTGGTTCAAGCTGAGCCAGAGTTTTGCATATTCTTTTCACCGTATATTCTTCTTGCTTGCCAGCTAATAGAATATCCATTTTTGTTGTTCCTGAAGTTTTATGATCGTGCAAAATGTTGTTTTTCTTTTTGGTTTGTCTCACAGTTAGCATTTACTAAGTGTTCAAAGCTAGAGAGGGATATCTTTCTTCGCTTGGTTTAAAGAAATCGATCTACATATCAGAGCTTCGAAATATGTTTGGCACCTTTACACCTTGTTTTACTTTACTTTTCAGGTATAACGACATTTTGTGGGTTGTTACATTTTTCAGTTTTATTTCCTAATCTTTTATCTGTTTGATTTGGTGCTCTGCATAATTTCTAGCTGAGATATGAGCAACTTTTCTAGTTAAAGATAGCTTCTTAGCTGCCACTTTGACAATGATAGTGAGTGTAACATTTTTTTTTTTGTGATGGCAAAGTATTTCGCAAGACAGTTACAGCAGATGAAAAATTAAGATAGTTTTTTTTTGTTTGTGAATCACATACTTTTATTTTGGCAGAAGTAGCTTTGTTTGCTGATTATGAGACAAATTTCTGACTAGAACATTGGTTCCGGTTCAGCTTTGTTGATTAGAGCATGAAGATTGGTCTGTATCTAATATAGACTGATGATAATCTAGCCTGAAAATAGCATCTTGAATTTGATGCACGTTAGTCGTCCGTCATTCTTGTTGTTTATCGTCATCTTAAGCGTGTAAGCGCCACTCAAAGAGGATGATGCATTTAAAGATTACCAAAATGAGAAATGACTGAAAAATGAAGTGATCTCAAACCATGTTAATGAACATTACCAACCAACATGGCCATACAGGTCCAAACATAATTTTTAAAATGAACACTCACCAAAGCACAAAGCTACAAGAATATTAGTGTTCCTTGGAAACACAAACAGTAGCAATTTGTGTGAAAACACGAGCAAAGAAGAAACAAGATTAGTGTTTAAAACTTTGTTACTTGTGAAAAGTTCTAAACACTAATCTTGTTTAAAACTTTGTTTAAAACATTGTTACTTGTGCAATTTCCATAGAAAAACATCATTTAAGTGGCAAAAATGGTAGGTATGCACCCCTTTAATTAAGAGAGCAGCGGTTCAATTCATTCATCATTTCATCTACAATTTGGAAAACGGCACATGGGAAATTTTTCTCTGTGAGGTTTTCGTTTAAGGCAAGTTAGGCGATTAGTCTAAGGCTTCCTCATGTGGCATAGGATGGCATCCTCGCCGCCGGGCAGGCTTTCGCTGTCCCGGAGTCGTAGATTAACATCTCTGGAGCGGTGAGGAAGATAGTGTTGGGCCTAGTTCTGGAGCTAAGGTGTTATCAGAGAAAGAGGTGGTTTTGGGGTCTGCAGGTTCTGAGGGGTGTTCTGAGGATGTTTATCTAGTCGAAGCTCTTGGTTCAGATCGTCTGGTGAAACCGGTTGAGAGAGTAGAGGGGCTTGGTTGATGTAGGTCTTTTGCTTGTTTCATCGGTAGTGAATGGAGTTCTTAGAGTGGATATCCCTTATGAGATTTAGGACAATGCCGAGCTGTTATGGAGGTGTTTCCTTGAGGATGCTTAGATGCGTTCTCATGTATTGAAGCACAAGTATAGGCATTTTGCTAATGTGCCTTTGGTTGCGAGCGATTGGACTCCGGAATCTGCTCACGAGAGGCATGATCTCTGGGCTATGCCTACGAGGGTTGAATTTAAGAATGTCCCTAGGCATTTGGATTTTCATAAGGGGCTAAACTTCTTAGGGAGCAATACTGATAAATTCGTGAAACTCCACCCGAATACTGAGTGTTGTATGAGACTTGATGTGGTGCGAATTCTGGTGGATCATAGTGGAGCCTTAGTCTTTGTGTATGTGTGTTATCCGTGGCTTCCATCGCATTGTTCCACTTGTTTAAAATGGGAGCATGGAGATAAGGAATGTCTGATGCCACACAAAGTTACCATTTTATCGAGAGAGTGGTGTAGGTGTGAAAATGGGGGATGTGAAACAGAAAACAAAGATTGGGGAGCTGAGAACAGAGGTTGTGGGAATAGAGGCTGGGGCTTTGGTAACAGGGGCGATGGCTTCTTTATCGCCTCGACCTGGAATTTAGGCTAGAGAGGTGGTGAAAGACTTATTATCGGAGCAGGAACAATCCCAATCGATTATAAAGTCGCCATTAAATTCACTAGTTGTAACGTTGCCAAAGTCTATGGAATTACAGAAGATGTCGTTTATAACAGAGGAGGGTAGATATGCTACAACAGAAGTGGTGATAGCAGAGTGTGTGGAAGGGGTTACCCCTGAGGAGGAGTGGTCAATGGTTGCTAGGTCTGGGAGACGTTCTCTAGTGAAGCCAACGGTGACGACTCCAGTGCAGTTAGGTGATCCAAAGTCTAGTACTAGTTCACCATCGGGGTTCACTGTTTTGGCATCTTTAAATGATGTGAACTATATGGCTGAGGAGGGTGAGATTTTGGATCAAAATCTAGTGATCCCAGAGGGGATTCAAGTTGTAGCAGCGATGGTGGCTAAAGTTAAGCAGTTTGGAAAATATAAACATAAAGGGAAGCCAATCTTAAAGTAGAAAGGCATTATTCAATTGGGTACAAGAAGAAATAATAGCAGAGCTTCCAATCCGAAGCATTGATATCGTCTATCTTCTCATGGAACATGCATGGATTCAATAAGTCATGTAAGCATCACGACGTAAAAGAGTGGATTAAATTTGCTAAACCGATTTTTAGATGCATTGTGGAGACAAGAGTTCAAGAGGAAAACTTTAACTCTGTTTTTAATGCATCGTTTCTTGGCTGGAATTCTATCAAGAACTATGATTATCATTGGTTAGGCTGAATCTGGGTGATGTGGTCGAATAATGCGGAGGTTACTCGAATCTACAAGAGTGCACAACTTATAACTATCGGGGTTTCTATGAGTTTTGGCCAAGTGTTTGTGTGCTTGTGTGTTTATGCTTCTAATTTTCAAGCTGAGCGTCGAGCTCTTAGGGCTGAGTTAGAGTGGATAGAGGCTAAGTTTGTTCGACAGAATATCACATGGCTTGTGCTTGGAGATTTCAATGAGCTCTTGAGTACATCAGAGCATTCTTGTTTTCAAGATTATCGTTTTAATCAGGCTGGTATGTTGGAATTTCAAAACTCATTCTCTGTTTGTGGACTAACTGATATCACGTCAACTGGGCCTTCCTTTACGTGGTGGAATAGTCAAGCAGAGAACCCAATCAGGAAGAAATTAGACTATGTTATGGTTAATGGTTAATGGCTCTCCAAGATTCTGCAATCCTTTGAGTTGTTTGAAACTGGTGGTATTTCGGATCACACGAGGAGTTAGGTTAAGATGGATAATCGAGTTTCTACAGCTTGGAAACTGTTCAAATTCTTCACTTTTCTGGCATCAACTCCACAGTTTCTCCTTGTTGTAAGTCAACACTGGCCTGCTCTATCTATCATGTTTCACTCTCGTATGGCCTTTCACAGGTTCACGGACAAATGAAGGCCTCAAAGTGCCAGCTTTGAAGTTTAAATAGAAAAACTTACGGTGCCCTTACTCTTCGAGCTTAGGAAGCTTTTGATAAGTTGTGTGTAGCTCAAGCGGTAGCATTACAAAGCCATTCCCACCAGTCCTTTGTTGCAGTCTAAGATGCCACTACAATCTGAAACCATTATGCAGAAGTAGAACAGAAGTTATATAGGAAAAAATCATGTGTCACTTTGCTTGGTTCGGGGGATCACAACACAATTTTTTTCCATTGAACGGTAAAGAGTCGAGTGTCGAAAAATGTCATTCAGAGAATCACTATGGCTGATGGGGGGGAGTATATTAATGGAATTGGAGGATATAAAATTTGAAGCACTGAGTCATTTTCAGGGTATTGTAAATCCAAATTCACAAGAAACAATAGGGGTCTCTGAAGCTTACCTACAAATGCTTATTGACTATCGTTGTTCTTCGCTTGAGGCGGCAGCCCTTATTCGGCTTTTTTTAGCTGAGGAGATTCGATAAGTGGTTTTTCTAATGCCTTCGGATAAGGCTCTGGGACCTGATGGGTATCCTGTTGAATTTTATTGAGAAGCTTGGTATGTGGTAGGTAAATATATGATTACTGCTGTGCAATCTTTTTTTGTACGGATTTATGCCGCAAGGTGTTAATTCTACGATCTTGACCTTGATACCTAAGCTAGATGATCTGGTTACCATGACGGATAATCGACCTATTGCGTGATGTAATACAGTTTACAAGGTAATATCGAAACTCATTGCTAATCGTTTGAAATGTACATTGCCGAATATGATTGAATGGAATCAAAATGCTTTTGTCAAAGAAAGGTTATTGCTAGAGAATGTTTTGCTGGCTATAGAGCTTGTCAAAGACTATCAAAAAGATACATGTCCTGTATGTGATAAAATTCGATGTCTAAAAAGCATTTGATACGGTTTAGTGGGATTTCATCGTCTCAGTGGGATTAAAAATACAAACAAAAAAAAGAGGATTCATAAACAGAAAAGTCATCCATGAAAACCTCTGTTATATCCTAAATTAGGTACAAATGGGAATCTAAAAGAAACAAGAATAGCTATCTATAAAACAGTAGTAAGAATGGTTAGCCAATCTCTCAAGCATTTGATCAATAAAAAGCAAAGGAAAATGGTCCTTGCGAGTAGCGACATTCAATTTTCTATAATAAATGCACATTCTATGCCCTGTAACAGTTCTAGTTTGAATCAACTCATTCTTATCATTCTGAACAACTGTTACACCACCTTTCTTTGGAACAACATGGAATGAGCTTACCTAAGTACTATTAGGGATAAAATATATGATGCCCGCTTCTAGAAGTTTCATTATCTCTTTCTTTATAACATCATTTAGATTTGGGTTTAACCGCCTTTAATGTTATATAAAAGTCATTTATTCATCCTCTAGATGTATCCTATACATACAAACATCAGGTGAGATTCATGTGATATCATCAAGTGAATAGTCTAAGGCCCTACGATACTTTCTAATTTCAAATGGAAGTAAACAGTCTTAGCATTGTTCAACGCAGCATTGATGATCACATGGTAGGTACCAAGAAACGTGTACCTTAGCTCATATGGGAGTGTTTTGAGCTCAACCTTTGGAGCTTTCAATTCGCTCCATGGGTTGTTATTGGAGGTGCAGGGAAGCTGGCTGTTGGAGGTTTCTCTACAGCTTCATCCAAACTCATGTAAGCTACCATATTTCCCATTACTTGGCTTGAATGCAACATCTCAGCATAGCCAGTTGTATCCTCAATCAGAAAACCATATTCACTATGTACATCCGTTAAAGCAATCTCTAATGGATCATCCGTCAAGATCTCTTCAACCACTTCGTCAGAGACTTATAGCGAGTCGTCAACCGAGAATGTCTACCCATCCAAAATTGGTTTCTTCAGCAGCTTTTCCATCTCAAACTTCATAATAATATCTCCTAGGTGGAGATTAATTCATCCATACCAGACATCTATCATGGCTCATGCAGTGCATATGAAAGGTCTTCTTCCAGCTCTAGAACCACAAAATCCGCATGCAATAACACATTGCCAAATCATGTGGATTGAGTCAACAAGAGGTAGTTCACAATAACTTCTTAGGACAAGTAAGGTATGGAATCATCTAGATTTTCTTTACACTTCGCCTCTTTAAAGTCCTTCCATGACTTCTTAGGACGAGTAAGGTATGGGATCCTTGGAGAACACACACACGCAGGCGGTGGCGGATCTGACTTCTCTGCAGGATCTTCCTATCAGCTCTCTCATTCTCTAATTCATCTCATTCTTCGAGATCGATGATACCGTCTGTCTTGTAAATCTTTGAGAAATACTAGTGACGCCCGAATTTGCACGAACGTTTTTCCCTGAGATTGTTGACCTTCAGCGACCACCTACTGTGGGTAGACTTGAGTCTATGGATTTTTAATATTTGTACTCCTTTATGACAAGTTTGGGTGATTTCTATAATTCTGGTTGAATCCCCTATTTTGCATGAACCCTTATCCATTCACATAATTCACTTCTTGAAAGTCCTCAGTCTCGTCCTCAGCAATCTCTTGACAGTAAAGTTCATTTGAACCATCTTCATAAGGTTGAACATCTCTCTGATTTTCCTTCATCAACAAACTCAACTTCGCATCCAGCTCATCAATCTTCTGAGAGTTCACACTGTTAACCCATTTAGATGGATCATACTATGTGCATCGACTGTGAGAACTTGTAGCCAAGTTCTTTATCAATTGGTACGCTCTTGATATGCTCTTAGTTATAAAGTCTTTGTTGCTTGCAGCATTGAGAGCATTTTCATAGTCCCAATCGACTCCATCATAGAAAATCTAGAGAATATGCTCATCTGAATAACCATGATGAGAGTACTCCCTATGGTATTTGAATATCTCCCAAGCCTCGCAAAAAGACTCCCCTAAATGCTATCCAAAAATAGTGATCTTGTTTCTCAGAGAAGTTGTCTTGGACTTAGTGTAGAAGTGGTCTAATAAGGCTGCTCTACATTCAGCCCAAGTCCTCAATGATTCTGCAGGTAGTGACTTAAACCAACTCATTGCCTTTTCTACCAAAGAGAAAAGGAATAGTTTGCACTTGAGGTAATCAGCAGGTATCCTATTCGACTTAGTGGTACTGCAAATCTCTTCAAAATTCTCTATGTGATCTATTGGGTTCTCAGCAGGTAAACAATGAAATGTATGCTGCTTCACTAATGCGATCATCTGAGGCTTGATCTCATAGTCTTGCCTCGCAATATCTGGCGAGCAAATAGCAGCTCTGTTCTAGGTAGAATGTGTGGGGTGTGTCAGTGTCCCCAGTAGCATGTTGTTGTGCTTGTTGATGTTATTGCTTTTGTTGCAACTGCTGCAGATGTTGTTGTAAATCCTGGAGCTGAGCAGCCGTAGTGGCATGAGCATATTAGCAAGTGCACGGTTATGGTTGTCGAAATTATCACCCATGTGTGCTAGCTTCGAATTTGCTTCCTTAGCTTTGTTGTTAGTACGTTATGTTCTTGCTAGCTCATGATTAGTGAGTTGCAGGAGGTTGTCAGAGCCTTCACTTCTTCTATGCATGCACTTGAAACACACAAGCAAGTAAAATAGAAATTTGTTAGTAAAATCTTATTAGACTAAACTGCAGTTTAGATTCAAAGGTAACGTAATTGGTCCTCGGCAACGGCGCCAAAAAATTTGATACACTGAGTTTTAACCTTATATAAACTACTGCAAGTGCACCGCAAATGTTGTAGCAATCTAGGGATCGAATCCATAAGGACCAAGTGTCACACTACGACCCCAAAAGAATGAACCTAAGCTAAGAACAAAAGTATAAATTTTTTAATTTTTGATGCAATAATGTAAACGAGTAAATAACTAAACGATGTAAGTTATGAATTAAAAGTGTTAGACTTTAGGAATATTCACAGAAAATCAGAGATCATGTACCAAATAATAATTCAGGAAATTAATAAGCACTATCTTGAACTCCAACATAAATTTATAATCAATCAATTGTCGTGGTATCAATCACTTTATCTAGCAACCTAAGATTCTAAATTATCGTTTGAATTTAAAATTCTATACAAGCAGTAATAAGCATGTTCGATTTGTTCACGAATTGCCTTAGCATCAAATTTCATTGGTTAAGGAAAATTCACTCAATTTTGTTCTATCCAGCAGTCTATAACACTTTTGATAAATAGATTAAACCCTAAATCAGAGACTAAATGATCAATTCAAACTAAGCAATCAAAAACGATAGATGAAGATAACAAATGATAAAACCCTATCTAAGGTAGGGCCCTTCAATGAAGAAAAGAAGAGACTTTTGGAAAAGTTGTTCAAAAGAGTATATTACAGCATTTTTAATTTGTGAATTTTTAATGATCGCCGTGTTCTGCATGATGGATCTTTAATTCCAATGAGCCTTTCAAACCAGTACTTTTTGTAATCGACTCTATAGCTTCTTATGTATGATTTAATGATTTATATATTCCTTTAAAACGCTAAACCTAACTATGAAACTATTCAGTCATGGATGTAGAAAAACAATAGAGAGATGAATATAATCACATAATCATAAAAATAAGAAACCCAAAGAGGTTCAGAAAAGTTCTCAAGAGATGAAGAGTCATAGATTCTTCTCCTCAAAGCTTACAAGTTTGCCAAAAGCCAAAAATCTGAATAAAATATTGTGTACCCTAAACAATGGTTAAAAACTAGTATATATACCTTAAATCACGTCATAGAGCAAAATTTCTTTTTTCTCTGCGTAGGTCGGTTCGGGTCGAATCGATCCAATGCTGAATAGATCAATCTAAAACTTCACAGCAAATGAGATTGATTGATCATCTTGCAATCAGCATATTTCAACCTGAAAAGATTCTAAAACATATAAAATACTTTAAAAAGTCTATGAAAATATGGTTAGAAAACGTAAAAACCGCATTATATCAGAGTGATGGCTTGCAATCGGCATTCCTTGTTTCTGTCATAATCGAAAGAGCATATTTTTGTTGTGAAAGAAAAACTCCTTCATTGGACCGAGAAAATTCAATATCCAAAAAATACTTCAGTTTCTCCATGTCCTTCATATGAAAACACTTACTTAAGTATGCCTTGAAAGAGGTTAGTATACTCAAACTATTGCTGGCAATAACTAAATCATCAACATAGATGAGAATCCGAATCTCCATGGCATCGGTTGAGTAAGTAAACAATAAATCAGAATAAGTCTGTGTAAACAACAACGTTGAGTAAAGGTGTTGTTAATTTGGCAAACCAAAAACGAGGTTTGTACAACGACTTGTGAAGACGACAAACCTTAGTAGGATTTGACTAACAAAACCCGGGAGGTAGTTTCATATAAACTTCATCCTTAAGTGTGCTGCCGTAAGCACAACCTCTCCCAAAATTTGATAGGCAAGCTACCCTGAAACAACAAGGCACGAGAGATATTGAGGATATGTCCGTGATTTCTTTGGACACGGCCATTTTTCTGAGGCGTATCAATGCACGAAGTTTGATGAGTGATCCCTTGTTCACAAATATAACAAGAAAGACACATGAACTCAGTGTAATTGTCGCTACGGACCATCTTGGCTGGTTTGTTGAATTGTTTTTCTGTCATTACGCAAAAGTTTCGAAAAATGTACTGACTTTGGATTTGGCAAGAAGCAGATAAGTCCACACTGCTCTTGAGAAATCATCGACAATTATCAAGAAATAAAGGGTCCACCTGAAGTTGGAACCCGGTACGGATCCCATACATCACAATGAGTAAGAAAAAAACACTTATTTGATTTATTTAAACTCCTAAAAACACTTTTGTGTTTGCTTTGCCCTAAAAAAAGTGTCACAATGACTCAGGACAGTAGACCTCTTTAAAGACAAACATAATTAAAACCGATAAAACTGAAAACGACGGAAGTCCTAGCCTTTAGTGCCACAAATTTTGATCCACTAAATCAGTAACGTGATGAACCCTTGCAGCCATAACATCTTTGAAACAATAAACCTCATCCTGCTCTTCACTTGCTTTAATCAGAATCCTCATGAAATGGTCATGTAAAACACACAACATATCAATTAGAAGGGCATAACAGTTTGTTTGTTTCAATAATTTTGAAATTGAAATTAAAGAGCAGTTTAAGTTTGGCACAACCAAAACATTAAACATTGTTATGCGATGGGATAGAAGAAAAATGCATGTATGAGTTGGGTAAGTCCAATTTCCGTCGGTAATACCTACTGGACAGGGTGAACAACTTTGGGTCTGTTCTAGCAACGAGAGATCTCCTGTCATATGATGAGATTCTCCTGTGTCTAGAATTAAATCACCATGTATATTCTTATTGGACAGCTTTTCAGATGATGACTTTGTTCTGTCATTAAGCATCTGAGCTAGTGTTTTCCATTGGTCATGAGTAATGTCTGGGAACGTGGAGGAATTTGATGAAGTTGCATAAACAGCATTAATTCATGCAGTACTGTTTCTAGTCTGATCAGAAGAAGGAACACTTGGTCCGCGTCCTCCACTCGTTGAACTTCTACCACCACTTCTTTTTTTATCTATGTCTTTTTTTCCTTAGATGAAAACTGCGGTTTAAACCTATTATCCTTATATCTCCATAACCCTACATCCTCGTCTAAATAAGCACAGTCCTAGACTTTTTCTATTTCAGCTTCAATATGTGCCAGAGCTTGAGGTCTCCTTCGTCTAGGCCTGTTATTTACTAAAACCTCCACCAAAGTATCAGCAGCCTTAATCCCCATGTCAACAAATCCTCTTTCCCCCAATATATCTATTAATCAGCCAAGTGAACATCAATCATCATACCAAAATGAAGTGTGAAAACCACTACGTACCTCAACCTTGTGATAGTCTTTTGCATAATTTTGATACTTGAGGATTTTTTGCCACATCCAATAACCTCTCATCTTGGTAGATTTTTTTGACCAGAATGAACCTTTCCGAGTTAGGTTTTTCTTTACCCAGTTTACCCACAGGGAGTCCTTGGACGAGACCAACCGCCATATCAATTTGTAACAGCTCACTTTATTCGCCTCGACTAATGATTTTAAGCCAACCCCACCCCCCTTCAAGCTTTGGTCTGAAAACGTCACTCCAAGTCACCTTTGCTTTCTTTGAGTTCAAAGCTGGTCTAGACCATAAGAAAGCTGAGCTAATTTTCTGAATTCCCTTATGCATGCTCTTGGGAGTCAAAACGCCGCAATCCAATAATTCGTTAAGCTTGCGAAAGAAAAAAGTGACTCTTCCAGGAGCTGATACGGGTTCGAATTTTGAATGAGTGGTTGGTAGTCCAAGCTCGACATTCGCTTTGTTAACAGAGGAAGTCCTAGATACTTTACCAGTAAACTTCTAATCTCAAAAGGAAACCCATTCAACAAATTTTGAGAGTCCGACGAGATTCCAGTGACAAACAATGTTGTTTTTCCAAACTTATATCTAATCCAGAGATACGAGAAAATCTCTCAAATACAGCAAGAATACCCCTGATTGAGTGAACTTTTCCATCTGCAAATACCATGATATCATCCACGAAACACAAATGAGTAACACTCAAACTTCTACAATTCGGATGGTATCCAAACTCACAATTCCTTGTGGCTTTGTCTAGCATTAATGATAAGACATTCATGAAAATAAAGAATAGGTAAGGGGATAGAGAACAGCCTTGTCGCAACCCCCTCTCACTTCTGAAAAACCCAGCCAGCTCCCCATTTACTTGGACCGAGAAGGATGGTGTGGTTACACACAACTCAATCCACTTAACAAACATTTTCAGCAGCTACATTACTCTCAATAAGTTGACTAGAAAACCCCAGTTCACCGAGTTGAAAGCTTTAGTAATATCAATCGTCATTGCACATCTAGAGGTGACATCCAGCTTATGATAATCCTTTACCAATTCAGACGCAAGTTGAAGATTTTCCATTAGATAGCTGTCCTTGATAAAAGCAGTCTGATTTTTAGTTATAAGGCTGGGAAGAATTAGATTTAAATGATTCGCTAATATCTTTGAAATAACCTTATATATCACATTGCAGCAGGATATTGGCCGATAGTCCTTCATCCCAATAATCCCCGTCTTCTTAGGAATTAAGGCAAGAATGATGGAATTATCCCCCTTCGGCAAACACTCGTAGGTGAAAAAGATTTAATCGGTACAATGAGATCATTACCAATGATAGGCCACATCTCTTTAAAAAACTCTACCGTGTATCCATCCAGCCCTGGTGCTTAATTTCCAATGCCGATACATCCTTCATTAAACCACATATCTCATCCTCAGAACAACAGTAATCCAGAACCTGAGTCAACTCCGTCATTGGAAACTCGGTCTCATTAATTTGGGGGGCCTACAAAAAATCCAAAAAATAACGCTCCGCCTCAGCTTTAATATCAGCTCTTGACGAAAAAATCTCTCCCTCCGGAGACCTAATCTCATAGATTGAGTTTCGCGCTTTTCTTTCTTTGATCGCATTTTAGAAAAACCTATTGTTTTGATCCCCAACTTTTACCCAATATAGTTTTGCCTTTTTTCTTAGATAGCTCTCTTCTAACCCTGCCACACTCTCCCATGAGTCATAGGCTCGAGCTTCTTCTAACAATTTATGAGCATCCGAGCTGATAAGATTTGCTGCCTGCTTCTCACACAACACGACATAGGCATCTTCTCTCCTTTTTAATAGATGATGTATTTTCTGCCTACTGAAAGCTCTAATAGCTAGTTTGAGAAGCTTTAACTTCTTTGAGAACCTAAATAGCGCAGAGGTTTAAAGGAATAGAGGAACCGAGTTGGTCCAATAGCTCCCCACAAGTTGCTTAAAATCTGCCATAGCAACCACTGCATTGACTATCTTGAAAGGGACATTTGGCGAAGTACCATAGAGCGAAATAAATCCACACACATGATCCGAGCAACCCCGGGCTTCGAACACACAATAAGAGTTAGAAGGCCGCTGCATCCAAAGATTATTCACAAGAACACAATCCAGCTTGTTACATATCAAGTCCTCTTCCTGTTTATTACACCAAGTAAAAACTGGTCCGTGGAAAGCCAAATCCTCTAGATCAAAATGACGAACCATATCTCGAAAGTCAGACATACCCGAAAAATTGACTTGCACAGAGTTAGCGATTGAGTGCTCCGATATATCCATGATCTCATTGAAATCCCCAGCACATAACCATGGTAAGCCCTGGACTTGAGAATCAATGTGATGGATCTTTAAATCTCTCTAGAGCTCACGTCTCTCATCTAGTGAGTTAGATGCATAGATGAACGTACACAAAAATTCATCCAAGGGACCCTAAATCCTTACCTTACAAGAAATCAGTTGACCCGTCTTATAAACCACCGTTAATGACACTGATTTATTCCATACCATCCAAATTCTCCCTAGCAGATTGAACTCATAATTTGATGTCATAAACCAGTTCTTAAACGTCGACTTTACAATTAAATCAGCCTTGATCTCAGCTACTCTTGTTTCTAAAAAGCTCCAAAAACGAACGACTTCTGATTTATCAAATTCTTCATGACTGAATGCATCTTTAGCTTGTTAAAACCGTGAATATTCCAAAAAAAAAAAATACGACATTATTGTTTCTTCCTTTGGTTCCTTTGCTGAGATGGTTTAAGGATAGATTTTTGTGCTTGCTTAGCTGAATGAGGAAGAGGAATTTTTATTTTGTTGTCGTCCTTACATGAGACACCTTGGGAGCACAGCTGCACAGACTTAGATGGAGTAACAACCTGCTTTTCTAAATTTCCTGTAACCACTACCTCTTCTATCGCTGCCATGTTCTCTATCTCCGCAGGCTTGGATATCTCTTGCGTGAGAGTTCTCATCTTCGCCTTCTCCAAGTATGAAACAGAGTAGTCTGAAATTTCGACAACCTTAGGACATGAACCTGCAACTACTGATGTCTGCATAATTTCTGAAGTTGGCAATTCCACAGCGACAGAGTTTGCGACATCTTCGTCTGCATTATTTAAATTTGGTATCTTAGTCTGCATTTTCGTTCCCTCCTTATTTAGCTTAATGACCGAATCTGAGGCTAAGTGAGTAATAGTTCGGGCTTCTAGAGGTTCCATTTGAGCTACCTCAACAGACTTTGAGCTCTCCAAGTATGAAACAGAGGCTGAGTAATCTGAAGTTTTACTTGACGAAGAAACAACCTGTTTTCCTGAGTTTCCCATAGCCACTACCTCCTCTACCACTCACATGTTCTCTATCTCCCCAGGTTTGAGTATCTCTGGCGTAGATATTTCATCTTTGCCTTCTCCAAGTCTGAAGCAGAGTAGTCTAAAATTTCCACCTCCTTAGAAGATGAACCTACAGCTGCTGATGTCTGCATTATTTTCGAAGCTGGAATTTCTACAGCACCAAAGTTCACTGCATCTTTGTTTGCATTTTTTAACTTTGGTATTCTAGTCTGCATTTTCTTTCCTCTTTACTTGGCTTAATGATCGAACCTAAGGCTAACTGAGTAACAGGTCGAGTTTCTAACGGTTCCATTTGAGCTACCACAGCAAAGTTTGAGCCCTCTGGAGCAGACCTCACTACATGTTTCTTAGGTTAATTTTCAGCCGCAACAGAGTTCTCTACTAGTAGTGCCAAAGATCTCAGCACCTCAAAGCGCGACAGAGATGCTATCTTAACCTCTCCATAAGCCAAACTTCGCTTACCCTGTCTCCTACCATGACCTTTTGGAACAATTTTCCACTCTTTTGTAGACTGAGCCTTACCAATTTCCACTTCCTCTCTCTTCGACCTCCTCTCGAATGTTCAATAACTCCTGTCATAATAGTACCCACCTTGGAGAAGTCCGTTCCACAACATCCTCCTTGCCCTCACCCAATGCTGACACCTCCTTTTGGTATTTATCTAAACATCCTGCTTCCGTATGGCCCCATTTTCGACAGCTACCACATCGCATTGGAAGCCATGGATATTCAAACTTCACTTCAACTTCCTCTCCTTTGAATTTGAAGCAGAAACTCGAATGTATGTCCTTCTTGAGGTTGACATCAATAAAAATTATAGCATCATCGAAACATTTAACAAGATCAGTGTCTTGGTGCATTCTTAATGGGGTACCCACAGGGCTCGCAACAAAGCTCAGCCCTTTCCAAGAAAACAGGGCCGGCTGAATGTTTTTCATTATTACCCACATCGGCATTGATGATAACTCGGGCTGTGCCTCCTCTAGAATCGGAGTCCATTTGGAGAAAATCATAGGGATTTCACAAATGTTCCACATACCTCGACATAGAACTCGACTTCGAGCATTTGAATTCCAAATTCTAAACTTGATAGTCGTTTCATTATTACGTGGATCTTCGCCACATGAGGGGTTGTAGATGCAAATGTACCCACAACAAAGTCTTTCCAAAGCGGAGGTGCGTCTTCCAGCACTTCCTCTGGAACTGTCACCACTGATCTGCCCTCTACATCCAAGACAACATAATCTTATTACGAGAGTGAAGGCCTACTCACTACCTTAGCCCATGTTTTTTGCTTCGAAACCTTTGGAGAAATATTTAACCGTCCATCAAAGCCTTTGCCGCTAGCCAAATCCCCAGCCTCCCCCAACATGACCCCAAACCTCTCAACCTCTGGCAGAGCACCTGCAACACTCCCAATAATCCCCTTCTCCAATGACTCCCCCAACGATGAACCAGAAATCACACAACCTTCCTGAATCTTGTATGTCTGCAGTACGATCCCCTTCTTTGCCATCTCGCTAACAACACAAACTCTAACACCATCCTACATCAGTTTATCCTCCACCCGAACACTCTCTCCGGCCATGCCTGGCGGTGGAGATCACTCTCTTCGCAAAACCCTCCAAGCCGCACTCCTGATCACCCTAACTGACTGCTCTGAAATATTCACGAATATTTAACTTTACAAACGACTTAGACCTTCTTCCAACCTCTTTTTACTCAAAAACACTAAATCAATGAGGTTGTTGAAACTCGGTAATCCACCTTTGCAGGAAACCAAAATCACCTGAAACACACACAAAGAATGTTTTATTGTTTCCAACCAAATTAATGATGAAACCGTACACTAAAACTGACCTTGACAGCCAAAGCAGTCAAGTGAAGGGCCTCGACATTGTGTATCCCAATGATGAGATTTGTCACATCTGCGTTAGCAGCATAACAAAAATAAAGGTTCAGTGTAGCTTTGAAAAGTGAATCCAAATTACAATTTGAGAACCGATACACAGAATAATCAAGAGTAGTAAAGGTCGAGAACACTCGGTATGTCAAGTGAAATAATGCCAGAATCATGATAACCATATTCAATGGTAACTGAGAGTTTCTTAATGGTTTTGCATGAGATGTCTAGCCGTCCTCTTGAATAAGAATTGTGATGTATGGTTAAGACCTAAAGTGCAGGGCAAGCAGGGAGTAACACATCTGATAAATGATCATGGTTAAACCATCTTGTATCAAGGAAGAAAAGTATCCGAAGGTAAACTTGGGATTTTTTGTTTTCTTCCCAATGACAGCTTAACCAATGTTTTGCTGGTAAAGACTTTGGATGGGAAATCAAAACTACATCGTCCATCTATAGATTTTATGTCTAGATGAAGCTCAGAGACACAATTTTCCAGGGCATTACATATTCAGCGGTTAACAACCACGCCTTGTGCATATACATCAAGTTTTTTAACTTTGAGTGAAAACGTCTTTATATGGTTACTGCCTTGCGAAGCCAATTTTCTATCCACGAAATCATCGAACCTCTTCTGGTTATCGTTTTCGTGGTACCAAAAGATGGAATCCTCAACGTCAAGATTAGGACAGAAAGTAAACAGAGACCTCCACCTCTTGGAGAGAACAGAGGTTGAAGCAGCTTGTTTCGCGGGAAGGAAGGACAAGATTTGGACAAGATTTGGACAAGAAGTTCATTTGGAAGAGAATCCATGGAAGCCACGCAATCCATAGAGACAGACCCCATCCCTAGTGGTACCTGAAACATGAAAAAAAACAGAGCTCAAGACATAATACAATCTAAAGATCAAAGGTTTAAGGTTTAAGAATTAAGAGTCTATCTCTATATATGTTTTTTTTTGAATAGTATGTAAAATTATATTCAAAGAAAATCTGTTTTTACATCAAGTGCAACTAATTATAATAAAAAGCTGAGCTACTGGCTGAGTTTTATTCATGCGTGTAGGCCTCGTTAAAACCCGCAAGTGAAAAATCCAATTGGGACAAAACCACTCTCCAGGAAAAAGAGTACCCACGTTGCATGAATAAACCGAATAACCACTAAAACATTCATGTTCTTGAAGCGAACCAGACCTGCAAGCCATCCGTCATGATTCCTTGAGCTTGTAATATTGATAGTTTGTTCCTTACTATCCCTCCGACCTCCCGGACCAATCTGTCTATGCTTTGTGGTACACTCCCATGTCTTCGTTGGTTCCGCTCCCTCCACTATATATGTTTTTTAAATAATACCGAGAACGTCTTTATAAGTTTACCACCTTGGAAAGCCATTGTACTATCCACGAAATAATTGAAACTCTTTTGAATGTCGAGTCAAGATTACGACTGAAAGCAAACAGAGTCCTCCCTAGTGGATAGGATTGAGTCTTGTTTCGTGGGAAGGAACGACAAGATTTAGACAAGAAGCTCATCTTCAAGACAATTCATTGAAGCCATGGAACGCATTGAGACAGAATTTGAGCTCCAATAATTAACACATTGCAACCACTAACGCTAACATTCATCAAATTCGAGAGAAATTTCAGATTCTTAATAGAAATCGAAAAAACGCCACAGGAAGAAGAGAAATCGGTGAAGAAACAGAAAAGTAAGAATCAATAGAACAAGTGATCTAAGCTAACGTTATTGCTTACAGGACAAGGCGGCGATAGATATTATAACCCTAGAATTTAGGGCGAAAAACAATTCTCAACCCATCGTGAGTTTAACACGTCAGTTGTTTTTTATTTTCTATCGGCACAAAAACCTTAATTGTATGTTTAAAACAGCAAGGCATTAAGAAATTACATAGTATGTCTTTATTTTTCTTTTGACTTTTAATTTTACTGCACATGTAGATAGAGATCTTACTTTATAAATTTAAGGCCAAATGGCCAATCATTTTATTATAAATCTAAGACTAATCATTTTATTATTAATTTTACTATGCGGGTGTTTACAATTTTTGTTTTGCTTCATGATATCGTAATTTTGTTGAGATTATGTGGTATTCTTCTTATTTCTTCTCGCCTCGTGGCTTTTTCTTCCTTCATCCATTTATATTTTGTCGGTTTCCTTGTAGGCATATCTCCATGTTTTTCTTTGGAAGATGCATTCGCTTTTTGACAACCATTCCTGTTATCTTCGCGACCTTGACCCAGAATTATGATGTGCACGGTTGCTTCATCTTAGGACATTTTTTTTCTTATTCATCCTTTTTTGCTCTGTCTGTGTGATAAACTTGATAGGAAGTGAAAGTGTAAGGAGTAACATATCAGCACCTGTTATTAATGTCCACATATTTCCCCAGCAATGTCTTCAACATCATATGATTCACACAAGAAGAACCAATCCTGAGTGTTGAGTCCCTTATTTCATATTGACTAGTAGCTATTGAGTGTTGGTCATTTCATATTGATTCCCTTATTTCCCCTTTTGTCTTCATAAATAGAAAAAGGTGAAGATTCAAGAAATACAAGATTTCGATGATTAAAAGTGAAATGCAGAGCGTTGAGTAAGCAAACCTGCATCTGAATTGCTTTCTTATCATGAGTGAGCATACTGTCATCCCCTTCTGGAGTTAGCTTGAATTTTTGAATTCTGGAAAGCTCAAGCTATCAAGCTACTCTGACCAGGTCATTCTTCCAACAACCGAGCATCTTTCACCTTCAAAATAACAAACGAATTCAAAAAGGAGCACCATGCCTTATCAAATAAGTCCAACTGAGATCTCAAGGTCTGAAGATTTGATTCTCCACCAGAAACCTGAACCCTTTAGCCGCGTTATTGAGAGCAGCCTCTTGATCACCTTGACCGTTAAAAACACCATCTAGAATTCTGGATGGCCAAGTATCATAAAAACAGAAAGAATAACTCTGAGAGAAAAAGAAGGTTTCCAGGCCACATTCCTAACGGAAGAAACCTTCTTTCCTTTTGGGCTCCTCCTACCTTTCTATTCGGGGTAGCAACTCTTCTAAGAAGGTGATCAGTGTTATCCAATATTGACAGTTGAGGAGCGGTGTTAACATTCTTACAAGCTTCTAAGCGAATTTCAAGACGATCAAGCAAAAAAGAAAACCAAAGTAATGCATACAAATATACAATCAAGAAGTTATTAAAAGAAACCATATACAAGAATTGTGTAACACTTTATTACCTTGACATCTTTCTAGAGATAATATCACGCAGGAGAGACTAATGGAATCACATTGTCTTCTTTTCTGACAAAGAAATCCGATCTATGTCTCTCTGCTATTTTCAAACATAGTGGATGTGATTCTATATTTTCAAATCTTTAATCAATAACACTTGATTTCATAAGACTTTTTAAATTTTATGTTTGAATAACATAAAAGTTTTCATTTTTACACAAATCAGTCCAAATCATTAGCTGAATACATCCTCTTAGAATTTGTATATCTGGTTCAATTCAATATTGAAAATTAACTTTTCTCCGGCTCACCTTGGCTACTAATGGTTACAAACGGATCTTGTTGGGTCTAGTCTTTTTTTCTAATTCATTAGAGCAAATAGATTGGTCTGCTTTTAATGTAGATCACCTCAAGCCTCAAGAGAGCACCATTATTTGGACACCAAAAAAGTCAAGTAAATGAGAGAGATTCACAAAGATTCACAAAGATTCACAAAATCTCTACACAAGTCTTCTCCAAGCGTAGACGCACAAATGACCCATTGGTCAAGGCTTTAACAGGTTTTTACACCAGATTTGGAGTTTGATCACTAGAGAGAGCATTTTCTTGCAGATTAATAGATGTTAAGCTTGTCGGAAGTTTCAGAGTGTTGCATATAAAACCGTCCGTTGTGGTGTCATGTGTTGTGGGGAGAGTCTGTCCATAATCTGGTGATGACATTTCTCGGAATAAAAGAAGGGTTCAGGGTCATTTTACTGCTAGCTCTGGTTCAAGCTGAGCCAGAGTTTTGCATATTCTTTTCACCGTATATTCTTCTTGCTTGCCAGCTAATAGAATATCCATTTTTGTTGTTCCTGAAGCTTTATGATCGTGCAAAATGTTGTTTTTCTTTTTGGTTTGTCTCACAGTTAGCATTTACTAAGTGTTCAAAGCTAGAGAGGGATATCTTTCTTCGCTTGGTTTAAAGAAATCGATCTACATATCAGAGCTTCGAAATATGTTTGGCACCTTTACACCTTGTTTTACTTTACTTTTCAGGTATAACGACATTTTGTGGGTTGTTACATTTTTCAGTTTTATTTCCTAATCTTTTATCTGTTTGATTTGGTGCTCTGCATAATTTCTAGCTGAGATATGAGCAACTTTTCTAGTTAAAGATAGCTTCTTAGCTGCCACTTTGACAATGATAGTGAGTGTAACATTTTTTTTTTTGTGATGGCAAAGTATTTCGCAAGACAGTTACAGCAGATGAAAAATTAAGATAGTTTTTTTTGTTTGTGAATCACATACTTTTATTTTGGCAGAAGTAGCTTTGTTTGCTGATTATGAGACAAATTTCTGACTAGAACATTGGTTCCGGTTCAGCTTTGTTGATTAGAGCATGAAGATTGGTCTGTATCTAATATAGACTGATGATAATCTAGCCTGAAAATAGCATCTTGAATTTGATGCACGTTAGTCGTCCGTCATTCTTGTTGTTTATCGTCATCTTAAGCGTGTAAGCGCCACTCAAAGAGGATGATGCATTTAAAGATTACCAAAATGAGAAATGACTGAAAAATGAAGTGATCTCAAACCATGTTAATGAACATTACCAACCAACATGGCCATACAGGTCCAAACATAATTTTTAAAATGAACACTCACCAAAGCACAAAGCTACAAGAATATTAGTGTTCCTTGGAAACACAAACAGTAGCAATTTGTGTGAAAACACGAGCAAAGAAGAAACAAGATTAGTGTTTAAAACTTTGTTACTTGTGAAAAGTTCTAAACACTAATCTTGTTTAAAACTTTGTTTAAAACATTGTTACTTGTGCAATTTCCATAGAAAAACATCATTTAAGTGGCAAAAATGGTAGGTATGCACCCCTTTTAATTAAGAGAGCAGCGGTTCAATTCATTCATCATTTCATCTACAATTTGGAAAACGGCACATGGGAAATTTTTCTCTGTGAGGTTTTCGTTTAAGGCAAGTTAGGCGATTAGTCTAAGGCTTCCTCATGTGGCATAGGATGGCATCCTCGCCGCCGGGCAGGCTTTCGCTGTCCCGGAGTCGTAGATTAACATCTCTGGAGCGGTGAGGAAGATAGTGTTGGGCCTAGTTCTGGAGCTAAGGTGTTATCAGAGAAAGAGGTGGTTTTGGGGTCTGCAGGTTCTGAGGGGTGTTCTGAGGATGTTTATCTAGTCGAAGCTCTTGGTTCAGATCGTCTGGTGAAACCGGTTGAGAGAGTAGAGGGGCTTGGTTGATGTAGGTCTTTTGCTTGTTTCATCGGTAGTGAATGGAGTTCTTAGAGTGGATATCCCTTATGAGATTTAGGACAATGCCGAGCTGTTATGGAGGTGTTTCCTTGAGGATGCTTAGATGCGTTCTCATGTATTGAAGCACAAGTATAGGCATTTTGCTGATGTGCCTTTGGTTGCGAGCGATTGGACTCCGGAATCTGCTCACGAGAGGCATGATCTCTGGGCTATGCCTACGAGGGTTGAATTTAAGAATGTCCCTAGGCATTTGGATTTTCATAAGGGGCTAAACTTCTTAGGGAGCAATACTGATAAATTCGTGAAACTCCACCCGAATACTGAGTGTTGTATGAGACTTGATGTGGTGCGAATTCTGGTGGATCATAGTGGAGCCTTAGTCTTTGTGTATGTGTGTTATCCGTGGCTTCCATCGCATTGTTCCACTTGTTTAAAATGGGAGCATGGAGATAAGGAATGTCTGATGCCACACAAAGTTACCATTTTATCGAGAGAGTGGTGTAGGTGTGAAAATGGGGGATGTGAAACAGAAAACAAAGATTGGGGAGCTGAGAACAGAGGTTGTGGGAATAGAGGCTGGGGCTTTGGTAACAGGGGCGATGGCTTCTTTATCGCCTCGACCTGGAATTTAGGCTAGAGAGGTGGTGAAAGACTTATTATCGGAGCAGGAACAATCCCAATCGATTATAAAGTCGCCATTAAATTCACTAGTTGTAACGTTGCCAAAGTCTATGGAATTACAGAAGATGTCGTTTATAACAGAGGAGGGTAGATATGCTACAACAGAAGTGGTGATAGCAGAGTGTGTGGAAGGGGTTACCCCTGAGGAGGAGTGGTCAATGGTTGCTAGGTCTGGGAGACGTTCTCTAGTGAAGCCAACGGTGACGACTCCAGTGCAGTTAGGTGATCCAAAGTCTAGTACTAGTTCACCATCGGGGTTCACTGTTTTGGCATCTTTAAATGATGTGAACTATATGGCTGAGGAGGGTGAGATTTTGGATCAAAATCTAGTGATCCCAGAGGGGATTCAAGTTGTAGCAGCGATGGTGGCTAAAGTTAAGCAGTTTGGAAAATATAAACATAAAGGGAAGCCAATCTTAAAGTAGAAAGGCATTATTCAATTGGGTACAAGAAGAAATAATAGCAGAGCTTCCAATCCGAAGCATTGATATCGTCTATCTTCTCATGGAACATGCATGGATTCAATAAGTCATGTAAGCATCACGACGTAAAAGAGTGGATTAAATTTGCTAAACCGATTTTTAGATGCATTGTGGAGACAAGAGTTCAAGAGGAAAACTTTAACTCTGTTTTTAATGCATCGTTTCTTGGCTGGAATTCTATCAAGAACTATGATTATCATTGGTTAGGCTGAATCTGGGTGATGTGGTCGAATAATGCGGAGGTTACTCGAATCTACAAGAGTGCACAACTTATAACTATCGGGGTTTCTATGAGTTTTGGCCAAGTGTTTGTGTGCTTGTGTGTTTATGCTTCTAATTTTCAAGCTGAGCGTCGAGCTCTTAGGGCTGAGTTAGAGTGGATAGAGGCTAAGTTTGTTCGACAGAATATCACATGGCTTGTGCTTGGAGATTTCAATGAGCTCTTGAGTACATCAGAGCATTCTTGTTTTCAAGATTATCGTTTTAATCAGGCTGGTATGTTGGAATTTCAAAACTCATTCTCTGTTTGTGGACTAACTGATATCACGTCAACTGGGCCTTCCTTTACGTGGTGGAATAGTCAAGCAGAGAACCCAATCAGGAAGAAATTAGACTATGTTATGGTTAATGGTTAATGGCTCTCCAAGATTCTGCAATCCTTTGAGTTGTTTGAAACTGGTGGTATTTCGGATCACACGAGGAGTTAGGTTAAGATGGATAATCGAGTTTCTACAGCTTGGAAACTGTTCAAATTCTTCACTTTTCTGGCATCAACTCCACAGTTTCTCCTTGTTGTAAGTCAACACTGGCCTGCTCTATCTATCATGTTTCACTCTCGTATGGCCTTTCACAGGTTCACGGACAAATAAAGGCCTCAAAGTGCCAGCTTTGAAGTTTAAATAGAAAAACTTACGGTGCCCTTACTCTTCGAGCTTAGGAAGCTTTTGATAAGTTGTGTGTAGCTCAAGCGGTAGCATTACAAAGCCATTCCCACCAGTCCTTTGTTGCAGTCTAAGATGCCACTACAATCTGAAACCATTATGCAGAAGTAGAACAGAAGTTATATAGGAAAAAATCATGTGTCACTTTGCTTGGTTCGGGGGATCACAACACAATTTTTTTCCATTGAACGGTAAAGAGTCGAGTGTCGAAAAATGTCATTCAGAGAATCACTATGGCTGATGGGGGGGAGTATATTAATGGAATTGGAGGATATAAAATTTGAAGCACTGAGTCATTTTCAGGGTATTGTAAATCCAAATTCACAAGAAACAATAGGGGTCTCTGAAGCTTACCTACAAATGCTTATTGACTATCGTTGTTCTTCGCTTGAGGCGGCAGCCCTTATTCGGCTTTTTTTAGCTGAGGAGATTCGACAAGTGGTTTTTCTAATGCCTTCGGATAAGGCTCTGGGACCTGACGGGTATCCTGTTGAATTTTATTGAGAAGCTTGGTATGTGGTAGGTAAATATATGATTACTGCTGTGCAATCTTTTTTTGTACGGATTTATGCCGCAAGGTGTTAATTCTACGATCTTGACCTTGATACCTAAGCTAGATGATCTGGTTACCATGACGGATAATCGACCTATTGCGTGATGTAATACAGTTTACAAGGTAATATCGAAACTCATTGCTAATCGTTTGAAATGTACATTGCCGAATATGATTGAATGGAATCAAAATGCTTTTGTCAAAGAAAGGTTATTGCTAGAGAATGTTTTGCTGGCTACAGAGCTTGTCAAAGACTATCAAAAAGATACATGTCCTGTATGTGATAAAATTCGATGTCTAAAAAGCATTTGATACGGTTTAGTGGGATTTCATCGTCTCAGTGGGATTAAAAATACAAACAAAAAAAAGAGGATTCATAAACAGAAAAGTCATCCATGAAAACCTCTGTTATATCCTAAATTAGGTACAAATGGGAATCTAAAAGAAACAAGAATAGCTATCTATAAAACAGTAGTAAGAATGGTTAGCCAATCTCTCAAGCATTTGATCAATAAAAAGCAAAGGAAAATGGTCCTTGCGAGTAGCGACATTCAATTTTCTATAATAAATGCACATTCTATGCCCTGTAACAGTTCTAGTTTGAATCAACTCATTCTTATCATTCTGAGCAACTGTTACACCACCTTTCTTTGGAACAACATGGAATGAGCTTACCTAAGTACTATTAGGGATAAAATATATGATGCCCGCTTCTAGAAGTTTCATTATCTCTTTCTTTATAACATCATTTAGATTTGGGTTTAACCGCCTTTAATGTTATATAAAAGTCATTTATTCATCCTCTAGATGTATCCTATACATACAAACATCAGGTGAGATTCATGTGATATCATCAAGTGAATAGTCTAAGGCCCTACGATACTTTCTAATTTCAAATGGAAGTAAACAGTCTTAGCATTGTTCAACGCAGCATTGATGATCACATGGTAGGTACCAAGAAACGTGTACCTTAGCTCATATGGGAGTGTTTTGAGCTCAACCTTTGGAGCTTTCAGTTCGCTCCATGGGTTGTTATTGGAGGTGCAGGGAAGCTGGCTGTTGGAGGTTTCTCTACAGCTTCATCCAAACTCATGTAAGCTACCATATTTCCCATTACTTGGCTTGAATGCAACATCTCAGCATAGCCAGTTGTATCCTCAATCAGAAAACCATATTCACTATGTACATCCGTTAAAGCAATCTCTAATGGATCATCCGTCAAGATCTCTTCAACCACTTCGTCAGAGACTTATAGCGAGTCGTCAACCGAGAATGTCTACCCATCCAAAATTGGTTTCTTCAGCAGCTTTTCCATCTCAAACTTCATAATAATATCTCCTAGGTGGAGATTAATTCATCCATACCAGACATCTATCATGGCTCATGCAGTGCATATGAAAGGTCTTCTTCCAGCTCTAGAACCACAAAATCCGCATGCAATAACACATTGCCAAATCATGTGGATTGAGTCAACAAGAGGTAGTTCACAATAACTTCTTAGGACAAGTAAGGTATGGAATCATCTAGATTTTCTTTACACTTCGCCTCTTTAAAGTCCTTCCATGACTTCTTAGGACGAGTAAGGTATGGGATCCTTGGAGAACACACACACGCAGGCGGTGGCGGATCTGACTTCTCTGCAGGATCTTCCTATCAGCTCTCTCATTCTCTAATTCATCTCATTCTTCGAGATCGATGATACCGTCTGTCTTGTAAATCTTTGAGAAATACTAGTGACGCCCGAATTTGCACGAACATTTTTCCCTGAGATTGTTGACCTTCAGCGACCACCTACTGTGGGTAGACTTGAGTCTATGGATTTTTAATATTTGTACTCCTTTATGACAAGTTTGGGTGATTTCTATAATTCTGGTTGAATCCCCTATTTTGCATGAACCCTTATCCATTCACATAATTCACTTCTTGAAAGTCCTCAGTCTCGTCCTCAGCAATCTCTTGACAGTAAAGTTCATTTGAACCATCTTCATAAGGTTGAACATCTCTCTGATTTTCCTTCATCAACAAACTCAACTTCGCATCCAGCTCATCAATCTTCTGAGAGTTCACACTGTTAACCCATTTAGATGGATCATACTATGTGCATCGACTGTGAGAACTTGTAGCCAAGTTCTTTATCAATTGGTACGCTCTTGATATGCTCTTAGTTATAAAGTCTTTGTTGCTTGCAGCATTGAGAGCATTTTCATAGTCCCAATCGACTCCATCATAGAAAATCTAGAGAATATGCTCATCTGAATAACCATGATGAGAGTACTCCCTATGGTATTTGAATATCTCCCAAGCCTCGCAAAAAGACTCCCCTAAATGCTATCCAAAAATAGTGATCTTGTTTCTCAGAGAAGTTGTCTTGGACTTAGTGTAGAAGTGGTCTAATAAGGCTGCTCTACATTCAGCCCAAGTCCTCAATGATTCTGCAGGTAGTGACTTAAACCAACTCATTGCCTTTTCTACCAAAGAGAAAAGGAATAGTTTGCACTTGAGGTAATCAGCAGGTATCCTATTCGACTTAGTGGTACTGCAAATCTCTTCAAAATTCTCTATGTGATCTATTGGGTTCTCAGCAGGTAAACAATGAAATGTATGCTGCTTCACTAATGCGATCATCTGAGGCTTGATCTCATAGTCTTGCCTCGCAATATCTGGCGAGCAAATAGCAGCTCTGTTCTAGGTAGAATGTGTGGGGTGTGTCAGTGTCCCCAGTAGCATGTTGTTGTGCTTGTTGATGTTATTGCTTTTGTTGCAACTGCTGCAGATGTTGTTGTAAATCCTGGAGCTGAGCAGCCGTAGTGGCATGAGCATATTAGCAAGTGCACGGTTATGGTTGTCGAAATTATCACCCATGTGTGCTAGCTTCGAATTTGCTTCCTTAGCTTTGTTGTTAGTACGTTATGTTCTTGCTAGCTCATGATTAGTGAGTTGCAGGAGGTTGTCAGAGCCTTCACTTCTTCTATGCATGCACTTGAAACACACAAGCAAGTAAAATAGAAATTTGTTAGTAAAATCTTATTAGACTAAACTGCAGTTTAGATTCAAAGGTAACGTAATTGGTCCTCGGCAACGGCGCCAAAAAATTTGATACACTGAGTTTTAACCTTATATAAACTACTGCAAGTGCACCGCAAATGTTGTAGCAATCTAGGGATCGAATCCATAAGGACCAAGTGTCACACTACGACCCCAAAAGAATGAACCTAAGCTAAGAACAAAAGTATAAATTTTTTAATTTTTGATGCAATAATGTAAACGAGTAAATAACTAAACGATGTAAGTTATGAATTAAAAGTGTTAGACTTTAGGAATATTCACAGAAAATCAGAGATCATGTACCAAATAATAATTCAGGAAATTAATAAGCACTATCTTGAACTCCAACATAAATTTATAATCAATCAATTGTCGTGGTATCAATCACTTTATCTAGCAACCTAAGATTCTAAATTATCGTTTGAATTTAAAATTCTATACAAGCAGTAATAAGCATGTTCGATTTGTTCACGAATTGCCTTAGCATCAAATTTCATTGGTTAAGGAAAATTCACTCAATTTTGTTCTATCCAGCAGTCTATAACACTTTTGATAAATAGATTAAACCCTAAATCAGAGACTAAATGATCAATTCAAACTAAGCAATCAAAAACGATAGATGAAGATAACAAATGATAAAACCCTATCTAAGGTAGGGCCCTTCAATGAAGAAAAGAAGAGACTTTTGGAAAAGTTGTTCAAAAGAGTATATTACAGCATTTTTAATTTGTGAATTTTTAATGATCGCCGTGTTCTGCATGATGGATCTTTAATTCCAATGAGCCTTTCAAACCAGTACTTTTTGTAATCGACTCTATAGCTTCTTATGTATGATTCAATGATTTATATATTCCTTTAAAACGCTAAACCTAACTATGAAACTATTCAGTCATGGATGTAGAAAAACAATAGAGAGATGAATATAATCACATAATCATAAAAATAAGAAACCCAAAGAGGTTCAGAAAAGTTCTCAAGAGATGAAGAGTCATAGATTCTTCTCCTCAAAGCTTACAAGTTTGCCAAAAGCCAAAAATCTGAATAAAATATTGTGTACCCTAAACAATGGTTAAAAACTAGTATATATACCTTAAATCACGTCATAGAGCAAAATTTCTTTTTTCTCTGCGTAGGTCGGTTCGGGTCGAATCGATCCAATGCTGAATAGATCAATCTAAAACTTCACAGCAAATGAGATTGATCGATCATCTTGCAATCAGCATATTTCAACCTGAAAAGATTCTAAAACATATAAAATACTTTAAAAAGTCTATGAAAATATGGTTAGAAAACGTAAAAACCGCATTATATCAGAGTGATGGCTTGCAATCGGCATTCCTTGTTTCTGTCATAATCGAAAGAGCATATTTTTGTTGTGAAAGAAAAACTCCTTCATTGGACCGAGAAAATTCAATATCCAAAAAATACTTCAGTTTCTCCATGTCCTTCATATGAAAACACTTACTTAAGTATGCCTTGAAAGAGGTTAGTATACTCAAACTATTGCTGGCAATAACTAAATCATCAACATAGATGAGAATCCGAATCTCCATGGCATCGGTTGAGTAAGTAAACAATAAATCAGAATAAGTCTGTGTAAACAACAACGTTGAGTAAAGGTGTTGTTAATTTGGCAAACCAAAAACGAGGTTTGTACAACGACTTGTGAAGACGACAAACCTTAGTAGGATTTGACTAACAAAACCCGGGAGGTAGTTTCATATAAACTTCATCCTTAAGTGTGCTGCCGTAAGCACAACCTCTCCCAAAATTTGATAGGCAAGCTACCCTGAAACAACAAGGCACGAGAGATATTGAGGATATGTCCGTGATTTCTTTGGACACGGCCATTTTTCTGAGGCGTATCAATGCACGAAGTTTGATGAGTGATCCCTTGTTCACAAATATAACAAGAAAGACACATGAACTCAGTGTAATTGTCGCTACGGACCATCTTGGCTGGTTTGTTGAATTATTTTTCTGTCATTACGCAAAAGTTTCGAAAAATGTACTAACTTTGGATTTGGCAAGAAGTAGATAAGTCCACACTGCTCTTGAGAAATCATCGACAATTATCAAGAAATAAAGGGTCCACCTGAAGTTGGAACCCGGTACGGATCCCATACATCACAATGAGTAAGAAAAAAACACTTATTTGATTTATTTAAACTCCTAAAAACACTTTTGTGTTTGCTTTGCCCTAAAAAAAGTGTCACAATGACTCAGGACAGTAGACCTCTTTAAAGACAAACATAATTAAAACCGATAAAACTGAAAACGACGGAAGTCCTAGCCTTTAGTGCCACAAATTTTGATCCACTAAATCAGTAACGTGATGAACCCTTGCAGCCATAACATCTTTGAAACAATAAACCTCATCCTGCTCTTCACTTGCTTTAATCAGAATCCTCATGAAATGGTCATGTAAAACACACAACATATCAATTAGAAGGGCATAACAGTTTGTTTGTTTCAATAATTTTGAAATTGAAATTAAAGAGCAGTTTAAGTTTGGCACAACCAAAACATTAAACATTGTTATGCGATGGGATAGAAGAAAAATGCATGTATGAGTTGGGTAAGTCCAATTTCCGTCGGTAATACCTACTGGACAGGGTGAACAACTTTGGGTCTGTTCTAGCAACGAGAGATCTCCTGTCATATGATGAGATTCTCCTGTGTCTAGAATTAAATCACCATGTATATTCTTATTGGACAGCTTTTCAGATGATGACTTTGTTCTGTCATTAAGCATCTGAGCTAGTGTTTTCCATTGGTCATGAGTAATGTCTGGGAACGTGGAGGAATTTGATGAAGTTGCATAAACAGCATTAATTCATGCAGTACTGTTTCTAGTCTGATCAGAAGAAGGAACACTTGGTCCGCGTCCTCCACTCGTTGAACTTCTACCACCACTTCTTTTTTTATCTATGTCTTTTTTTCCTTAGATGAAAACTGCGGTTTAAACCTATTATCCTTATATCTCCATAACGCTACATCCTCGTCTAAATAAGCACAGTCCTAGACTTTTTCTATTTCAGCTTCAATATGTGCCAGAGCTTGAGGTCTCCTTCGTCTAGGCCTGTTATTTACTAAAACCTCCACCAAAGTATCAGCAGCCTTAATCCCCATGTCAACAAATCCTCTTTCCCCCAATATATCTATTAATCAGCCAAGTGAACACCAATCATCATACCAAAATGAAGTGTGAAAACCACTACGTACCTCAACCTTGTGATAGTCTTTTGCATAATTTTGATACTTGAGGATTTTTTGCCACATCCAAGAACCTCTCATCTTGGTAGATTTTTTTGACCAGAATGAACCTTTCCGAGTTAGGTTTTTCTTTACCCAGTTTACCCACAGGGAGTCCTTGGACGAGACCAACCGCCATATCAATTTGTAACAGCTCACTTTATTCGCCTCGACTAATGATTTTAAGCCAACCCCACCCCCCTTCAAGCTTTGGTCTGAAAACGTCACTCCAAGTCACCTTTGCTTTCTTTGAGTTCAAAGCTGGTCTAGACCATAAGAAAGCCGAGCTAATTTTCTGAATTCCCTTATGCATGCTCTTGGGAGTCAAAACGCCGCAATCCAATAATTCGTTAAGCTTGCGAAAGAAAAAAGTGACTCTTCCAGGAGCTGATACGGGTTCGAATTTTGAATGAGTGGTTGGTAGTCCAAGCTCGACATTCGCTTTGTTAACAGAGGAAGTCCTAGATACTTTACCAGTAAACTTCTAATCTCAAAAGGAAACCCATTCAACAAATTTTGAGAGTCCGACGAGATTCCAGTGACAAACAATGTTGTTTTTCCAAACTTATATCTAATCCAGAGATACGAGAAAATCTCTCAAATACAGCAAGAATACCCCTGATTGAGTGAACTTTTCCATCTGCAAATACCATGATATCATCCACGAAACACAAATGAGTAACACTCAAACTTCTACAATTCGGATGGTATCCAAACTCACAATTCCTTGTGGCTTTGTCTAGCATTAATGATAAGACATTCATGAAAATAAAGAATAGGTAAGGGGATAGAGAACAGCCTTGTCGCAACCCCCTCTCACTTCTGAAAAACCCAGCCGGCTCCCCATTTACTTGGACCGAGAAGGATGGTGTGGTTACACACAACTCAATCCACTTAACAAACATTTTCAGCAGCTACATTACTCTCAATAAGTTGACTAGAAAACCCCAGTTCACCGAGTTGAAAGCTTTAGTAATATCAATCGTCATTGCACATCTAGAGGTGACATCCAGCTTATGATAATCCTTTACCAATTCAGACGCAAGTTGAAGATTTTCCATTAGATAGCTGTCCTTGATAAAAGCAGTCTGATTTTTAGTTATAAAGCTGGGAAGAATTAGATTTAAATGATTCGCTAATATCTTTGAAATAACCTTATATATCACATTGCAGCAGGATATTGGCCGATAGTCCTTCATCCCAATAATCCCCGTCTTCTTAGGAATTAAGGCAAGAATGATGGAATTATCCCCCTTCGGCAAACACTCGTAGGTGAAAAAGATTTAATCGGTACAATGAGATCATTACCAATGATAGGCCACATCTCTTTAAAAAACTCTACCGTGTATCCATCCAGCCCTGGTGCTTAATTTCCAATGCCGATACATCCTTCATTAAACCACATATCTCATCCTCAGAACAACAGTAATCCAGAACCTGAGTCAACTCCGTCATTGGAAACTCGGTCTCATTAATTTGGGGGGCCTACAAAAAATCCAAAAAATAACGCTCCGCCTCAGCTTTAATATCAGCTTTTGACGAAAAAATCTCTCCCTCCGGAGACCTAATCTCATAGATTGAGTTTCGCGCTTTTCTTTCTTTGATCGCATTTTAGAAAAACCTATTGTTTTGATCCCCAACTTTTACCCAATATAGTTTTGCCTTTTTTCTTAGATAGCTCTCTTCTAACTCTGCCACACTCTCCCATGAGTCATAGGCTCGAGCTTCTTCTAACAATTTATGAGCATCCGAGCTGATAAGATTTGCTGCCTGCCTCTCACACAACACGACATAGGCATCTTCTCTCCTTTTTAATAGATGATGTATTTTCTGCCTACTGAAAGCTCTAATAGCTAGTTTGAGAAGCTTTAACTTCTTTGAGAACCTAAATAGCGCAGAGGTTTAAAGGAATAGAGGAACCGAGTTGGTCCAATAGCTCCCCACAAGTTGCTTAAAATCTGCCATAGCAACCACTGCATTGACTATCTTGAAAGGGACATTTGGCGAAGTACCATAGAGCGAAATAAATCCACACACATGATCCGAGCAACCCCGGGCTTCGAACACACAATAAGAGTTAGAAGGCCGCTGCATCCAAAGATTATTCACAAGAACACAATCCAGCTTGTTACATATCAAGTCCTCTTCCTGTTTATTACACCAAGTAAAAACTGGTCCGTGGAAAGCCAAATCCTCTAGATCAAAATGACGAACCATATCTCGAAAGTCAGACATACCCGAAAAATTGACTTGCACAGAGTTAGCGATTGAGTGCTCCGATATATCCATGATCTCATTGAAATCCCCAGCACATAACCATGGTAAGCCCTGGACTTGAGAATCAATGTGATGGATCTTTAAATCTCTCTAGAGCTCACGTCTCTCATCTAGTGAGTTAGATGCATAGATGAACGTACACAAAAATTCATCCAAGGGACCCTAAATCCTTACCTTACAAGAAATCAGTTGACCCGTCTTATAAACCACCGTTAATGACACTGATTTATTCCATACCATCCAAATTCTCCCTAGCGGATTGAACTCATAATTTGATGTCATAAACCAGTTCTTAAATGTCGACTTTACAATTAAATCAGCCTTGATCTCAGCTACTCTTGTTTCTAAAAAGCTCCAAAAACGAACGACTTCTGATTTATCAAATTCTTCATGACTGAATGCATCTTTAGCTTGTTAAAACCGTGAATATTCCAAAAAAAAAAAATACGACATTATTGTTTCTTCCTTTGGTTCCTTTGCTGAGATGGTTTAAGGATAGATTTTTGTGCTTGCTTAGCTGAATGAGGAAGAGGAATTTTTATTTTGTTGTCGTCCTTACATGAGACACCTTGGGAGCACAGCTGCACAGACTTAGATGGAGTAACAACCTGCTTTTCTAAATTTCCTGTAACCACTACCTCTTCTATCGCTGCCATGTTCTCTATCTCCGCAGGCTTGGATATCTCTTGCGTGAGAGTTCTCATCTTCGCCTTCTCCAAGTATGAAACAGAGTAGTCTGAAATTTCGACAACCTTAGGACATGAACCTGCAACTACTGATGTCTGCATAATTTCTGAAGTTGGCAATTCCACAGCGACAGAGTTTGCGACATCTTCGTCTGCATTATTTAAATTTGGTATCTTAGTCTGCATTTTCGTTCCCTCCTTATTTAGCTTAATGACCGAATCTGAGGCTAAGTGAGTAATAGTTCGGGCTTCTAGAGGTTCCATTTGAGCTACCTCAACAGACTTTGAGCTCTCCAAGTATGAAACAGAGGCTGAGTAATCTGAAGTTTTACTTGACGAAGAAACAACCTGTTTTCCTGAGTTTCCCATAGCCACTACCTCCTCTACCACTCACATGTTCTCTATCTCCCCAGGTTTGAGTATCTCTGGCGTAGATATTTCATCTTTGCCTTCTCCAAGTCTGAAGCAGAGTAGTCTAAAATTTCCACCTCCTTAGAAGAGGAACCTACAGCTGCTGATGTCTGCATTATTTTCGAAGCTGGAATTTCTACAGCACCAAAGTTCACTGCATCTTTGTTTGCATTTTTTAACTTTGGTATTCTAGTCTGCATTTTCTTTCCTCTTTACTTGGCTTAATGATCGAACCTAAGGCTAACTGAGTAACAGGTCGAGTTTCTAACGGTTCCATTTGAGCTACCACAGCAGAGTTTGAGCCCTCTGGAGCAGACCTCACTACATGTTTCTTAGGTTAATTTTCAGCCGCAACAGAGTTCTCTACTAGTAGTGCCAAAGATCTCAGCACCTCAAAGCGCGACAGAGATGCTATCTTAACCTCTCCATAAGCCAAACTTCGCTTACCCTGTCTCCTACCATGACCTTTTGGAACAATTTTCCACTCTTTTGTAGACTGAGCCTTACCAATTTCCACTTCCTCTCTCTTCGACCTCCTCTCGAATGTTCAATAACTCCTGTCATAATAGTACCCACCTTGGAGAAGTCCGTTCCACAGCATCCTCCTTGCCCTCACCCAATGCTGACACCTCCTTTTGGTATTTATCTAAACATCCTGCTTCCGTATGGCCCCATTTCCGACAGCTACCACATCGCATTGGAAGCCATGGATATTCAAACTTCACTTCAACTTCCTCTCCTTTGAATTTGAAGCAGAAACTCGAATGTATGTCCTTCTTGAGGTTGACATCAATAAAAATTATAGCATCATCGAAACATTTAACAAGATCAGTGTCTTGGTGCATTCTTAATGGGGTACCCACAGGGCTCGCAACAAAGCTCAGCCCTTTCCAAGAAAACAGGGCCGGCTGAATGTTTTTCATTATTACCCACATCGGCATTGATGATAACTCGGGCTGTGCCTCCTCTAGAATCGGAGTCCATTTGGAGAAAATCATAGGGATTTCACAAATGTTCCACATACCTCGACATAGAACTCGACTTCGAGCATTTGAATTCCAAATTCTAAACTTGATAGTCGTTTCATTATTACGTGGATCTTCGCCACATGAGGGGTTGTAGATGCAAATGTACCCACAACAAAGTCTTTCCAAAGCGGAGGTGCGTCTTCCAGCACTTCCTCTGGAACTGTCACCACTGATCTGCCCTCTACATCCAAGACAACATAATCTTATTACGAGAGTGAAGGCCTACTCACTACCTTAGCCCATGTTTTTTGCTTCGAAACCTTTGGAGAAATATTTAACCGTCCATCAAAGCCTTTGCCGCTAGCCAAATCCCCAGCCTCCCCCAACATGACCCCAAACCTCTCAACCTCTGGCAGAGCACCTGCAACACTCCCAATAATCCCCTTCTCCAATGACTCCCCCAACGATGAACCAGAAATCACACAACCTTCCTGAATCTTGTATGTCTGCAGTACGATCCCCTTCTTTGCCATCTCGCTAACAACACAAACTCTAACACCATCCTACATCAGTTTATCCTCCACCCGAACACTCTCTCCGGCCATGCCTGGCGGTGGAGATCACTCTCTTCGCAAAACCCTCCAAGCCGCACTCCTGATCACCCTAACTGACTGCTCTGAAATATTCACGAATATTTAACTTTACAAACGACTTAGACCTTCTTCCAACCTCTTTTTACTCAAAAACACTAAATCAATGAGGTTGTTGAAACTCGGTAATCCACCTTTGCAGGAAACCAAAATCACCTGAAACACACACAAAGAATGTTTTATTGTTTCCAACCAAATTAATGATGAAACCGTACACTAAAACTGACCTTGACAGCCAAAGCAGTCAAGTGAAGGGCCTCGACATTGTGTATCCCAATGATGAGATTTGTCACATCTGCGTTAGCAGCATAACAAAAATAAAGGTTCAGTGTAGCTTTGAAAAGTGAATCCAAATTACAATTTGAGAACCGATACACAGAATAATCAAGAGTAGTAAAGGTCGAGAACACTCGGTATGTCAAGTGAAATAATGCCAGAATCATGATAACCATATTCAATGGTAACTGAGAGTTTCTTAATGGTTTTGCATGAGATGTCTAGCCGTCCTCTTGAATAAGAATTGTGATGTATGGTTAAGACCTAAAGTGCAGGGCAAGCAGGGAGTAACACATCTGATAAATGATCATGGTTAAACCATCTTGTATCAAGGAAGAAAAGTATCCGAAGGTAAACTTGGGATTTTTTGTTTTCTTCCCAATGACAGCTTAACCAATGTTTTGCTGGTAAAGACTTTGGATGGGAAATCAAAACTACATCGTCCATCTATAGATTTTATGTCTAGATGAAGCTCAGAGACACAATTTTCCAGGGCATTACATATTCAGCGGTTAACAACCACGCCTTGTGCATATACATCAAGTTTTTTAACTTTGAGTGAAAACGTCTTTATATGGTTACTGCCTTGCGAAGCCAATTTTCTATCCACGAAATCATCGAACCTCTTCTGGTTATCGTTTTCGTGGTACCAAAAGATGGAATCCTCAACGTCAAGATTAGGACAGAAAGTAAACAGAGACCTCCACCTCTTGGAGAGAACAGAGGTTGAAGCAGCTTGTTTCGCGGGAAGGAAGGACAAGATTTGGACAAGATTTGGACAAGAAGTTCATTTGGAAGAGAATCCATGGAAGCCACGCAATCCATAGAGACAGACCCCATCCCTAGTGGTACCTGAAACATGAAAAAAAACAGAGCTCAAGACATAATACAATCTAAAGATCAAAGGTTTAAGGTTTAAGAATTAAGAGTCTATCTCTATATATGTTTTTTTTTGAATAGTATGTAAAATTATATTCAAAGAAAATCTGTTTTTACATCAAGTGCAACTAATTATAATAAAAAGCTGAGCTACTGGCTGAGTTTTATTCATGCGTGTAGGCCTCGTTAAAACCCGCAAGTGAAAAATCCAATTGGGACAAAACCACTCTCCAGGAAAAAGAGTACCCACGTTGCATGAATAAACCGAATAACCACTAAAACATTCATGTTCTTGAAGCGAACCAGACCTGCAAGCCATCCGTCATGATTCCTTGAGCTTGTAATATTGATAGTTTGTTCCTTACTATCCCTCCGACCTCCCGGACCAATCTGTCTATGCTTTGTGGTACACTCCCATGTCTTCGTTGGTTCCGCTCCCTCCACTATATATGTTTTTTAAATAATACCGAGAACGTCTTTATAAGTTTACCACCTTGGAAAGCCATTGTACTATCCACGAAATAATTGAAACTCTTTTGAATGTCGAGTCAAGATTACGACTGAAAGCAAACAGAGTCCTCCCTAGTGGATAGGATTGAGTCTTGTTTCGTGGGAAGGAACGACAAGATTTAGACAAGAAGCTCATCTTCAAGACAATTCATTGAAGCCATGGAAGGCATTGAGACAGAATTTGAGCTCCAATAATTAACACATTGCAACCACTAACGCTAACATTCATCAAATTCGAGAGAAATTTCAGATTCTTAATAGAAATCGAAAAAACGCCACAGGAAGAAGAGAAATCGGTGAAGAAACAGAAAAGTAAGAATCAATAGAACAAGTGATCTAAGCTAACGTTATTGCTTACAGGACAAGGCGGCGATAGATATTATAACCCTAGAATTTAGGGCGAAAAACAATTCTCAACCCATCGTGAGTTTAACACGTCAGTTGTTTTTTATTTTCTATCGGCACAAAAACCTTAATTGTATGTTTAAAACAGCAAGGCATTAAGAAATTACATAGTATGTCTTTATTTTTCTTTTGACTTTTAATTTTACTGCACATGTAGATAGAGATCTTACTTTATAAATTTAAGGCCAAATGGCCAATCATTTTATTATAAATCTAAGACTAATCATTTTATTATTAATTTTACTATGCGGGTGTTTACAATTTTTGTTTTGCTTCATGATATCGTAATTTTGTTGAGATTATGTGGTATTCTTCTTATTTCTTCTCGCCTCGTGGCTTTTTCTTCCTTCATCCATTTATATTTTGTCGGTTTCCTTGTAGGCATATCTCCATGTTTTTCTTTGGAAGATGCATTCGCTTTTTGACAACCATTCCTGTTATCTTCGCGACCTTGACCCAGAATTATGATGTGCACGGTTGCTTCATCTTAGGACATTTTTTTTCTTATTCATCCTTTTTTGCTCTGTCTGTGTGATAAACTTGATAGGAAGTGAAAGTGTAAGGAGTAACATATCAGCACCTGTTATTAATGTCCACATATTTCCCCAGCAATGTCTTCAACATCATATGATTCACACAAGAAGAACCAATCCTGAGTGTTGAGTCCCTTATTTCATATTGACTAGTAGCTATTGAGTGTTGGTCATTTCATATTGATTCCCTTATTTCCCCTTTTGTCTTCATAAATAGAAAAAGGTGAAGATTCAAGAAATACAAGATTTCGATGATTAAAAGTGAAATGCAGAGCGTTGAGTAAGCAAACCTGCATCTGAATTGCTTTCTTATCATGAGTGAGCATACTGTCATCCCCTTCTGGAGTTAGCTTGAATTTTTGAATTCTGGAAAGCTCAAGCTATCAAGCTACTCTGACCAGGTCATTCTTCCAACAACCGAGCATCTTTCACCTTCAAAATAACAAACGAATTCAAAAAGGAGCACCATGCCTTATCAAATAAGTCCAACTGAGATCTCAAGGTCTGAAGATTTGATTCTCCACCAGAAACCTGAACCCTTTAGCCGCGTTATTGAGAGCAGCCTCTTGATCACCTTGACCGTTAAAAACACCATCTAGAATTCTGGATGGCCAAGTATCATAAAAACAGAAAGAATAACTCTGAGAGAAAAAGAAGGTTTCCAGGCCACATTCCTAACGGAAGAAACCTTCTTTCCTTTTGGGCTCCTCCTACCTTTCTATTCGGGGTAGCAACTCTTCTAAGAAGGTGATCAGTGTTATCCAATATTGACAGTTGAGGAGCGGTGTTAACATTCTTACAAGCTTCTAAGCGAATTTCAAGACGATCAAGCAAAAAAGAAAACCAAAGTAATGCATACAAATATACAATCAAGAAGTTATTAAAAGAAACCATATACAAGAATTGTGTAACACTTTATTACCTTGACATCTTTCTAGAGATAATATCACGCAGGAGAGACTAATGGAATCACATTGTCTTCTTTTCTGACAAAGAAATCCGATCTATGTCTCTCTGCTATTTTCAAACATAGTGGATGTGATTCTATATTTTCAAATCTTTAATCAATAACACTTGATTTCATAAGACTTTTTAAATTTTATGTTTGAATAACATAAAAGTTTTCATTTTTACACAAATCAGTCCAAATCATTAGCTGAATACATCCTCTTAGAATTTGTATATCTGGTTCAATTCAATATTGAAAATTAACTTTTCTCCGGCTCACCTTGGCTACTAATGGTTACAAACGGATCTTGTTGGGTCTAGTCTTTTTTTCTAATTCATTAGAGCAAATAGATTGGTCTGCTTTTAATGTAGATCACCTCAAGCCTCAAGAGAGCACCATTATTTGGACACCAAAAAAGTCAAGTAAATGAGAGAGATTCACAAAGATTCACAAAGATTCACAAAATCTCTACACAAGTCTTCTCCAAGCGTAGACGCACAAATGACCCATTGGTCAAGGCTTTAACAGGTTTTTACACCAGATTTGGAGTTTGATCACTAGAGAGAGCATTTTCTTGCAGATTAATAGATGTTAAGCTTGTCGGAAGTTTCAGAGTGTTGCATATAAAACCGTCCGTTGTGGTGTCATGTGTTGTGGGGAGAGTCTGTCCATAATCTGGTGATGACATTTCTCGGAATAAAAGAAGGGTTCAGGGTCATTTTACTGCTAGCTCTGGTTCAAGCTGAGCCAGAGTTTTGCATATTCTTTTCACCGTATATTCTTCTTGCTTGCCAGCTAATAGAATATCCATTTTTGTTGTTCCTGAAGCTTTATGATCGTGCAAAATGTTGTTTTTCTTTTTGGTTTGTCTCACAGTTAGCATTTACTAAGTGTTCAAAGCTAGAGAGGGATATCTTTCTTCGCTTGGTTTAAAGAAATCGATCTACATATCAGAGCTTCGAAATATGTTTGGCACCTTTACACCTTGTTTTACTTTACTTTTCAGGTATAACGACATTTTGTGGGTTGTTACATTTTTCAGTTTTATTTCCTAATCTTTTATCTGTTTGATTTGGTGCTCTGCATAATTTCTAGCTGAGATATGAGCAACTTTTCTAGTTAAAGATAGCTTCTTAGCTGCCACTTTGACAATGATAGTGAGTGTAACATTTTTTTTTTTGTGATGGCAAAGTATTTCGCAAGACAGTTACAGCAGATGAAAAATTAAGATAGTTTTTTTTGTTTGTGAATCACATACTTTTATTTTGGCAGAAGTAGCTTTGTTTGCTGATTATGAGACAAATTTCTGACTAGAACATTGGTTCCGGTTCAGCTTTGTTGATTAGAGCATGAAGATTGGTCTGTATCTAATATAGACTGATGATAATCTAGCCTGAAAATAGCATCTTGAATTTGATGCACGTTAGTCGTCCGTCATTCTTGTTGTTTATCGTCATCTTAAGCGTGTAAGCGCCACTCAAAGAGGATGATGCATTTAAAGATTACCAAAATGAGAAATGACTGAAAAATGAAGTGATCTCAAACCATGTTAATGAACATTACCAACCAACATGGCCATACAGGTCCAAACATAATTTTTAAAATGAACACTCACCAAAGCACAAAGCTACAAGAATATTAGTGTTCCTTGGAAACACAAACAGTAGCAATTTGTGTGAAAACACGAGCAAAGAAGAAACAAGATTAGTGTTTAAAACTTTGTTACTTGTGAAAAGTTCTAAACACTAATCTTGTTTAAAACTTTGTTTAAAACATTGTTACTTGTGCAATTTCCATAGAAAAACATCATTTAAGTGGCAAAAATGGTAGGTATGCACCCCTTTTAATTAAGAGAGCAGCGGTTCAATTCATTCATCATTTCATCTACAATTTGGAAAACGGCACATGGGAAATTTTTCTCTGTGAGGTTTTCGTTTAAGGCAAGTTAGGCGATTAGTCTAAGGCTTCCTCATGTGGCATAGGATGGCATCCTCGCCGCCGGGCAGGCTTTCGCTGTCCCGGAGTCGTAGATTAACATCTCTGGAGCGGTGAGGAAGATAGTGTTGGGCCTAGTTCTGGAGCTAAGGTGTTATCAGAGAAAGAGGTGGTTTTGGGGTCTGCAGGTTCTGAGGGGTGTTCTGAGGATGTTTATCTAGTCGAAGCTCTTGGTTCAGATCGTCTGGTGAAACCGGTTGAGAGAGTAGAGGGGCTTGGTTGATGTAGGTCTTTTGCTTGTTTCATCGGTAGTGAATGGAGTTCTTAGAGTGGATATCCCTTATGAGATTTAGGACAATGCCGAGCTGTTATGGAGGTGTTTCCTTGAGGATGCTTAGATGCGTTCTCATGTATTGAAGCACAAGTATAGGCATTTTGCTGATGTGCCTTTGGTTGCGAGCGATTGGACTCCGGAATCTGCTCACGAGAGGCATGATCTCTGGGCTATGCCTACGAGGGTTGAATTTAAGAATGTCCCTAGGCATTTGGATTTTCATAAGGGGCTAAACTTCTTAGGGAGCAATACTGATAAATTCGTGAAACTCCACCCGAATACTGAGTGTTGTATGAGACTTGATGTGGTGCGAATTCTGGTGGATCATAGTGGAGCCTTAGTCTTTGTGTATGTGTGTTATCCGTGGCTTCCATCGCATTGTTCCACTTGTTTAAAATGGGAGCATGGAGATAAGGAATGTCTGATGCCACACAAAGTTACCATTTTATCGAGAGAGTGGTGTAGGTGTGAAAATGGGGGATGTGAAACAGAAAACAAAGATTGGGGAGCTGAGAACAGAGGTTGTGGGAATAGAGGCTGGGGCTTTGGTAACAGGGGCGATGGCTTCTTTATCGCCTCGACCTGGAATTTAGGCTAGAGAGGTGGTGAAAGACTTATTATCGGAGCAGGAACAATCCCAATCGATTATAAAGTCGCCATTAAATTCACTAGTTGTAACGTTGCCAAAGTCTATGGAATTACAGAAGATGTCGTTTATAACAGAGGAGGGTAGATATGCTACAACAGAAGTGGTGATAGCAGAGTGTGTGGAAGGGGTTACCCCTGAGGAGGAGTGGTCAATGGTTGCTAGGTCTGGGAGACGTTCTCTAGTGAAGCCAACGGTGACGACTCCAGTGCAGTTAGGTGATCCAAAGTCTAGTACTAGTTCACCATCGGGGTTCACTGTTTTGGCATCTTTAAATGATGTGAACTATATGGCTGAGGAGGGTGAGATTTTGGATCAAAATCTAGTGATCCCAGAGGGGATTCAAGTTGTAGCAGCGATGGTGGCTAAAGTTAAGCAGTTTGGAAAATATAAACATAAAGGGAAGCCAATCTTAAAGTAGAAAGGCATTATTCAATTGGGTACAAGAAGAAATAATAGCAGAGCTTCCAATCCGAAGCATTGATATCGTCTATCTTCTCATGGAACATGCATGGATTCAATAAGTCATGTAAGCATCACGACGTAAAAGAGTGGATTAAATTTGCTAAACCGATTTTTAGATGCATTGTGGAGACAAGAGTTCAAGAGGAAAACTTTAACTCTGTTTTTAATGCATCGTTTCTTGGCTGGAATTCTATCAAGAACTATGATTATCATTGGTTAGGCTGAATCTGGGTGATGTGGTCGAATAATGCGGAGGTTACTCGAATCTACAAGAGTGCACAACTTATAACTATCGGGGTTTCTATGAGTTTTGGCCAAGTGTTTGTGTGCTTGTGTGTTTATGCTTCTAATTTTCAAGCTGAGCGTCGAGCTCTTAGGGCTGAGTTAGAGTGGATAGAGGCTAAGTTTGTTCGACAGAATATCACATGGCTTGTGCTTGGAGATTTCAATGAGCTCTTGAGTACATCAGAGCATTCTTGTTTTCAAGATTATCGTTTTAATCAGGCTGGTATGTTGGAATTTCAAAACTCATTCTCTGTTTGTGGACTAACTGATATCACGTCAACTGGGCCTTCCTTTACGTGGTGGAATAGTCAAGCAGAGAACCCAATCAGGAAGAAATTAGACTATGTTATGGTTAATGGTTAATGGCTCTCCAAGATTCTGCAATCCTTTGAGTTGTTTGAAACTGGTGGTATTTCGGATCACACGAGGAGTTAGGTTAAGATGGATAATCGAGTTTCTACAGCTTGGAAACTGTTCAAATTCTTCACTTTTCTGGCATCAACTCCACAGTTTCTCCTTGTTGTAAGTCAACACTGGCCTGCTCTATCTATCATGTTTCACTCTCGTATGGCCTTTCACAGGTTCACGGACAAATAAAGGCCTCAAAGTGCCAGCTTTGAAGTTTAAATAGAAAAACTTACGGTGCCCTTACTCTTCGAGCTTAGGAAGCTTTTGATAAGTTGTGTGTAGCTCAAGCGGTAGCATTACAAAGCCATTCCCACCAGTCCTTTGTTGCAGTCTAAGATGCCACTACAATCTGAAACCATTATGCAGAAGTAGAACAGAAGTTATATAGGAAAAAATCATGTGTCACTTTGCTTGGTTCGGGGGATCACAACACAATTTTTTTCCATTGAACGGTAAAGAGTCGAGTGTCGAAAAATGTCATTCAGAGAATCACTATGGCTGATGGGGGGGAGTATATTAATGGAATTGGAGGATATAAAATTTGAAGCACTGAGTCATTTTCAGGGTATTGTAAATCCAAATTCACAAGAAACAATAGGGGTCTCTGAAGCTTACCTACAAATGCTTATTGACTATCGTTGTTCTTCGCTTGAGGCGGCAGCCCTTATTCGGCTTTTTTTAGCTGAGGAGATTCGACAAGTGGTTTTTCTAATGCCTTCGGATAAGGCTCTGGGACCTGACGGGTATCCTGTTGAATTTTATTGAGAAGCTTGGTATGTGGTAGGTAAATATATGATTACTGCTGTGCAATCTTTTTTTGTACGGATTTATGCCGCAAGGTGTTAATTCTACGATCTTGACCTTGATACCTAAGCTAGATGATCTGGTTACCATGACGGATAATCGACCTATTGCGTGATGTAATACAGTTTACAAGGTAATATCGAAACTCATTGCTAATCGTTTGAAATGTACATTGCCGAATATGATTGAATGGAATCAAAATGCTTTTGTCAAAGAAAGGTTATTGCTAGAGAATGTTTTGCTGGCTACAGAGCTTGTCAAAGACTATCAAAAAGATACATGTCCTGTATGTGATAAAATTCGATGTCTAAAAAGCATTTGATACGGTTTAGTGGGATTTCATCGTCTCAGTGGGATTAAAAATACAAACAAAAAAAAGAGGATTCATAAACAGAAAAGTCATCCATGAAAACCTCTGTTATATCCTAAATTAGGTACAAATGGGAATCTAAAAGAAACAAGAATAGCTATCTATAAAACAGTAGTAAGAATGGTTAGCCAATCTCTCAAGCATTTGATCAATAAAAAGCAAAGGAAAATGGTCCTTGCGAGTAGCGACATTCAATTTTCTATAATAAATGCACATTCTATGCCCTGTAACAGTTCTAGTTTGAATCAACTCATTCTTATCATTCTGAGCAACTGTTACACCACCTTTCTTTGGAACAACATGGAATGAGCTTACCTAAGTACTATTAGGGATAAAATATATGATGCCCGCTTCTAGAAGTTTCATTATCTCTTTCTTTATAACATCATTTAGATTTGGGTTTAACCGCCTTTAATGTTATATAAAAGTCATTTATTCATCCTCTAGATGTATCCTATACATACAAACATCAGGTGAGATTCATGTGATATCATCAAGTGAATAGTCTAAGGCCCTACGATACTTTCTAATTTCAAATGGAAGTAAACAGTCTTAGCATTGTTCAACGCAGCATTGATGATCACATGGTAGGTACCAAGAAACGTGTACCTTAGCTCATATGGGAGTGTTTTGAGCTCAACCTTTGGAGCTTTCAGTTCGCTCCATGGGTTGTTATTGGAGGTGCAGGGAAGCTGGCTGTTGGAGGTTTCTCTACAGCTTCATCCAAACTCATGTAAGCTACCATATTTCCCATTACTTGGCTTGAATGCAACATCTCAGCATAGCCAGTTGTATCCTCAATCAGAAAACCATATTCACTATGTACATCCGTTAAAGCAATCTCTAATGGATCATCCGTCAAGATCTCTTCAACCACTTCGTCAGAGACTTATAGCGAGTCGTCAACCGAGAATGTCTACCCATCCAAAATTGGTTTCTTCAGCAGCTTTTCCATCTCAAACTTCATAATAATATCTCCTAGGTGGAGATTAATTCATCCATACCAGACATCTATCATGGCTCATGCAGTGCATATGAAAGGTCTTCTTCCAGCTCTAGAACCACAAAATCCGCATGCAATAACACATTGCCAAATCATGTGGATTGAGTCAACAAGAGGTAGTTCACAATAACTTCTTAGGACAAGTAAGGTATGGAATCATCTAGATTTTCTTTACACTTCGCCTCTTTAAAGTCCTTCCATGACTTCTTAGGACGAGTAAGGTATGGGATCCTTGGAGAACACACACACGCAGGCGGTGGCGGATCTGACTTCTCTGCAGGATCTTCCTATCAGCTCTCTCATTCTCTAATTCATCTCATTCTTCGAGATCGATGATACCGTCTGTCTTGTAAATCTTTGAGAAATACTAGTGACGCCCGAATTTGCACGAACGTTTTTCCCTGAGATTGTTGACCTTCAGCGACCACCTACTGTGGGTAGACTTGAGTCTATGGATTTTTAATATTTGTACTCCTTTATGACAAGTTTGGGTGATTTCTATAATTCTGGTTGAATCCCCTATTTTGCATGAACCCTTATCCATTCACATAATTCACTTCTTGAAAGTCCTCAGTCTCGTCCTCAGCAATCTCTTGACAGTAAAGTTCATTTGAACCATCTTCATAAGGTTGAACATCTCTCTGATTTTCCTTCATCAACAAACTCAACTTCGCATCCAGCTCATCAATCTTCTGAGAGTTCACACTGTTAACCCATTTAGATGGATCATACTATGTGCATCGACTGTGAGAACTTGTAGCCAAGTTCTTTATCAATTGGTACGCTCTTGATATGCTCTTAGTTATAAAGTCTTTGTTGCTTGCAGCATTGAGAGCATTTTCATAGTCCCAATCGACTCCATCATAGAAAATCTAGAGAATATGCTCATCTGAATAACCATGATGAGAGTACTCCCTATGGTATTTGAATATCTCCCAAGCCTCGCAAAAAGACTCCCCTAAATGCTATCCAAAAATAGTGATCTTGTTTCTCAGAGAAGTTGTCTTGGACTTAGTGTAGAAGTGGTCTAATAAGGCTGCTCTACATTCAGCCCAAGTCCTCAATGATTCTGCAGGTAGTGACTTAAACCAACTCAGTGCCTTTTCTACCAAAGAGAAAAGGAATAGTTTGCACTTGAGGTAATCAGCAGGTATCCTATTCGACTTAGTGGTACTGCAAATCTCTTCAAAATTCTCTATGTGATCTATTGGGTTCTCAGCAGGTAAACAATGAAATGTATGTTGCTTCACTAATGCGATCATCTGAGGCTTGATCTCATAGTCTTGCCTCGCAATATCTGGCGAGCAAATAGCAGCTCTGTTCTAGGTAGAATGTGTGGGGTGTGTCAGTGTCCCCAGTAGCATGTTGTTGTGCTTGTTGATGTTATTGCTTTTGTTGCAACTACTGCAGATGTTGTTGTAAATCCTGGAGCTGAGCAGCCGTAGTGGCATGAGCATATTAGCAAGTGCACGGTTATGGTTGTCGAAATTATCACCCATGTGTGCTAGCTTCGAATTTGCTTCCTTAGCTTTGTTGTTAGTACGTTATGTTCTTGCTAGCTCATGATTAGTGAGTTGCAGGAGGTTGTCAGAGCCTTCACTTCTTCTATGCATGCACTTGAAACACACAAGCAAGTAAAATAGAAATTTGTTAGTAAAATCTTATTAGACTAAACTGCAGTTTAGATTCAAAGGTAACGTAATTGGTCCTCGGCAACGGCGCCAAAAAATTTGATACACTGAGTTTTAACCTTATATAAACTACTGCAAGTGCACCGCAAATGTTGTAGCAATCTAGGGATCGAATCCATAAGGACCAAGTGTCACACTACGACCCCAAAAGAATGAACCTAAGCTAAGAACAAAAGTATAAATTTTTTAATTTTTGATGCAATAATGTAAACGAGTAAATAACTAAACGATGTAAGTTATGAATTAAAAGTGTTAGACTTTAGGAATATTCACAGAAAATCAGAGATCATGTACCAAATAATAATTCAGGAAATTAATAAGCACTATCTTGAACTCAAACATAAATTTATAATCAATCAATTGTCGTGGTATCAATCACTTTATCTAGCAACCTAAGATTCTAAATTATCGTTTGAATTTAAAATTCTATACAAGCAGTAATAAGCATGTTCGATTTGTTCACGAATTGCCTTAGCATCAAATTTCATTGGTTAAGGAAAATTCACTCAATTTTGTTCTATCCAGCAGTCTATAACACTTTTGATAAATAGATTAAACCCTAAATCAGAGACTAAATGATCAATTCAAACTAAGCAATCAAAAACGATATATGAAGATAACAAATGATAAAACCCTATCTAAGGTAGGGCCCTTCAATGAAGAAAAGAAGAGACTTTTGGAAAAGTTGTTCAAAAGAGTATATTACAGCATTTTTAATTTGTGAATTTTTAATGATCGCCGTGTTCTGCATGATGGATCTTTAATTCCAATGAGCCTTTCAAACCAGTACTTTTTGTAATCGACTCTATAGCTTCTTATGTATGATTCAATGATTTATATATTCCTTTAAAACGCTAAACCTAACTATGAAACTATTCAGTCATGGATGTAGAAAAACAATAGAGAGATGAATAAAATCACATAATCATAAAAATAAAAAACCCAAAGAGGTTCAGAAAAGTTCTCAAGAGATGAAGAGTCAGAGATTCTTCTCCTCAAAGCTTACAAGTTTGCCAAAAGCCAAAAATCTGAATAAAATATTGTGTACCCTAAACAATGGTTAAAAACTAGTATATATACCTTAAATCACGTCATAGAGCAAAATTTCTTTTTTCTCTGCGTAGGTCGGTTCGGGTCGAATCGATCCAATGCTGAATAGATCAATCTAAAACTTCACAGCAAATGAGATTGATCGATCATCTTGCAATCAGCATATTTCAACCTGAAAAGATTCTAAAACATATAAAATACTTTAAAAAGTCTATGAAAATATGGTTAGAAAACGTAAAAACCGCATTATATCAGAGTGATGGCTTGCAATCGGCATTCCTTGTTTCTGTCATAATCGAAAGAGCATATTTTTGTTGTGAAAGAAAAACTCCTTCATTGGACCGAGAAAATTCAATATCCAAAAAATACTTCAGTTTCTCCATGTCCTTCATATGAAAACACTTACTTAAGTATGCCTTGAAAGAGGTTAGTATACTCAAACTATTGCTGGCAATAACTAAATCATCAACATAGATGAGAATCCGAATCTCCATGGCATCGGTTGAGTAAGTAAACAATAAATCAGAATAAGTCTGTGTAAACAACAACGTTGAGTAAAGGTGTTGTTAATTTGGCAAACCAAAAACGAGGTTTGTACAACGACTTGTGAAGACGAAAAACCTTAGTAGGATTTGACTAACAAAACCCGGGAGGTAGTTTCATATAAACTTCATCCTTAAGTGTGCTGCCGTAAGCACAACCTCTCCCAAAATTTGATAGGCAAGCTACCCTGAAACAACAAGGCACGAGAGATATTGAGGATATGTCCGTGATTTCTTTGGACATGGCCATTTTTCTGAGGCGTATCAATGCACGAAGTTTGATGAGTGATCCCTTGTTCACAAATATAACAAGAAAGACACATGAACTCAGTGTAATTGTCGCTACGGACCATCTTGGCTGGTTTGTTGAATTGTTTTTCTGTCATTACGCAAAAGTTTCGAAAAATGTACTGACTTTGGATTTGGCAAGAAGCAGATAAGTCCACACTGCTCTTGAGAAATCATCGACAATTATCAAGAAATAAAGGGTCCACCTGAAGTTGGAACCCGGTACGGATCCCATACATCACAATGAGTAAGAAAAAAACACTTATTTGATTTATTTAAACTCCTAAAAACACTTTTGTGTTTGCTTTGCCCTAAAAAAAGTGTCACAATGACTCAGGACAGTAGACCTCTTTAAAGACAAACATAATTAAAACCGATAAAACTGAAAACGACGGAAGTCCTAGCCTTTAGTGCCACAAATTTTGATCCACTAAATCAGTAACGTGATGAACCCTTGCATCCATAACATCTTTGAAACAATAAACCTCATCCTGCTCTTCACTTGCTTTAATCAGAATCCTCATGAAATGGTCATGTAAAACACACAACATATCAATTAGAAGGGCATAACAGTTTGTTTGTTTCAATAATTTTGAAATTGAAATTAAAGAGCAGTTTAAGTTTGGCACAACCAAAACATTAAACATTGTTATGCGATGGGATAGAAGAAAAATGCATGTATGAGTTGGGTAAGTCCAATTTCCGTCGGTAATACCTACTGGACAGGGTGAACAACTTTGGGTCTGTTCTAGCAACGAGAGATCTCCTGTCATATGATGAGATTCTCCTGTGTCTAGAATTAAATCACCATGTATATTCTTATTGGACAGCTTTTCAGATGATGACTTTGTTCTGTCATTAAGCATCTGAGCTAGTGTTTTCCATTGGTCATGAGTAATGTCTGGGAACGTGGAGGAATTTGATGAAGTTGCATAAACAGCATTAATTCATGCAGTACTGTTTCTAGTCTGATCAGAAGAAGGAACACTTGGTCCGCGTCCTCCACTCGTTGAACTTCTACCACCACTTCTTTTTTTATCTATGTCTTCCCACCAATCCGGAAAACCTACCAATTGCCAAAAATTTTCCTTTCCATGACCACTACGACCGTGGTGTGTACATTGAGAAGAACCACCACGAGTGTGTCCTTGTTCTATAGCAGAGTCATTTCTCGTGATAAACCCAACATCATTTTGGTTTTGTTCGCGATCCCTTGACGATTTTAATTGGTCCTCTTCGCGAATGATTTTAGAGTATATCTCGCCAATATTAGGTGTCGGATCTGCCTAGATGATACATGTGCATACACTGCCATAACGAGACTCATCCAAACCCCATGAAAAAATTGATGAATCTTTTCTTCTTCATATTCCTTTTCGAACTCGGAAGCAGCGCCACATGAAAAAAGGGATTGGTTTGTAACCATCCAATTTCATCCCACATAGAAGACAAACGACCAAAATAGTCGATAACAACTTGACCTTCTTGCCGACACGCAGCAAGTTGAGACCTGATGTAATGAACATGAACTTTGTTTCCCACAGAGAAACGTTGCTTCAGGTTCTCCCATAAATTATGAGAATCAGAGATAAATGTCCCGCAGAACGAACTTTTGGCTTGATCGATGCACGTATCCATCCAACAATCATTGATTTGATAGAGATCCAAAGCTCTATATTTGGATCATTAGCTGATGGTTTTCTTAACAAACCATATATGAACCCAATCTTTTGCTTAGCTCACAGAGCGTTGGTCATCTCTCCTGACCACTCATTATAATTATCTCCTGTTAATGTCACTAATGTGATCATCGCACCTGGATTATCATACAGAGAGTACGGAGCAACAACGACCTTGCTGCTATCGTTAAAGGTTCTGCTTTTAGTTGCGGAGGAATCAACATCATCATCACCTAGATGGTTTTACTTCTGAATTTTTCAAAGCAGCATGGTCGATTGTTGGGAAAGATTTTATGTTAGCAGTGAAGTCATTTTTTATCAATGGTTTTCTCCCCAAGGGGCTGCATGTTACCATCCTGGCACTCATTCCGAAGAAAGATGAAGCAAGGAAAATGAAAGACTACCGACCGATCTCGTGTTGCAACGTCATTTATAAGGTAATATCAAAGATTATTGCAAATAGGCTTAAGGTTATCTTGCCTAAATTCATTGCTGCTAATCAATCTGCTTTTGTAAAAGATCGGCTTGTAGTGGAAAATGTTCTGCTTGCTATGGAAATAGTTAAAGACTATCATAAAGAGTCAATATCTCCTCGTTGTACCTTGAAGATAGACATTTATAAGGCGTTTAATTCAGTATAATGAGATTTTTTGTTGGAGGTAATGTGCGCCTTAAACTTTCCTGAACGGTTTATCCATTGGATTAAAATCTGTATTTCGACAGTATCTTTCTCGGTTGAAGTAAATGGGGAGTTAGCTGGGTTTTTCAATAGTAAAAGGGGACTTCGTCAAGGTTGTTCTCTCTCTCTCCTTACCTCTTTATTATATGCATGAACGTTCTATCAAAGACTCTAGATAAAGCAGCGGTGGAGAAAAGAGTTACATACCATCCCAAATGCAAGAACATCCGCCTAACTCATTTACGCTTTGCTGATGATTTGATGATTTTTGTGGAAGATCATAAGAAATCTGTTGAAGGAATTCTAAAATTTTTTGATGAGTTTGCAGCATTGTCAGGTCTGAAGATTAGCATTAAAAAATCTACAATTTTCATGGCGGGGGTGTCAGCAAATAAAGCCTCCAAAATCTTATAGCATTTTCTCTTTGCTCAAGATCAATTGCCGGTAAGATATTTGGGTTTACCGCTTCTAACTAAGCAAATTACGAAGTCTGAGTATTCTTGGCTACTGGAGAAGTTGAGGAAACGGTTTTCTACATGGACTGCTCGCCACCTGTCCTATGCTGGTAGGCTACAACCTTTAGGTTCAGTAATTGCAGGATTAATAAACTTTTGGATATCAGCTTATTGTCTTCCTAGTGGATGTATTGAGGAGATTGATCATTTATGTTCAGCTTTCCTTTGGTCGGAGTCTGAGTTAAATGCTAGGAAGGCTAAGATTGGTTGGGAAGATGTCTGTCGTCCTAAAAGAGAAGGCGGATTAGGTCTACAGTCGCTGAAAATTGCTAATAAGGTTATTTGCCTAAAGCTTATTTGGAGAATTTTAGCCGGAGCGGACTCATGATGGGTTAAATGGGTCAATTGTTTATACCCAAGGTAGAAGACTTTTTAGGAAACAAAGGATAACACGACTATCATTACGAATGGTAAGGATATTCCTCTATGGAGAGGTATCAATGATAAGTATAAGATTAAGTTCAACACAAAGGCAACTAAAAGTCTGGTAAGATCTCCAAGTCCAAGCAATAAATGGTATAAGGGAGTTTGGTTTTTGTACGCAACTCTCAAGTATTCATTTATTACATGGTTAGCTATCATCAATAGACTTTCGACGGAAGATTGGACGAGCGTCTGGAATCTAGGACAAATAGCTTCTTGTGTATTTTGTGGTTGCTTAAATGAGTCTCAAAATCATCTCTTATTCACTTGTCGATTCTCAGCGGAATTGCGGTATTCTTTGGTTGGTAGGCTGCTAGGAAATGATTTCACTCTACATTGGAATCATCTGATTGATATGCTAAACTCTCCAAGACTTGGCCGAACACAACTCTTCATTTTCAAGTATGCGCTTCAATCAACAATTTATCACATTTGGAGAGAAAACAATGGTAGGCAATATAGAGATTTTGCGCCTTCCTCAGCTATGTTGGTAAGAATGATCGACAAGAGTATTAGGAACAGATTCAGCTCAATCCGTAATCAAGCTGATTTCTCTTTCGATGATGGTCTTTCTACGTGGTTCGCATCAAGATAGTCATCTTCCAAAAGTCAAGCATTAGGTTTTCATTTCAGCAGGCTTTCAGATGGTTTCTAAATTTTATCAATTTTATTATATGAGCTCTTTCGAATATGGATTGTACTCTTTTTTCCAAATCTGGTTTTGTCCCAAATGGATTTTAACAAAACAACCACTTCAAAATTCAGATTAAGAGATTTTGTTCTTTTCAAATTTCTTTCAAAAACTCTTGTTGTAAAATGTAATTTTTAAATATAATTTAACATATTATTAAAAAAACAAAAACATCATCATCAGCTGCCATATCTTTGTCTTTGTAAACAATGAGTTGCATATGAGAAACAAAGAAAACAATAGACTCATAAACAGAGATATCGATTTTAAACTTTGATGTCGATAAGAAAACAATAAAACTTAGGTCTCAGAAAAATTGCTCTGATACCATGTTAAACTGAAAGAGATTTAAGATTGTTTCTGATGATAATAAAGAAGAACTTACAAGAATATTTATAGTGAATGATTGACCGACCCTATTGACACCGACTCTATTAATCCTATCTCTAATATGTCCTTATCCTATTTGATATATAAAACACAACTCATCATAATAGGATTCCCTAATAATATACTTTGGGCTTAAGGAACAACCCAAATCTTTTGATCTATGTGATGGCATTGAAAGTTGTAGACCTTAAAACTAATTAACAAAGATACTGTTCCCCTTTTTTTATTTTCTCTTGGCAAGACAAAAAAAAGTCTCACGGAGTGGTTAAAGCAAATTTTTGTAATGTGTTACAAACCTTCTTCATATTGATCAAATTACACATTCATATAAAAAAAAAATAAAAAATAAAAACAGTTATAGACCTTAAGGTCTGTTTGAAAAGTATAGAGTTAAATGACGACATAAGTATTGGCTTTGGCCATTTGAGTTAGTTAACTAAATGTGGAAATTTGGATGCTAGATCCATGGTACATGGGTCCCTGATTCTATTGTTCTTGTCGTACCTAGGAATAACTAATGCAGAGAGTATAGATTTTCATTTTACCGTTTGTTTTGATTCTGGTATAAAAACATGTCAAAAAATTTGGTTGTGTTTGACTCTTATGTAAAAAATTGGGTAGATGTACTTTCATCTCTTACCATAGTTTAACAATGTATACATCTTCAGTTTTTTTTTTTATATTGATGTTATAACAAATTCATTTAGTTCGCTATCTAAAAATATTTCGTGGAGATTTCCCATAATAGTTAACATTTGGACATTAATTCTAAATAAATACTCTTGTAAAAATAATTTTGTGGAGTAGTTCTACTTAATAGATAACTATCATTTTGTCTAACATCTTGAAAATTCATTAAAAATGTCATTCGTTTATATTTTTCTAAATAATAAGTAAACTAAATTGTTTAAATAAAGAGAGAACTGGTGGTAGAAATTTTTGGTGGTTAAAAGGTATATATATATATAAAAGTTGAAGATACTAATAAGTTTACCCTGGGACGAAATCCACATGTATAGGAGGTGTGGCACGTGCAGATTTTAAAATGTTTCTAATGTTTACGGGTTTACTACTTAGTTCAGTTGGTTAGGAGTGTCCCATGTAGAACGAAAGCTCAATAGTTCTATTCTTTTGTTCCCCTTTTTTCTTTTACCAAGTTCAAATTGATTTCTTTTGTATCTGTCCATGGTTCTTATTTTAATCGGTATTATCCCATATTTCTCTTTTTATTATTTTTTGCTAGTTGTTTGCATGTTATACTTCTTTCTTTTCTTTTCTATTTTTCTTAACATCTTATTTTCTTTTTATACTTTCAGACTAGTTCAAACTCATTAATTTAAAGTCATTATTATATAATCTATGTATACGTTAATAAGAGTACAATATTTAATAAATCTAGTACATTATGTGATTAAGTTTCAATCTAGTAAATTATTATATAAATAATTTAGAATCTAATTCTTTTAATTATAAAATTGTTTAATTATATAATCTATATAGTTTATTTTAAATATCATTATATATAGATATATGTAAAAGATCTATTAAATCAATAGAAACCGTTTTATTTATTAGTTTTCTTTTATCCTAAAAAATAAAATATATAATACAATTATAATTTTATTATATTTTATTATATTAAAAAATTTAAAATTATTTGTGCCCCAGACAAAAAACATTTCTAGATCCGCCCTGAGTTTACCATCTCTTTCAGTGAAAGAATAAATATAGTATTTTAATTTTACCATTGATCCCTTTTTATTTTTCGAATAGTTATTTCAGAAGAGTAAATAACTATATATAATATTTTAATTAATTTATAATTTTTTAGACACATATTAGAAGTGAAAATTTCTAATTATTAATACTATATTTAAAATTTTTATGTAATATACATAGAAATTAACAAAACCATAAAGCATGGTTCTATATAAAAACCAAAATAGATTTTAAAACAATAACCTATGTAAAACGGAAAGAGTTTATCTTTCTGCTATTCAATAATTTAACTTAATTATTGTTTCAAACCATTAGGGTTTATTATTATACCCATGCAATTTTATATTTTGGAGAAAACATGATTCCAAAAAGCTACCTACAAAGGCACAATAAAAAGGGAAATAGAGTTTCATTGCATATATGGCCACATATGTATGCAAATATAGTGGGTATAAAGGAAACCCTAGCTAGAATAATACTTCTCATCAAAGTGGTCTCAAATGTGGTAGATAGCTCTAAGCCGTTGCAGCGAGCTTGGCGAGAACACCAACGGCGATAGAGTTGATGTAAGTGCAAGGCTCTGTGTACACGGAGGTCCACCGCAAATCTTGGAAGTTGTCTTGACGGTCGGGTCCTCCCAAGATGGCTCCGGTGAGCTCGTTAGCATTAGGCTGGTTCTTGTTGTACCATTTCACGAAGCTCAATGGGCAGCTTAGCGGCGCGTTGGCTTCAGACATCGGCACTGAGGCTCCTCTGTGGTGGGCTTGCTTTGGCGGGTTTGGTCCGAACCCAACCATGTATGATCTTCCTCTGGGGTTATGCCCTAGTATGTAGTCAATCTGAAACGTGCACAGAATAGAGACATTAGGTATTTAATCTATTTGAATCTTCAGTTCACAACTTGGTTTTTTTTTTTTTTTTTGGCCAGATTCAAACTAGGTATGGTGATATTTTGCTTTTGTATGTTTTGTATTCTTGTGGAAAAATAAGAGAGAAATTATATTACTTGTTTTTTGGCGAAAGCCATGAGATGTGTTGAATCGAACTGTTTGCTTCCGCAAAAGATCTTTTTGTTGTGTTTCTGAAGTATATCAGCGTAGGCCGAGAACAAGAAGGCTGTGGAGGTAACATATTGAGTGTTGGCTCCATCCCTCAAGTGAATCATACCACCTAAATAATATAATCAAGATGAACACATATTGTGAATCAAAATGTAAATATTAATTTTTACAAATATTTATAGATAAGTTCATGCATAGAGGCAAGACCTGGAGTATTGAAGACTTGGTGGTAAGGACTGTCTGGGAGATTAGAGCAGACAAAACTATCGGCTTGTTGTTTGTATAGGTCAAGTCCTTTCATGCCTTCGAAGATCAACTGCATTTACATATATGTCTATATAAATTGGTTTCGACCACAAAAGTTAACTTTAGATATTTCATATGTTCTACATATACCTTGACGATGAGGATCTGTGCACCAGCGTACTTGAGATCCCAGCTGAATTCGGCAACGTAAGCACTTATAGCTTCGAATTTGAGGTAGCTAATGTAAATGTCCTTTCTCGTTGCCTGATACAACCATGTTGCCGCCCATATCAGCTCGTCCTACACATTATTTTTAAAAATTAATATCAATTACGTTATAACCGGAGTTAAAATGATATTTAGAAGAAAAAATACTTTAGATTTAGAGATGAAATTTACGTTGTAACCGGAATTAGAACAATAAAAGGGGCATTCTCCATCGTATGTACCCTTGTGGCTTTTGGCTAGCTTGAAAAGCTGAAAATTAAATAAAATATTTAGTTCCATATTGAAGGGACTATTAAGATAATATGTTAAATTTTATACTAAAATTAACATTATAGTTTATATTTTCAAAAAGGTATATCACAAAATAGTTAAAAGAAACCAGTATCTAAGTATAAAAGTTTCATAAATTAATGACCATACCAATTTGGCTTTGTTGAGGAGCCGACGTGAATATTTGTGGTCGACATGGCGGAAAACGATAGAGGAAGCGGCGAATGCTGCTGCAGTTTCGGCTGCGATCTCAGTTCCAGGACATTTATCGCTTATCTGCAACACCGTTCTTGGCGTCTTCATGTTCTCGGGCCTCGCCCAACACTGGTGGTCCGCGTTTGGATCACCAACCTATTTGATCATATTCATATAGGCACAGCTATTTTACTGAATAAAATGGTACATTTATCTTTCTAACATGATGTAATTGCCAAAAAATAAAACAAGTAAAAAAATGATTTTCTGAATGAAACCTGAACATAGAGGCGGTTTCTACGAGAAGCACATTTGAGGAAATAATCTGTGCCCCAACGGATAGCGGCGCGAGCGTTTTCAAGCTCCCCCGTGGCTCTGAGTTCTTTCTCGTAGGTAATGGTGGACCAAGCCAGCGTTGTGATCGTGAACGCCATTGGAAGACCATACTTCACATTATCTCCGGCGTCATAGTACCCTCCCGACAAATCAACCTATATACATACATAATTATCTCACTCTTTCTTGTATTTGAAATCAAATTTTTGAATAAACATGATTTGTTCGAGATAATAAACGTAACACAAACTTACATTTGCGAGTTTGCCATCATCAAGAGCAGAATCACCTCTCCATGGAACCCTATTGTTAGGAGGAAGTTTGCCTGATCTTTGAGCCTCCAAGAAGATGAGGGATTTTGTTAAAGCTTCTTTGTAGTTTATGAACGTACCATTCACGGATACAATGCTTATGATTCCATAGAGACCCAACAATATGGCTCTAATCATAACATTTCCTCTTCCTTTATCCCCATAATTACCCATAATTTCAAAATTTAAGTTTGTAATAAAATACCAACACCTAAGAAGTGAGAACAGAAAGAAAAGGAAACTGAATCTTTTTTATGAAGTTCTGTCTTTTGTTTCAACAAAAAACGAAAAACAATTGCATGCTTTTCGTTTTTTCTTGTTTTTTATTTTTATTTTTATTGTTTTTTTACTTCTTCTGCCTAGGGTTTTATATTTGATTAAGATGGCGGGGACGATTAGGGGGAACTTATAATAGAGTTTCCTTAGTTAAGTATAGGTTTACTAATCTTAACTCAGATATTCACATCCATTGGTCACTAGGTTTTTTCTGTCTTGTTTATGTTCTTGTTTATCTTTCTAATTTTTAAGATCCTAAAAAAAGATGATTGGATTTCTTCGTTTTTCGATTAATTTAGATTATACATTGTGCCTCTTCGGATGGTTAGACGTAATTTAGTCTTTCGTTGGGAAAAAGATCACAGAAGGACATGAATAAACTTGAGACGGTATACAACGTGGCCACACTTAAACCCAAATCACTGAAAACTTGTTTTGTTTGTGATAAAATAATAAAATTAAAATGGTTCAATATATCAAATTTAAATTTTTAACAAAAAAAGAATAAAGAAAAAAAAATCTGTCAGAAAAGGTTTTTATATTGGCCAAAAACGTTTCTGCCGTTGTTTCAGTACTCAATAAAATTAAATAGACAAATATATAGCCCAACTTTAACACAATGAGACGATTTATATTATACATTCCTCTCTTACAAATGTGTGGTAGGATTTGGTGCATAAATGTATAATTAGGCTAAATCTGTACTGTACACTATATAATCATATAGTATTAAAATTTTGAAATATTTTCATGTGTCCACACTAGTCAATGTACTTTTTGATTTTTTTCAATGATGTTACTTCAATCTAGTTATATTTACTTTCATCATGAGTTTTTGGGCGAAACAAAAAATTCTTTGAAAGCCTTTATATCAAGAAAACTCTAGTTAATACTATGCAGATCAGTTTTGGGATTTTAGAACTATATATATAATAAAATAGTCATTTTATAATCTTAAGAATGTATTTCAAAGATAATGTCTTACTAATTTCAAAAAAATCATAACTAAATCTTAACTTGGAATAAAATAACAATAATACCAAATATTTTCCAACAATAGTTAAAGATCTGAAAAAATTAATATATTTCTCACATATTACTCTTATAATATTAAGAATCTTTTGTGTATACCATTTTTTAAAAAAATAATTAAGCTAATGACATGATGACAAAATTATGATATTTACTATATGTAAAACGCACATAAAATGACTAAACTACAAGAGCCAAAATCTTCTCCATTTTTCTTTCCTTTCGTACCTCTTACTCCTTCTATATCCTATACAAAAAAACTAACGCCACTATCACCTTCACACAGAGGACAGAGCTCCAAATTTTGTCAATTCGTTTTTTCCGCCAAAATTTCATCCTTGAACTCTATGACTAAGCCGATTCTATTAGTATTTTTTCCGACCGATGACGTCATGTGGAAATTCGATTTGGTAGTCATAAGGTTTTTAAACTTTGTGATTATCTAAAAACCATTATAAGATAACCAGTCCTCGTTAACAGATTATTTGTATATATTTAAATATTGTAATATTTATATAGTAATTTGATATATAGAAATCATGTGAAATGTTTTTCTGTCAGAAAAATATAAAGAAAACTGAAAATACTTTATTCCAAATTCAAATTAAAATTCACCGTAAAAACTTATCTAAACTAATAAAATTTAAACCAAAATAATCTTTGTTAATGGTATAAGGTAAAAGAAAAACTAAAAAATTTAGAAAAATTTAAAATTAAACAAATTGCTTAACCGGGTGATTTGGCCAATTAGAACTGATGTGACCGCTTTTGACCGAAATGGAACGCTTGAACTGAATTAACGATCTGATTAAACAATTTTAAGAAAATCTAAATTGGGGTGCCCGGGTACAAATGGCCGTCTAACCGGACGCCTAGGCAGCCTAGCCCGATTTTTAGAACATTGATTAGTGGTGTTGGTGAAGATGGATATGTGTCTTTGTTAAGAGATTTTGGTGAGACTTAATAGTAATGTAAATAGTACTGAATCTGCAATGTTTTTGTTGAATGATTTTGGTGGAGCTCAGTAAATGCATTCTGATCATAAAAATCCTGCCATTTTAAAGAGTTTGAAAAATCATTATTTAGGATCCAATTATGTGAAGATTTAGAAAAATCATGAATTGGAATTTTTTGTAAAAATGAAAGAAGTAGAGATAAAGAAAGATCAATAAATGCAGGAATAAGAAGAGGAATAAAATGGAAATTGTGTGAAGCCCTTCACCATAGAAGAAACAGTGGAACAGGTTGAATCACAAAAAATACCAAAGGGGAAGTCCTGCACCATAGTCGTAGATCGTTCTCGAAAGCAGTTTCAATTGTGGAAGCAGACTTGTTATGTATTCTATGGGCGGTACAGTGCTTGCGAGACCTAAAACAGCATAATGTGATCTTCGAGATATCCTCAAAGGAGGCAGGTGAAGCCATTAAACGACCTTGAGAATGGCCAATATTCAGGAATATAGTGGGAGAGATTTACAACGGATTAGAAGAAATTGGTAATTGGCAATTGCAGGAAGTGACGGAAAAAAAGAATAGATGTGCATTAAGCATAGCGAAGAGTGCGACTGCAGAGCATAGATATCAATCATATATCGTGCAGGGAGGGCCACAGTGGCTTCATTCTTCGCTACAAGCAGAGACCGGACAAAGGCTTTAACTATGGAAGAAGAATTGATAACACTCTGTTTATCCAACAAGGAAAATACACTGGTAATTTTAGACCAAGCATTGGCTCTGTTTTGGAGGTCTTGCCTTCGTTGTTGAAGGCTCGTCATGTAGCTTCGGACACCTTAAGTATTTATAATACAATTCTTTACTTCGTGGAAAAAAATTGGAAATTGTGTGAGATAATGAGGAAAATATGGTCTGGTTAACTTTTGTTCTCTTTTTTTTTGCTGAATTCCGAAAATATTTGGTTCTCCCTTAATTCATTTAAAAAATCTAGTATATACGGTAATTGTCTCTATAATTTGGGTTTTATTCTACAAAATTGTATAAATATACTTTTAATAGGAAAATCGCATTTTTAATTTTGAAAGTGTCAGATGCTAAAAATTTAAACCTCGAAGATATTATACTGACTCTTTAAACCTTCACCCTATTTTTACTAACAATTTAAATCTTAAAACTATATCTCGCGTTTTCTCCGCCATAAAAATTATTGGAAAACTGATGGAAGACGAGATCTTAATCTGACAAATTTTGAGAAAATAATTTCATTGGTAATCCGTCAGAAAAAATAGTTTCATCGGTAATCTGATTAAGATCTCATCAAAAATTATGTCAGATTAAGATCTCATCAAAAATTCTGTCAGATTAAGATCTCATTGAAAATTTTTAGTGAATTTTACATCAGAATTCTCAAAATTCAAACGGCTATAAAACGGTTATATCACCGTACATATTTTTCAACGGATTTCTGACATAAATATTTTGTCAGTAATCCATCGGATTAAAGTCAGATTACCATCAGAAATAACTGACGGATTAAGATCCTGTTAGATATTCCGTCAAATTTCCTATAACTATTTTGTAATAAATTTTATGGCGGAAAAAACGCGGGAGATAGTTTCAAGGTTTAAAGTGTTAGTAAAAATAGTTTGAAGGTTTAAAGTGATAGTGTAGTACTTTCGAGGTTTAAAATGTTACAATCTGACACCTTTAAAGTTAAAAATGCAATTTTCTCTATTTTAAAATGGAGTCCATACAAATACCAATAAATTTTTTTTTAGGAAAAGCTTTGATAGTATTTTGCGTATAGCTTTCCATGTATTAGTATCGTCTGGGGCGGATGTAGAGTTTAGAAAGGTGAGGCATGTGCATTATACTCCAATTTAAAATTAATAAAATTTTTAGTTAAGATTTATAGTTTATTTATTAAAATTAACCAAAATTTTCAAATCTTTTAGGATTATACCTCATAGAAAAGTAATTTTTAAAATTGTACTCCATATAAAAATAACTTCTACATCCGCCCCTGAGTAGCTTTGTCGTCCGTTGAGAAAACACATTTTTATCTTTTACCATGAGTTTTAGTGTTCAGGTTTGGATATTGAGTTCTTCCTCGTCAATATAACCGAGATTGTAGGAGTTTTATTGATCCCCAATTTTCTATCTCAATGATTTATTTGTGTCATAAGTTTTTTTTCAATTTCAACATCGACTTGATAATATCTTTACCTGCAGAGATGAATCTTTTATGTGAGCTACAAAACTCGTACTAGAAATTTTTATAAGGTAAATTATTATTTAGAGTTAGATTCTCGTACGAAGCAAAAAACTAAATAATCTTGTACAAACAAAGTGGATTATTGAGTGGAAAAGTTTATAGATCGAATAACGATTGCAAGCTTACATGGAAAAGTACAGTGAACAGTATTTTTGCTCTAGGTTTTAGTCGCGTATGTGTAAAATGATCTATGATCCTTCTTTTATAGCCCCCTACTACTGACTTCTGTTAATCACGCTCACGTCTCCATGTATCTCGCCACTCTGAACTGCTCCTTAATTTCCGCCCGGTGAACCGGTCTCTGTTGTTAACTCATTCAGCTCATGCTGCCTTTAGTTGACTCATCCAACCGCACTATGGTTGTTGTGTTTCACCCATCAGCTCACTAGTGAATAGGCTTTTAAGGGCTTCTTGATCCCGTTAGGCTTTTGGGCTTATTTGGAGATGGATTGTGCTAGATCCATCTCCAACAATTGCCCACCAGCCCTTAAAGCTCGAGCTTGACTTCAAACTTACAGGGCAAAGTTTTCCGAAGCAGATAAGCTCACCTTTTGATTCATATTGATCTTCCTCGAGATCCTTTATGCATATTTACAACAGAGATGAATCAAACAATTGACTCTTATTTAGTAGAATGCAAAAGATCTCCTTGTACTTGGAGGTTGCGCCACAATGATTGTGCTTTTTGAAACAGATTTGACAAGATGAAAGATCTGACGGTTAAGCTAATTCTTTGAGTTGCCTACGCAGCTTGTTGCTGAATAATGCATGTGTAGATGACGGATATGAAGTTTTGTATAAGACAAGCTAAGAGCTCTCTAGGTGATATGCCAAGCGGAATCTATACGACAAGCAAAGCAAAGTCTATACGACAAGAAAAACGGAGTCTATATGACGAGCAATGCGGAGTCTAGACAACAAGCATTACAAAGTCCATTAACGAGCTAAGTGGAGTCTAAGTGACGAGCAAAGTGGAGTCTAGACGATGAGCTAAGCAGATTCTAAACGACTAGCATTATAGTCTAGACGACAATCTAAGTGGAGTCTAGGAGATGAGCAATGTAGATTCCAAGCAACGAGCTATATGGAATCTAGACCACGAGAAATGTGTAGTCTAGACAACGATCCAGGCGTAGTCTAGAGCGAGACGACAAGCTGAGCACTGTCTAGACAATGAGATGAGAGTTGTCTAGCTTATAAGCTAAGAATTCAAAGCCCTGACGGGTGGTTTTAATCTGTTTGAACTTGTGTCTTTTGTTTTGGCTTTTGAGCCTTAAGATTATTTAATGAATGCTCAAGCTCACGATCTAGTTTCGTCATTAAAAAATATTTCTAATTTTAGGCATTTAACCTAAACATTTTAACAAGCACGAGCTTGTTTGTACTAGGTCGAGTTACAAATTACCTTAAACGGGGTATCATCAGATTCCAATAGAACCAGGGAATATTTAGAAAATGGCATTTCAAACAAGATATGGTCATTACAAGTTTGTCGTCATGCTGTTTGGGTTAACCAATGCACCGACAACATTCATGAAGCTGATGAACACTATCTTCCGGGATTGGTAGGACGGCCTAGTGCTGCCACCGAGATAAGAAGTTTTCTTGGCTTAGTCTGATACTATAGAAGATTTGTGAAGCGATTTGCAAGTATGGCACAACCATTGACTTGCTTCACCAGGAAAGATACCAAGTTCGAATGGTCAAAGGATTGTCAGATAAGTTTCTCAGGATTAAAGAAAATGCTTACACGCACACCAGTGTTAGCACTACCAGAACAAGACGAGCTTTATTTGGTTTACACAAGTGCATTCATTACGAGCTTAGGATGTATTCTGATGCAAAAAGGAAGTGTGATCACATATGACTTTCCGCAGTTGCTTGGAGGCATATGCGATCACATGCAGGAAAATAACCTACGCATGACTTGGAGATGGTTGTGGTGGTTTATACATTAAAGATTTGGCGATCATACTTGTATGGTGCCAAAGTTCAAATATTTACAAATCACAAGAGTTCAAAGTACATATTTATCCAGCCGGAATTCAACCTAAGGCAAAGGAGATGGATAGAGTTGGTTATCGATTATGATTTGGATATTGCCTACCATCTCGGCAAGGCAGACAAAGTCACCGACGCATTAATTTGAAGATGGTTTGACATCAAAGTGGAGAAAAACCAAGAAGTATTAGTTAACATAATCGGGACATTGCATTTGAATGCATTATCATAAGAATTTGAACCATTAGGATTGGCGGTGATTGACCAGGCAAATTTACTTAGTCGGATCTGGATTGCCCAAGAAATGGATGAAAAGTTGAACAAGGATGCCCAAAATGACAAAACTGAGTATCAAATTTCGAACAATGGCATGATCATTGTCAAGAGGCGTGTGAGCATATCGGAGATCAAGGAATTAAGGGAAGAAACCCCTAAGGAGGAGCATAAGTTTTACTTCTTGATTCATCGAGGAATGAATAAAATGTACCAAGATTTGAAAAGGTACTACCATTGGGCTAAATTTCCAACGTGCTAAAAAGTCAAGGCGGAACATCAAAACCCAAGTACATTATTAAAAAACTTTCCAAAACTAGAGTGAAAGTGGGATCATGTTACGATGTATTTTGTGACTGGGTTGCCTAGAGGAAAGGAGAAGCAAAATGTGGTTTGGGTTTTCGTGGATAGACTAACTAAATCAGCATATTTTCTAGCAATTATGGATACAGATGGAGCATAGGAGATCGCTGTCTGATTGAGACACGCAGTTTACTTCACATTTCTTGAAGACTTCCCAAAAGTCTTAGGAACGAGAGTGAACATGAGCACCACTTTCCACCCGTAGATGGATGGACAACTGGAAAGAATAATTCAGACGCTCAAAGATATGTTACAAGATTTTGTTCTAAATTAGGGCGGTAATTGGGAGAAGAACTTAAAGTTGGCCGAGTTTTCCTACAATATTAGCTACCATACAAGCATTGAAATGTCACCTTACGAAGCATTGTATGTTCGGCCGTGCAAAACACCATTGTGTTGGACACAAGAGGGTGAAAGGAGTATGTTTGTCCGGAAGTGATTGATGAAACCACAGAGAAGAACAAATTTCTCAAGGCTAAGTTAGTAGAAGCCAAAGATCATCAGAAAATTTATGCAGATAAGTGTTGAAAGAAATTGAAGTTCAATGTGGGAGACTTAGTATACCTTAAGGAGGTGACGTACAAAGGAAAATGCCGATTTACCTAGAGGAAAAAGCTAAGTCCAAGGTATATTGGAGAGTATATAGTGATTGAACGGGTTGGGGCAGTCACGTACAAACTGCTTTTACCACCGAGACTTGAAGCCTTTCACAAAGTGTTCCATGTATCGCACCTGAAGAAATGTGCAAGCAACCAAGACCATGTGGTGGCTGAAGCCCCTTCGAAGGTAAAGGAAAACTTAACAGTATAAGCCAAAATGGTTTGAATAATTGAACACATGGAGAAAGGTACAAGAAGGAAGAAGATAGAAATGATCAAGGTTCTTTGGGATTACAATGGAAGTGAGGAAGCTACATGGGAAACTGAAAACAAGATGAAGGCTGATTTTCTCGAATGGTTTTAAAAGATGGGAAAGAGCCAAATGGACACGGATTGAAGGACAAATCCTATTTAGGTGGGGGAGACTTGTAGCATCCGCGATCCTTAATAAGATCGCTAGGTGGACTTGGTCTTGTGATATGTGGGAAAATCTCGGACTAAGTAAAGAAAGTATTGGGTTGAGGAGGGATTCAATAGCAGATCGCGAAAGGAGAAGTAAAGAATCAAGAAAACATATGTTTTCCCAGTAAATGCCAAGAATCAAGCTGACACACCAAGCTAACCAGTAGCCGGTAGATCAACTAGCTAAAAGAAGGAATTGAGTTGAATCATCTAGGTCAGCTGTCTGGTAGCTCAACTTAGCTGGGAGGAGTGAAGGTCAGCTGGATCAACTTAGGTGCTACTAGTCAGCTGGTAGTACTGAGGTAATTACCCGAACAATGACCAAATAGGCGCGAGTACAGAGCGTTAGTAACAACCGGGCAGATACCAAAAATGCAATGAATATGCATTTTGGTTCCTGTAACTATTTTTGATGGAGTAAAACTATAAAAGGGTCGGTTGGACTTGATTTAAACAAAGAAAATACAAGGAAAAAACTTCAGAAGATTTTCAAAAATAATCTTCTAGAGAAACACTAAGGAATTGCGAATCAGATAGCAAGTATCGGAGAAAGAATCGGTGCCGAGCAAGAGGATCAGTGGTTTAGAGGAAGACCAGAACAAGCGCCCAAATCAATCTGAGTGATCAAGGTAAGTGCGAGTCTATGGTTTCGTACTCAGACCCGTATTCCACTGATAAGTCTGAAATGACTAAGGGGTTATTGGAGGTAGGGTCGAAACGTGTTTAACATTCATACTCTGCATATGCATTGATCCAATTTTTACTAAGTAATTACAGATTACTTAAGCCTTTGTGGCTTTCAAGAAAAGAAGGTGATCATGGAAAGGATCGGGTTTAGGTGCAAGACTTAAGTTCGGGAAGATGGATGGTTATGTAACTAGGTTGATAGGATCATATGACTTATAATAGCTTATATGCAAACTCATAAGTTGTCTCGAATCCTTTGTTATATAAATAAAGTATATGGTTTTTTTCCTTTACTCTAAAAACATATCAACTCTAAGTAATGAATCACGGAATGAACCTGGAATAAAATTTAACTAAGGAATAGACCCTAAAACAAACAAAGGAGTGAAAAGATTCTTCTTGGACTTTGGGTCTTCAGGACAGGTCCTTACAAGAGTTGCGTGTGTCAATCATGACTCGTGACAGCTCGAACCTGTCATCATGTGGTTTATCTAAGTTTAAGGTCTCACTTTTGCAAAATTTAATTTCATGATTGGGACCTTGTAGTGGCAGTCGAGTCCTTATGCTCAACTCTGCTTTTTGTTGGTAAGCTTTGATCGAAGTTACCGAGTTTTGGCAGAACTTCGACTCTCCCAGAATTAACTCTACACTTTTAGACTGTTGGATTTCCTGAGAATCACAACATAATTTGGGTAGTATCCATTTAATTAACTTCCTAGGAGAGAGAGAGGGGGTCATTACTGACCAAGTAGTCACTCCCCCCCCCCCCCCCCCCCCCCGCCTAGGCTTAGTTCAGGTAGACTTAAGTGTATTTGTTTTTTTGGGGCAAAAGGTGGTGACTTATCACCCTCCTTGAGAAAACTCTAGCATTTCTAGGAGGATTTAGTCATTTTTCCTTTAGAAGCATCGTCTTCCTTCTCGAGGTCGGTGTGCTCTGTTTCACCGGGCTTGTTATCGGAGGCTAGTTGGCAAAATCTTTTGCAATATTCCTCTTTGGAGTGTCCTTTCTTTTTTGTGGATAGTGCAAAAATTTTTAGGGTAAAATTCAAGCTCGGGCTCTTGCCTTGTGCACGGTTAGTGATCCTTAACAATTGTTTCCCCTGCCCTTGCGGTTTCTTTTTAATAAATTTTTTTGGGACTTGCGAGCTACTCTGAGCTCGGTCGTCCTTTACTCTTTCAGAGAACACTTCTACTTCTTCTTTTTTACTTGTAAGAAGTAGTTAAAGTGATGCAATCCATCATCTAAAGATTCAGTTTGTTGAACTGTGAGTTTTACATGGAACATGGACGTGTACCAGAGTCGATGCCTTAGAGCCAATTACACAAATTTTTTGTTTATATTGGCTGTTTTGCTTTAGTCTCTTTGAATTTTGAGATGTAACCTCGGAGGGGTTTGTTTGCTCCTTGAGAAAGGTTTCAAAGGTTTGATGACATCCCCTTTTCGATGAACACATAGTATAGTTTGAGGAAAACCGACGAGAGCTTGTTAAGCTATTAATAAAGTTTCCTTCAAGGCTAGTGAACCATTTGAGAGCTGGTCTAACTAAGTTTTCTGCAAAGAGGCGAAAAAAGTGTGCTTTTCTTTCTTCTTCAGTCAAGTTAGCTCGATTTACCTCTAGTCAAAAAGCTGTGAGATGAGCTTGGGGATCAGTGTCTCTGATGTACTCAAGAAATTTGAGTTTCCCGACGTCGCGTAGTCGAGCATAAGCTATTCTATTTTTGAATGGGGTTCATCTTGTTTCTTCTATCATTTAATCGATGTCAAGAAAATAACTTGTTGCTAGATGAACCTTAGAGCAAATTTGCACTATGTTCGCATTAGTCTGTGCCATCCAATTCTCGGTGACAAAATCGGTGACGGTAGTCGGATCTATGATCCCATCATCACTAAAGGCTGGTGCATCCTGGCACACTGGTTGCATTTGTTTGGTTTTGAATAGAATTTGCATATAAGACGAGGTGTTTTGTACAAGCAAATTTGCTGGAGAATTAAGCCACAAAGCTCGGTTCGACTCGTACCTTGGGGGAAAAATTGGTGGAAGGGTAATTACCACTGGTTACTCGCAACGAACTTGAGTAATAAGGAGGCAGTGTTGGGTTTAAAGGGTCCATGAGCACTTACACAGTCCATGCGTTAGTGATGCCAGATACGTTTATCATCAAAGTCCGCACTCGTTCTCATGACGTTACTTGGTACGTGTTTTGGAGTTCGATAAAAGTTTGGTCTCACAACTCCTGCTAGACAAGAGTCTAACTTTGCTGCTCGGGGCACAAAGTTAGAGCGCAGTTTGAGAATTGTTGATGGTGAGCTCGATATACCAGTGAGGCGAGCATTCGACAACTCTGCACCAAGTTCTTGGCAGTTATTCTACAAGACTCGGGTGAGGCTGCGGAGTTCTGCTCGCCTTGAGTCGGGGATTTCAGAGGGTTCTGGGGCTCAATTATTCAAATCCATGTTGAAGGGGTTCTTCCTAACGCATAAGGGGTAGGATCTGATGAGTATTGGTTGTTGTGGGCCGGAGACCTCGACGAGTTGCAAACACTATCGTTTTGGTTTCAGATTGTATTGGTTCTCCCCATCTTGGAGGAGGACGGGTGTTGTAACCCAAGATTCGAGATCGCTCTTTGATGCGAGACGTCGATATCTATTGTTGTATACTCCTTTCTAGTTGTATGTGCCATAATAGTTAGAGTGGTTCCAGCTATACATGAGCTAGATGCAACATCAACCGCTGGGTTGTGTTGGCAGTGCTCGGGCGTGGCAAAATACTCCCACTCGGAATTCGTGTTCTAGTCGGGATATGTGCCTAAGAGCTCAATCTGGTGTTTTCTGATTGGATTGGATCCTTTTCATTTTCAAAAGAGAAAAAAGTCGGCTTTTGAGAGAGATCTATGAACTTTTCCCCATAAATGGCGCCAAAATGTGAGCTACGAAACTCACACTTAGGAATTTTCAAAAGGTAAGGGATGAACGAAGTGGATTTATTGAGTGGAAAGGTTTACTGATCGAATAGATATTGAAAGTTTACAAGAAAAAGTACACTGAACAGAGTGTTAGCTCTAGGTTTCAGTTGTGTAGCCCCTTGCTACTGAATTCCGTGAATCAGGCTCCCGTCTCCGTGTATCTCAACACTTTGAACTGCTCCTTTATTTTCGCTTTGTGACCCAGTCTCTGTTGTTAACTCATTCAGCTTGTGTTGCCTTTATTTGAATCCTTGCTCTCTGATTGTTGTGTTTCACCCGTTAGCTCGCTAGTGAATGGGATTTTAAGGGAGTCTTGAACCCATTAGTCTTTTGGGCTTATCTAGAGATGAGTTGTGCTAGATCCATTCCAACATTTTTTATAGGCAAATTCAAGAAAAAGTACTTAGCCATCTGTAAACTCATCTTATATACAATTTATTATTGTTTAATCTTTTATACATTCCCTCCTTCGAATCATAATAATTCAAGATATTTGAATTTAGATTTTGTTTTCTATGTCAAGAATAAATGAAATATACTATAAACTACGACACAACAATGGATTTGCCACGAATGATCGTGTGCGATGGCGAATATATTTGATTTGATCTAACACAAAATATCATAGACAGGGTTTAACTTGGCCATTGGTGGTCATTTATGTGCCCTGACGTAACCAAATATTGTGGCCAAAGATCAAATAATGTTTTTTCTTATATGATTATAGCAATAAAATACATGGCAATAGATGTTTTTTCTTATATGATTATATGCAGAAGTCAAAAAGAGAGATGAGAGGTGGCAGAAGCCTTCCCTTTTTCTTCTAGATAAGAGAGTGTTATGGATCAAATGATCAATCATCTTGTTAACTTCAGCCATAGTAGCCTATGTGCTATTATGGAGTCTATTGTTCTTTTCCTTCTACAGCATAAGCACCGTTATTTGAGCAACAATGCTTTTGAGCTTTGTATGGGGATAGTATGTGAAGTAGATGGTAGCCAAGAGAGAAAGCAACACGCATGCCGCAAACCGAAAAGGCAGTATACCCAAACGAATCAGAGATTGGTTCTAAATGTGGGAGCAAAACACGCAGTGGAGAAGAAGATAGTCCCTCGTTTCCGGAAAGATGTTGCACATACAACAAAATCCAGAGGGAGAAACCCCTCTTATATGAAGTCTATCTTTTAGCGGAAGCCGATCAAGTGTTGTGACTCAGAAAGTGAAAGTCTGCTTAGGGACATGTCATTTGTAATATACCACTGCTTTCTAGATGAGAACAATAGCATGCAGCCTCAAAATCTCCCAAGTTAAATTAGCTGAAAAGCTATTATCTATAGACATATGTCAACTAGATTAGGACTGTCCGATGGGCGGGTTTCTATACTTTAAAATAAATTGAATTTAAGTAAAATATTAAATAAAAAAATTATTTTCAATGATATATTTTTAAAAAAAATTGGGAAAAAATGTAGAAAAAAAAATTTTGTTAGAGAAAAAAGTTATTTACATATGTTTTCTTCTACCGGAATAAATTTAATTTAAATTTTTATATTATAATTTTATTATTAACATATTAAAAATCTAGATCACGTCCGGTAGCTTTTGCTTGCATCTTTGTGTTTGTTTTCCGACTACCATGTGAGATCGGGAAAATCGGATCCAGGGAATGGTGGATATGCTCTTGCTCATATCTGAGTGAGATGTTCTTTCAGTAAGATCTTTGTTGTATGTCTGCTCTCCTCTAGTTCATATCTTATCTCGGCTCCCAACCAATATATTTTCCCTTTTGCACCTTCACTCGCTGAAATCTTTCGTCATTCTTAGTCTTCTAGCGTTTTCCTAACTACATCTGCTTCCTATCTCGGGTTTATACCTGAAGATGTTTGATTCTCGAGACTTTTATCATTTCCATCATCAGATTGCCATCCACCATCATCTTCAATCTCCAGCAGAATCCCCACTGTCTTCCTCTCTCCCCTATATCCAAATTTGTATATGAGAATAGGCTCCAACGGAAGCAATTTGCTGAGTGGATCTCCATCTCTTGTTTCGACTGCTTCCCTTTGGGTGAGAACAATTCTGATTTCCTGCTTTTGGGAGAGATCATTAACATATTAATTCTCCTATATGGAGAAAACATTTCCTTCAATTTTCATGTACAATAGATGTGTTATTTCTTCGATTTATAAACCAAAAATATTATGTGATTTTCTAACCAATTTGTTATCTTGTGACAATTATACATAACTCTTATCAACGAAACAAAAAATTGTTTTTGTGATCGGTATTAAATCTAATATCAATACTTCCAACATTCCATATATGAGATCATCTCTTGATACTGTTGATATCATTGGTTTGCTTATTTGGCTTACTAAGTTGATGTTGATAATCTTTCATGTGTCCATGAACTTATATTCTCTCATAAGTTACAAGTAGGGAACCATCATCATTTTTGAATTCTCATTTCTTTGTTCTTCCCACAATATATCATCTCAAATTTGTTTTTTCATCCCTATTTAACACATATAACTTGTTTGATGTTTGATTTCCTCACATTCATGAAAAATATTTCTCACTAAAATTTTTCTATAATTTTATGTGTGAATTGCATTATGTAATTTATTGAATTTCATGCAGTTAATTAGTTCTTATTATTTTATGAGATTAATTTATGACAAAAAAATTATGTGTTCATGGATCGATCTATTTGACTATTTGATCCATGAAATTAAGTACATTTATATGTGAATTTGATAGATTCATGGGCTAATCTAATAAATTTACTCTAATATTTATTTAACACATAACAAATTAAAATAATAAATTAGGTTCGATTATACTCAAATCATTTTTTCAAATAATATAAGTGAGTGAAAATTTTTTATTGTAGTTTAAATAATAAAAATATACTAAATCAAAAAATTTTAAAGGAAATATTAAATTTTTTGAAATATTAAGATTTAACATATAGTAGAAAAATAGAAAGTAAAAAGTATCTATTTATTATTTATTTATTTTCATTCGGTTTCCTATTTAATTAAAGAAAATAAAAAAACATAATTTTTTATACATGTTAGAATCTAATCGATCAACCGATATATGTCATGATCTTATTAATTATAATTTAACACGTGTCGAGTTCTCGTGAGAGGGAGAAATTTTTATATAATAAAATAATAAATACCTAGGAACTCATCTTTGTAATCCTCTATATATGTTGTACATTATTAACCTAAATATACAACTGAGGCTTTACATCTACATGGTAACACAGTAGCCAATCCTAAAACACCTAAGAAATATCCATTCTCTCATTTCAAACACTTCTCATTGCCTCTTTTTTATTTTTCATCACAAAAAATGGCCAACAATTCGCTAACAGCCACCACCGAAGCAATTCTCATCAACAATCAAACTCTTCTCAATGTCAACATGTTGAATGTTTCCAAGTTAACAAGCACCAACTACATCATGTGCTTGTCCCGTCTTTTACCTTTTCCGTTGAAGGCGTTCTCCAATATTTTTTTCGATGTGTAGAGTTCACCAATATACTCTATTAAAAACCTCAACTATTATTTTGTTTCTTGTTGATCATTTTACAAGATACACATGGTTTTATCTACTCAAAAAAGTCTCAAGTACGGGATTCATCGCATTCAAAGACTTGGTGGAAAAGCATTTTCAAACACCAAATATCACATTATAGACTGACAACGAAGGAGAAATTATTGCGCTTTGATCATATCTATCGCAAGAAGGAATCAGCAACCTCACTTATGTTTTAGAAGTTTAACCGCCCACCGAACTAAAACGGACTAAAAATCTTTGGAAGCATATTTTTCCATGGTTTAAACCATACAACTCTCACAAACTTGAACACAAATCCATGCCATGTGTTTTTCTTGGTTATTCAATCACTGAAAGTACATATATATATATATATATGTCTTGATGTCACCACATATCGATTCTATACATCCCACCATGTCCAGTTCGAAGGAAAAATCTTCTCTTTTAAAACTACCGAACAGTCTCTCACCACCATCGTCGATAACGAAGCAACATCCTCGCTGACTCTGGTTACTCAAGTACCACTCGCGTCTACTGTGACTCGCCCAAGGAATCCAATGCCACCGTGTGTGCATCCTCATCACTTTTAGCCACCACTGTTGACCACTACTTATGTGCTGATAATTCCAAAAAATTGTGGCTTAGCTGACATCACTTTTTCTTCTTCATTTACTCCTAACCCCCATTATTAGGCCCATCTCTGAAACTGCATGCACATCTGCACATCAAACATATCCAATAGCTAAAAATGACCCAATAATAGACACCACATTTATAGTCCATCACAACCAAACCATAACTTTACTCCAAATACCTGAAACTCCACTTGTTTCACCCGAACCTGCTCCGCCAGCACCCAACACTGAAATTGATCATTCAAATTGCAAACCACCACCTGCAACCGTACCAAATTCACTAATTACTCAACCTGTTTGTACTACCACTCATTCCCAAAACAATATTGTTAAACCAAACACGAATTTTTCTTCACTACATCAACAAAACCAAAACTATCCCATGAACCTACAACCATGATCAGGCAATGCGAGATCCCAATTGGCATAATGGCATGTCCAAAGAATTCGATTCCCAAATAGGCAACGAGACATAGGATCTTATTTCGTATGAGCCTCAATGAATCTTATTGAATGCAAATGAGTTTTTAAACTTAAATTGCTTCTTAGTGACTTACTTGAAAAGTTTAAAGCAAGATTTGTACCCAATGGTTTTCACCAGAAATAGGGTCTACACTATTCCAAAACATATAACCTAGTCATCAAATCTAGCACAATTCATATAGTCATTGACGTATGATATCAATGGTTTTTACATGTTTATAACCTTTGTTTTTAATCCTTTTCTCATCACATTGCATCATTTAGGATCATTTGCATTTTTTTTAGTTTATACTCTTGTATTTAACAGGTATTCTAGAGTCTTAAATCCTATTTTTTATTTAACATGCAGTAGCTACGACCACTACGAACGGCCGCTACATGTGTCCTCAACTAGCCTTTATTTTATATTCGACCCGGTTTTTCCCAGATCAACTCGTTACACATCCAATTGACATATTGATTAGCAATTGGAAGTTTGGTTTAGTTAGGGTGTTTAGTGAAGGGATTAATGTCATGGAAATGGATTACTCTTGATTAGTTATCCATAAAAAAATAATGTGTTCATAGTTGGTTCTAAGCATCATTGGAGATTCATCATCTCATCTAAATCATTGTCTTTCCCTTAACTCATTGCTTTATTATATCGTTATCAATCTTGTTTTTAGCATTTTCTTGTTTAATCTTGATTATTAGTTGCTTAGTTCTTGATAAGAGTTAGTCATATATCAAATCAGTAATTTATTTTGCTTAATTGAACACATGTGTTACTAGTGCGTAATTCTAGTTCATTACAGATTTGATCCCTAAGTGGTTCATCGACATACCATTTGATTGTGATAGTGTGCACATACGTAACCAGCGTCGCCGTTGGAAAGTGTTGACCAATTAAACACGTTGATGTTAACATAATGTTTCTTCAAGGTACACTTACAAAAATTCTACATGTATCAACTACCGGCTTTTGTCAATAAAGATCGTCCTAATCATGTATGTCGTTTGAAGAAAGTAATTTACGACCTCAAGCAAGCACCTCATGTGTGGTATACAATACTTCAAAATTTTCTCTTTTTTGGACTGGTATCTTAGATGAAGATTTATGTGTCAAAACCTGAAGGAGCTAAGTTTGATAAATGAAAGGAAAATATGTCTCTTGAAGAAATCACTTAAATGGGTAAAACAATCGGGGTCATACTTCAAAAATTTTATTAAGTCGAGATCATATGTACATTTCATAAGTAAATAAAGTTATAATGCAAATACATATTTAGACTAACAAAATTATAGCTAGTTTTAAATTGTCTTCTACAAAAGAGGATGATAAGTGGACTGATACAAATAAAATTCTATATTCCAGTGTTGTTGGGAGTGTGATGTATATCATAATTGTCTTGAGACCTTCTATTATTTAGGCTCTAGATCTAGATTCTGATAACCACAAGCATACATTGGGAAGCTGTTCAATTGCTAATGAGGTATATTAAAAAGTTATAAATATGAATCTCAACTTCACACTAGAAAAAGAGTTTCCAAGGTACTAGGTTACAATGATCTTGATTATGCATCACATTTAGATAAAATGAGATCCATAGGTTGGGTTGTATTTATTATGGGTGGTAACACAATGAGTCCGAAGTTGAGCTTACAACACATTGTGACATTGTTTATAACAAAGCCTAAATCAAAAATTTGTTAAGAGATATGCACTTTTAGCAAAATAAGATCAGTGTGTTGTAACACCTTGTTCCCGGTCCACAAATTAGGCCCAATTTGTTTTGACAGAAAACCCCAAAACCCTAGAAGCCCATTAAGCCCATTAAACCCAGTTGCCCTAAACCCTATAAACTAACATTATAAATAGAGATCTAAAACCCACTATTAGTTTTTAGAACCTAAAAAACCTAGAGAAAAAGAAAGAAAAAACTACAAAGAGAGAGAGGCCGAAACCCAAGAGGAGCCCCCACGTAGCCCTATCCGCTCGAGAGAGATGAAAATTCTACGACTGGGTACTTTCCTAGATATACCTTATTTTTCTCTCTATCTTTTTTGTCTTTCTTTCTCTCCCTCTACCATATGTGTCTTCTTCTTAGGTTTTCTAAGATTGAGATCTTTCCTAGGGATATCATATTATGAGACGTGTATTGAACAGAGTTTCATGTTTTATAAGTTTTTGTGAAAAGTGAGATTTGGTGTATCACAATTTGGTATTAGATTAGGCTAAAGCCACTTCGGTTATGTTCTGGAGGGTGAATTATGTGTTTTCCATCTGTTTTGAAAGATTTTATTTGAAAGATTTTTCAGAAAATTTTTTAGAAAAAGAAGAAAGTAGATGGACCAAGATACTTAGTTCACGTGTAGTATTTAGTAGTTGCAGTTTTGTAGTTGACTATGGGGTATGAATACAGAAAAATTAAGATAGAAGGAGTAAAGTTATGAGAAGTTAGTGAAAAAGTAAGGTTGTGAGTTTAGTAGAGACTTGTGAGTGAGAGAAGTAGTGAGTTTAGGAAGTCTTGAGAGCTAAGGAGACAACATCATATGCTGTAAGTGGGATGATATCCATAACATCAAGTAAGGTGAGTGGAAACCTGCAACAATATACAAAGGACGGGGTAATGGTAACCTTGGTGCAACAAGCAACTGCAAAGGAATGATACCTTCTAGAAAGACATGAGATGGCCACGAAAAGGGAAGAAACTCCTTTAGAATTTAATGCAATTATGTGTTTTCCATCGGTTTTGAAAGATTTTTTAGAAAAATTTTCAGAAAAAGAAGAAATTAGAGGCACCACGATACTTAGCTCACGTGTAGTAGTTAGTAGTTGTAGTTTTGTAGTTGATTGTATATGGGTTATGAGTAAAGAAAAATTAAGATAAAATGAGTAAAATTATGAAGGGACCAAGTATGGTTATGAGTTAAGAGAAGTAGTAAGTTTGGAAAGTCTCTTGAGAGTTAAGGAGACAACATCAAGTTGTGTAAGTGGGAGGATATCCATAACATCAAGTTATGTGAGTTAGACAGAACCTGCGACAGGATACAGAGGACATGGGAATGGTAACATTGGTGCAACAAGCAACTGCAAAGGAATGATATCCTGTATTAAGACATGTGATGGCCACGAAAAGGGAAGAACCCCATTTGGACCTGAAGTGGAAATGGGAAAGAACCCCATTAGTGATCAGATTGGATATATAATTTACATAATGATATAGGAGTCTAGTTACGTCAACATACTGCTAGACAAGGAATGTTTGTTGTGTTTACGTGTTTACTTGATTAGTGTCATGGGAAAGAATCTTTACGGCAGAATTCATTATGAATTCCAATCAAGTTGAGAAGAGTTGTAACATCTCAATTCCAGTAAAAAATTAGGTCTGATTTGTTTTGAGAAAAGATCCAAATGGTAAGAGACTAGAAGATAAGAGTTAAATAGTGGTAAAAGTTTTTGGTTCTATTAATGTTTTTCGTTTTGTAAGTGGTGAACATCAAAATGGAAATAGTTAGAAAGCGATAAAAAATAGTTGTAAGATAATGTTACATAGCATCTCTTTTAACATTTTTTATTTTCCATAAAATTTTATCCTATTTACGGAGATCTATACTGCCCACTTTAAAACGGTTGCTTTTATAATCCACCACTTTTCAAATCTTTTAGCTTTTTTTGTTGGTTTGCCACATTTCAATCTTTATAGTTTCGATATAAAAACTAAGCAATAAAAGAGATAAATTAGTAATGTAAAATGATAAAAGTTATTTTTTATGTCTACATAATAAATATTATATCATAATATAATACTAACCGTTATTTTTAGTTTCTTACCACTATAGTCTAGAATGGAACTATCTAATAGTTAACATATATGTATTTTTATCTTTTTCTTTAGCTTATGTCTTTCACTTTTTTGATAAATTTAATCATACTTTCCATTTTAACTCAATACAAATAATAATATATTATTAATTATGTATTTAAAAAAATTTTAACCGTTTCGAATTACCAATTAATCTTTTTATCGTTTAGCTTTTATACCAGAGCTATAAAGTTTGATTTGTGAACGAAACGACAAAAAAGATTTGAATTGCGGTGAATTAAGATTAAAAAACGAAACCGTTTTGAAATGGGCCACATAATCTCTTTAAATAGGCATAAAATTTTATAGGAAATTAAAAATGTTTAAAATGAGAGGCATATGGCAAGGAAAGAGTGAGGTGGCTTAGGAGTTAGGATAAGAGCTAACATATTTAATACTTATCCTGTTGTAAGTTTATAAATGATAAAGATCTTTTATTTTATTTTTCCTTATGGAAAGTTGGAAACAAGGAGAGCACATAGAAACCGAAACTCAAAAAATATAAGATCCCAAATCTTCTATTCTCTCTATGTATTCACAAAGATATTTCACCTTTTCTGTCAAACGGGGATTGTGATGGATGAAACTGATCATGGTGACGTAAGGACCTTCACGGTGGTAGAGAAGGGTGCCGGTGCAAGTTCCGGTGGTTGCTGGTCGTCGTCTTCGTCTTCTGTATCGATCCGGAAGAATAGTGACGATAAAGACGGAGAAAGCGAGGTCGAGTCTTCTAACAAGTGTCCTCTTGACATGATGGAGTCTCTCGAAGAAGCTTTGCCCATAAGGTAAACAAATATACTTTTGTCTGATTCTAGAGTTAATGTCCGAACTTGGGAGATGTTTAAATCTGAAAATGTTGACTTCAGGAGAGGGATATCAAATTTCTACAAGGGGAGATCGAAGTCTTTCATGAGTTTATCGGAAGCTGCATCCTTGCCGATGAAAGATTTGGCGAACCCAGAGAACGCTCACAGTCGCCGCCGGAGGAATCTCTTTAGTCACCGGATGTATAGTCGTGGTGGGATCTCGAAGAAACCTGTCAAGAGTGCCTTAACTATTTCTGTGACGTCGATAAGCCAAAGAGAAGGAGACTCTTCTTCTTCCGACAATGATTCTCCTCCGAGGCAGCATCATTTGAATCTCCCACCGAGGCAGAGTAAAGGGTCTTTTGGTAATTGTGTGCCCGTTGTAGATTCGCCGCGGTGTTTCAAGTCGGCGACGGGTAGTAACATCCATAATATTATTTGTTAAATGTTATATCGATTATTGTTATACCTTTTTTTGTTTTGTTTCTTATGTTATTGAGGACTTATCTGGCGAATTTACATTGATGTATGACATCACACTTTAGTTATATTAAGAAGAAAAACAAACTTTTTAATAGATTATCATCACCTATCTTTATGAAGATTTTAAAACTTTTATTGTTTTTTCCTAATTCAATAGTGGTTTGAATTACCAACAAATCTCATTTATAATTGTGTTGTCAAACAAAAAGCCAGCAAGGCGATCCCGTTTGTCTTGCTTTGCGGCAACAGTTGTTTAGACGACCGGTGGATTTTCGTGATTTGTTGGAGGAGACGTAGAAGCCGGATTCGCGGTAGAAGCAGCGATGGAGGCTGAGAACAACCAGATCTGAGATTGGCCAACTCCTTTCTTTCATTCTCCTTTACCGGAGCTCCTTCGACCGGATCGATAGATTCCATTCGACTAATCGGTGGCAGATCTTAGCGATGGCGGTGTAGAGGACAACCTCCTCGTTTAGGGTTTTGTTTTCGGTTTAGTTCGACTAGGTTTGGTTTTTGGTATTTTATTAACCGTTTCCAACCTTGTAAACCGCATCATTTTCGGTTCGGGTTGGATTTTATATATTACAATTAATTTATATATTAAAAAAACTAAATGTTAAAAATAATTTTCATGCTCCAAAAGCGTGTGTTCAAATCCGACGATTTCGATTTTTTTCAGTTTTTTCCAAACAAATTATTTATATTTATGTAATCAACATAATTAAAAGTTGACAATAGATTATACTATATATCATGCTTCAAAGTGTGTCCTCAAGTCAGACGGTTTCGATTCTTTTACAAGGTTTTCCAAAAGAGATCATTTGTAATTATGTGGTCAACATAAATAAATATAGGAAATATTTTTCTATCATGCTCCAAAGTGTGTGCTTGTACGACAATTTCGATTTTTATTTTTTCATTAAAGGATGATATTATTAAAACACAAGGTCATACAAACCGAATATTACGGAAGACATACACCGGCAACTTTCCAGACGACAAGCATCGAAGATTTTTCCGGTAAAATAATACAAACATCAAACATAAACTTTGGACTAGTTAGAAAAATCAGGTAATTTTTTCACTAAAATAAAATATTAAATATTAAAAAAAATTAAAAACAACAGAAAAATTTAATAATGAAATTAGTCGGAATATTTTAATTTTTAGACATCACTTAAAACAAACTGCTTTATTAAAATAAAAAAAATAAAAAATAAATGTAAAACGGATAAAACTAGAATGAGGAGGGATTTATTTATAATCCCAAACTCTCTTCACCAAATTTCCAATCTTATGATGTGAGAAATGTAATTTGCCAAAAGTCAACAAAATACAAAATAGAGCCAAAAAGTCTACAAATCTCCACCTTGGTCCAATATCTTATCTTATCAAAGATAAATCTTCTCAAACTGACAAATAATAAAAAACAGTTTTTGTGGTGCTTCCAAATTTGCACCGTGAGGCGCCAACTTCAAATGTACAAGATATTAACCAACTCTAAACAATGTTCAAACTTGGCCCTTGTAACCACCTTGGTCAATATATCCGTAGGATTCTCCATAGTATGAATCTTCAGGAGAAGTATCTCCTCCTCGAGAATTTCCCGCACAAAATGATAACGAACATCAATATGCTTCGCCTGTGCGTGAAAGACTTGTTTCTTTGCTAAATGAATAGCACTCTGACTGTCAGAATAAACCTTAAGTTGTTTCTGATCAACTCCCAAGTCTTTAAGCAACCCATGAAGCCAAATTGCTTCCTTCACAGCCTCTGTAATTGCCATAAACTCTGCCTCTATTGTAGACAAAGCCACCGTTGACTGTAAGGTAGACTTCCAACTAACAGGCGCTTTTGCTAAACTGAAAAAATAGCCAGTTGTAGACCGTCTCTTATCCAAATCACCTGCATAATCAGAATCACAATATCCAACTATGCATTGACCAAGTGAATCATCCTGCTTGGACGTCAATCCAACATCCACAGTATTTTGAAGATACCGTATAATCTATTTCATAGCTTGCCAATGACCCTTGCCCGGATCATGCATGTACCTGCTGAAAACACTAACAGCCTATGAAATATTGGGTCTTGTACACACCATTGCATAGATCAAGCTTCTAAATGCATTTGCATATGGGACTTTCGCCATGTATTCTCGCTCTACATCAATCGTCTGAGATAATTGGCTACTCAGTTTCAAATGTGGAGCAAGTGGAGTGCTTACATGTTTTGTATCATCATGCATACCAAAACGTTGTAGTATCTTCTTCAAATACTGCTTCTGTGATAGCCAAAGTTTGCCCCTCTTTCTGTCTCCCATTTATTTCCATGCCGAGAATCTTCTTGGTTTCCCTCAAATCCTTCATCTCGAACATTTTACTCATCTGAGTCTTCAATCTATCAATCTCAACTTGGCTCTTTGCTGCTATTAGCATATCATCAACATATAAGAGTAAGTAGATGTAGGAACCATCTTGAAGTTTGCATAAATACACACAATGATCATATTTGCTTCTTTTGTACTTTTGATCCTGCATGAACTTGTGAAATTGTTTGTACCACTGTCTTGGAGATTGTTTCAGTTTGTACAACGATTTGCTAAGTTTACAAACCCAATCTTCTTTACCAACAACCTTATATCCTTTTGGCTGAGTCATATAGATTTCCTCTTTCAAATCACCATGTAAGAACGCGGTAGTCACATCAAGTTGAGGTAGTTCCAAATTCAATTGCGATACCAAGCCTAGCAAAATTTTAATGGAGGAATGTTTAATAACTGGAGAAAATACTTCATTATAATCAATTACCTCCCTCTGAGCATAACTTTTAGCCACCAGTCTTGCCTTGTAGCGAATACCTTCTTTATCAGAAAATCTTTCTTTCTTTGCAAAAATACCCATTTGCACCCAATTGCCTTTCTGCCTTTTGGTAGTTGTGCCAGCTTTCATGTATTGTTCTTCTTGAGAGATTGCATCTCCTCTTCCATTGCTCCTGCCCAATCGCCATTTTCTATGCTCCGACTGGCCTCTAGGTAGGTAGATGGAATATCATCATTAGTAACTAGAAGTGCATAAGCTACCATGTCAGTGAAATGAGCAGGCTTCTGAATTTCTCGTCTCTGTCTTCTAACTGCAATTGCTTCTGATTGTTGTAGAGGTTCTTGGGTTGGAACCTCTCCTTCATTTAACTCTTCTGCCATAGGAGAGTCACTGGTGGTGCTACGTACTGGGGTCACCACTGTTTGCTCAAACTCTACCTGCTTCAGAGTACACTCCACTTGCTATGGAGTACTATCACCGTCCTCTGGATTCACCTTCTTCAACAAGGAAGATTCATCAAAGGTAACATCCCTGCTGATAATCGTCTTCTTTGCCTCAAGACACCATAAACGGTATCCCTTCACTCTAGCATTGAAGCCCATGAAAAGATTTTTTTTTGCTTATGGGTCTAACTTTGATTCATTCACATGATAATATGCTGTGAAACCAAAAACATGCAAAGTATCATAATCAATTGGAGGTTTTCTAGACCATACTTCTAATGGAGGTTTACCACCTATAGCAGATGATGGCAAACGATTGACTAGATGTTGCGTGTACGTCACCGCATCAGCCCAAAACTATCTGCCTAACCCAGCAGTAGATAGCAAACAACAAAATTTCTCTACAAGTGTCTTGTTCATATGCTCAGACACCCCATTCTGTTGCGATGTTTTTCTAACAGTGAAGTGTCGAACTATGCCACAGTCTTGGGATACCTTCATGAATGGATCACTCGTATATTCTCCTCCATTGTCTGTTCGGAGAACCTTGATTTTCCTTCCTGTCTGGTTTTCAACTTGAGCTTTCCACTTAAAGAAAATTCCAAACACTTCATCCTTGTTCTTCATAGTAAACATCCAAACTCTCCTGGAAAAATCATCAACAAAGGTGACAAAATAATGTCTACCTCCGATGGACAGAGTCTTGGCAGGTCTCCACACATATGAGTGCACATAGTCCAGAATACCCTTGGTATTATGAACTGCAGTGCCAAACTTCACTCTTTGTTGCTTTCCTAAAACACAATGCTCACAAAATTCAAGTTTGCAAATCTTCATAACTTTCAACAAGCTCTTCTTGGCAAGAATTTGCAAGGACTTTTCACTAGTATGTCCCAACCGCATATGCCACTGCTTTGTTGCCTCAACATCCTTCTTGGTGCTAGATGTTGCAGCTGTTACTGTCCCCACCATTGTACTACCTTGGTAGTAGTAAAATTATTCTTTCTCATGCCTTTTAACATCACCAGTGCTCCAGAAGTTGCTTTAAGAACTCCATTACGCATCATCACAACTAGGCCTTTAGATTCTAAAGCCCCCAATAAGATGAGATTCTTCTTTAACTTTGGCACGTATCGCACATCCCGCAAAATTCTGGTGGATCTATCATGATTTCGCAGCTTGATTGAACCTATCTCAGTTATTTTACATGGATTATCATTATCCATGTAGAAAACCCCACCATTGAGTTCTTGAAATTCAAAAAACCATTCCCGAATAGGACACATATGATAGGTACCGCCTGAATCCAATATCCACTCATTTGGATGCGATGACGTCGAAGGTATGAACCACTAAAGATATACCTGATTCTGCATCACTTTTGCATTCTGTAACATTTGCATCTTGCAGAATCTTCCTTTTCTTCTTTAACTTCGGACAGTCTTTCATCTAGTGTCCATTTTCATGACAGAAAACACACTCATCTTTGGCAACAGTTCGACCTTTTTATTTGTACCTTCCTCTTCTCCCCTTAGTTTGGCTTTGTTGATGATCTCTTACCACCAATGCTTCTTCTGATGTCGTTGATTTGATTTTCATGTTATCATGCTTTCTCAATTCATGACTATATAAAGCAAAACAAACAGCATCTAACGACACATTTTCCTTTTCATGAAGTAACGTAGTCTCTAAATGTTTAAATTCATCGGGAATAGATGATAACAACATCAAAGCCAGATTTTCATCCTCAAACTTCACATCTAAATTCAACATGTATGTTACTAATTGATTGATTGTAGTGATGTGTTCATTCATAGTAATACCTGGTTGGTAATCAAATCGAAACCACCTTTTCTTCATAAAGAGCTTGTTCTGACCACTCTTCTACAGAAACTTTTCCTCCAACGCCTTCCACAATTTGTGCGCAAAAGTCTCATTTTTGAAAGCATACTTCTACTCTCTAGACAGGCACGATAGAATTGTTCCACGTCAACCCATTAATGATGCTCGAGTCTTGATCTTCTACTTCTTCTGGTTTTTTTTCCTCAAGAGCATTATCAAGACCCTGCTGAAAAAGAAAGTCCAAAACCTCTCCTTGCCACATGCCAACATAGCCAGTACCATCAAATATTTCTAACGCCAACTTCTGACTGGACAACGGAAACCTCAACCATGGTGAGGAGGTGCTCGATGTCCCCGGCGCAATATTTGAAACAACATTCTTTGTTTCTTGATCTTTATTTTCCATTACAGGCTCAATAAATAATATTCAATATTACAACAAATACAAACAACCAAGGTTTCAAAATGGCCAAAATAATTCTTTTCTGATGTGGAAGATCAGTCAAACCTGCAACCACGGAGCATACTCATACAAAAATTTGGACTGGGACAAATCTTTGGCTCAAAAAAACCTAAGTAATTTTTTTCTGATGTGAAAAATCAGTCAAAACTGCAACCATAGAACATACTCAGACAGAACCTTGGCTTTACTATCAATTGTTAGGGAAAATCGAGTAATTTTCCCATTAAAAAAAGATATTGAATACTAAAGAAAATAAAGAACACCAACAAAATTTGATAACGGAGTTAGCCGGAATACCTTAATCTCCGAATATCACTCAAACGAGACTGCTCTATTAAAATAAAAAGAAAAGAATACATATATTTGATATAGATAAACCTATAAGAAAAAGAGTTTATTTATAACCCCAAACCATTCTCACCAAATTCCCAACTTTACTATGTGGGAGAAATGCAATTTGCCAAAAATCAACAAAATACAAAATGAGGCCAAAAAGTCAACAGTCATTAAAAGCTTGTTTCTTAGATTTGGCAAGACGGGACTTCATAAGCGGCTTTAGAAACCATCAAAGTTGTCGGGCTGATGAAGTCGAATCGCATTAGAAAAAGATTTTGGTGAGATGGAGCCAAGAACAAACTAGATCTCGCCCAGATCTTGTTTTTTTATTTGAGTGGATAAGACTTATAAAGTCGCCATAATCCCTCCTTTGCTTGTGTCTTGAGTGGTCACAGTTAACACCATAGATTCCTTAGGTTTCGTTGCAATATTGACAGATTATGTAGGTTTCCTTGTGTTTCTTTATAGACAGTTCCTTTTCCACTAATCTGCTTTTCCATAAATAAAACACTTTGTGTTGTTCCTAGGTCTTGACTGAGATCTGCCCATGTTATTAGGCTTTCCTTTCCATCGTTTGTCATTCCCCATGTTGATTGTCCTGCCTCTAGCTTCAACACACAGTCCTTCTCCTTGAGAACTTGGAAGTGTCTTGCGTTCTAACAGCTCTCTCTCTCTTTAGATTTGGCAGCCCCTGTGACTTCATTTAATATGAATGTGTCTCTGCCATATGTGCGAGTTTCCTTGACTTGATGATACTTGTAAGGTAGAGAACTCAATAGCAATATAGCTTGCACTTATTCCAACACATCCACTCATATATTGTTGAGATCTGCAACTAGCTTAAGGAAATCATCAATGTTCCCATCTATATTTTTGGAGTCAGAATTCTTGAAAGTATAGAACTTAAGCGGTAGGTAAATCCTTCAACAACTTCTCATCTGTCAAGATCGACTTCATCCCTAATACACCAAAGCGAGCCAACTTTCAATAGATAAAAGTCGCCACTTCCATCAAATCTGTCCACCTCAATCCGAGTACTAGTCATTGAGTTTTATGCTTGTAAAGCTTGTCTTTAGCCTCTCGATCAGATTCTTCTAGCATTTGCATCAAAACTGGATTGCTCTGTTACCACTTGTATAGTTTTAATCTTGCGAAACAATTGATTGCGTTAACTGATTTAGACACAAGAAATTGAGAACCGAGTTCCCGGCCTCTAACAGTACGTCTCGGGTTATAATGTATCCTACAACTTCCACTTTTAAGCAAAGGTTATTATTAACACTAATGAATGTTTCTTCTCTCCTTTTTACAGGTTAAGAAACTCGCACAAAGAATAAATTAGAAGGAGATTAGAATCTCAAGAAACACTCACAAAGAACACACAAGGTGAAGATTTGAACTCTCTTTGTCTCTCTCTCTCAGCTGCTTCTTTATGTCTCTCTCGACTTCTCTCTGTGTTTCTCTTACGACTTTGTTACGTTCTTGCTCTCGTTTAGGTTAGGGTTTCTCCTTAGTTGATCCTTGCTTTTATAACAAGATAGAACACCTCCTTTGATTTTTTTTGATGGGTTTTGTTTCAGATTTGGCCCAACAACCAGAAGCAATTGATTTCGGATTTGGGCCTAAGGAAAGTGATTGAGACCATAACTTACATTTTTTACTTTTTAGCTTTTCTATTATCAAGAGAAGATTTATTTTTGAAAAGAAAAGATTTATTTTTGGGGAAAACTATTTTATTCGAAACAAAATTACTCAATTTAGTGAGATATTTTTATAGAATAATTAGTGCTTAAACAGCTGTAAATATTCTTGAAAACGCATATGATTTGGTTTAGATTTTGATATTTTCGTGGAACTGTTTTTCTGAAATATGTATATTTATTACTAGATAATCTTAAGAGAGAATTGAAAATAAAGGAACTTTTAAAAATTTTGTCCATCTAAAATTTTTTTTATTAAAATTTAGGTACTAATCTTTATAATATATTGAACTCCGTTATATCTTTAATTTAAAATTTTCCAATAAAATCAAACATATGGCAAAACCTCTAATTTAGAAAGAGGATTTCATCTAAAAAATATATTTTGCATATTATAAAATTCAGATATTTACTAATAAAATTCAGATATTTATTAATAAATAAAATAAACTATATTTTCTAATATCCACAATTCGTAAAAGAAGAATCCGATTAACAATTCTTCTTTCCCCAAATCGGAAAAATTTGTTTCTCTGGTGATCGAAAAACACGAAAAACGATCATTCTTCTTGCGTCGGTATTCTCTTCGTCAGTTCGGTGTAATATCCACACTCTCATTCTTAGCGAGTCAATCGCATTCACATATTCTTTGGATACATATTGTAATATTTACTGATTAGGTTTCTGTAGATGAATCAAAATCCACGATCGAATAGGATTTTTGATTGTTTTTTCGATTTGAATCATCTTAAAAACGCTTTTGCTAAATCAATACATTGCGTTGTGTCTTAGGGAGTCCGATAACAAGATGGGTGTCAACTGCTTTTGGTGCTGGAATTGGTATTGGCTCTACAGACACATATTGTTCTCGTGTTTTTGATGCATCTTCTTCAACTTCAGCTACTTGATCAACTCCCAAGAATACTACAGAGACTTCTATATCTTAGGTTAGTTGGAATTTCGTATCTGAGAATCCAAATACGTTTTTTGTTGGATCTTTTCGTTAGAAAAACATTGGAAGTTAGAAATGTTGCTGAAGTATGAGAGCTTCATAGTAGCTTTACGATAGTATACGATTTGAAAAATTGTACCTATGGTTACAGATTCGTGATCAAATGCATCTTTTTAGCTTTTAGCTTGAAATGATTCCACGTTCTAAGCATAACATGTAAGAGTTTCGTAGCTGTTGATCTTACGAGCAAAGGCAACTACCTAATTGTTTTTGTGTCATAGTGTTGCGACTGGACTATGTATCGGAAACTTATGATTAGTAAAAGGTACCTTACTTCACTCATACCATAGTTCCCCCCTAGTTACTAGGATTTTTGAGAGGTGAAAACAGGTTGAATCTTTTGTCAATGTGTATGCATTTTGTAATAAATATTCTACTAAATCGATATAAATTAGAATCAACTAGTTGAGTGTTTTTTTAAATCTTGTTGATTGATTCCAGGCAGAAGAAGAGTAAGAGAGTGAGGAAGAATGAAGGTGAAACCTAAACATTGATAGGTTTTAATACAAGAGTTGAAGAACAAATTCAAAATTTCATCATAAAAATAAAATTGTCATAATTTTTTTAAAAAAACACCGAGATCCTGTTCAGAAATTTTTTAATCATCTATATTTGAATCAAATATTATAACTTTTACAGTGGATCAGAATGGGTCAAGACAGATCCAGATCCAGATCAAGTTTCTAATAATTGATAATAATCGATATTAGATTAAATCAAACTGTTATATATTTTTTGAATAATGTGAAAATATAAACATAACATCACTTCATTTTTACAACCAAATTTTAACATAATCTAAATGATCAAATAAATTTGAATACAAGCATAACTCCGCAGGTACATGCGCATCTCGAATTAAGTTTTCTTATTTTTTTTTTTAATTTTCAAACTCAACCTTTTCATTATGAATTTATATAACTATAAGATACTAAACTTATCAAAACAAAACTTATGCACTAAATTATTTATAAAACTCAAAAAAATAATTTTATGATTGCTAATTTTATCATATATATTCAATAACTCAACAAAATAATATATTTTTAAAATTTATGTAAATAAATTTGTATAAATATTGTCCACGTACGTGTGGGTTGGAATCTAGTTGGATTTAAAGGAAACACCTCTCGGAGATGAGGGAATAGAGACCTTGCAAATTAATGTAGAGGATTCTGGCCAGAAATCTCAAGGTGGAAAGTCTTGCAAACCAATCCAAAAGTTTTTGGAAAGGCAATGGACAACAATAGAAAGGCGTGGAAACCGTGGTCGATGAGAGGTCAAGGCGGACGTGGACCAATCAACTAGTGATATCTAGTTCAACTTCCTCTCTACCTATTTATTTGGACCAATCTGATTTCTAAGTGCCAGAATGTAAGAACCCCGAAAATTTTCTACTATCTCATTAATCTATGGAGGGGGGGGGGGGGTGTTGGTTTGTATTTCTTGAAATACCTCCTATTTTTCCAATAAAACCATAATATCCAAAAAAATAATTACAACTACATTGGTCGCTTAAATGAGATATTATTCTCCAAAAAAAGAAAATCTAAGGTAAACTCAACCCTCGTTGGAAAGCATTATAGTATAAGCAGAATCTTTGATATCGTCCAAGTCTGCAAAGAGGACAGACGCGATAAAAAACATGGTTAAGGATTTTCTCAGCCCTCCAACATCGTTGGCAAGTTTTACCATCACTTTTTTTATCAGTTTGAATTCAGTTTTTCTATCGTGTTTGCAGGTTTTATATTGTTTTTTTCTATTTTGATAAGGAAATTGTTTAAATTAGAAAATTTGGTTTAGATTACCAACAAAATTCAAAGTTATGTATTTCTTATAATTTAAATTTAAATATCTTTCATCAAAGTGTGTGCTCAAGTCTGATGGTTTCGATCTCTTAAAAGTTATTCTAAACAGATTAATAAAATATTTAAAGAGAAGTTAAAAATCCAACCTGTACGAAAAGAAACGTCAAACATGGGGTTTACTCAATTTGATCGAAGAAAAAAATGATTCATGACAAATTAACGATGAAAAACGTACACTACCGAAAATATAATAAAAAAACATATATATCAGAAACATATTATTTACTTTATGTTTTTTTTTCCTTCACCATAGAATCATATACTCAAAATGATATTTTGTTAGTTTTAGAGTCCTGGTTTGTGTGGGTCGACCCTTAATATTTGACACTTGTAATCATTGGGTTAACGAGAAAATTGGGCCTACGTATTTAGATCATCCAGGGGATGTGGATGCTGTTATAAGTATCAAGCTTAATGGAGATAATGATCGCGATCTACTAGGGTGGCATTATACGGATTCTAGTCTTTATACAGTGAAATCTGGGTATTGGTTAGCCACCCATTTACTGGATATACATGAAGTTGTTAATCCACCATATGGTAATATATGTATCAAACAAGGTATTTGGAAACTTCATACAGCCCCAAAGTTGGAACATTTTCTTTGGAGACTCACTTCTAATGCGTTGGGAACTGATTCAGTGTTACAGTATCGAAACATTGCATCTAATGCTCTTTACAAGCTCCTCCTCCCAAGACCACAACCTTGTGCTCCAATCTCCAAGGCACGTTATCAATTGCCAACACTTTGTATTCATCTTCAACAGGATCGTAACCAAAAAAAGTAGCTTGAAATTACACACAAACCCGGAAGACTGTTGAATTTCAGTTCGGGTAAGATCTGGAGCTGCTTCATGCTAGGGTTACAAATTCCAACCTTTTTAAACCTACTACTGAAGCAGATCAGTCCCCGAACAGCACCACACACCAATACACCTCCGATTCTGAGCAGACTCAGATCTGTACAGGGCACGGATGCTTCATCTTCTCCCTCCGGATTCGGTACCCGAATACCTCATCAGCTGCGCCACTGCGCCTCCTTGTCTCTTTTGGTACTCTGACAAGCTTACGATTGTCTCCCTCCGGGTTAGGAAAGGAGAGAACCATAAGCTTGTCAGAGTACCAAAAGAGACAAGGAGGCGCAGTGGCGCAGCTGATGAGGTATTCGGGTACCGAATCCTGAAATCTCGGCTGGTGATGATAGAGGACCAATCCTTCGAGACGCACCGAAATCTCAATAAAGACCTCACAGGCAATCTCAAAATATATTTCAATCTGGAGATCCAGGGGATGCAGATCGGTTTTGTCGGATACAGACACGAGATTGAGTTTCTTCTCGTCTCACAACGCTTGAATCTTCTCTTCCAGATCTTACTCAAATTTCTCCGGCCGCCGATGCTCAGTAACCGAGAACACAACCACAAAGTAAACCTAGATTGCACGGGAGCCTATTATATATATATATACGAATATATATTATATAATGAAATACCAAACATCAAATCATATTCAAGAAAAATCAGAAGTAAAACACATTAGACAACGATTCATATGGGAATCAGGAAAAAAAACATCGTAATTATCCAATTAAATAAATTATTTTCCATACATATAATGAAAAAATAGCCGAGCATAAACAACACAACATAATCAAAATAATTAATCAAAAGAATTGTAATTATCTTTTCTATGAGGTTATAAAACTGAAATGACATTGACAAATAATAATCATATGTTTCCAAATTTAGGGTTTTTACTTAAGTTAATAAAAATATTAAAATCAGTTCTATGATTCATAATTATTTACAGTTTTACTATTCCAAAAATGGAATCACAAAAATTATAAAGCTGTGTCAAACTGGAATCGATGATTCCAAAACGCTTCCAACTACACTTCTTTAGGAAGCACGCTTTCAAGACGCTTCCGAACACTTCCAAAAAAACTTTCGATTCCGTTTCTGAAGCGGGAGTCGGACCTCTAATAAAGCTTCCATACTACATAGGTACAAACTAACCTTTTTTAACTCAACTCCTTTCCTTCTCTGCTCCTAATGTCGGATCACCAAGACCTAATAATTTGAGGGTTAGGAATATATATGTGAATTACCTCGATACTTTTATGTAATATTTTTTCCATAAAAACATTATTTCATATTTTTAAAAAAGAGAGCGTTAGAAAACATATATTAACATTTTAAACTCTTAAAAAATACAATTTCAAACAAAATCCTCATTAAAAATTTTCAGTTTTAGTTAACTTTTTTTGACATATACCTGTTTTCTAAAATTTATTTTTTGGAAATAATATATGGTAAATACAAAACTTTGTTAAGGAATATTTCTCAACAAGATTAAAATTTTAAAAGAATATATAATAGCATAGTGATTTTTGTAGAATCTCTTATCTCTTACCATAGTAATATCAATTGTCGGAAAAAAGTCAGATTCAAAATCAATTAAAAATCGGTAGAGAGATGTTAAGGAACTCAAATTCTCTAGTAATCACTCTCTCTCTCTCCCACAAACAACTTTTCATCACATCTGCAACTTTTCATCTTAATCTGAAAACGTCCATATGACCGGCATCACACCGACATTGTACCTTAATTATGTTTGTTATTATATTGTTTTATTCAGATTTCAGTGATCGACTCTTTTCATAGAATATTGTTTCATATCATTATACGTTTGTCGTGTGTAACCATGATGCCGATTACATTCCAAAACATTATTGAGAATGTATTTTTTTAAGAGATTGAGATGTTGAATGTCAAACCGATGTTCTCATTCTTAAAAACATTACATTCTCAATAATATAATGTCATTTCTCCATATTTATTGTTATCAACAATATTTTTCCTCATTTCTCTATTTCTACTTAATTATTTTTGTTTTTATTTTGTTTTATTCAAATATTGATGATCGACTCTTCTCATAGAATTTTGATTCATGCCATTATACGCTTGTTGTGTAAACATGATGCTAATTACATTCCAAAATTTTGTTGAGAATGTATTGTTCTTAAGAGATTAGGATGTTGAAGGTCAGACCGACGTTCTCATCCTTAAAAACAATACATTTTATTATCTTCTAATGCACACCATATTTTATTATTTCTCCTACGGTTTATCTAATTCTCTCTTATCTAATCTCTCCGAGAGTCTCTTAAAATTATTCTCTCCTTATCCGTAAAACTCTATGTGCTTGTGTCTCTCGCTCTCTCAATCAAAGATGACTTCATCTTCATCACAATTTCCACCCTCCGTCCGTCAAACCATCTTCGATCACTTACATGGTTGTCTACGCTGGTCTTCTAAAGCGATAACGAGTCACAATCAAGACCAAACCTTCTACTTCTACGTCGAATAAGAGATCCTCTGCTCCCCACTGTAGGATATCCCTTGCGTCTAAGAAGGGAAAAGGGCGATCTTCTGCTTCTTCGTCCAAGGCAAGATCAAAATTGGTTTGTCTGAAAGAGGAAATCAAATCTTATTAGATATAGTTTGATAGATAATGAGTCACACAAATTTTTTGTTCTTTCGGGGATATGCTCTAGAAATGTATGTGTTTACGCTAAATAGATATCCATAAAAATCAGTTAGAAGATATCATATGAGATGTGGAATGAAAAAGTTCCTAGACGTCTTTTTCTAAAAATATGTGGTTATTATGCTTACGTGCAACAATTTTTTATTGATAAGCTTAGACCCAATTGCTACTTTGTAGGTTATCCCAGAGATACCAACATGTAATTACTTTTACTATACCACTAAGAACAAAGTGTTTGTCGCTCAGAATAATACCTTTTTAAAAATAAAATTTCTTATAATAGAAAATAGTGGGAATAAAGTACTATTCGAAGAAGTTTGAAAATTACATGAGGATGTTCGAACTTTTAGAGATAACATTAATTGATCTACAAAGAGTCGTAGCATGCATACCTGTAGAACCTGAGAGGTATGTAGGTCCGAAATGAACCGTCACAAACCTAATTAACTTGGGGGTCAAGTGATGGAATATTATAATCTATTGATTAGAGATAATGATGAACCTACATTATAAGAGGAAGAAGTGATGGATCCATATTCCGGTAAATGGTTAAAGGCCATGAAATCCAAAAGGTGGAATCATGTTACAAGAAGATTAGGGGAGAGCAATTACATTTTGACTTTATATGTAAATGACATATTTCTTACTAGAAATAATGTCTTCTTTTTCACTCTATTAAGAATTGGTTAGAAAGTTATTTTTCTATGAAAGACATGAAATAAGCCGCCTACATTCTTGGAATAATAGGTCAAATGAACTTATCAGGATACATAAAATTTATAAAGATAAGATATTTCTCATGTTTACTATACATGATTCCAAAAAAGGTTTTCTATCAACTCTATGGAAAAAATCTTAGCAAGACTCAATGTCTTTGACACATGATGAGCAATAGTATACGAGAAGAGTCTCATATGAATTAGCCATGTATGGCATGCTTTGTAGTCATCTAAATGTTGCATGTGCTTTGAGCATGGCTAGTGAATATCAATCTGGTCCATTGAGAGTCATTGAATAACAATTAAGATCATCTTTGAGTACTTGAGAAGAACTATAGATGTGTTCTTAATTTATAAAGGAAATGAGGAATTTACTGTGTTCTATGAATTGATGTTCCGGTAAACATAGATTTACTATGTTTCAAAGTAATGAAATATGTTTCATATATTATTATATTATTGGATAATTAAATAATAGTCCTAAAATATTTTATGTCAGTCTTATAGGTTTCATCAAGTACATGAATTTTTCATGAAACCATATAAGTAAAAGATGATATAAATTATTGAGGTTCCTAGTCAAGGTTATTAAAATGGGACATTAGTAACTATGAATAACTAATATGTGAGGTGACTGATGACTAAGTTTTGTGAAGTCATTGATATGTAGTATTAAAGTCAATGACATAGATATTTGCTGGAGAACACAATATTGGACTGACCCGCAATGAGAACTCTACAAGATTGTTATATGAGTATCATAAGATTTTCTCATCACAACTATAGAGTATAGTCCTTTGACCTGAATTCATCATATTTTTATAAAAAGATTGATTCACTTTTATTCAGTCAAACGTCAGCCGTAAAAGGTGATTATAAAGACAGTGATTGGGTGCTTTATGAATTGTGTAAAGAACATGGATAGAACAAGATGGGATTTTCCCTCCTATATAACAGGAGATAAATATTTGGGCCTATCTAATATTTAATACTGGAAATGTATGGTCGTGATCAAACAAAGTGAATATTAGTCGTTTGTTTGATCACTATAAATCAGAGTTCGATAAACGTGATATATCTTAATAAAGATGACATTTTTTTTGCCTTATGTTGAGATCAAGATATAGAGATGAAGGGGTTATAGAAATGGATGATTCAAGTACAAGTGGGAGATTGTTGGGAAAGTCTTGAAATCATTTGTACTTACTCTAATTAAGTTGAAATGTCAAGATTTAACATTCATATAATATTAGATGGTTATAATGTTTTGATAGAGACCACTTATAATGTATAGATTTAAAAGCTCATTACTAATACTATACAAACCTACATGGTAACACAACTAAATAGACTGAATCAAAATATAATAGGATTTAATTTGGATTAAACGAATATTAGGTTTTAAAGATTTTCTATTTATAAGAAATATATATAATAATAAACACACATATATACATATATAAAGATATATGTTAGAAGTGTGTAACTAAATCCAAATTGGATTTGGAATATTTCTCACGTGATGGACTTATTAAGTCCATGTACCTTTTGCTAAATGGATTAGGTATGTGTATGTTTCTTATCAAAGGAAATGTGTTTTAGACTTAGGTTAAGTCAAATTTTTGTGAGTTACAAGAGATTATTGTTATGATGTTAAGCCGACAAACTGAAACATTATAACCCTAAGAGAGACATTCTCGTGTGATGCATCTCATCCAGTTTGTCTACGTGTGGATACATGTAGGGGGACAATATTTGTGGTGCTAAGACAAATTCGAATCGCATGGGTTTATAATTCGGCTGTAGAATATCCTGATATATTCAAAACCCTATGATTTATATTTAATTCAAGTATTTACACGAATCTTGACAATTGAATTTGTAATTAGTGTTTATAAACTGTTATAAATTAGTATGAATTCCAACACAAGCTAACTATGTTTCTTCCACCATTGCTTAGAGTGTTTTGCGGGATGGCGTTTTCAATATTTTTTGTCATTATATGGCCTAGCTTGGCTTCACAACCTCATTGCTGAAGAGAACTGGTGCAGCTCTTAAGCTTCATTGTTTTTCTTACAATCTTTTTGTTATCTAGAGGTTTTACCATAAAACAATATCGCTAGTGCACAGTAGCATTCACAATAGTATAATCCGAATCGAATACACAAGGACCAATAGAGCACACTATGAATTTAAGATGGTTTAAACTAAATTAAGATGCAAATGAGTTTATGTGAAACAAAGTATGAAAGCTAATTGAATTCAATAAAATACAAGCATTATGTAATGAGAATTCATTCAAGGAATCATGATAATGAATGCATCACTTAATAAAAATGCGTTAAGAACCATTTTTTAGAACTGAATTATGAAAATAAAGTTATCATGATGGCGTTTGTAATAACTATTTATGTAATAAAAATCCCTAACAACTAAACTGTCGTTTGTCGATAGAAATCTATGCATGCATTGGAATCGTGATTTGATATGTTCACAAAGTGCAATAATTTCAACTGTCGTTGGCTAAGGACACTTTTCCCATCAAAGATAGATCAATCGATTTAACAACACTTTTGGTGTCACAATAAGATTGATTAATGGCAGAGCTTGATTGCCCAAATTAGACAAAGCAATGAAAAACAATCCTATATGAAGAACTATCCTAGATGAAGAACTACATGAATCATTCCCAATCAACCTAGTAAAGATCTACATGATTATCCCCTTAGAAAACTCAAAACCTAATGATGAATCTTTTCACACATGCACAAAGAATACATGATAGAAGTAGATGAAGAAATCATAATAGATTAACAAAAGAATATCAAAAGAGTTAGGAGATAAGTCTCCGAAGAATCAAAACTAAAAGCAAGACCTTAACAATAGTTTTCTGAGTATTTTTGTGGTTGAGTTTCTCTGTGGCCAAAACTCTATATTTATACAAAGAAACCCTAAAAATGAAAAAGTGCAAGTTTCATTAATCGCATACCGATCGGTCACAAGTGTGTGCATCGGTTTTCTTTGTCTTGGATATCGATTGGTTACGCATTTGTACCAATCGGTCTTCAGTCTTCCTTCTTTTCTTCACTTGATGATGAATTGCTCTAATTCCACTTCAAAACTCTCCTCTATACTTCATCAAGTATTAGTACCTAAAAAGACACAAAAGCACCAAAAATTATCTTGTTCTTATCGAAATACTCAAAACTCGATGTTAAAAGATTCTAAAACCATAACAAATAATGGTTAACACTTGTTTTTTTGTGCTTATGTTTGCTTTCATGCTCTGTTTTGTGAGCTTGTTTTTGCTCTGTTTTAATCTTTGTCATTTTATCATATGAAACATGTAAAAATATTTTTTAAATGAGTAAATTAACATATCTATAGAGCTAGTAATCATATATAAATCATATTTAGATAATAACAAAAGAATTTGTATGCTAAAAGTAAAAAAAAATATGGTTATAAAAAATTTCTTTACGTATGCATGAATTCTCACATGTGCCTAGTGAACGTCGAGTGATAATGTATCTCCGAGTGATAATGGAGATAACAAAAGTCGAGTGATAAAGCAAGTTATATAAAAAAATCTTTGCGTATGCATTTCACTTACAATATGAAGATGCATTATCACTTGTGTCGGGTGTTGCACAAACATGACTTCTTCGATTTTGAATATTTTATTGACAAATCTGGTCTTGCACAAATCTTTGACAAATATTTTGATTTATCCATAAACTCTACCGATAAATCTTTTTGTTTGCACAACTTATCAAGGGTTATGTTGATATACTGTTGAATTTGACCGATAGGGATTTCTTCAACTGTTTGGCTTTGATCTCTGATGTAGATATTGGTCTATTGGATTAGATATTCGTCTATAAAGGATAGAGATACATGCTTCAACCTTGGATTGTTGAGACCATTTAGGGCATAGAATCTTCTTGCTTGTTGCTTGAAATGTTTTGCCAAATCTTTCTTTTTCAAGGAACAACACTTTTCTGTAAAGTATTCTTCTTGTGTTTTTTCCTTCTGATGATTTGGGGTACCGATAAATTCTCTATAAATTTCTCCAAGTAGCATCAGTATTGTAGTGTTATAGACCTAATTTATCTATAATCACCGAGTGAATTCCACCATTCTTTTAAGGCTCTTGAAAGCCTTGATGTAAACTATTGGATGACAGCATACGTTGTGGAAGTTAATGCTTCTGAATTCATCCAAGTATGAAACTCGTGAAGACGTTCTTTCTATTAGTCGAACGGAATATCATCGAATGTAAACGTCATGACTTTAGAAGCGAATTGTTTCGCTGGCTTTTGTGTTCTTGAAAATGTTGATATTTTATTTCTTCATCGCTTGAGATCATTTCTTCTATGCTTGGCTCTTTCTTTGGTGTGTACGAGATGCTGCATGCTCTCAAAATATTTTCTTGCTTGAGGCATCAGGCGAGGGAAAATGAGAGAAGTTATCTGGACTCATCATCATAATTTCTTGCTTTGGCTCCTTTTTCCTGTTAGAATATTGGACCAAGAACTCGTATCTTCCGGGTCTACTCTGATACCAATAATGTGAGAGAAGTGGGAGAACAACGATAATCTCAAGCAAGAATCACCAGAAATCGTATTGACTAAGTCGAGTCTTATGATAATTGTATTGACAGTTCATGGGAGTCATGGGCTCCACGTACAACGATCATCGTAGGTGCTATACTCAGCCATGGCTCAAGCAATTTCTTTAGGAACCATACCCACACATCCCACGAATGTTGTGTTGATTAACATAAAACCAAATCGTCGTGTTGATTAACCAAAAAATCCTTACAAAGACCACCATCGTCTCTACGGAAAATCACGCCATGGAGGCAGATCGTCAACTTATGAATGAAGAATGAAACAAAGCTTATGAAGATCTTTTGAAGTTCAAAAAACTAGAGAGAATTTAGAACATGTTTAGAGAGAGAGAAATTGAGAGATGTTTTCTTTAGAAATCTTAATGTATTCTTACAACATACTGAAGAAACAGTTTGATATCTCAATCGAACCAGGAGGAATCAAATGGAACGGTCTATTCAAAGCATTCACAATGTTGCATAGACTATTTGCAATAGAAGATCTCATAGCTCCGACTTTCGAAGAAATCAAGAAAGAGATTACAGTAGTCTCTTGTGCAAATTCTCACGTTGAGTTCATAACACAATACAAAAATCCTTTATGGCTCAACCAAGATTTCTTCATGTCACTACTATTCAAAGAACAGATGAAAACAACTCCAAAAAATGCGAGTCACGCAGGGATGCCACCAACATTACTACAACAAGCCAATGAAGAATGCGACCAGCTAGTCCGACAAGGAATAGTCTCGTCAACCAACTCATCATGGGCGTGCAAAACATTTTATGTCAACAACTGAGCTGAAAAAGCACGAGGAAAACTAAAGTTGGTAATTGATTACAAACCACTGAATCAATACCTACAAGACATCAAGTTTCCACTTCCAAACAAAATATTGTTGCTCCAACATCTCTCAGGAGCAACAATATTCTCCAAATTTGACCTCAAATCAAAATTTTGGCAATGCGGTGTTCAACCAGAAGACCAATACAAGACGGCGTTCTGTCTACCTAATTGTCATTTACAGTGGAAGGTTATGTCCTTCGGTCTTAAGACATCACCATCGCTATTCCAACAAGCAATGTTACGAATTTCAAACCACTGATCCATACGGTGTTAATCTACATTGATGACATCCTACTATTTTCAACATCAGAAGAAGATCACATCCGAGACCTTCAACAATTCCATGAAATTGTGAAGTTATTTGGAATTATGCTGACGGCCCGAAAGATGATAATAGCCCAATCCATCATAGAATTTCTCGGAATGGAAACTACTTAAGGACAATTCACACCTCAAACCCATTTGGCTACAAAACTTCTAAGTTTCCGAAAAGAAAATCTGACTAAGCGACAAATCTAGAAATCTCTTGGAGTAATCAATTATCTAGGCTATTTTATCCCACAACTTTCGCATCTAACTCATCCACTACGAAAAATGTTGAAAAAGAATCTCCAACAGTAGACTATAAGACTGACAAACACTATGAGACGCTTAAAACAAGAAATTCAAAGGCTCATATCTTTAAAGATTTTCTTTAACATGCATTTTATAGGCAGACGCAAGTGACAAATATTAGGACTCCAATATTACTTAAAAAAAATAAAAAAACAAATGTGTGATACAAAAACGGATGTTTTAAAAATTTGGAGATACATTATCACTTTAACACACCCAAATTGAAGAAAGTCAATAATATTGACTTTAAGACACTCAAATTAAAAACTCGTGATATGAAGTTATGAACAATATAAAAAGTCGTTAGGAGATTAGCCTAAAGTAGTAAAAGTAAGTTCCCAAAACTAAAAACCAAATTTCTCACTTAGAAGAATTTGACTTAAACAAAAAAAATAAGTTTGCAAGGGAAAATCGTCAAATCAAAATAAATCCTACCTGTAAGTAGCTAGGGATCTCAATTTATAAGCAAACATTCACACTCACGCGCTTTAACAACGCTCTCAAAAGAATCGAAACAACAAAAATCACTGCGAATTTTCTCGAGAAAATCCAAAGAAACGATGGCGGATCAGCTTACCGATGACCAGATTTCTGAGTTCAAGGAAGCCTTTAGCCTATTCGATAAAGACGGAGATGGTCTCTTCTTCTCTCAGATCTCTTCCGCTTTTCGTTTTTTTTGGTTCTTCGTAGTCTCTGATCCTGATTTTTCTGTACATTTCGTATTTTGTTTCATCTGATTCGAAGACGATCTCGTTTTTATTTACCTCAGTATTTGCTTTGCTTGCTTGCTCAAATCTAGACTGTGTTTAGGGTTGCTTTAGCTCATCATTTTTCATCGGTACAATCCTACATTGGAACAATGGAGATCATTTTCTTGTTTTTTTATATGTGATCTGCTTTCATTCTGGACTAATCCTGTGATTAATCATGCCGATTTGGATATAAAGATAACAATTCAGTGAGCATATGGTTTAAATTTCAAATGGAAACATGTAGATTGATCTGTAAGATGTTTCTACTCAAATCTGGATACAAAATTTCATTTATATTGTGGTGTTACAGAAATTTTGTAATATAATCTTTGTTATAGTGCATATGGAAACTGTTCTACTCCATTAGTCTTAGTACCTTGTGGTGCTATTGGCCATAGCATCATTATTAGAACAATGTGCATCTCTTAGTCCATTTAATTAGAATGTGACTTGGAAAATGTTTCTTGATGAATTTGTATGCAAGAAGTTTTCTTTGTTAACTTGATATACTTTTTCTCGAGCAGTCAGTTTTACTTGTCATATTTCGTCAGTCGAACTGAGAAATACGATGATTGTGTTATGTAGTATGATTATTTTAGAAAGGAGCATTTTTTTTAGTTGTGCATTTCTTTCATTTGGGATCTTGACATTATGAATGTGTTTAGGTGTTTGGTTCTTCCTTTTTCTTGATCCTGTTGAATGTTGAAGTTTACATTTACGATCTTAATAAATTATTACTGTAAGATGTTTGTTACTTTTCTTGTTAAATGTTTACCTTATTAGAGTTTCGTTTAGTACTCTCTTTGAATGCAAGCTGATGCTTGGAACTTGCAGTCCATATCTACATCGGTCGAACTGAGAAATACAATGATTCGGTTAAATAGAATAAGAGCTTGTTTGAGTTCTGTGTTATGGGTTTTGATTCTCCCTTTTCCTGATCTTGTTAAATGTTAACCGTAGTTTAAATTCGTTTTAAAAACTCTCTTTGAAAACAAACTGATATTTGGTTTGTTTGAAGGGTGCATCACCACAAAGGAGCTCGGGACTGTGATGAGATCACTTGGGCAAAACCCAACAGAAGCCGAGCTTCAGGACATGATCAATGAAGTGGATGCAGACGGAAACGGGACAATAGACTTCCCAGAGTTCTTGAACCTAATGGCTCGCAAAATGAAAGACACTGATTCAGAGGACGAACTTAAGGAAGCCTTCAGGGTTTTCGACAAAGACCAGAACGGTTTTATCTCCGCCGCTGAGCTCCGTCATGTGATGACAAATCTGGGTGAGAAGCTGACGGATGAAGAAGTTGATGAGATGATTAGAGAGGCTGATGCTGATGGTGATGGTCAGATCAACTATGAAGAGTTCGTCAAAGTTATGATGGCAAAGTGAGATTCTTCTTTATCCCTTGAAATCTCAAGTCTGTTTTTTCCCTTTTTAAAACTTAGAAAATAGTAATTTATTGAACAGATTTGCTTGTTTGTTTGTTTTGCTGGTCGTGATTTTTTTGTTTGCTTTATTTTTGGTAACGCAACTTCGTTCTCTATTTGATTTGCTTTGTTTTGCAGTGAAGTTTCAACTCATAATTTGCATTTTAGTTTCTTAACAATTTGATGATACTCTAAAAATATTGTTGTTTCACACTTTAGTATCCAATTTATTATTATTTTCCTATCAATGAATTGAAATGGAACTAATATTATTCGTCACAGTTTTGAACACGAAAAAAAATCCTTAGTCTCTTACTTTACTCTTGTGGAATCGCTCACCATCCAACTGTAGACGAAAAATAGATACCAATCTATTTACCACATCAAGTAAATACCAGTCAACACAGAAAGAGGAAAATAATTTTATCTTGTTATAAATTTAGATATATTGTATGTGTTTTTTTTTATAGTGTATATATATATATATATATTATTTTGTTTTGAATAATGTTGATAGGTGAAGACGAGATGGAAAGAAGAAAGTGAGTTTTTTCTCATTCAATTATTATTACATGTACAAAGAGATTAGGGACATATATATAAGGAAGGTAAAAATATAAAATAATTTAATCTATTTATACAGTAGCTGTGATATTTGGTGGTATTTTGTGGATAATTATCCATAATTATTGTAACATTCTCCTTAATTATCTAACAATAATGTAATCTTTTATAAATATTGTAATAGGAAACATTTTTATGAATAGATCAGCTGCATTGTCAGTTAAACGAATATAGAAGAAAAATCTTAGGGGAATATGTTTCGTTCTATCGCTTTTGATATAACATTTTTTGAGTTGGGCAACACTACAACATTATCTTCAAACAATTTTGTTGACTTTTTTTAATAACTATTATGTTTGATTCTTGTATGTGTTGAGTCATAGATCTAAGCCACACCATATTCTCTATATGTTTCGTGAAGTGCAATGGTTTCTGCATGATTTGAGAAAGTAGCAAGTAAAGCCTGCTTTTGGGAACGCCAAGAGATTGCAGTATCTCCAACTATGAAACATATCCGGTTTGCGATCGGACTTTATGTGGATCTGATAAATAACATGCATCTGCCAAACTAGCTAAATTAAAATTGGAGTTTCTATGGTAAAACAATATAAAGTCAATTATTTCCTGAAGATAATGAAAAATATGTTTTATTTCATTCCAGTGTATGCACGTAGGAGACGAACTACATCTTGCAAGTAGATTTGTAGTGAATGATATATTCGGCCGTGTACAATTCGCAAGATACATAAGTCCACCAATAACACTCATATAAGGTACTTCGGGACCTAATCCTTCTTCATTATCTTCACAAGGTCGAAATGGATTTTTGTCAACATCAAGCGATCTATTGACCATTAGGGTACTCAAATGAGATGGTTTATCCATATAAAAGCATTTTAAGATGCTTTTCGTATAATTTGATTGATGTCTAAAAATTCCATCTTGAATATGCTCGATCTGGAGTCCAAGACAAAAATTTATTTGTCTAAGATCTTTCATTTTGAACTCTTCTATCATACGAATTCTTGCATCATTAATCTCTTTTTGAGTTCCAATTATTTTCAGGTCATCAACATATACAACAATTATCACAAATCCAGATAAAGATTTCTTAATAAATACGCAAGGGCATATCGCATTGTTGGTATATTCTTTTCTCAACAAATATTCACTTCAGCGATTATACCACATACGTCCGGATTGTTTTAATCCGTAAAGTGATCCTGTAATTTGACCGCACATATTTCTGTAGATTTTGAATTTAATGCTTCAGACATTTTCAATTCTTCTGGGATTTTCATGAATATATCATTATCTAGTAATCCATATAGATAAGCTGTCACAACATCCATTAGATACATTTCTAGATTTTTAGATGCTGCTATACTCATTAAAGATCTGAAGGTAATTGCATCCATTATCGGGGAATATGTTTCTTCATAATTAATTCCCGGTCTGAGAAAATCCTTGGGCAACAAGTCGGGCTTTATATCTTGTACATCATTTTTCTCATTTCTTTTTCGTACGCAAATCCATTTGAATCCAACGGGTTTTACATGTTCTAGTGTTATGACAATAGGTCCAAATATATTTATTTTATTGAGGGAGTTTAACTCAGTTTTTATGGTCATTTCCATTTCTCCCAAACAAATATTTTCTGGCATTCCAATATACACCTTGGATCTGGATCATCACTTTCATAATCAATTTCTTTGGATATAGAGAATAAGAAAATTTCATCATCATCTTCTATCTTACTTCTAACCCATAAATTTTGTTTTGGACATAGTTAATAGAGATCTCACATTTTTCTATGTCATTTTCGTCTTCATGACTTTTCTCTATATGTGGTTCTTTTGGACCTTTCTCATTCTGTTCTTCCAATTTATTTTTCTTTTGGGGATTTTTATCTTTTGATCCCATTGACTCTCCCTTTTCAACTGAGCTTTGGATTCATTTGCTATTTTCTATCAGTTTGTTCTTCCGAAACATTAATTTTTGATGGAACATTCGCAGTGGGTATATAGGATTTTGTCACCCTTTTGTACCAATGAACACATCTGGTAGCTGATTTGCCATATTTTGTAAATGACAATTTTCTGAACTTCTAGTTCACGTTTTTCGTAGGGGGTCAAGGTACAATAAAAACGGTGTGCACCATGTATATCTTTTGGAAAATTTTTAATTCTTCCCCCTAATGCTGGAAATTCATCTTCATTAAAATGGCAATCGACAAACGTGTTGTAAACATATCATCAGTTTGTGGTTAAAGATACCGAATTATACTTGATGATGTATACGTTATATATATTTCCAATCTCTTTTGTGGTCCCATTTTTGTTCTTTGTGGTGGAGTTATAAGGATATAAACTACACACCCAAAAACACGGAGATGGGATACATTTGGCTCTTGGCCATATGTTAATTGTAAAGGAGAATATGTATTTTGAACACTTGATCGTATCTAAACCAATGCTACAACATGCAAGATTGCATGAACTCATATAGAAATTGGGAGCTTTGTTCTCAGTATTAACGGTCTAGCAATGAGTTACACTCGTTTAATCAAGGACTCTGCCATGCCATTTTTTGTATGAACATGTGGAACTCGATGCTCAACATCAATTCCTAATGACATACAATAGTCATTGAAAGCTTGTGAAGTGAATTCACCATTATTATCAAGTCTTACTTTCTTTATTGTATAATCAGGGATTTATACTCTTAACCTGATTATCTGAGCAATGAATCTTGCGAACGTCGTATTGCGTGGAGTCAATAGACACACAATGTGAACTTATACTGGATGCGTCAATCAATACCATAAAGTATCGAAACGGCCCACATGATGGATGGATAAGACCACATATGTCACCATGTATATTCTCTCTAAGAACATTGGAGATTCATTCTTGATTTTGGCTGGTGATGGCCGAGTTATTAGTTTTCCTTGAGAATAAGCATTACATGAAAATTCTCTCGATTAAAAAATCTTCTGGATTTTCAACGGATGACCATTTGAATTTTTCATAATTTTCCGTATCATAACTAAACCTGGGTGCCCTAAACGTTCATGCCAGACTTTGAACGTACTTGTAAACTTTGGTTTTATTGTAACATATGATTCATTCATACTTATTTTTGTGGAATATATTCCAGAGGATAAAGCTGGTAGCTTTTCTAATATGTGTTTTTTGTCCGAAATAACTGATGTTATGCAAATATATTCGATGACATTCTTATTCATAGTTTCTATGTGGTATCCATTTTTGCGGATACTGCTGATACTTAACAAATTTCTGTAAGAATTTAGGAAATATAATGCATTATCTATTTCAAATTTTATTCCCCTTGGCATAAAAAACCTGACTCTTCCGGATCCCATAATAATTTTGTATTAACATATATAGTATTCATGCTTCCAACATAATCTTTTATTTTAAGGGAGGAGAAATTTTTTTTATTTTTAAGTATTGTGTGTGTTGTACCACTGTCTGCCAGACATATATTTTCATCATCAATCTCAAATTTTGACATTTTCTGAATTTAGAAATATTCATAAAAGATGAGTTAATATAACAAAAAGTTTATACTACAGTAAAAACTATATTACAACAAAAAGAAAAATAAAAGTACAATAAAAGTACTATTAAACATTAGGTTCTACGTTTTACTTTCTTTTGTTCAAAAAGATTAACAAACACAACTATTTATACATCATGTCATACTTTCTTCTTCAGGAAGATCTTTGTCATTTTGTTTTTTGTTGATAGCTTCAGGATCAACTAAAATCTGCAAAATCGAGATGTGTATCATTATTTATGTCATCAAAAGAAGGTCTGGATTTGCTATAGATGAAGTTGGTTTCACCTTCTTTTTCTTTCTCCTTTTGTGATTCTTGATACAGATTGGCTAAAATGTTTTAGCATACAACAGGTACAAGACCAGCTTTCTTTTATGCCGCATCTGTAGCAAGCATTCTCATGTTGCTTATTCATGCGACCAACTTCGTTTCTTTTGAACCTTTTATTATTTCTTCCAGTGTTGGAGTCATTAGGACGTAACTTTCTTGCTTATCCACGTCCATATCCTCGTCATCCTCGACCACGATCCTTACTTCTACTCCGTCCACGTCCATAATTATTATAATTGGATGATGCAACTTTCGCTTCTGGGAATGAAGTTGATTCAGTAGGACGAGATTTATGGTTTAACATCACAAGTTCATTAGTTTTTTCTGCCACTAATAGAAATTACATTGATTTTGAATACTTCATGTATCCATTCGTCCAGTATTGTTGCTGCAGGATGACGTTTCCAAGATGAAATGTTTGGAGAGTTTTTTTGCTCATATCATAATCGCTTATCTTTTTTCCACATAGAATTATCCTGGAAGTAATTCTGAACAAAGCAGAATTATACTCATTAACACTTTTGTAATCCTGGAACCGGAGATTCAACCACTCATGTTTAACTTTCGGCAAGATCACGTATTTCTGGTGATCAAACCAATCTTTGAGTGATTGAGAAAGATCTTCATGATCTTCTTTTGTGATATATTCATCTTTTAAACCATCATGGATGTGGTGGAATAAAAATATCATAGTGTTTGCCCTTTTCTCATCCGAAGTCATTTTTAACTTATCGATGGTATCAAAGAGTTGTTTCTTTTTAACTGCATCCTTGGTGCGACTGCTCACCTCATATAATTGTTTCCAGATATATCAAGGGCAGTGATCTCGAGTTTTGCCTAATTTGACATGATAACTGTATAATATAACAATTTATTAATCATAATTTTAGTAATAATTCAATTTAAATGTATAAATTAAAGAACATGATAAATTTTAAAAATTTGTAAACATAATAAAAACATAATTTAATATAACATTTAATTTATTATAGTAAACAAAAATTAAAAAAAATAATTGAAAATGTATAATTTGTCTTCTGGACAAGATTTATTATACAGTTCTTCTGGAATGTTTTCATGTATGTCTTCTAGACATATAGTTCTTCTGGAACTTTTTCATAAATATCTTCTTGACGTTTATAGAAAAGACAATGATCTGAAGTGATATATTCGACCATATGATTATAAGTCGTTTGAGGAAACAGATTCTACTATATGATCAGAAAAGACATAGTTTATCATGTGATTATGATCGTGAAAACATAACCTATCATAACAAATCGGTTCAAAAAAGGCAACACCTATCATCTTAAAAATAGTATATAAACAAATTGAACATAAATTAAATTCCATTTTTTGGTATAATAGCGTATCGTGTTATAAATTTAAATATATATTTTCTTTATAATATATATATATATATATATATATATATATTGAATAGTGGTGATAGGTGAAAACGAGATTGAGGTAAAGATGGAAAGAAGAAAATGAATTTTTTACATTCAATTAGATATGGCTTTTAGTGAGGTTGTGGGCTTTTATTAGGTGACCATCACATATTGTTGGTTTTTTTTGTCAATGAATATAGTGGGGGTTTTTTTTAAGATGTGATATTTGGATTTATGATACACGTGTCGACCTTTTATTTATTTTATATATTTATTTTATTTATATAAACATATTTCTACAACCTTTTTCGTCTATATTAAAACCACAAATTATTTGATTTTTTAGATTTTCTATTTATAAAATTTAATAATTTTTCCTAATTTTTATCTTGTTTTATGCAAACTTCAAAATTTAGTAAAAACAAGTTAATCATGAAGAACACAAATGTTTATCAATCAAAATTTTAATAATGTTCACTTCTAACTACTCGGAGCTATACTAGTCATAGACTCACAGCTCTAGTGGCAACTATACTAGTAGCACCCTAACTTTGTTTTCATAGAAACTTATTGCATTTGCATACATACAATCATATCAAGCACAATATACGTTTTAGCAATAACACTATTTTTCAGCAATCACTTGAATTAATGAAAATCCTCCATAAAATGCAAGTATAATAAGGTTGAATCGTCTTTTTATTTTATTTTTATTATTAATGGAATAAGATTGAATCGTTGCTTTTTACGGTGGCGAACTAAGAAAAAAAAATCTCACTGTCCACTACTTTGCCTTTGTTTTGCACCGTAATCCTTTTTCTTATAGACACTCAGCTTCATTTTCTAAACCCCAAAGAAAAAAGAAACCAACAACTTTTTCTTTATTGTTTCTTGTTCTCAGTACTATTTGGGAATGCACAACTAAAAAGATAACCATATATCGCTGCGAGAAGCATGTATAGATCAATTATGAACTTGGATTCAAACAATTTAAGTTTAGTCCCATGATGACAACAAAATATATGTTGAGGCTTTAAAGAAGAATCTGAGGAGAGATAGGATCGAAGATAGAGTACAAAACACTATCGAACGAACTGATATAAAAGATCAAAATAAAATACAAAAAATATGGCTGATGTCGTTGAAGTTGCTGAAGCAGCGAATGAGGACAGTTAATGTTGTGATGCAAACCAGACCTGTATAATCCCAGCAAGTTTAGGATCATTGATCGTGGAGCACCAGTTTCGAATTTGTTTGTCGATCAGCATGGTAAGAGTAGTTGGCGCCTTTGCAATATCTCCATGTCTTCGAGCGTTCTTTCTTTCCAAATTTATGGATTGCAGTTTGAAATGCATACCGAAGTAAAACCTGAGTAGCCACATCTAGAATCTGATCAGAAATGAGGATCAACATTAGAGACCATTATGTGCTAATATATTCCTCAAGAGGTCATGCATCAAAGATTTTCATATTTTTGCAGAATATACACAAGTAAAATATAAGTGTTGTCACAATTCGAAGGCGTTCCCACAGAGAATGCATGACGTATTCAACCCGGCGTTCCAATGAGACATTCGATCTCCTGTTGGTAGTCTATTTTGAATTGCTAACCACGCAAAAACATAAAAATTCGGAGTAGAATTTTTAAACCATACACCTTTCGACCAGATCACCAGATGTGATTCTTCACGAATTAACACAAAGTGTGTTTACAACTGAAAACATGTTTAAACTTATCCTCTATAAAACGCCATAAGTGAACATCTAATATATGTGGAACTTGACGAGATCTTTGAGCCTTAAGAGCTAACTCAATCTGCTGTAAAATCTTTGTTATATGTCGCTTACATATTCTAATCGCCCAAGCCGATGCCACTGAAGCATTCAATAGAATCCCTAAATCATTGACTCCTCTTAAACCAGTCTTTTCATATAAACAACCAAAAAATGACCAGCTGACAAACCAAAAAGACATAGTTTCTCCATTTTGAATATCCACCTTATGAAAAGAGTGGGCAAGACCTCGATCTTTAAGAATATTCTTCGACATCCAAGAACCCCTGTTAGACTATCAACGAATAGACCAAACAAAATCTTTTTGCAGATAAAGTAAAGTTGTATCCACTGTACCCACAAAGAAGATTGAGATGAGAGTATTCGCCAAATCAATTTCAGGAAAAACATCGTATTCACCTCCGCGAGTGGTCTTAAGCCAAGTCCACCTTTAGAATTATTTTTTAGGATTCAGCACGGGCCCTGACTAAAGAAAAGCATAACATAATTTCTCAATTTCTTTAATACATGCTTTTGGAAGACACAATGCTGATAACCAGAAGTTAGATATACTCATTAGAATCAAAGCAATAAGCTGTAACTTCCCTGCAATAGATAAAAACCTTGAAGACCATGAGCTTATATGATTACGAATACACTCAAGCAAAGGTAAGTAATGAGTCAGTGTTATCCTCTTAGTCAACAAAGGAAGACCTAAATACTTTAACAGTAAATCCCCAGCGAAAAAAAACCATTGATTTATAGGATTTATAGGTAATAGATTGGGTTTTTATTGGGTTTTTATTTTGGTGAAATGATTTTTATTTATAGATTAGATGTGTGTATATTTGTAGATTTGTAGATTTGGTTGTTGATTTATAGGATTTATAGGTAATAGATTTGTACATAAGTATTTCATTTCTATAGTTTTGATGGTTGGAATTTCTAATTGCATGAATTATCAACAAAATTCTTAGATTAGTAAGACATTAATCCAAAATATTTTAAGTAACTAATAATTTAAAACTCTAAATTTCGTTTAAATTATTTATTTTAAATTTTAAAATATGTTAGTTCTTGATTAGTAGTATGAAGATTTTGGATGTTTGAATTTGCAAATGGAATGCATTATCAATTAGTTTGTTAGATTATTAGACCATTATTACAATTTAAGTATTAATAAAAATTTAAACATTTTTTTAATTTTATAAGTTGTAGTTAATTTCTTCAATTTTTATTTAAAAGGAACTTCTAAAAAATTCCAATCATATTTTTAAATTAATCACAACAAGATCGTTAAGAGAATAAGAAATTATTAATATATGATTTTAGGGATTAATAGATAGTTCAAATATAATAAGATAAAGTATTTCTCATTCCTATTAAACCTATTAAAATTGTAATTAAAATTTTATATTTTTATTGTTTTTAATTCATGTTTTCTAAATATATAAAAATAATTAAATCAGACCTATTAAAATTAAAATTAAATATAAATATTGTTTCTATTTTCGTGTTTTCTAAATATGCAATGTTAGTAAACATCATTATGCATTTATTATTACAAAATCTGAAGTTCATATATTTGAGTTTTTGATTTCGCAATTACATGTTTTCTTTCCCACGTTTTACTAATTCACTCGGTTAACATGGTGTTCTTTCACCAAAGATTTCTAGCGTAGGAGAAGTGCCCGGGGTCGTGGCCAAGGTAGATCATTTTCACCCACTTCTACTCCCATAGTTGGAGCTTCATCGCCTGCTTCTGTTAGTTGGCCTTCCCCCAAAACTACAAGATATATAGAAAGTTCATCTACCCAAATTCACGAAGACCGTCAACACATGAGGCCCCCTATTGATGAACACCCCGAGGTTTTCCTGGCACCAGCTCCAGAGCCCTACCTCCACCACAGGTTCCGAAGAAGCTGTGCCGGAGCCAACCATGACACTAGAAGAGTTACTTATGATGTCAGGTCAAAATGATTATTTAACACGTTTGGATCCTCGGCCTGTAGTAGGAATGATATGGTAAGAATATGTTTAAATATGAGGTTTGTATTGATATAGTCTCTAAATGTGTATTACTTTTTTTGTAGGTTTGAGCACTACCACAGAAAAGTACCTCGTGCAATCTCAAAAGTTCTGAAGAAAAAATTTGACGGCCCATATTATAGTTGGGGTGTCACGCCCCCACGGAAACAAGACCAATATTTCATCGACTTTGCGGTATATTTTATAATATAACTTATATTATTTTACTTATAGTATTTTCTATTATTAACTTCAAATTTTTTTTACCAGCTTCGCTTTACTTGGGATCCATCACTTACAGAGATTGTTAGGGATGAGTTTAATATTGTCTGTGGACGAAGGATGAGAGGAATGGTTAATCAAGTGAAAGGTAAGAAGCGTCCACCGGGGATTGTTGCCGAGCTTTGGGCTATCATGTGCGAGTATTGGGAAACAGAGGATGCAATATCTTGGAGCAGCAAAGCTTCTAACTCTAGGAACTCCGAGCATGGCGGACTTGGTATACACAAACATGTATCAGGCCAAAAATCATATGCTCGTATACACGGGGAGATGATACGTAAAACTTACTTTAAATGACATATATTATTTTATTATACTAATGTATATTATGTATTTATGTTTTATTTAATATAGGAGGAAGTGTTAGGAAGGTCTATTGGAAAGGTATTTCAGAAGACGCATACTCGACCTGATGGGACATACATGGATATGAAGGCAAAGGAAATATACTATACATTTGATAAACACGTAGAGGATAAGCTTTCTCAAATCATAAGCACTACCGAAGATGAAAGTATGGAACAACCTCACCTCTCGACAGATGAGCTTAACGTCATATTTCTGCAGGTATTTAATATATACTTTTGTTTACAATTTCTTATTAACTTTTTAAATATATAAGTATATTTTGAAATCGTCTATCTCTAACAAGCGGGGAAAACCTTATCGCATGGGGAGTATGGAGCACATATACGGGACTACCAACCGCCGAGTTACGTCAAGTTGCACCTCAACTCTTACTTCTTTCCAAGAACAACTTTTGGTTGCGCAGAAGATGATCGTAGACCAAGCGGCTAAGAATGAGTTACAGAAGGCTAAGTACGAGGACGAATGCAATCGACATCACAACACCTAGTATGCATTGCATGACACTCAATCAGCTTTTTCGTAGGTCGTCAACTGGATCCAACACCAAGATTCTCAATTTCCGAATCCTATGTCCTCCTCATCAGTGCCAACTCAAAATCCAGAACCAGTTTCACAACCCCGTGGTCCTCAAACTAATGCTCCTACCGGTGCTCCTCCATACATGTATACATTCAACCCAAACATCTTTTAAATTTGCATTTGTTTCTGTAGTCTTTCAGACAATTTGTATTTGTTTTTGTAGTTTTCTGGATAATTAGAGTTTGAAGTTTTTAATTAATTTCTTTCTAATTAGAATTGAATTTTAAAATTTATTTCTTCTAATTAAAAACAGTAATATTTATATAAATTAATAAAATAAATATTTTTGTCTCAAATTCGCACAAATATTTGCTACAAGTTTGAGACGATTAGGAAAATAGTAAATTCGTCACAGTTTCCTCCTTTCAAATTTGCTACTAATTTGAGACGAAACATAAATGTTGGTAACTAGTCACTCTATCGTCTCACAAGTTTGCTACAAATTAATGACGATTATAGAAGATGTTAATGTGTCACTATTTCGTCATAAACTTTTGCTACTAAACGATAGACGGTTTTGAAACTCCGGTATTTTTTCGTCACAACATTTTACTACTAATTTGTGATGATTTATTAAGTTTTTAATTAGTCACAAAATGGTCGCAAATATTTTATTTTTTACTCGTCATTCTTCAGTCATTTATAGCGTCGCAAACTTGTCTTAAATAGTGACAAATTTGCGATGATTTCGTTTTAGCGAGTAGAAAATTCCAACAACTTGTGCTCTTTGCATATTCGTCACTCTTTTGGACTTTGTGATGATTTTTTTTGTACCAATCTCTATGTTTTCTTGTAGTGAGTGGTGGCAGAGATTCTAATTCGTCACAGACTTGTTTACCTCAGTAGATTTATTTTCCAAAGATAATGATAGAGGTAGCAGATTTTTCAAATTTTTAACATGTTAGAATTTCGACGGCAAATTTAATTTTTTGTCATAGTTTTTTTTACATACTTAATTTTTCATCACAAATTTAAAATTTTAGTTGTGGTAAAGTTTTCTTTCACCTACTAGTAGTTGTAGATTTGATTACCAAAATATAATTGTTAGATTAACCTCGTACTTACCGCATATTTGTTTCAAGGTATCAAAGATTTATTGTTTTCCGAAAAACAAACATTAGTTACGACAGAGTTTTCAATTCCTTTTACTACAGACATTTTTCTTATTAGAATAACTTTTTTAGAGTTTGCAAACTTATTGTGGCAGATTTGTTACCGCTATTTTACATCACATTTTCTACTGCAAATTTGTTTAAATGACATTGGAGATTTTCTGAAATTTTTTCTTAACTAACTAAATTAATAGAAATTATTTTTAGAAAACAAACATAAAATGAACGAAATTTTTTTAAAGTTTTATTCAGCCTCCTTTTTCTTCCACAATCATTCATTTAGTGTTCACTCCCATCTTCAAATTTTTATTTTTCATAAGATTTCATCTTGTTTTTTCTCTATTTAATTATCATAAAGTCTATCTCATACTCTTCGTGATTCTCTCCGTTAATTTAGGAAGAAAATACTTATTGGAAGAAAATACTTTTTGGGGATAATTTTTTTGTCGTACCTAGTTAATTTGTTCCCAAAATTATATTTGAATTATTTATATTATTTTACAGTTTTTTAAAGTTTTCAAAATTTAAAATTTTAATTTTATTTCTCTAATTTTAAATCATAATGGTATAACAGTGATTATTATGAGTAACTTTGGTTAATTGTTTTTTGACAAAATATTAAGGTTATTCTAGTTAAACTCTTCCTAGGAAATTATTTTACAAATTGAAGTTATTCTAGTATATTATCACATATTAAAATGTCTAGTGGAACTAGTATCAAGAGCAACATACATGTTTTATTTTTCATTAAAATATCGAATGTAACACAATTTTTCACGCCATCCACTTCTAATAAGCATTAAAAGTTTTTCTTATTTTCTGGGCTAACTTAAGATTTGGAATAGTCAATAACCATAGAAGAACTCGTGGATCTTTATGATCTGAGATACTCGATCAAGGATCTTTAGCGGGTCTGGTAGAGATTTCGAGATAGCGGGTCGGGTTAAACATTTACGAACCCATCCCATTAGCTTGGGAGTGCGATCCTCAATGCTAAAACCACCAATTGTTTCCCACGAGTGAAACCATGGGTAGTAGGAGATGAGGACCAAGTCCACCATTGAAACGTTGTCGTTTCCTCCAAAGTAGACCTTTTCTCCAAGCTCTGTTTCTAATAATTTCAAAGTCTCTATCAACTCTTGTTTTGCTTCTTCTTGTTCTTTGCCTTTCTTTGTCCACGTCCTTCTTCCCACGTCAAAAACCTAAATTTATTTTAATTTATTAATCAGATAGAAAATTATGGGGTTTCTCTGCTTTTAGTTGATTTTTTTTCCTGCACACCGTAACATATAATATAATGAAATATATAAACTAGTCGATCATATCTGTTACTGTTAAGTAGGCCTATGCACTTCGAACTATGTAATTCGGTCCATTCCGTATCCGACTTAAATTATTTAAATTTTTTTAACAAGTAAATAATATTGTTGGATAATTACATGTTTGGATAGTTAAGTTTTTTCAAACTTTTGTTAAAATTATTAAAATTTATTCACATTACCTTATACCATCCAACATTTCTCAAAATTATCCAAATAAATTTTTTAAATATCCAAAATTTCTAAAATTATCTAAATATTTCCAATATTATCTAAAAACTTTTGTTTGAGTAATAATTTTAATGACTCCAGTTTACCATTCAGATAGTGATTTTATTCGACCTTTTCTTTTTTATACTACACTTTGGATAGTAATTTTTAATACTTTTATTGTTTTTATCAGATTTTTATTCGCTATTATCCTATTTTTATCATTTTTTAGTATAAGGCATAAGTTGTATATATATATATATATATATTCTTTTATATTAATTCTCCATTTTTTTTGTTAATGGTTAATTTAATTCTCAATGTCAGATTTATGATCTTTTCAATTATTTCTTCTGTGTTATTCTCATAATTTTTGTTTTAGCAGAATGGTCCATATATATAATATAATAAAGTCAATATTGAAGTAGGTTCATTTTGACCGAACGTGAAAATATGTTTGAACGATACTTGTTTTTTTTTTGGCTAAAGGGTTTAAATGATACTTGTTGCGACCATACATAGATATAGACATATAGTAATTGGGTGACCTTCATAATACTCAAATAATTAAAAAACTCTAATAGTACCTTTTTGTCGATTAAATCAGCCCAAAATCTACACTGTGCCTTCTGATAAGGATCAGAAGGTATTAAACGCAGAGTCTTATCGTCGTTCCATACCTCATCGATATATTCGAGTATGATATTGGACTCGCATACCGGTTTACCGTTGTGAATGAGAACCGGAATTTTCTTGTGAACCGGGTTGGTTTGAAGCAATAGATCGGTCTTCTTACCAAACACATCTTCTTCCTTGTACTCGAACTTGATCCCTTTCTCCTCTAACGCCATAATCACTCTTGCTCCGAACATGCTTGGCCAGAAGTTCAACACCACCATTTCTTCTTCTGACATTTTTTTTTGTTTGATCTTCTTTTTCTAAAGTATCTTCTTCTTTTGTTGGTTAAATGAACTTAATGAAGAAAGGCCAATTCGGTGGCTTATCTTATAGGGGGAGTTGACAAAGTAAAAAAAAAAAGAAAAAATACACACATAGAAATGAGGAAAAGGAGCGGTCATTAGTTCCTACTCTTATTTAATTCATTGTCTTTTAACGATTTTTCTTAATCTCTATAAAAACTCAAGTAATGATTAATATGTAACAATAATTTTGTGATAGGAAGTAACCAAATATACCGTCATTTAGCATAATGTTAAACAATAAGATGACAACTTATAGAGAAATATTCATATCATATTTAATCGAATGGATAAAAATCTCGTTTGATACGTCATGATTTGCTAGTGCGGCTCTCTTTTTCTTTTCATTTGACCTGTAGTGATTCGTCCACTTATAATCACATTATTGGAAAGAAAAAGTAATATTTGAAAAATACATTACGCATATATGCCGATATTCATACACAATCTTCAAAAGTAAAGTTTACAACTTGGAAGCGAAACTCGACAAGGTTGAAATTCTAAACTTGAGAAAAACGAGTCAAATAATGTATTATTTCCCTTTTTATTTTTGCTAAAAGAAAAAATAATCTAGTTTTTCATCAATGTCTATCATTGTGCTTAATTAAATCGTGGCCATTTTAACATAAAAAAATGTTTTTTAAGGTTCTTGGTTTGCTCAGCAAGAACATAATCTGCTATAGTAAAACAATAGAAAGTAACTATTATTACCTTTAAACATTTAAAAAGGGGAAAAGAACCATTTTTAACGTTTTGCCGCATGTATCTTTTTTTGGATCTTTTTAACGTTTTACCTACTCTTTTTTAATTTTTTTTGTTTTCGAGGTAATAGACTTTTAAATATCTTGGTGACACCAGTGAAAACAATAATCGAATTTATTTCCTCCTTGATTTTTAATGATGATTAATTAAACTTTTCGTTGGTCCTCTCAGTTATGTTATTATTGCAACTTGCATGTGGTGGTCCGATCCCGTGACCACTCTTGCATTGCTTTGACCAAAATAAAATTTTCTTTTTTCTGTTAAAGAACCAAAATAAAAGGTGTGAAAGTACATATGCTGCTCAAACAAGAAACAGGAAAATGAATATTACTAAGAAACAAGGGTTGTAGCTTAATTGTTTGGTATCTAAGCATCTCTGGTATTAGTTACTTGGAAGTGTTTTTACCAAGGGGAAAATAATGTTTATTAAAAAATAGAGCATACAAAATGAAGTTTTTGGACCACGTATAGCACAATTTTTTATTTAGGCCGCCACATTTATCATTTATTAAAGAGACCATTCTCTTAAATAGCACAAAATAATTTTTTTGGGCCACATTTTTATTTAGGTCAGATCCATCATAAAGTTTAGTCACCAAAATTCTAAACCTCTGATATTAAAGTTCAAAAATAGAAATTTTATAAAATGAAAACACATTTTTATCCTAAACCATAAATTCTAAATCCTAAATCCTCCCTAAAACTCTAAACCCTAAAAATCCTAAATATTTAAGTTTTAAAAAGGAGCATTTTAAAAAACGAGGACATAATAGGTTTTGATCTCTCATGGAAAATGCTATAAATGTCTTATATTATTTTTGGGGATATTTCTAATCACAAAACTTCATTAAGAGCTATTTTAAGGAATTTTCCTAAAAAATATAGGATTTGATTGGCGGTTAAAGATTTTTTAGTGGTTATAGAAAAAAGAGGTTAGAAATGACAGAAAAGAGGATGTAATTAATTTAAAACAAACGGTAAATTTGAATAATTAACATATTGTCACTACAAGAAGACAACCCGAATCAGACGGCCGAATCCGTCATAAATGGTCATTTTCGATGGATTAGGCTGTCTGATCTAGAGCGTCAGAAATGAAACAAGTGTCGGAAAACCGTTGGTAATTCCGATGGAATTCCGACGAATTTTAAATGGCCATTTATCCGTCAAAAATTCATCGGTTCAAGCCTTCTCGGTAATATGTCAAAAATCCGTCGGAAATAGGTCCGTCATATATTTTCCATGAATCTGCCGGTAATGTTTTCGACGGGTAAACCGACGGATTTCTGATAGAATTTCCAACGACCCTATTTTCGACGGATTCATATTTTATTTCTGATTAAAAATATAGTTAATATGAAATTAATATTAAAATCAAAATTAAATTAAAATCCAGAAAATGAAATTATGCAAATTAAAATAAAAATTATTCAAAAGAAAAAAAATATAAATTATTTAAAAACAATAAATAAAGATAACTAATTTTGCATTGGCCATGGCGGTTGCTCAAACGTTCAAAAAAATGCACCATTCGATCTTGTATTGCTTTGAGTTGCTCCTTATATGATAGTCACGCTTCTTCTATTGATTTCAGTCGTTCCTTATCTGATACTCGCTCTTCTTCTATGGTTTGAATCTTCGTCTTCAAACCTTCAAGAAACAAAAGATGCGGAAGAATGATACTTTTGTGGAAGTCCAAAAATGTGACATTTGGTCTTTAGAATTGCGTGAGAAACAAATTAAATGATAAAAAATTTTAAATTAAAAATAGAATTCGATAATAAGTTTTGAAAAAAACTATAAACGTTACTTCATAAACCAATTCTTTCAACTTCTGAACAGAACTTCGGTCCACGGAGGAGTTCCTTCAACAAGCGGTTGGGATTGGAGAAACTACTCACCAAGTATCATCACGTTCTCGACGATATCCCGAACAAATGCATCTTGTATTTGACCCGTCTTTCTATTAGTGTGTGAATCTTGTAGCAACGTAAGATGTGCGAGATGCACACCATCTTTTAGAAACTATAAAAAATAAAAATTCATAAAAATGTTAATGAAATGAAAGTTCATAATCAATGAACTTGTTCCATAGGTCTGAGTTCGCAAGCAACTCCCTTGGCACCTCACTCTACGTCCACTTGTCCTTTCACTCGTTCAGCTTTCTAGAGTACATCTTTGATGCCTTAGCATTGAAATCACGTCTAACCGTAGTCGTGAGGTCTCTCTCGCAAGTGAAATGTTTATGTAAAAGGAAAATGTATATGAAATTAAATTATTTAACTTGAAAGTAAAAGAAATAAAATAAAAACTTACCGCAAATTACTGAAACAATATATCACGGTCTTTCATCGGCATGGTCGAGTATGTCCCATACGGACGTCGTAGCAATCTATTAAGCATCCGGTTGATGGATTTCGTGATCCCATTATGGGATAAGTGAAACCTACAAAAATATTTTTTATAAACTTTGAAACATACAAAACTTATTTATAAAATATAATAAATAAAAAATAAAATAAATAAATAAACTTACCACGTAGCTATTCCTTCACAATCCGGATGAAGTGGAGTCAACCGATCGCGTCAAGGTTTAGAAATGAAGTGTTCGATGCTCATCTACGTGGGAGTTGAAGTCGCTGTAGGCGCAGAAGACGGTGATTGGGTCTCTGGACTATGAGTCGAGCGGTTTTGACTATGACTTGCTCCTTGTCTCTGACACGAACCATCCGCCCTGGAAGTAGACCGATGAAACGCACCATAATCCTTGGAAAAAAATCATTATTCAAAATTCCAAAAACAATATATTAATTAAAAATTAACAATTACAAATTTAAAATCATTATTATTAAAAATCATATTAGGAATTAAAAATCTATAATGTATTTAAAATTCTGAAAACAAATCTACTAGTAAAAATAAAATTAGAAATTTGAATTCATTAAAAAAAATTTAAAAACAATCTAATAATTTTTAAAATAACAAAATACAATCGTATAGTTTAATAAAAATTTACAAAACAATATAATAATTTTAAAACAATCTAAAAGCTAATAATTTAAAAACAATCCAAAATTCAAAAAAAGTCTAATAATTTAAAAACAATAAAAATTCCAAAATCTAATAACATTCAAAATCTATTAAAAATCCTAATCAAAATATCAAAAAATCAAAAAAATCATAATACTTTATAATCCATTCCAAACTAAATTCTATCATTTTTAACATTCAAAAATCAAAATCCAAAATCTAACAATCTAAATTTTAAATCTAACAATCACAATACTAAATCAAAAAACCAAAATCCTCATATCTAAATTCCAATTCCCTAAATCTAAATTTTGAAATCCCTATATCTAAAAATCTAACTTATAAATCCATAAAATTCAAGTAAAAGTTTAGAAACTTACAATTTTGATTGATTTTTGTCCATTAGGATGTATGAGTTTTTAGAATCTAAGAGATTTGGGAAGATTTGCGAAGATTTGAAGCGTTTTCAAAAATTTTTATCATTTCTGCCATTGATCTCGCGAAGAAGAATAAGTGCATATAAAAGAATTTCCGACGATTTCGCAAAAATTATGACACACGGGAGGCCAAAGTTTATTTTCCGGAATAAAATTCTTCCAAATTATGCAGGCCTCTTACTGGTCAGTCAAACCTTAAAAATCGACACGTGTATCCCCAAAACCGTCGGAAATCCGTTGGAAATTTCCGACAGAATTAGGGAGTCGAGGTTATTTACGATCAATTTCATTTGGAATATCTTTGTAGTATGCTATATTAATCATTTCAATGGTAAAATACTAACAAGACTTTGTTCTATATTAAATATACAAAACAACAAAATTTAAGTTGTTATGGTTATATATGTTCCCTGAAAGTATATTTATTATTATTTAACATGTAATCTTAATCATCCTAAAATTTTTATACTTCTAATATAACTTATTTTAAACGTTTATTTTGTCACATATGTTAATGAATAAGTGGTACAATTATGTTTCAAATAACATTATGTTATACTTATTTGAAAAGAGACCCAAAACCATCAAAAATTTCCGACGGATTTCCGACGAACTTGGGGTATTAATATACAATTTAATTTAATTTATAAATTTATGTGTATATATAAATATATGTGTATATATAAATATATGTGTATTTTAATGTGGAATTACATAATTAATATTCAGGAAAATAAAACAAAAAAATACAATAGTACTTAAGTAACTACTCTGAAGCTTCAGATGATCATTCAGAAGGAATTGAGTCTGAATCGTCATCGAATTCTCCACGTGATTCCTTTGAGTCTGAATGAACTCTATCATCACCAATTTGTGTGAAATCAACAACAAGTTCAATGTCAAACGACTCAACATGTAACGCTCAAAATGATACATCCAACGATATTGAACATGGCCTCCAAGTGTTGTTTCTCGTGGGAGGTGAATTAGAAGATGTTCCATAACTTAAAAGAAAGACGGTGGAATATCTTCTCAAGATTACAAAGGATAACCGATATATTATCCTCTAAATTGTGGATACCCTCAACTGTAAGTGATCTTGTGCATAAATCTTGAAATAAAGCACCAACTCCTACAAATAAACAATAAACAAATTAATATAGACATATGCGTTAGAAATGGTTAACATTATGTAAGTAACGATTTATACCTGCAATTGCTTGGTGGACATATTTTGTAAGAAGATGGGGAAAGACAAATGGAAGAAGCCGCTGCATCACAACATGACAATCAGAAAAAATCATAACTCATCATTCCATTAAACTTTCCTTCTACGAAATCCACGCAATTACGTATATTAGATGCATATCAATCAGTGAATTTTACATCTTCGTGAATCCTATCAAAAATGCTTCTTTCTTAACTGTGTCTAACTGGTAGGCAGACATTAAACATCTATCATTCGTAAATACTTCAAGAAATCCTGAGAACATATCAGTGGCAAGTCTAATCTATACTTCATATGTTTTTCGTCTTTCCTAAGACATTTAAAACAGTGTTAACGATGTTATCAAAAAGTTCTTATCAACCTTCATAACATCTAGATTGTGTCTCAATAGATGTTTTTTCAATAAGGTAAATCCAAAAAAAATACTCTTTTGTGCAAATTAGGAACTTCATCGACACTGTCAACAGGATTATGCCCATTACCCCCACAATAAGGAGTCCTCTCAGCACCAAAATCTCGTAACTACTCCAATATACAACTTTCATTTATCTTAGGAGGTACACTGTCAAACACTTACTTATCCTTTGTAAACAATGTTCTACACCGACGATAAGGATGATCCTTCTATGGAAATCAAACCAACACGTCTTTGGATACAGTGATTGTAAATCTTTCCACGCTTCTACGTCTGAAGGATGTGTAATCTCTCCATCTTGACGATGCTCTACATGCCATCTCATTGTCTATGTTGTGCGCTGAGATTGATATAACCTCTTCAACCTCTCCGTTAATGGTAAATACCACATCCGTTTAAATAGAATTGAAACTCTGCCACTCATTTCCTATAATCACAGTTGACGATAAAATCAACATCTTTTGCGATTTTCATCTTCTCTCTAATATATCATAAATTTGTTGATGCACATATCTATCATCTGATACAACAAACCAAGACCACCTACAAGTTTCTTTACCTTGAAGTATGATGTTGGGGAAAGTTTATCTTCATGCAAAATATCTTTCACATAATCTACTATCGCATGAACACATTCCTCCACCAAATTGTAGTACATCTTAATGGTCATCATTCTACTAGTTGATGATAGCAGTGAATGACATTCTCTACAACCGCTATATAGTGGCTACTTCACTGCATCTAACATATCAAAAAAGGTTTATGCTTCTATATTTGATTCTTCAACCCTATCTCCATCATAATTTGGCATCACTTGTACAACAATGAGTTTATGTCGGGTTATAAGATTTGGTATTTACATGGAGAAATATATTATGAATATGGTAGTACTAGTGCACCATATGTTGTGGATAGTTTAGGAGATAAAACAGAACTAACTCAACCTTAACATTATGAGAATTCTGCCAAATACAACATGGACATTTTATCTTATCTCGTTTTTAAGCTCCCCGTAGATTTTTCTGGCCAATTCCGCGCATATACCTCGTACATACTAATCTTTCAGTAAGTTCGACTTCAGATCCATTATACGTTCTACCATCCATGACTGAAAATATCTACTAGAAGACATATCTTTTCATTTTTTTGGTTTTAATAATGATTTGTGTTGTGATTGAATGAAGAAATGTGAGAACATATATATAGAAGATTGTTGCCGTAAAAAAACCGTCAAGATGTCTATATTAATGTTCGTATTTATCGGCTTGTTTTTGACAGATTTCTGACAGACGGATCTCCGACGCATAGCTGTCAGAAATTTTTCGGATAATATGAACATTAATATAGCCGTTTGAATCTAAGATATTCCAACAGATATACATCTTCCCTCAAAAGTCAAAACCAAAACTCGGGAGCGTCACCTTGAACCTTCAAAAACCTTCAACACAACGGCGTTCCTTTTCCAGTGTCAGTGAGAAAATACGACCACATGGATCATAAGGAGTTAGCTAAAAGGATAGAATATAGTGATTTTATCGGGGCAATACCGATCAAAAGTCTTGAATCTTAGTACACAAACAATGTTTGAGACGTTTTTATATTTGTCAAATTAAAAATTGCTAAATTAGAAAAGAGATTGGTTAGTCCAAGGGACAACTATGAAACAAAGGTTTATCGATTGAATTGTGTTGTTTATTGACATCTCATATCTTATAATATATAGAGTATGTAACTACCAAATCAAATATCTACAACAATATATACTGAGAATATCCTGACTTTGATATTTCGAGATATCTGGTTAACACCCCCTCCCCTCAAGTTGGAGCAATTGGATTGAGAATGCTCAAATGGGAAACAATGCGCTCAAAGACTTGCTTACCAAGTGGTTTGGTAAAAATGTCTGCCTGTTGAGCTGTTATAGCCACCTTTTGTTTTAATAATTCCATCTTAAATAAAATCTCTAACATTATAACAATAAATTTCCACATGTTTTGTACGTTCATGAAAAACAAGGTTAGCCACAATATACAAAGAAGCTTCATTGTCACACGCTAACGTTATATGAGTTGTATGATCAATACCCAAATCTGTAAGAAGTGATTTTAATCCTTTCAACTCGCACAAGGTCCAAGCCATAGATCTATATTCCACTTCAGTGGATGATCATGCAACTACATCATGTTTCTTCGTCTTCCACGCAATTGGAGAATTTCCAAGTGTAACATACCAACCACTAAGTGATCTTCGCGTCAAACGATAACCTCCCCAATCAGAATCACACCATCCATGAACCTTAAGATCACAATCAGAACAAAGAAATATCCCCTGACCCGGTCTTTTTTTCAAATATCAGACCAGTTTCAATGTTGCCTCCAAATGATCATCTCGTCGTGCACTCATGAATTGAGACAAGTTGTGGACCGAATATGTTATATTATGTCGCATCATGGCAGGATAAATAAGCCGAACAAACATGAGTCTATACCGTTTAAGATCAGATAAAAACTTACTCTTTGACAACGCAAGGGTCTGATCTCTGTTCATTGGTCTCGAGACGGGTTTACTGCCCGAAAGACCCACCTCACTGAAAATGTCTAAGACATATTTCTGTTGACACAAAACTTTTTCCTCTTTGCTTCTTTCTACTTCAATCCTTAAGAAATATTTAACTTGCCCAAGATCTTTCATATGAAAACAGCTGCTCAAATCTTCTTTAAACTCAACAATGGAAGCCGAATCATCACCACCAATAATTAAATCATCGACATAGAAAAGAACATAAATTTTGGAACCTGTTATGAAGGGAAAAAATGAGTAGTCACAGTGTGACTGTTTGAATCCATATTGGAGCAACAAACCTCGCAACTTTGCAAACCAACATCTAGGCACCTGTTTTAAGTCATAAATAGATTTCTTTAATCAATATACCAACGTCGGATCCTCTGTTCGAAACCCCGGCGGAGGTTTCATATACACATCCTCCTCTTAATCCCCATGCAAAAATGCATTGTGTACAACCATCTGATACAATTCCCACTTTTTTGCCGAATCAACACCCAAAAATATTTGAATAGTAGTCATGCAAACTATATGCGCGAACGCCTCGTCGTAATTATTCGATTCAACATGCTTGTTACCAAGCGCCACTAATCAAGATTTGTATCTCTCGATATTTGATGCAATAAATCCATTTAGAACGTATCGCCATTCATATACAGTTGGTGCTGCAGTAGAGAATTTGTCAAATGGTGACGATGTAGTGTAGGATGCTGCAGCAGAAAAATCTTCTACTGATGATGTAGCAGAGGAGATCTTGGGGCAACAAACAAGAAGATGAGATGGGTGACTGTTCATTTTATCCAATATCTGATTATATCAATTTTGATAAATTATATGATGAAACAAAGTTGTTGCAAGTAAGGTATGGCGTGGATCTATACGATCAGAGATTGATGCTTTGGAGATTAATAAGATCTGAGATATAACGAGGCTTCCCCATGAAAAAGTGGCGATAGGTTCTAAATAGATTTATAGCATCAAATATCGAGCTGATGGTACAATTAAGAGATAAAAACTCGATTAGTGGCACTTGGTAACAACAAGATTGAAGGGATAGATTACGATGAGACGTTCGCTCTTGTAGTTCGCATGAAAACTATTCAAACATTTTTGGGCATTGCTTCAGCAAAAGTGGGAATTGCATCAGATGGTTTTACACAATGCATTTTTCATGGGGATTTAGAGGAGGAGATGTATATGAAACCTCCGCCGGGGTTTCGAACAGACGATCTTACGCTGGTATGTCGATTAAGGAAATCTATTTATGGCTTAAAACAAATGCCTAGATGTTGGTTTGCGAAGTTACGAGGTTCGTTGCTTCAATATGGACTTAAACAATCACATTGTGACTACTCACTCTTCTCCCTTCGTAAACTAGGTTCTGAAATTTATGTTCTTGTCTACGTCAATAATTTAATTATTGGTGGTGATGATTCGACTGCCACTGTTGAGTTTAAAGAGTATTTCATATGAAAAATCTTGGGTAGTTTAAATATTTCTTAGGGATTGAAGTAGCAAGAAGTAAAGAAGGCATATTTTTGTGTCAATGGAAATATGTCTTAGATATTGTAAGTGAGGTAGATCTTTCAGACTGCAATCCCGTCCCCAAAATCTTTCCAATCAGAGTCACACCATCTATAAACCTTAAGATTACAATCATAACGAAGAAATATCCCCTAACTCGGTGTTCCTTTCCAATATCGGACCAGTTTCAATGCTGCCTCTAAATAATTATGTCTTAATGCACTTATGAATTGAGACAAGATATAGACCGCATATGTTATATCATGTCGCATCGTGGCAAGATAAATAAGCTGATTGACAACCACTTTTTCTGCTTCCAACAATTGTCTCGAAACATCTTTTCTAATCTTATATGTTTCAGTTGCTTTTCATGATCAACATCTTAAAACTTAGTTGTAATGTCAACAAAAGAAAGAAAAAAAACTGAGTGAGAGTAATTATACAAAAACAACTATGTATTGACCCGTTGTTGTAAACAAAGAAAAACAACTTATTGACCCGTTGCTTACAAAATGACTCATGTGGTTCATTGTTACTACTTTTTTTACCGGATGGTGGAAATGCAAGATATGAACGTTAAAATCAATCCTATGAGCTGTACCAAGTAAAACATGAAAATTTTTGACGGTTTGTACTTATCGTAAATCCGTCGCATAACCACCAGAAATTTCTAACAATTTATAATTGTCGCATAATCATTGGAAATTTCCGTCGGAATAAAAATCCGTCAAAAATTTCGTTAGTTTTAGAATAGTTTTCTTGTAGCGTGTTACGAAAGATATAACAAAATTAATTAATACATAAATTATAATTCAATATTTTATTTTTATTTTTGAAATTTCTTAACAGTATAAAATAATTAAATATTTTAAAAAATTTTAAATTAAAAATAAAAATAAATTAACTGTTTTGTTTGTAAAACTTCCTTATTTTTTGGGTGATTGATAACCACTTTCTTTTTGCTTCCAACAATTGTCTTGGAACATCTTTTCTAATCTTATATATTTCAATCACTTCTTCCAACAACCTTGTTTATTGTCTTATTGGAATCTTCAAACGGTTCGTTTGCACACTAAATGATTGGAGGTTACCAATCAAACACATTGAATGGAGACATAAATACGTCCATGTACAATAATTAATATTTTTATTATCTAAGCCTGACTTTCTTATATATTATTGTTTGCATATTCTCGCTTTTTCCTTTTTTTCCTCGTGCAAATTTCTTTAACCAGTTTTTCTAAGAGAATAAATTCAGTTGATTTTCGTGTGATCAATACCTTAAAACTGAGTTGTAATGTCAACAAAAAGAAAAAGAAAAAAAACTGTGTCAGAGTAATTATACAAAAGAGTATTGACCCGTTGTTGTAAACAAAAGAAAAACGTAATGACCCGTTGCTTACAAAATGACTCATGTGGTTCGTTGTTACTACTATAAAGATATAACACAACTTGAGTGAACAATTAGTAAATAACGTTATATAACATAACATATAACATATAACATATGAACATTATTAGTCATTCATTTTGTGCCGAATCATAGAGAAATATCATAATTCATAATGAAAAATTTCCCATTTCTTGAATTTTACCTTTTCACTGGATGGTGGAAATGCAAGGTATGAACGTTAAAATCAATCCTATGAGCTGTACCAAGTTCAACACCATGAACACCATCTCATCACCTGTATGTATAGTATTCAAAAAGTAATTAAAACCTCGTCTTTCGGATGAAATCTTTGATGATGATCCGTGGTTTTTACCTGGAAGGAAAGTCGTGGCTTGTCTCTTTTGCGCCCATGAGAATCTGCAGAGTTAACAAAACACAGAGAAAAGCAAATTAGCAACAGGCCAAAAAGGCAAGAAGAACAAAGATGAAGCATGAGTCAAGTTTTGGTGTATGTGTGCAATGAAATACATACAAGGCACCTCCACCGGCTGGGCCAAATGATTTGAAAACAGACATAGCAGTCATAGAAATGCCATTAGCAGCACCTCTCTGATTCTGTGGCTGCAGAGTCAAAAAGACGAAAAGTGAGTATGAGCTTGGGCAGAGGAAGTTACCGATGTAGAGAGAATGGAACAAGAACCATACCACGGCCTTGTTTAGTAGGATAAAAAGTCCTGTGACAAGAGAGATCTGCAAATATAACAACCAACCAAAACATATTTTAAAATCTTGCTTATTGTTAAATGAGGAGATATGATGTATAAAGCATCGAGGTTATAGCAAGAACTCACAGACAAAGCGTTTTTAAAGATGGAAGCAAGATTTATAACCAAATGGAGAGTCACCCCTGAAAGCAAAGCTATATAGGGGTAACATGAAAGCAATGGGATCAGCAATACCTGAACAACAAAATGTAAAGAAATAAACACGAGGGGGGTTATTGTAGACAGGCCATTGAACTACTTAACGAAACAACATGCATCATTTACCGCAGAAAGACGTATAACCATAAGGATTCCGAAGGTCTTCTCCAATGGTGGGTATACCAGAAGTTGAAACAACAGAAGCCCAAGTCCTGATAACATGGCAACACAAATCACAAGGAACGTTCAAGGGTAATATGGATAAACAATAACAAACTAAAGAAAAGGAGTTGAAGAATTAGTTAGAAAACAATAAACAGATCAGTACCAACCATGAAAAGCATGAGACCCTGAAAAGGTTTAATTGATAATAAGGAGCATAATTTTGTTTTTGGAGGACTTGTTAGACAATGAGCTCGCTTCATGGAGAAATTTCAAATAAATAGACACATTTTAATGGACTAACCCACCACACAATGTAGGCTACAAATATAGTGTACCTGATATAGCCAAAACTTGGCCAACATCTTGAGATGAGAAGCTCAATCCTCCATAGCTTCTGTCACTGACAGCCCAGAGTGAGAATATCTTGCAAAGTTACCAAAAAAGGGTAAATTACAAGCAAAATTTCCTAAGCTTCACTGATAGGCAGAGCACCAAAAAATATCATATTCTTATAGACACTGAGAAGATTTGAAAGAGAGTAACCTCTAAAACTAACTACGTAAATTTTAAAGGTTATCAGTGATGATACTAACATAGTAAAGAATTAATCAAAAAGCTTCAGTTGATGATACTGCAACGATTGTAGACAAGTGGATTGTAACTCTCTTACCTCTGAGTAAGCTATCTCTTGAAGGGAAAAAACACAATACACGATGATGGTAGCCATCAATGGACGATTTCTCAGGAGACTTGGTTTACTTTCTATTTTCTGGTCATCAAGTACTCCTCTGCTTTCATCATCGTTTAGCTCAGTTGGATTAAGTCTCCTGTGCGCAATTCTACAACGTGTATGAAGTGTTTCCTGTATAATTAAATATATATAATAAAGCTCATCATTGTTAGTTAATATATGCATTTTTAGCCTATCTTCATTCAAATAATAATATGGTCATGTCCTACACACTATAGCTCTGGAACTTCATAAGAACTCATTTTATGATTATAGCATCGCAAATCAATATACCAGATAATAAATTTTGTTCATGAAGAATGATGAAGGTTTTTGAAACAAGTCATAACAAGTATACAATATCTTATATATCATACTCACAGGCAGCCACCAGCATGCGATGAGAACCCCAGTAGCATAGACTGATATAACTAAGTTTGGAAGAAAATATGGAAACCTGTAACGCACAACATCAAAGCACCTATTAAGAAAACTATTTTTTGCTAGCATTTGAAAATGGATGGAGCAAAATAGTAATATATACTACCTCCCAAAAACTGAACTCTGCGAAAATATACTTGGGTACTTTTCTGCAGGCTAAACAAAACATGAAACAGAAACCAAGTTAGGCCAAGCAGAAACACTTCAGGAAGGTGAAAGTTCTATATATTCTAGTTGATCAGATTGAAGAGTCAAGTGTACCTGAGCAAGATAGCCTCCAATAGCAGGACCTAGTATCAGTCCTATACCTCTCGATGTACTCACCTAAACAAAATGCAACGTAACCATTTCTCCTCCAGTTGAAGTAAACATTGGCAATAACAAAGAAATAAAATAAAATTTTGATATAAGCCTCACAACAGAGAGACTAAGAGCATGATACTCTTCACTAACGACTTCTGAAGCATACGCCTGAAACATAACAACAAAGCAAACATCTTTAGGAAGTGTAACATAAATAACAGAAGAAATCTGATACTTATGAACACAAAATGCTTATTCAGGAACATACCCTAATTACTCCCAGTAAACAGTTGAAGCAACCGAGAAGAAACCTAAAGGAAATCGCAAGCCAGAAACTTGTGCTTAGACCAAAGAGGGTATTGAATATAATCCTGAAAAGAAACATAAACCTTCCGATAAAAACACTGCAGAGAATACATCTTTATTCTGAGGAATAAAAGTGTTAAAAATAGTAAAAGCTAACACTGAGAATGTTCCGATTAAGATAATAGGTTTGCGACCATATTGATCAGCTAATTTTCCCCAGAAAATTGAAGTCAAAGCTCTTCCAATCATGAATGATGATCCTAAGAAACAATCAAAAGGTTTTTAAAAGATAGTTGTGCAAGTAACAACAACAAAGAGGTCAAAACATAATATAGAAACAATAAATTACCAACAAAACCAGCATAGAAACCAATATCTTCTTCTTCTTTTGCTATATGAAAGTCTCTGATCTGCCATAAGTCAACACATTTGTGCCATTACTGATCATTCTGAACTCCAAAAAAAAAAGCTAATCAATGGAGTTAGAAGCAAAAACAACAATTTTACCATGAAATAAAGATATGGAAAGAGTGAAGATATTGGGAGAGCTGAGAATACAAAAGCTTTGAAAAATCAGTATCAGAGAGAGATTCGAATTTGAATGGCTTGCACACCATGTGTTTGTAGAAATTCCTAAAAGAGAACAAAAAGGATAAGATATTATTGTTAGACCGGTGCAGAGTGAGACGAGCCAGATGAAGGAGAGGTGTAAGTAAGGGACGCCATGATGATGTTGCTTAGTTCGATCAATGATACAGCCAGGGCAGTTCTGGTCATCGTCTTCTTTGTTCTTCCGCAGCAAAATGGTTCGGGCCTCGTCAGCCATGATCGGAACCACTGAGTAGTAGTGAACTTGAAAAATATAGAATTTCTGAATTTGTTTAAAATTTAAACTTCGGAGAACTCACGCAATGATTTATTTATTTTCTGAAAAAAAAAAAGTTATTCTAAAGGCGCCAGAAAAGCTGAAATGATTCTAAACCACAAAAATCTCAATGGTGGAAAAAGGTGAAACTTAATTTTATTCTTAAAAACATTGGAGAGAATCTGAACTTTGAAAAAACTGCGAATAGTTCTGTACTTCTGTTATTTATCCATTTTTTTATATAAAAGGGTTAATTGGTTGCAAAGTTTGTGGACTTTAGATAATTTTAAAGTTATAACAGTTATTTTTCAATCAATCACACTTTGAAAACTTTTTTTTTTTTGTTTTAAAGATTTAAAGTGATACAAACATTAAAACATGTAAGAAAAAGAAGGTCCTAGTGTACCGGTCACAAAACCAAAAGTAAAGTTAAAAACTAAGTGAATCAAGAAGATATTTGGTTTATTCATCCAACACATGAAAAGATCAATATTTAAGGAAGTCATGTATCAACAAGTAAAGTTAAAAGATATTAGATGGTTACGAGGACTTATCTAGTACTATATTTTCTTAATTCAGTTTTATTCTAATGGGTTTTACAAGTAGGTTTTAATGAGGTTATACTTGTTTTTCTTCTTTTTAATCTATTTTTATTTTTAACTCAGTCCATAAGGAGGCCCAAACAAAAGAGAAAAATTCACGGCGAGATACATCTTCTTCTTCGAGATTCATTTCTTCTTTTTCTATCTTTGATTTCTAGTCAAACAATTAAATCTTATCTCTTTATTTTAAGTTCATGTTCACAATGTAGATTCATGTAACCTTTGCCCTACTCGACTTCTTTATAAACTCAGCCAATAAGGTCAAAAAATCATCCAATTTTTTAATCAAACAACATTTTTCTCTTTTGCTTTCACGCAAACTCTTTTGTTTCTTATGAATCTTTGATTCGTCTAGGTGTGTCATATCATAAGAATCACTGAGGTTTATCAAGTGTAGCCCATAACACTTGAGTGCCCATTCTACCGATCGAGCCGTCGAGAAGACAAGTCGCATGCATTGGTTCTAGGTTTAGTATACCTAGCGTTGGTGTATATTCTATCTTCTTCGTCAAGATCTCCACCGCCTAGTTTTTTGAAGAGCTCAAGAAAAGGGCTTGGAATTTGGTCTAAATGATCGTCTAACTTGAGTCATACACATCTTCATCGAGTCAAGGATTATCCAACCGGTTTTGTTGAGTGTTGTTCCTTGGGAAGAATCGTATCATTTGGTAACAGATCCACTCATAGACTCCACTTCTATCATCACCACCATCATCCATAACCACTGACATCGATCCATCTCCATCTTCATCAACCGCTTTTCCTCACCATCTCCATCATCATCATTGGATCATTCCATCACCATCACCACCGATCTGATCCATCGCCTTCACCACTTCCGCAACGCACCCTTTCACATCAGCACCACCGATCGCTCACTACCACCACTGATCATCACCACTCAACCGCCACCACCATCACATCGTTTAGGCTGTAAAAATTTAAAAGTTACGTAACAATGATTTCAAATATTTTAGGCTGTAAAAATTTTAAAGCTACGTAACAATGATTTCAAATATTTTTTTTTTGTTTTGATAATTAAGTAATAAAACAATTCAAAGTAAATTATTAATTATAGCCAATTGATAAATTTATGTTGAAGATCTGATCGAAAAATCACACATAGAGAAAATATTTAAATGAAGATAGCGAACTATTAAATTAATAAATAACACATAGCTAATTAATAAACGAAAAAATCATACGAAACCAATTAATAAATTTATGTAGAAAATCAAAATAAATAATAAATGTGTTATGAGATATCTCAACACAGAAATTCTTGAACATACTTAAATTTTCAAATTTCCAAATCCCACAAACAACATTAGCATCATCTTCCCGTAATATCAAGGTAACGAGGCCATGAATTTAAAATATAGTGACTTTTGAGTGTTTCTCCATCAAAAAGTATTTTTAATTTTAACTAAGTTATAATTTTGTGTTTAAACTAAGTATAATTGTTTTGACTAAAAATGATAGTTTAATTGTATTTTAACCTTTCAGAACTTCTTTAAATGGTCAGACGATACGACAACTATATTTCTTAAATTTGTGATTATGGAGCAACATAATCATGACACTAAAGGTGGTTGGTTTACTGCTATGCAATAACAAAATGTCGTTCCGAATTTTAATGACCAATTTTGAGGTAATTTGGATTGAAAACAAATGAAATATTGTTTGGATTGTTTGAGGAGTTTGTACCAAATTTTTTGTAATATTTATCTTTATAATGTAGAAGCTCCCAAAGCGAAACACATTCGCTCTAATTTTATTCGGGTTGTACCATTTTTTGATGAAATTTTTGATAAATAATTATTTTTTATGAGTTTTATATTTTATTCCTTAAGATTTTATTACTAATAAAAATTATTTATGAGTTTATGTTATTATTTTGATTTAAAGATGATATAATAAATTTTATTTTTGTGACACTTTTTACAGTTTTGTTATCAGTCAAATATTTTAAAATACTTAAAGTCACAGTTTCTACATGTTTTGTTGCCAATCAGATTTTTATAAATATTTAAAGTAACAGCAACAATTTCTACAACCAATTTTGTACAGCCAAAAGTTTACATCGATTTTATGCTCAAATTAGCTTCTTTTGGAATGTTAATATCGAAACAAAAGGATTTGGAGAAAGTTTTGGAAGCTGCCTTTGGCAAAAGAGTTTTTTCGAGTACAGATTTGCGATGGTGCCTCTTCTTTCTTTTGGTTTAATAATTAGTTGCGAGGAGATTCCCTTATAGACATCACGGGAACCTTTGGTTTCCGTAGTCTGGGAATTCAATGAAACGCAAGAGTTGTAAAGACGGTGAAGGATGGAAGTTGGAATTTTAGAGTTTTTCTGGGTATCACCTCTCAGATTTTGACACAAAAGATTCAGGCTCTCCAACCTCCGCATACATATCTTTGCCGCTTTGGACCAGGAGAGTATCGTAATCATATTCCATGTGGAAGATGTGGGATCACATACGTGAAGCGGGTTCTCATGTGTACTTAGGAATTTGTATAATGTAAGGGATTATATTGGGTCAGATTCTTATATGAAACAACAATCTAAATAATTTTGTATAAAAAAACTGGATTTTATTGGATAATCGGAGTTACAAATCGAATGGGAGATTGCAAATTACAAAGAGAATGAGAAGTGAAACAATATTAGGGTTCTAGGTCTAGATGCCGTGTACGTTGAATGATCTTTGATCCTTCTTTTATAGACCCATTCATATTGACTTCCATGAATCATGCTTCCTTCACTTGCTTTTATATTGACTTCCATGAATCATGCTCCACGAACCAACGACCACCACGTATATAACATGAAACAAACGCACTATAGATTTACAAACACTTGCTTTTCTTCAACATGTTTCAAGTACAATTAGTGGCGTAGCTGGCAAGACCCATTAGTTCAGGTCCCTCCAATCTTAGGTTGTTCTCAAAGCTGTTACCAATGGAGTTTTACGTTAGAAAACAAACACAAAATTCCAATTTTACCAAACACTTTGGTCAACTCATTGTTAAGGGATAAAGGAAGAACTTACTTTTGCAAAGGAATGTGTTCAAAAGGTCCTTCTACAGGAATCGTTCCACACAAATCATTGCCTGAGACATCACTGCCCAAAAGAATCACAAAGTTTTTGATCAATCAGGAGAACCAAAAGACTTTAAAGACTTGTGAGGCAAAGACTTACACAACTTTGAGGCTTGAGATAGCCGTGAGTTCTCTAGGAATTGGACCTGTTAATCGGTTTTCGTTAAGCCGCCTGCCATATTAAGCAATTACTCAGAATTCGAGAGTCATAGCACAGAGTGACATAATAACATGCCTTACCAACCAATAAAAATCGTAACTACTTGTACTAAACATCATAGTCTTGTCCGCAAAACTTACAGAAAGACGAGTGACTTCAATTTTCCCGGTGAGATTGTTGTTTTACAGATCCAAACTGATCAGACTCTTCAGATTTCCAAGTTCAAAAGGTACAGTTCCTTGAATCTTGTTTTTGTAGAGTTCACTGTAAGAATCAGAGGAATATACATTGTTTATCTAATACATGATACATTCAGATAATAGAAACTTTTGGTACACAATATAGTATACACATTACAACTGGTAATAGAAAACTAAATCATCAGAGAATCAAAATAGTGATGATGGCCCATACAGATATTGTAAATGTTCAAGCTTCCCAAGTTCAGGTACAAGATGTCCAGATAAGTTTGAATTTCCCAAATCTCCGCCAAAAAATGTATAATCAAAGATAAATATTAAGAACATAATTATGAATATTAAAGAAACCCAAAATTTAATTAATCTACAATAGAAAAATAAGAAGCCAAATCCAATGAACTGAATCATATAATCGAACCAAGTAATCAAAATTAAGATGATACTGATTGATTCTATTTAGATCCTTAATTAGAAGCATGGCATAGTTAACTATAATTACTAAATGGTGAATTGTAAGTAGAAGAGCTTACAAAAGAACCGAATTCAAGTATAAACGAATCAAACGTGAGAGAGGATCTTACAACCGAGTGACTTGGTTGTGTTGATTACAAGTAATATGAAACCAAGTACAAGGATTAACAAGAGTTGAATCCCAGCTTTGAAGAACGTTGTCTGGATCTGATAAGCTTTGGCGAAATATGTGAAGAGCGTCGCCTTCTGAGTTTGCTTCCGTTAGGCGAAATACGGATAATGTTAGGATTAGAGAAGCTGCTAAGAGCTCTCGTCGACTGTTTTGCGCCAGCATAGTTAATTCCGGAGCTTAATTTGTGAGACGAAATTAGGGTTTTGGAAATCTGACCTTTTCAAACCTCTTTCTAGTTTCTAGTTTTGTCTAGTCGAAGAAGAAGTAAAGACTGGTTCTGTCTGAAATATCTTATTTTTTAATTATTTAATTTTTTTTCTTTTGGTCTTTTTCATTTTTTGTAATGGAAATTTTGAATTCTAAGCAAATCATTTCTTTTAAAAATTTTAAAATTTGATATTACGTGTGGAAAATGTTCAGAAGCTCCAGACTCAAGTTATATACATGATAAATAGTTTTCCAAAAAATATACTTGTTCTGGACTTCTATTACATTTTTTATGGCGATATTTTTTCTATATTTTAGAACAGTACTATACGATTAATGGATATTGACAATTTAAATATTGATATCAATTTTCAAATTTGGAGATGGCAAGTCAAAGACGTTGAGATGCTTTCTCGTGCTCAAAATTAAAAGTAAGAGTCTTTGATTTCCGCAAAAATATCCAATTTTCACACGGTAAGCTAAGCTGGTAAGTGGATTGACCATTTGAGTAAGAGTACCTCTGATACTATATTGCAAATAATTTAACATACGTACGGTAACAAAATGGGTCAAAATCTATGGTTTGATTCGGTCTATTTATATTTTAGTGGATTTGAGTTAAAATTTTATATATATATAAATAAATAGGTTTTAGTGTGTTAATTTTAATTAGTTTGTGAGTTTAGTGGGTTAATTCATTTGGGTTATGGGTTACTTATGGATATACTACTAAAACAAAAAATAATAAATTTTAAAATATTTTTTAGTATTGCCTCTCATGTTTTTAACAAATATCTGAGTCGACTTCTTTTTCAAATTTTAGTTTGTAATAGATCTTGATTATTTTATTATGTTGATGATAAAAAATAAACTTATCATATATATTCATTATTTGTTGATATTAGGTATTATTATTATTATCATACTTAAATTACTAATTTTTTTCAAATCATTTTTCATTAAATAACAAAGAGGAAGATAAAATCAAAATGTCATAATATGCATCAAAATAAAATGCAAGTGTTATTTAAATTAAGAAACTTTTTTTGGTTTTATCATTTTATGGTTTTATGAATTTTTGATTCTAGGATTTTATGATGCTTTTATTTATTTTAATAACTATATATTTTACTTTAATTTGTTATTTAGAAATTCCTGTTAGTTTTATAATTATATAGCATGTTTTGGATTTTTTAAAATTATTTTTAGTTTTTATATGGATAACTCATTTAACCAATAGATTTAATGATTATGGATTTGAGTATATAAATTTCAACTCATGAAATAAATAGACAAGTTAAATTTACGTATATAAATCTCAAACCCAGATAAGTTTGGATCGGATTATCCATTTTGACATCCCTAAACATATGTATCTTACAAATCACAACAGATATATTAATTAAAATTTTTAATTAGTTAATAAAAAAAAATTCTATAAAGCTCAGACACACTGCACTATCACAAAATAGGCTACATGACTCCATATTAATAATTTCATTTACATTTTAAGATGTTTTGATTAAATTTTTATAATTTAAATGCCGTATATAATATCCTTTTATTTCCAATATGTACAAGAGATCTAACAATCTAAGTTTGTATCTCGTATCAAAATTATCAACTTCTTTCACATTATATATTTTTGTATTATACGGCATCTAATAAAATGATATTTGAAAATCTTAATTTCTATTAACAAACAAACAAGATGTCAAAAAAAAGAAATTTTTTTGTAGTATTGTACATGACTTTTAAGAAAACATTAAAGACTACGTAAGCAATTTTTATTTTTTTGATAAAAAACTTTCTATTAAATGCAATGGAAGTGTTACAAGATAAAATACAAAAAAAGTAACATTTAGGCTTAACAATAGAAGGGATTGTGCATAATTAAGAATCGTAAAATATTAGAAATCAGTATAACTCACACCTAAAATGTAGCTCAAAAGTGGAGGATTGCTAATAGTTTATAAATACCATATTATTTAAGCATCCAACCGATGTGGAACAATTCCAATACATCCCTCATGAAATTTGTGCGACTGAACATCCACGGGTGTTCGTACAATCAAAAATTTAGCCTACCTCTGATGCCATATTAGAAATGGGCATAACTCTCACATAAAAGCTACCTCAAAAGTGGAAGATTGCCACATACTTTATAAGAACCACATTATTCAAACATCCAACCGATGTGGGATAATTCCAATAGATACAACAAAGATACTTAGAAGTCGAAATTTTAGCTTGAAGACCGCGAGACCCCAAGAACTTGTGAGAAGCCATACTTACCTAAGTTTAAACTGGCGGCTATAGCAACACGGAGGCGGATGATCTACTCTTAACAGATCCAATGTGTTACTTCAAACCCAAACATGAGCAGGCCCGAAGCAAGATCACATAACCAAAGCACCGAGCCCAATAAGCAGCTTAGAAAGACAACTGACCAGACCCAAGACAAGATAACTCGATTGCAGAACCAGCGATAACCCACTTCAAACAATGGACGAGGAAATGGTCATGTAGAAACTAGCATACCGAAGGGAGAGAACCAAGCCAAATTGAGACAAGGGAACACATGATGGAGAGAGGGTTGGAGGTACATCACGGCTTAGAAAGTAGAGAGGAGGTAGGAAGCACTCTCCGAGAAGCAAAACATCAACCATCCTCAACCAAATGCGAGCCCAACATATAGTAAGGAGGCAAATTAGACAGCATTGAACTAGCCGGCGTAAGGAGGCTCTGCTCTAGACGTTGAAACTCAATAAAGAATTGTGTCCAATTCGAGGAGGCTGGGGAAAAGGATAGAGATCCCACATCAAGGAGGAGACAGAGCCCAACGAGCCAACAACTGCGTCGATTAGTCATCGCAAGATGCAGAGAGGAGGAGGAAGAAACACCTAAACAGAGACTTGAACAACACAACCCCCAGAGCAGAACATTCCACTTCAAAAACCAGAGACCCAGACAGGCAGAGATCAATTCTGGAGAGCATATACACAGACAAACACGAACCAGATCCGAAGAGCCAACACCCTCGGGACTAGTGACAACCTAAGCTAATCGCAACCACAATACACTACCAAGCTTTACCAAACGAGAAGCGAAACATAGATAATCACTATATAAGGATGGTCCTTGAGCAATACCAGTTAGAGATCACCCACTTCTAATAAACCTTACGCGAAGCTAAAGCATGGACTTACCGTTGTAGAACAAAACCCAACTCAGTCAACTGAAAGACGCCGTTCTAGAGCGAGAAATGAGAGAGAGGGCCAGGGAGGTCACCAATCCCAATGAGAAACACCGGAGAGCACCCGACACCATGACTAGAGATATGAGGAAGTCAAAACCAGAACTCGGGAGCATTGCCTTGAACCTTCAAGAACTGGCAGCCGAAGAAGTAAATCAATAAAACTCATTGTTTATATATAACATATTTAGATGCAAGTTGTTTAATCTTAGGTTGTTATTCTTTTTTTTGAATTTAATGTTAAATTATATTCAAAGTAAACTTTTTACAATATGTGAAACAATTTTAAAAAGTTTTTGAAAGAACAAAAGCTTTAGGTTTGAATGTCGAATGTGGTTTCTTTGTTAAAACCCAAAAATGGAAAAGTCAATTGGGACAAAACCAGTTTTTGGAAAAAATAGTACAAACCAATTTCGAAAGAGCTGAAAAAATCAAAATAAAATCGAAAGAAGAGGCTGAAATAGTTGATGAACAAAATTCCACTATGAAAATCCTTTGATGATCTGCTATCTTGTTGCGAACCATGTTTCCATTCCTTATTGATATCTCTAGTCTCCCATTGCTCGAATAGTTGAGAGTCTATTTTGAACTTGCTTATCAATGAACTTGGTGAGAGATGTGTGAGCTGTAGTCGGGTCGCCATATCGCCTACTATTTTGCTCTCTCCAAATCGAATGTATTGCTGTTTGAAACACATATCTCAATAAGAACAATTTTAGCTTACCTAGACGATTGTCGAGTAAGAGAACTAGAACATCATCCTACTGAACTGTGTACTGACTTTGAAGAAGCTTGCTAGGCAGCAAATGCCAAACCTTAGATGAATATGAGCATAAAAAAATTGTGATTATGTATCTCCCATGGCTCCACACATAGTGAGCATCCCGTTATGTTAATCTTAGGTTGTTATTCATAATATCACTATAGGAAATCTTCAAATACCATCTTAGATTCCATGTTAAATAACAAACTATGATGAATATGCGACAACCCACTTATGTGTTTGAACTCGAGCATTAGTATTTATTCTTTTTGAACACTAATTCACTTCATTTTCCTTCTTTACCTGAAAACTTGTGTTCATTTTCCGAAATCCACTTAATCTTCCTCATCGTAAGCTATCAAAACCTATAATAGACAATATGCATATAACTTCGTTACTCGGTCTAGAACTCATCCAAATTTATTTATTTCATACTTCATTCTCCACCCAATCATGTTGTAAACTACTTAGTATCGGAAAACCATGGATAGATAACTTCTTATACAATGAGGCTTCTTTCATTTCTTATAATCTTATGATTCCTTGTTTATGTAATAACTTGTCTTGGCCAGGAATAAAAGGTGGAGAGAGATTATTATACCCTAACTTAATTATGCCTTTGGGAATGAGGACCGATATCTTCTAACTCACATCTCGAATATGTGCAAATGATATTGGATTATAGTCCGGGGTTTGTAACGGTTCAGTCAGGTGCTACTTGGGCAAAAGGTTTATTTTGGTTTGATAAACGTTGGATATGTTGGAAAGGTTCATCTATTGATGTTTTTGATGTATAAACTGGAGTAGCTAACTAGATTTTAATCTTACGTTGTTTAACACATCAAATATTTTTGTTTAAACTCCTAAAATACATAGATGAGCAAGTCTTTATCACAACGAGAATTGATGATAAACATCTATGTGAATATATCGAATTTGTTTTTTTAATGCGTAATTAATCCTCTAAATTCAAATGAGAGTTTTCAAATCTTAAGTTGATATTCATAATAGTGAATGCTACAAAAATAGATTAACTATATGTTCGTGATTTGAATTCTAAAATGGTGGTAACTTATTTCTTATTCGATTATTTGTTTCTACAATTCATGTTTCTCTACAAATTATCCTAATGGCTCTTTCTTACATATTCGTTGTATAACTAATTGGTATACGTGGATTTGATCTCTAATATATTGTTTGCATTTGCCGTATTTCTTTTGGGTTAAAATATGTAAAATCATGAAATAAAATAATTTTATCTAATATTGCAAAGTAGAAAGCGTTTGTTTTAAATAAGGATATTTGTAAAATGATAATTATAATGATAATGTATATTTTAAATAGATTTGAAGATATTATGAACTAATTTATTTTATGCAAGTTTTAATCAAACTTGAAACAGTCATAAATCAGAATCCACTGTCCATGAAATATATTTGGTTAACTAACGTTCAGAATTCACTATACATCCACATAAAAATTTCATATGATTTGATTTCCCTTAAATCCGATTCGGGTTTGTTTCTCATCATGCTAAAGAAAGTAAAGAAAAGAGACATCCAAACTAAGAAAGAGGTGTTCTGATGACCAAAAAAAAACTAAGAAAGATGTGTTCTTTGAGAACCACAAAAGCTAACGTTATGAACGTGGAAGACCAAAACAGCTGGAAGTTATGAAGACGGTCATGTGGTTGCTTATCTAATTCGGTAAGAGAATGGTGGCTTCATTAATTACATCTATACCTACAGTTTTATATCTTCATATATTCACATTTTGTAAACTCTGTGAACCAAAATGTTTAACTAAAAATTGTGTCGTTATGAAATATATCAAAAAATATATCTCTTATTTGTCTTACTATATTTGTTCAACATGTGCTCTCTCTTTAATGCGTTCGAACGCTTTCCTACGCATCAACTGCCAACTCAATATAGTAACGCATTGAGAAAGAATCTCAATTCAACCGACAACAAATAAATTTAGGCTTTGAATCCGCCTAGATTTTTGGTTTTAACTTTTAATTTTTCTTTAAGTAGTTGGGACTTATAATTGGTAAATTTGTAACCCATTGAAATAGAAACACAGAAACATATGTCTATGGATTTAGCTGGAGAGCTAGACCGAAAACTTAGTTCAAATCTAGTTTATAAGACATTTTGGCCATCTTACTCACCATGTGATTAGTCGAGCTAGTTCGGGTCACCTGGTTAACAATAAAAAAAACATATTAAGTAGATTTTAGTTTATCAAACGGAATATGAAAAGTTATAAGGCAAATATTAGTTTTTTTATTTTATTTTAGAAAAACTAATTTTCTAAAATTTTGATTGGCTAGTTAAATGAATTTAAAACAAAAAACAGAACCAAAACATTCACAATCTTATGAATGTCTATTCCAGATTCAATTTATTAAAGGTCAATCAGTGCAATACAAATTTGAAACAAAATCGAATTAATAAAACCAAAAATTCAAAATGTTTTCTTTTTCTTTTGAAAATCTAGTTTCGCTATATTTTATCAATAAAAATAATGATTGAATTTTATATTCCCCGTTTTATCTAACCGAACCAAATCATTTTTAGTTTCTACTTCTGTAATAGCATTATTTTCTGAACATAACAAACAGTAAAACCAAATAAAATGAACCGAATCGAGAACAATAACCGAAATGTTCACCTAAAGGTCCCAAACAATCTACTACTAAAATTTCTAAATATATTATCATTTGGTTTATTTCTTTGCATATTTGCATAGTTCGTTCGTCATTTTCAGGGTATGTCGGACCAAAGATTTCGTATCAACCCATTCGTATAATCCTGCAAATAAAGCATTCATGTGATGTAATATAACTGTTTTAAGAGGCATTTTATGGATTGTGCTTATAGTACCATCACAATTTCTTATCCATTTTGCCATTTTCCAACACATAAAATTTTCTTTCATTGATTCGATTTGGCCACCACTGCTCATTTTAATATACTCAACAAAATAACCAATTCATAAATTTAAAGAACCTTTAGAAAACAGAAAACAAGAAAGAGAGGGTAGGTGGTAGTTATAAACAAGCATTTATGGCATCTAACTATAATAAATCCTATAATATAGCTTTGTTTCAGCTCACAAGATTTATTCACATTAGGTCTCTCTAACCAACGCCAAAAAAAACAATGTCAAACTTTTCAGTAATCGTCGCTATTCTCATCGCAGCCTCACTAACCGTACACGTGTCAGCACAAATGGGTATGTCTCCGGCGTCAGAACCGTCGGGAGCTCCAGAACCAGACTGCATGACAAACCTAATGAACATGACGAGCTGTCTCTCGTATGTTCAGGTCGGAGAAGGTGGTGGTGCGGCCAAGCCGGACAAAGCGTGTTGTCCCGCGTTGGCAGGGCTGGTGGAGAGCTCGCCGCAATGCCTTTGTTACCTCCTCTACGGAGACATGGCGGCTCAGTTTGGACTCAGTATTGATAAGGCAAAGGCTCTTAAACTCCCCGGAGTTTGTAAAGTTGTCACTCCGGATCCTTCACTTTGTTCACGTATATCTCCTCCACTTTCATTTTATTTTATTTTTCTTTTTAATTTTATGGTAGTTGTTAAATCAATACTCTTGCATGCAAATATAGTTCTAGGACTACTAATGAATATTAAAGAAAGAACAAACTCACTGTATATGAGTCTTTTTTGTTTTTGATCAGAATCTAGTATATTGAGTCTATGAGAAATAAATTGAAGGAAACTTTTTGATAAATATTTAACAAAATTTTCAAAAGCATGAAACTGATAATTATTTTTAGATTCATTATTTTATTGATATTGATTTTTAGGTCATAGAAATAGTTAATTTGTCTCATAGACTTTTTTTTGAAAAGAAACAGTTAATTTGTCTTAATTGAATTTTAGAAAATAAAATAATGTGGATCTAATTCTATGATCATGACTCATCCACACCGACACAAGGTCTTTGGAATGAACGAAAATATTCGTGTATATGTATTATAATATTATACTAATGTTAGAATCTGAATAATAATTTATTGTTTTTTTTATCAACAATTATATATTAATTAAATATTTTATTGTCTTATTAATGTTAGAATTTGATTAGCTCTAATAATAATTAATAGAAAAATGGGATATTTTTATGTTATCGGGTGGACCATCTACCCTCACACATTTAATGCTTCTGTCGGTCTCACAGCGAAGAATATCACATGTTTCCTTCTTATTGTCTTAATTTTATTTTGCTTTTTGATATAAATTTGGCCCACAACTTTATAAACCATCTAATAAAACTATTTTCATCCCTAACAAATCTTTCTAGATTTTTTATTAATATTTTTATTATAAATTATATCAGTAAATATATTTAAAAAAATTCTTTTTAAGAATCGGTTTTTAAGATTCTTAATTAAAAATCAATTTTTTTAAAAAAATTTCTTAAAACACAGTTATCAATATAATTTATATTTTTTTAATTTTAAGAATTCCTCTCAAGAAACTCTTAAAAACCTCTTATTGTTGAGCTCATCAGATTCATGCAACGTATGGTAAATGTATTTGAACTTTTAAGGAAACCAATTTTATTTATAATCTATAATTATTAGCAGTTAAAGACACCAAGTTCTTAATTATTGAGGGGTGGCACAAGATGATTTTTTTAAAGAGTTACAATTAATTTTCTGGTAACAGTGTTTGGACTTGGAGTTCCAGTTGGAGCACCTGTACCTATAGGCAACGAGGGAGCCTCTCCACCCTTTGCTCCAGGTCTGGTTTCAGGTAAACGATCGACTTCATTTTTGCTTAAAGATTTTATTGTGGTTTGTTCCGGTTAAAGAGAAATCTCATCAAAGTAAAATCCAATTAATTATATTCTTTTTCTTTTTAAGAATTAAGTTAAACCTTTGTATGTATTTGTTGTTGATTTTTTTTTCTGTGAATTATACATTTATACTGTCGGTTTGGTTTGGTTTGGTATTTTGTCTACCATTAATTGTGATGATTGAAATTGGATAGGTGCGGAATCACCTGGAGGAATTGCGTCGGGTCCTTCAGCTGGCAGAGCGAGCAATGCTCAAAGCAATACACCTTATTCTCTATTTCTCAATCTTATAATTTTCCCATTAGCTTTTGCACTTTATATCTATTGCTGATTTAATTCTCTTCCAAACCATTAACAACACCATTATTTTTATTGTAATTTTCATAAAAGATTATTGTTGCTTTTGTAGGGTATGTTCTTGAATTTATTACTTTGTGTATCCACGGATTATTTCTTCATTCATCTTACTGAATAAAGATTGTTGGTTTTTTTCTATGATCGGGAGATACTAGACCAAAACCCTAACTATTTTCTAGGATTTGCAACCACTAATCGCTATGTTAAATTTTATAAGGATATATCTAATCATCATGGTGATGCGTAGAAGTATACAATTACATAATGAATGTTTGAGATGGTCACAAGGGTCGAAAGAAATCAACTATGATTGCAAGAAGACTCTTTCAACAATCTATCGTCCAAAATAAGAAAGAAAGATTGTCAAAATAAAATATCAATTGGGTATACTATGTACGCTACCAAGAAGTTTTGATGCCTATTTACAAAAAGTGGACCGGATAATTTTAGATCTAGAATTAAAAACGTGTAATACCTTATTAGCAGATATACTATTGTATTAAAAATCACCCATTAATCTATGTCTCGGTTTTATGCACGAGATTGCTTATTTGATCGAATTACACGTGGAAAAATCTAAAGTATAAAACTGCTCTAAATGTGTTCGGTCATGAAGTGGCTAAACCGGAAAGTCCATCATTGGATGAAAAATCTGATTTGGATCACACAGCAAGTTATGTTACTGCAAGTAATATGTGGTCAGATTCAAAATATATCAACAAATGTAATGGATCGGTTTGACTGGTCAAAGAAAAGACTACTTCTAAAAAAAGTTCGAGGATTTTAAAACGTCAAATGAAAGCCAATTGAGTTACTATTTTTTAATATAAACGTTGCCTTTTTATTTTTGTTCCCCATCGTTTGAACAGCTTTCAGTTTTCAGTTGTAGAAACTAGAAAGCGTATTTACTTAGACAGAGGAAAACTCGCAACTCAAGAAACAAGATCTACTCATTCTCCCTTTGTCGTTTTTTATTTCTTTGTTTAGTTTGTCTCATTGATTTCTGCTACCAATCCTAATTTGAATCCATCCACGAGAGATAAGAAAAGGTCATAGGCAAATAAGGGTGTTGTTACCAAAAGATTGGTGATCTAGTAATAGTATTAAGGAAAGTTGTGTTTTTTTTCTATCTCGAGTGCAATCCGCTTTACCACAGAGAATTACTTTTAAATTAAAAATTTTAAAGTCTAATTCCGAATATTGCAAAAGATTATGGTAAAAAATCTGAAATTTTTACAGGGAATTCTTACAATATACTGAAGAAACGGTTTGATATATTATATACTTTGACGAAATTGTTTTTAAAAAAATGTTTTCATTTTATTTTTTTAATTTTCATATACTTTGACGAAATTTAGATATATAATAAAAAACAAAACTTGAACTTTTATTAGGAGGATGGGGAGGTGGTTTTGACTTAGGCCCAAGGATGCAAACTCATTACAGACCAGTGTTCGATTCTACCATGCGCATACATCACGCATAGATCATTCGATCATTTAGGCTTCAATAAAATCATTTTCAAAGGACTCAACCTCAGTATTAAATCTTAAAAATTGAAATGTTACCATCACTTTTATCAATATAAATGTTGAAGACTTAACACAAAGTGTACACAACCCTTAATTAACTGACCAATTATTTAGTAATCTTTGCGACTTTGCCCAACAAGAACAATCCTCCATTGAAACAGAGCATCCACCCAAAAAATGAAGGCTCTTAATGGTTTTTTTGCTCCTTTTGATCATAGCTTTTGCCATTTTTCAATCAGTCCAAGCTCAAGATGAATCAGGTTCTTACTCTCTTTTTTTTTTCCGGTTGATGGCTTTGATTCCTCTGTAGCTTAAGCCCCCATCTTTTTAAAGTTTGCTTTTTCTTGATATATCTTAGAAGAAAATTTATTGTGTTTATAATATGACATATGATAGCATTAAAAGTTCTAACACTCGTATAATATAAACTTTTCTTAGTTTTAATAATCCTCTAACACAAGGAAATATAGCATAATGATAATACAAAAAGGTGTCGAATTTCTAGAGAGTATTCATCCGTTCACATACTTGCAAATGACTAGTCAAGGTGGGTCTCACGAGTTTTTGCTGTTCCAGGAGTAAGTTATCTCGCATGCTTAATCCGCAGGATACATATTGCTATTTTTTAATACATGATTATTAAATTTTCATGAACAGGGTTCATCAGCATGGATTGTGGGTTGATCCCAAGCTATGTGGAGAGGACGACAAATATAACATACTTATCAGACGCGAATTATATCGACAGCGGAGTGGCCAGGAGGACCAATGAAACGTTAAGGAAGCAATTTCAGCAACAAGCTTGGGAGGTAAGAAGCTTACCGGAGGGTCAAAGAAACTGTTACAACTTCAACCTCACAAGGAACAAGAAACATCTGATAAGAGGAATGTTTTTGTATGGGAATTAGGAAGATTTGAATCACATAGGTCATACCAATTGGACATCTGTTTCAATCCAATCAGCGGAAACTGCTTTATTCCACGAGATCATCCATGTCTTAACACAAGACCGTCTCCAAGTTTGTCTTGTCAAAACAGGAGAAACGACCCTGTTTATTTCATCCTTGGAACTTCGTCTGTTGAACAATAACATTTACGTCATTCCAAGTGGATCATTGATGTGACATAGCGGAAGTTTCGACAGATATATACAAGATTATTCGTTTAATATAAAAATATCCGAATAAACTAAGTTTTTTTTTTTTGTTGAAATATCTTTACGTCTACCGAAAACAAGGATTGATAATATATTTTTATTATTGCTTATAAAACTCTTTAAACACATTAATCAAAACTAGAAGGCTATTTATATAAATCCAAAAATTCTAAAAATTATTTTAAAATTCCTAAAAATACTTCAAAATAAACTAGGATAATTACTAAAATATAATATAATTAAAATAAAAATACTTTGTTTTTATCATAAATTTATGCTGCATCAGATTGAAATATTTATTGGGCCACGAGGTAACAATTATATCTATTGTTATATATACGATAAATATAATTTTTTATAAAGTTTTAAATATAAGATTATACCATAATCAGTTGTTTTTTTCTTTTAATAATTAAGGTTATCGTAAACCGAATCCTATACTAATCCCTGAGACCTATGATTTTTATTTTATTTAAGACTGAATAGTTAGATAATTCCAGGTTTTAGAGAACTCATTTTGTGGCCTAAACAGAGCGAATCCTCAACAAAATAAAATCATTTACCTACTTCCACTTGCCACTTGGTTTTAATATTTGGATTTTTAAATAATAAAACCAAACAAATCATTAAATAAAATTCTGTTTGGTTGTCCAGTTTTTTTTTTGTTTGAAAATAACAAAAAGAAGCGTCTCTTTTCTCTTTTTCTCCAGGTATGATAAAGTCATCCACGTCATAATCCGGGAGAGATCAATTTCTTATATGTCATTTTTGGCGAAAACTTATTCTTATATGTCACCCTCTATTTTTCCATTTTTTTCACATTTAATTTTAATGGTAAAACGTGAACAATTACCAAAAACCCTTGTGGTATTTGAAAATTTACAATTTCCAACCCAAACAGATCCGATTGAAATAAATCAAACCCAACAACCCAATGGATCTCATTTAATTTTAAAATTGAAAAAAAAAACCCTCAACGCATCCCACTTGTTCTCTTCGCGAAAAAAGAAAACCTGGGAAACAACTTCTCCATATCCTCTTTACTTCGCGAAATCGGCTATAACTCTCATCCGCCGGAGCCGTAACCAACTCCTCAACATCCGCCGTCGCCTCTTTCATCCGCCGTCATCGCCGTAAGCTTCTCAAACGGTAATTTCTCAAACCCTAACTTCTCCATTCGTAATTTCGTGCTCTTCTTTCAAATTGGTAAGTGCTAACCTCTTATTTGTACCATTTGTACCAGTTGCGTTCTTGTGATGAGAAATTTTGTTGAGAAATTTTGTTGGTGTTGTTGTTTTTCAGCAATTGCTAGGGTAAGAGACAAGGATGGTACTTATGAATCAACCAAAGAAAAGGATCCGAAAAAGGTTGAAGAAGAGGATCATTCGAAAGAAGATGAAGATATGGTTAGTGAGGAAGAAAATGATGTGGAAAAAGAGACAAATGATACTGAAAATGAGGAGACGAAGTCAAACGAGGAAGAGGAAGTGGAAAGAGCAGAGAATGAAGATGATGAGGAGACAAAGTCAAACGAGGAAGAGGAAGTGGAAAGAGCAGAGAATGTAAGTGATGAGGAGGAGGAAAATGATGCTTCGGAACCTACAGCATCATCGGAGGTATGTACATTGATTTATAATGGTGAAAGTTTGGAGAACTAGTTAGAAAATTTGGATATTTTGTGGTTTATGGTTAACTAGAACAACTAGTACAAATGTGTTTTATTTGTGGTTTACGGGTAACTAGAACAACTAGTACAACTTAGAATATTTTGTGGTTTATGGTTAACTGAAACAACTAGTATAAGTAGTAAATATTAGGAATACTTAGGATCAGTTTGTTAATAATTTTGGTTTGAATTTGCAGGATGATGATGATATGCAACCACCGCAGCCAGAGAAGCTGTTCTTTGGTCAGAGTGAGTACCAAAAGTCTTGCAAGATAGCTACAAGGTGTAGTGTAAAACAGGTGGTGCAATACATTGAGGAAGAGTTTCCCTCTGAATTGAAGTGGTTCAAGAAACATGATCAGTTCAAGCATGTATTCCACATGCATAGGCAGCCAAACCACATGCTCCAAGGAATGTGGATGCTTCTTCTCCGAACAGCATGTACGGAGAAGGAAAATGAGTGTTGGTTTGTGGTGAATGGAGTGCCGGTTAGGTATTCTATCAAGGAGCACGCATTGTTGACAGGTTTAAACTGCCATGACTACCCCGTGAATTGGAAGAAACTGGGTGACATCAAATTTATTGAGAAGATTTTTAAGAAGAAAAAGGGGATCAAAATCTCAGATGTGGAAGAGAAGCTCGAAGAGATGATGAAGAAGAAGGGGTGTATTGACAGGAGGAAACTTATTATCTTGTATTTCTTATGCAAGGTAGTGAAAGCTAAGTCCAAGAGTGATGGAAACATTGATCCCTTCCTTCTTAGTGTTGTAGATGATGTGGATGCGTGTGAGACTTTTCCTTGGGGGCGTTTCACCTTTGATGATCTTATGGAAGAGATTAGGCGATTTGTCAAGAGTTTCAAAGGCGAAGTAAAACCAAGACAGCAAGCCTCCTTTAGTGGATTTATTTTCCCTCTTGAGGTAATATTATTAATTCATTCAATCAAGATAATGTATTTTTTCTTTAATGAATATTTTTGAGATATTGTAACTCAATGTGTAGGTTCTTGCATTCGAGTGCATTCCACATCTTGGACGTAAGTTTCGAGATGTTGTACCCACTGAGAAGGATTGTCCCCGGTTGTGCAAGCATAAGTTCTCCGAAAGTTGCATGAAAGGTTTTCCATTGGAAGACATTAATGAAGAGCTTGGAAACACAAAGGTTAGAGTTTGTTGTAATATTATTTGTATTTTTATCCATTATGAGATTGAATGAAGTAGAATGAATTGAAATTCACAGGATATCACGAGCATCCTTGAAGCCGACTCTTATAAGAAAGCTATGTTGGTGCAAATCATTCCTAATTCTGTTGATGATGGGATTGGTTTTATAGACAGTCTCGTTGAGAGTTGGGTTCAAAGTCTAACCGTACAGGAGAAGAAGATCTGTTGGAAAGATCTCTACGAGTTGGAAATGGCTGCTCGAAGTTATGAAGTTCCTCATAAGGTTGATGGAGCTGCTAAGAAGGTTGATGGAGTTCCCATAGCAAGCTTGGAGCAGGAACTAAAGAAAATGATGGAGAAAGGCTTTGAGGATATTTATGAGAAACTTGATGTCATGGAAAAGAGATTGAAGGAAGTTGAAGATTTTCTTTGTGCAGTTCAGTTAGTTGCGGGTGAACAATCCGGGACAGTTAGAGATGTTGAGGCTGTTGTTGAGGAAGAACATCCAAGTGGAGTCCCTGATCCAATGGATGTTCAGATAAGTAAGTCTTTTTGCTAGAGTGATTGATTCAATTTGATTGAGTTAATGGTGTATTTTTTGTGTTTAAATCTTTTCGGAATTTGATGTAGGTGAGGAGGTTAGTGGAGTCCGTGATGCTGGTGTTGAGACAGAGACGCAAGGAAAAGAAAAAAAAGGAAAAGGAAAGAGAGATAAGAAAGAGAAGAAGAACAATGGAGTTGAAATGGAAAATGGGCAGAAGCGAACAAGGCAGTCATCAAGGTTGATTAGATCACCATATGTAGCTGAGCCGAAGCGAATGAGAAAGACTCGAGAGTAGCAAGATTGAAGACTCCATTTCTATTTATGTTGGTGTTGGTGTTATGAACTAAATTTATGTTGGTATTGTCTTTATTTATGTTGGTGTTGATTTATGTTGGATTTATGAACAAGGTTTGCTTTAACTTAAAGCGGCACAACTAACTCATGTGTAACTAAATCGACACAACTGAGCCAACTAGTACAACTAAATCGGCACAACTGAGCTAACTAGTACAACTATATCGGCACAACTGAACCAACTAGTACAACTAAATCGGCACAACTGAGCCAACTAGTACAACTAAATCGGCACAACTGAGCCAACTAGTACAACTAAATTGGCACAACTGAGCCAAGTAGTACAACTATATCGGCACAACTGAGCCAACTAGTACAACTATATCGGCACAATTGAACCAACTAGTACAACTAAATTGGCACAACTGAACCTAATATTACAACATAATTAGTGTCTTACAAAGCAACATCAACATTTTAAATTCTTACAAATCAACATTCTAAACTACTGAATACAAACATACTCCTTCATCCTACACATCTCGTCGTCTTTCTTGGATAGTTTTTCCTTAAGGTCATCAATTTCAACACGCATTTGTTGCATCGACTCACGAATAGACTCCAACACAGGATTAGCACCACCTCCGTAGCAGAATGCGTGTCGTATTGATTCTTTCTGCTCATCAAGTCGGATTCCTATTTTTCTTAATTCCTCATCTACTGCAATATCCCAAAACTTAGATATGTGCAGCCCACCATCCTACACATTGAGAGAAGAAGAGAGAGAGAAGAAGAAAGAAGAAGAAGAAGAGTATTAAATAGGAGAAAGAAGAAAGGAAAGTAAGAGAGAGAAGAGAGGAATCTTCGGCTGAATAAAAAAAATGTAAAAAAGTCAAAGTGCTACGTGGCATAGTGGACTTTGGCGATAAAACATAGTTGTCCGGTCAAGTTTACTAGTTGTCCTGTCAACCACATAGTTGTCCGCACCAGTTTTCCAGTTATACTTTCATCCACATAGTTGGACTTTGTCTAGTTCTGTGTATTTGTAGTTGGACCTTAGCATAAACTATTATTTTGTAGTTGGCCAGATAATTTTTCACAACTAATTATCATGTTTGATGTTTTTATAAATCAAAATCAGAAAAAATTAATATTTCACCACATTTTCTTTAGAGTAGTTGACATCTTACTAAATCTTCCATAGTTTATATAGAGTGTTTTCTAAGAAAACACTAAAATTTGGTGGAAAAATAAGAAATTGGTTCTCTATTGATTTAATTTTGTTTATTTGTTGTTTTAGATGTTTGTAACATTGTTTGAGTTGACCTGAACACAATAATATTGGAATCCTTCGAAATAATAAATAGTAACTGAGTCAACTAGTACAACTGAGTGTGCACAACAACCATCTAGTACAAATCCGATTATTAATAATACAAATACAAACACAGAAATTAAGTTTTCTCCTCAGGCTCCAACCACCTCCCCAAGTTAATGCCACGAGTAGGGACGTTCCTCCTCTTCTTGTGATATTCTCTGATGGATGGATTACGCGTTTCTTGAATTCTTCCCGCATGTTTTTTGGTTTTCTCTGGCGGTAAGGCGAACATCTCTTGAATTTCAGCAGGAATATCCCACTTAGACTCATGTGGCACTGAATAAATAGTATTGCAATAGGCCAACACTCATGTCTCAATCAAGTAATATTTCGAGCAGAGTTCATAGATTTGGATACTCCCTGTCCTATCTTCCCTCCTCATGAGGTTCCTGGCTGCGGCTATTGCATGGATACACGGGTACTTGTCTATATCAAAACATCTGCAAGAACAAGATTTCATTTTCAAGTCCACCAAATAAGTCTTCCCATCAAGCCCAATGACATTGTATTCTAGCTGGTAGCTGTTTAGCTCAGTCACCATTAATCGTGATGCAAGTAAACAATGTTTGTGCAATTCATTCTCCACAAAAGGCACCACTCTCCTTGTGTCCGGTGCACCAGCAGATTCTTTCCTAAATTCACTATACTCTCTGTTGAACTCACATGTAGTATAAGCATGAGCACAATCCCTGAATTTAGCCGCAGCTTGATCCTTGTTATTCTTCACATGTCCTCTCACGTTTTGAGACAAATGCCATATACAATGTGCATGCAGTGCGCTCGGGTACACCTCAAAAACTGCCTTGATGATACTTTGGTGTCTATCACTTATAAATACCAATCCAGGAACATCCGGTATAACGGCTTTCAGCTGTTTGAAAAACCAGGTCCAACTAACATCTTTCTCACCATCAATTACACCAAATGCAATGGGGTAATGATGATGATTAGGATCCTGAGCTGTTGCAAAAACTAACATACCACCATATACAGTCTTTAGAAAAGTTGCATCCACAACTATCACTTTCCTCATTGCCTCAAACCCTTCAATGCTAGCGCCCAAAGCGATGAATAGGTATTTGAACCTTCTTTCTGCATCCAACTCAACACTTGTCACTGTCCCAGGTTTGACCTGTTCTAACATGTATAGATAAGAAAATAACACATAGTAGCTTCTTTCAGGACTCCCTCGCACATCACTAACATGTTGCAATTTCCCTCTCCAAGCTGTAGAGTATGAACATTCAACACCAATTCTTCCTTGAACAATACTCATTATGTTTTTTGGTTTTGGGGTCTCCAAATTTCCTGGATAGTCTTCATGCAAAACAGCTGCTATTAATCTTGATGTGCCTTTTAGTTTCCTACTACTTGTACTCGCAATAGTCCGAGAGCATGTATGCATCTTTCTATAAACTCTGACACTAAAAACATCTGATTGTTTCATTTTGGCAACTCGTAAATACCATTTACAACCTTCTGAAGCTTGACTGCATTGTAGCAACAGTCGCTGCTGGTCCACTTAACAGTTTTGACCCCAAAACAGTTCTTCTTTGCAGCTCTTAAAACCAAATCTTTCACTGCTTCCTTCGAACAAAATTCTTGATGCATTTCAAAACCCGTACCATCATCCCATTCGTTAACATACTGACTTTCTTCTGCAGAATGTGGAACCTTAACATACTCATGCCTAGCATCCAAACCATCATCCACATGGTTATTGATCGGGCTATCCACAGTCTCAAAGTCGTTATGTGATACATCTTCATTAACAGAAATTTCAATACCAGCAGATTCACGATTCTCTTCAATAATCAACACTTCTTGTTGCTCTCCTATTTCAAACTCTCTCACATTAGTAAGGATCCCTACATTTTCTACATCATCAACTCTGTCATTTGAAACCAACTCCTCATAATTCATACCAAATGAACTAGCTGCACCCGTGATTGAAAGTTGCTCTACACACTGATTATTTTCCAAATCTTTGAAGAACTCCACATGCAAAAGAGGACGAAGTCCCTCATTATCCAATGATGTTAAATAAACATATACGTCCTCGTCATCTACAATATATAACTCTCTCCGAGATTTAGATATATTGTAACTCAATTTCAGCTGCCCCGACTTTTGATCAATCAAAATCTTCTTGCAAATCTTAGCTACTAACATTGCATAACTTATATCCTCCAAAGATGACGTCTTAAATGCTATACCATATATAGAATTTCTTGAATTTCACTCATGCTCTTCTGAATAGTACTCTCCATAGTCAAAATATACGTTTATGTGTCTGTTATTCGTCATGTCCCCCTGGAAATAGAATAAATTTAAAAACAATTTCGATTTAGATATCTCATTTGAACCATTTGTACCATTTTTCTATTTATATATTATCTCTTAGTTGTACCATTTGTACCATTTGTTCTTTTATATATTATCTCTTAGTTGTCCATTTGTACCATTTGTTCCATTTATATATTATCTCTTAGTTGTACCATTTGTTCTATAAATCATATTATCTCTTAGTTATACCATTTGTCCTATTTCATTCTGATTTCATCTTAATTCGTGATTTTAGTTACGATTCAACATATACATTCCATAAATTACCAATTTAAACACCTCGATTACTAAGCATATGTTCATATCCAGATCCTAATTTTACAAAATCTCCAATTCCCAAATCCCTAATTCCCAAATCCCAAAAAACCCTAAATCCCTAAATCTATGAATCCTAATCTAACTCACTCTCTGGGAGTTGAAGGAGGAGATAGAATCCATGAAATGCAGGCTTGCAACGAGTTAGGAGAGGATCATGAGCCGGCGACGATGTCGGATTGATGAAGAAGAGGTTGCACGTGAGCTCGAGAGAAGAGGAGAGATGAGGCACGACAATGTCGGAGAAGAGGGGATGGCACGTGAGCTCGAGGGAAGAGGAGAGAGGAGAGAGGAGTCACTCGTGTGAAAGAAAGTGGCAGCTCCAGTTCAATCGTGTGAGATGAGAAGAGAGGATGGCATTTGTGAACATCTCATTACGGGCAAAATGGTATTAAAAAAGATGGGTGGCACGGCAGATTAAAAAGTGGCACGACAGATTAAAAATCTTGTGAAAGTGGCAAATAAGATTTGCGCCCATCTGGGAGCCATATTTTAATGACAAAACGATGTCGTCAAGCACAAACCTTTCTGTGGATACAAATAACTTCTACAATGTGCCTCAACCCGTAATGAAAACCGCTCTTATCCCTACAAATGCTACTCAGGCTCTGAACTTATTTTGGACTCTCAACGACGTCACTTCACAGTCATATATATATATGCATTTCGCAGAAGTCCAAAATCTTGAAGCTAATGAGAGTAGAGAGTTCAACATTACTTACAATGGTGGCTTACCTTGGTACAGTTTCTTCAGGCCAAGAAAACTTCGTATAACAACTATATTCAATCCAAGAGCTGTGAAATCTTAAAATGGGAAATTTAATTTCTCTTTTGCGGTGACTGATATGTTAGATTTTACCTTAATTTTAGTTACATTCCTACTAAGTTTGGTCTCATGTTGCATTAATTCTAGTGTCTTGGTGCATGTTTCCGTTATTATCTTTATGTTGAAGGTACATGAATTGGAGTGGTAAAAAAGAGATGAATTGGAGTGAGATACGCATCAAGAGGGATATTTTGAAAGAAAATAAGAGAAATGATGATGCAAAACCAATCCAAAGTGTCTCAAATATTAATTCAGATAAACGTCTTTCCTTGCGATTTTGCTCCAGACTTCTTGATGAAAATTATAAAAAATTGAGTTATCTTTCTAATGGAGGTGGCCTCGAGTGATTTGAATGAATGGTTAAGGAGATATAACACATTTAGTGAGCAGCTATTTCATGTGACAGTTAGAGAAGTGACAAAACTCACCGGGAGAACCAGCGGAAAAATCCAGAGGGATGCCTCCACCGGTTTGGCCAAAAGGCTGGACCGATCCAATTCATCTCCAATTTTGTTTTAAACCAGATTCGACCTTATTTGGTTATTTGTTGAACCAACTTTTATTTTCTCCTATAAATACTTGTTTAACACAATCTAAAACCCTAAGTTTTATTCTATGGAGAGTTGTTTTATGATCCAAACTCTATTATGGATGATTTGGATTGATTTTCATAATAATATGCAACTCTTATGAAGGATTCTTCATCTATACCTTTGTAAATTCATCTTTTTACCTTTTCCTTTTCCATTTTCTTCATTTAGGTTGTTAGTATTTTAGATGGATTATGAGTTATTCTAGATTAGAATGAATTGATGGTTAGATGATGATTGCTTAGGTTGATTATGTCTAAGAGTTTAGACATGTTACACCCGGAAGGTGTTCGATGAAATGCAGGATTTTTTTTTTTGTTTTTAGCTTTACATACCTAGACAACGGAAATTGATGATTAGGATGTTTAGTGAACTTATTGAACTTGTTAGTAATGCTCTTTGATCATTTAGATAGCTACCGGAAGTTAATGATTATAGGATGATAAATATAGGGATTAGTGCCACAGAAATAGATTAGTCTAATTAGTGAGTTCCATATTCTAGGATAGTGTTTAATCAATCTTTGAGATCATTATTTGATTGTTAGTTCATTTTTTGATGGTAAAACTTATGGTCCATTGGATTTCTCTTTTTTTTTTTTTTTGCATTTTCACTTCTTTTCATTTCTTTTACTTTCATAAAATCAAATCATATTTTGCTCTATATTAGCTAGAATCTTGAATCTCTAGTGTGTAATCTTTAGTCTCTGTGGATCGATCCAAAAGTACTACAACGTACTTGGGTTATTTGGTAAACCCGGGTGTACAAACCTCTTTGTCAAATTGGTGCTGTTGCCAGAGACTAAACGATTGCCATTAAAGTTAGGATTCAAATTGAGACTATAGCCTTTTTATTTCCTTTTGTTGCTATTATTTGTCCTTTGTTTTCTTGTGATCTTGATCTCTTAGGTGCGTAACTAGGAGTAAAAAAGACATGCAAGGATGGAGTGATTGAGAGGAAGCAACCGTCAATCTAGCAACGTTAAACGTGCTCTTGGAGACTCTCCCAAGCTTATCCCTTGTCAAGCTAGTGACATAAAACAAGCATCGAATAAAGGAGGAGTGAATAAGTGTTGCAACCAAGATCTTCATTCCCATAAAGATTCAAGGTATCGACTTCACCTTTGTATATATTTTTGTTTGTTTTCTTCTTGTGTCTTTGTTTTGTTTTCTTTCATGGCTCATTTCTTACCGAAACGGTAAGAAGTAAGTCCGGGGGAGGGAACAGTGTGCTAACTTAAATTTGAGTTGTTTTGTTTTGCATTTTTGAGTATTTCATCATACATAATCAACACAAAAAATTGAAAATTTCCATTCAAAGCATGTAGTTTCATTTGCATGATAGGATTGTATATATAAGCATCTAGGTTTGCATTGTATATGCATAGGGGATAACCTACCATGTAAAGATTCATGCTTAGATTGAAATGTGATCCCTTTGATAATGCTCTTGTATTGCTTAATCGGTCTTCAAAATTTTGAATCTTTGCACTTTGATCTCTTCGCTCAAAAGTTAGATCCTTTATTTATGCTTGCTTGATTGCTTTCAACTCTAATCTTTTAGACTTTAATTTTAACTGAAATCTCACTTAGGAATTTGAAATGCATAGTCATGGTTTTAAACATTCATCCAAGTTTCCTTATCCAAGTTTCCTTAAACATTCGATATTTCACTCTTACATGATGATTAAGCCCAGATATCAGCGAATCCAGATCCGGATAAGGAAATTGAGATTTCGCGAATCTAAATCTCCCAAAAATCTTGATTCCGAATCCGAATTCGTAATAGCACTAGAAAGACATGTAAAAAACAAAATAAAAAACTATTGTTTCTTCAAATTTTCTAGATTCGAACTGTACCATCAACCGAAGAAGTCAACGTACAATCTTCTTTCGGGTGATAACTCACACTTGTTGTAGTGACCCTCTCTTAGAACTCATGAACAGACATGGAACCATCCAAGAACCTATGGAAGTATGGACGGAAAAGTGAGAATTTTTAGTAAGTAGCGACACAACTAAGTAAGGCAGCCTCGGAAAGGAAGAAACCATTCCAAAGGAATTGATTATGGTCGGTGGACTGGTCGGAATGAGTCGGAATTGAGCGGGAGAAGGATTTAAATTGAGTATGAGAATCAAGCTGCCTAGTAAGTAGATGGGTGGCAAGGTGCTTCTGTGAAGCAACCTGGTAAGTAGGTGGTGGCGATGTGCTTCTGGGAAGCAACCTGGTAAGCAAGTGGTGGTAAAGTGCTTATGGGAAGCAGCCTTGGAGGAAGGTGGTGGCAAAGCTTACCCTCCTATGAAGTCTTCTTGATGACTCATGGAGGAGGTGTCACCTAGTTAAGGGCTGAGATTTCCTTCACCTTAAGTCTTCTAATCCTATAAATACTAGTCCACTTCATTTTCCATTAAATTTGGAAAAATCTCTAAGAATTTTCTAAGTGTGGAGAAGAATCCGTAGAAAGGAAAAGAAGAGGATTTCGTGAGAAAAGACAAGGAAAAGACTGATTTTCGAAGGAATTTTTGTTCCGCAGACAAGTTTATTCGGTTGGCAGAACAATATTGCCTAGACTGTGAGTTCGGTTTTCTTTGTTTATTTCGTGGTGAATGATGCATATACATGAATAACATGTAAGATGCATGAATACTAAATGGTTAGTATGTTAAGTTCTCGGTGGAATTATTTGGTGGTTTACTTGATGATTTCCTTGATGCCGAGACTTGAATTGAATTGATTCACCACTGGAAATTGGTTGAGTAGCCAAGTAAAGTGGCTTGATATGGATTGAAACATGCACAATTTCGTGTGGTATGATGCATGTGTTTAAGTGTGATCAGCGCAGTACGCAGTGAGGCGTGCGCGGCTGTGATTCCGAGGCGCGGTGAAGCGTGCTCGGTGAGACAGATCTATATGTCCTTAGTCCGATGAGAGCGGTACGCTGTGGGCGTAGCTCGCTCTATCGTGATACATACGGGGGATTGGTTCGCTACCACCAGCCGTATGTCGTATGACGATGCGTTGTTCGGATCACTCGGCATGTTCAGCCTTAGTTGTTGCATGTCGAATGAGGTAAGATGATGAACGAGATTTAGGATCGTTAGCAAGTTCAGTCTGACTGACTGTGTGTTGGCGAGGTAAAAGGATGAACGAACTAAGGAATATTGATGCTGCAGATGGTGAATGAGAACGAGAATTGATGAGAAAATGTTCTATGACTTGTCCACATTTTTGTATTTCGTTTTCGGTGAATGATCCATGTATTGTGATTTTTTTTGGGGTTTGGTGGGATCATTTTATGCATGATAGGCACCCGAATTCGCTAAGCAAATTAGTTGCTTATTCGTTCTCCTTCCTTGCAGGAAAGCGGTAGAGAAAGCGGAGTTAAAGAAGGAACGAAGTAAAGTTGGTGTAGAGTTGGCTTTTTTTTGTAAAAATGTATGTTGTAAATGACTTAAATGTTTTATGGATTTTGTTGTACGCACATATACTTATGAAAGTTTGAAAATATGGTTTTAGAACTTAAGTAAATAAAGTTAAAGGTTTTGTATATTACGACTTAAGTTCCGGTATGATATTTGGCTTTGTTCGAGCTAAACTAACTACGAATTCTTGTTCCGGTTGAAAAGATAGGAATGAAGATAAGTAGGAATGGTGCTAATGATGTTTCATCTGAGGCATTGGATTCGTTCTGAAGCTTTGGATGAGATATTTTAAGTATCATTGTAGTGCCTTTGATTAGAAATGATCGGGGGTGTTACACTTGTCACCTGCAAAAAAAAAGTGAAACAAATATCAAAATCAATACTACTCATAAAAGTTTAAAACAAAACAAAGAAATGAATCAATACCACTAAATCATGAGCTCGAAATTTTGATACCACTTTTGTATCTACCAAATCCTAAAAGAAAACCAATCCATCCTCTGATCCTCCAATCACATGTGCATCCGAATTAGTGAGGCAACAATCTGTTTAAAAGACTGTGTTTACACACGAAAATAATCACTCATTATTTATTAATGTTGTAATTAAGCAGCTATGGAGTCATGGTTTTACATTCTCTTTCAAACTAATGACTAACCTTAGATATATGACCTTTATACACTTGGAGTAGCTTCCTTGTGGTTCTGCAATTTTTATAGATATTCACAAGAAATAAGACAATCTGCAAGAGAAATTAAACTGTTTTTTTTAAAATAAAATTTACACACATAGTTTGGTTTGTTTTACCGGTCAAGTAGACGCAGAGTAGAATCCAAGCAACCTGCTAAAACGCAGTTTCCATCATTTGATATCGATATACAATTAACCGGTTGGCCTAGGTTATCTGACATCTCCCTGATTCAAATTTAAACCCAAAATTCCCAATCAATCTCAGAAGAAAGAAACATTACCAGATTGTCTTGCAATGGGTGAGTTTTTACATACCTACCAATACGCATGTCAAATGTGCGAACAGTTCCATAGACACCACCACCAAATAATCTCAGTCTTTGTTAAAACAACAGACATGACTGTATCTAAAAACGTATCAATGATCTGAAAAAAACATCCATAAACAGAAAGGCCAATTAGAATTATTTCTAAACTTTTCCATGATTTGAAACCGCAAAAGACGAGAGTGAAACCTGAACTGGCTGAAGACTGTGAGATCTGCACTCCCAAACACGTAGCAATCGGTCAAAACCAGCTGATACAACTACTGATGATGTATTATTGAACTTCAATGCATTGACCTGATAAGATCATTCTTCATTAACAAAGAAGAAAAGATTAATATATATGTGAAAACTAAACCCTAAGGGATTCAGATTCCAAGTTTTGAGACCTTTTTTTTGTAGGACGCGAAAATCTGGATGTGAAAAACTGCGAATAAAACTCAGAATTACGGAAAGAAACGAGTTGAAAACGATTTGAAAAAACCGAAAAGCGTGGAGGCGAGATTTGATCTCTTTCCTTAATTCTTATAATCACCCGTAGTGTGACGGTTTTCAACGATTAAGAATCCCAGGATACAACCACTAGGAAACCGTATTCACGACATTCGAAATACGGAGTATACGAACGTAGAACTACGCTATATTCTCGAGACTTACGCTATAGACGAAGAGAAAGAGGAGAAGAATTGCTGGATTTTTTCTGTGAGTTTTTTCGAGAGATTTCGTAAAGTGAAAACGATAATCTCAAAGAAAAAAGGCGACGAAAAAATATAGGAGAAAGATCATGGTTTCGCATGAACTCGCGTAGCGAGATTTTTGGCAAAAGTTGAGGCGAAAAATCTGGTCGGTTTGTTGACTCGGTTATATTTGAAATTTAATTCGAATTTAAATTATTTCGCACGCAAAATATCTTGAAAAATTGTTGATTAAAAGTCAACGAAAAACATGGACTAATTGAGTCCAAAATTTGGCCTAAAAAAAATATCTTTGACGTAGGCCAAAAGCCCCCAAGACCCACGCCCAAGCCCAAGCCTGGCATGGCGCGCGCACGTGTGTTTGGTATTTTGCATAACTCCCATTGTGTCTGCATAACATGTTAAATTATGTTGGAGACACTCTTATATATATATAGTAGAGAAAACATTTCTTTGGGACAAATTGCATTTTGTCATTAAAGACTTGACACCATTCACATTGGGCCTCATTTCTTATTCACATTTTAGACCCATTTGTAAGTAAATTGATTCAACCATGTGATGCCCATTTGCATATGGGTTCCAACATTCCTCTCCATCTTGGCCACGGTAATAAACTTGCCGATCACCACCACATGAACAAAATTTGGCATTGTCTCTGTGATAAGAAAATCGTTGAAACATGAATAAACACACTCACCATATTAGTCTCCACCACATAAAACTCCTATTTGCTTAACATTAATGAAACACAAACTCCTAAAGATCTGAGAACATAACCAAAATCCAACACTCTTATTTTCGTGTCTTATTCAATCAATTTGAGCTCCAAGCAACAAAAGAAGAATCCAACAATTTGGACTATACTAACATTAACTGACCAAAACTGGTCGATCAAGTATATGATCGAAAACATATATTCCAATTTCTTGACAGTAACTTAACCAAAGCTCCTAAGTATGAGTAACGTTCTCTTATCTACTTAATTTTAGCTGCAAGCAACAACAAAAACACACACAACCAGAATCCAATAAATTTGATCTATTATAACTTAAACTGGAAATTTTTGAATCAAAAACACAAATATTTCAAACATCTGGAAGAAGAGGAAGAGCTGATTACATACGAAGTAACATGAACGTCGCGGACTTCTCATCTATATAATCATTCTTTTTCTCTTCTGTGATTTTCAGTTGCATTCTAATAGTCATAACCAATTAGAAGAAACCAAACTTGATAAAAGATTCATTAGGAGATGAGCTGCGCAATGATAAAAGATTCTTTGAGCGATGAAGCCTTACCAACTTACTCAACTCCTCCTTTGAGAACTTTTCCTATAATGACGCTTACCTATAAAAATAAACAAACGATTAGATGATGTACAAAAAACAGTTAAGGAAACATGCACTTTAAACAACAAAACTCATCCTAGCAGAATTAATAAAAAAAAACGGAAAACTTTGTTAAAAGAAGAGATCGGAAATATAAGTTGGGGGTGATGGTTAAAGATCCCGAGTTTCACTTCTATTTATAGAGAAGTATAGATTTAAGTATCAAGGTTAAAAATTTGAAATTTATTTTAGCATCAAACCATAACAAATTCGAATTGTTAGAATATTCATATATGTTAAGATTTTAATTGTAACAAATCATTAGTTTCTGAAATTTGATATTAACACGTTATATGCATAAATATCAGTTAATTTTTTTTAAAATTTTGAATATAGATATTTCTTTACAATAAAAATCGATTGAAAAACTTAAATTTTTATGAGATAAAATCGACAATTATTAGTTGGTATATTAGAATATTCAATTAGGTAATCTTACAATCTATATTTATGAGACTAACATTACTTATTATAACAATACAAATTTAAATTTCAAAATATCAGATTTAGAAAACAATAAACCAGTAATTAATTATTAGAATATTCAAATTTTAAATTATGCTTGCTAATTACATTTTTACATATATTTAAGGTAACCATAATTGATATTTCGATTATGCTTGATAATTTTTAAACAATTAATCCAAATTTTAATCAAATAGGTTCAAAGTATTTTAAAATTTTATATTTATTTTCTATGATATAATAATCTCCATACAAAATATACATTTAGGAAAATTAAGAGAATATTTAAAGATATTAAATCCGCCGTTGTTTTTTTTAAATCAGTAGTTGATAGTTTAAAATATATTTTTTCTATTTGATTAAAAATATATAAAAATTAAAACTAACTTAGAAATTATATTTAATATTAAGAAATCAGATTTATGAAACAATAAAATCGGTAATTATTAGTTGGAATATTCGAATATTCAATTAAATAAGCTTACAATCTTCTAAATATTTATGAGACTAACATTAATTAATATAACAATACAAATTTAATTGTTCAAGTTAGATTTGATTTCAAAATATCAGATTTAGGAAACATTATACCAGCAATTAATTATTCGAATATTTAAAATTTAGATTATTCTTAATAATTACATATTTACATATATTTTAGGTAACCATAATTGATATTTCCATAATGCTTAATTTTTAAAAATATTTTAATCCAAATTTTAATCAAATATGTTTAATGTATTTTATTTATTTTTATTTTTATGATATCTATACTATTATATATATATATGTATATATATATATGATGGTTAATTTTATCTATACTCATTTTTATAATTAATTATATTTATACGTATTGGATTTTTATATTAATAATTATCTATACTCATTTTTTATTTTCGTAACTTTTTATGAGTTTAGAATTATAAAATTATTTATTATATCATTTTGTTTTTCAATATTTGTTAATAATTCGTTTATTATATTTATTATTATATATTATATATATTAAAATTAACAAGATGGATGTAAAGCTAAGCAAATAGCTTCCGCTCCAAGAACAGATTTCCTTTGTTTCTGAGAAAATTTTCTTACAAAAGAAAACGTAAAGGAAATAAAAAGAGTTATATAATGAATTACTACCTATGCCAAATGAATTTATAGTTACAATGATAGAATTAAAAACTATATTTTAAAATGATATCCGAATATATATATAAGGTATTATATAAAACGTATTAGAATATTTAGGAAAATTTATTTTTTAGATATTTTGTATCTTTTAATAAAATTTTATCAGGTATAGAAATTGTTTTGATGTATGAATAAGTGTTTGGATACACTGATAAGCTATTTTCTTTTGGATGTGTCAATGTCTAGAGTAAGTTTGCCAAACTGTTCTTCTATATTTTTTTAGGTTTTGTTAACACATAATTAGAATGACATTAGCCGTAAATAGTGGAATATGACTTAAATGACTTGGCAAAAAAGCTGTCCCTCATTCTCAATTAATAGTATTTATGTTTTTAATTTATCAATAAAAATTATTATCTTATTATTGATATTTATATTGATTACAGAAATGGAAAAAAATACAAGTGAAAAAAACTCCAAGATAAATGCAAGAAAAAATTGTATACCAGATAGTGGAACAACCCACACTATTCTGAGACACAATATATACTTGTCTCATTTAAAATCGATAAATGATTTAATCAATACAATATCATGTCCTACAGACTTGACCAAAGGAAGTGGTAAAACCAACTTTATGTTGTCTAATGGAACAAAATATTCCATAAATGTTGTATTATATCTTCAAGGATATGACACACAATCTACAATTGAAGATGGAAAGATATATATGTATATAACATTTGATAAACCTGGAAAAGGAAAATATTAGAAAGTTTTCCAGAACTTCCTTCTGGTTTGTATCATACATATATAGATGCCATAAAATCACATATCATGATCAAAAGAAATCCAGAAGATTGTACATTATGGCATGATCACTTTGATCACCCACGCACTACAATGATGCAAAAAATCATAGAGAACTTCTATGGTCATTCACTGAAAATTCATAAGATACATCAAGGAAATAAAACAACATGTGATGCTTGTTCTCTTGGAACATTGATCATAATGCCATCACCAACCAAAATTGATAAAGAATCACCAAATTTTCTTGAACGAATCGAAGGTGATATTTGTGGACCAATACATCTACCATGTAGACCATTCTACTATTTTATGGTAGTAATTGTCGCATATAACTGATGGTCACATATATGTCTATTATAATCCCGAAATGTGTTATTCGCGAGATTCCTAACTCAAACAATCAACCAGAAATCTCAGTTTTCTTATTATCTCATTAAGAAAAATAGACTAGACGACGCTGGTGAATTTACATCAAATGTTCAATGATTAGTGTATGGTATCTGTAATTGAGGTTGAACATCATGTACCTCATGTCCATATACAAAATGGTTTGCCTGAATCATTAATTAAAAGTCTGCAACTAATTGCAAGACCATTAATCATGAGGTCAAAATTTCCAACTTCGATATGGATACTTGCCATTTTGCATGCAACACTCATTCATATCAGACCAAGTGCATATGATAAGTATTTTCCATTACAATAAACATTTGGTCAAGAACAAACTATTTCTCATCTAAGATGTTTTGGTTGTGTTGTTGATACATTTGAGTTTTTTATGAAGTTTTTGTTTTCATTTCTCAATGATTTATTGCATTTGCATCCCATATTAGGAGTTAGTTTCATTTTTTGCATGCACAATCTTATTTTTTAGGTTTGGAGTGAAGTGGACAACAAAGAGGGAGCAAATGGAGAGAAAATGATCAAAAGAGAAGATTTTATGAAGAATCAAAATGTCTAGCGGGATTTCTCAGCGACATCACGCTACTGATGAAGAATTCAATGATTTTGGGCTAGAAGATTGGTGGGATGCTGCACTGGTATGTTGACACCGTTGAGTCACCTTGGGATGCTACATCGGAATGTTGACGCTTCTGTGACCAAATTTCATCTTATCCAAGTTTTGATCCGGGTTCAACCCGATTTATCGTGGGTCGACCCAGTGTACATTAGTGAGACTATATATGTATTTTTGGGTCGACGATCTATATCCACACGAAAACTATTGTATACGATCAGATGTCCACAAACTTAAGACCTCAATCTGTTTCCCCACTACAATAAAGTTTCAAACTTATTTTCACCCAAATTGAAATATCAAAATCTCAATACATACATAATCATAGTTCGAAACCTTATAACACATATTTTATTTTTAATCGGTTTACTGTTAACCAAATAATTATCAACCAGATTGAAAGAAATAAACCCAAATTTATACCGGTTCTTCTTCTTCTCCTCTTTCTTCCTCATAAATCCATTAAAGGAGTTTAAAATTTTCAATTTCAAACTATCCCATAATTTTTCGAGCCGTATTTAACCATCCCATAATTTTTCTTGATCTAAAAAGTTTTGACTGTATAAGCTTCATACAATCTGATTTATTTTTTGGTAGAGTGTAAATTGAAGTTTGGACGGTTAAACTTTGCAGATCGAGAAAAAATATGGAAGTGTTAGATAGGGCTCGAAAAACTGAATGAAATAGACATCAAAATCATCCAAATCCATTAAGAATTAAAAAAATTATGAGGTTTTGAAATTGAAATTGAAATTGAAAAAGTTAGGGTTTGTGTGTTTTCTTATTCGTTTTAATATCGGGTTTAGTTCGTAAACTAATAAAACTGATGCATGTGGATATTGATATTTTGAAATTTCTAATTACGGGTATCTAGGATTGCAACTTCTGTCACAGGTCGATATAGATCGAGACCTTAAATCTGTGTACATCTGATGGTATATGATAGTTCTCATGTGGATATAGATTGTCGAACCATGTATTTTTAGACCTAAATAAAGGATCTATCCATCTTTTTAATCAGTTCTCTTTACCTCTTTTTGAGATTTAGCAAGATCTCATATGAATCTTATTATTTTAAACTTCAAATCTCTTTTATTCTTTAAATCTTCAACCTTGTTGCTTTGTGTTATCATAATTGCAAGTGAGTAGTCTTTTTAAGACTCTTAGGAATGGTAGATCTATGGTGATTAGGAATAGATTAGTGGAGTTTAGGCTTGTAATAACATTGATCATTCCTTTATAGGTGTTATTATTGCTAGATTAACCTTGATCATGCTAATTTAGGATTTATGCATTTTCAGTCCCACAAGGTGTTTGATTCAATGTTTGAACCAAAATATTAAATGTTTTACACACATAGCCTATGAAAATAGTTGATTAGAGTGTTTAGTGGTTATTTAGGCTTGTAATTAATGCTCATTGATCATTTGATTACTAATAGAAGTTATTAATAATTAGATAATTAGTGAAGAGATTAATGCCATGGAAGAGGATTACTTGAGATTAGTGATCTAAGGCATAAGGATTAGATTTTTAGGTTGTATTAAGCTCCACTAGTTAACAAATAGTCACAGTAGACAACTACCTTTATCCCGAGAGTTCGATTTCCTTTATTTGATTTTAAAAACCGATTTTAATAATTTCTCACCTTTATTTTATATTCAAATTTTGTTTCAAATCAAAAAGACTTTTATTGCTTAGATTGAATTAATGACATGTATTCTTAGTGTACAAAAACTTGTTTCCTTGTGATTTGACCCTAAAGTGCTACAAGTACGATAGGTTAATCGGTAAACCTAATTACCAATTAGCACTGTTCCCGGGAAGACAAAACAATTAGCCACTAGAATTTTGTCATTATTTGAGACTAAGATTTTCTTTTTCACTTGTTATCTAACCTCTTATGTTAGCTTTTGCTCTCTCTTACATTAGGTGCATGAAGTTGAGAAGCCACGTTAAACAACAATTGGTTGATCGAGTTAAGAACATTCAATGGTTAGAAGAGACTAGGAGAGAAACAAGAGAGCATTTAGAACACTTGGCACATATAAGCATGGGTGAAAATCGTGCTCCACCCTAATTTGCGGGTAATTTTGATCAAGATGGGATTTAGAGAGGTAATGAAGTGGGTTAAGAATTGAATCATCCAAGGAACCTACATGTGATTGGAACGTTTGATGAACCCGACATTCTTTGGAACCAAGCCGATATTCGTCCACCATCGGTGGAGAACAAAATTTTTGAGAACGAGGCTAGCCTTATCAACATGGTTCAAGGTAGCAAATTTCATGGGTTTCCAATAGAGGATCCTCTAGACCACTTGGATCACTTTGATCATTTTTGTGGCATCGTGAAGATAAATAGTATCTCAGAGGATGCTTTAAAGTTAAGACTATTTCTATTATCTCTTGGTGATAAGGCACACCAATAAAAAAAAAAGCACTTTCCTTACAACTCCATTACATCTTGGGATGAATGCAATCAGATCTTCTTGGGTAATTTCTTCTCTACTTCACGAATGACTTACCTTAGGAATAAGATTTTTGGTTTTGCCCAAAAGGGAAATAAGAGGTTTGTGAAGCGTGGGAAAGGTTCAAAGGCTACAAATCACAATTTCCTCACCAGCCTTTCTCCAAATAGTCATTACTTTCAACTCTATATTGTGATGTGTTTCCAAAGATTAGAATAATCTTAGACACTGCGAGTAACAATTACTTCTTAGGTCAACAAGCGGATAAAGGAATGCTCTTGGTTGAGAATCTTGACATGAGTAATGGAAACTATGGTGAGGACTATGATAGGTCTATAAGAGATAGTGGAGTTCATGAGGATCAAACAAGAAGAGAGATAAATACTTTCAATGAGAAATTTGACAAGATGATGCAAGCTATTTAAAGGTAATTGAATTTTGTGGGAGACTTTGATGGAAAATAGTGCTATCAAGAGATTGATATTGAGGCTTGTCAAAAGGTACAAAAGGAAATGAATTTCATCGGCGGTTACCAACAACAAGGTTCCAGTCCTAATTACCAAAAACACCTAAACTTTTCATACCGAAGTATCAATTTCGAGAACCCACACGACCAAAGATACCTCACTAAGCCCCAAGGACTAACCTTCAACCAAGAAACTTTCCAAACTAACCCACAGTGAAATCCCAAGGAAAATTACAACTAAGACCCCAATACAATAACCCCACCCAAACCTTCATGCTAAACCAAACCAACCAAAACTACCAAACCTTAGTAGAACCTTCAACCCAACCAACTAAAGAAGATGCAAACACAATGATATGAACCTTCAACCCAACCCAAGGCAACTACTTGATTGTCAAACTAAAGGAACCTTTGATATGAACAAGCAGATGGTTAAGATAGATGTTAAGATGGATGAAAAATACAATTATTTACATTTGAAATTTGAGAGTTTGGCATCTCAGGTGAAGTCTCTAGATTATATGATTCTTTGGAAGTATAAGGAGTGTGATGAGAAGAGGCTGTCACATGACAACTTTGACACCAAATTAATGCGTGTTTTGGGCTGCAAAAGTTCCTAAAAAAAATATGAAGTAACCAAGGTAACCGGATATATAGGAAGATTGGGATCACCACAACTCGTAAAGCTGAAGAACCAAAGCTGATAAAGAAACCCATTGAGCTAGCACCACACTTGAATAAAGTTGCCACCACCAAGTCATAAGGACGCTTGAAATCCACCACCAATGACTCTTCCAAAATCTAATGATAACGGTAAAAAGATCACGATGGTCTAAAGGGTCACAAAGACACTCCAAATTCTCAAATTAGTTTTCTGCTTTTTATCGACGAATAAGGCCTCATTATAGAGAGGAAATACAATGAGAATACTCATAAAAGCTAGTCTACATGCATGATAACAAAATACATTGAAAACAAACATGTAGAATGCATGAACCTAGAAATAAAGACCAAAATAAATGCAGTTTTGACTGTTGACAAAAATAACTCTTCATCTCCTTTCAAATGGCTCTTGAACTCTTCTTTAATATTTTTGGACGTATAAAAGAATCCCAAGACACTCTATCCCATGAAATCCACCTTAGAGAACTTGTAGCCCATGTATTAATAAGTAGATTGAACCTGAAACAACATAGTCACATTCAGCCCAATAAATTGTTCTTTTGCTTGTGTGATCTCATTAGATTGCAATTGTATTCCTGCATGAAGTGTATGATATTTGAACGTCCTTAATTCCTTTTGGTGATGATAAACTTTTTTTATCTCCTTTACTTTATCAACATAAAGATCATGTCTTTGAAAACCATCTCTCGTATTAGACTCATGGGGTTGAAAAAGATTTTCCCTTAAATGTTGCAACTTATGAGACAGAGAGTTATCAAAAGAAACTATCTCTACAAATTAATTTTCCATAATATCACCATAAACGACATAGCCCATATAGACCTCCCCTAGGTGATGTAAGTAATCCTCCATGTTCTTGTCATATACCAAAATGTAAATTAACATAAACTTTCCAACAAGAATGTGTAGTACTTGATTCATCAACATCTTGAAATTACTTGATTCATCAACATCTTGAAAGTACTTGGTGTATTAGACAAATTAATTTTCATGACAAGCCATTAAAACAGTTCACTCGTTGTCTTGAATGTTGTCTCCAATCATCTCTTGTTTGCTTGAATTCTTTATGGTTCTTTTTTTTGTATCCAAAACTCAGAAACTCCTTTTTGTTTGGCTGGAAATCTGGAAAATTTTCCCTTGCACTTGATTTCAAAAATCCCAAGTTCAAAAGTTTGGCACACTTTCTGGCTTTTCTAATGCTGAAACTCCAAAACTAAAATCCACTTATTCTAATTTCTTTGGATAAGAAAGCAATTTCAGATCATAACCAAGATTTTCCAACTTCCAACAATTATAAAATGCCTTGAATCCATAATACTTTGAAACTCACAATCCTATTGAATTGGCAACAACTTCTTATCTTCATAATCAATTTCTTATAGCAACTAAAATCCAGAATGTAAAAGATCAAGTGTAGAGAAAATTGTATACCTTCTTGAGAATGCACCAGCTCCATACTCATCATCCTTGCAAATATGGTTCTTGCCTTCTCTCACATACTACATCTTAAGAGTATGAATCTTCTCTTAAAAGTTGGTACGAATCTTCTCTTAAGAGGTCTATTCAGCTTCTCCTAAGACCTAATATGGTTCTTGCCTTCTCTCACATACTACATCTTAAGAGTACTTCACCAAATTTAGCATAACCTTTCAATCTCAAGATTGCACCTTAAACTTCTTCTCATCATCGCACATGTTATAATCAAATTCTCTTTCCACATATCTCAACCAAATAAGAAAGTCATCTAGATTGAGACTACCCTCAAAATCTGGAAAATTTATTTTGATATTTCCTTCTACCACGTTCCTTAAAAATATTTTGATCATAACCAAATCCATGAGAAGAACGGCCACCTGCAACAGAAGACAAAAATTCATCTTTTTTTCTTTATCTCCTTGGCTGATTTTGCGCATTTCTTCCATTAAAAACCAGAAACATGTTTTGCATTTGCTGCCTCATTTATGCCATATCTTTGCTTATGCACTATAAATTCTCAAATTCGTTTTCTGCATTTTATCGATGAATAAGACCTCATTATATAGAGGAATACAATGAAAATAGTCATAAAAGCTAGTAGATTGGACCTAAAACAACATAGTCACATTCAGCCCAATAAATAGTTTTTTTGCTTGTGTGATCTCATTAGCTTGCAACTATATTCATGCATGAAATGTATAATATTTGAATGTCCCTAACCCCTTTTGGTGTTGATCCACATCTTCCATCCTTAACTTTATCAACATAAGAATCTCTTTGAGCACCAGCTCCCGCATCGCTAGATAACTATGTTGCTCAAGTAGCTTCATCATCTAAGAAGCCCATGGATTTCCTTCCCGGTAAACCTGAAGTTGACCCCAAAATGTTTTGTAATGTCATCTTCTCGAGTGATAAGGATGGGGTTGACACCATGAGCCACCTAAGATAAATAGAAGATTGCAATGTTGATGAGAATGAAAAGACAATAAAGGAACTCTTTAGATTTTTCTATGGTTCAAATAATGAAGGTTTGGTTAGTAAAAATTAAGTGAATGTAGAAATAATCACTAAAGAAGAGAATTAGGTGTCCAAAATGATTGTAAAGAAAGATACACAAGAGGTTATCTTCTTTCTTATGAGCCTCCACTTCCATTTCTTGGGCGAGTCTATACAAAAGCACAAAAGAAGGTGCTTTCAAAGTTCAAAGCGGATATAAGTGAGATTGGAGTACCATTGCCTCCTATGAATAGGTTGCACCAAGTTCCTTTGCACTTAGGGTTCATGGAAGCTATTTTAGCGAATTGAGAAAAAGTGGAAGAGATTATGGGAGTGATCGAATCACCAAATCGCAACAAAAATTAGTCCCAAATAAATTCCAAATCTTGAAGATTCGGGAACATTCATCACAACATGCTATCTAGGAGTTTTAGAAATCGATAATGCCAAATGTGAGCAAGCATCAACTTCCTAAACAAGAGAGTTACTCTTCTATACATGAATGACAAGGTCTCTTATCCAATCAAGCCTTCATCTACAAAGTTTGTGGAACTATCACTAAAGAAGTAGTGAAAACTATGGAAGATCCTAGAGATTTGATGGATTAACATGAATAGATCAAAGTTGTGAATGTGAAGAATAGAGAAACTCTAAAGTTTTATGAGAAAATCTTGGATTGTGGATGTCTACACTCCTTATTTGATGAATATGAAGGAAGTGGTAAAGATAAAAAGATGTGGAAAACTAAGAATGTTCTTGGAAAGAACAAGAGAAAGAAGAAAGCAACCCACCCTTCCACCCTTGTTTCATCCTCTAACCTCAAAGGTGGAACACACTTCTTCCATGCTCTTTCCAAAAACTCAACCAGTGCACAAAGCTATACACCTTATCCGTCACTCTCCCTCCTATCAATGGACTCATCCGAGTCCACCTCTTTGAACTAATTTTTATTTTCTACCACTTTACTTCCTTCGTAATTTTTTTCTTTTTCTAGCTTTGTGTTTGGTGTTGTTGGTCTCTTTCTCGATTTATTCTCATTGTGAGACAGTGTGAAATAAGTTAGGGGGAGAGGCATGTTATCTAACATTGTGTTTTGTTTTGATTTTATTACTTTGATTCATTGCATTGTGAATACTTATGTTCTTAGAAAAATTAAAAAAAAATTGACAGTTTTGAAAAAAATTGAAAACACACAAAAAGAAGCATGTAGTTTCATTTGTATAATAGGATGTAGTCACAAAAAGAAGCATATAGGTTTCCATTTTCATTTTCATAGGAGATGATGATTAAAATTACAATGTGAAGATCTATGCTTAGTTTGCAATGTGATTCCAATGACAATGTTCTTGTACTGGTTAATCGATCTTGAAAAGTTTGAATTTTTGCACTTTGATCTCTTCGCTCAAAAATTAGACTATTGATTGATGTGCTTGATTGTTTTCAACTTAAAATCAAGTGGGCTTTAATTTGGACTTTATTCTTTTGCTTAGGGGTTCGAAATTCGTTCTCATGGTCTTTGATCGATACATTCGTTTTTTCTAATCCTTTTTTACCACTTTTTGCTTAACCGGATGACCATTTTCGTTAAAAAAATTGTTCTCCACCCTTTACCTAAACCATTATTTCTAGCTTTCATTGATTTTCTTGAATGAGGCCTTTTTCCTTTGATAATGTTACTTGGGCAAAATCTTCAGAGTAATAGGAACGAGAAGGCTTAACCTCCATTAATAGCTAAATTATAGAACCTTAAGAGCTAGCATCTAGGATGGAAAGAAAGAAATAATAGGTAGTCTTCTTGATGACTGAGAATTGGTGGTGGAGAAGAAAACCAAAAAACAGAAGAAAGTGAGAATGGAATAAGAAAACTCTAAGGATCCCAAAAGTAAGTAATGACTCTAGCAATAAGAAGTGTGTCTTGAAGCTTCCTCTAAAAAAAAATTTTTGATGAGAAAACAAATGGAATAAGAATAGAGAGGCCAAGAAAAATATCAAAATAAAAGAAGAGTCAATTGTTTGAAAATAAAGAATCCTTTAAAGAATTTGAAAAAGAAAATAAGAGATGGTTTGAGGTTGGTGGAGATTCGAAAAGAGAAAGATTGTGAGTTTTTAGCCTTTATAAATGAGGGTGGGGACAAGAAGATTTAGATATCAAAAACTTAGGATTGGATAGAAAAATGAAGATTGAAATTGTATGCATAAATTGTTCCTTTTCTTAGATAGCATTTTCTTAATTTCTAACATTCCGTTTGATTCGAGAGAAACCCACTAAAGGCATAAAACCACCTCATTCATTTAGCCTATCTCACCAAAACGATTGAGAGCGATTGAAATTCCCTAGGTGAGATTACATGCTATTGCTAATAAATGAATGTTAAAGAGTTGAAATGCATGATTGGTAGAGGATGTTTTGAGTTTTATCTTAGAGTAAAGGATTAGAGTTGCGATAAATTTAAGGAGGATGACTGATAAGGGATTCGTTTATGCATTGTTTGAAATATTATTTTGGAAAAATGATGTTAATGGCTTGATTGATCTTTCATGGTTATCAATCCCTACTTTTACACCTTTTCCCCAATTTATCTCGTCTTTTGCTTGCAGAAAAACAAGAGATAAGTTTGAGGGAGTTAATACATTGAGTTTTCATGAAGTTTTGTTTGCATTTCTCATTGATTTATTGTATTTGCATCCAATAAAAGGAGTTAATTGCATTGTTTGCATGTGCATTCTTGTTTTGTAGGTTTGAAGTGAAGTGGATAATAAAAAGGGATCAAATGGAGAGAAAAGGTTCAAAAGAAAAGATTTTATTAAGAATCGGAATGTGTAGCGAGATGAGTCAGAGGGATGATGACCTCAAGGAGCTCCAGCGGGATCTCTCAGCGACATCACACCACAGATGGAAACTTCAACCGTTTTGGGCTGGAAGATTGGCGGGATGCTGCACAATGATGTTGACACCACCGAGCCACACCGGGATGTTGACACCGCTGAGCCACATCAGGATTCTGCACAGGGATGTTGACGCCTCAGTGACCAAATTTCATCTTATCCAAGTTTTGACCCGGGTTCGATCCAGTTTGTCGTGGGTCGACGCGGTTCGCATTAGTGAGACTATATATGTATTTTTAGACCAAAATAAAAGATATATCCATATTTCTATTACTTCTCTTTGTGTTTTTGGATTCAAGAACAATTTGTATTGGATCTTAATCTCTTTTATGCAATTATTTTGATTTTTTATATATTCTCTTTTAATCATGATTATGCGAAGATCAACCTTATTGTTTTGTGTTATCATGGTTGTTAGTGAGTAGTCATTTGTGATTTTTATGAATGTTAGATCTAGGGTGATTAGGAGTTGATTAGTGGATTTTAGGTATGAAACAACATAGATTTTTTCTTAATAGCTATTATTATCCCTAGATTAGCCTTGATTATGTTAGTTTAAGATCTACACATTTTCACCCACTAGGTATTCGATACAATGCCCGAACCCAAATATTAAGTGCTTTGAATACCTACCTTATGAAAATATTTGATTAGGGTGATTAGTGGTTATTTAGACTTGTAATTAATAATAATTGATAATTTGATTGTTAACATAAGTTATTAATGATTATATGATTAGTAAAGAGATTTACGCGATGGAAGTGGATTACATGTGATTAGTGATCCAAGGCCTAATGATTAGTTTTTTCTTTAATTGGATTAAGCTCCACAAGTTAAAAATAGTCAACTACCTAAGCTGTTGGCTGTTGTAATAGACCCTTGTTTGTTTCCAATTATCTGGTCCATACTTCAGCCTTGTGCTTCTTCTAAGCTGAGGAGCACTAATTTCTTCACTCTCATGGTCTTGACTAACCATTGGCTCCATTCCTCCAGTGACTTCTTCTTCATGATAAGCTTGTTCTTGATTACCATTATCTAAGTTGTTTGCTTCCTTTTCATTGTTATTTTCGGAATTTGGTCCTCCTTGCGGTTCCTGCTCCGGTTGCTCTTGATGAGAGTCCCTTGGAGCAGGATTTCCCAGATGATTGAGTATGAACTCTAAGCTGCCGGCTCTATCTGAAGGAGAGCGAGCTAGGTCTTTAACATTATCCCAATTCTGCTTCTTGTCAAAGTATCCTTGGTTTTCTATGAACTTCACGTCTCTTGAAACCAGGGTACACTTCCGGATGGGGTCATAACACTTATACCCCTTTTGAGTAGTAGAATAGCCTATGAATACACATCTTGTGCTTTTGGCTTCTAGTTTGTCCCTCTGAGTACCTGGGACAAATACAAAACACAAACATCCAAGAACCCGTAAGTGATTGATAAAGGGTTTATTGTGATTTAAAACTTCAAAGGGAGAGACGTCCTTTAGGACTCTTGTTGGAATTCGGTTGATAAGATAGCAGGCCGTCATAACTGCATCTCCCCAGAAGTTTCTTGGCAGGTTGGAATGGAACATCATGGCTCTAGCTACTTCCATGAGATGCCTATTCTTTCTTTCAGCTACACCATTTTGTTGAGGTGTGTATGGGCAGCTTGTTTGGTGGATTATTCCATGCTTAGCTAAGTGTTCTTTGAATTTGTGGCTTGTATATTCCCCTCCATTATCCGTTCGAAGTACCTTAACATTTGTTTTGAATTGATTAGTAATGTAGTTCTGAAAATTAATGAAAGCGTCAAATACTCTATCTTTAGATGGCATTAAGGTGATCCAAGTGTATTTCGACTTTTCATCAATAAATGTCACAAAGTACTTATTATTATCTCTTGATAAACATGGGGAAGTCCATACATCCGAGTGGACCAAATCAAAACATTTTTCATATATGGTAGAGGACTTAGGAAATACACTTTTACAATGTTTTCCTAAAATACAAGACTCACAAACCGAGTTATTAAACGAAATATTAGGCAATATTATTTCCAAGGCACGCGAGTGAGGATGTCCCAATCTAGCATGCCATATTGCATTAGAACTACTAGCTAAGCATGAATTAAAACTTGATAAAGTAGGATTGTTTGAAGAATCTTCTAAGATGTATAAGTCTCCTTTTGTGTTTCCTTCTCCAAGAACCCTTCCGGTCTTAATATCCTGAAAATGGAAACTATTAGGCCCAAAGATAGCATAAGCATCAAGATCAGTAGTAGCTCTCTTAACCGATACAAGATTCGAAGTGAAAGATGGCATGTAGAAAGCTTGAGATTCTTTGTCAAATAGTCTTAAACTTCCTATCCCTTTAACCGGTATTTTATCACCATTAGCAATCACTACATTTCCACTAGCAGTTTTAATGTTACTAATCAAATTTGGATTACTAATCATGTGATGAGAAGCTCCGGAATCAATAACAAGAGAAGTGCTAGTTTTAGTAGGTTTAGTAGCAAAGTAGGTGATACCGGACTCCTTTAGTGCAGCAATGGATCGAATGAGTGCCTCTAGGTCTGACTTGCGCACCACGTCATTCGAGTATGCTACCATGGCCATCTCATCTCCTTGATTTGAGTTTTCGGTTTGAGGTTGTTTGGTTGCGGTTGAGGAGCTTGGCGCTTCTTGTGCTTGATGAGCTTGAAACTTCCTTGGTTTGAACTCCCTTGGTTGCCAATCTTTGGGCTTGAGATGTGGATGAAGGATCCAGCAATCCTCCCTTGTATGACCATCTTTCTTGCAATGATCGCATGTTTTCCTATTCTTGCCTTTGTAGCCATGACTTGGTTGGTAATTGCCTTTATTAGCCGTTGGGAGTTCTTGTTTTCTACTAAAGAGACCAAAGGACCCTTGTTCCTTTTGAATTTGTGCACAAACTACATCGAGGCTAGGAAGCTTCTCCGATCTCAAGATGTGTTTTATGAGGTCCTTAAATGCCGGATTGAGTGTGAGAAGTAAACCAAAGACCTTATCTTGTTCTCTGCTTTCTTCAATGATTGAAAAATCCTTAGTGCTTGGACGTAACATCTCTAATTCAGCCCAAAGAGATCTAAATTTCCCAAAGTGTTGAGTAAATTCTAGATCCTCTTGGTTGAGATTGTTGATTGCCTTTTTCACTTCAAAGACCCGGGTCAAGTTGGAGACGTTCCCGTAAACATTCTTTAATGTATCCCAAAGCTCCTTTGCCGTGTCACAATAGGAGTATGCCTCTAGGATTGATGTGTCTAGTGAGTTTTGAAGGAGACCCAACACCGTTTGGTCCTCTTGAAACCATTTGATTTCCTCCTCGGTCTTGGTCTCATTTTCTTCATCTTGTGTATCTTCTTTTGGGTTTTGTGTGATCTCAATGTGTCTCCACAAAACTCTTCCACACAAAGCAGTCTTTGTTGTTCTTGCCCACAGCAAGTAATTGATCCCTTTGAGTGTAACCGGAATAATCATGGTTTTTAGATTTTCCATGATCTTCTTGGTGTTTAATCACAAAGCTAGCAACTTTCTCAACTCAGCACCAATGGATTTGAGGAATTTCTCTCAGAGAGAAATGAAGCTAGCAACGTGAAAGGAAGAAAAAGAAGTGAAAATCACAAAGCTAGCAACTTTCTCAACTCAGCACCAATGGATTTGAGGAATTTCTCTCAGAGAGAAATGAAGTTAGCATCGTGAGAAAGGAGAAAATAAAGAATAAAAGCTTGGAGAATGACTAGAAATGACAAGAACTGATGGAGAAATGATGGAGAAATGATGGAGAATGATGGAGAAATGATGGAGAATAATGGAGAATAATGGAGAATAATTAAGAATAAAGCGGAATAGATAGGAGCAAGATCAATGCTCTGATACCATGTTAGATTTTAGAGATTATAAATGAGAGATTTAGAGATAAATTAGAAGGAAAACCATAGTAGAACATTAGAGAAGAATTTCTTATTGATCTTTGTGAATTACATAGCATATTTATAGGAGAATTACAAGGGAACGTAGGTTTAAATTTAATTTGAACCAGCCAATAGGAGAGTAGTCTTGGGAGCGCCCTTGACCATGCCAGCCTGTTCCAGCCTGGTTCCAGCCCCTTCCTTGACCAAATGGATAAGAAGGAAGACCAAGGACAAGCCCCAATGCACCTGGACGCTCTAGTGACTTGGTGCATGATCCGAACATTGCCCAGCTTCTAGAAGACTCTAGAAGACTCTCCAAGACTCTAGAAGACTCTCCAAGACTCTCCAAGACTTCCTTAAACGTTCCGGAGGCTCCCTTAGGTCGTACGGTCTTGTACGGTCTTGTACGGCCTTGTACGGATTCGTACAGACTTGTACGGACTTGTACGGATCCGTACGGGCTTGTACGGACACCCAAATCCAACCATCTTCCCTAAGCTCCCTTGATGATATGCTTGATTAATAGTACCAACGTTTAAGCCGGTGCCTGTTGGAGAAAGGGTTTGTAAAATCTGAAGCGGATCACTCTCTCTTTACCAAAAAGAGCAAAGAAGGGATAGTTGTGGTGCTCATCTACGTGGATGACATTATTGTTACAGGAAGTGATTGTGAGGAGATGAAACGGACTAAGGATGATCTAAACTCTACTTTTGATATAAAAGATCTAGGAGAGCTCAAATACTTCCTAGGCATTGAGATGAGCAGAGAGACAAAGGGAATGTTTATATCGCAAAGGAAGTATGTGATCGACTTACTAAAAGAAACTGGGAATCTTGGGTGTAAACCGGCTAAGACTCCTATTGAAGAAGGTTATCAAGAAGAGTGCAACGTGGAGATATGGTCTGACATCAAGCAGTACCAAAGGTTAGTTGGTAAACTAATCTATTTGACCATAACAAGGCCGGATATTTGTTTTGTGGTGAATAAAGTAAGTCAACACATGCAAGCGCCCACAACACACCATTGGGGAATGATTGAAAGGATCTTGAGATATCTAAAAGGGAACCCAGGAAGAGGTATTTGGCTAGAGTGTCATGGAAGAGCAGATGTAGAAGCGTTTTGTGATGCGGATTGGGCTGGGGATAGACAAGCTAGAAAGTCTACAACCAGTTATTGTACATTCGTAGGTGGGAATCTTGTCACCTGGAGAAGCAAAAAACAAAAGGTAATCTCTCTATCTAGTGCTGAAGCTGAGTATAGAGCAATGAAAGAAGCCACAAAAGAAATGATATGGCTGAAGGCGCTTCTACATGACTTGGGAGTTCAAGAAGACAAACCAATGACATTGTATTGTGATAACCAAGCAGCAATACACATAGCTTCAAACCCGGTGTTTCATGAAAGGACAAAACACATTGAGGTGGATTGTCATTTCATCCGAGAGAAGATTCAGGAGGGAGTTGTGGTTCCCAAGTTTGTGAAGAGTGGAGAACAAATGGCGGATATATTTACCAAGGCTACTTCTTCACGCATCTGTGAATACATCCATGGCAAGATCGGCTTAAAGGACCCCTACCAGCCTATCTTGAGGGGAGTGTTGAGAATATGGATGTGAAGGTCTGTGCACGTGAAAGGAGAGGAGACAATATCAAAGGGAAAGAGTTAGCATGTATAGCAAGTGTGTTGGAATATGGTGAAAGCTCAGGAGTAAAAAGAGAAGGTATACCATGCAAAACAAGTAAGGAAGAGAAGAAGAATAAAGTCTTGCTTGGACATGAAATAAAGCACCAATGAGTAGCTAAGATCAACTAAAACGAGACCAAACAAGAAGTGGAGAAGGAACTGAATTGGTTAGAAGCAGACCAGTTTTTTCTCACTCAGCACAAGTGGAGCAAGTTGCAAAGAGGAGTAGGTGGGAGCAGTTGGGAGATGCATGGCTCGCCTATACTTGTGTAGAGGTGTTGGTGAGATATTTTTCACTCAATAATTCATGTAAAGCGTGCATATATGTGTATGGGATTGTAAGGAAAAATTACACACGAAAATATTGAAGTTCTTCTCTAAAAAACTTCTATTCATCATCTTCATTACTCTTCTCTTCTAATCTTCTTCCCTTAAAATCACCTTCATATCCTCTAAAATCTACACAGCATAGTCTGAATCACAATAGGCTTCCAATTCGGTATTTTCATTGCGACTCAACCATATTCCCTTTCCAGGGTTCCCCTTGAGATACCTAAGTATTCTCTCCACCATGCCCCAATGGTGTGCTTTCGGAGCTTGCATGTGTTGGCTCACCCTATTCACGGCAAAGCAAATATCCGGCCGAGTTATAGTTAAGTAGATTAGTTTTCCAACTAACCTTTGATATTGCTTGACATCAGGCCACATTTCCTCCTTAATCACATCTTGATAGCCTTCTTCAATGGGCATGTTTGCTGGCTTCGACCCTAACTTGTCGGTTTCCTTTAGTAAGTCAATCACATACTTCCTTTGTGATATAAACATCCCATTTGGCTCTCTGATCATCTCAATGCCCAAGAAATACCTCAGCTCTCCCAAATCTTTTATATCAAACATGGAGCTCAGAATTACCTTGGTCCTTTTAACTCCTTCAACATCATTTCCTGTGATGATGTTATCATCTACATAGATAAGAACAGCCACTAGCCCCTCTTTACTCCTCTTGGTGAATAGAGTATGATCAGCTTCCGACTTCATAAATTTCTTCTCCAGCAAGCATCTGCTCAGTCTTTGGTACCAGGCCCTTGGAGATTGTTTCAAACCATAAATAGCTTTCTTCAATTCACAGACCTGATTTGTACCTGTACCATATCCTTTTGGAAGAGCCATAAAGACTTCCTCTTCTAGGTCTCCTTGTAAAAAGGCATTTTTTACATCCATTTGCCATAACTCCCATGACAAGTTAACCGCAATGGATAGGAGAACCCTTACCAAATGCAATTTTGCCATCGGAGCAAAAGTTTCTGTATAATCTTCTCCATACACTTGTGTGTATCCCTTTGCCACTAGTCTCGCTTTGTATCTCTCGACTTCACCATTGCTTTTATACTTGATAGTATAAACCCATCTACATCCCACTAGCTTCTTCCCTGTTGGCAGCTTAGTCAAATTCCATGTATTGTTTCTCACCATAGAACTGATCTCTTCTTCCATGGCTTTAACCCATCTCTCGTCTCTACATGCTTCCTCATATGATGTTGGGACTTGATGTTCATCAATCTTGGTGAGGTAAGCTTGCTGCTCAGCACCTAAATAGGACACTGAACTATATGCTTCAATAGGATATTTTATGTCACTTACGGTTAATTCTCTTCTCTTTGAAGTACATGATCTACTTGGTAAGGGAGGGATGCTGTCGCCTATAGGTTCAGAATCAAAGTCTGCCGTACGCCCAGAACATCCCTCACCTACGGTAGACTTCACCTCAGATCCTATATGATGTTGTTGAACCGTAGCTAATCCATTGTAATACACCCTAGTGTTTTTCCAATTTTCCGGGCAATGCCTTATCTGTTGGCTTCTTCTTAGAGGGGGTTCTTGAGTTACCTCAACTTCTTCATGTTCAGACTCCCCCTCACCACTTGCAAGTTCTGATTCTTCAACCAGTTCAGAATCCCTTGGTAGTGAGCTTGTATCCGATGAGAGTTGTGTTAGATTTTAGAGATTATAAATGAGAGATTTTGAGATAAACTAGAGGGAAAACCATAGTAGAACATTAGAGAAGAATTTCTTATTGATATTTGTGAATTACATAGCATATTTATAGGAGAATTACAAGGGAACCTAGGTTTAACTTTAATTTGAACCAACCAATAGGAGAGTAGTCTTGGGAGCGCCCTTGACCATGCCAGCCTGTTCCAGCCTGGTTCCAGCCCCTTCCTTGACCAAATGGATAAGAAGGAAGACCAAGGACAAGCCCCAATGCACCTGGATGCTCTAGTGACTTGGTGCATGATCCGAACATTGCCCAGCTTCTAGAAGACTCTAGAAGACTCTCCAAGACTCCCTTAGGTCGTACGGTCTTGTACGGCCTTGTACGGATCCGTACTGACTTGTACGGTCTTGTACGGATCCGTACGGACTTGTACGGACACCCAAATCCAACCATCTTCCCTAAGCTCCCTTGATGATATGCTTGATTAATACTCCCCCTCAAACTTAGCCGGAGTGTCGGAATGAAGGCTAAGTTTGGGAACCGGGACTACCACCTCATTAAAAACCTTACCAAGGAAAACCCTGTGGGACAAAACCTTGGTAAGAGAAAAAGAGTGTGGTCTTCCCGGAACAGGCAAGTATTATCAAGGATGAGTAAGGTCTACTAACCCAAGTTTGCTATGGATGTGGTTGCAAACTTTAAGGCTAGCAGCCTTGGTGAAGATGTCAGCTAGCTGGTCTTCACTCTTGGTGTAGCATGGAAGTATCACTCCTTCTATGATCTTCTCTCTAACCTTGTGGCAGTCGATCTCAATGTGCTTGGTCCTCTCGTGAAATACTGGATTCGTTGCTATATGAATGGCTGCCTGATTGTCACAATGCATCGTGATAGGACTTGAAGTTTCTATGCCGAGATCTTTGAGAAGTGCTTTCAACCAAACTAATTCATTTGTCAGCTTCCTCATTGCTCTATATTCTGACTCTGCACTCGAGCATGACACAACCTTCTGCTTCTTAGACTTCCAGGTCACTAGATTGCCTCCAATGAAAGTACAATAGCCAGTTGTGGACTTTCTATCCATAGTGTCTCCAGCATAGTCTGCATCGCAATATCCAACCATCTCAGTGTTGCCATTCTTCCCCATCCAAATTCCTTGGCCTGGTGATCCTTTGATGTATCTCAAAATTCTTTCCACCATGTTCCAATGATGCACGAATTTGGTTTCTTGAACCCCAACTTGATCACTACCTGAGATGATCAAGTCATCCACATAAACCAATACCACAATAAGCCCACGGGAGCTCTGGTGAGTGAACAAGGTATGGTCGGCTTCTGACCGGCTAAATCCTCGAGCAACAAGAGTGAAGCTCAGTTTATGATACCAGGCCCTCGGTGATTGCTTTAATCCATAAATTGCCTTTCTTAACCTTAAGACTTTTCTGGGGTTGATTGTGTGCTCTAATCCGGGTGGTGAAGTCATGTACACTTCTTCTGCCAATTCTCCTTGAAGAAAGGCGTTCTTCACGTCCATTTGCCATAGATCCCATGATAGATTTGTGGCTAAGGACAAGATAACCCTAACTGTGTGAAGCTTTGCCGCTGGCCCAAAAGTATCAGTATAATCAGCTCCATATGTCTGGGTGAAACCTCTGGCTACCAATCTGGCTTTGTACCGCTCAATATCCCTATTAGATTGATATTTGATTGTAAATACCCACTTGGAACTTACTGCCTTCTTTCCCTTTGGAAGCTCCGTTTCATCCCAAGTATGATTCTTATCCATTGCTCCTATCTCAGCATCCACAGCAGCTAACCATTCTTTGTGTTCTTTTGCTTCTTCATAGGAGCTCGGAATTTGGTGTTGATCAATCTTCCCAAGGTATGCTTGGTGTTCTGATGGCAAGAGGGCAAGAGAACAGACCGCTTGGAGAGGATGAGCCACGGCTTGGCTGTTGTAATAGACCCTTGTTTGTTTCCAATGATCTGGTCCATACTTCAGCCTTGTGCTTCTTCTAAGCTGAGGAGCACTAATTTCTTCACTCTCATGGTCTTGACTAACCATTGGCTCCATTCCTCCAGTGACTTCTTCTTCATGATGAGCTTGGTCTTGATTACCATTATCTACGTTGTTTGCTTCCTTTTCATTGTTATTTTCAGAATTTGGTCATCCTTGCGGTTGCTGCTCCGGTTGCTCTTGATGAGAGTCCCTTGGAGTAGGATTTCCCAGATGATTGAGTATGAACTCTAAGCTGCCGGCTCTATCTGAACACTATCCCAATTCTGCTTCTTGTCAAAGTATCCTTGGTTTTCTATGAACTTCACATCTCTTGAAACCAGGGTACACTTCCGGATGGGGTCATAACACTTATACCCCTTTTGAGTAGTAGAATAGCCTATGAATACACATCTTGTGCTTTTGGCTTCTAGTTTATCCCTCTGAGTACCTGGGACAAATACAAAACACAAACATCCAAGAACCCGTAAGTGATTGATAAAGGGTTTATTGTGATTTATAACTTCAAAGGGAGAGACGTCCTTTAGGACTCTTGTTGGAATTCGGTTAATAAGATAGCAGGTTGGAATGAAACATCATAGCTCTAGCTACTTCCATGAGATGCCTATTCTTTCTTTCAGCTACACCATTTTGTTGAGGTGTGTATGGGCAGCTTGTTTGGTGGATTATTCCATGCTTAGCTAAGTGTTCTTTGAATTTGTGGCTTGTATATTCTCTTCCATTATCCGTTCGAAGTACCTTAACATTTGGTTTTAATTGATTAGTAATGTAGTTCTGAAAATTAATGAAAGCGTCAAATACTCTATCTTTAGATGGCATTAAGGTGATCCAAGTGTATTTCGACTTTTCATCAATGAATGTCACAAAGTACTTATTATTATCTCTTGATAAACATGGGGAAGTCCATACATCCGAGTGGACCAAATCAAAACATTTTTCATATATGGTAGAGGACTTAGGAAATACACTTTTACAATGTTTTCCTAAAATACAAGACTCACAAACTGAGTTATTAAACGAAATATTAGGCAATATTATTTCCAAGGCACGCGAGTGAGGATGTCCCAATCTAGCGTTAGTGCTTGGACGTAACATCATTCGATGTTATTCGAGTATGCTACCATGGCCATCTCATCTCCTTTCTTTGAGTTTTCGGTTTGAGGTTGTTTGGTTGCGGTTGAGGAGCTTGGCGCTTCTTGTGCTTGATGAGCTTGAAACTTCCTTGGTTTGAACTCTCTTGGTTGCCAATATTTGGGCTTGAGATGTGGATGAAGGATCCAACAATCCTCCCTTGTATGACCATCTTTCTTGCAATGATCGCATGTTTTCCTATTCTTGCCTTTGTAGCCATGACTTGGTTTGTAATTGCCTTTATTACCGTTGGGAGTTCTTGTTTTCTACTAAAGAGACCAAAGGACCCTTGTTCCTTTTGAATTTGTGCACAAACTTCATCGATCTCAAGATGTGTTTTCTGAGGTCATTAAATGCCGGATTAAGTGTGAGAAGTAAACCAAAGACCTTATTTTGTTCTCTTCTTTCTTCAATGATTGAAAAATCCTTAGTGCTTGGACGTAACATCTCTAATTCAGCCCAAAGAGATCTAAATTTCCCAAAGTGTTGAGTAAATTCTAGATCCTCTTGGTTGAGATTGTTGATTGCCCTTTTCACTTCAAAGACACGGGTCAAGTTGGAGACGTTCCCGTAAACATTCTTTAATGTATCCCAAAGCTCCTTTGTCGTGTCACAATAGGAGTATGCCTCTAGGATTGATGTGTCTAGTGAGTTTTGAAGGAGACCCAACACCGTTTGGTCCTCTTGAAACCATTTGATTTCCTCCTCGGTCTTGGTCTCATTTTCTTCATCTTGTGTGTCTTCTTTTGGGTTTTGTGTGATCTCAATGTGTCTCCACAAAACTCTTCCACACAAAGCAGTCTTTGTTGTTCTTGCCCACAGCAAGTAATTGATCCCTTTGAGTGTAACCAGAATGATCATGGTTTTTAGATTTTCCATGATTTTCTTCGTGTCTAATCACAAAGCTAGCAACTTTCTCAACTCAGCACCAATGGATTTGAGGAATTTCTCTCAGAGATAAATGAAGCTAGCAACCTGAAAGGAAGAAAAAGAAGTGAAAATCACAAAGCTAGCAACTTTCTGAACTTAGCACCAATGGATTTGAGGAATTTCTCTCAGAGAGAAATGAAGCTAGCAGAGTGAGAAAGGAGAAAATGAAGAATAAAAGCTTGGAGAATGACTAGAAATGACAAGAACTGATGGAGAACTGATGGAGAAATGATGGAGAAATGATGGAGAATGGTGGAGAAATGATGGAGAATAATGGAGAATAACTAAGAATAAAGCGGAATAAGGAGCAAGATCAATGCTCTGATACCATGTTAGATTTTAGAGATTATAAATGAGAGATTTTGAGATAAAGTAGAAGGAAAACCATAGTAGAACATTAGAGAAGAATTTCTTATTGATCTTTGTGAATTACATAGCATATTTATAGGAGAATTACAAGGGAACCTAGGTTTAACTTTAATTTGAACCAGCCAATAGGAGAGTAGTCTTGGGAGCGCCCTTGACCATGCCAGCCTGGTTCCAGCCCTTCCTTGACCAAATGGATAAGAAGGAAGACCAAGGACAAGCCCCAATGCACCTGGACGCTCTAGTGACTTGGTGCATGATTAGAACATTGCCCAGCTTCTAGAAGACTCTAGAAGACTCTCCAAGACTTCCTTAAACGTTCCGGAGGCTTCCTTAGGTCGTACGGTCTTGTACGGCCTTGTACGGATCCGTACGGACTTGTACGGACTTTTACGGATCCGTACGGACTTGTACGGACACCCAAATCGAACCATCTTCCCTAAGCTCCCTTGATGATATGCTTGATGAATAGAATCTAGATGGGGAAGAATGGCAACACTAAGATAGTTGGATACTGCGATGCGGACTATGAAAGAGACACTATAGATAGAAAGTCTACAACTGGCTACTGTACTTTCATTGGAGGCAATCTAGTAACTTGGAAGTCTAAGAAGCAGAAGGTTGTGTCATGCTCAAGTGCGGAGTCAGAATATAGAGCAATGAGGAAGCTGACAAATGAATTAGTTTGGTTGAAGGCTATTCTCAAGGATCTTGGCATAGAAACTTCAAGTCCTATCACGATGCATTGGGACAATCTGGCAGCCATTCATATAGCAACCAATCCAGTATTTCACGAGAGGACCCAGCACATTGAGATCGACTGCCACAAGGTCAGAGAGAAGATCATAGAAGGAGTGATACTTCCATGCTAAACCAAGAGCGAAGAGTAGTTCGTTGACATCTTCAACAAGGCTGCTAGCCTCAAAGTTTGCAACCACATCCACAGCAAACTTGGGTTAGTAGACCTTACTCATCCTTGATAATACTTGTCTGTTCCGGGAAGACCACACTCTTTTTCCCTTACCAAGGTTTTGTCCCACTAGGTTGTCCTTCGTAAGGTTTTTAATGAGGTGGTAGTCCCGGTTCCCAAACTTAGCCTTCATTCCAACACTCTAGCTAAGTTTGAGGGGGAATATTAATCAAGCAGGGAGCTTAGGGAAGATGGTTGGATTTGGGTGTCCGTACAAGTCCGTACAGATCCGTACAAGGACGTACAAGACTGTACAAGACCGTACGACCATAGAGAGCCTCCGGAACATTTGAGGAAGCCTTCGAGAGTCTTCTAGAAGCTTAGAAACATTCAAATCATGCACCAAGCCACGTGAGCGTCCAATTGCATTGGCGCTTTATCCTTGGTCTTCGTTCTTATCCATTCGGTCAAGGAAGGGGCTGGAACCAGGCTGCCATGGTCAAGGGCAGGCTGGCATGGTCAAGGGCACTCCAAAGGCTGATCTCCCATTGGATAGTTCAAAATAAAGTCAACCTTGTTGATTTTAAGGAGAATAAACTAGAATTAGAAAGTATCAAGAACTTAATGAGATTGAAGATGGCTGAGAGAGATTTCTGAAATATTTTTTCTTGTTATTCTATAAATTGAGCTCGGTTTGAATGTGCATACATGTAAAAGAAAATTTTAAAAACAAGACACATGAATTTACAATGGGTAAAAGACTAACACCCTTGACTTCCTAAAATGATTAAACATGCTAAGATCAAGGCCTGGGCGTGTTTCTTCTTTGGGTGAGGAGCATGGAGCTTGCCTTTACCCAATGGCTCCTCTTGTGCTTCTTCATGGTTTTTTAACCCTTTGATCTGCTTAGAATTCAACCAAGAATCCTTCCTTCTAGTTACATCCCAGTGTCTAGTTTTGCCACTTATTAAATCATCAGCTCCACTCTTTTCCTTACTTGTTACATACGACACTTCTCCCTTAGTCTTAAAGCATTCGCCAAGTTCCTAGATACTTGTTATGCACTCCAGCTCCTTGCCTTTGTTATTATGTGAACTCGCATTGCTACTTCCCATGTAAGCCTTCTCATCCATATTCTCAACACTCCCCCTCAAGATAGGCTGGTAGGGATCCTTTAAGCCTATCTTGTCATGGATGTACTCACATATACTTAGGGAAGTAGCCTTTGTGAAGATGTCTGCCACCTGGTCTCCACTCTTCACAAACTTAGGGATTATTAGCCCATCTTGAATCTTGCCCTGGATGAAGTGACAATCCACTTCAATGTGTTTCGTTCTCTCATGAAACACTGGATTTGAAGCTATGTGTATTGCGGCTTGGTTATCGCAATAAAGGCTTATTGGTTTGGTTTCTTGAATACCCAAATCCTTGAGAAGAGCCTTCAGCCATATCATCTCCTTTGTGACTTCCTTCATTGCTCTATACTCAGCCTCAGCACTTGACAATGCAATTACCTTCTGTTTTTTACTCCTCCAAGTGACAAGATTTCCTCCTACAAATGTGCAATACCCAGTTGTAGATTTTCTATCTTGTTTGTCTCCAGCATGTTGAGAATATGGATGTGAAGGTCTGTGCACGTGAAAGGAGAGGGGACAATATCAAAGGGAAAGAGTTAGCATGTATAGCAAGTGTGTTGGAATATGGTGAAAGCTCAGGAGTAAAAAGAGAAGGTATACCATGCAAAACAAGTAAGGAAGAGAAGAAGAATAAAGTCTTGCTTGGACATGAAATAAAGCACCAATGAGTAGCTAAGATCAACTAAAACGAGACCAAACAAGAAGTGGAGAAGGAACTGAATTGGTTAGAAGCAGACCAGTTTTTTCTCACTCAGCACAAGTGGAGCAAGTTGCAAAGAGGAGTAGGTGGGAGCAGTTGGGAGAAGCATGGCTCGCCTATACTTGTGTAGAGGTGTTGGTGAGATATTTTTCACTCAATAATTCATGTAAAGAGTGCATATATGTGTATGGTATTGTAAGGAAAAATTACACACGAAAATATTGAAGTTCTTCTCTAAAAAACTTCTATTCATCATCTTCATTACTCTTCTCTTCTAATCTTCTTCCCTTAAAATCACCTTCATATCCTCTAAAATCTACATGGTATCAGAGCAGTTAAGGTCCTAAACAAGATCTTAAACTCGTTCATATCCCTCAAACACTTCAAATCACTCTGTTTATTTTCTTTCTCGTGTGTACTATTCACCAAAAATTTCAAGTCATGGAAAGCTCCAAGAATATGGTTCTACCAGTTATCCTCAAGGGGAATAACTATATTTTGTGGTCCAGAACCACAAAGACAGTCCTAAGAGGAAGAGGGCTGTGGGAGTATGTTGATAGCTTGGTGGGAAACGCTGAAGAAGGAAGGGCTGAAGATGGCGGTATAACAGAGAGGAAGCGGGAGCAAGAAGATGCTCAAGTCTTGGCTGCGCTTCAAAGCTCTCTTGAGCCATCTATATTGGTGGCCTATTCATACTGTGAGAACTCCAAGGAGCTATGGGAGACGCTCAAGGGAGTTTATGGAGACACCTCAAACATTTCAAGGATCTTTGAGGTGAAGAAGGCATTGAATGACCTTCAGCAGAATGGGAAGGCGTTCAAGGACTTGTTTGGGGAGTTTAGAGGGTTGTGGGCAGAGCTGGAAATGCTTAGACCTACAACAAACGACCCAAAGGAGTTGAATGAGAGGAGAGAGCAAGATCAAGTGTTTGGTCTCTTACTCACACTTGATGACTCTTACAAGGGACTCATTCAGCATATCCTTCGATTTGACAAGCTTCCAACATTAAATGAAGTGTGTCAACAAGTTCAGAAGGAGGAAGGTGCTAGAGGGTTGTTTAAATCCGCTAGTGAAATGGCGCATATGGTGCAAAGAAGTTTTGGGCATGGAGAAAGGAGAGCGGTTGAGTGTAGCCATTGTAGAATGAGAGGGCACACTAAGGAGAAGTGCTGGACACTTTACCCGCACTTGAAACCAGCCCGGCTAAGAGGAAGTTTCCAGGGAAGCAGTCAAGGTGCTAGAAACTTTGTAGGTGTAACTAGCATGGAAGGAGACCAATTGGTGAGGAAGAGCGATTTGGAGGGCCTCATCAAGAGTATCTCAAAGCTAGCAGAATCTGGTAAAGGTTTCTTTACCTCTAAGGCTAAGAGAAATGTGATAATAGATTCAGGAGCAAGTCATAATATGATTTGTGATGCTAAGTTGCTGGAGAATGTAGAACCTCATAAGGGTAGTGTTAGGATAGCAAACGGGAAAGAAGTTCCAATAGAGGGTGTTGGGGACCTAGAAGTGTTTGGGAAGAGAACTAAAGCCTTATATATCCCAGAATTTACTTCGAATTTGCTATCAGTTCATAAGGCAACTAAGGACTTGAATTGTAAAGTTGTTTTTGGAGTTAATGGTGTTGAGTTTCAGGATAATGAAACCAAAGATGCGATCGGATCAGGGGGTGTGAAAGATGGTTTGTACATATTGAATAAAAAGGATAAAGAGTTGAAAGCACTTGCGGTCAGTTCGGTTAGATCAAGCCCTTTATGGCATTCTCGCCTTGGTCACCCAAGTCACAAGGTGCTCAGCATGGTCTTGCCCAACCATTCATTACCCAAGAAGGCGTATGAAGCATGTATTTTGGGGAAGCATTGTAGGAAAGTGTTTCCAGAGTCTACTACTATGTATAAGAAGTCTTTTGAGTTAATACACTCTGATGTATGGTCTGCTCCGTGTACTTCAAGAGATCAATATAAGTACTTTGTTTCCTTCATCGATCAAAAATCAAAGTATACATGGGTAACATTGATGCGCTCTAAGGATCAAGTGCTTGAATCATTCCAGAACTTCTATAACTATGTGCTCAATCAGTATGATACCAAGATTAAGATACTAAGAAGTGATAATGGCGGAGAATACCTCGGTCTTGGTCTCATTTTCTTCATCTTGTGTGTCTTCTTTTGGGTTTTGTGTGATCTCAATGTGTCTCCACAAACCTCTTCCACACAAAGCAGTCCTTGTTGTTCTTGCCCACAGCAAGTAATTGATCCCTTTGAGTGTAACCGGAATGATCATGGTTTTTAGATTTTCTATGATCTTCTTGGTGTTTAATCACAAAGCTAGCAACTTTCTCAACTCAGCACCAATGGATTTGAGGAATTTCTCTCAGAGAGAAATGAAGCTAGCAACGTGAAAGGAAGAAAAAAAAAAGTGAAAATCACAAAGCTAGCAACTTTCTCAACTCAGCACCAATGGATTTGAGGAATTTCTCTCAGAGAGAAATGAAGCTAGCAGCGTGAGAAAGGAGAAAATAAAGAATAAAAGCTTGGAGAATGACTAAAAATGACAAGAACTGATGGAGAACTGATGGAGAAATGATGGAGAAATGATGGAGAATGATGGAGAAATAATGGAGAATAATGGAGAATAACTAAGAATAAAGCGGAATAGATAGGAGCAAGATCAATGCTCTGATACCATGTTAGATTTTAGAGATTATAAATGAGAGATTTTGAGATAAACTAGAGGGAAAACCATAATAGAACACTAGAGAAGAATTTCTTATTGATATTTGTGAATTACATAGCATATTTATAGGAGAATTACAAGGGAACCTAGGTTTAACTTTAATTTGAACCAGCCAATAGGAGAGTAGTCTTGGGAGCGCCCTTGACCATGCCAGCCTGTTCCAGCCTGGTTCCAGCCCCTTCCTTGACCAAATGGATAAGAAGGAAGACCAAGGACAAGCCCCAATGCACCTGGATGCTCTAGTGACTTGGTGCATGATCCGAACATTGCCCAGCTTCTAGAAGACTCTAGAAGACTCTCCAAGACTCTCCAAGACTTCCTTAAACGTTCTGGAGGCTCCCTTAGGTCGTACGGTCTTGTACGGCCTTGTACGGATCCGTACAGACTTGTACGGTTTTGTACGGATCCGTACGGACTTGTACGGATCCGTACGGACTTGTACGGACACCCAAATCCAACCATCTTCCCTAAGCTCCCTTGATGATATGCTTGATTAATAAGTTGCTCATTGTCTTCTTCTTCCTCTTCACCTCCTTGCTCATTCTGAGATATCCCTTGCTCACCATTACCTCCATTCGAACCATTGACATCTGCCAAGATGCTTCTTAGCACTCGCTCTCTGTCTATGCCCGAGCTCACAATGTCATCTAAATCCTCCCATTTTTTTTCTTCAAAATACCCACAATTCTCATCAAAACGCACCTCTCTTGACACATATATCCTATTAGTTTCTGGATGGAAACACTTATATCCTTTCTGAGTGCTTTAGTATCCCATAAAAATACATTTGATGCTTTTTGGCTCAAGTTTACTCCTTAGTGCATCAGGGGTAAAGACATAGCATTTACACCCGAAAACTCTTAGGTGATCAATGCTTGGCTTTACGCCATTCAAAATTTCAAATGGAGACTTGTGGCTCAGACTTTCTGTGGGTAAACGATTAATCACATAGCATGCCGCCATCACAGCATCTCCCCAAAAACTCTTAGGCACACCTCTATCAAACATCATACTTCTAGCCACCTCTAGCAAATGTCTATTCTTTCTCTCGGAAACTCCATTCTGCTGAGGTGTGTATGCACAAGAAGTTTGGTGAATAATCCCATTGTCATCCAGCAACTTCTTGAATATATTACTCATATACTCTCCACCATTATCACTCCTAATGATCTTGATCTTTGTACCAAACTGATTCAGTGCATAATTGTACAATTTTTGAAATGATTCAAATACTTGATCCTTAGAGCTCATTAGAGTTACCCAAGTGTACTTTGACCTTTGATCAATGAAAGACACGAAATACTTATATTGATCTTTTGAAGTACAGGGGGCTGACCACACTGTTAGATTTTAGAGATTATAAATGAGAGCTTTTGAGATAAACTAGAAGAAACACCATAGTAGAATATTAGAGAAGAATTTCTTATTGATCTTTGTGAAATACATAGCATATTTATAGGAGAATTACAAGGGAACCTAGGTTTAACTTTAATTTGAACCAGCCAATAGGAGTGTAGTCTTTGGGCGTCCTTGACCATGCCAGCCTGTTTCCAGCCCCTTCCTTGACCAAATGGATAAGAAGGAAGACCAAGGACAAGGTGCCAATGCACCTGGACACTCAAGTGGCTTGGTGCATGGTCCAAACGTTTCCAAGCTTCTAGAAGACTCTCGAAGGCTTCCTCAAATGTTCCGGAGGTTCGATAAGGTTGTACGGTCTTGTACGGCCTTGTACGGATCCGTACGGACTTGTACAGACTTGTACGGATCCGTACGGACTTGTACGGGCACCCAAATCCAACCATATTCCCTAAGCTCCCTTGATGATAAGCTTGATTAATACACACATCCGAATGTATCAACTCAAAACACTTCTCATACACAGTAGTAGATTCCGGAAACACTTTCCTACAATGCTTCCCTAAGACACACGCTTCACACTCCTTATTAGGTAAGGTGAGGTTGGGCAGGACCATGCTGAGCACCTTGTGACTTGGATGACCAAGGCGTGAGTGCCATAAAGGGCTTGAACCAACCAGACTAACCGCAAACGACTCCATCACTCCATCTTCTTTATTCAGCAAATACAAACCACCTTCCACATTCCCTACTCCGATTACTTCCTTAGTCTCATTATCCTGAAACTCAACATCATTAGATCCAAAAATAACTTTGCAATCTAGATCCTTAGTTGCTTTATATACCGAGAGTAAGTTAGATGTGAATTCCGGAATGTACAAGGCCTTAGTATTTTTCCTAAACACTTTTAGGTCTCCAATTCCTTCTATTTGAACCTCTTTTCCATTTGCAACTTTAACATTTCCTTCACAAGCCTTAATATTTGTTAACAGCTTGGCATTACAAATCATTACAAAACACAAACACCCAAGAACTCGTAAGTGATTGATATAGGGTTTATTGTGATTTAAACTTCAAAGGGAGAGACGTCCTTTAGGACTCTTGTTGGAATTCGGTTGATAAGATAGCAAGCCGTCATGACTGCATCTCCCCAGAAGTTTCTTGGCAAGTTGGAATGGAACATCATAGCTCTAGCTACTTCCATGAGATGTCTATTCTTTCTTTCAGCTACACCATTTTGTTGAGGTGTGTATGGGCAGCTCGTTTGGTGGATTATTCCATGCTTAGCTAGGTGTTCTTTGAATTTGTGGCTTGTATATTCCCCTCCATTATCCGTTCGAAGTACCTTAACATTTGTTTTGAATTGATTAGTAATGTAGTTCTGAAAATTAATGAAAGCGTCAAATACTCTATCTTTAGATGGCATTAAGGTGATCCAAGTGTATTTCGACTTTTCATCAATGAATGTCACAAAGTACTTATTATTATCTCTTGATAAACATGGGGAAGTCTATACATCCGAGTGGACCAAATCAAAACATTTTTCATATATGGTAGAGGACTTAGGAAATACACTTTTACAATGTTTTCCTAAAATACAAGACTCACAAACCGAGTTATTAAACGAAATATTAGGCAATATTATTTCCAAGGCACGCGAGTGAGGATGTCCCAATCTAGCGTGCTATATTGCATTAGAACTACTAGCTATGCATGAATTAAAACTTGATAAAGTAGGATTGCTTGAAGAATCTTCTAAGATGTATAAGTCTCCTTTTGTGTTTCCTTCTCCAAGAACCCTTCCGGTTTTAATATCCTGAAAATGGAAACTATTAGGCCCAAAGATAGCATAAGCATCAAGATCAGTAGTAGCTCTCTTAACCGATACAAGATTCGAAGTGAAAGATGGCATGTAGAAAGCTTGAGATTCTTTGTCAAATAGTTTTAAACTTCCTATTCCTTTAACCGGTATCCTATCACCATTTTAAACTTCCTATTCCTTTAACCGGTATCCTATCACCATTAGCAATCACTACATTTCCACTAGCAGTTTTAATGTTACTAATCAAATTTGGATTACTAATCATGTGATGAGAAGCTCCAGAATCAATAACAAGAGAAGTGCTAGTCTTATTAGGTTTAGTAGCAAAGTATGTGATACCGGACTCCTTTAGTGCGGCGATGGATCGAATGAGTGCTTCTAAGTCTAACTTGCGCACCACGTCATTTGAATATGCTACCATGGCCATCTCATCTCCTTGCTTCAAGCTTTCGGTTTGAGGTTGTTTTGTTGAGTTTGATGAGCTTGGCGTTTCTTGTGCTTGATGAGCTTGGAACTTTCTTGGCTTGAATTCCCTTGGATGCCAATCTTTGGGCTTGAGATGTGGATGAAGGATCCAGCAATCCTCCTTTGTATGACCATCCTTCTTGCAATGATCGCATGTTTTCCTATTCTTGCCTTTGTAGCCTTGATTTGGTTGGTAAATGCCCTTATTGGCCATTGGGAGTTCTTGTTTACCACTAAAGAGACCAAAGGACCCTTGTTCCTTTTGAATTTGTGCACAAACTTCATCAAGTCTAGGGAGCTTCTCCGATCTTAAGATATGCTTTATGAGGTCGTTAAACACCGGATTGAGTGTGAGAAGCAAACCGAAGACCTTATCTTGTTCTCTTCTTTCTTCAATGATTGAAAAATCCTTTGTGCTTGGACGTAACATCTCTAATTCAGCCCAAAGAGATCTAAATTTCCCAAAGTGTTAAGTAAATTCTAAATCCTCTTGATTGAGATTGTTGATTGCCCTTTTTACTTCGAAGACCCGGGTCAAGTTGGAGATGTTCCAGTAGACATTCTTTAGTGTATCCCAAAGCTCCTTTGCAGTGTCACAATAGGAGTATGCCTCTAGGATTGATGGGTCTAGTGAGTTTTGAAGGAGACCCAAAACTGTTTGGTCTTCTTGAAACCATTTGATTTCCTCTTCGGTCTTGGTCTCATTTTCTTCATCTTGTGTGTCTTCTTTAGGGTTTTGTGTGATCTCAATGTGTCTCCACAAACCTCTTCCACACAAAGCAGTCTTAGTTGTTCTTGCCCACAGCAAGTAATTATTCCCTTTGAGGGTAACCGGAATGATCATGGTTTTTAGATTTTCCATGATTTTCTTGGTGTTTAATCACAAAGCTAGCAACTTTCTCAACTCAGCACCAATGGATTTGAGGAATTTCTCTCAGAGAGAAATGAGGCTAGCAACGTGAAAGGAAGAAAAATGAAGTGAAAATCACAAAGCTAAAAACTTTCTCAACTCAGCACCAATGGATTTGAGGAATTTCTCTCAGAGAGAAATGAAGCTAACAGCGTGAGAAAGGAGAAAATAAAGAAGAAAAACGTGGAGAATGAGTAGAAATGACAAGAACTGATGGAGAAATGATGGAGAAATGATGGAGAAATGATGGAGAATGATGGAGAAATGATGGAGAATGATGGAGAATGATGGAGAATAACCAAGAATAAAGCAGAATAGATAGGAGCAAGATCAATGCTCTGATACCATGTTAGATTTTAGAGATTATAAATGAGAGCTTTTGAGATAAACTAGAAGAAACACCATAGTAGAATATTAGAGAAGAATTTATTATTGATCTTTGTGAAATACATAGCATATTTATAGGAGAATTACAAGGGAACCTAGGTTTAACTTTAATTTGAACCAGCCAATAGGAGTGTAGTCTTTGGGCGTCCTTGACCATGCCAGCCTGTTTCCAGCCCCTTCCTTGACCAAATGGATAAGAAGGAAGACCAAGGACAAGGTGCCAATGCACCTGGACACTCAAGTGGCTTGGTGCATGGTCCAAACGTTTCCAAGCTTCTAGAAGACTCTCGAAGGCTTCCTCAAATGTTCTGGAGGCTCGATAAGGTTGTACGGTCTTGTACGGCCTTGTACGGATCCGTACGGACTTGTACGGACTTGTACGGATCCGTACGGACTTGTACGGACACCCAAATCCAACCATCTTCCCTAAGGTCCCTTGATGATAAGCTTGATTAATACACACATCCGAATGTATCAACTCAAAACACTTCTCATACACAGTAGTAGATTCCGGAAACACTTTCCTACAATGCTTCCCTAAGACACACGCTTCACACTCCTTATTAGGTAAGGTGAGGTTGGGCAGGACCATGCTGAGCACCTTGTGACTTGGATGACCAAGGCGTGAGTGCCATAAAGGGCTTGAACCAACCAGACTAACCGCAAACGACTCCATCACTCCATCTTCTTTATTCAGCAAATACAAACCACCTTCCACATTCCCTACTCCGATTACTTCCTTAGTCTCATTATCCTGAAACTCAACATCATTAGATCCAAAAATAACTTTGCAATCTAGATCCTTAGTTGCTTTATATACCGAGAGTAAGTTAGATGTGAATTCCGGAATGTACAAGGCCTTAGTATTTTTCCTAAACACTTTTAGGTCTCCAATTCCTTCTATTTGAACCTCTTTTCCATTTGCAACTTTAACATTTCCTTCACAAGCCTTAATATTTGTTAACAGCTTGGCATTACAAATCATATTATGACTTGCTCCAGAATCTATTATCACATTCTCCGTAGCTTTAGAGGTAAAGAAAACCTTACCAGACTCAACTAGCTTAGCAATACTCTTGATGAGAGCTTCCAGATCGCTTTTCCTCACCAAGTTGTCATTTTCCACGTTTGCTACTCCAGCAAAGTTCCTTGGTCCTTGACTACTTCCTTGGCCATTTCCCCTTAGCCTAGCTGGCTTTAAATGTGGGTGCAAGGTCCAGCATTTTTCCTTAGTATGTCCTTTCATCTTGCAATGCTCACATTCCAGACTCCTTCTTTCTCCATAGAGTTGGCTCCTATGTGCAGCATGTGCCATTTCGCTTGATGCTTTGAACAAGCCCCTAGACCCTTCCTCCTTTTGGATCTGTTGATAGACTTCATTCAGTGTTGGAAGCTTGTCAAAGCGAAGGATGTGTTGAATGAGGCTCTTGTAGGACTCATTTAACGTGAGTAGTAGCCCAAACACCTGGTCCTGTTCCCTCCTCTCATTCAATTCCTTGGGGTCATTTGTTGCTGGCCTGAGCATCTCAAGCTCAGCCCATAAGCCTCTAAATACCCCAAATAGATCCTTGAATGCCTTTCCATCTTGCTGAAGGTCATTCAACGCTTTCTTCACCTCAAAAATCCTAGAAATGTTTGAGATGTCTCCATACACTCCTTTGAGTGTGTCCCACAGCTCCTTGGCTGTCTCACAGTAGGAGTAAGCAGCGAGTATTGATGGCTCTAGAGAGCTCTGGAGCACTGCAAGAACTTGTTGATCTTCTTGCTCCCACTTCTGCCCCTCCACAACGCCATCACCCGCTGCTCCTTCTCCAGCTACCTCCTCTGAAGTTTCCACATAACTCCACAGACCTCTGCTTCTTAGAGCAGTTCTTGTAGTCCTTGACCACAGCAAGTAGTTGCTCCCTTTGAAGACAACCGGTAGTACAACTTGTTTCTGCATCTCTATAAGTTTTTTTTTTCTTATCTTCAACAACCAGCTTGAGAATATGGAGAGAAATAAGAGAACAAGAAAAAATCTGAGAGAGAAACTTTTAGATGAGAAAGAAACAGTTTAGAAGATTTTCAAGGATCTCTAAACATGCTCTGATACCATGTTGATTTTAAGGAGAATAAACTAGAATTAGAAAGTATCAAGAACTCAATGAGATTGAAGATGACTGAGAGAGATTTCTGAAATATTTTTTCTTGTTATTCTATCAATTGAGCTCGGTTTGAATGTGCATACATGTAAGAGAAAAATTTAAAAACAAGACACAGGAATTTACAATGGGTAAAAGACTAACACCCTTGACTTCCTAAAATGATTAAACATGCTAAGATCAAGGCCTGGGCGTGTTTCTTCTTTGGGTGAGGAGCATGGAGCTTGCCTTTACCCAATGGCTCCTCATGTGCTTCTTCTTGGTTTTTTAACCCTTTGATCTGCTTAGAATTCAACCAAGAATCCTTCCTTCTAATTACATCCCAATGTCTAGTTTTGCCACTTATTAAATCATCAGCTCCACTCTTTTCCTTACTTGTTGCATACGGCACTTCTCCCTTAGTCTTAGAGCATTCGCCAAGTTCCCAGATACTTGTTATGCACTCCAGCTCCTTGCCTTTGTTATTATGTGAACTCGCATTGCTACTTCCCATGTATGCTTTCTCATCCATATTCTCAACAAACCTTAGGTTCCCTTGTATTTCTCCTATAAATATGTTATGTAATTCTCAAAGATCAATAAGAAATTCTTCTCTAATATTCTACTATGGTGTTCCTTCTAATTTATCTGAAATCTCTCATTTATAATCTCTAAAATCTTACAATCCGACTGTCATCTGCTAGCATCAGCATGTTGAATAATGAGAGATACATTCATCTGTATTAAATAAGAAGAAATAAGAAAACAAGAGAAGAGAGATTAAAACCCAAAGAAGAGAAGAAGGCTTATTCAACATGTGCAAGCCCATTAAGACTTTGGGTGCACAAGTGGGTGTCTCGGAAAGTGTGAAAAGGAAGGAGATGTGTTTGAATTTCAAATAAGAGATTGGAGGGAAATTTGAATGTTGTGAAACCCTTCATCACCTCCTAATTTCGTGGCTCTCCTCTATATATACATCGTGTACACCCTTTGTAACACTAAATCAATTCTAATGGAAACTTCTCTTTATCTCTCATTCTATTGTTTCTCTTTGAAGCACTCTCAAACTCTCTAATCTTCTATTCCGCAAATTCAACATGGTATCAGAGCAAGGTTCTTAACTAAATCAAGCTCTTGTTATCCCATTTTTTAAATCTCTTCCTTTAAAATTCCAGGAATACTCTTTGTCAATCCTTTTTCACTCTGAGACTTAGTCCTCAAAGTCATTGACTCTTGAGTTGTGAAAAGGTTGAAAAAGTGTATTTCTTGAAGCTTCTCTAAAATTTTCTTGAGAAAATCTCTTAATCCTCTGGTTAATAGAATTGTTCGGTGAATAAATCTTGAAACACCATGGAAAACTCTAAACCAATTGTTATTCGAATCATCTTGAAGGGTGTCAACTATTTGCTGTGGTCAAGAATGATAAGAACAGCTCTATGTGGTCGTGGGCTTTGGAACCATGTCTTGAAAGGACAAGATCCAAAAGAGCCTAAGAAGACGGAAGAGAAAGAAACCACCAAAGATGGAGAAGATGCCATCGGTAATTATGAAGAAAAGTGGTTCCAAGAGGACCAAATGGTGCTCGGAATCATCCAGAAGTCCGTTGAAGCATCCATCCTTGAAGCCTACTCCTACTGTGAAAATGCAAAGGAATTGTGGGATACTCTTCAAACCGTGTATGGGAATACTTCAAACTTGAGCAGAATCTATGAAGTCAAAAAGGCTATCAATGATCTAAGCCAAGAAGATTTGGAGTTTACAAAGCACTTTGGCAAATTCAGATCATTGTGGGCTGAACTAGAAATGTTAAGGCCAAGCACGATTGATCCTTTGGTGTTAAATGAGAGGAGCGAACAAGACAAGGTCTTTGGTCTGTTATTGACCTTAAATCCAACTTACAAGGATCTCATTAAGCACCTCCTTAGGGTAGAGAATCTCCCCAGCCTAGATGAAGTGTGCTCCAAGATACAAAAGGAGCAAGGATCTCATGGTCTATTTGGGGGAAAGGGCGAGCTGGTTATGGCTAACAAAGTAGAGTTGGGTGACGCAAACAAAGGATTTTACAAACCTTTGGGATCAAACTAGAACAAGAAAGTGGGATCAAATACAATCTGTGAGCATTGCATGAAAGAGGGGCACACAAAGGAAAAATGCTGGAAGCTCCATCCTCATCTAAAACCAAGCTGGTGGAAGGAACCAAGAGCTAATGTCTCCCAAGAAGTGGTTGGGAATCAGGCTGGGACATCCAAGAGGGCTGAAGAAGGAGAAATGAGAGCTTTGGTGTCATATCAACAAGAATCTGAATTTGTGAGGAAATCAGATTTGGAAGCTCTCATCAAAGCCTTGAAAGAGGCTGGTAGGTCTGGTATGGTTTCTGGAAACTCTCTATTAGATTTTAGAGATTATAAATGAGAGATTTTGAGATAAACTAGAAGAAACACCATAGTAGAATATTAGAGAAGAATTTCTTATTGATCTTTGTGAAATACATAGCATATTTATAGGAGAATTACAAGGGAACCTAGGTTTAACTTTAATTTGAACCAGCCAATAGGAGTATAGTCTTTGGGCGTCCTTGACCATGCTAGCCTGTTTCCAGCCCCTTCCTGGACCAAATGGATAAGAAGGAAGACCAAGGACAAGGTGCCAATGCACCTGGACACTCAAGTGGCTTGGTGCATGATCCAAACGTTTCCAAGCTTCTAGAAGACTCTTGAAGGCTTCCTCAAATGTTCCAGAGGCTCCCTATGGTCGTACGGACTTGTACGGATCCGTACAGACTTGTACGGACTTGTACGGATCCGTACGGACTTGTACGGACACCCAAATCCAACCATCTTCCCTAAGCTCCCTTGATGATAAGCTTGATTAATACTCCCCCTCAAACTTAGCCGGAGTGTTGGAATGAAGGCTAAGTTTGGAAACCGGCACTACCACCTCATTAAAAACCTTACCAAGGAAAACCCAGTGGGACAAAACCTTGGTAAGGGAAAAAGAGTGTGGTCTTCCCGGAACAGGCAAGTATTATCAAGGATGAGTAAGGTCTACTAACCCAAGTTTGCTATGGATGTGGTTGCAAACTTTGAGGCTAGCAGCCTTGGTGAAGATGTCAGCCAACTGGTCTTCACTCTTGGTGTAACATGGAAGTATCACTCCTTCTATGATCTTCTCTCTAACTTTGTGGCAGTCAATCTCAATGTGCTTGATCCTCTCGTGAAATACTGGATTGGTTGCTATATGAATGGCTGCCTGATTGTCACAATGCATTGTGATGGGACTTGAAGTTTCTATGCCAAGATCCTTAAGAAGAGCCTTCAACCAAACTAATTCATTTGTTAGCTTCCTCATTGCTCTATATTCTGACTCCGCACTTGAGCATGACACAACCTTCTGTTTCTTAGACTTCCAAGTTACTAGATTGCCTCCAATGAAAGCACAATAGCCAGTTGTAGACTTCCTATCCATAGTGTCTCCCGCATAGTCCGCATCGCAGTATCCAACTATCTCAGTGTTGCCATTCTTCCCCATCCAAATTCCTTGGCCCGGTGAACCTTTGATGTATCTCAATATTCTTTCCACCATGTTCCAATGATGCACGGTTGGTTCCTTCATATGTTGGCTAACCTGATTCACAGCAAAACATAAGTCAGGCCGTGTAATAGTCAAATAGATGAGCTTACCAACTAGGCGCCGATATTGTGCTAGGTCTTCAAATGGCTTGTCAAGTGGATCATCTTCTTTCTCCCCCTTTCTCTTGACCTTGTAGCCATCTTCAAGTGGGGTCTTAGCTGGTTTGGATCCTAGCTTTCTTGTCTCCTGCAATAAATCAAGAGAATATTTCATTTGTGATAGAAATAGGCCTTCCGAGGATCGGCATATCTCTATCCCTAGGAAATACTTAAGCTCTCCCAAGTCCTTGATATCAAAAACAGACTTAAGGAAGGATTTAGTTTCTTGAATCCCAACTTGATCACTACCTAAGATGATCAAGTCATCCACATAAACCAATACCACAATAAGCCCACGGGAGCTCTGGTGAGTGAACAAGGTATGGTCGGCTTCTGACCGGCTAAATCCTCGAGCAACAAGAGTGAAGCTCATTTTATGATACCAGGCCCTTGGTGATTGCTTTAGACCATAAATTGCCTTTCTTAACCTTAGGACTTTTCCGGGGCTGATTGAGTGTTTTAATCCGGGTGGTGGAGTCATGTACATTTCTTCTTCCAATTCTCCTTGAAGAAAGGCGTTCTTCACGTCCATTTGCCATAGATCCCATGATAGATTTGTGGCTAAGGACAAGATGACCCTAACTGTGTGAAGCTTTGCCACTGGCGCAAAAGTATCGGTATAATCAGCTCCATATGTCTGGGTGAAACCTCTGGCTACCAATCTGGCTTTGTACCGCTCAATCTCCCCATTAGATTGATATTTGATTGTAAATACCCACTTGGAACGTACTGCCTTCTTTCCCTTTGGAAGCTCCATTTCATCCCAAGTATGATTCTTATCCATTGCCCCTATCTCAGTATCCACAGCAGCTAACCATTCTTTGTGTTCTTTTGCTTCTTCATAGGAGCTCGGAATTTGGTGTTGATCAATCTTTCCAAGGAATGCTTTGTGTTCTGATGGCAAGAGGGCAAGAGAACAAACCGCTTGGAGAGGATGAGCCACAGCTTGGCTGTTGTAATAGACCCTTGTTTGTTTCCAATGATCTGGTCCATACTTCAGCCTTGTACTTCTTCTAAGCTGAGGAGCACTAATTTCTTCACTCTCATGGTCTTGACTAACCATTGGCTCCATTCCTCCAGTGGATTCTTCTTCATGATGAGCTTGGTCTTGATTACCATTATCCAAGTTGTTTGCTTCTTCTTCACTGTTATTTTCAGAATTTGGTCCTTCTTGTGGCTGATGATCTGGTTGCTCTTGATGAGAGTCTCTTGGAGCCGGATTTCCCAATGATTGAGTAAGAACTCTAAGCTGGCGGTTCTATCTGAAGGAGAACAGGCTAGGTCTTTAACACTATCCCAATTTTGTTTCTTGTCAAAGTACCCTTGGTTTTCTATGAACTTCACGTCTCTTGAAACCAGGGTACACTTCCGGATGGGGTCATAGCATTTATACCCCTTTTGAGTGGTAGAATAGCCTATGAATACACATCTTGTGCTTTTGGCTTCTAGTTTGTCCCTCTGAGTACCTGGGACAAATACAAAACACAAACACCCAAGAACTCGTAAGTGATTGATATAGGGTTTATTGTGATTTAAAACTTCAAAGGGAGAGATGTCCTTTAGGACTCTTGTTGGAATTCGGTTGATAAGATAGCAAGCCGTCATGACTGCATCTCCCCAGAAGTTTCTTGGCAAGTTGGAATGGAACATCATAGCTCTAGCTACTTCCATGAGATGTCTATTCTTTCTTTCAGCTACACCATTTTGTTGAGGTGTGTATGGGCAGCTCGTTTGGTGGATTATTCCATGCTTAGCTAGGTGTTCTTTGAATTTGTGGCTTGTATATTCCCCTCCATTATCCGTTCGAAGTACCTTAACATTTGTTTTGAATTGATTAGTAATGTAGTTCTGAAAATTAATGAAAGCGTCAAATACTCTATCTTTAGATGGCATTAAGGTGATCCAAGTGTATTTCGACTTTTCATCAATGAATGTCACGAAGTGCTTATTATTATCTCTTGATAAACATGGGGAAGTCCATACATCCGAGTGGACCAAATCAAAACATTTTTCATATATGGTAGAGGACTTAGGAAATACACTTTTACAATGTTTTCCTAAAATGCAAGACTCACACACCGAGTTATTAAACGAAATATTAGGCAATATTATTTCCAAGGCACGCGAGTGAGGACGTACCAATCTAGCGTGCCATATTGCATTAGAACTACTAGCTAAGCATGAATTAAAACTTGATAAAGTAAGATTGCTTGAAGAATCATCTAAGATGTATAAGTCTCCTTTTGTGTTTCCTTCTCCAAGAACCCTTCCGGTTTTAATATTCTGAAAATGGAAACTATTAGGCCCAAAGATAGCATAAGCATCAAGATCAGTAGTAGCTCTCTTAACCGATACAAGATTCGAAGTGAAAGATGGCATGTAGAAAGCTTGAGATTCTTTGTCAAATAGTTTTAAACTTCCTATTCCTTTAACCGGTATCCTATCACCATTAGCAATCACTACATTTCCACTAGCAGTTTTAATGTTACTAATCAAATTTGGATTACTAATCATGTGATGAGAAGCTCCAGAATCAATAACAAGAGAAGTGCTAGTCTTATTAGGTTTAGTAGCAAAGTATGTGATACCGGACTCCTTTAGTACGGCGATGGATCGAATGAGTGCTTCTAAGTCTGACTTGCGCACCACGTCATTTGAATATGCTACCATGGCCATCTCATCTCCTTGCTTCAAGCTTTCGGTTTGAGGTTGTTTTGTTGAGTTTGATGAGCTTGGCGTTTCTTGTGCTTGATGAGCTTGGAACTTTCTTGGCTTGAATTCCCTTGGATGCCAATCTTTGGGCTTGAGATGTGGATGAAGGATCCAGCAATCCTCCTTTGTATGACCATCCTTCTTGCAATGATCGCATGTTTTCCTATTCTTGCCTTTGTAGCCTTGATTTGGTTGGTAATTGCCCTTATTGGCCATTGGGAGTTCTTGTTTACCACTAAAGAGACCAAAGGACCCTTGTTCCTTTTGAATTTGTGCACAAACTTCATCAAGTCTAGGGAGCTTCTCCGATCTTAAGATATGCTTTATGAGGTCGTTAAACGTCGGATTGAGTGTGAAAAGCAAACCGAAGACCTTATCTTGTTCTCTTCTTTCTTCAATGATTGAAAAATCCTTTGTGCTTGGACGTAACATCTCTAATTCAGCCCAAAGAGATCTTAAATTTCCCAAAGTGTTGAGTAAATTCTAGATCCTCTTGATTGAGATTGTTGATTGCCCTTTTTACTTCGAAGACGCGGGTCAAGTTGGATATGTTCCCGTAGACATTCTTTAGTGTATCCCAAAGCTCCTTTGTAGTGTCACAATAGGAGTATGCCTCTAGGATTGATGGGTCTAGTGAGTTTTGAAGGAGACCCAAAACTGTTTGGTCTTCTTGAAACCATTTGATTTCCTCCTCGGTCTTGGTCTCATTTTCTTCATCTTGTGTGTCTTCTTTAAGGTTTTGTGTGATCTCAATGTGTCTCCACAAACCTCTTCCACACAAAGCAGTCTTAGTTGTTCTTGCCCACAGCAAGTAATTATTCCCTTTGAGGGTAACCGGAATGATCATGGTTTTTAGATTTTCCATGATTTTCTTGGTGTTTAATCACAAAGCTAGCAACTTTCTCAACTCAGCACCAATGGATTTGAGGAATTTCTCTCAGAGAGAAATGAGGCTAGCAACGTGAAAGGAAGAAAAATGAAGTGAAAATCACAAAGCTAACAACTTTCTCAACTCAGCACCAATGGATTTGAGGAATTTCTCTCAGAGAGAAATGAAGCTAGCAGCGTGAGAAATGAAAAAATAAAGAAGAAAAACGTGGAGAATGAGTAGAAATGACAAGAACTGATGGAGAAATGATGGAGAATGATGGAGAATAACCAAGAATAAATCGGAATAGATAGGAGCAAGATCAATGCTCTGATACCATGTTAGATTTTAGAGATTATAAATGAGAGATTTTGAGATAAAGTAGAAGAAACACCATAGTAGAATATTAGAGAAGAATTTCTTATTGATCTTTGTGAAATACATAGCATATTTATAGGAGAATTACAAGGGAACCTACGTTTAACTTTAATTTGAACCAGCCAATAGGAGTATAGTCTTTGGGCGTCCTTGACCATGCCAGCCTGTTTCCAGCCCCTTCCTTGACCAAATGGATAAGAAGGAAGACCAAGGACAAGGTGCCAATGCACCTGGACACTCAAGTGGCTTGGTGCATGATCCAAACGTTTCCAAGCTTCTAGAAGACTCTCGAAGGCTTCCTCAAATGTTCCGGAGGTTCGCTATGGTCGTACGGACTTGTACGGATCCGTACAGACTTGTACGGACTTGTACGGATCTGTACGGACTTGTACAGACACCCAAATCCAACCATCTTCCCTAAGCTCCCTTGATGATAAGCTTGATTAATACTCTCTTCATGCTCAAAACATTTCAAAGCCTTTGATTGTAGATTCTGGTGCATCACATCATATGATAAGTGATGCACATCTAATGAATAACATAAAACCGGTTGTAGGTAATGTCATTATAGCAAATGGAGATAGTATTCCAATTGATGGAGTAGGAAATCTTAGGTTATTTGGAAAAGATTCAAATGCTTTCTACATGCCTAAGTTTACTTCAAATTTGTTATCCATAAAGAAAGTTACATCTGATTTGAATTGTTATGCTCTATTTGGTCCTAATGATGTACACTTTCAGGATATTGAGACCATGAAACTACTCGGAAAAGGAGTAGCGAAGGAGGAGCTATATGTTCTTGAAAATAATAAGCCGGACTCTAATTTATTTTGTAGTTTTAGTTTGAATGTTTCTAATGTTAGTAGTTCAATTTGGCATGCAAGGATAAGTCATCCGTGTTGAGAATATGGATGTGAAGGTGTGTGAACATGAAATAAAGTGCCAATGAGTAGTTAAGATCAACTAAAACAAGACCAAACAAGAAGTAGAGAAGGAACTAGACTGGTTAGAAACAGACCAGTTTTTTCTCTCTCAGCACAAGTGGAGCAAGTTGCAAAGAGGAGTAGGTAGGAGCAGTTGGGAGAAGCATGGCTCGCCTATACTTGTGTAGAGGTGTTGGTGAGATATTTTTCTCTCTAAAATTCATATAAAGCGTCCATATATGTTGGTTGTATTGTAAGAAGAAAAAACACACGAAATTATAAACTTCTATTCATCATCTTCATCACTCCTATCTTCTAATCTTCCTCCCTTAAAATCACCTTCATATCCTCTAAAATCTAGATGGTATCAGAGCACTTAAGGTCCTAAACAAGATCTTAAACTCGTTCATATCTCTCAAAAATTTCAAATCACTCTGTTTTTTTTTCTGTTTCGTGTGTACTATTCACCAAAAATTTCAAGTCATGGAAAGCTCCAAGAATATGGTTCTACCAGTTATTCTCAAGGGGAATAACTATATTTTGTGGTCAAGGACCACAAAGACAGTCCTAAGAGGAAAAGGGCTGTGGGAGTATGTTGATAGCTTGGTGGGAAATGCTGAAGAAGGAAGGGTTGAAGAGGGCAGTATGATGGAGAGGAAGCGGGAGCAAGAAGATGCTCAAGTCTTGGCTGCACTTCAAAGCTCCCTTGAGCCATCTATTCTGGCGGCCTATTCATACTGTGAGAACTCCAAGGAGCTGTGGGAGATGCTCAAGGGAGTTTATGGAGACTTCTCAAACAATTCAAGGATCTTTGAGGTGAAGAAGGCATTGAATGACCTTCGGCAGAATGGGAAGGCGTTCAAGGACTTGTTTGGGGAGTTTAGAGGGTTGTGGGCAGAGCTGGAAATGCTTAGACCTACAACAAACGACCCAAAGGAGTTGAATGAGAGGAGAGAGCAAGATCAAGTGTTTGGTCTCTTACTCACACTTGATGACTCTTACAAGGGACTCATTCAGCATATCCTTCGATTTGACAAGCTTCCAACATTAAATGAAGTGTGTCAACAAGTTCAGAAAGAGGAAGGTGGTAGAGGGTTGTTTAAACCCGCTAGTGAGATGGCGCATGTGGTGCAAAGAAGTTTTGGGCATGGAGAAAGGAGAGCTGTTGAGTGTAGCCATTGAAGGATGAAAGGGCACACTAAGGAGAAGTGCTGGACACTTTACCCGCACTTGAAACCAGCCCGGCTAAGAGGAAATGGCCAGGGAAGCAGTCAAGGCTCTAGGAACTTTGCGGGTGTAACTAGCATGGAAGGAGACCAATTGGTGAGGAAGAACGATTTGGAGGGCCTCATCAAGAGTATCTCAAAGCTAGCGGAATCTGGTAAGGGTTTCTTTACCTCTAAGGCTAAGAGAAACGTGATAATAGATTCAGGAGCAAGTCATAATATGATTTGTGATGCTAAGTTGCTGGAGAATGTAGAACCGCATAAGGGTAGTGTTAGGATAGCAAACGGGAAAGAAGTTCCAATAGAGGGGATTGGGGACTTAGAGGTGTTTGGGAAGAGAACTAAAGCCCTATATATCCCAGAATTTACTTCGAATTTGCTATCGGTTCATAAGGCAACTAAGGACTTGAATTGTAAAGTTATTTTTGGAGTTAATGGTGTTGAGTTTCAGGATAATGAAACCAAAGATGCGATCGGATCAGGGGGTGTGAAAGATGGTCTGTACATATTGAATAAAAAGGATAAAGAGTTGAAAGCGCTTGCGGTCAGTTCGGTTGGATCAAGCCCTTTATGGCATTCTCGTCTTGGTCACCCAAGTCACAAGGTGCTCAGCATGGTCTTGTCCAACCATTTAGTACCCAAGGAGGCGTGTGAAGCATGTATTTTGGGGAAGCATTGTAGGAAAGTGTTTCCAGAATCTACTACTATGTATAAGAAGTCTTTTGAGTTAATACACTCTGATGTATGGTCTGCTCCGTGTACTTCAAGAGATCAATATAAGTACTTTGTTTCCTTCATCGATCAAAAACCAAAGTATACATGGGTAACATTGATGCGCTCTAAGGATCAAGTGCTTGAATCATTTCAGAACTTTTATAACTATATGCTCAATCAGTATGATACCAAGATTAAGATACTAAGAAATGATAATGGCGGAGAATACATGAGCATACAGTTTAGGGAGTTTGTGAATGAGAAAGGGATAGTACATCAGACAACTTGCGCCTATACACCTCAACAAAATGGGATAGCAGAGAGGAAGAATAGACATTTGTTAGAAGTGGCTAGGAGCATGATGTTTGATAGGGGAGTTCCTAAGAATCTGTGGGGAGATGCAGTGATGGCGGCAGCTTACTTAATCAACCGCATACCCACTGAAAGCTTGAGTTACAAGTCACCATCTGAAGTTTTGAATGGTGTGAAGTCGAGTATCAGTCACTTGAGAGTCTTTGGGTGTAGATGCTATGTCCTTGTTCCAGAGGCACAAAGAAATAAGTTAGAGCCAAAGAGTATTAAGTGTGTGTTTGTGGGATACTCAAGTACTCAAAAAGGATACAAATGTCTTAACCCGGAGACTAATAGAATGTATGTGTCAAGGGAGGTGCAATTTGAGGAAGAGTATGGTTACTTCGAAAAAAAGAAATGGGAAGACTTAGATGAGATTATGGACTCAAATGCAGATAGAGATCAAGTTCTAAGAAGCATTTGGGAAAGCATAGATGGCCGGGAGAGTGATGATAATGAGCAGAGGGGTGAAGAAGAAGTAGAAGAAAGTGAGCAGCTTCCGATAGTTCCGGATACTTTACCATTAGACTCAGAACTGGTAGAAGAAGAGGAGAGTACAAGAGGTGAGGGGGAGATAGAATCTGAAGAAGTGGAAGAAGTGCAAGCTCCTCAATTAAGAAGAAGCCAAAGGATAAGACACGGACCTGAAAATTGGAAAAATACTAGAGTGTATTACAATGGGATGGCTATGGCTTATCAAGATCACATGGGAACTGATTGTTGATTTTAAGGAGAATAAACTAGAATTAGAAAATATCAAGAACTCAATGAGATTGAAGATGGCTGAGAGAGATTTCTGAAATATTTTTTCTTCTTATTATATCAATTGAGCTCGGCTTACATTGCATATATGTAAGAGAAAAAATTCAAAAACAAGACACAGGAATTTACAATGGTTAAAGGACTAACACCCTTAACTTCCTAAAATGGTTAAACATGCTAAGATTAAGGCCTGGGCGTGTTTCTTCTTTGGGTGAGGAGCATGGAGCTTGCCTTTACCCAATGGCTCCTCATGTGCTTCTTCTTGGTTTTTCAACCCTTTGATCTGCTTAGAATTCAACCAAGAATCCTTCCTTCTAGTTACATCCCAATGTCTAGTTTTGCCACTCATTAAATCATCAGCTCCACTCTTTTCCTTACTTGTTGCATACGGCACTTCTCCCTTAGTCTTAGAGCATTCGCCAAGTTCCCAGATACTTGCTATGCACTCCAGCTCCTTGCCTTTGTTATTATGTGAACTCGCATTGCTACGTCCCATGTATGCCTTCTCATCCATATTCTCAACACTCCCCCTCAAGATAGGCTGGTAGGGATCCTTTAAGCCTATCTTGTCATGGATGTACTCACATATATTTAGGGAAGTAGCCTTTGTGAAGATGTCTGCCACCTGGTCTCCACTCTTCACAAACTTAGGGATTATTAGCTCATCTTGAATCTTGCCCCGGATGAAGTGACAATCCACTTCAATGTGTTTCATTCTCTCATGAAACACTGGATTTGAAGCTATGTGTATTACAGCTTGGTTATCGCAATAAAGGGTCATTGGTTTGGTTTCTTGAATACCCTAATCCTTGAGAAGAGCCTTCAGCCATATCATCTCCTTTGTGACTTCCTTCATTGCTCTATACTCAGCCTCAGCACTTGACAATGCAATTACCTTCTGTTTTTTACTCCTCCAAGTGACAAGATTTCCTCCTACAAATGTGCAATACCCAGTTGTAGATTTTCTATCTTGTTTGTCTCCAGCATAGTCTGAATCACAATAGGCTTCCAATTCAGTATTTTCATTGTGACTCAACCATATTCCCTTTCCAGGGTTCCCCTTGAGATACCTAAGTATTCTCTCCACCATGCCCCAATGGTGTACTTTCGGAGCTTGCATGTGTTGGCTCACCCTATTCACGGCAAAGCATATATCCGGCCGAGTTATAGTTAAGTAGATTAGTTTTCCAACTAACCTTTGATATTGCTTGACATCAGGCCACATTTCCTCCTTACTCACATCTTGATAGCCTTCTTCAATGGGCGTTTTTGCTGGCTTCGACCCTAACTTGCCGGTTTCCTTTAGTAAGTCAATCACATACTTCCTTTGTGATATAAACATCCCATTTGGCTCTCTGATCATCTCAATGATCATCTCTCCCAAATCTTTTATATCAAACGTGGAGCTCAGAATTACCTTGGTCCTTTTAACTCCTTCAACATCATTTCCGGTGATGATGATATCATCTACATAGATAAGAACAGCCACTAGCCCCTCTTTACTCCTCTTGGTGAATAGAGTATGATCAGCTTCCGACTTCACAAATTCCTTCTCCAGCAAGCATCTGCTCAGTCTTTGGTACCAGGCCCTCGGGGATTGTTTCAAACCATAAATAGCTTTCTTCAATTCACAGACCTGATTTGTACCTGTACCATATCCTTGTGGAAGAGCCATAAAGACTTCCTCTTCTAGGTCTCCTTGTAAAAAGGCATTTTTTACATCCATTTGCCATAACTCCCATGACAAGTTAACCGCAATGGATAGGAGAACCATTACCGAATGCAATTTTGCCACCGGAGGAAAAGTTTCTGTATAATCTTCTCCATAGACTTGTGTGTATCCCTTTGCCACTAGTCTCGCTTTGTATCTCTCGACTTCACCATTGCTTTTATACTTGATAGTATAAACCCATCTACATCCCACTAGCTTCTTCCCTCTTGGCAGCTCAGTCAAATTCCATGTATTGTTTCTCACCATAGAACTGATCTCTTCTTCCATGGCTTTAACCCATCTCTCGTCTCTACATGCTTCCTCATATGATGCTGGGACTTGATGTTCATCAATCTTGGTGAGGTAAGCTTGCTGCTCAGCACCTAAATAGGACACTGAACTATATGCTTCAATAGGATATTTTATGTCACTTACGGTTAATTTTCTTCTCTTTGAAGTACATGATCTACTTGGTAAGGGAGGGATGCTGTCGCCTATAGGTTCAGAATCAAAGTCTGCCGTACGCCCAGAACATCCCTCACCTACGGTAGACTTCACCTCAGATCCTATATGCTCTTGTTGAACCGTAGCTAATCCATTGTAATACACCCTAGTGTTTTTCCAATTTTCCGGGCCATGCCTTATCCGTTGGCTTCTTCTTAGAGGGGGTTCTTGAGTTACCTCAACTTCTTCATGTTCAGACTCCCCCTCACCACTTGCAAGTTCTGATTCTTCAACCAGTTCGGAATCCCTTGGTAGTGAGCTTGTATTCGATGAGAGTTGCTCATTGGCTTCGTCTTCCTCTTCACCTCCTTGCTCATTCTGAGATATCCCTTGCTCATCATTACCTCCATTCAAACCATTGACATCTTCCAAGATGCTTCTTAGCACTCGCTCTCTATATATGCCCGAGCTCACAATGTCATCTAAATCCTCCCATTTTTTTTCTTCAAAATACCCACAATTCTCATCAAAACGCACCTCTCTTGACACATATATCCTATTAGTTTCTGGATGGAAACATTTGTATCCCTTTTGAGTGCTTGAGTATCCCACAAAAATACATTTGATGTTTTTTGGCTCAAGTTTACTCCTTAGTGCATAAGGGGTAAAGACATAGCATTTACACCCGAAAACTCTTAGGTGATCAATGCTTGGCTTTACTCCATTCAAAATTTCAAATGGAGACTTGTGGCTCAGACTTTCTGTGGGTAAACGATTAATCACATAGCATGCCGCCATCACAGCATCTCCCCAAAAACTCTTAGGCACGCCTCTATCAAACATCATACTTCTAGACACCTCCAGCAAATGTCTATTCTTTCTCTCAGAAACTCCATTCAGCTGAGGTGTGTATGCACAAGAAGTCTGGTGAATTATCCCATTGTCATCCGACAACTTCTTGAATCTATTACTCATATACTCTCCACCATTATCACTCCTAAGGATCTTGATCTTTGTACCAAACTGATTCAGTGTATAATTGTAGAATTTTTGAAATGATTGAAATACTTGATCCTTAGAGCTCATTAGAGTTACCCAAGTGTACTTTGACCTTTGATCAATGAAAGACACGAAATACTTATATTGATCTTTTGAAGTACAGGGGGCTGACCACACATCAGAATTTATCAACTCAAAACACTTCTCATACACAGTAGTAGATTCCGGAAACACTTTCCTACAATGCTTCCCTAAGACACATGCTTCACACTCCTTATTAGGTAAGGTGAGGTTGGGCAGGACCATGCTGAGCACCTTGTGACTTGGATGACCAAGGCGTGAGTGCCATAAAGGGCTTGAACCAACCAGACTAACCGCAAACGACTCCATCACTCCATCTTCTTTATTCAGCAAATACAAACCACCTTCCACATTCCCTACTCCGATTACTTCCTTAGTCTCATTATCCTGAAACTCAACATCATTAGATCCAAAAATAACTTTGCAATCTAGATCCTTAGTTGCTTTATAAACTGAGAGTAAGTTAGATGTGAATTCCGGAATGTATAAGGCCTTAGTATTTTTCCTAAACACTTTTAGGTCTCCAATTCCTTCTATTTGAACCTCTTTTCCATTTGCAACTTTAACATTTCCTTCACAAGGCTTAATATTTGTTAACAGCTTGGCATTACAAATCATGTTATGACTTGCTCCAGCATCTATTATCACCTTCTCCCTAGCTTTAAAGGTAAAGAAAACCTTACCAGACTCAGCTAGCTTAGCAATACTCTTGATGAGAGCTTCCAGGTCGGTTTTCCTCACCAAGTTGTCATTTTTCACGTTTGCTACTCCAGCAAAGTTCCTTGGTCCTTGACTACTTCCTTGGCCATTTCCCCTTAGCCTAGCTGGCTTTAAATGTGGGTGCAAGGTCCAGCATTTTTCCTTAGTATGTCCTTTCATCTTGCAATGCTCACATTCCAGACTCCTTCTTTCTCCATAGAGTTGGCTCCTATGTGCAGCATGTGCCATTTCGCTTGATGCTTTGAACAAGCCCCTAGACCCTTCCTCCTTTTGGATCTGTTGACAGACTTCATTCAGCGTTGGAAGCTTGTCAAAGCGAAGGATGTGTTGAATGAGGCTCTTGTAGGAGTCATTTAACGTGAGTAGTAGCCCAAACACCTGGTCCTGTTCCCTCCTCTCATTCAATTCCTTGGGGTCATTTGTTGCTGGCCTGAGCATCTCAAGCTCAGCCCATAAGCCTCTAAATACCCCAAATAGATCCTTGAATGCCTTTCCATCTTGCTGAAGGTCATTCAACGCTTTCTTCACCTCAAAAATCTTAGAAATGTTTGAGATGTCTCCATACACTCCTTTGAGTGTGTCCCACAGCTCCTTGGCTGTCTCACAGTAGGAGTAAGCAGCGAGTATTGATGGCTCTAGAGAGCTCTGGAGCACTGCAAGAACTTGTTGATCTTCTTGCTCCCACTTCTGCCCCTTCACAACGCCATCACCCGCTGCTCCTTCTCCAGCTACCTCCTCTGGAGTTTCCACATAACTCCATAGACCTCTGCTTCTTAGAGCAGTTCTTGTAGTCCTTGACCACAGCAAGTAGTTGCTCCCTTTGAAGACAACCGGTAGTACAACTTGTTTCTGCATCTCCATAAGTTTTTTTTTTCTTATCTTCAACAACCAGCTTGAGAATATGGAGAGAAATAAGAGAACAAGAAAAAATCTGAGAGAGAAACTTTTAGATGAGAAAGAAACAGTTTAGAAGATTTTCAAGGATCTCTAAACATGCTCTGATACCATGTTGATTTTAAGGAGAATAAACTAGAATTAGAAAGTATCAAGAACTCAATGAGATTGAAGATGACTGAGAGAGATTTCTGAAATATTTTTTCTTGTTATTCTATCAATTGAGCTCGGTTTGAATGTGCATACATGTAAGAGAAAAATTTAAAAACAAGACACAGGAATTTACAATGGGTAAAAGACTAACACCCTTGACTTCCTAAAATGATTAAACATGCTAAGCTCTATTAATCAAGCATATCATCAAGGGAGCTTAGGGAAGATGGTTAGATTTGGGTGTCCGTACAAGTCCGTACGGATCCGTACAAGTCCGTACGGATCCGTACAAGGCCGTACAAGACCGTACAAGACCGTACGACCTAAGGGAGCCTCCGGAACGTTTAAGGAAGTCTTGGAGAGTCTTGGAGAGTCTTCTAGAGTCGTCTAGAAGCTGGGCAATGTTCGGATCATGCACCAAGTCACTAGAGCGTCCAGGTGCATTGGGGCTTGTCCTTGGTCTTCCTTCTTATCCATTTGGTCAAGGAAGGGGCTGGAACCAGGCTGGAACAGGCTGGCATGGTCAAGGGCGCTCCCAAGACTACTCTCCTATTGGCTGTTTCAAATTAAAGTTAAACCTAGGTTCCCTTGTAATTCTCCTATAAATATGCTATGTAATTCACAAAGATCAATAAGAAATTCTTCTCTAATGTTCTACTATGGTTTTCCTTCTAATTTATCTCAAAATCTCTCATTTATAATCTCTAAAATCTAACATGGTATCAGAGCATTGATCTTGCTCCTATCTATTCCGCTTTATTCTTAATTATTCTCCATTATTCTCCATCATTTCTCCATCATTTCTCCATCATTTCTCCATCAGTTCTTGTCATTTCTAGTCATTCTCCAAGCTTTTATTCTTTATTTTCTCCTGTCTCACGCTGCTAGCTTCATTTCTCTCTGAGAGAAATTCCTCAAATCCATTGGTGCTGAGTTGAGAAAGTTGCTAGCTTTGTGATTTTCACTTCTTTTTCCTCTTTTCACGTTGCTAGCTTCATTTCTCTCTGAGAGAAATTCCTCAAATCCATTGGTGCTGAGTTGAGAAAGTTGCTAGCTTTGTGATTAAACACCAAGAAGATCATGGAAAATCTAAAAACCATGATCATTCCGGTTACACTCAAAGGGATCAATTACTTGCTGTGGGCAAGAACAACAAAGACTGCTTTGTGTGGAAGAGGTTTGTGGAGACACATTGAGATCACACAAAACCCAAAAGAAGACACACAAGATGAAGAAAATGAGACCAAGACCGAGGAGGAAATCAAATGGTTTCAAGAGGACCAAACGGTGTTGGGTCTCCTTCAAAACTCACTAGACACATCAATCCTAGAGGCATACTCCTATTGTGACACGGCAAAGGAGCTTTGGGATACATTAAAGAATGTTTACGGGAACGTCTCCAACTTGACCCGGGTCTTTGAAGTGAAAAGGGCAATCAACAATCTCAACCAAGAGGATCTAGAATTTACTCAACACTTTGGGAAATTTAGATCTCTTTGGGCTGAATTAGAGATGTTACGTCCAAGCACTAAGGATTTTTCAATCATTGAAGAAAGGAGAGAACAAGATAAGGTCTTTGGTTTGCTTCTCACACTCAATCCGACGTTTAACGACCTCATAAAGCATATCTTAAGATCGGAGAAGCTCCCTAGACTTGATGAAGTTTGTGCACAAATTCAAAAGGAACAAGGGTCCTTTGGTCTCTTTAGTGGTAAACAAGAACTCCCAATGGCCAATAAGGGCAATTACCAACCAAATCAAGGCTACAAAGGCAAGAATAGGAAAACATGCGATCATTGCAAGAAAGATGGCCATACAAGGGAGGATTGCTGGATCCTTCATCCACATCTCAAGCCCAAAGATTGGCAACCAAGGGAGTTCAAACCAAGGAAGTTTCAAGCTCATCAAGCACAAGAAGCGCCAAGCTCCTCAACCGCAACCAAACAACCTCAAACCGAAAACTCAAAGCAAGGAGATGAGATGGCCATGGTAGCATACTCGAATGACGTGGTGCGCAAGTCAGACCTAGAGGCACTCATTCGATCCATTGCTGCACTAAAGGAGTCCGGTATCACCTACTTTGCTACTAAACCTACTAAAACTAGCACTTCTCTTGTTATTGATTCCGGAGCTTCTCATCACATGATTAGTAATCCAAATTTGATTAGTAACATTAAAACTGCTAGTGGAAATGTAGTGATTGCTAATGGTGATAAAATACCGGTTAAAGGGATAGGAAGTTTAAGACTATTTGACAAAGAATCTCAAGCTTTCTACATGCCATCTTTCACTATGAATCTTGTATCGGTTAAGAGAGCTACTACTGATCTTGATGCTTATGCTATCTTTGGGCCTAATAGTTTCCATTTTCAGGATATTAAGACCGGAAGGGTTCTTGGAGAAGGAAACACAAAAGGAGACTTATACATCTTAGAAGATTCTTCAAGCAATCCTACTTTATCAAGTTTTAATTCATGCTTAGCTAGTAGTTCTAATGCAATATGGCACGCTAGATTGGGACATCCTCACTCGCGTGCCTTGGAAATAATATTGCCTAATATTTCGTTTAATAACTCGGTTTGTAAGTCTTGTATTTTAGGAAAACATTGTAAAAGTGTATTTCCTAAGTCCTCTACCATATATGAAAAATATTTTGATTTGGTCCACTCGGATGTATGGACTTCCCCATGTTTATCAAGAGATAATAATAAGTACTTTGTGACATTTATTGATGAAAAGTCGAAATACACTTGGATCACCTTAATGCCATCTAAAGATAGAGTATTTGACGCTTTCATTAATTTTCAGAACTACATTACTAATCAATTCAAAACAAATGTTAAGGTACTTCGAACGGATAATGGAGGGGAATATACAAGCCACAAATTCAAAGAACACTTTGCTAAGCATGGAATAATCCACCAAACAAGCTGCCCATACACACCTCAACAAAATGGTGTAGCTGAAAGAATGATACGGCCTTCCCTAGAATCGGCACTCTCGAGGGGTATGTAGGAAAGAAATGACACACTCGAGATTGTCAAGGCTTGAAGCAAGGATATGACACACCTTGATTCGGTTTGATTGATGGATATAACTCACCAACAATCGAAATTGTTCTTCAAAGAACACAAGAGAAAAACACTCTCAGATTTTATAAAAGAAAGGTCTAGCCGCTTTTGATGTGTTTGGCTGGAGTTTTAAAGAAAAGATAGAGTAGAAAACAAGTCTAAAATTAAACAACGTAATTAAGAAAGCATTGACTAATTTTTTTGAGTAACCCTTGAAGTCCCCACGCCAGCTTCTCCATTCCCTTGGGCGTTTTCAATCAGAATTTTATTGAGCTAGGCTTACTTAATCTCTTCTTTAGTGGGCTGGAACTTCAGAAAATAAATCCCATAAATTGTTGGACTTGGACCTGAATTTGTCTTGTTGTCTCTTGTGGACTAAGTGGAGTAGAGTGATCCATTTGCCTCATTAAAACCCTCCTTTGGAAAACCCATTGGGATAAAACCAAAGGCTGGAAAAAGAGTACAAACGAATCACCCTTGTATTAGTCCACTCGAGCAACCAAGACGGTTTTATTCTCCATGTCTTCGAACGGTTGGACTTGAGTGAGTAATGTGGTGATTGCATTTCCAAACTCCTTAGCTCTTGTTCTTGTCATTGGTCCACTTGGTACTGCTAAAGCATCCTCGGCTTCATGCTGCTTCTGCGAGCTATCCATGATCGCATCATCCCCTCCCTCTTGAAAAGGATTTGTCCTCAAATCTGGAACATCTGCAACAAAAGGGATTAAGTCAGCAACGTTAAAGCTTGAGCTCACATTGTATTTACCTTGGAGATCGATTTGGTAAGCATTATCGTTGATCCTCTTTGTGACCCGGAATGGACCGTCAATCCTTGGCATCAACTTAGACTTCCTCTCAGCCGGAAATCTCTCCTTCCTTAGATGTATCCAGACGTGATCTCCCTCCTCAAAAATCATCTTGCGTCTGCCTTTATTAGCTTGTTTGGCGTATAACTTTGTCTTCTCCTCGATGTTGTGCTTTGCTTTCTCATGAATCTGTTTAACAAGTTCAGCTTTCTTTTTCCCGTCCAAGCTTGCTCTTTCACTCAAAGGCAATGGGGTTAGATCCAAAGGAGATAAAGGATTAAAGCCATAAACAATTTCAAATGGAGAAAACTTTGTGGCGGAATGCACTGATCGATTGTAAGCAAATTCAACATGTGGTAAGCATTCTTCCCAAGTTTTCAAGTTCTTTTTAATCAAGGCACGCAGCAAGGTGGATAAAGTTCTATTAACTACTTCAGTTTGACCGTCGGTTTGAGGATGACAAGTAGTTGAGAATAACAACTTAGTACCTAGCTTAGACCAAAGTGTTTTCCAAAAATAACTCAAGAACTTTGTGTCCCTATCACTGACTATAGTCCTAGGCATTCCATGCAAACGAACTATTTCTTTAAAGAACAAGTCAGCTATATGAGAAGCATCATCAGTTTTATGACAAGCAAGAAAATGTGCCATTTTAGAGAACCTATCGACAACCACAAAAATCGAGTCCTTTCCAGTCCTAGTTCTAGGTAATCCAAGCACAAAATCCATAGAAATATCAGTCCAAGGATGATCAGGAATAGGTAAAGGCGTGTACATACCTTGGGACTGTACCTTTGATTTAGCTTGTTTGCACGTGACACATCTCCCACAAATTCTTTCAACGTCCCTCTTCATCTGCGGCCAGTAAAAGTGTTCTTGCATCACTTTTAAAGTCTTGGCGATCCCAAAATGCCCCATCAAGCCTCCTCCATGTGCCTCCCTAACTAGCAAGTCTCTCAAAGAACAATTAGGCACACACAAACGATTTTCAAAGAAAAGAAAGCCGTCATGCCTAAAATATTTCCCAAAAGCAAACTTCTCACAAAACTTGTAATTATCTTGAAAATCAGAATCAGCTTGATAAAGATCTTTAAGGTGTTCAAATCCCAATAATTTAGCATCCAAAGTCGAAATCAAGGCATACCTTCGAGATAAGGCATCAGCAACTATGTTTTCGTTACCTTGTTTGTACTTGATCACATAGGGAAATGTTTCGATAAACTCTACCCACCTAGCATGTCTCTTGTTGAGCTTATGCTGACCCTTTAAATGCTTCAAAGACTCGTGGTCAGTATGAATGACAAACTCCTTTGGCCAGAGGTAGTGTTGCCACGTTTGCAAGGCTCGGACTAGCGCATACAACTCCTTGTCGTAGGTTGGATAGTTCAACGTAGCTCCTCCAAGCTTCTCACTAAAAAAGGCTATGGGCTTCATCTCTTGCATCAATACAGCTCCAATACCTACACCAGATGCATCACACTCAATTTCAAAAGTTTTAAGAAAATTCGGTAAAGATAAAAGTGGTGCATTGGTGAGTTTATCCTTTAACGCTTGGAACGCTTCTTCTTGTGCTTTCTCCCATTTAAATCCTACACTTTTCTTGATCACTTCAGTGAGAGGAGCAGCTATGGTACTGAAATCTTTCACAAATCTTCGATAAAATCCCGCAAGCCCATGGAAACTCCTCACGTCTCCTACAGTTTTCGGACTGGGCCATTCGCGGACAGCTCTAACCTTCTCTTCGTCCACTTTGATGCCGTCTGCACTTATAACAAAGCCTAGAAACACAACGTTATCCGTACAAAAAGTGCATTTCTTCAGATTAGCATACAGTTTTTCTTTCCTAAGTACCATCAAAACCGCTTCTAGATGCTTAACATGTTCTTCTAAATTTTTGCTGTAGACTAAGATATCATCAAAGTAAACAACAACAAAAATTCCAATGAAGCTCCTCAAAACATGATTCATAAATCTCATAAAAGTACTAGGTGCATTTGTTAATCCAAATGGCATAACTAACCATTCATACAAGCCATGTTTAGTTTTAAACGCAGTTTTCCATTCATCACCCTCTTTCATCCTAATTTGATGGTATCCACTTTTAAGATCTATTTTCGAAAATATGCTAGAACCATGAAGCTCATCTAACATATCATCTAAACGAGGGATAGGATGGCGATACTTTACAGTGATATTGTTGATGGCTCGGCAATCAATGCACATCCTCCAAGTTCCATCTTTCTTTGGAACGAGCAGCACCGGCACAGCACAAGGGCTCATGCTCTCTCGGATGTATCCTTTGTCCATCAGCTCAGTCACTTGCTTTTGAAGCTCCTTAGTCTCAACTGGGTTGGTTCTATATGCTGGCCTGTTAGGAAGTGAAGCTCCCGGCACAAAATCGATCTGGTGCTCAATCCCACGAATAGGCGGCAATCCCTTGGGGTTTTCTTCCGGAAAGACGTCTTCAAAATCCTGCAAAATATAAGTAATTTTACTCGGCAAATCCGGTACGGGGTTAGTAAGGTTCAGCAAAGCTTCTTTGTAAATAAATAAGAGAACGGGTTGTTTAGAGAACAGAGCTCTCTTAACCACATTAGACCTCACAAAGAAGTTTGAATGCCTCACGGGTTTACTCTCACAGGCCTTTTTCTTGGTTTTTCTCAAACTCTCGTTTTTATTTTGAGGTGGTGTGTTTAGGGGTTCACTCACAATGGTTTTTCCTTGTTGTTTCAGCTGAAGTTGATCTTGATGAACTTCTTGTGGTGTTAATGGAGCAAGTATCGTCTTTCGGCCATTGTACTCAAATGAGTATCGATTAGTAAAACCGTCATGTAAGACCCTTCTATCGAACTGCCAAGGTCTTCCAAGCAAGATGTGGCCCGCCTCCATAGGTAAAATATCACAAAGAATTTCGTCCTCATACTTGCCTATGGTTATAGGAACCAATACTTGGCTGCTCACCGTCATCTCGCCAGCATCATTTAGCCATTGAAGCTGATAAGGTTTTGGATGCATCTTAACTTCCAACCCTAACTTCTTCACCATTGTTTCACTAGCCACATTAGTACAGCTCCCACCATCAATAATAAGGCTGCAAACTTTACCTTGTACCAAGCATCTCGTGTGAAATAAGTTCTCCCGCTGCTCTTGGACAGTATCCTTAACTTGAATACTCAAGGAACGTCTTGTTACCAATAATTCTCCGGTGGCTGGTAACTCTATGTCCGCTTCCTCGGTCTCACTATCACTTTCAAGCTCTTCCTCCTCAGTTTCAATCTCGCCATTATCCAATAGGATCATACTCCTTCTATTGGTGCACTCATTGGCGTAATGTCCTCTCCCTTGACACTTGAAACATTTAACGTCCCGGTTTCTAGACGAAGTCGCCACAGCTTTTCCTTTGGCGTCTTGAGTATTGGCGTAAGGCTTAGGGTCGGATTTTGGCTTAACAACAGACTTATCTTCTCGGCTGTAACTCGTCCTAGCATTGGCTGCTCCAGCTCCATAGGAAAGCCTAGAAGTACCCCTCCTCTTAATTTGTTGTTCAACCAAAACAGCCTTATGGAGCATTTCCTCCAAATCAGCATATGTTTGAAGCTCCATTCTATCTTGTATATCTCGAGCCAACCCACTCAAGAACCTTGCCATTGTTGCCTCAGCATCTTCATCTATGTCAGCTTTGATCATTAGGGACTCCATCTCTTGAAAATAATCCTCCACACTCTTACTGCCCTGAGTTAATCGCCTAAGCTTTTGATGTAACTCCCGATGATAGTGGCTAGGAACAAATCTCTTCCTCATCAGATTTTTCATTTCTTCCCAAGTGACTACAGGCGGTTCACGGTTGCGTCTTCTACTTGTCACGATCTGCTCCCACCAATTAATAGCATAGTCATAAAATTCAGTCGCCGCTACTTGAACTTTCTTTTGCCCTGAATAATTTTGACAATCAAACACGAGCTCAATTTTCTTCTCCCACTCCAAGTAAGCGTCTGGATCATTCTTCCCATGAAATGGCGGTATCTTCAACTTCAGTCCACTGAGATTGTCCTCATTTCGAACCCCAGCTTCTCTTACACGTCTCGGCCTTCTTCGACTCCGATTAGAAGCTTGACTACCTCTGCTATAGTAGTTCAACTCGTCCTCTTCATCTTCTTCTTGAGGTTGTTGTCTTCTTCTTCGACCAGCAGTATTTTGAGGCAATCTTTGATTAACGGATTCTTGAATCGTATCGATCCTTTCATTGACTGCTTCCATCTCACGCCTCAACAATCGCCTCATCTCTCCCATAAGGGCTTGCACGTCCAGATTGTTATTGTTTCTTGCTCCTCGTGCTCGGTTAGTGTTCTCAGCATCGCTTTCGAGATTAGACATAATAATTTTTCCCTGCACACTTAACAAACCGTTAGTAATAAAAAGTCAATCCTCACAAGTGTTTCTCTCCTTTTTATTCACTCCACACTCAACACTCAAGATGCCCTCTCTCAGCGATTTCTCAATGGTTCTTATGGAACAAAACCGATCAAATTGGATGAACAATTCCAACAACACAAACTCGAATCGATTGAATGGAGATAGAAAGAAAAGAGTTTAGTTTTTTTTTTTTTTTTTTTTTTTTTTTTTTTAAATAAGAACAGATCAAAAGATCAAGAACTTAAGAAATGAAAATTAGAACAAAATTTATACTCCCCCCCAAACTAATTAAATCGGACAGATTTCTTTTTTTTTTTGTTTTAACTCTCTTTTTTTTTTTTTTTTTTTTTTTAAATAATCAGAACAGAATTTAGAAACGATTAATAGAGATTAGACAGAGAAAAAATAGAGAAACAAAAATGATCAGATCAGTTGGATTCAAATTCGCAAAGAGGAGAAGTCTAATCGCTCAAGTGTTAGCGATCAAACCGATTTGATTTATAAACAGAACTGATATGATTCTAAACAGAAAGCTAGACAAGAAAAAAGAAAAATTTACGATGATGAAAATGAGAAGATGAACAGACACGAATACCGATCTCGAAAGTGTGCTCTGATACCAAATGATACGGCCTTCCCTAGAATCGGCACTCTCGAGGGGTATGTAGGAAAGAAATGGATAGATGGAATGATGGAATGATTGGATCGCACCAAGGTTGCGGAAGACCTTGGATATTTCCTCAATGACTCCTTCGAGATATGACACACTCGAGATTGTCAAGGCTTGAAGCAAGGATATGACACACCTTGATTCGGTTTGATTGATGGATATAACTCACCAACAATCGAAATTGTTCTTCAAAGAACACAAGAGAAAAACACTCTCAGATTTTATAAAAGAAAGGTCTAGCCGCTTTTGATGTGTTTGGCTGGAGTTTTAAAGAAAAGATAGAGTAGAAAACAAGTCTAAAATTAAACAACGTAATTAAGAAAGCATTGACTAATTTTTTTGAGTAACCCTTGAAGTCCCCACGCCAGCTTCTCCATTCCCTTGGGCGTTTTCAATCAGAATTTTATTGAGCTAGGCTTACTTAATCTCTTCTTTAGTGGGCTGGAACTTCAGAAAATAAATCCCATAAATTGTTGGACTTGGACCTGAATTTGTCTTGTTGTCTCTTGTGGACTAAGTGGAGTAGAGTGATCCATTTGCCTCATTAAAACCCTCCTTTGGAAAACCCATTGGGATAAAACCAAAGGCTGGAAAAAGAGTACAAACGAATCACCCTTGTATTAGTCCACTCGAGCAACCAAGACGGTTTTATTCTCCATGTCTTCGAACGGTTGGACTTGAGTGAGTAATGTGGTGATTGCATTTCCAAACTCCTTAGCTCTTGTTCTTGTCATTGGTCCACTTGGTACTGCTAAAGCATCCTCGGCTTCATGCTGCTTCTGCGAGCTATCCATGATCGCATCAAAGAAAGAATAGGCATCTCATGGAAGTAGCTAGAGCCATGATGTTCCATTCCAACCTGCCAAGAAACTTCTGGGGAGATGCAATCATGACGGCCTGCTATCTTATCAACCGAATTCCAACAAGAGTCCTAAAGGACGTCTCTCCCTTTGAAGTTTTAAATCACAATAAACCCTATATCAATCACTTACGAGTTCTTGGGTGTTTGTGTTTTGTATTTGTCCCAGGTACTCAGAGGGACAAACTAGAAGCCAAAAGCACAAGATGTGTATTCATAGGCTATTCTACCACTCAAAAGGGGTATAAGTGCTATGACCCCATCCGGAAGTGTACCCTGGTTTCAAGAGACGTGAAGTTCATAGAAAACCAAGGATACTTTGACAAGAAGCAGAATTGGGATAATGTTAAAGACCTAGCCCACTCTCCTTCAGATAGAGCCGGCAGCTTAGAGTTCATACTCAATCATCTGGGAAATCCTGCTCCAAGGGACTCTCATCAAGAGCAACCAGAGCAGGAACCGCAAGGAGGACCAAATTCCGAAAATAACAATGAAGAGGAAGCAAACAACTTAGATAATGGTAATCAAGAACAAGCTCATCATGAAGAAGAAGTCACTGGAGGAATGGAGCCAATGGTTAGTCAAGACCATGAGAGTGAAGAAATTAGTGCTCCTCAGCTTAGAAGAAGCACAAGGCTGAAGTATGGACCAGATCATTGGAAACAAACAAGGGTCTATTACAACAGCCAAGCCGTGGCTCATCCTCTCCAAGCGGTCTGTTCTCTTGCCCCCTTGCCATCAGAACACCAAGCATTCCTTGGGAAGATTGATCAACACCAAATTCCGAGCTCCTATGAAGAAGCAAAAGAACACAAAGAATGGTTAGCTGCGGTGGATGCTGAGATAGGAGCAATGGATAAGAATCATACTTGGGATGAAACGGAGCTTCCAAAGGGAAAGAAGGCAGTAAGTTCCAGTGGGTATTTACAATAAAATATCAATCTAATGGGGAGATTGAGCGGTACAAAGCCAGATTGGTAGCCAGAGGTTTCACCCAGACATATGGAGCTGATTATACTGATACCTTTGCGCCCGTGGCAAAGCTTCACACAGTTAGGGTTATCTTGTCCTTAGCCACAAATCTATCATGGGATCTATGGCAAATGGACGTGAAGAACGCCTTTCTTCAAGGAGAATTGGAAGAAGAAGTGTACATGACTCCACCACCCGGATTATAGCACACAATCAGCCCCGGAAAAGTCTTAAGGTTAAGAAAGGCAATTTATGGATTAAAGCAATCACCGAGGGCCTGGTATCATAAACTGAGCTTCACTCTTGTTGCTCGAGGATTTAGCCGGTCAGAAGCTGACCATACCTTGTTCACTCACCAGAACTCCCGTGGGCTTATTGTGGTATTGGTTTATGTGGATGACTTGATCATCTCAGGTAGTGATCAAGTTAGGGTTCAAGAAACCAAATCCTTCCTTAAGTCTGTTTTTGATATCAAGGACTTGGGAGAACTCAAGTATTTTCTAGGGATAGAGATATGCCGATCCACGGAAGGCCTATTTCTATCACAAAGGAAATATTCTCTTGATTTATTGCAGGAGACAGGAAAGCTAGGATCCAAACCAGCTAAGACTCCACTTGAAGATGGGTACAAGGTCAAGAGAAAGGGGGAGAAAGAAGATGATCCGCTTGACAAGCCATTTGAAGACCCAGCACAATATCGGCGCCTAGTTGGTAAGCTCATCTACTTGACTATTACACGGCCTGACTTATGTTTTGCTGTGAATCAGGTTAGCCAACATATGAAAGAACTAACCGTGCATCATTGGAACATGGTGGAAAGAATTTTGAGATACATCAAAGGATCACCAGGCCAAGGAATCTGGATGGGGAAGAATGGCAACACTGAGATAGTTGGATATTGCGATGCAGACTATGCTGGAGACACTATGGATAGAAAGTCCACAACTGGCTACTGTACTTTCATTGGGGGCAATCTAGTGACTTGGAAGTCTAAGAAGCAGAAGGTTGTGTCATGCTCGAGTGCAGAGTCAGAATATAGAGCAATGAGGAAGCTGACAAATGAATTAGTTTGGTTGAAAGCACTTCTCAAAGATCTCGGCATAGAAACTTCAAGTCCTATCACGATGCATTGTGACAATCAGGTAGCCATTCATATAGCAACGAATCCAGTATTTCACGAGAGGACCAAGCACATTGAGATCGACTGCCACAAGGTTAGAGAGAAGATCATAGAAGGAGTGATACTTCCATGCTACACCAAGAGTGAAGACCAGCTGGCTGACATCTTCACCAAGGCTGCTAGCCTCAAAGTTTGCAACCACATCCATAGCAAACTTGGGTTAGTAGACCTTACTCATCCTTGATAATACTTGCCTGTTCCGGGAAGACCACACTCTTTTTCCCTTCCCAAGGTTTTGTCCCACTGGGTTTTCCTTGGTAAGGTTTTTAATGAGGTGGTAGTCCCGGTTCCCAAACTTAACCTTCATTCCGACACTCCGGCTAAGTTTGAGGGGGAGTATTAATCAAGCATATCATCAAGGGAGCTTAGGGAAGATGGTTGGATTTGGGTGTCCGTACAAGTCCGTACGGATCCGTACAAGTCCGTACGGATCCGTACAAGTCCGTACGGATCCGTACAAGTCCGTACGGATCCGTACAAGGCCGTACAAGACCGTACGACCTAAGGGAGCCTCCGAAACGTTTAAGGAAGTCTTGGAGAGTCTTGGAGAGTCTTCTAGAGTCTTCTAGAAGCTGGGCAATGTTCGGATCATGCACCAAGTCACTAGAGCGTCCAGGTGCATTGGGGCTTGTCCTTGGTCTTCCTTCTTATCCATTTGGTCAAGGAAAGGGCTGGAACCAGGCTGGAACAGGCTGGCATGGTCAAGGGCGCTCCCAAGACTACTCTCCTATTGGCTGTTTCAAATTAAAGTTAAACCTAGGTTCCCTTGTAATTCTCCTATAAATATGCTATGTAATTCACAAAGATCAATAAGAAATTCTTCTCTAATGTTCTACTATGGTTTTCCTTCTAATTTATCTCAAAATCTCTCATTTATAATCTCTAAAATCTAAAAAAGGCCTGGGCGTGTTTCTTCTTTGGGTGAGGAGCATGGAGCTTGCCTTTACCCAATGGCTCCTCATGTGCTTCTTCTTGGTTTTTCAACCCTTTGATCTGCTTAGAATTCAACCAAGAATCCTTCCTTCTAGTTACATCCCAATGTCTAGTTTTGCCACTCATTAAATCATCAGCTCCACTCTTTTCCTTACTTGTTGCATACGGCACTTCTCCCTTAGTCTTAGAGCATTCGCCAAGTTCCCTGATACTTGCTATGCACTCCAGCTCCTTGCCTTTGTTATTATGTGAACTCACATTGCCTTTTCATCCATTTTCTCAACACTGATGTTGTGCTTGGGACAAGAGAGGGATGTACTGGGCGTACGGCAGGCTTAGATCCTGATCCTATAGGCGACAGCGTCTCCTTCTTGTCCCTTAAGCATAACACAGCACAAGAAGAGAAGATAGCCATAAGATATCCTATTAAAGAATACTACTCGGTTTCTAATACTCCAGCTGATCATCAGGCATTTCTGAGCACTATTGATAGAAAAGTACCTAATTCTTTTGAGGAAGCAAGCATGGACAAGTTATGGGTTGATGCCATGAGGGAAGAGATTGCATCTATGTTGAGAAATAATACTTGGGACTTGACAAAATTGCCCAGCGGGAAGAAACTTGTGGGATGTAGATGGGTGTATACTATCAAATACAAGAGCAATGGTGAAATTGAGAGGTATAAAGCTAGACTAGTGGCAAAAGGATGTACACAAGTATATGGAGAAGATTATACTGAAACTTTTGCTCCAGTAGCGAAGTTGCACTCGGTGAGGGTTCTACTATCCATTGCCATTAATCTGTCATGGAATTTGTGGCAAATGGATGTGAGAAACGCTTTCTTACAAGGGGATTTAGAAGAAGAAGTGTTTATGGAACTTCCACAAGGTTATGGAGCAAGTTCAGATCAAGTGTGTAGATTAAAGAAGGCTATATACGGCTTGAAACAATCTCCTAGAGCTTGGTACCAACGGTTAAGCCGGTGCCTGTTGGAGAAAGGGTTTGTAAAATCTGAAGCGGATCACTCTCTCTTTACCAAAAGGAGCAAAAATGGGATAGTTGTGGTGCTTATCTACGTGGATGACATTATTGTTACGGGAAGTGATTGTGAGGAGATGAAACGGACTAAGGAGGATCTAAACTCTACGTTTGATATAAAAGACCTAGGAGAGCTCAAATACTTCCTAGGAATTGAGATGAGCAAAGAGGAAAAGGGAATGTTTATATCGCAAAGGAAGTATGTGATCGACTTACTAAAAGAAACTGGGAAGCTTAGGTGTAAACCGACTAAGACTCCTATTGAAGAAGGTTACCAAGAAGAGAGCAACGTGGAGATATGGTCTGACATCAAGCAGTACCAAAGGTTAGTTGGTAAACTAATCTATTTGACCATAACAAGGCCAGATATTTGTTTTGCGGTGAATAAAGTAAGTCAACACATGCAAGCGCCAACAACACACCATTGGGGAATGATTGAAAGGATCTTGAGATATCTAAAAGGGAACCCAGGAAGAGGTATTTGGCTAGAGTGTCATGGAAGAGCAGATGTAGAAGCGTTTTGTGATGCGGATTGGGCTGGGGATAGACAAGATAGGAAGTCTACGACCGGTTATTGTACATTCGCAGGCGGGAATCTTGTCACCTGGAGAAGCAAAAAACAAAAGGTAATCTCTCTATCTAGTGCTGAAGCTGAGTATAGAGCAATGAGAGAAGCCACAAAAGAAATGATATGGCTGAAGGCGCTTCTACATGACTTGGGAATTCAAGAAGACAAACCAATGACATTGTATTGTGATAACCAAGCGGCAATACACATAGCTTCAAACCCGGTGTTTCATGAAAGGACAAAACACATTGAGGTGGATTGTCATTTCATCCGAGACAAAATTCAGGAGGGAGTTGTGGTTCCCAAGTTTGTGAAGAGTAGAGAACAAATGGCGGATATATTTACCAAGCCTACTTCTTCACGCATATGTGAATACATCCATGGCAAGATCGGCTTAAAGAACCCCTACCAGCCTATCTTGAGGGGGAGTGTTGAGAATATGGATGTGAAGGTGTGTGAACATGAAATAAAGTGCCAATGAGTAGTTAAGATCAACTAAAACAAGACCAAACAAGAAGTAGAGAAGGAACTAGACTGGTTAGAAACAGACCAGTTTTTTTTCTCTCAGCACAAGTGGAGCAAGTTGCAAAGAGGAGTAGGTAGGAGCAGTTGGGAGAAGCATGGCTCGCCTATACTTGTGTAGAGGTGTTGGTGAGATATTTTTCTCTCTAAAATTCATGTAAAGCGTCCATATATGTTGGTTGTATTGTAAGAAGAAAAAACACACGAAATTATAAACTTCTATTCATCATCTTCATCACTCCTATCTTCTAATCTTCCTCCCTTAAAATCACCTTCATATCCTCTAAAATCTACAATCCGCACTCTAGAGCATTAGAACTATTGTTGCCTAGGATTTATTTCAAAAATGATTAATGTGAAGCTTGTATACTTGGCAAACATTGTAAATCTGTGTTTTCCAAGTCTCCAACTATCTATGAAAAGTGTATTGATTTAATTCATTCTGATGTTTGGACCTCACCATGTGAATCTAGAGAACATCATAAATACTTTGTCACCTTCATAGATGAAAAATCAAAATATATATGGCTAACACTTCTTCCATCGAAAGATAGAGTTCTAGAAGCATTTAGAAAATTTCAAGCATAAGTGACTAACCATTATAATGCCAAGATTAAAATTTTTAGATCAGATAATGGTGGAGAGTACACAGGTTTGCACCAGGCTTGGAGGACTCAATTGCACCAGGAAAGGTGTTGAGACTCAAGAAAGCAATATATGGACTGAACCAATCTCCTCGAGCATGGTACCACAAGTTGAGTACAACACTCAAGAGTAAAGGCTTCAAGAAGTCCGAGGCAGATCATACACTTTTCACCTTGCAAAGCCTAGAAGGTATTGTAGTCATTCTCATTTATGTGGATGACATTATCATCTCGGGGAATGACAAGGTAGGTATTAAAGATACAAAAGCATATTTAAAATCTGTATTTGATATTAAAGATCTTGGAGAGTTGAAATATTTTATAGGGATTGAAGTCTATAGGTCCAATGAAGGACTCTTCTTATCCCAAAGGAAGTACACTCTTGATCTATTGGCTGAGGCAGGAAAGCTAAGAGCCAAACCAGCAAAGACTCCCTTAGAAGATAGATACAAAGTCATACGAGAGGGGGAGGTTGAAGATAAACCTTTTGAAGATGTCAAGCAATATCGGAGAATGGTTGGTAAGTTGATTTATCTTACCATAACTCGTCCTGATTTATGTTTTGCTGTGAACCAGGAGAGTCAACATATGCAAGCTCCAAAAGTGCACCATTGGAGCATGGTGGATTGGTTTCTCAAATATCTCAAAGGAGCTCCAGGTCAAGGCATTTGGATGGGTTGTAACAAAAGCACGGAAATTGTGGGTTATTGTGATGCTGACTGGGGTGGAGACAAAACAGATAGAAGATCCACCACTGGGTATAGCACATTCATTGGAGGTAACCTAGTCACTTGGAAGGGCAAGAAACAAAAGGTTGTGTCATGTTCAAGTGCTGAAGCTGAGTATAGAGCAATGAGGAAGCTCACAAATGAGCTAACATGGCTGAAAGCTCTTCTCAAGGATTTGGCCATTGAATCGCCAGATCCAATCACAATGCATTGTGACAACCAAGCTGCTATTCACATTGCATCCAACTCAGTGTTCCATGAGAGGACAAAGTATATTGAAGTGGATTATCACAAGGTGCGAGAGATGGTGGAGAAAAGGGTCATTCTTCCATGCTTTACAAGGAGTTCAGAACAATTGGCATACATTTTTACCAAGGTAGCGAGTTTAAAAGTGTGTGAGTTCATCCATTCAAAGCTTGGACTCATAGATATGTCTCGGCCATGATTTCCTTAGCCATGGAGTCCACACTCTTTTTCCCTTAGTATGGTTTTGTCCCATGAGGTTTTCCATACTAAGGTTTTTAATGAGGTGGGTCATCATGGTTCCAAGCTTAACCTTTGGTTTCTCTACGGTTAAGCTTGAGGGGGAGCGTTGAATAATGAGAGAATACATTATAATGGTTAAGCTTGAGGGGGAGCGTTGAATAGATAGAATCTGAAGAAGTGGAAGAAGTGCAAGCTCCTCAGTTAAGAAGAAGCCAAAGGATAAGACACGGACCTGAAAATTGGAAAAATACTAGAGTGTGTTACAATGGAATGGCTATGGCTCATCAAGATCACATGGGAACTGAGGTTGTGCTTGGGACAAGAGAGGGATGTACTAGGCGTACGACAAGCTTAGATTCTGATCCTATAGGCGACAACGTCTCCTTCTTGTCCCCTAAGCATAACACCGCACAAGAAGAGAAGATAGCCATAAGATATCCTATTAAAGAATACTACTCGGTTTCTAATACTCTAGCTGATCATCAGGCATTTCTGAGCATTATTGATAGAAAAGTACCTAATGCTTATGAGGAAACAAGCATAGACAAGTTATGGGTTGATGCCATGGGGGAAAAGATTAAATCTATGTTGAGAAATAATACTTGGGACTTGACAAAACTGCCAAGCGGGAAGAAACTTGTGGGATGTAGATGGGTGTATACTATCAAATACAAGAACAACGGTGAAATTGAGAGGTATAAAGCTAGACTAGTGGCAAAAGGATTCTAGTAGCAAAGTTGCACTCGGTAAGGGTTCTACTATCCATTGCCATTAGTCTATCATGGAATTTGTGGCAAATGGATGTGAGAAACGCTTTTTACAAGGGGATTTAGAAGAAGAAGTGTTTATGGAACTTCCACAGGGTTATGGAGCAAGTTCAGATCAAGTGTGTAGATTAAAGAAGGCTATATACGGCTTGAAACAATCTCCTAGAGCTTGGTACCAACGGTTAAGCCTGTTGGAGAAAGGGTTTGTAAAATCTGAAGCGGATCACTCTCTTTTTACCAAAAGAAGCAAAGAAGGGATAGTTGTGGTGCTTATCTACGTGGATGACATTATTGTTACACGAAGTGATTGTTGTTGAATTTTCGGAAAAGAAGATTAGAGAGTTTTAGAGTGCTTGAAAGAGAAACAATAGAATGAGAGATAAAGAGGAGTTTCCATTAGAATTGATTAAGTGTTACAAAGGGTGTATAACATGTATATATAGAGGAGAGCCACGAAATTAGAAGGTGAAGAAGGGTTTCAAAACATTCAAATTTCCCTCCAATCTCTTATTTGAAATTCAAACACATCTCTTTCTTTTTCACACTTCCTGAGACACCCACTTGTGCACCCAAAGTCTTCACCCTTCTAGAAGACTTCTTAATGGGCTTGCACATGTTGAATAAGGCCTTTTCTCTTATTTGGGTCTTAAGTTCTTTTCTCTTGTTTTCTTATTTCTTCTTATTTAATGCATCAGAATGTATTATCTCAGTATTCAACACTCCCCCTCAAGCTTAACCGTAGAGAAAACAAAGGATAAGCTTGGAACCATGATGACCCACCTCATTAAAACCTTTAGTATGGAAAACCTCATGGGACAAAACCATACTAAAGGAAAAAGAGTGTGGACTCCATCGCTAAAGAAATCATGGCCGAGACATATCTATGAGTCCAAGCTTTGAATGGATGATCTCACACACTTTTAAGCTCGCTGCCTTGGTAAAAATGTCTGCCAACTGTTCTGAACTCCTTGTAAAGCATAGAAAAATGACCCTTTTCTCCACCATCTCTCGCACCTTGTGACAATCCACTTCAATATGCTTTGTCCTCTCATGGAACACTGAGTTGGACGCAATGTGAATAGCAGCTTGGTTGTCACAATGCGTTGTGATTGGATCTGGCAATTCAATGCCCAAATCCTTAAGAAGAGCTTTCAGCCATGTTAGCTCATTTGTGAGCGTCCTCATTGCTCTATACTCAGCTTCAGCACTTGAACATGACACAACCTTTTGTTTCTTGCTCTTCCAAGTGACCAGGTTACCTCCAATGAATGTGTAATACCCAGTGGTGGATCTTCTATCCGTTTTGTCTCCAGCCCAATCAGCATCACAATAACCCACAATTTCTGTGCTTTTGTTACAACCCATCCAAATGCCTTGACCTGGAGCTCCTTTGAGATATTTGAGAATCCGATCCACCATGCTCCAATGGTGCACTTTTGGAGCTTGCATATGTTGACTCACCTGGTTCACAGCAAAACACAAATCAGGACGAGTTATGGTAAGATAAATCAACTTACCAACCATTCTCCGATATTGCTTGACATCTTCAAAAGGTTTATCTTCAAGCTCCCCCTCTTGTATGACTTTGTATCCTTCTTCTAAGGGAGTCTTTGCTGGTTTGGCTCCTAGCTTTCCTGCCCCAGCCAATAGATCAAGAGTGTACTTCTTTTGGGATAAGAAGAGTCCTTCATTGGACCTATAGCCTTCAATCCCTAGAAAATATTTCAACTCTCCAAGATCTTTAATATCAAATACAGATTTTAAATATGCTTTTGTATCTTTAATACCTACCTTGTCATTCCCAGAGATGATAATATCATCCACATAAATGAGAATGACTACAATACCTTCTTGGCTTTGCAAGGTGAAAAGTGTATGATCTGCCTCGGACTTCTTGAAGCCTTTACTCTTGAGTGTTGTACTCAACTTATGGTACCATGCTCGAGGAGATTGCTTCAGTCCATAGATTGCTTTCTTGAGTCTCAACACCTTTCCTGGTGCAATTGAGTCCTCCAAGCCTGGTGGTGGAGTCATGTAGACTTCATCCTCTAGTTCTCCTTGCAAGAATGCATTCTTGACGTCCATCTGCCAAAAAGCCCATTCCAAGTTAGTAGGTAAGGATAAAATGACTCTTACCGTATGAAGTTTTGCCACAGGTGCAAATGTGTCAAGGTAGTCGTCTCCATAGGTTAGAGTGAATCCTCTATCCACCAGCCTAGACTTGTAATGCTCTAATTCTCCATCACCTCTCTTGAATTTGCGGAATAGAAGATTAGACAGTTTGAGAGTGCTTGAAAGAGAAACAATAGAATGAGAGATAAAGAGAAGTTTCCATTAGAATTGATTAAATGTTACAAAGGGTGTACAACATGTATATATAGAGGAGAGCCACGAAATTAGGAGGTGAAGAAGGGTTTCACAACATTCAAATTTCCCTCCAATCTCTTATTTGAAATTCAAACACATCTCCTTCCTTTTCACACTTCCCGAGACACCCACTTGTGCACCCAAAGTCTTCACCCTTCTAGAAGACTTCTTAATGGACATGCATATGTTGAATAAAGCCTCTTCTCTTCATTGGGTCTTAAGCTAATGTAATTTCTCATTATTCAACACTCCCCCTCAAGCTTAACCTTAGAGAAACCAAAGGTTAAGCTTAGAACCATGATGACCCACCTCATTAAAAACTTTAGTATGGAAAACCTCATGGGACAAAACCATACTAAGGAAAAAAGAGTGTGGATTCCATGGCTAAGGAAATCATGGCCGAGACATATCTATGAGTCCAAGCTTTGAATGGATGAACTCACACACTTTTAAACTCGCTGCCTTGGTAAAAATGTCTGCCAATTGTTCTGAACTCTTTGTAAAGCATGGAAGAATGACCCTTTTCTCCACCATCTCTCGTACCTTGTGACAATCCACTTCAATATGCTTTGTCCTCTCATGGAACATTGAGTTGGACGCAATGTGAATAGCAGCTTGGTTGTCACAATGCATTGTGATTGGATCTGGTGATTCAATGCCCAAATCCTTGAGAAGAGCTTTCAGCCATGTTAGCTCATTTGTGAGCTTCCTCATTGCTCTATACTCAGCTTCAGCACTTGAACATGACACAACCTTTTGTTTCTTGCTCTTCCAAGTGACCAGGTTACCTCCAATGAATGTGTAATACCCAGTGGTGGATCTTCTATCCGTTTTGTCTCCAGCCCAATCAGCATCACAATAACCCACAATTTCTGTGCTTTTGTTACAACCCATCCAAATGCCTTGACCTGGAGCTCCTTTGAGATATTTGAGAATCCGATCCACCATGCTCCAATGGTGCACTTTTGGAGCTTGCATATGTTGACTCACCTGGTTCACAGCAAAACACAAATCAGGACGAGTTATGGTAAGATAAATCAACTTACCAACCATTCTCCGATATTGCTTGACATCTTCAAAAGGTTTATCTTCAAGCTCCCCCTCTTGTATGACTTTGTATCCTTCTTCTAAGGGAGTCTTTGCTGGTTTGGCTCCTAGCTTTCCTGCCCCAGCCAATAGATCAAGAGTGTACTTCCTTTGGGATAAGAAGAGTCCTTCATTGGACCTATAGCCTTCAATCCCTAGAAAATATTTCAACTCTCCAAGATCTTTAATATCAAATACAGATTTTAAATATGCTTTTGTATCTTTAATACCTACCTTGTCATTCCCAGAGATGATAATATCATCCACATAAATGAGAATGACTACAATACCTTCTTGGCTTTGCAAGGTGAAAAGTGTATGATCTGCCTCGGACTTCTTGAAGCCTTTACTCTTGAGTGTTGTACTCAACTTATGGTACCATGCTCGAGGAGATTGCTTCAGTCCATAGATTGCTTTCTTGAGTCTCAACACCTTTCCTGGTGCAATTGAGTCCTCCAAGCCTGGTGGTGGAGTCATGTAGACTTCATCCTCTAGTTCTCCTTGCAAGAATGCATTCTTGACGTCCATCTGCCAAAAAGCCCATTCCAAGTTAGTAGGTAAGGATAAAATGACTCTTACCGTATGAAGTTTTGCCACAGGTACAAATGTGTCAAGGTAGTCCTCTCCATAGGTTAGAGTGAATCCTCTATCCACCAGCCTAGACTTGTAATGCTCTAATTCTCCATCACCTCTCTTGAATTTGCGGAATAGAAGATTAGACAGTTTGAGAGTGCTTGAAAGAGAAACAATAGAATGAGAGATAAAGAGAAGTTTCCATTAGAATTGATTAAATGTTACAAAGGGTGTACAACATGTATATATAGAGGAGAGCCACGAAATTAGGAGGTGAAGAAGGGTTTCACAACATTCAAATTTCCCTCCAATCTCTTATTTGAAATTCAAACACATCTCCTTCCTTTTCACACTTCCCGAGACACCCACTTGTGCACCCAAAGTCTTCACCCTTCTAGAAGACTTCTTAATGGACATGCATATGTTGAATAAAGCCTCTTCTCTTCATTGGGTCTTAAGCTAATGTAATTTCTCATTATTCAACACTCCCCCTCAAGCTTAACCTTAGAGAAACCAAAGGTTAAGCTTAGAACCATGATGACCCACCTCATTAAAAACCTTAGTATGGAAAACCTCATGGGACAAAACCATACTAAGGAAAAAAGAGTGTGGATTCCATGGCTAAGGAAATCATGGCCGAGACATATCTATGAGTCCAAGCTTTGAATGGATGAACTCACACACTTTTAAACTCGCTGCCTTGGTAAAAATGTCTGCCAATTGTTCTGAACTCTTTGTAAAGCATGGAAGAATGACCCTTTTCTCCACCATCTCTCGTACCTTGTGACAATCCACTTCAATATGCTTTGTCCTCTCATGGAACATTGAGTTGGACGCAATGTGAATAGCAGCTTGGTTGTCACAATGCATTGTGATTGGATCTGGTGATTCAATGCCCAAATCCTTGAGAAGAGCTTTCAGCCATGTTAGCTCATTTGTGAGCTTCCTCATTGCTCTATACTCAGCTTCAGCACTTGAACATGACACAACCTTTTGTTTCTTGCTCTTTCAAGTGACCAGGTTACCTCCAATGAATGTGTAATACCCAGTGGTGGATCTTCTATCCGTTTTGTCTCCAGCCCAATCAGCATCACAATAACCCACAATTTCTGTGCTTTTGTTACAACCCATCCAAATGCCTTGACCTGGAGCTCCTTTGAGATATTTGAGAATCCGATCCACCATGCTCCAATGGTGCACTTTTGGAGCTTGCATATGTTGACTCACCTGGTTCACAGCAAAACACAAATCAGGACGAGTTATGGTAAGATAAATCAACTTACCAACCATTCTCCGATATTGCTTGACATCTTCAAAAGGTTTATCTTCAAGCTCCCCCTCTTGTATGACTTTGTATCCTTCTTCTAAGGGAGTCTTTGCTGGTTTGGCTCCTAGCTTTCCTGCCCCAGCCAATAGATCAAGAGTGTACTTCCTTTGGGATAAGAAGAGTCCTTCATTGGACCTATAGCCTTCAATCCCTAGAAAATATTTCAACTCTCCAAGATCTTTAATATCAAATACAGATTTTAAATATGCTTTTGTATCTTTAATACCTACCTTGTCATTCCCAGAGATAATAATATCATCCACATAAATGAGAATGACTACAATACCTTCTTGGCTTTGCAAGGTGAAAAGTGTATGATCTGCCTCAGACTTCTTGAAGCCTTTACTCTTGAGTGTTGTACTCAACTTATGGTACCATGCTCGAGGAGATTGCTTCAGTCCATAGATTGCTTTCTTGAGTCTCAACACCTTTCCTGGTGTAATTGAGTCCTCCAAGCCTGGTGGTGGAGTCATGTAAACTTCATCCTCTAGTTCCCCTTGCAAGAATGCATTCTTGACGTCCATCTGCCAAAGATCCCATTCCAAGTTAGTAGCTAAGGATAAAATAACTCTTACCGTATGAAGTTTTGCCACAGGTACAAATGTGTCAAGGTAGTCCTCTCCATAGGTTTGAGTGAATCCTCTAGCCACCAGCCTAGCCTTGTAATGCTCTATTTCTCCATCACTTCTATACTTGATAGTGAAGATCCATCTAGAGCTTACGGCCTTCTTCCCTTTTGGCAGTTCAGCTTCATCCCAAGTGTTGGTTATTTCCATAGCTTTCTTTTCTTCACCAACAGCATCTCTCCATACTTTAAGCTCCTTGGCTTCTTCATAGGTTGTTGGAATCTTAGCTTCATCCAACTTCCCCATGTAGGCTTGATGTTCCAATGGGAAATGAGCTACAGTGCAAATAGCTTGAATGGGATGAGCAACTGCCTTGTTGTTGTAGTACACTCGGGTTTGCTTCCAATGTTCTGGTCCAAACCTTTGTCTTGTACTTCTCCTTAAACCCTCTTCTTGATCTTGAACTTGAGGTTCTGGCCCTTCAAAGTCAGAATCTGAGGTTTGAGCTTCTTCTTGACTTTCCGGACTCTCTTCACTTTGATCATGAACCGCTTCATTGCGAACATCTGATTCATTTTGATCATGAATTGTTGAGTTTTGTTGAGCCACTACTGGATCCTCTTGTTTATTGCCTCCCTCAGGATCAAAGGGTATAGTTTCTTCATTTGATTGAGATGTGCTTGTACTAGCTTCTGGCTTATGTAATCCAAGGTTCTCCAAGATTTTTCTCAAATTGCTAGCTCGGTCTGATGATGAGGATGATAGATTCTCCAATTCTTTCCAGTTCTTCTCATCATAGAACTCTTTCGTTTCAACAAACTTCACGTCCTTTGAGACTAGAATCTTCCTTGTTTCCGAAACAAAGCATTTGTAACCTTTTTGTGTTGTGGAGTATCCAATGAACATGCTCTTCACACTTTTAGCTTCCAACTTGTTTCTTTGTTCTCCTGGGATTAATACAAAAGAAACACACCCAAACACACGTAAGTGGTTAATGGCGGGTTTAGAGTTGTTTAATACCTCAAATGGAGAGTGATCATCCAAAATTTTTGTTGGCATTCGGTTGATCAAATAGCATGCTGAAACCACAACATCTCCCCAAAATCTCTTGGGAACACTTGTGTGGAACATCATAGACCGGGCCACTTCCATTAAGTGCCTATTCTTTCTTTCAGCAACTCCATTTTGCTGAGGAGTGTATGGGCAGCTGGTTTGATGGACTATCCCATGCTGTGCTAAGTGTTGTTTGAAGGCATGGCTTGTGTACTCTCCACCATTATCTGATTTAAAAATTTTAATCTTGGCATTATAATGGTTAGTCACATATGCTTGAAATTTTCTAAATGCTTCTAGAACTCTATCTTTGGATGGAATAAGTGTTAGCCATGTATATTTTGATTTTTCATCTATGAAGGTGACAAAGTATTTATGATGTTCTCTAGATTCACATGGTGAGGTCCAAACATCAGAATGAATTAAATCAAAACACTTTTCATAGATAGTTGGAGACTTGGAAAACACAGATTTACAATGTTTGCCAAGTATACAAGCTTCACATTCATCATTTTTGAAAGAAATCCTAGGCAACAATAGTTCTAATACTCTAGAGTGCGGATGACCTAGCCTTGCATGCCAAATGGAACTACTAACATTAGAAACATTCAGACTAAAAGTACAAAATAAATTGGAGTTCAGCTTGTTATTTTCAAGAACATACAGCTCTTCCTTTGCTACTCTTTTCCCGAGTAGTTTTATGGTCTCAATATCCTGAAAGTGTACATCATTAGGACCAAATATAACATAACAATTCAAATCAGATGTAAATTTCTTTATGGATAACAAATTTGAAGTAAACGTAGGCATGTAGAAAGCGTTTGAATCTTTTCCAAATAACCTAAGATTTCCTACTCCATCAATTGGAATACTATCTCCATTTGCTATAATGACATTATCTACAGCCGGTTTTATATTATTCATTAGATGTGCATCACTTATCATATGATGTGATGCACCAGAATCTACAATCAAAGGCTTTAAAATGTTTTGAGCATGAAGAGAGTTTCCAGAAACAATACCAGATCTACCAGCCTCTTTCAAGGCTTTGATGAGAGCTTCCAAATCTGATTTCCTCACAAATTCAGATTCTTGTTGATATGGCACCAAAGCTCTCATTTCTCCTTCTTCAGCCCTCTTGGATGTCCTAGCCTGATTCCCATCCACTTCTTGGGAGACATTAGCTCTTGGTTCCTTCCACCAGCTTGGTTTTAGATGAGGATGGAGCTTCCAGCATTTTTCCTTTGGGTGCCCCTCTTTCTTGCAATGCTCACAGATTGCATTTGATCCCACTTTCTTGTTCTGGTTTGATCCCAAAGGTTTGTAAAATCCTTTGTTGGCGTCACCCAACTCTACTTTGTTAGCCATAACCAGCTCGCCCTTTCTCCCAAATAGACCATGAGATCCTTGCTCCTTTTGTATCTTGGAGCACACTTCATCTAGGCTGGGGAGATTCTCTACCCTAAGGAGGTGCTTAATGAGATCCTTGTAAGTTGGATTTAAGGTCAATAACAGACCAAAGACCTTGTCTTGTTCGCTCCACTCATTTAACACCAAAGGATCAATCGTGCTTCGCCTTAACATTTCTTGTTCAGCCCACAATGATCTGAACTTGCCAAAGTGCTTTGTAAACTCCAAATCTTCTTGGCTTAGATCATTGATAGCCTTCTTGACTTCATAGATTCTGCTCCAGTTTGAAGTATTCTCATACACGGTTGAAGAGTATCCCACAATTCCTTTGTATTTTCACAGTGGGAGTAGGCTTCAAGGATGGATGCTTCAACGGACTTCTGGATGATTCCGAGCACCATTTGGTCCTCTTGGAACAACTTATCTTCATTATTACGATGGCTTCTTCTCCATCTTTGGTGGTTTCTTTCTCTTCCGTCTTCTTAGGCTCTTTGGGATCTTGTCCTTTCAAGACATGGCTCCAAAGCCCACGACCACATAGAGCTGTTCTTATCATTCTTGACCACAGCAAATAGTTGACACCCTTCAAGATGATTGGAATAACAATTGGTTTAGAGTTTTCCATGGTGTTTCAAGATTTATTCACCGAATAATTCTATTAACCAGAGGATTAAGAGATTTTCTCAAGAAAATTTTAGAGAAGCTTCAAGAAGTACACTTCTTCAACCTTTTCACAACTCAAGAGTCAATGACTTTGAGGACTAAGTCTCAGAGTGAAAAAGGATTGACAAAGAGTATTCCCAGAATTTTAGAGTGAAAAAGAAAATTTTAGAGAAGCTTCAAGAAATACACTTTTTCAGCCTTTTCACAACTCAAGAGTCAATGACTTTGAGGATTAAGTCTCAGAGTGAAAAAGGGTTGACAAAGAGTATTCCCAAAATTTTAAAGGAAGAGATTTGAAAATAGGATAACAAGAGCTTGATTTAGTTAAGAACCATGCTCCGATACCATGTTGAATTTGCGGAATAGAAGATTAGAGAGTTTGAGAGTGCTTGAAAGAGAAACAATAGAATGAGAGATATGTTGAATAATGAGAGAATACATTAGCTTAAGACCCAAAGAAGAGAAGAGGCTTTATTCAACATATGCAAGCCCATTAATAAGTCTTCTAGAAGGGTGAAGACTTTGGGTGCACAAGTGGGTGTCTCGGAAAGTGTGAAAAGGAAGGAGATGTGTTTGAATTTCAAATAAGAGATTGGAAGGAAATTTGAATGTTGTGAAACCCTTCTTCACCTCTTAATTTCGTGGCTCTCCTCTATATATACATGTTGTACACCCTTTGTAACACTTAATTAATTCTAATGGAAACTTTTCTTTATCCCTCATTCTATTGTTTCTCTTTCAAACACTCTCAAACTCTCTAATCTTCTATTCCGCAAATTCAACATGGTATCAGAGCAAGGTTCTTAACTAAATCAAGCTCTTGTTATCCCATTTTCAAATCTCTTCTTTTAAAATTCTGGGAATACTCTTTGTCAATCCTTTTTCACTCTGAGACTTAGTCCTCAAAGTCATTGATTTTTGAGTTGTGAAAAGGCTGAAAAAGTGTATTTCTTAAAGCTTCTCTAAAATTTTCTTTTTTCACTCTAAAATTCTGGGAATACTCTTTGTCAATTCTTTTTCACTCTGAGACTTAGTCCTCAAAGTCATTGACTCTTGAGTTGTGAAAAGGCTGAAAAAGTGTATTTCTTGAAGCTTCTCTAATATTTTCTTGAGAAAATCTCTTAATCCTTTGGTTATTAGAATTATCCGGTGAATAAATCTTGAAACACCATGGAAAACTCTAAACCAATTGTTATTTCAGTCATCTTGAAGGGTGTCAACTATTTGCTGTGGTCAAGAATGATAAGAACAGCTCTATGTGGTCGTGGGCTTTGGAGCCATGTCTTGAAAGGACAAGATCCAAAATATGGAGAAGAATCCATCGGTAATTATGAAGATAAGTGGTTCCAAGAGGACCAAATGGTGCTCGGAATCATCCAGAACTCTCTTGAAGCATCCATCCTTGAAGCCTACTCCTACTGTGAAAATGCAAAGGAATTGTGGGATACTCTTCAAACCGTGTATGGGAATACTTCAAACTTGAGCAGAATCTATGAAGTCAAGAAGGCTATCAATGATCTAAGCCAAGAAGATTTGGAGTTTACAAAGCACTTTGGCAAATTCAGATCATTGTGGGCTGAACTAGAAATGTTAAGGCCAAGCACGATTGATCCTTTAGTGTTAAATGAGAGGCGCGAACAAGACAAGGTCTTTGGTCTGCTATTAACCTTAAATCCAACTTATAAGGATCTCATTAAGCACCTCCTTAGGGCAGACAATCTCCCCAGCCTAAATGAAGTGTGCTCCAAGATACAAAAGGAGCAAGGATCTCATGGTCTATTTGGGGGAAAGGGCGAGCTGGTTATGGCAAACAAAGTAGAGTTGGGTGAAGCAAACAAAGGATTTTACAAACCTTTGGGAACAAACCAGAACAAGAAAGTGGGATCAAATGCAATCTGTGAGCATTGCAAGAAAGAGGGGCACCCAAAGGAAAAATGCTGGAAGCTCCATCCTCATCTAAAACCAAGCTGGTGGAAGGAACCAAGAGCTAATGTCTCCCAAGAAGTGGCTGGGAATCAGGTTGTGACATCCAAGAGGGCTGAAGAAGGAGAAATGAGAGCTTTGGTGCCATATCAACAAGAATCTGAATTTGTGAGGAAATCAAATTTGGAAGCTCTCATCAAAGCCTTGAAAGAGGATGGTAGGTCTGGTATGGTTTCTGGAAACTCTCTTCATGCTCAAAACATTTCAAAGCCTTTGATTGTAGATTCTGGTGCATCACATCATATGATAAGTGATGCACATCTAATGAATAATATAAAACCGGCTGTAGGTAATGTCATTATAGCAAATGGAGATAGTATTGCAATTGATGGAGTAGAAAATCTTAGGTTATTTGGAAAAGATACAAACGCTTTCTACATGCCTAAATTTACTTCAAATTTGTTATCCGTAAAAAAAGTTACATCTGATTTGAATTGTTATGCTATATTTGGTCCTAATGATGTACACTTTCAGGATATTGAGACCATGAAACTACTCGGAAAAGATGTAGCAAAGGAGGAGCTGTATGTTCTTGAAAATAACAAGCCGGACTCCAATTTATTTTGTAGTTTTAGTCTGAATGTTTCTAATGTTAGTAGTTCAATTTGGCATGCAAGGCTAGGTCATCCGCACTCTAGAGCATTAGAACTATTGTTGCCTAGGATTTCTTTCAAAAATGATGAATGTGAAGCTTGTATACTTGGCAAACATTGTAAATCTGTGTTTTCCAAGTCTCCAACTATCTATGAAAAGTGTTTTGATTTAATTCATTCTGATGCTTGGACCTCACCATGTGAATCTAGAGAACATCATAAATACTTTGTCACCTTCATAGATGAAAAATCAAAATATACATGGCTAACACTTATTCCATCCAAAGATAGAGTTCTAGAAGCATTTAGAAAATTTCAAGCATATGTGACTAACCATTATAATGCCAAGATTAAAATTTTTAGATCAGATAATGGTGGAGAGTACACAAGCCATGCCTTCAAACAACACTTAGCACAGCATGGGATAGTCCATCAAACCAGCTGCCCATACACTCCTCAGCAAAATGGAGTTGCTGAAAGAAATAATAGGCATTTAATGGAAGTGGCCTGGTCTATGATGTTCCACACAAGTGTTCCCAAGAGATTTTGGGGAGATGCTGTGGTTTCAGCATGCTATTTGATCAACCGGATGCCAACAAAAATCTTGGATGACCACTCTCCATTTGAGGTATTAAACAACTCTAAACCCGCCATTAACCACTTACGTGTGTTTGGGTGTGTTTGTTTTGTATTAATCCCAGGAGAACAAAGAAACAAGTTGGAAGCTAAAAGTGTGAAGAGCATGTTCATTGGATACTCCATAACACAAAAAGGTTACAAATGCTTTGTTCCGAAAACAAGGAAGATTCTAGTCTCAAGGGATGTGAAGTTTGTTGAAAGAAAAGGGTTCTATGATGAGAAGAACTGGAAAGAATTAGAGAATCTATCATCCTCATCATCAGACCGAGCTAGCAATTTGAGAAAAATCTTGGAGAACCTTGGATTACATCAGCCAAAAGCTAGTACAAGCACATCTCAATCAAATGAAGAAACTATACCCTTTGATCCTGAGGGAGGCAATAAACAAGAGGATCTAGTAGTGGCTCAACAAGACTCAACAATTCATGATCAAAATGAATCAGAAGTTCGCAATGAAGCGGTTCATGATCAAAGTGAAGAGAGTCCGGAAAGTCAAGAAGAAGCTCAAACCTCAGATTCTGACTTTGAAGGGCCAGAACCTCAAGTTCAAGCTCAAGAAAGGGGTTTAAGGAGAAGTACAAGACAAAGGTTTGGACCAGAACATTGGAAGCAATAGAAATGCTTTAATTCAAACTAGCCAATAAGGGCTTAGTCTTGGAGGCTCCTTTTGACCATGTGGATAAGATTGCCAGCCTTGCTCCAGCCCTCCTTGCTTTGACCGGTTGGATAAGGTTGCATTGGGACACTCCTTTGGCTAGATTCATTGCCAGCTATCCATGTCCTTTTGCACCCGAGTTTTGCACGATCCCCAAATCCTGAAAATACTTTATCCCGAGTTTTGCACATTCTTGTTTCTTCATTTTAGGATGTTTGGAGACATTTTGGGGAATCCCGGATTTTGCACGGTCCGTACAATCCGTACAGTCCGTACAAGTCCGTACAAAATCCGTACGGTCGGGATGGTTTGGTCTTGCAAGGCCTGGCTGGTCTTCTTGATCAATACTCCCCCTCAAACTTAGCCATAGTGAACTTGAGAATGGAGGCTAAGTTTGGAGTGACCCGTGAGTGCCACCTCATTAAAAACCTTATAAGGAAAACCCTTTGGGACAAAACCTTATAAGGGAAAAAGAGTATGGCCTTCACGGATCTAGGGGACCTTTGACCAAGGACATGAAAAGGTCTTGTAACCTTTGTGAAGAATTTCGCAACTTAATCTTCACTTGTTGTAGTCTTGCAAGGATTTGTTGATTTCATTCTTTGGTAATCACTTCGGTCTTCCTCTTGGGTTCACCACGCTTGAGTCTTAGCTCTCGGGTCATCCTTCTTGGGTTCACCATTTGTGGATTCCAAATCTTGATCAATGCTTTGAATGCTCCCCCTCACGATCGGCTTGAGAATAAGGAAAGACGATCTTTTGGGTTTGAAGTCCTTTATGCACATTGCTCCTTGCAAGAAAAATTGACAAAATGTATCAATTTACTCCAATTTTAATGGTAGAAATGATCACACTTTGCATAGAGAATTTAAATGGAGAGAGAGGATAGAAACAACCTAATTCCTTTGGATGTTGGTTTCTTCCTCTTTGTTGATTTATTGGGTTGGGGAGCACCACTTGTGTATGCTCTGATTTTATCTACTTATTTTCCTCACTTCCGAAAGATAAACCAACCTTAAGGTGAGTATGATCCATACAACTTGGTTTTCTTCATGGTGATGGAGATGCCTTAGCTTCGTTTCCAACTCACATGCCTCTTTGCTTTGTCTCAACCATTGCCCTTGTCTTTGCGAGCTTGTCTTTGCAAGCTTATCTTTGCAAGTGACCCGGTTTTGATCTTTAGTAAAGTGGCCCGTCTTCTAGTGGGACATTTTGTCTCCTATGATGCGGTCCCTCTATCAACTCGTCCACAAGTGAGCACGAACCTACAACTTGTTTCCAACGGTGTGGCCCCTCTATCAACTTGTCCACGAGTGAGCACGAACCTTCAACATCTTTTAGTGCGGTGCGGTCTAGTCTCAACTCGGCTTGGTTTGCTTAAAGATTCTTGCCTTCTTTTCGGTTCTTTCTCCCCCTCAAGCTTGGTTGGAGGGACTCCGAAAGGCAAGCTTGAAAAACGTAAAAGATGAACACTTCAAACCGGTACCAAATGAACACTAACTCCCACAGCTTCCTTGTGTCACCAATCATACTTCTTTACTTCATTTAATCTTCATTTGGCCTCTTCATCATCTAATACTTCCCCGTTAGAATATTCACGCTTTCCTCCTCTAAACCTTCATCATGAGATTTAAAATTTTAAAGTACTCAACGTGAGGGATAAGGAAGTTTAGATGAAAGATAGATTGCAAATAAGAGAAACTAAAGAAACAAGATTAAAAAATAATTGGTACACTAAGTATATTGGAAAATATTAGTGTTTAGAGAGTAGCCCTTTATGCTAAACCGGTTAGGATAGTGACTTGTTGTTGAACCATTGTTTTGATTGGTCGATCTTCTTGAGATTTGACCTCTTCTTCCACCACTCACATTCTTCCATTCCTAAGAAAAACAAAGGTTAGTGGTTGGGATTTTTCTCTTCATGGCTCTTCACCACAAATGACTTTACTCTCATTTGAGAGATTGGATTCTAGCGATGGTCTTTGGAATTATCCACTTGTTTTAACAAGAATGGAAAACTTTAAACCAAAGCCTATCCTTTTGAGAAAATAAAACCGGATGAATCAATGTCATTAATTGTTTTTCATTCATAAGAAAGAAAACTGACTTTTTTTTTGAAAATTTTTACGAAGGACTTAGTAAATACTAGAGGTCCAATGTTTTTGAAAACTTGGATTTAAAGAACTTGGATTCATCATGCCTTCTTGATTTAACTTCTATGAGTAAATCAGGCCATGGTTCACTTCTTTAATCCCAAAAGAGTTTGGATTCATCATGCCTTCTTGACTTTAACTCCAATGAGTAAATCAGGTCAAGGTTCACCTCTTTTAACACAAAAGAATTTGGATCCATCATGCCTTCTCAATTTTAACTCCAACGAGCCAAAATGGGTCATGGTTCACTTCTTTTGGTTTCTAAGGGTTTGGATTTCACTCAAGGTTCTCTAGCATTCGAGTTTCAACGAGGCTCTCATCCAACTTTGGATTTGGATCCATCTCGGTTCCCTAGCTTCGGATTCAACAAGGTTCACTACCCTTTTTTTTTCTTTTCTTAAATAGAACAACCAAGGATTCCTTAAAACACTCTTCCCAAACAAACAAGTACAGAAGAGATTGGAATCCAATAAGAATTTTTAAGAAAAATTGAAAAAAATAACCTAGGACTCAAACATGTTTGGAAGTAGTCCAAGATTTTCTACCAAAGGATTTGGATTCATCAAGGTTCTCTAGCTTTTGGATTCAACGAGGTTCTCTTCCTTTGGTAATTTGAAAACAAAGAGATTTGGATTCATCAAGGCTTTGTGCTTATGCTCATAATAACATAGCTTTACCAAGGTTCTCTTCTCTTTTCAAGACGGGACTTGGATTCAACATGGCTTTATGCTTATGCTCATGGGGGCATAGCTTTACCAAAGTTCTCTTCCCTTAAAAATGGGACTTGGATTCAACATGGCTTTATGCTTATGCTTATGGAAACATAGCTTTACCAAAGTTCTCTTCCCATAAAACAATGGGAATTGGATTCAACATGGCTTTATGCTTATGCTTATGGAAACATAGCTTTACCAAAGTTCTCTTCCCACAAAACAAGGATTATGATTCATCAAAGTTTTATACTTAAACTCATAAGAGCAAAGTTTTACCAAGGTTCTCTACCTTTAAAACACGGATACAACATGATTAAATATGCTTAAATCCATAAGAATCAAGTAATTTTAATCATGGTTCACTAATTGAAATTGCTTCAAACCACTAAAAAAACTCAAAAACATAAAATACGATGGAGTTACGTATTTCTTCATTCCATAAGAAAGAAAAATACAATCCAAGGTTTTAACTTTGTAAAAATTGTGGTTTGAGCTTTAAAATCAAGAAATGACTTGGAGATGAAAATGGGGCTTAAAAAAAGAATAGATTATAAAATGAGGCACCAGCAAATCATGGTTCTAAGTGTATTCATTTCCAAAAAATGGAAGCACTAGACGAATCCATGAATAAGCAATTAAGGCAGCCTTTAATCTCCATTTTTATTTAATTTTTCACTACAGCCCCCATTTATTTATCTTCATTGTCACTAAAAACACTAAGTTAGCAACTTTCACAACTCAAGAACCAATGGTTTTGAGGAATAACTCTCAGAGTGAAAAAGGCTAACAAAGTGTATGAAAATAAAAGAATAAGAAGAAAGAGATTAAGGACGCATTTAAGGACCTTAATGCTCTGATACCATGTAAGAATTAGAGAGATTATGCGGAATATAAGAGATTAAACATGAGAGAATAATGTAAATGACATGGAGAATATGCAAGTATGAACTAAGAGAATAAGCATGTAAATGAGACTAAGGAGAACAAAATGAGAGAGATTTCGTGGAGAATGAGAGAATGGGACCCCAAAGGGTCTAACATTTCATTGATAATGAGGCATTACATTTATAGAGAAAAATCTAGGGTTTTCTCTAAGTAAATTCAAAATGCAACAACCAATAGAAATGCTTTAATTCAAACTAGCCAATAAGGGCTTAGTCTTGGAGGCTCCTTTTGACCATGTGGATAAGATTGCCAGCCTTGCTCCAGCCCTCCTTGCTTTGACCGGTTGGATAAGGTTGCATTGGGACACTCCTTTGGCTAGATTCATTGCCAGCTATCCATGTCCTTTTGCACCCGAGTTTTGCACGATCCCCAAATCCTGAAAATACTTTATCCCGAGTTTTGCACATTCTTGTTTCTTCATTTTAGGATGTTTGGAGACATTTTGGGGAATCCCGGATTTTGCACGGTCCGTACAATCTGTACAGTCCGTACAAGTCCGTACAAAATCTGTACGGTCGGGATGGTTTGGCCTTGCAAGGTCTGGCTGGTCTTCTTGATCAATAATTTGCACCTGTGGCAAAACTTCATACGGTAAGAGTTATTTTATCCTTAGCTACTAACTTGGAATGCGATCTTTGGCAGATGGACGTCAAGAATGCATTCTTGCAAGGGGAACTAGAGGATGAAGTTTACATGACTTCACCACCAGGCTTGGAGGACTCAATTGCACCAGGAAAGGTGTTGAGACTCAAGAAAGCAATCTATGGACTGAAGCAATCTCCTCGAGCATGGTACCATAAGTTGAGTACAACACTCAAGAGTAAAGGCTTCAAGAAGTCCGAGGCAGACCATACAATTTTCACCTTGCAAAGCCAAGAAGGTATTGTAGTCATTCTCATTTATGTGGATGACATTATCATCTCGGGGAATGACAAGGTAGGTATTAAAGATACAAAAACATATTTAAAATCTGTATTTGATATTAAAGATCTTGGAGAGTTGAAATATTTTCTAGGGATTGAAGTCTATAGGACCAATGAAGGACTTTTCTTATCCCAAAGGAAGTACACTCTTGATCTATTGGCTGAGGCAGGAAAGCTAGGAGCCAAACAAGCAAAGACTCCCTTAGAAGAAGGATACAAAGTCATACGAGAGGGGGAGCTTGAAGATAAACCTTTTGAAGATGTCAAGCAATATCGGAGAATGGTTGGTAAGTTGATTTATCTTACCATAACTCGTCCTGATTTGTGTTTTGCTGTGAACCAGGTGAGTTAACATATGCAAGCTACAAAAGTGCACCATTGGAGCATGGTGGATCGGATTCTCAAATATCTCAAAGGAGCTCCGGGTCAAGGCATTTGGATGGGTTGTAACAAAAGCACAGAAATTGTGGGTTATTGTGATGCTGACTGGGCTGGAGACAAAATGGATAGAAGATCCACCACTGGGTATTGCACATTCATTGGAGGTAACCTGGTCATTTGGAAGAGCAAGAAACAAAAGGTTGTGTCATGTTCAAGTGCTGAAGCTGAGTATAGAGCAATGAGGAAGCTCACAAACGAGCTACCATGGCTGAAAGCTCTTCTCAAGGATTTGGGCATTGAATCGCCAGATCCAATCACAATGCATTGTGACAACCAAGCTGCTATTCACATTGCGTCCAACTCAGTGTTCCATGAGAGGACAAAACATATTGAAGTGGATTGTCACAAGGTGCGAGAGATGGTGGAGAAAAAGGTCATTCTTCCATGCTTTACAAGAAGTTCAGAACAATTGGCAGACATTTTTACCAAGGCAGCGAGTTTAAAAGTGTGTGAGTTCATCCATTCAAAGCTTGGACTCATAGATATGTCTCGGCCATGATTTCCTTAGCCATGGAGTCCACACTCTTTTTCCCTTAGTATTGTTTTGTCCCATGGGGTTTTCCATACTAAGGTTTTTAATGAGGTGGGTCATCATGGTTCCAAGCTTAACCTTTGGTTTCTCTACGGTTAAGCTTGAGGGGGAGTGTTGAATAATGAGAGAATACATTAGCTTAAGACCCAAAGAAGAGAAGAGGCTTTATTCAACATATGCAAGCCCATTAAGAAGTCTTCTAGAAGGGTGAAGACTTTGGGTGCACAAGTGGGTGTCTCGGGAAGTGTGAAAAGGAAGGAGATGTGTTTGAATTTCAAATAATAGATTGGAGGGAAATTTGAATGTTGTGAAACTCTTCTTCACCTTCTAATTTCGTGGCTCTCCTCTATATATACATGTTCTACACCCTTTGTAACACTTAATCAATTCTAATGGAAACTTCTCTTTATCTCTCATTCTATCGTTTCTCTTTCAAGCACTCTCAAACTCTCTAATCTTCTATTCCGCAAATTCAACAAGATAAAGAGAAGTTTCCATTAGAATTGATTAAGTGTTATAAAGGGTGTACAACATGTATATATAGAGGAGAGCCACGAAATTAGGAGGTGAAGAAGAGTTTCACAACATTCAAATTTCCCTCCAATCTCTTATTTGAAATTCAAACACATCTCCTTCCTTCTCACACTTCCCGAGACACCCACTTGTGCACCCAAAGTTTTCACCCTTCTAGAAGAATTCTTAATGGGCTTGCATATGTTGAATAAGGCCTCTTCTCTTCTTTGGGTTTTAAGCTAATGTATTCTCTCATTATTCAACACCGGCTCTCTAATCGAGTAGTAGTTCGTACCGACGAGTATTCGTGGCTTGAATCCTTGGATCTAGCTACCTTGGAATACATCAGTTAGGGTCTTCTTGTCATTAGCCACAAATCTATCATGGGATCTATGGCAAATGGACGTGAAGAACACCTTTCTTCAAGGAGAATTGGAAGAAGAAGTGTACATGACTCCACCACCCGGATTAGAGCACTCAATCAGCCCCGGAGAAGTCCTAAGGTTAAGAAAGGTAATTTATGGTCTAAAGCAATCACTGAGAGCCTGGTATCATAAATTGAGCTTCACACTTGTTGCTCGAGGATTTAGCCGGTCAGAAGCCGACCATACCTTGATCACTCAACAGAGCTCCTGTGGGCTTATTGTGGTATTGGTTTATGTGGATGACTTGATCATCTCAGGTAGTGATCACGTTGGGATTCAAGAAACCAAATTTTTCCTTAAGTCTGTTTTTGATATCAAGGACTTGGGAGAACTCAAGTATTTCCTAGGAATAGAGATATGCCGATCCTCGGAAGGCCTATTTCTATCACAAAGGAAATATTCTCTTGATTTATTGTAGAAGATTGGAAAGCTAGGATCCAAACAAACTAAGACTCCACTTGAAGATGGCTACAAGGTCAAGAGAAAGGGAGAGAAACAAGATGATACGCTTGACAAGCTATTTGAAGACCCAACACAATATCGGCGCCTAGTTGGTAAGCTCATCTACTTTACTATTACACGGCCTAACTTATGTTTTGATGTGAATCAGGTTAGCCAACATATGAAGGAACCAACCGTGCATCATTGGAACATGGTGGAAAGAATATTGAGATACATCAAAGGATCACCGGGCCAAAGAATCTGTAAGATTTTAGAGATTATAAATGAGAGATTTTGAGATAAACTAGAAGGAAAACCATAGTAGAACATTAGAGAAGAATTTCTTATTGATCTTTGTGAATTACATAGCATATTTATAGGAGAATTACAAGGGAACCTAGGTTTAACTTTTATTTGAACCAGCCAATAGGAGAGTAGTCTTGGGAGCGCCCTTGACCATGCCAGCCTGTTCCAGCCTGGTTCCAGCCTCTTCCTTGACCAAATGGATAAGAAGGAAGACCAAGGACAAGCCCCAATGCACCTGGACGCTCTAGTGACTTGGTGCACGATCTGAACATTACCCAGCTTCTAGAAGACTCTAGAAGACTCTCCAAGACTCTCCAAGACTTCCTTAAACGTTCTGGAGGCTCCCTTAGGTCGTACGGTCTTGTACAGCCTTGTACGGATCCGTACGGACTTGTACGGACTTGTACGGATCCGTACGGACTTGTACGGACACCCAAATCCAACCATCTTCCCTAAGCTCCCTTGATGATATGCTTGATTAATACTCCCCCTCAAACTTAGCCGGAGTGTCGGAATGAAGGCTAAGTTTGGGAACCGGGACTACCACCTCATTAAAAACCTTACCAAGGAAAACCCAGTGGGACAAAACCTTGGGAAGGGAAAAAGAGTGTGGTCTTCCCGGAACAGGCAAGTATTATCAAGGATGAGTAAGGTCTACTAACCCAAGTTTGCTATGGATGTGGTTGCAAACTTTGAGGCTAGCAGCCTTGGTGAAGATGTCAGCCAGCTGGTCTTCACTCTTGGTGTAGCATGGAAGTATCGCTCCTTCTATGATCTTCTCTCTAACCTTGTGGCAGTCGATCTCAATGTGCTTGGTCCTCTCGTGAAATACTGGATTCGTTGCTATATGAATGGCTGCCTGATTGTCACAATGCATCGTGATAGGACTTGAAGTTTCTATGCCGAGATCTTTGAGAAGTGCTTTCAACCAAACTAATTCATTTGTCAGCTTCCTCATTGCTCTATATTCTGACTCTGCACTCGAGCATGACACAACCTTCTGCTTCTTAGACTTCCAAGTCACTAGATTGCCTCCAATGAAAGTACAGTAGCCAGTTGTGGACTTTCTATCCATAGTGTCTCCAGCATAGTCTGCATCGCAATATCCAACTATCTCAGTGTTGCCATTCTTCCCCATTCAGATTCCTTGGCCTGGTGATCCTTTGATGTATCTCAAAATTCTTTCCACCATGTTCCAATGATGCACGGTTGGTTCTTTCATATGTTGGCTAACCTGATTCACAACAATACATAAGTCAGGCCGTGTAATAGTCAAGTAGATGAGCTTACCAACTAGGCGCCGATATTGTGCTGGGTCTTCAAATGGCTTGTCAAGCGGATCATCTACTTTCTCCCCCTTTCTCTTGACCTTGTAGCCATCTTCAAGTGGAGTCTTAGCTGGTTTGGATCCTAGCTTTCTTGTCTCCTGCAATAAATCAAGAGAATATTTCCTTTGTGATAGAAATAGGCCTTCCGTGGATCGGCATATCTCTATCCCTAGGAAATACTTGAGTTCTCCCAAGTCCTTGATATCAAAAACAGACTTAAGGAAGGATTTGGTTTCTTGAACCCCAACTTGATCACTACCTGAGATGATCAAGTCATCCACATAAACCAATACCACAATAAGCCCACGGGAGCTCTGGTGAGTGAACAAGGTATGGCCGGCTTCTGACCGGCTAAATCCTCGAGCAACAAGAGTGAAGCTCAGTTTATGATACCAGGCCCTCGGTGATTGCTTTAGTCCATAAATTGCCTTTCTTAACTTTAAGACTTTTCCGGGGCTGATTGTGTGCTCTAATCCGGGTGGTGAAGTCATGTACACTTCTTCTGCCAATTCTCGTTGAAGAAAGGCGTTCTTCACGTCCATTTGCCATAGATCCCATGATAGATTTGTGGCTAAGGACAAGATAACCCTAACTGTGTGAAGCTTTGCCACTGGCGCAAAAGTTTCGGTATAATCAGCTCCATATGTCTGGGTGAAACCTCTGGCTACCAATCTGGCTTTGTACCGCTCAATCTCCCCATTAGATTGATATTTGATTGTAAATACCCACTTGGAACTTACTGCCTTCTTTCCCTTTGGAAGCTCCGTTTCATCCCAAGTATGATTCTTATCCATTGCTCCTATCTCAGCATCCACAGCAGCTAACCATTCTTTGTGTTCTTTTGCTTCTTCATAGGAGCTCGGAATTTGGTGTTGATCAATCTTCCCAAGGAATGCTTGGTGTTCTGATGGCAAGAGGGCAAGAGAATAGACCGCTTGGAGAGGATGAGCCACGACTTGGCTGTTGTAATAGACCCTTGTTTGTTTCCAATGATCTGGTCCATACTTCAGCCTTGTGCTTCTTCTAAGCTAAGGAGCACTAATTTCTTCACTCTCATGGTCTTGACTAACCATTGGCTCCATTCCTCCAGTGACTTCTTCTTCATGATGAGCTTGGTCTTGATTACCATTATCTACGTTGTTTGCTTCCTTTTCATTGTTATTTTCAGAATTTGGTCCTCCTTGCGGTTGCTGCTCCGGTTGCTCTTGATGAGAGTCCCTTGGAGCAGGATTTCCCAGATGATTGAGTATGAACTCTAAGATGGCGGCTCTATCTGAAGGAGAGCGGGCTAGGTCTTTAACACTATCCCAATTCTGCTTCTTGTCAAAGTATCCTTGGTTTTCTATGAACTTCACGTCTCTTGAAACCAGGGTACACTTCCGGATGGGGTCATAACACTTATACGCCTTTTGAGTAGTAGAATAGCCTATGAATACACATCTTGTGCTTTTGGCTTCTAGTTTATCCCTCTGAGTACCTGGGACAAATACAAAACACAAACATCCAAGAACCCGTAAGTGATTGATAAAGGGTTTATTGTGATTTAAAACTTCAAAGGGAGAGACGTCCTTTAGGACTCTTGTTGGAATTCGGTTGATAAGATAGCAGGTTGGAATGAAACATCATAGCTCTAGCTACTTCCATGAGATGCCTATTCTTTCTTTCAGCTACACCATTTTGTTGAGGTGTGTATGGGCAGCTTGTTTGGTGGATTATTCCATGCTTAGTTAAGTGTTCTTTGAATTTGTGGCTTGTATATTCCCCTCCATTATCCGTTCAAAGTACCTTAACATTTGTTTTAAATTGATTAGTAATGTAGTTATGAAAATTAATGAAAGCGTCAAATACTCTAGCTTTAGATGGCATTAAAGTGATCCAAGTGTATTTCGACTTTTCATCAATAAATGTCACAAAGTACTTATTATTATCTCTTGATAAACATGGAGAAGTCCATACATCCGAGTTGACCAAATCAAAACATTTTCATATATGGTAGAGGACTTAGGAAATACACTTTTACAATGTTTTCCTAAAATACAAGACTCACAAACCGAGTTATTAAACGAAATATTAGGCAATATTATTTCCAAGGCACATGAGTGAGGATGTCCCAATCTAGCGTGCCATATTGCATTAGAACTACTAGCTAAGCATGAATTAAAACTTGATAAAGTAGGATTGCTTGAAGAATCTTCTAAGATGTATAAGTCTCCTTTTGTGTTTCCTTCTCCAAGAACCCTTCCAGTCTTAATATCCTGAAAATGGAAACTATTAGGCCCAAAGATAGCATAAGCATCAAGATCAGTAGTAGCTCTCTTAACCAATACAAGATTCAAAGTGAAAGATGGCATGTAGAAAGCTTGAGATTCTTTGTCAAATAGTCTTAAACTTCCTATCCCTTTAACCGGTATTTTATCACCATTAACAATCACTACATTTCCACTAGCAGTTTTAATGTTACTAATCAAATTTGGATTACTAATCATGTGATGAGAAGCTCCAGAATCAATAACAAGAGAAGTGCTAGTTTTAGTAGGTTTAGTAGCAAATTAGGTGATACCGGACTCCTTTAGTGCAACAATGGATCGAATGAGTGCCTCTAGGTCTGACTTGCGCACCACGTCATTCGAGTATGCTACCATGGCCATCTCATCTCTTTTCTTTGAGTTTTCGGTTTGAGGTTGTTTGGTTGCGGTTGAGGAGCTTGGCGCTTCTTGTGCTTGATGAGCTTGAAACTTCCTTGGTTTGAACTCCCTTGGTTGCCAATCTTTGGGCTTGAGATGTGGATGAAGGATCCAGCAATCCTCCCTTGTATGACCATCTTTCTTGCAATGATCGCATGTTTTCCTATTCTTGCCTTTGTAGCCATGACTTGGTTTGTAATTGCCTTTATTAGCCGTTGGGAGTTCTTGTTTTCTACTAAAGAGACCAAAAGACCCTTGTTCCTTTAGAATTTGTGCACAAACTTCATCGAGGCTAGGGAGCTTCTCCGATCTCAAGATGTGTTTTCTGAGGTTATTAAATGCCGGATTAAGTGTGAGAAGTAAACCAAAGACCTTATCTTGTTCTCTCCTTTCTTCAATGATTGAAAAATCCTTAGTGCTTGGACGTAACATCTCTAATTCAGCCTAAAGAGATCTAAATTTCCCAAAGTATTGAGTAAATTCTAGATCCTCTTGGTTGAGATTGTTGATTGCCCTTTTCACTTCAAAGACACGGATCAAGTTGGAGACGTTCCCGTAAACATTCTTTAATGTATCCCAAAGCTCCTTTGTCGTGTCACAATAGGAGTATGCCTCTAGGATTGATGTGTCTAGTGAGTTTTGAAGGAGACCCAACACCGTTTAGTCCTCTTGAAACCATTTGATTTCCTCCTCGGTCTTGGTCTCATTTTCTTCATCTTGTGTGTCTTCTTTTGGGTTTTGTGTGATCTCAATGTGTCTCCACAAACCTCTTCCACACAAAGCAGTCTTTGTTGTTCTTGCCCACAGCAAGTAATTGATCCCTTTGAGTGTAACCAGAATGATCATGGTTTTTAGATTTTCCATGATTTTCTTGGTGTCTAATCACAAAGCTAGCAACTTTCTCAACTCAGCACCAATGGATTTGAGGAATTTCTCTCAGAGATAAATGAAGCTAGCAACCTGAAAGGAAGAAAAAGAAGTGAAAATCACAAAGCTAGCAACTTTCTCAACTCAGCACCAATGGATTTGAGGAATTTCTCTCAGAGAGAAATGAAGCTAGCAGCGTGAGAAAGGAGAAAATGAAGAATAAAAGCTTGGAGAATGACTAGAAATGACAAGAACTGATGGAGAACTGATGGAGAAATGATGGAGAAATGATGGAGAATGGTGGAGAAATGATGGAGAATAATGGAGAATAACTAAGAATAAAGCGGAATAAGGAGCAAGATCAATGCTCTGATACCATGTAAGATTTTAGAGATTATAAATGAAAGATTTTGAGATAAAGTAGAAGGAAAACCATAGTAGAACATTAGAGAAGAATTTCTTATTGATCTTTGTGAATTACATAGCATATTTATAGGAGAATTACAAGGAAACCTAGGTTTAACTTTAATTTGAACCAGCCAATAGGAGAGTAGTCTTGGGAGCGCCCTTGACCATGCCAGCCTGTTCCAGCCTGGTTCCAGCCCTTCCTTGACCAAATGGATAAGAAGGAAGACCAAGGACAAGCCCCAATGCACCTGGACGCTCTAGTGACTTGGTGCATGATCTGAACATTGCCCAGCTTCTAAAAGACTCTAGAAGACTCTCCAAGACTTTCTTAAACGTTCCGAAGGCTCCCTTAGGTCGTACGGTCTTGTACGGCCTTGTACGGATCCGTACGGACTTGTACGGACTTGTACGGATCCGTACAGACTTGTACGGACACCCAAATCCAACCATCTTCCCTAAGCTCCCTTGATGATATGCTTGATTAATAGAATCTAGATGGGGAAGAATGGCAACACTGAGATAGTTGGATACTGCGATGCGGACTATGAAGGAGACACTATAGATAGGAAGTCTACAACTGGCTACTGTACTTTCTTTGGAGGCAATCTAGTAACTTGGAAGTCTAAGAAGCAGAAGGTTGTGTCATGCTCAAGTGCGGAGTCAGAATATAGAGCAATGAGGAAGCTGACAAATGAATTAGTTTGGTTGAAGGCTATTCTCAAGGATCTTGGCATAGAAACTTCAAGTCCTATCACGATGCATTGGGACAATCTGGCAGCCATTCATATAGCAACCAATCCAGTATTTCACGAGAGGACCCAGCACATTGAGATCGACTGCCACAAGGTCAGAGAGAAGATCATAGAAGGAGTGATACTTCCATGCTACACCAAGAGCGAAGAGTAGTTCGCTGACATCTTCAACAAGGCTGCTAGCCTCAAAGTTTGCAACCACATCCACAGCAAACTTAGGTTAGTAGACCTTACTCATCCTTGATAATACTTGTCTGTTCCGGGAAGACCACACTCTTTTTCCCTTACCAAGGTTTTGTCCTACTAGGTTGTCCTTGGTAAGGTTTTTAATGAGGTGGTAGTCCCGGTTCCCAAACTTAGCCTTCATTCCAACACTCTAGCTAAGTTTGAGGGGGAATATTAATCAAGCAGGGAGCTTAGGGAAGATGGTTGGATTTGGGTGTCCGTACAAGTCCGTACGGATCCGTACAAGGACGTACAAGACTGTACAAGACTGTACGACCATAGAGAGCCTCTGGAACATTTGAGGAAGCCTTCGAGAGTCTTCTAGAAGCTTAGCAACATTCGAATCATGCACCAAGCCACTTGAGCGTCCAATTGCATTGGCGCCTTATCCTTGGTCTTCGTTCTTATCCATTCGGTCAAGGAAGGGGCTGGAACCAGGCTGCCATGGTCAAGGGCAGGCTGGCATGGTCAAGGGCACTCCAAAGCCTGATCTCCCATTGGATAGTTCAAAATAAAGTCAACCTTGTTGATTTTAAGGAGAATAAACTAGAATTAGAAAGTATCAAGAACTCAATGAGATTGAAGATAGCTGAGAGAGATTTCTGAAATATTTTTTCTTGTTATTCTATCAATTGAGCTTGGTTTGAATGTGCATACATGTAAAAGAAAATTTTAAAAACAAGACACATGAATTTACAATGGGTAAAAGACTAACACCCTTGACTTCCTAAAATGATTAAACATGCTAAGATCAAGGCCTGGGCGTGTTTCTTCTTTGGGTGAGGAGCATGGAGCTTGCCTTTACCCAATGGCTCCTCATGTGCTTCTTCATGGTTTTTTAACCCTTTGATCTGCTTAGAATTCAACCAAGAATCCTTCCTTCTAGTTACATCCCAATGTCTAGTTTTGCCACTTATTAAATCATCAGCTCCACTCTTTTCCTTACTTGTTGCATACGGCACTTCTCCCTTAGTCTTAGAGCATTCGCCAAGTTCCTAGATACTTGTTATGCACTCCAGCTCCTTGCCTTTGTTATTATGTGAACTCGCATTGCTACTTCCCATGTAAGCCTTCTCATCCATATTCTCAACACTCCCCCTCAAGATAGGCTGGTAGGGATCCTTTAAGCCTATCTTGTCATGGATGTACTCACATATACTTAGGGAAGTAGCCTTTGTGAAGATGTCTGCCACCTGGTCTCCACTCTTCACAAACTTAGGGATTATTAGCCCATCTTGAATCTTGCCCCGGATGAAGTGACAATCCACTTCAATGTGTTTCGTTCTCTCATGAAACATTGGATTTGAAGCTATGTGTATTGCGGCTTGGTTATCGCAATAAAGGCTTATTGGTTTGGTTTCTTGAATACCCAAATCCTTGAGAAGAGCCTTCAGCCATATCATCTCCTTTGTGACTTCCTTCATTGCTCTATACTCAGCCTCAGCACTTGACAATGCAATTACCTTCTGTTTTTTACTCCTCCAAGTGACAAGATTTCCTCCTACAAATGTGCAATACCCAGTTGTAGATTTTCTATCTTGTTTGTCTCCAGCATGTTGAGAATATGGATGTGAAGGTCTGTGCACGTGAAAGGAGAGGGGACAATATCAAAGGGAAAGAGTTAGCATGTATAGCAAGTGTGTTGGAATATGGTGAAAGCTCAGGAGTAAAAAGAGAAGGTATACCATGCAAAACCAGTAAGGAAGAGAAGAAGAATAAAGTCTTGCTTGGACATAAAATAAAGCACCAATGAGTACCTAAGATCAACTAAAACGAGACCAAACAAGAAGTGGAGAAGGAACTGAATTGGTTAGAAGCAGACCAGTTTTTTCTCACTCAGCACAAGTGGAGCAAGTTGCAAAGAGGAGTAGGTGGGAGCAGTTAGGAGAAGCATGGCTTGCCTATACTTGTGTAGAGGTGTTGGTGAGATATTTTTCACTCAATAATTCATGTAAAGCGTGCATATATGTGTATGGGATTGTAAGGAAAAATTACACACGAAAATATTGAAGTTCTTCTCTAAAAAACTTCTATTCATCATCTTCATTACTCTTCTCTTATAATCTTCTTCCCTTAAAATCACCTTCATATCCTCTAAAATCTACATGGTATCAGAGCAGTTAAGGTCCTAAACAAGATCTTAAATTCGTTCATATCCCTCAGACACTTCAAATCACTCTGTTTATTTTCTTTCTCGTGTGTACTATTCACCAAAAATTTCAAGTCATGGAAAGCTCCAAGAATATGGTTCTACCAGTTATTCTCAAGGGGAATAACTATATTTTGTGGTCCAGAACCACAAAGACAGTCCTAAGAGGAAGAGGGCTGTGGGAGTATGTTGATAGCTTGGTGGGAAACGCTGAAGAAGGAAGGGCTGAAGATGGCGGTATGACAAAGAGGAAGCGGGAGCAAGAAGATGCTCAAGTCTTGGCTGCGCTTCAAAGCTCTCTTGAGCCATCTATATTGGTGGCCTATTCATACTGTGAGAACTCCAAGGAGCTATGGGAGACGCTCAAGGGAGTTTATGGAGACACCTTAAACATTTCAAGGATCTTTGAGGTGAAGAAGGCATTGAATGACCTTCAGCAGAATGGGAAGGCGTTCAAGGACTTGTTTGGGGAGTTTAGAGGGTTGTGGGCAGAGCTGGAAATGCTTAGACCTACAACAAACGGCCCAAAGGAGTTGAATGAGAGGAGAGAGCAAGATCAAGTGTTTGGTCTCTTACTCACACTTGATGACTCTTACAAGGGACTCATTCAGCATATCCTTCGATTTGACAAGCTTCCAACATTAAATGAAGTGTGTCAACAAGTTCAGAAGGAGGAAGGTGCTAGAGGGTTGTTTAAATCCGCTAGTGAAATGGCGCATATGGTGCAAAGAAGTTTTGGGCATGGAGAAAGGAGAGCGGTTGAGTGTAGCCATTGTAGAATGAGAGGGCACACTAAGGAGAAGTGTTGGACACTTTACCCGCACTTGAAACCAGCCCGGTTAAGAGGAAGTTTCCAGGGAAGCAGTCAAGGTGCTAGAAACTTTGCAGGTGTAACTAGCATGGAAGGAGACCAATTGGTGAGGAAGAGCGATTTGGAGTATTGATCAAGAAGACCAGCCAGGCCTTGCAAGACCAAACCATCCCGACCGTACGGATTTTGTACGGACTTGTATGGACTGTACGGATTGTACGGACCGTGCAAAATCCGGGATTCCCCAAAATGTCTCCAAACATCCTAAAATGAAGAAACAAGAATGTGCAAAACTCGGGATAAAGTATTTTCAGGATTTGGGGATCGTGCAAAACTCGGGTGCAAAAGGACATGGATAGCTGGCAATGAATCTAGCCAAAGGAGTGTCCCAATGCAACCTTATCCAACCGGTCAAAGCAAGGAGGGCTGGAGCAAGGCTGGCAATCTTATCCACATGGTCAAAAGGAGCCTCCAAGACTAAGCCCTTATTGGCTAGTTTGAATTAAAGCATTTCTATTGGTTGTTGCATTTTGAATTTACTTAGAGAAAACCCTAGATTTTTCTCTATAAATGTAATGCCTCATTATCAATGAAATGTTAGACCCTTTGGGGTCCCATTCTCTCATTCTCCACGAAATCTCTCTCATTTTATTCTCCTTAGTCTCATTTACATGCTTATTCTCTTAGTTCATACTTGCATATTCTCCATGTCATTTACATTATTCTCTCATGTTTAATCTCTTATATTCCTCATGGAGATTAAAGGCTGCCTTAATTGCTTATTCATGGATTCGTCTAGTGCTTCCATTTTTTGGAAATGAATACACTTAGAACCATGATTTGCTGGTGCCTCATTTTATAATCTATTCTTTTTTTAAGCCCCATTTTCATCTCCAAGTCATTTCTTGATTTTAAAGCTCAAACCACAATTTTTACAAAGTTAAAACCTTGGATTGTATTTTTCTTTCTTATGGAATGAAGAAATACGTAACTCCATCGTATTTTATGTTTTTGAGTTTTTTTAGTGGTTTGAAGCAATTTCAATTAGTGAACCATGATTAAAATTACTTGATTCTTATGGATTTAAGCATATTTAATCATGTTGTATCCGTGTTTTAAAGGTAGAGAACCTTGGTAAAACTTTGCTCTTATGAGTTTAAGTATAAAACTTTGATGAATCATAATCCTTGTTTTGTGGGAAGAGAACTTTGGTAAAGCTATGTTTCCATAAGCATAAGCATAAAGCCATGTTGAATCCAATTCCCATTGTTTTATGGGAAGAGAACTTTGGTAAAGCTATGTTTCCATAAGCATAAGCATAAAGCCATGTTGAATCCAAGTCCCATTTTTAAGGGAAGAGAACTTTGGTAAAGCTATGCCCCCATGAGCATAAGCATAAAGCCATGTTGAATCCAAGTCCCGTCTTGAAAAGAGAAGAGAACCTTGGTAAAGCTATGTTATTATGAGCATAAGCACAAAGCCTTGATGAATCCAAATCTCTTTGTTTTCAAATTACCAAAGGAAGAGAACCTCGTTGAATCCAAAAGCTAGAGAACCTTGATGAATCCAAATCCTTTGGTAGAAAATCTTGGACTACTTCCAAACATGTTTGAGTCCTAGGTTATTTTTTCAATTTTTCTTAAAAATTCTTATTGGATTCCAATCTCTTCTGTACTTGTTTGTTTGGGAAGAGTGTTTTAAGGAATCCTTGGTTGTTCTATTTAAGAAAAGAAAAAAAAAGGGGTAGTGAACCTTGTTGAATCCGAAGCTAGGGAACCGAGATGGATCCAAATCCAAAGTTGGATGAGTGCCTCGTTGAAACTCGAATGCTAGAGAACCTTGAGTGAAATCCAAACCCTTAGAAACCAAAAGAAGTGAACCATGACCTATTTTGGCTCGTTGGAGTTAAAATTGAGAAGGCATGATGGATCCAAATTCTTTTGTGTTAAAAGAGGTGAACCTTGACCTGATTTACTCATTGGAGTTAAAGTCAAGAAGGCATGATGAATCCAAACTCTTTTGGGATTAAAGAAGTGAACCATGACCTGATTTACTCATAGAAGTTAAATCAAGAAGGCATGATGAATCCAAGTTCTTTAAATCCAAGTTTTCAAAAACATTGGACCTCTAGTATTTACTAAGTCCTTCGTAAAAATTTTCAAAAAAAAAGTCAGTTTTCTTTCTTATGAATAAAAAACAATTAATGACATTGATTCATCCGGTTTTATTTTCTCAAAAGGATAGGCTTTGGTTTAAAGTTTTCCATTCTTGTTAAAACAAGTGGATAATTCCAAAGACCATCGCTAGAATCCAATCTCTCAAATGAGAGTAAAGTCATTTGTGGTGAAGAGCCATGAAGAGAAAAATCCCAACCACTAACCTTTGTTTTTCTTAGGAATGGAAGAATGTGAGTGGTGGAAGAAGAGGTCAAATCTCAAGAAGATCGACCAATCAAAACAATGGTTCAACAACAAGTCACTATCCTAACCGGTTTAGCATAAAGGGCTACTCTCTAAACACTAATATTTTCCAATATACTTAGTGTACCAATTATTTTTTAATCTTGTTTCTTTAGTTTCTCTTATTTGCAATCTATCTTTCATCTAAACTTCCTTATCCCTCACGTTGAGTACTTTAAAATTTTAAATCTCATGATGAAGGTTTAGAGGAGGAAAGCGTGAATATTCTAACGGGGAAGTATTAGATGATGAAGAGGCCAAATGAAGATTAAATGAAGTAAAGAAGTATGATTGGTGACACAAGGAAGCTGTGGGAGTTAGTGTTCATTTGGTACCGGTTTGAAGTGTTCATCTTTTACGTTTTTCAAGCTTGCCTTTCGGAGTCCCTCCAACCAAGCTTGAGGGGGAGAAATAACCGAAAAGAAGGCAAGAATCTTTAAGCAAACCAAGCCGAGTTGAGACTAGACCGCACCGCACTAAAAGATGTTGAAGGTTCGTGCTCACTCGTGGACAAGTTGATAGAGGGGCCACACCGTTGGAAACAAGTTGTAGGTTCGTGCTCACTTGTGGACGAGTTGATAGAGGGACCGCATCATAGGAGACAAAATGTCCCACTAGAAGACGGGCCACTTTACTAAAGATCAAAACCGGGTCACTTGCAAAGACAAGCTTGCAAAGACAAGCTCACAAAGACAAGGGCAATGGTTGAGACAAAGCAAAGAGGCATGTGAGTTGGAAACGAAGCTAAGGCATCTCCATCACCATGAAGAAAACCAAGTTGTATGGATCATACTCACCTTAAGGTTGGTTTATCTTTCGGAAGTGAGGAAAATAAGGAGATAAAATCAGAGCATACACAAGTGGTGCTCCCCAACCCAATAAATCAACAAAGAGGAAGAAACCAACATCCAAAGGAATTAGGTTGTTTCTATCCTCTCTCTCCATTTAAATTCTCTATGCAAAGTGTGATCATTTCTACCATTAAAATTGGAGTAAATTGATACATTTTGTCAATTTTTCTTGCAAGGAGCAATGTGCATAAAGGACTTCAAACCCAAAAGATCGTCTTTCCTTATTCTCAAGCCGATCGTGAGGGGGAGCATTCAAAGCATTGATCAAGATTTGGAATCCACAAATGGTGAACCCAAGAAGGATGACCCGAGAGCTAAGACTCAAGCGTGGTGAACCCAAGAGGAAGACCGAAGTGATTACCAAAGAATGAAATCAACAAATCCTTGCAAGACTACAACAAGTGAAGATTAAGTTGCGACATTCTTCACAAAGGTTACAAGATCTTTTCATGTCCTTGGTCAAAGGTCCCCTAGATCCGTGAAGGCCATACTCTTTTTCCCTTATAAGGTTTTGTCCCAAAGGGTTTTTCCTTATAAGGTTTTTAATGAGGTGGCACTCACGGGTCACTCCAAACTTAGCCTCCATTCTCAAGTTCACTATGGCTAAGTTTGAGGGGGAGTATTGATCAAGAAGACCAGCCAGGCCTTGCAAGACCAAACCATCCCGACCGTACGGATTTTGTACGGACTTGTACGGACTGTACGGATTGTACGGACCGTGCAAAATCCGGGATTCCCCAAAATATCTCCAAACATCCTAAAATGAAGAAACAAGAATGTGCAAAACTCGGGATAAAGTATTTTCAGGATTTGGGGATCGTGCAAAACTCGGGTGCAAAAGGACATGGATAGCTGGCAATGAATCTAGCCAAAGGAGTGTCCCAATGCAACCTTATCCAACCGGTCAAAGCAAGGAGGGCTGGAGCAAGGCTGGCAATCTTATCCACATGGTCAAAAGGAGCCTCCAAGACTAAGCCCTTATTGGCTCTCATGTTTAATCTCTTATATTCCGCATAATCTCTCTAATTCTTACATGGAGGGCCTCATCAAGAGTATCTCAAAGCTAGCAGAATCTGGTAAAGGTTTCTTTACCTCTAAGGCTAAGAGAAATGTGATAATAGATTCAGGAGCAAGTCATAATATGATTTGTGATGCTAAGTTGCTGGAGAATGTAGAACCTCATAAGGGTAGTGTTAGGATAGCAAACGGGAAAGAAGTTCCAATAGAGGGTGTTGGGGACTTAGAAGTGTTTGGGAAGAGAACTAAAGCCTTATATATCCCAGAATTTACTTCGAATTTGCTATCAGTTCATAAGGCAACTAAGGACTTGAATTGTAAAGTTGTTTTTGGAGTTAATGGTGTTGAGTTTCAGGATAATGAAACCAAAGATGCGATCGGATCAGGGGGTGTGAAAGATGGTTTATACATATTGAATAAAAAGGATAAAGAGTTGAAAGCACTTGCGGTCAGTTCGGTTGGATCAAGCTTTATGCATTCTCGCCTTGGTCACCCAAGTCACAAGGTACTCAGCATGGTCTTGCCCAACCATTCATTACCCAAGAAGGCGTGTGAAGCATGTATTTTGGGGAAGCATTGTAGGAAAGTGTTTCCAGAGTCTACTACTATGTATAAGAAGTCTTTTGAGTTAATACACTCTGATGTATGGTCTGCTCCGTGTACTTCAAGAGATCAATATAAGTACTTTGTTTCCTTCATCGATCAAAAATCAAAGTATACATGGGTAACATTGATGCGCTCTAAGGATCAAGTGCTTGAATCATTCCAGAACTTCTATAACTATGTGCTCAATCAGTATGATACCAAGATTAAGATACTAAGAAGTGATAATGGCGGAGAATACATGAGCATACGGTTTAGGGAGTTTGTGAATGAGAAAGGGATAGTACATCAGACAACTTGCGCCTATACACCTCAACAAAATGGGATAACAGAGAGGAAGAATAGACATTTGTTAGAAGTGGCTAGGAGCATGATGTTTGATAGGGGAGTTCCTAAGAATCTGTGGGGAGATGCAGTGATGGCGGCAGCTTACTTAATCAACCGCATACCCACTGAAAGCTTGAGTTACAAGTCACCATTTGAAGTTTTGAATGGTGTGAAGCCGAGTATCAGTCACTTGAGAGTCTTTGGGTGTAGATGTTACGTTCTTGTTCCAGAAGCACAAAGAAATAAGTTAGAGCCGAAGAGTATTAAGTGTGTGTTTGTGGGATACTCAAGCACTCAAAAGGGATACAAATGTCTTAACCCAGAGAGTAATAGAATGTATGTGTCAAGGGAGGTGCAATTTGAGGAAGAGTATGGTTACTTTGAGAAAAAGAAATGGGAAGAATTAGATGAGATTGTGAACTCAAATGCAGATAGAGATCAAGTTCTAAGAAGCATTTGGGAAAGCATAGATGGCCGGGAGAGTGATGATAATGAGCAGAGGGGTGAAGAAGAAGTAGAAGAAAGTGAGCAGCTTCCGATAGTTCCAGATACTGTACCATTAGACCCAGAACTGGTAGAAGAAGAGGAGAGTACAAGAGGTGAGGGGGAGATAGAATCTGAAGAAGTGGAAGAACTGCAAGCTCCTCAGTTAAGAAGAAGCCAAAGGATAAGACACGGACCTGAAAATTGGAAAAATACTAGAGTGTATTACAATGGGATGGCTATGGCTCATCAAGATCACATGGGAACTGAGGTTGTGCTTGGGATAAGAGAGGGATGTACTGGGCGTACGGTAGGCTTAGATCCTGATCCTATAGGCGACAGCGTCTCCTTCTTGTCCCCTAAGCATAACACCGCACAAGAAGAGAAGGTAGCCATAAGATATCCTATTGAGGAATACTACTCGATTTCTAATACTCCAGCTGATCATCAGGCATTTCTGAGCACTATTGATAGAAAAGTACCTAATTCTTATGAGGAAGCAAGCATGGACAAGTTATGGGTTGATGCCATGGGGGAAGAGATTGCATCTATGTTGAGAAATAATACTTGGGACTTGACAAAATTGCCCAGCGGGAAGAAACTTGTGGGATGTAGATGGGTGTATACTATCAAATACAAAAGCAACGGTGAAATTGAGAGGTATAAAGCTAGACTAGTGGCAAAAGGATATACACAAGTATATGGAGAAGATTATACTGAAACTTTTGCTCCAGTAGCGAAGTTGCACTCGGTGAGGGTTCTACTATCCATTGCCATTAATCTGTCATGGAATTTGTGGCAAATGGATGTGAGAAACGATTTTTTACAAGGGGATTTAGAAGAAGAAGTGTTTATGGAACTTCCAGAAGGTTATGGAGCAAGTTCAGATCAAGTGTGTAGATTAAAGAAGGCTATATACGGCTTGAAGCAATCTCCGAGAGCTTGGTACCAACGTTTAAGCCGGTGCCTGTTGGAGAAAGGGTTTGTAAAATCTGAAGCGGATCACTCTCTCTTTACCAAAAAGAGCAAAGAAGGGATAGTTGTGGTGCTCATCTACGTGGATGACATTATTGTTACAGGAAGTGATTGTGCGGAGATGAAACGGACTAAGGATGATCTAAACTCTACTTTTGATATAAAAGATCTAGGAGAGCTCAAATACTTCCTAGGCATTGAGATGAGCAGAGAGACAAAGGGAATGTTTATATCGCAAAGGAAGTATGTGATCGACTTACTAAAAGAAACTGGGAAGCTTGGGTGTAAACCGGCTAAGACTCCTATTGAAGAAGGTTATCAAGAAGAGTGCTATTAATCAAGCTTATCATCAAGGGAGCTTAGGGAAGATGGTTGGATTTGGGTGTCCGTATAAGTCCGTACGGATCCGTACAAGGCCGTACGGATCCGTACAAGTCCGTACAAGTCCGTACGGATCCGTACAAGGCCGTACAAGACCGTACAACCTTAGCGAGCCTCCGGAACATTTGAGGAAGCCTTCGAGAGTCTTCTAGAAGCTTGGAAACGTTTGGACCATGCACCAAGCCACTTGAGTGTCCAGGTGCATTGGCACCTTGTCCTTGGTCTTCCTTCTTATCCATTTGGTCAAGGAAGGGGCTGGAAACAGGCTGGCATGGTCAAGGACGCCCAAAGACTACACTCCTATTGGCTGGTTTAAATTAAAGTTAAACCTAGGTTCCCTTGTAATTCTCCTATAAATATGCTATGTATTTCACAAAGATCAATAAGAAATTCTTCTCTAATATTCTACTATGGTGTTTCTTCTAGTTTATCTCAAAAGCTCTCATTTATAATCTCTAAAAACTAACATGGTATCAGAGCATTGATCTTGCTCCTATCTATTCTGCTTTATTCTTGGTTATTCTCCATCATTCTCCATCATTCTCCATCATTTCTCCATCAGTTCTTGTCATTTCTACTCATTCTCCACGTTTTTCTTCTTTATTTTCTCCTTTCTCACGCTGCTAGCTTCATTTCTCTCTGAGAGAAATTCCTCAAATCCATTGGTGCTGAGTTGAGAAAGTTGCTAGCTTTGTGATTTTCACTTCATTTTCTTCCTTTCACGTTGCTAGCCTCATTTCTCTCTGAGAGAAATTCCTCAAATCCATTGGTGCTGAGTTGAGAAAGTTGCTAGCTTTGTGATTAAACACCAAGAAAATCATGGAAAATCTAAAAACCATGATCATTCCGGTTACCCTCAAAGGGAATAATTACTTGCTGTGGGCAAGAACAACTAAGACTGCTTTGTGTGGAAGAGGTTTGTGGAGACACATTGAGATCACACAAAACCCTAAAGAAGACACACAAGATGAAGAAAATGAGACCAAGACCGAGGAGGAAATCAAATGGTTTCAAGAAGACCAAACGGTTTTGGGTCTCCTTCAAAACTCACTAGACCCATCAATCCTAGAGGCATACTCCTATTGTGACACTGCAAAGGAGCTTTGGGATACACTAAAGAATGTCTACGGGAACATCTCCAACTTGACCCGGGTCTTCGAAGTAAAAAGGGCAATCAACAATCTCAATCAAGAGGATCTAGAATTTACTCAACACTTTGGGAAATTTAGATCTCTTTGGGCTGAATTAGAGATGTTACGTCCAAGCACAAAGGATTTTTCAATCATTGAAGAAAGAAGAGAACAAGATAAGGTCTTCGGTTTGCTTCTCACACTCAATCCGGCGTTTAACGACCTCATAAAGCATATCTTAAGATCGGAGAAGCTCCCTAGACTTGATGAAGTTTGTGCACAAATTCAAAAGGAACAAGGGTCCTTTGGTCTCTTTAGTGGTAAACAAGAACTCCCAATGGCCAATAAGGGCAATTACCAACCAAATCAAGGCTACAAAAGCAAGAATAGGAAAACATGCGATCATTGCAAGAAGGATGGTCATACAAAGGAGGATTGCTGGATCCTTCATCCACATCTCAAGCCCAAAGATTGGCATCCAAGGGAATTCAAGCCAAGAAAGTTCCAAGCTCATCAAGCACAAGAAACGCCAAGCTCATCAAACTCAACAAAACAACCTCAAACCGAAAGCTTGAAGCAAGGAGATGAGATGGCCATGGTAGCATATTCAAATGACGTGGTACGCAAGTCAGACTTAGAAGCACTCATTCGATCCATCGCCGCACTAAAGGAGTCCGGTATCACATACTTTGCTACTAAACCTAATAAGACTAGCACTTCTCTTGTTATTGATTCTGGAGCTTCTCATCACATGATTAGTAATCCAAATTTGATTAGTAACATTAAAACTGCTAGTGGAAATGTAGTGATTGCTAATGGTGATAGGATACCGGTTAAAGGAATAGGAAGTTTAAAACTATTTGACAAAGAATCTCAAGCTTTCTACATGCCATCTTTCACTTCGAATCTTGTATCGGTTAAGAGAGCTACTACTGATCTTGATGCTTATGCTATCTTTGGGCCTAATAGTTTCCATTTTCAGGATATTAAAACCGGAAGGGTTCTTGGAGAAGGAAACACAAAAGAAGACTTATACATCTTAGAAGATTCTTCAAGCAATCCTACTTTATCAAGTTTTAATTCATGCATAGCTAGTAGTTCTAATGCAATATGGCACGCTAGATTGGGACATCCTCACTCGCGTGCCTTGGAAATAATATTGCCTAATATTTCGTTTAATAACTCGGTTTGTGAGTCTTGTATTTTAGGAAAACATTGTAAAAGTGTATTTCCTAAGTCCTCTACCATATATGAAAAATGTTTTGATTTGGTCCACTCGGATGTATGGACTTCCCCATGTTTATCAAGAGATAATAATAAGTACTTTGTGACATTCATTGATGAAAAGTCGAAATACACTTGGATCACCTTAATGCCATCTAAAGATAGAGTATTTGACGCTTTCATTAATTTTCAGAACTACATTACTAATCAATTCAAAACAAATGTTAAGGTACTTCGAACGGATAATGGAGGGGAATATACAAGCCACAAATTCAAAGAACACCTAGCTAAGCATGGAATAATCCACCAAACGAGCTGCCCATACACACCTCAACAAAATGGTGTAGCTGAAAGAAAGAATAGACATCTCATGGAAGTAGCTAGAGCTATGATGTTCCATTCCAACTTGCCAAGAAACTTCTGGGGAGATGCAGTCATGACGGCTTGCTATCTTATCAACCGAATTCCAACAAGAGTCCTAAAGGACGTCTCTCCCTTTGAAGTTTTAAATCACAATAAACCCTATATCAATCACTTACGAGTTCTTGGGTGTTTGTGTTTTGTATTTGTCCCAGGTACTCAGAGGGACAAACTAGAAGCCAAAAGCACAAGATGTGTATTCATAGGCTATTCTACCACTCAAAAGGGGTATAAGTGCTATGACCCCATCCGGAAGTGTACCCTGGTTTCAAGAGACGTGAAGTTCATAGAAAACCAAGGGTACTTTGACAAGAAACAAAACTGGGATAGCGTTAAAAACCTAGCCCGTTCTCCTTCAGATAGAACCGCCAGCTTAGAGTTCTTACTCAATCATTTGGGAAATCCGGCTCTAAGAGACTCTCATCAAGAGCAACCAGATCATCAGCCACAAGAAGGACCAAATTCTGAAAATAACAGTGAAGAAGAAGCAAACAACTTGGATAATGGTAATCAAGACCAAGCTCATCATGAAGAAGAATCCACTGGAGGAATGGAGCCAATGGTTAGTCAAGACCATGAGAGTGAAGAAATTAGTGCTCCTCAGCTTAGAAGAAGTACAAGGCTGAAGTATGGACCAGATCATTGGAAACAAACAAGGGTCTATTACAACAGCCAAGCCGTGGCTCATCCTCTCCGAGCGGTTTGTTCTCTTGCCCTCTTGCCATCAGAACACAAAGCATTCCTTGGAAAGATTGATCAACACCAAATTCCGAGCTCCTATGAAGAAGCAAAAGAACACAAAGAATGGTTAGCTGCTGTGGATGCTGAGATAGGGGCAATGGATAAGAATCATACTTGGGATGAAACTGAGCTTCCAAAGGGAAAGAAGGCAGTAAGTTCCAAGTGGGTATTTACAATCAAATATCAATCTAATGGGGAGATTGAGCAGTACAAAGCCAGATTGGTAGCCAGAGGTTTCACCCAGACATATGGAGCTGATTATACCGATACTTTTGCGCCAGTGGCAAAGCTTCACACAGTTAGGGTCATCTTGTCCTTAGCCACAAATCTATCATGGGATCTATGGCAAATGGACGTGAAGAACGCCTTTCTTCAAGGAGAATTGGAAGAAGAAGTGTACATGACTCCACCACCTGGATTAGAACACTCAATCAGCCCCGGAAAAGTCCTAAGGTTAAGAAAGGCAATTTATGGTCTAAAGCAATCACCAAGGGCCTGGTATCATAAACTGAGCTTCACTCTTGTTGCTCAAGGATTTAGCCGGTCAGAAGCCGACCATACCTTGTTCACTCACCAGAGCTCCCGTGGGCTTATTGTGGTATTGGTTTATGTGGATGACTTGATCATCTCAGGTAGTGATCAAGTTGGGATTCAAGAAACCAAATCCTTCCTTAAGTCTGTTTTTGATATCAAGGACTTGGGAGAGCTTAAGTATTTCCTAGGGATAGAGATATGCCGATCCTCGGAAGGCCTATTTCTATCACAAAGGAAATATTCTCTTGATTTATTGCAGGAGACAAGAAAGCTAGGATCCAAACCAGCTAAGACCCCACTTGAAGATGGCTACAAGGTCAAGAGAAAGGGGGAGAAAGAAGATGATCCGCTTGACAAGCCATTTGAAGACCCAGCACAATATCGGCGCCTAGTTGGTAAGCTCATCTATTTGACTATTACACGGCCTGACTTATGTTTTGCTGTGAATCAGGTTAGCCAACATATGAAGGAACCAACCGTGCATCATTGGAACATGGTGGTAAGAATATTGAGATACATCAAAGGTTCACCTGGCCAAGGAATTTGGATGGGGAAGAATGGCAACACTGAGATAGTTGGATACTGCGATGCGGACTATACGGGAGACACTATGGATAGGAAGTCTACAACTGGCTACTGTACTTTCATTGGAGGCAATCTAGTAACTTGGAAGTCTAAGAAGCAGAAGGTTGTGTCATGCTCAAGTGCGGAGTCAGAATATAGAGCAATGAGGAAGCTGACAAATGAATTAGTTTGGTTGAAGGCTCTTCTCAAGGATCTTGGCATAGAAACTTCAAGTCCCATCACAATGCATTGTGACAATCAGGCAGCCATTCATATAGTAACCAATCCAGTATTTCACGAGAGGACCAAGCACATTGAGATTGACTGCCACAAAGTTAGAGAGAAGATCATAGAAGGAGTGATACTTCCATGTTACACCAAGAGTGAAGACTAGTTGGCTGACATCTTCACCAAGGCTGCTAGCCTCAAAGTTTGCAACCACATCCACAGCAAACTTGGGTTAGTAGACCTTACTCATCCTTGATAATACTTGCCTGTTCCAGGAAGACCACACTCTTTTTCTCTTACCAAGGTTTTGTCCCACTGGGTTTTCCTTGGTAAGGTTTTTAATGAGGTGGTAGTCCCGGTTCCCAAACTTAGCCTTCATTCCAACACTCCGGCTAAGTTTGAGGGGGAGTATTAATCAAGCTTATCATCAAGGGAGCTTAGGGAAGATGGTTGGATTTGGGTGTCCGTACAAGTCCGTACGGATCCGTACAAGTCCGTACAAGTCCGTACGGATCCGTACAAGGCCGTACAAGACCGTACAACCTTAGCGAGCCTCCGGAACATTTGAGGAAGCCTTCGAGAGTCTTCTAGAAGCTTGGAAACGTTTGGACCATGCACCAAGCCACTTGAGTGTCCAGGTGCATTGGCACCTTGTCCTTGGTCTTCCTTCTTATCCATTTGGTCAAGGAAGGGGCTGGAAACAGGCTGGCATGGTCAAGGACGCCCAAAGACTACACTCCTATTGGCTGGTTCAAATTAAAGTTAAACCTAGGTTCCCTTGTAATTCTCCTATAAATATGCTATGTATTTCACAAAGATCAATAAGAAATTCTTCTCTAATATTCTACTATGGTGTTTCTTCTAGTTTATCTCAAAAGCTCTCATTTATAATCTCTAAAAGCTAACAAGTGCAACGTGGAGATATGGTCTGACATCAAGCAGTACCAAAGGTTAGTTGGTAAACCAATCTATTTGACCATAACAAGGCCGGATATTTGTTTTGCGGTGAATAAAGTAAGTCAACACATGAAAGCGCAACCAACACACCATTGGGGAATGATTGAAAGGATCTTGAGATATCTAAAAGGGAACCCAGGAAGAGGTATTTGGCTAGAGTGTCATGGAATAGCAGATGTAGAAGCGTTTTGTGATGCGGATTGGGCTGGGGATAGACAAGATAGAAAGTCTACAACCGGTTATTGTACATTCGTAGGTGGGAATCTTGTCACCTGGAGAAGCAAAAAACAAAAGGTAATCTCTCTATCTAGTGCTGAAGCTGAGTATAGAGCAATGAGAGAAGCCACAAAAGAAATGATATGGCTGAAGGCGCTTCTACATGACTTGGGAGTTCAAGAAGACAAACCAATGACATTGTATTGTGATAACCAAGCAGCAATACACATAGCTTCAAACCCGGTGTTTCATTAAAGGACAAAACACATTGAGGTGGATTGTCATTTCATCCGAGACAAGATTCAGGAGGGAGTTGTGGTTCCCAAGTTTGTGAAGAGTGGAGAACAAATGGCGGATATATTTACCAAGGCTACTTCTTCACGCATCTGTGAATACATCCATGGCAAGATCGGCTTAAAGGACCCCTACCAGCCTATCTTGAGGGGGAGTGTTGAGAATATGGATGTGAAGGTCTGTGCACGTGAAAGGAGAAGGGACAATATCAAAGGGAAAGAGTTAGCATGTATAGCAAGTGTGTTGGAATATGGTGAAAGCTCAGGAGTAAAAAGAGAAGGTATACCATGCAAAACCAGTAAGGAAGAGAAGAAGAATAAAGTCTTGCTTGGACATTAAATAAAGCACCAATGAGTAGCTAAGATCAACTAAAACGAGACCAAACAAGAAGTGGAGAAAGAACTGAATTGGTTAGAAGCAGACCAGTTTTTTCTCACTCAGCACAAGTGGAGCAAGTTGCAAAGAGGAGTAGGTGGGAGCAGTTGGGAGAAGCATGGCTCGCCTATACTTGTGTAGAGGTGTTGGTGAGATATTTTTCACTCAATAATTCATGTAAAGCGTGCAATTATGTGTATGGGATTGTAAGGAAAAATTACACACGAAAATATTGAAGTTCTTCTCTAAAAAACTTCTATTCATCATCTTCATTACTCTTCTCTTCTAATCTTCTTCCCTTAAAATCATCTTCATATCCTCTAAAATCTACACAGCATAGTCTGAATCACAATAGGCTTCCAATTCGGTATTTTCATTGCGACTCAACCATATTCCCTTTCCAGGGTTCCCCTTGAGATACCTAAGTATTCTCTCCACCATGCCCCAATGGTGTGCTTTCGGAGCTTGCATGTGTTGGCTCACCCTATTCACGGCAAAGCAAATATCCGGCCGAGTTATAGTTAAGTAGATTAGTTTTCCAACTAACCTTTGATATTGCTTGACATCAGGCCACATTTCCTCCTTAATCACATCTTGATAGCCTTCTTCAATGGGCGTTTTTGCTGGTTTCGACCCTAACTTGCCGGTTTCCTTTAGTAAGTCAATCACATACTTCCTTTGTGATATAAACATCCCATTTGGCTCTCTGATCATCTCAATGCCCAAGAAATACCTCAGCTCTCCCAAATCTTTTATATCAAACGTGGAGCTCAGAATTACCTTGGTCCTTTTAACTCCTTCAACATCATTTCCGGTGATGATGTTATCATCTACATAGATAAGAACAGCCACTAGCCCCTCTTTACTCCTCTTGGTGAATAGAGTATGATCAGCTTCCGACTTCACAAATTCCTTCTCCAGCAAGCATCTGCTCAGTCTTTGGTACCAGGCCCTCGGAGATTGTTTCAAACCATAAATAGCTTTCTTCAATTCACAGACATGATTTGTACCTGTACCATATCCTATAGGAAGAGCCATAAAGACTTCCTCTTCTAGGTCTCCTTGTAAAAAGGCATTTTTTACATCCATTTGCCATAACTTCCATGACAAGTTAACCGCAATGGATAGGAGAACCCTTACCAAATGCAATTTTGCCATCGGAGCAAAAGTTTTTGTATAATCTTCTCCATAGACTTGTGTGTATCCTTTTGCCACTAGTCTCGCTTTGTATCTCTCGACTTCACCATTGCTTTTATACTTGATAGTATAAACCCATCTACATCCCACTAGCTTCTTCCCTGTTGGCAGCTTAGTCAAATTCCATGTATTGTTTCTCACCATAGAACTGATCTCTTCTTCCATGGCTTTAACCCATCTCTCGTCTCTACATGCTTCCTCATATGATGCTGGGACTTGATGTTCATCAATCTTGGTGAGGTAAGCTTGCTGCTCAGCACCTAAATAGGACACTGAACTATATGCTTCAATAGGATATTTTATGTCACTTACGGTTAATTCTCTTCTCTTTGAAGTACATGATCTACTTGGTAAGGGAGGGATGTTGTCGCCTATAGGTTCAGAATCAAAGTCTGCCGTACGCCCAGAACATCCCTCACCTACGGTAGACTTCACCTCAGATCCTATATGCTCTTGTTGAACCGTAGCTAATCCATTGTAATACACCCTAGTGTTTTTCCAATTTTCCGGGCCATGCCTTATCCGTTGGCTTCTTCTTAGAGGGGGTTCTTGAGTTACCTCAACTTCTTCATGTTCAGACTCCCCCTCACCACTTGCAAGTTCTGATTCTTCAACCAGTTCAGAATCCCTTGGTAGTGAGCTTGTATCCGATGAGAGTTGTGTTAGATTTTAGAGATTATAAATGAGAGATTTTGAGATAAACTAGAGGGAAAACCATAGTAGAACATTAGAGAAGAATTTCTTATTGATCTTTGTGAATTACATAGCATATTTATAGGAGAATTACAAGGGAACCTAGGTTTAACTTTAATTTGAACCAGCCAATAGGAGAGTAGTCTTGGGAGCGTCCTTGACCATGCCAGCCTGTTCCAGCCTGGTTCCAGCCCCTTCCTTGACCAAATGGATAAGAAGGAAGACCAAGGACAAGCCCCAATGCACCTGGATGCTCTAGTGACTTGGTGCATGATCCGAACATTGCCCAGCTTCTAGAAGACTCTAGAAGACTCTCCAAGACTCTCCAAGACTTCCTTAAACGTTTCGGAGGCTCCCTTAGGTCGTACGGTCTTGTACGGCCTTGTACGGATCCGTACGGACTTGTACGGATCCGTACGGACTTGTACGGACACCCAAATCCAACCATCTTCCCTAAGCTCCCTTGATGATATGCTTGATTAATACTCCCCCTCAAACTTAGCCGGAGTGTCGGAATGAAGGCTAAGTTTGGGAACCGGGACTACCACCTCATTAAAAACCTTACCAAGGAAAACCCAGTGGGACAAAACCTTGGTAAGGGAAAAAGAGTGTGGTCTTCCCGGAACAGGCAAGTATTATCAAGGATGAGTAAGGTCTACTAACCCAAGTTTGCTATGGATGTGGTTGCAAACTTTAAGGCTAGCAGCCTTGGTGAAGATGTCAGCCAGTTGGTCTTCACTCTTGGTGTAGCATGGAAGTATCACTCCTTCTATGATCTTCTCTCTAACCTTGTGGCAGTCGATCTCAATGTGCTTGGTCCTCTCGTGAAATACTGGATTCGTTGTTATATGAATGGCTGCCTGATTGTCACAATGCATCGTGATAGGACTTGAAGTTTCTATGCCGAGATCTTTGAGAAGTGCTTTCAACCAAACTAATTCATTTGTCAGCTTCCTCATTGCTCTATATTCTGACTCTGCACTCGAGCATGACACAACCTTCTGCTTCTTAGACTTCCAGGTCACTAGATTGCCTCCAATGAAAGTACAATAGCCAGTTGTGGACTTTCTATCCATAGTGTCTCCAGCATAGTCTGCATCGCAATATCCAACTATCTCAGTGTTGCCATTCTTCCCCATCCAGATTCCTTGGCCTGGTGATCCTTTGATGTATCTCAAAAATCTTTCCACCATGTTCCAATGATGCACGGTTGGTTCCTTCATATGTTGGCAAACCTGATTCACAGCAAAACATAAGTCAGGCCGTGTAATAATCAAGTAGATGAGCTTACCAACTAGGCGCCGATATTGTGCTGGGTCTTCAAATGTCTTGTCAAGCGGATCATCTTCTTTCTCCCCCTTTCTCTTGACCTTGTAGCCATCTTCAAGTGGAGTCTTAGCTGGTTTGGATCCTAGCTTTCCTGTCTCCTGCAATAAATCAAGAGAATATTTCCTTTGTGATAGAAATAGGCCTTCCGTGGATCGGCATATCTCTATCCCTAGGAAATACTTGAGTTCTCCCAAGTCCTTGATATCAAAAACAGACTTAAGGAAGGATTTGGTTTCTTGAACCCCAACTTGATCACTACCTGAGATGATCAAGTCATCCACATAAACCAATACCACAATAAGCCCACGGGAGCTCTGGTGAGTGAACAAGGTATGGTCAGCTTCTGACCGGCTAAATCCTCGAGCAACAAGAGTGAAGCTCAGTTTATGATACCAGGCCCTTGGTGATTGCTTTAGACCATAAATTGCCTTTCTTAACTTTAAGACTTTTCCGGGGCTGATTGTGTGCTCTAATCCGGGTGGTGGAGTCATGTACACTTCTTCTTCCAATTCTCCTTGAAGAAAGGCGTTCTTCACGTCCATTTGCCATAGATCCCATGATAGATTTGTGGCTAAGGACAAGATAACCCTAACTGTGTGAAGCTTTGCCACTGGCGCAAAAGTATCGGTATAATCAGCTCCATATGTCTGGGTGAAACCTCTAGCTACCAATCTGGCTTTGTACCGCTCAATCTCCCCATTAGATTGATATTTTATTGTAAATACCCACTTGGAACTTACTGCCTTCTTTCCCTTTGGAAGCTCCGTTTCATCCCAAGTATGATTCTTATCCATTGCTCCTATCTCAGCATCCACAGCAGCTAACCATTCTTTGTGTTCTTTTGCTTCTTCATAGGAGCTCGGAATTTGGTGTTGATCAATCTTCCCAAGGAATGCTTGGTGTTCTGATGGCAAGAGGGCAAGAGAACAGACCGCTTGGAGAGGATGAGCCACGGCTTGGCTGTTGTAATACACCCTTGTTTGTTTCCAATGATCTAGTCCATACTTTAGCCTTGTGCTTCTTCTAAGCTGAGGAGCACTAATTTTTTCACTCTCATGGTCTTGACTAACCATTGGCTTCATTCCTCCAGTGACTTCTTCTTCATGATGAGCTTGGTCTTGATTACCATTATCTAAGTTGTTTGCTTCTTCTTCATTGTTATTTTCAGAATTTGGTCCTTCTTGCGGTTGCTGCTCCGGTTGCTCTTGATGAGAGCCCCTTGGAGCCGGATTTCCCAGATGATTGAGTATGAACTCTAAGCTGGCAGCTCTATCTGAAGAAGAGCGGGCTAGGTCTTTAACACTATCCCAATTCTACTTCTTGTCAAAGTATCCTTGGTTTTCTATGAACTTCACGTCTCTTGAAACCAGGGTACACTTCCGGATGGGGTCATAACACTTATACCCCTTTTGAGTAATAGAATAGGCTATGAATACACATCTTGTGCTTTTGGCTTCTAGTTTGTCCCTATGAGTACCTGGGACAAATACAAAACACAAACATCCAAGAACCCGTAAGTGATTGATAAAGGGTTTATTGTGATTTAAAACTTCAAAGGGAGAGATGTCCTTTAGGACTCTTGTTGGAATTCGGTTGATAAGATAGCAGGCCGTCATGACTGCATCTCCCCAGAAGTTTCTTGGCAGATTGGAATGGAACATCATGGCTCTAGCTGTTGAATAATGAGAGAATACATTAGCTTAAGACCCAATGAAGAGAAGAGGCCTTATTCAACATATGCAAGTCCATTAAGAAGTCTTCTAGAAGGGTGAAGACTTTGGGTGCACAAGTGGGTGTCTCGGGAAGTGCGAAAAGGAAGGAGATGTATTTGAACTTCAAATAAGAGATTGGAGGGAAATTTAATGTTGTGAAACCCTTCTACACCTTCTATTTTCGTGGCTCCCCTCTATATATACATGTTGTACACCCTTTGTAACACTTAACCAATTCTAATGGAAACTTTTCTTTATCTCTCATTCTATTGTTTCTCTTTCAAGCACTCTCAAGCTCTCTAATCTTTTATTCCGCAAATTCAACATGGTATCAGAGCAAGGTTCTTAACTAAATCAAGCTCTTGTTATCCTATTTTCAAATTCTCTTCTTTTAAAATTCTGGGAATATTCTTTGTCAATCCTTTTTCACTCTGAGACTTAGTCCTCAAAGTCATTGACTCTTGAGTTGTGAAAAGGCTGAAAAAGTGTATTTCTTGAAGCTTCTCTAAAATTTTCTTTTTCACTCTAAAATTCTGGGAATACTCTTTGTCAATCCTTTTTCACTCTGAGATTTAGTCCTCAAAGTCATTGACTCTTGAGTTGTGAAAAGGCTGAAAAAGTGTATTTCTTGAAGCTTCTCTAATATTTTCTTGAGAAAATCTCTTAATCCTCTGGTTAATAGAATTATCCGGTGAATAAATCTTGAAACACCATGGAAAATTCTAAACCAATTGTTATTCCAGTCATCTTGAAGGGTGTCAACTATTTGTTGTGGTCAAGAATGATAAGAACAGCTCTATGTGGTCGTGGGCTTTGGAGCCATGTCTTGAAAGGACAAGATCTAAAAGATGGAGAAGAAGCCATCGGTAATTATGAAGATAAGTGGTTCCAAGAGGACCAAATGGTGCTCGGAATCATCCAGAACTCTCTTGAAGCATCCATCCTTGAAGCCTACTCCTACTGTGAAAATGCAAAGGAATTGTGGGATACTCTTCAAACCGTGTATGGGAATACTTCAAACTTGAGCAGAATCTATGAAGTCAAGAAGGCTATCAATGATCTAAGCCAAGAAGATTTGGAGTTTACAAAGCACTTTGGCAAATTCAGATCATTGTGGGCTGAACTAGAAATGTTAAGGCCAAGCACGATTGATCCTTTGGTGTTAAATGAGAGGCGCGAACAAGACAAGGTCTTTGGTCTGCTATTGACCTTAAATCCAACTTACAAGGATCTCATTAAGCACCTCCTTAGGGCAGACAATCTCCCCAGCCTAGATGAAGTGTGCTCCAAGATACAAAAGGAGCAAGGATCTCATGGTCTATTTGGGGGAAAGGACGAGCTGGCTATGGCTAACAAAGTAGAGCTGGGTGATGCCAACAAAGGATTTTACAAACCGTTGGGATCAAACCAGAACAAGAAAGTGGGATCAAATACAATCTGTGAGCATTGCAAGAAAGAGGGGCACACAAAGGAAAAATGCTGGAAGCTCCATCCTCATCTAAAACCAAGCTGGTGGAAGGAACCAAGAGCTAATGTCTCCCAAGAAGTGGCTGGGAATCAGGCTGGGACATCCAAGAGGGCTGAAGAAGGAGACATGAGAGTTTTGGTGCCATATCAACAAGAATCTGAATTTGTGAGGAAATCAGATTTGAAAGCTCTCATCAAAGCCTTGAAAGAGGCTGGTAGGTCTGGTATGGTTTCTGGAAACTCTCTTCATGCTCAAAACATTTCAAAGCCTTTGATTGTAGATTCTGGTGCATCACATCATATGATAAGTGATGCACATCTAATGAATAACATAAAACCGGCTGTAGGTAATGTCATTATAGCAAATGGAGATAGTATTCCTATTGATGGAGTAGGAAATCTTAGGTTATTTGGAAAAGATTCAAACGCTTTCTACATGCCTAAGTTTACTTCAAATTTGTTATCCGTAAAGAAAGTTACATCTGATTTGAATTGTTATGCTATATTTGGTCCTAATGATGTACATTTTCAGGATATTGAGACCATGAATCTACTCGGAAAAGGAGTAGCAAAGGAGGAGCTGTATGTTCTTGAAAATAACAAGCTGGACTCCAATTTATTTTGTAGTTTTAGTCTGAATATTTCTAATGTTAGTAGTTCAATTTGGCATGCAAGGCTAGGTCATCCGCACTCTAGAGCATTAGAACTATTGTTGCCTAGGATTTCTTTCAAAAATGATGAATGTGAAGCTTGTATACTTGGCAAACATTGTAAATCTGTGTTTTCCAAGTCTCCAACTATCTATGAAAAGTGTTTTGATTTAATTCATTTTGATGTTTGGACCTCACCATGTGAATCTAGAGAACATCATAAATACTTTGTCACCTTCATAGATGAAAAATCAAAATATACATGGCTAACACTTCTTCCATCCAAAGATAGAGTTCTAGAAACATTTAGAAATTTTCAAGCATATGTGACTAACCATTATAATGCCAAGATTAAAATTTTTAGATCAGATAATGGTGGAGAGTACACAAGCCATGCCTTCAAACAACACTTAGCAAACCATGGGATAGTCCATCAAACCAGCTGCCCATACACTCCTCAGCAAAATGGAGTTGCTGAAAGAAAGAATAGGCACTTAATGGAAGTGGCCCGGTCTATGATGTTCCACACAAGTGTTCCCAAGAGATTTTGGGGAGATGCTGTGGTTTCAGCATGTTATTTGATCAACCGAATGCCAACAAAAATTTTGGATGACCACTCTCCATTTGAGGTATTAAACAACTCTAAACCCGCCATTAACCACTTACGTGTGTTTGGGTGTGTTTGTTTCGTATTAATCCCAGGAGAACAAAGAAACAAGTTGGAAGCTAAAAGTGTGAAGAGCATGTTCATTGGATACTCCACAACACAAAAAGGTTACAAATGCTTTGTTCCGGAAACAAGGAAGATTCTAGTCTCAAGGGACGTGAAGTTTGTTGAAATGAAAGGGTTCTATGATGAGAAGAACTGGAAAGAATTGGAGAATCTATCATCCTCATCATCAAACCGAGCTAGCAATTTGAGAAAAATCTTGGAGAACCTTGGATTACATCAGCCAGAAGCTAGTACAAGTACATCTCAATCAAATGAAGAAACTATACCCTTTGATCCTGAGGGAGGCAATAAACAAGAGGATCCAGTAGTGGCTCAACAAGACTCAACAATTCATGATCAAAATGAATCAGAAGTTCGCAATGAAGCGGTTCATAATCAAAGTGAAGGGAGTCCGGAAAGTCAAGAAGAAGCTCAAACCTCAGATTCTGACTTTGAAGGGCCAGAACCTCAAGTTCAAGATCAAGAAGAGGGTTTAAGGAGAAGTACAAGACAAAGGTTTGGACCAGAACATTGGAAGCAAACCCGAGTGTACTACAACAACAAGGCAGTTGCTCATCCCATTCAAGCTGTTTGCACTCTAGCTCATTTCCCATTGGAACATCAAGCCTACATGGGCAAGTTGGATGAAGCTGAGATTCCAACAACCTATGAAGAAGCCAAGGAGCTTAAAGTATGGAGAGATGCTATTGGTGAAGAAAAGAAAGCTATGGAAATCAACCACACTTGGGATGAAGCTGAACTGCCAAAAGGGAAGAAGGCCGTAAGCTCTAGATGGATCTTCACTATCAAGTATAGAAGTGATGGAGAAATAGAGCGTTACAAGGCTAGGCTGGTGGCTAGAGGATTTACTCAAACCTATGGAGAGGACTACCTTGACACATTTGTACCTGTGGCAAAACTTCATACGGTAAGAGTTATTTTATCCTTAGCTACTAACTTGGAATGGGATCTTTGGCAGATGGACGTCAAGAATGCATTCTTGCAAGGGGAACTAGAGGATGAAGTCTACATGACTCCACCACCAGGCTTGGAGGACTCAATTGCACCAGGAAAGGTGTTGAGACTCAAGAAAGCAATCTATGGACTGAAGCAATCTCCTCGAGCATGGTACCACAAGTTGAGTACAACACTCAAGAGTAAAGGCTTCAAGAAGTCCGAGGCAGATCATACACTTTTCACCTTGCAAAGCCAAGAAGGTATTGTAGTCATTCTCATTTATGTGGATGATATTATCATCTCTGGGAATGACAAGGTAGGTATTAAAGATACAAAAGCATATTTAAAATTTGTGTTTGATATTAAAGATCTTGGAGAATTGAAATATTTTCTAGGGATTGAAGTCTATAGGTCCAATGAAGGACTCTTCTTATCCCAAAGGAAGTACACTCTTGATCTATTGGCTGGGGCAGGAAAGCTAGGAGCCAAACCAGCAAAGACTCCCTTAGAAGAAGGATACAAAGTCATACGAGAGGGGGAGCTTGAAGATAAACCTTTTGAAGATGTCAAGCAATATCGGAGAATGGTTGGTAAGTTGATTTATCTTACCATAACTCGTCCTGATTTGTGTTTTGCTGTGAACCAGGTGAGTCAACATATGCAAGCTCCAAAAGTGCACCATTGGAGCATGGTGGATAGGATTCTCAAATATCTCAAAGGAGCTCCAGGTCAAGGCATTTGGATGGGTTGTAACAAAAGCACAGAAATTGTGGGTTATTGTGATGCTGACTGGGCTGGAGACAAAACGGATAGAAGATCCACCACTGGGTATTGCACATTCATTGGAGGTAACCTGGTCACTTGGAAGAGCAAGAAACAAAAGGTTGTGTCATGTTCAAGTGCTGAAGCTGAGTATAGAGCAATGAGGAAGCTCACAAATGAGCTAACATGGCTGAAAGCTCTTCTCAAGGATTTGGGCATTGAATCACCAGATCCAATCACAATGCATTGTGACAACCAAGCTGCTATTCACATTGCGTCCAACTCAGTGTTCCATGAGAGGACAAAACATATTGAAGTGGATTGTCACAAGGTACGAGAGATGGTGGAGAAAAGGGTCATTCTTCCATGTTTTACAAGGAGTTCAGAACAATTGGCAGACATTTTTACCAAGGCAGCGAGTTTAAAAGTGTGTGACTTCATCCATTCAAAACTTGGACTCATAGATATGTCTCGACCATGATTTCCTTAGCCATGGAGTCCACACTCTTTTTCCCTTAGTATGGTTTTGTCCCATGAGGTTTTCCATACTAAGGTTTTTAATGAGGTGGGTCATCATGGTTCCAAGCTTAACCTTTGGTTTCTCTACGGTTAAGCTTGAGGGGGATAGTTGAATAATGAGAGAATACATTAGCATAAGACCCAATGAAGAGAAGAGGCCTTATTCAACATATGCAAGTCCATTAAGAAGTCTTCTAGAAGGGTGAAGACTTTGGGTGCACAAGTGGGTGTCTCGGGAAGTGTGAAAAAGAAGGAGATGTATTTGAACTTCAAATAAGAGATTGGAGGGAAATTTAATATTGTGAAACCCTTCTACACCTTCTATTTTCGTGGCTCCCCTCTATATATACATGTTGTACACCCTTTGTAACACTTAACCAATTCTAATGGAAACTTCTCTTTATCTCTCATTCTATTGTTTCTCTTTCAAGCACTCTCAAACTCTCTAATCTTCTATTCCGCAAATTCAACACTAGCTACTTCCATGAGATGCCTATTCTTTCTTTCAGCTACACCATTTTGTTGAGGTGTGTATGGGCAGCTTGTTTGGTGGATTATTACATGCTTAGCTAAGTGTTCTTTGAATTTGTGGCTTGTATATTCTCTTCCATTATCCATTCGAAGTACCTTAACATTTGTTTTGAATTGATTAGTAATGTAGTTCTGAAAATTAATGAAAGCGTCAAATACTCTATCTTTAGATGGCATTAAGGTGATCCAAGTGTATTTCGACTTTTCATCAATGAATGTCACAAAGTACTTATTATTATCTCTTGATAAACATGGGGAAGTCCATACATCCGAGTGGACCAAATCAAAACATTTTTCATATATGGTAGAGGACTTAGGAAATACACTTTTACAATGTTTTCCTAAAATACAAGACTCACAAACCGAGTTATTAAACGAAATATTAGGCAATATTATTTCCAAAGCACGCGAGTGAGGATGTCCCAATCTAGCGTACCATATTGCATTAGAACTACTAGCTAAGCATGAATTAAAACTTGATAAAGTAGGATTGCTTGAAGAATCTTCTAATATCCTGAAAATGGAAACTATTAGGCCCAAAGATAGCATAAGCATCAAGATCAGTAGTAGCTCTCTTAACCGATACAAGATTCGAAGTGAAAGATGGCATGTAGAAAGCTGGAGATTCTTTGTCAAATAGTCTTAAACTTCCTATCCCTTTAACCGGTATTTTATCACCATTAGCAATCACTACATTTCCACTAGCAGTTTTAATGTTAATAATCAAAAAATTTGGATTACTAATCATGTGATGAGAAGCTCCGGAATCAATAACAAGAGAAGTGCTAGTTTTAGTAGGTTTAGTAGCAAAGTAGGTGATACCGGACTCTTTTAGTGTAGCAATGGATCGAATGAGTGCCTCTAGGTCTGACTTGCGCACCACGTTATTCGAGTATGCTACCATGGCCATCTCATCTGCTTGCTTTGAGTTTTCGGTTTGAGGTTGTTTGGTTGCGATTGAGGAGCTTGGCGCTTCTTGTGCTTGATGAGCTTGAAACTTCCTTGGTTTGAACTCCCTTGGTTGCCAATCTTTGGGCTTGAGATGTGGATGAAGGATCCAACAATCCTCCCTTGTATGACCATCTTTCTTGCAATGATCGCATGTTTTCCTATTCTTGCCTTTGTAGCCATGACTTGGTTGGTAATTGCCTTTATTAGCCGTTGGGAGTTCTTGTTTTCTACTAAAGAGACCAAAGGACCCTTGTTCCTTTTGAATTTGTGCACAAACTTCATTGAGGCTAGGGAGCTTCTCCGATCTCAAGATGTGTTTTATGAGGTCATTAAATGCCGGATTGAGTGTGAGAAATAAACCAAAGACCTTATCTTGTTCTCTTCTTTCTTCAATGATTGAAAAATCCTTAGTGCTTGGACGTAACATCTCTAATTCAGCCCAAAGAGATCTAAATTTCCCAAAGTGTTGAGTAAATTCTAGATCCTCTTGGTTGAGATTGTTGATTGCCCTTTTCACTTCAAAGACACGGGTCAAGTTGGAGATGTTCCCGTAAACATTCTTTAATGTATCCCAAAGCTCGTTTGCTGTGTCACAATAGGAGTATGCCTCTAGGATTGATGTGTCTAGTGAGTTTTGAAGGAGACCCAACATTTGATTTCCTCCTCGGTCTTGGTCTCATTTTCTTCATCTTGTGTGTCTTCTTTTGGGTTTTGTGTGATCTCAATGTGTCTCCACAAACCTCTTCCACACAAAGCAGTCTTTGTTGTTCTTGCCCACAGCAAGTAATTGATCCCTTTGAGTGTAACCGGAATGATCATGGTTTTTAGATTTTCCATGATCTTCTTGGTGTTTAATCACAAAGCTAGCAACTTTCTCAACTCAGCACCAATGGATTTGAGGAATTTCTCTCAGAGAGAAATGAAGCTAGCAACGTGAAAGGAAGAAAAAAAAAAGTGAAAATCACAAAGCTAGCAACTTTCTCAACTCAGCACCAATGGATTTGAGGAATTTCTCTCAAAGAGAAATGAAGCTAGCAGCGTGAGAAAGGAGAAAATAAAGAATAAAAGCTTGGAGAATGACTAAAAATGACAAGAACTGATGGAAAACTGATGGAGAAATGATGGAGAATGATGGAGAAATGATGGAGAATAATGGAGAATAGATAGGAGCAAGATCAATGCTCTGATACCATGTTAGATTTTAGAGATTATAAATGAGAGATTTTGAGATAAACTAGAGGGAAAACCATAGTAGAACATTAGAGAAGAATTTCTTATTGATCTTTGTGAATTATATAGCATATTTATAGGAGAATTACAAGGGAACCTAGGTTTAACTTTAATTTGAACCAGCCAATAGGAGAGTAGTCTTGGGAGCACCCTTGACCATGCCAGCCTATTCCAGCCTGGTTCCAGCCCCTTCCTTGACCAAATGGATAAGAAGGAAGACCAAGGACAAGCCCCAATGCACCTGGATGCTCTAGTGACTTGGTGCATGATCCGAACATTGCCCAGCTTCTAGAAGACTCTAGAAGACTCTCCAAGACTCTCCAAGACTTCCTTAAACGTTCTGGAGGCTCCCTTAGGTCGTACGGTCTTGTACGGCCTTGTACGGATCCGTATGGACTTGTACGGTCTTGTACGGATCCGTACGGACTTGTACGGACACCCAAATCCAACCATCTTCCCTAAGCTCCCTTGATGATATGCTTGATTAATAAGTTGCTCATTGTCTTCTTCTTCCTCTTCACCTCCTTGCTCATTCTGAGATATCCCTTGCTCACCATTACCTCCATTCGAACCATTAACATCTGCCAAGATGCTTCTTAGCACTTGCTCTCAATGCCCGAGCTCACAATGTCATCTAAATCCTCCCATTTTTTTTCTTCAAAATACCCACAATTCTCATCAAAACGCACCTCTCTTGACATATATATCCTATTAGTTTCTGGATGGAAACACTTGTATCCTTTCTGAGTGCTTGAGTATCCCACAAAAATACATTTGATGCTTTTTGGCTCAAGTTTACTCCTTAGTGCATCAGGGGTAAAGACATAGCATTTACACCCGAAAACTCTTAGGTGATCAATGCTTGGCTTTACTCCATTCAAAATTTCAAATGGAGACTTGTGGCTCAGACTTTCTGTGGGTAAACGATTAATCACATAGCATGCCGCCATCACAGCATCTCCCCAAAAACTCTTAGGCACACCTCTATCAAACATCATACTTCTAGCCACCTCCAGCAAATGTCTATTCTTTCTCTCGGAAACTCCATTCTGCTGAGGTGTGTATGCACAAGAAGTTTGGTGAATAATCCCATTGTCATCCAGCAACTTCTTGAATATATTACTCATATACTCTCCACCATTATCACTCCTAATGATCTTGATCTTTGTACCAAACTGATTCAGTGCATAATTGTACAATTTTTGAAATGATTCAAATACTTGATCCTTAGAGCTCATTAGAGTTACCTAAGTGTACTTTGACCTTTGATCAATGAAAGACACGAAATACTTATATTGATCTTTTGAAGTATAGGGGGCTGACCACACATCCGAATGTATCAACTCAAAACACTTCTCATACACAGTAGTAGATTCCGGAAACACTTTCCTACAATGCTTCCCTAAGACACACGCTTCACACTCCTTATTAGGTAAGGTGAGGTTGGGCAGGACCATGCTGAGCACCTTGTGACTTGGATGACCAAGGCGTGAGTGCCATAAAGGGCTTGAACCAACCAGACTAACCGCAAACGACTCCATCACTCCATCTTCTTTATTCAGCAAATACAAACCACCTTCCACATTCCCTACTCCGATTACTTCCTTAGTCTCATTATCCTGAAACTCAACATCATTAGATCCAAAAATAACTTTGCAATCTAGATCCTTAGTTGCTTTATAAACCGAGAGTAAGTTAGATGTGAATTCCGGAATGTACAAGGCCTTAGTATTTTTCCTAAACACTTTTAGGTCTCCAATTCCTTCTATTTGAACCTCTTTTCCATTTGCAACTTTAACATTTCCTTTACAAGCCTTAATATTTGTTAACAGCTTGACATTACAAATCATATTATGACTTGCTCCAGAATCTATTATCACCTTCTCCCTAGCTTTAGAGGTAAAGAAAACCTTACCAGACTCAGCTAGCTTAGCAATACTCTTGATGAGAGCTTCCAGATCGCTTTTCCTCACCAAGTTGTCATTTTCCACGTTTGCTACTCCAGCAAAGTTCCTTGGTCCTTGACTACTTCCTTGGCCATTTCCCCTTAGCCTAGCTGGCTTTAAATGTGGGTGCAAGGTCCAGCATTTTTCCTTAGTATGTCCTTTCATCTTGCAATGCTCACATTCCAGACTCCTTCTTTCTCCATAGAGTTGGCTCCTATGTGCAGCATGTGCCATTTCGCTTGATGCTTTGAATAAGCCCCTAGACCCTTCCTCCTTTTGGATCTGTTGACAGACTTCATTCAGCGTTGGAAGCTTGTCAAAGCGAAGGATGTGTTGAATGAGGCTCTTGTAGGACTCATTTAACGTGAGTAGTAGCCCAAACACCTGATCTTGTTCCCTTCTCTCATTCAATTCCTTGGGGTCATTTGTTGCTGGCCTGAGCATCTCAAGCTCAGCCCATAAGCCTCTAAATACCCCAAATAGATCCTTGAATGCCTTTCCATCTTGCTGAAGGTCATTCAACGCTTTCTTCACCTCAAAAATCCTAGAAATGTTTGAGATGTCTCCATACACTCCTTTGAGTGTGTCCCACAGCTCCTTGGCTGTCTCACAGTAGGAGTAAGCAGCGAGTATTGATGGCTCTAGAGAGCTCTGGAGCACTGCAAGAACTTGTTGATCTTCTTGCTCCCACTTCTGCCCCTTCACAACGCCATCACCCGCTGCTCCTTCTCCAGCTACCTCCTCTGGAGTTTCCACATAACTCCATAGACCTCTGCTTCTTAGAGCAGTTCTTGTAGTCCTTGACCATAGCAAGTAGTTGCTCCCTTTGAAGACAACCGGTAGTACAACTTGTTTCTGCATCTCCATAAGTTTTTTTTTCTTATCTTCAACAACCAGCTTGAGAATATGGAGAGAAATAAGAGAACAAGAAAAAATCTGAGAGAGAAACTTTTAGATGAGAAAGAAACAGTTTAGAAGATTTTCAAGGATCTCTAAACATGCTCTGATACCATGTTGATTTTAAGGAGAATAAACTAGAATTAGAAAGTATCAAGAACTCAATGAGATTGAAGATGACTGAGAGAGATTTCTGAAATATTTTTTCTTGTTATTCTATCAATTGAGCTCGGTTTGAATGTGCATACATGTAAGAGAAAAATTTAAAAACAAGACACAGGAATTTACAATGGGTAAAAGACTAACACCCTTGACTTCCTAAAATGATTAAACATGCTAAGATCAAGGCCTGGGCGTGTTTCTTCTTTGGGTGAGGAGCATGGAGCTTGCCTTTACCCAATGGCTCCTCATGTGCTTCTTCTTGGTTTTTTAACCCTTTGATCTGCTTAGAATTCAACCAAGAATCCTTCCTTCTAGTTACATCCCAATGTCTAGTTTTGCCACTTATTAAATCATCAGATCCACTCTTTTCCTTACTTGTTGCATACGGCACTTCTCCCTTATACTTGTTATGCACTCCATGAGATGTCTATTCTTTCTTTCAGCTACACCACTTTGTTGAGGTGTGTATGGGCAGCTCGTTTGGTGGATTATTCCATGCTTAGCTAGGTGTTCTTTGAATTTGTGGCTTGTATATTCCCCTCCATTATCCGTTCGAAGTACCTTAACATTTGTTTTGAATTGATTAGTAATGTAGTTCTGAAAATTAATGAAAGCGTCAAATACTCTATCTTTAGATGGCATTAAGGTGATCCAAGTGTATTTCGACTTTTCATCAATGAATGTCACAAAGTACTTATTATTATCTCTTGATAAATATGGGGAAGTCCATACATCCGAGTGGACCAAATCAAAACATTTTTCATATATGGTAGAGGACTTAGGAAATACACTTTTACAATGTTTTTCTAAAATGCAAGACTCACACACCGAGTTATTAAACGAAATATTAGGCAATATTATTTCCAAGGCACGCGAGTGAGGATGTACCAATCTAGCGTGCCATATTGCATTAGAACTACTAGCTAAGCATGAATTAAAACTTGATAAAGTAAGATTGCTTGAAGAATCTTCTAAGATGTATAAGTCTCCTTTTCTGTTTCCTTCTCCAAGAACCTTTCCGGTCTTAATATCCTGAAAATGGAAACTATTAGGCCCAAAGATAGCATAAGCATCAAGATCAGTAGTAGCTCTCTTAACCGATACAAGATTCGAAGTGAAAAATGGCATGTAGAAAGCTTGAGATTCTTTGTCAAATAGTTTTAAACTTCCTATTCCTTTAACCGGTATCCTATCACCATTAGCAATCACTACATTTCCACTAGCAGTTTTAATGTTACTAATCAAATCTGGATTACTAATCATGTGATGAGAAGCTCCAGAATCAATAACAAGAGAAGTACTAGTCTTATTAGGTTTAGTAACAAAGTATGTGATACCGGACTCCTTTAGTGCGGCGATGGATCGAATGAATGCTTCTAAGTCTGACTTGCGCACCACGTCATTTGAATATGCTACCATGGCCATCTCATCTCCTTGCTTCAAGCTTTCGGTTTGAGGTTGTTTTGTTGAGTTTGATGAGCTTGGCGTTTCTTGTGCTTGATGAGTTTGGAACTTTCTTGGCTTGAATTCCCTTGGATGCCAATCTTTGGGCTTGAGATGTGGATGAAAGATCCAGCAATCCTCCTGTGTATGACCATCATTCTTGCAATGATCGCATGTTTTCCTATTCTTGCCTTTGTAGCCTTGATTTGGTTGGTAATTGCCCTTATTGGCCATTGGGAGTTCTTGTTTACCACTAAAGAGACCAAAGGACCCTTGTTCCTTTTGAATTTGTGCACAAACTTCATCATGTCTAGGGAGCTTCTCCGATCTTAAGATATGCTTTATGAGGTCGTTAAATGTCGGATTGAGTTTGAGAAGCAAACCGAAGACCTTATCTTGTTCTCTTCTTTCTTCAATGATTGAAAAATCCTTTGTGCTTGGACGTAACATCTCTAATTCAGCCCAAAGAGATCTAAATTTCCCAAAGTGTTGAGTAAATTCTAGATCCTCTTGATTGAGATTGTTGATTGCCCTTTTTACTTCGAAGACGCGGGTCAAGTTGGATATGTTCCCGTAGACATTCTTTAGTGTATCCCAAAGCTCCTTTGCGGTGTCACAATAGGAGTATGCCTCTAGGATTGATGGATCTAGTGAGTTTTGAAGGAGACCTAAAACTGTTTGGTCTTCTTGAAACCATTTGATTTCCTCCTCGGTCTTGGTCTCATTTTCTTCATCTTGTGTGTCTTCTTTAAGGTTTTGTGTGATCTCAATGTGTCTCCACAAACCTCTTCCACACAAAGCAGTCTTAGTTGTTCTTGCCCACAGCAAGTAATTATTCCCTTTGAGGGTTGTAAGAATTAGAGAGATTATGCGGAATATAAGAGATTAAACATGAGAGAATAATGTAAATGACATGGAGAATATGCAAGTATGAACTAAGAGAATAAGCATGTAAATGAGACTAAGGAGAATAAAATGAGAGAGATTTCGTGGAGAATGAGAGAATGGGACCCCAAAGGGTCTAACATTTCATTGATAATGAGGCATTACATTTATAGAGAAAAATCTAGGGTTTTCTAAAAATGCAACAACCAATGGGAATGCTTTAATTCAAACTAGCCAATGAGAGGTTAGTCTTGGAGGCTCTTTTTGACCATGTGGATAAGATTGCCAGCCTTGCTCCAGCCCTCCTTGCTTTGACCAGTTGGATAAGGTTGCATTGAGACACTCCTTTGGCTAGATTCATTGCCAGCTATATCCATGTCCTTTTGCATCCGAGTTTTGCACGATCCCCAAATCCTAAAAATACTTTATCCCGAGTTTTGCACATTCTTGTTTCTTCTTTTTAGGATGTTTGGAGACATTTTGAGGAATCCCAGATTTTTCACGGTCCGTACAATTCGTACAGTCCGTACAAGTCCGTACAAAATCCGTACGGTCGGGATGGTTTGGTCTTGCAAGGCCTGGCTGGTCTTCTTGATCAATACTCCCCCTCAAACTTAGCCATAGTGAACTTGAGAATGGAGGCTAAGTTTGGAGTGACCCGTGAGTGCCACCTCATTAAAAACCTTATAAGGAAAACCCTTTGGGACAAAACCTTATAAGGGAAAAAGAGTATGGCCTTCACGGATCTAGGGGACCTTTGACCAAGGACATGAAAAGGTCTTGTAACCTTTGTGAAGAATGTCGCAACTTAATCTTCACTTGTTGTAGTCTTGCAAGGATTTGTTGATTTCATTCTTTGGTAATCACTTCGGTCTTCCTCTTGGGTTCACCACGCTTGAGTCTTAGCTCTCGGGTCATCCTTCTTGGGTTCACCATTTGTGGATTCCAAATCTTGATCAATGCTTTGAATGCTCCCCCTCACGATCGGCTTGAGAATAAGAAAAGACGATCTTTTGGGTTTGAAGTCCTTTATGCACATTGCTCCTTGCAAGAAAAATTGACAAAATGTATCAATTTACTCCAATTTTAATGGTAGAAATGATCACACTTTGCATAGAGAATTTAAATGGAGAGAGAGGATAGAAACAACCTAATTCCTTTGGATGTTGGTTTCTTCCTCTTTGTTGATTTATTGGGTTGGGGAGCACCACTTGTGTATGCTCTGATTTTATCTCCTTATTTTCCTCACTTTCGAAAGATAAACCAACCTTAAGGTGAGTATGATCCATACAACTTGGTTTTCTTCATGGTGATGGAGATGCCTTAGCTTCGTTTCCAACTCACATGCCTCTTTGCTTTGTCTCAACCATTGCCCTTGTCTTTGCGAGCTTGTCTTTGCAAGCTTGTCTTTGCAAGTGACCCGGTTTTGATCTTTAGTAAAGTGGCCCGTCTTCTAGTGGGACAATTTGTCTCCTATGATGCGGTCCCTCTATCAACTCGTCCACAAGTGAGCACGAACCTACAACTTGTTTCCAACGGTGTGGCCCCTCTATCAACTTGTCCACGAGTGAGTACGAACCTTCAACATCTTTTAGTGCGGTGCGGTCTAGTCTCAACTCGGCTTGGTTTGCTTAAAGATTCTTGCCTTCTTTTCGGTTCTTTCTCCCCCTCAAGCTTGGTTGGAGGGACTCCGAAAGGCAAGCTTGAAAAACATAAAAGATGAACACTTCAAACCGGTACCAAATGAACACTAACTCCCACAGCTTCCTTGTGTCACCAATCATACTTCTTTACTTCATTTAATCTTCATTTGGCCTCTTCATTATCTAATACTTCCCCGTTAGAATATTCACACTTTCCTCCTCTAAACCTTCATCATGAGATTTAAAATTTTAAAGTACTCAACGTGAGGGATAAGGAAGTTTAGATGAAAGATAGATTGCAAATAAGAGAAACTAAAGAAACAAGATTAAAAAATAATTGGTACACCAAGTATATTGGAAAATATTAGTGTTTAGAGAGTAGCCCTTTATGCTAAACCGGTTAGGATAGTGACTTGTTGTTGAACCATTGTTTTGATTGGTCGATCTTCTTGAGATTTGACCTCTTCTTCCACCACTCACATTCTTCCATTCCTAAGAAAAACAAAGGTTAGTGGTTGGGATTTTTCTCTTCATGGCTCTTCACCACAAAGGACTTTACTCTCATTTGAGAGATTGGATTCTAGTGATGGTCTTTGGAATTATCCACTTGTTTTAACAAGAATGGAAAACTTTAAACCAAAGCCTATCCTTTTGAGAAAATAAAACCGGATGAATCAATGTCATTAATTGTTTTTCATTCATAAGAAAGAAAACTGACTAAGATTCATCCCTTTTTTTTTTTTTTTTTGAAAAATTTTACCAAGGACTTAGTAAATACTAGAGGTCCAATGTTTTTGAAAACTTGGATTTAAAGAACTTGGATTTAAAGAACTTGGATTCATCATGCCTTCTTGATTTAACTTCTATGAGTAAATCAGGCCATGGTTCACTTCTTTAATCCCAAAAGAGTTTGGATTCATCATGCCTTCTTGACTTTAACTCCAATGAGTAAATCAGGTCATGGTTCACCTCTTTTAACACAAAAGAATTTGGATCCATCATGCCTTCTCAATTTTAACTCCAACGAGCCAAAATAGGTCATGGTTCACTTCTTTTGGTTTCTAAGGGTTTGGATTCACTCAAGGTTCTCTAGCATTCGAGTTTCAACGAGGCTCTCATCCAACTTTGGATTTGGATCCATCTCGGTTCCCTAGCTTCGGATTCAACAAGGTTCACTACCCCTTTTTTTTCTTTTCTTAAATAGAACAACCAAGGATTCCTTAAAACACTCTTCCCAAACAAACAAGTACAGAAGAGATTGGAATCCAATAAGAATTTTTAAGAAAAATTGAAAAAAAAAATAACCTAGGACTCAAACATGTTGGGAAGTAGTCCAAGATTTTCTACCAAAGGATTTGGATTCATCAATGTTCTCTAGCTTTTGGATTCAACGAGGTTCTCTTCCTTTGGTAATTTGAAAAACAAAGAGATTTGGATTCATCAAGGCTTTGTGCTTATGCTCATAATAGCATAGCTTTACCAAGGTTCTCTTCTCTTTTCAAGACGGGACTTGGATTCAACATGGCTTTATGCTTATGCTCATGGGGGCATAGCTTTACCAAAGTTCTCTTCCCTTAAAAATGGGACTTGGATTCAACATGGCTTTATGCTTATGCTTATGGAAACATAGCTTTACCAAAGTTCTCTTCCCATAAAACAATGGGAATTGGATTCAACATGGCTTTATGCTTATGCTTATGGAAACATAGCTTTACCAAAGTTCTCTTCCCACAAAACAAGGATTATGATTCATCAAAGTTTTATACTTAAACTCATAAGAGCAAAGTTTTACCAAGGTTCTCTACCTTTAAAACACGGATACAACATGATTAAATATGCTTAAATCCATAAGAATCAAGTAATTTTAATCATGGTTCACTAATTGAAATTGCTTCAAACCACTAAAAAAACTCAAAAACATAAAATACGATGGAGTTACGTATTTCTTCATTCCATAAGAAAGAAAAATACAATCCAAGGTTTTAACTTTGTAAAAATTGTGGTTTGAGCTTTAAAATCAAGAAATGACTTGGAGATGAAAATGGGGCTTAAAAAGGAATAGATTATAGAATGAGGCACCAGAAAATCATGGTTCTAAGTGTATTCATTTCCAAAAAAAATGGAAGCACTAGACGAATCCATGAATAAGCAATTAAGGCAGCCTTTAATCTCCATTTTTATGTAATTTTTTTCACTACAGCCCCCATTTATTTCTCTTCATTGTCACTAGAAACACTAAGTTAGCAACTTTCACAACTCAAGAACCAATGGTTTTGAGGAATAACTCTCAGAGTGAAAAAGGCTAACAAAGTGTATGAAAATAAAAGAATAAGAAGAAAGAGATTAAGGACGCATTTAAGGACCTTAATGCTCTGATACCATGTAAGAATTAGAGAGATTATGCGGAATATAAGAGATTAAACATGAGAGAATAATGTAAATGACATGGAGAATACGCAAGTATGAACTAAGAGAATAAGCATGTAAATGAGACTAAGGAGAATAAAATGAGAGAGATTTCATGGAGAATGAGAGAATGGGACCCCAAAGGGTCTAACATTTCATTGATAATGAGGCATTACATTTATAGAGAAAAATCTAGGGTTTTCTAAAAATGCAACAACCAATGGGAATGCTTTAATTCAAACTAGCCAATGAGAGCTTAGTCTTGGAGGCTCTTTTTGACCATGTGGATAAGATTGCCAGCCTTGCTCCAGCCCTCCTTGCTTTGACCAGTTGGATAAGGTTGCATTGGGACACTCCTTTGGCTAGATTCATTGCCAGCTATATCCATGTCCTTTTGCACCCGAGTTTTGCACGATCCCCAAATCCTGAAAATACTTTATCCCAAGTTTTGCACATTCTTGTTTCTTCATTTTAGGATGTTTGGAGACATTTTGGGGAATCCCGGATTTTGCACGGTCCGTACAATTCGTACAGTCCGTACAAGTCCGTACAAAATCCGTACGGTCGGGATGGTTTGGTCTTGCAAGGCCTGGCTGGTCTTCTTGATCAATAAGGGTAACCGGAATGATCATGGTTTTTAGATTTTCCATGATTTTCTTGGTGTTTAATCACAAAGCTAGCAACTTTCTCAACTCAGCACCAATGGATTTGAGGAATTTCTCTCAGAGAGAAATGAGGCTAGCAACGTGAAAGGAAGAAAAATGAAGTGAAAATCACAAAGCTAGCAACTTTCTCAACTCAGCACCAATGGATTTGAGTAATTTCTCTCAGAGAAAAATGAAGCTAGTAGCGTGAGAAAGGAGAAAATAAAGAAGAAAAACGTGGAGAATGAGTAGAAATGACAAGAACTGATGGAGAAATGATGGAGAAATGATGGAGAATGATGGAGAATAACCAAGAATAAAGTGGAATAGATAGGAGCAAGATCAATGCTCTGATACCATGTTAGATTTTAGAGATTATAAATGAGAGATTTTGAGATAAACTAGAAGAAACACCACAGTAGAATATTAGAGAAGAATTTCTTATTGATCTTTGTGAAATACATAGCATATTTATAAGAGAATTACAAGGGAACCTAGGTTTAACTTTAATTTGGACCAGCCAATAGGAGTATAGTCTTTGGGCGTCCTTGACCATGCCAGCCTGTTTCCAGCCCCTTCCTTTACCAAATGGATAAGAAGGAAGACCAAGGACAAGGTGCCAATGCACCTGGACACTCAAGTGGCTTGGTGCATGATCCAAACGTTTCCAAGCTTCTAGAAGACTCTCGAAGGCTTCCTCAAATGTTCCGGAGGCTCCCTATGGTCGTACGGACTTGTACGGATCCATACAGACTTGTACGGACTTGTACGGATCCGTACGGATTTGTACGGACACCCAAATCCAACCATCTTCCCTAAGCTCCCTTGATGATAAGCTTGATTAATACTCTCTTCATGCTCAAAACATTTTAAAGCCTTTGATTGTAGATTCTGGTGCATCACATCATATGATAAGTGATGCACATCAAATGCTTTCTACATGCTTAAGTTTACTTCAAATTTGTTATCTATAAAGAAAGTTACATCTGATTTGAATTGTTATGCTCTATTTGGTCCTAATGATGTACACTTTCAGGATATTGAGACCATGAAACTACTCGGAAAAGGAGTAGCGAAGGAGGAGCTACATGTTCTTGAAAATAATAAGCCGGACTCTAATTTATTTTGTAGTTTTAGTTTGAATGTTTCTAATGTTAGTAGTTCAATTTGGCATGCAAGGATAAGTCATCCGTGTTGAGAATATGGATGTGAAGGTGTGTGAACATGAAATAAAGTGCCAATGAGTAGTTAAGATCAACTAAAACAAGACCAAACAAGAAGTAGAGAAGGAACTAGACTGGTTAGAAACAGACCAGTTTTTTCTCTCTCAGCACAAGTGGAGCAAGTTACAAAGAGGAGTAGGTAGGAGCAGTTGGGAGAAGCATGGCTCGCCTATACTTGTGTAGAGGTGTTGGTGAGATATTTTTCTCTCTAAAATTCATGTAAAGCGTCCATATATGTTGGTTGTATTGTAAGAAGAAAAAACACACGAAATTATAAACTTCTATTCATCATCTTCATCACTCCTATCTTCTAATCTTCCTCCCTTAAAATCACCTTCATATCCTCTAAAATCTACATGGTATCAGAGCACTTAAGGTCCTAAACAAGATCTTAAACTCGTTCATATCTCTCAAACATTTCAAATCACTCTGTTTTTTTTTCTGTTTCGTGTGTACTATTCACCAAAAATTTCAAGTCATGGAAAGCTCCAAGAATATGGTTCTACCAGTTATTCTCAAGGGGAATAACTATATTTTGTGGTCAAGGACCACAAAGACAGTCCTAAGAGGAAGAGGCCTGTGGGAGTATGTTGATAGCTTGGTGGGAAATGCTGAAGAAGGAAGGGCTGAAGAGGGCAGTATGATGGAGAGGAAGCGGGAGCAAGAAGATGCTCAAGTCTTGGCTGCACTTCAAAGCTCCCTTGAGCCATCTATTCTGGCGGCTTATTCATACTGTGAGAACTCCAAGGAGCTGTGGGAGACGCTCAAGGGAGTTTATGGAGACATCTCAAACATTTCAAGGATCCTTGAACACCAGGAACCAGAGCATGTCGTGAAAGAAGCACACTGGATGGGCGTGCTTCGACCGTGTCTCCGGGAGGTGAAGAAGGCATTGAATGACCTTCAGCAGAATGGGAAGGCGTTCAAGGACTTGTTTGGGGAGTTGAATGAGAGGAGAGAGCAAGATCAAGTGTTTGGTCTCTTACTCCACTTGATGACTCTTACAAGGGACTCATTCAGCATATCCTTCGATTTGACAAGCTTCCAACATTAAATGAAGTGTGTCAACAAGTTCAGAAAGAGGAAGGTGCTAGAGGGTTGTTTAAACCCGCTAGTGAGATGGCGCATGTGGTGCAAAGAAGTTTTGGGCATGGAGAAAGGAGAGCTGTTGAGTGTAGCCATTGTAGGATGAAAGGGCACACTAAGGAGAAGTGCTGGACACTTTACCCGCACTTGAAACCAGCCCGGCTAAGAGGAAATGGCCAGGGAAGCAGTCAAGGCTCTAGGAACTTTGCGGGTGTAACTAGCATGGAAGGAGACCAATTGGTGAGGAAGAGCGATTTGGAGGGCCTCATCAAGAGTATCTCAAAGCTAGCGGAATCTGGTAAGGGTTTCTTTACCTCTAAGGCTAAGAGAAACGTGATAATAGATTCTGGAGCAAGTCATAATATGATTTGTGATGCTAAGTTGCTGGAGAATGTAGAACCGCATAAGGGTAGTGTTAGGATAGCAAACGGGAAAGAAGTTCCAATAGAGGGTGTTGGGGACTTAGAGGTGTTTGGGAAGAGAACTAAAGCCCTATATATCCCAGAATTTACTTCGAATTTGCTATCGGTTCATAAGGCAACTAAGGACTTGAATTGTAAAGTTATTTTTGGAGTTAATGGTGTTGAGTTTCAGGATAATGAAACCAAAGATGCGATCGGATCAGGGGGTGTGAAAGATGGTCTGTACATATTGAATAAAAAGGATAAAGAGTTGAAAGCGCTTGCGGTCAGTTCGGTTGGATCAAGCCCTTTATGGCATTCTCGCCTTGGTCACCCAAGTCACAAGGTGCTCAGCATGGTCTTGCCCAACCATTCAGTACCCAAGGAGGCGTGTGAAGCATGTATTTTGGGGAAGCATTGTAGGAAAGTGTTTCCAGAATCTACTACTATGTATAAGAAGTCTTTTGAGTTAATACACTCTGATGTATGGTCTGCTCCGTGTACTTCAAGAGATTAATAAGTACTTTGTTTCCTTCATCGATCAAAAATCAAAGTATACATGGGTAACATTGATGCGCTCTAAGGATCAAGTGCTTGAATCATTTCAGAACTTCTATAACTAAGTGCTCAATCAGTATGATACCAAGATTAAGATACTAAGAAGTGATAATGGCGGAGAATACATGAGCATACAGTTTAGGGAGTTTGTGAATGAGAAAGGGATAGTACATCAGACAACTTGCGCCTATACACCTCAACAAAATGGGATAGCAGAGAGGAAGAATAGACATTTGTTAGAAGTGGCTAGGAGCATGATGCTTGATAGGGGAGTTCCTAAGAATCTGTGGGGAGATGCAGTGATGGCGGCAGCTTACTTAATCAACCGCATACCCACTGAAAGCTTGAGTTACAAGTCACCATTTGAAGTTTTGAATGGTGTGAAGCCGAGTATCAGTCACTTGAGAGTCTTTGGGTGTAGATGCTATGTCCTTGTTCCAAAGGCACAAAGAAATAAGTTAGAGCCAAAGAGTATTAAGTGTGTGTTTGTGGGATACTCAAGTACTCAAAAAGGATACAAATGTCTTAACCCGGAGACTAATAGAATGTATGTGTCAAGGGAGGTGCAATTTGAGGAAGAGTATGGTTACTTCGAAAAAAAGAAATGGGAAGACTTAGATGAGATTATGGACTCAAATGCAGATAGAGATCAAGTTCTAAGAAGCATTTGGGAAAGCATAGATGGCCGGGAGAGTGATGATAATGAGCAGAGGGGTGAAGAAGAAGTAGAAGAAAGTGAGCAGCTTCCGATAGTTCCGGATGCTTTACCATTAGACTCAGAACTGGTAGAAGAAGAGGAGAGTACAAGAGGTGAGGGGGAGATAGAATCTGAAGAAGTGGAAGAAGTGCAAGCTCCTTAGTTAAGAAGAAGCCAAAGGATAAGACACGGACCTGAAAATTGGAAAAATACTAGAGTGTATTACAATGGGATGGCTATGGCTTATCAAGATCACATGGGAACTGATGTTGTGCTTGGGACAAGAGAGGGATGTACTGGGCGTACGGCAGGCTTAGATCCTGATCCTATAGGCGACAGCGTCTCCTTCTTGTCCCTTAAGCATAACACCGCACAAGAAGAGAAGATAGCCATAAGATATCCTATTGAAGAATATTACTCGGTTTCTAATATTCCAGCTGATCATCAGGCATTTCTGAGCACTATTGATAGAAAAGTACCTAATTCTTATGAGGAAGCAAGCATGGACAAGTTATGGGTTGATGCCATGAGGGAAGAGATTGCATCTATGTTGAGAAATAATACTTGGGACTTGACAAAATTGCCCAGCGGGAAGAAACTTGTGGGATGTAGATGGGTGTATACTATCAAATACAAGAGCAATGGTGAAATTGAGAGGTATAAAGCTAGACTAGTGGCAAAAGGATATACACAAGTATATGGAGAAGATTATACTGAAACTTTTGCTCCAGTAGCGAAGTTGTACTCGGTGAGGGTTCTACTATCCATTGCCATTAATCTGTCATGGAATTTGTGGCAAATGGATGTGAGAAACGCTTTCTTACAAGGGGATTTAGAAGAAGAAGTGTTTATGGAACTTCCACAAGGTTATGGTTCAAGTTCAGATCAAGTGTGTAGATTAAAGAAGGCTATATACGACTTGAAACAATCTCCTAGAGCTTGGTACCAACGGTTAAGCCGGTGCCTGTTGGAGAAAGGGCTTGTAAAATCTGAAGCGGATCACTCTCTCTTTACCAAAAGGAGCCAAAAAGGGATAGTTGTGGTGCTTATCTACGTGGATGACATTATTGTTACGGGAAGTGATTGTGAGGAGATGAAACGGACTAAGGTGGATCTAAACTCTACGTTTGATATAAAAGACCTAGGAGAGCTCAAATACTTCCTAGGAATTGAGATGAGCAGAGAGGCAAAGGGAATGTTTATATCGCAAAGGAAGTATGTGATCGACTTACTAAAAGAAACTGGGAAGCTTGGGTGTAAACCGGCTAAGACTCCTATTGAAGAAGGTTACCAAGAAGAGAGCAACGTGGAGATATGGTCAGACATCAAGCAGTACCAAAGGTTAGTTGGTAAACTAATCTATTTGACCATAACAAGGCCAAATATTTGTTTTGCGGTGAATAAAGTAAGTCAACACATGCAAGCGCCAACAACACACCATTGGGGAATGATTGAAAGGATCTTGAGATATCTAAAAGGGAACCCAGGAAGAGGTATTTGGCTAGAGTGTCATGGAAGAGCAGATGTAGAAGCGTTTTGTGATGCGGATTGGGCTGGGGATAGACAAGATAGGAAGTCTACGACCGGTTATTGTACATTCGTAGGCGGGAATCTTGTCACCTGGAGAAGCAAAAAAACAAAAGGTAATCTCTCTATCTAGTGCTGGAGCTGAGTATAGAGCAATGAGAGAAGCCACAAAAGAAATGATATGGCTGAAGGCGCTTCTACATGACTTGGGAGTTCAAGAAGACAAACCCATGACATTGTATTGTGATAACCAAGCGGCAATACACATAGCTTCAAGCCCGGTGTTTCACGAAAGGACAAAACACATTGAGGTGGATTGTCATTTCATCCGAGATAAAATTCAGGAGGGAGTTGTGGTTCCCAAGTTTGTGAAGAGTAGAGAACAAATGGCAGATATATTTACCAAGCCTACTTCTTCACGCATATGTGAATACATCCATGGCAAGATCGGCTTAAAGAACCCCTACCAGCCTATCTTGAGGGGGAGTGTTGAGAATATGGATGTGAAGGTGTGTGAACATGAAATAAAGTGCCAATGAGTAGTTAAGATCAACTAAAACAAGACCAAACAAGAAATAGAGAAGGAACTAGACTGGTTAGAAACAGACCAGTTTTTTCTCTCTCAGCACAAGTAGCAAGTTACAAAGAGGAGTAGGTAGGAGCAGTTGGGAGAAGCATGGCTCGCCTATACTTGTGTAGAGGTGTTGGTGAGATATTTTTCTCTCTAAAATTCATGTAAAGCGTCCATATATGTTGGTTGTATTGTAAGAAGAAAAAACACACGAAATTATAAACTTCTATTCATCATCTTCATCACTCCTATCTTCTAATCTTCCTCCCTTAAAATCACCTTCATATCCTCTAAAATCTACATGGTATCAGAGCACTTAAGGTCCTAAACAAGATCTTAAACTCATTCATATCTCTCAAACATTTCAAATCACTCTGTTTTGTTTTTCTGTTTCGTGTGTACTATTCACCAAAAATTTCAAGTCATGGAAAGCTCCAAGAATATGGTTCTACCAGTTATTCTCAAGGGGAATAACTATATTTTGTGGTCAAGGACCACAAAGACAGTCCTAAGAGGAAGAGGGCTGTGGGAGTATGTTGATAGCTTGGTGGGAAATGCTGAAGAAGGAAGGGCTGAAGAGGGCAGTATGATGGAGAGGAAGCGGGAGCAAGAAGATGCTCAAGTCTTGGCTGCACTTCAAAGCTCCCTTGAGCCATCTATTCTGGCGGCCTATTCATACTGTGAGAACTCCAAGGAGCTGTGGGAGACACAGAACATTTCAAGGATCTTTGAGGTGAAGAAGGCATTGAATGACCTTCAGCAGAATGGGAAGGCGTTCAAGGACTTGTTTGGGGAGTTTAGAGGGTTGTGGGCAGAGCTGGAAATGCTTAGACCTACAATAAACGACCCAAAGGAGTTGAATGAGAGGAGAGAGCAAGATCAAGTGTTTGGTCTCTTACTCACACTTGATGACTCTTACAAGGGACTCATTCAGTATATCCTTCGATTTGACAAGCTTCCAACATTAAATGAAGTGTGTCAACAAGTTCAGAAAGAGGAAGGTGCTAGAGGGTTGTTTAAACCCGCTAGTGAGATGGCGCATGTGGTGCAAAGAAGTTTTGGGCATGGAGAAAGGAGAGCTGTTGAGTGTAGCCATTGTAGGATGAAAGGGCACACTAAGGAGAAGTGCTGGACACTTTACCCGCACTTGAAACCAGCCCGGCTAAGAGGAAATGGCCAGGGAAGCAGTCAAGGCTCTAGGAACTTTGCGGGTGTAACTAGCATGGAAGGAGACCAATTGGTGAGGAAGAGCGATTTGGAGGGCCTCATCAAGAGTATCTCAAAGCTAGCGGAATCTGGTAAGGGTTTCTTTACCTCTAAGGATAAGAGAAACGTGATAATAGATTCTGGAGCAAGTCATAATATGATTTGTGATGCTAAGTTGCTGGAGAATGTAGAACCGCATAAGGGTAGTGTTAGGATAGCAAACGGGAAAGAAGTTCCAATAGAGGGGGTTTGGGACTTAGAGGTGTTTGGGAAGAGAACTAAAGCCCTATATATCCCAGAATTTACTTCGAATTTGCTATCGGTTCATAAGGCAACTAAGGACTTGAATTGTAAAGTTGTTTTTGGAGTTAATGGTGTTGAGTTTTAGGATAATGAAACCAAAGATGCGAGCGGATCAGGGGGTGTGAAAGATGGTCTGTACATATTGAATAAAAAGGATAAAGAGTTAAAAGCGCTTGCAGTCAGTTCGGTTGGATCAAGCCCTTTATGGCATTATCGCCTTGGTCACCCAAGTCACAAGGTGCTCAGCATGGTCTTGCCCAACCATTCAGTACCCAAGGAGGCGTGTGAAGCATGTATTTTGGGGAAGCATTGTAGGAAAGTGTTTCCAGAATCTACTACTATGTATAAGAAGTCTTTTGAGTTAATACACTCTGATGTATGGTCTGCTCCATGTACTTCAAGAGATCAATATAAGTACTTTGTTTCCTTCATCGATCAAAAATCAAAGTATACATGGGTAACATTGATGCGCTCTAAGGATCAAGTGCTTGAATCATTTCAGAACTTCTATAACTATGTGCTCAATCAGTATGATACCAAGATTAAGATACTAAGAAGTGATAATGGCGGAGAATACATAAGCATACAGTTTAGGGAGTTTGTGAATGAGAAAGGGATAGTACATCAGACAACTTGCGCCTATACACCTCAACAAAATGGGATAGCAGAGAGGAAGAATAGACATTTGTTAGAAGTGGCTAGGAGCATGATGTTTGATAGGGGAGTTTCTAAGAATCTGTGGGGAGATGCAGTGATGGCGGCAGCTTACTTAATCAACCGCATACCCACTGAAAGCTTGAGTTACAAGTCACCATTTGAAGTTTTGAATGGTGTGAAGCCGAGTATCAGTCACTTGAGAGTCTTTGGGTGTAGATGCTATGTCCTTGTTCCAAAGGCACAAAGAAATAAGTTAGAGCCAAAGAGTATTAAGTGTGTGTTTGTGGGATACTCAAGTACTCAAAAAGGATACAAATGTCTTAACCCGGAGACTAATAGAATGTATGTGTCAAGGGAGGTGCAATTTGAGGAAGAGTATGGTTACTTCGAAAAAAAGAAATGGGAAGACTTAGATGAGATTATGGACTCAAATGCAGATAGAGATCAAGTTCTAAGAAGCATTTGGGAAAGCATAGATGGCCGGGAGAGTGATGATAATGAGCAGAGGGGTGAAGAAGAAGTAGAAGAAAGTGAGCAGCTTCCGATAGTTCCAGATACTTTACCATTAGACTCAGAACTGGTAGAAGAAGAGGAGAGTACAAGAGGTGAGGGGGAGATAGAATCTGAAGAAGTGGAAGAAGTGCAAGCTCCTCAATTAAGAAGAAGCCAAAGGATAAGACACGGACCACAAAATTGGAAAAATACTAGAGTGTATTACAATGGGATGGCTATGGCTTATCAAGATCACATGGGAACTGATTGTTGATTTTAAGGAGAATAAATTAGAATTAGAAAATATCAAGAACTCAATGAGATTGAAGATGGCTGAGAGAGATTTCTGGAATATTTTTTCTTGTTATTATATCAATTGAGCTCGGCTTACATTGCATATATGTAAGAGAAAAAATTCAAAAACAAGACACAGGAATTTACAATGGTTAAAGGACTAACACCCTTAACTTCCTAAAATGGTTAAACATGCTAAGATCAAGGCCTGGGCGTGTTTCTTCTTTGGGTGAGGAGCATGGAGCTTGCCTTTACCCAATGGCTCCTCATGTGCTTCTTCTTGGTTTTTCAACCCTTTGATCTGCTTAGAATTCAACCAAGAATCCTTCCTTCTAGTTACATCCCAATGTCTAGTTTTGCCACTCATTAAATCATCAGCTCCACTCTTTTCCTTACTTGTTGCATACGGCACTTCTTGTTGAAGAGAACGAGAAGATAGCGTGTGTGGGAAGGCTAGACACAAGGGTGAGCAAACGCAAAGGAGAAGAGATAACTAGCCGTTGGAAAAGAATTGGAGGCAAGGAATCTCGGTTGAAACAAGACCAGGTCAGAAAGTCAAAGGCTGGAGAGAAACCATGCTAAGAACCAGTGAATAATTGCCAGCCCCTAATGCTCAGCCTAAAGGAGCAAACTTGGAAGTCTCCCCAAAGTCTGTTTTGCCATTTTGGGCTAAGTGGAGCTTAGTAATTTACCTTGTGGATATTTCATTGTATTGGTTGTATTTCTCTTTCATTCAGCTCGCCTATATCATGAAAAACACTTAGAAGAAATAAAATCAAGAGATTAAAATCAAACAACTCTTCTTCTTTTCTCTCTCACTTATCTGATCCTTCTCTAATTTCTCTTAATTATTGATTATACTCTCTAAATTCTACATGGTATCAGAGCATTTAAGATCTAAAACAAGTTCTTAAACTCGTTTTTATCATCTAATTCCTTCTAATCCCTTTGAAATTCACTGTTTTCGTTCATAAAATCTCTTCTGTCTTTCAGTTTTATTTACCAGACATTTCTTCGGTAAAAACTATGGAGATGCAAAAGCAGATGATACTACCAGTTGTCTTCAAGGGAAACAACTAGCTCTTGTGGTCAAGGACCACGAAGACAGCCTTGAGAAGTAGAGGGCTCTGGGGATATGTGGAAATCTTGGAAGGAGCTGTTGAAGGAAGTAAAGCTGGTGATGGCGGTACAAAGGAGAGGAAATGGGAGCAAGAGGACCAACAAGTCCTTGCAGCACTTCAGAGCTCTCTTGAGCCATCAATATTGGCTGGTTACTCTTATTGTGAGACAGCCAAGGAGCTGTGGGAAACACTTAAAGGAGTGTATGGAGATATGTCAAATATCTCAAGGATTTTTGAAGTCAAGAAAGCCCTGAATGAACTTCAGCAAGAGGGGAAGGCATTCAAGGATCTGTTTGGAACGTTTAGAGGGCTATGGGCAGAGCTGGAGATGCTTAGGCCGGCAACAAATTATCCCAAAGAGCTGAATGAGAGGAGAGAGCAAGACCAAGTATTTGGATTATTACTCACGCTCAATGATTCATACAAGAGCCTCATTCAGCATATTTTGAGGTTTGACAAACTTCCAACTCTAAATGAAGTATGTCAACAGATTCAAAAAGAAGAGGGAGCTAGATGCTTATTCAAGCCAACAAGTGAGATAGCGCATGTGGCGCAAAGAAACCAAAGCTATGGTGAAAGGAGGAACTTGGAATGTGAACATTGCAAGATGAGAGGGCACACAAAAGAAAAGTGTTGGACCCTTCACCCACATTTGAAGCCAGCAAGGCTGAGAGGAAGTAACCAAGGAGTTGGGCAGGGAACAAGGATTTTTGCTGGAAGTGCAAGTGTAGGAGATGATGGCTTAGTGAGGAAATCGGACCTGGAAGCCCTCATCAAAAGCATCTCCAAACTAGCTGATTCTGGTAAGAGCTACATAGCTTCTAAACTGGGTAAAAAGGTTATTGTAGACTCAGGTGCAAGTCACCACATGATTAGAGATGGAGGTTTATTAGCAAATATAAAACCTCATGGTGGAACTGTTAGGATAGGTAATGGTAAAGAAGTCCCCATAGAAGGAATTGGTGATTTGGAATTGTTTAGAAAAAACACTAAGGCTTTGTTTGTTCCCGAATTCACCACCAATCTGTTGTCGGTTCACAAGGCTACTCAAGACCTGAATTGTAAAGTTATTTTTGGATCTAATGAAGTTCAGTTTCAGGACAATAATACTAAGGAAGTGATTGGAGAAGGAGGAGTTAAAGGTGGGCTGTATGTTTTGAATAAAGAGGAGCAAGATGTAGTGAAGTCTTGTGGTCTGAGTGAAGTTGGTTCAAGATCTTTATGGCACTCACGGCTAGGTCACCCAAGCAACAAGGTGCTCAGCATGATCTTGCCCAATATCACCAAAGACAATAAAGGATGTGAAGCTTGTGTGTTAGGCAAGCAATGTAGGAGTAGTTTTCCGGATTCCACAACTAAGTATGCTAAGTGCTTTGAGCTGATTCACTCTGATGTATGGACAGCTCCATGTATCTCCAAAGATCAATATAAGTATTTTGTCTCTTTTATTGATGAAAAGTCCAAGTATACGTGGGTGACACTCCTGAGCTCCAAAAGCCAAGTATTTGAATCCTTTGTCAAATTCTACAAGTATGTCGAAATACAATTTGAAACCAAGATCAAAATTCTAAGAAGTGATAATGGGGGAGAATACCTGAGTAATCAGTTCAAGAATTTTGTGGAAGAAAATGGAATAGTGCACCAAACCTCATGTGCTTATACTCCTCAGCAAAACGGAGTATCGGAAAGGAAGAATAGGCATTTGTTGGAGGTAGCTAGAAGCATGCTGTTTGATCGGAAAGTTCCAAAAACCTTTTGGGGAGATGCCATAATGACAGCTTGTTATGTCATAAACCAGTTACCAACACCAAACCTAGACAACAAGTCCCCATATGAGGTGCTTAATGGAGTAAAGCCTAACATCAATCATCTTCGAGTATTTGGAAGTAAGTGTTATGTGCTTATCCCCGAGTCACAAAGAAGCAAGCTGGAGCCTAAAAGTATGAGATGTGTCTTTGTGGGATACTCAAGTACCCAAAAGGAGTATAAGTGTTATAATCCAGAAACTAACAGGATTCATGTGTCAAGAGAAGTCCAATTTGAAGAGGAGAATGGATATTTTCAAAGTGAGAGTTGGAAAGACCTTGAGGAGATTGTTAGCTCAAGTCTGGATAGGGCACAAGTACTAAGGAGCATTTTAGTGAGTGAAGATGAACAAAGAGGAGGCACAGATGACTTGGAAACTTCTTCTAATAGGAGGGAAGATGAAGTAGAAGAAGGCAGAAATGAGTCTCAAAGCTCCGAGGAAAGTGATTCAGCACTCGGAAAATCAAATGGTACTAACAACCAACCAGAAGGAGAAGACTTAACCATAGACCCTGAGGAAGGTCTGATGCATGAGGAGGGTGAAGAAACCCAAGCACCAGAACCTATCTTAAGAAGGAGTCAGAGGAGAAAATTTGATCCGGAAAATTGGAAAAATACAAGGGTTTACTTCAATGGTCTATCTATGGTTCAACAAGACAACACAAGGACTGAGGCGTTGTTTAGTGTGAGTGGGGGATGTTCTGGGCGTACGGCAGGCTTTGACCCTGATCCTATAGGCGACAACATCTCTCCCTCATCTACTAAGCAACACAACTCACAAGAAGAAAATCTAGCTGTTACAACCATAAGGTATCCCATTGAAGCCTATTATTCTACAATTCATTTACCGGATAAGGATCAAGCATTTTTCAGTGCAATTGATGAGCAAGTACCAACAACCTATGAAGAAGCTTGTAAAAGCAAAGTGTGGGTTGAGGCAATGGAAGAAGAAATTGCCTCAATGATCAGAAATAATACTTGGAGCATGATGGAGTTGCCTAAGGGAAAGAAAACCGTGGGCTGTAGATGGGTCTATACTATTAAGTACAAGAGCACAGGAGAGATAGAGAGGTACAAAGCTCGGCTGGTGGCTAAGGGGTATACACAAGTCTACGGGGAAGACTACACCGAGACATTTGCACCGGTTGCCAAACTTCACTCAGTCCGAGTTCTCTTGTCAATTGCCATAAATCTCTCATGGGGCTGTGGCAAATGGACGTAAAAATGCATTCTTGCAAGGAGACTTAGAAGAAGAAGTTTACATGGCAGCTCCTCAAGGATATGACCAGAAGCAAGGCCAAGTGTGTAAACTAAGAAAGGCAATTTATGGTCTCAAGCAGTCCCCAAGAGCTTGGTACCAAAGATTAAGTGGCTGCCTTGATGAGGAGAAGTTTACAAAATCAGAAGCTGATCACTCTCTATTCACCAAACGAGGAGAGAAAAGGATCGTAGTGATTTTGATTTATGTTGATGACATTATAATCACTGGTGATGATGCAGAGGGCATTCTAAGGACCAAGGAACTCTTGAAAAAATCATTTGACATAAAGGATTTAGGGGAGCTGAAATATTTCCTTGGGATTGAAATGAAGAGATCGGAGGAAGGGATGTTTATCTCTCAAAGGAAGTATGCTCTGGATCTCTTAACCGAGACTGGAAAGCTTGGAAGTAGGCCTGCCAAGACTCCTATTGAAGACGGGTACCAAGATGTACCTGAGGGGGAGCTATGGGGTGATGTGAAACAATACCAAAGACTAGTGGGAAAATTAATCTACTTGACTATCACCCGTCCGGACATTAGTTTTGCAGTGAATCGCGTGAGTCAACATATGCAAGCTCCGAGAGTGCATCATTGGAATATGGTAGAAAGAATACTGAGGTATCTCAAAGGGAGTCCCGGGAAGGGAGTGTGGCTTAAGTGTTGTGGAAACACCGAGCTGGTAGGCTACTGTGATGCAGACTGGGGAGGTGATAAAATGAATAGAAAGTCCACTACTGGATATTGTACATTCATTGGAGGTAATCTAGTGACTTGGAGAAGTAAGAAACAAAAGGTAACAGCCTTATCAAGTGCAGAGGCTTAGTACCGGGCAATGAAAGAAGTAACAAAAGATCTGATCTGGTTGAAAGCTTTGCTTGGAGATCTGGGAATACATGAGAGTAAACCAACAACTCTCTATTGTGATAACCAAGCAGCCATACACATTGCTTCTAATCCAGTTTTTCATGAGCGAACAAAACACATCGAGATAGACTGCCATTTTGTTCGAGAAAAAATTCAAGGAGGAGTTGTGATTCCAAGATTCATCAAGAGTGAAGAACAAGTGGCAGATATCTTCACCAAGGCAACCACATCGCTAGTCAGCAACTATATACAGTCCAAGGTTGGCTTAATAGATCCCTACCAGCCAGCCTTGAGGGGGAGTGTTGAAGAAAACGAGAAGATAGCGTGTGTGGGAAGGCTAGACACAAGGGTGAGCAAACGCAAAGGAGAAGAGATAACTAGCCGTTGGAAAGGAATTGGAGGCAAGGAATCTCGGTTGAAACAAGACCAGGTCAGAAAGTCAAAGGCTGGAGAGAAACCATGCTAAGTGTAAGAATTAGAGAGATTATGCGGAATATAAGAGATTAAACATGAGAGAATAATATAAATGACATGGAGAATATGCAAGTATGAACTAAGAGAATAAGCATGTAAATGAGACTAAGGAGAATAAAATGAGAGAGATTTCGTGGAGAATGAGAGAATGGGACCCCAAAGGGTCTAGCATTTCATCGATAATGAGGCATTACATTTATAGAGAAAAATCTAGGGTTTTCTCTAAGTAAATTCAAAATGCAACAACCAATAGAAATGCTTTAATTCAAACTAGCCAATAAGGGCTTAGTCTTGGAGGCTCCTTTTGACCATGTGGATAAGATTGCCAGCCTTGCTCCAGCCCTCCTTGCTTTGACCGGTTGGATAAGGTTGCATTGGGACACTCCTTTGGCTAGATTCATTGCCAGCTATCCATGTCCTTTTGCACCCGAGTTTTGCACGATCCCCAAATCCTGAAAATACTTTATCCCGAGTTTTGCACATTCTTGTTTCTTCATTTTACGATGTTTGGAGACATTTTGGAGAATCCCGGATTTTGCACGATCCGTACAATTCGTACAGTCCGTACAAGTCCGTACAAAATCCGTACGGTCGGGATGGTTTGGTCTTGCAAGGCCTGGCTGGTCTTCTTGATCAATACTCCCCCTCAAACTTAGCCATAGTGAACTTGAGAATGGAGGCTAAGTTTGGAGTGACCCGTGAGTGCCACCTCATTAAAAACCTTATAAGGAAAACCCTTTTGGGACAAAACCTTATAAGGGAAAAAGAGTATGGCCTTCACGGATCTAGGGGACCTTTGACCAAGGACATGAAAAGGTCTTGTAACCTTTGTGAAGAATGTCGCAACTTAATCTTCACTTGTTGTAGTCTTGCAAGGATTTGTTGATTTCATTCTTTGGTAATCACTTTGGTCTTCCTCTTGGGTTCACCACGCTTGAGTCTTAGCTCTCGGGTCATCCTTCTTGGGTTCACCATTTGTGGATTCCAAATCTTGATCAATGCTTTGAATGCTCCCCCTCACGATCGGCTTGAGAATAAGGAAAGACGATCTTTTGGGTTTGAAGTCCTTTATGCACATTGCTCCTTGCAAGAAAAATTGACAAAATGTATCAATTTACTCCAATTTTAATGGTAGAAATGATCACACTTTGCATAGAGAATTTAAATGGAGAGAGAGGATAGAAACAACCTAATTCCTTTGGATATTGGTTTCTTCCTCTTTGTTGATTTATTGGGTTGGGGAGCACCACTTGTGTATGCTCTGATTTTATCTCCTTATTTTCCTCACTTCCGAAAGATAAACCAACCTTAAGGTGAGTATGATCCATACAACTTGGTTTTCTTCATGGTGATGGAGATGCCTTAGCTTCGTTTCCAACTCACATGCCTCTTTGCTTTGTCTCAACCATTGCCCTTGTCTTTGCGAGCTTGTCTTTGCAAGCTTGTCTTTGCAAGTGACCCGGTTTTGATCTTTAGTAAAGTGGCCCGTCTTCTAGTGGGACAATTTGTCTCCTATGATGCGGTCCCTCTATCAACTCGTCCACAAGTGAGCACGAACCTACAACTTGTTTCCAACGGTGTGGCCCCTCTATCAACTTGTCCACGAGTGAGCACGAACCTTCAACATCTTTTAGTGCGGTGCGGTCTAGTCTCAACTCGGCTTGGTTTGCTTAAAGATTCTTGCCTTCTTTTCGGTTCTTTCTCCCCCTCAAGCTTGGTTGGAGGGACTCCGAAAAGCAAGCTTGAAAAACGTAAAAGATGAACACTTCAAACCGGTACCAAATGAACACTAACTCCCACAGCTTCCTTGTGTCACCAATCATACTTCTTTACTTCATTTAATCTTCATTTGGCCTCTTCATTATCTAATACTTCCCCGTTAGAATATTCACGCTTTCCTCCTCTAAACCTTCATCATGAGATTTAAAATTTTAAAGTACTCAACGTGAGGGATAAGGAAGTTTAGATGAAAGATAGATTGCACATAAGAGAAACTAAAGAAACAAGATTAAAAAATAATTGGTACACTAAGTATATTGGAAAATATTAGTGTTTAGAGAGTAGCCCTTTATGCTAAACCGGTTAGGATAGTGACTTGTTGTTGAACCATTGTTTTGATTGGTCGATCTTCTTGAGATTTGACCTCTTCTTCCACCACTCACATTCTTCCATTCCTAAGAAAAACAAAGGTTAGTGGTTGGGATTTTTCTCTTCATGGCTCTTCACCACAAAGGACTTTACTCTCATTTGAGAGATTGGATTCTAGCGATGGTCTTTGGAATTATCCACTTGTTTTAACAAGAATGGAAAACTTTAAACCAAAGCCTATCCTTTTGAGAAAATAAAACCGGATGAATCAATGTCATTAATTGTTTTTCATTCATAAGAAAGAAAACTGACTAAGATTCATCCCTTTTTTTTTTTTTTTTGAAAATTTTTACTAAGGACTTAGTAAATACTAGAGGTCCAATGTTTTTGAAAACTTGGATTTAAAGAACTTGGATTCATCATGCCTTCTTGATTTAACTTCTATGAGTAAATCAGGCCATGGTTCACTTCTTTAATCCCAAAAGAGTTTGGATTCATCATGCCTTCTTGACTTTAACTCCAATGAGTAAATCAGGTCATGGTTCACCTCTTTTAACACAAAAGAATTTGGATCCATCATGCCTTCTCAATTTTAACTCCAACGAGCCAAAATAGGTCATGGTTCACTTCTTTTGGTTTCTAAGGGTTTGGATTCACTCAAGGTTCTCTAGCATTCGAGTTTCAACGAGGCTCTCATCCAACTTTGGATTTGGATCCATCTCGGTTCCCTAGCTTCGGATTCAACAAGGTTCACTACCCCTTTTTTTTTCTTTTCTTAAATAGAACAACCAAGGATTCCTTAAAACACTCTTCCCAAACAAACAAGTACAGAAGAGATTGGAATCCAATAAGAATTTTTAAGAAAAATTGAAAAAAAAATAACCTAGGACTCAAACATGTTTGGAAGTAGTCCAAGATTTTCTACCAAAGGATTTGGATTCATCAAGGTTCTCTAGCTTTTGGATTCAACGAGGTTCTCTTCCTTTGGTAATTTGAAAACAAAGAGATTTGGATTCATCAAGGCTTTGTGCTTATGCTCATAATAACATAGCTTTACCAAGGTTCTCTTCTCTTTTCAAGACGGGACTTGGATTCAACATGGCTTTATGCTTATGCTCATGGGGGCATAGCTTTACCAAAGTTCTCTTCCCTTAAAAATGGGACTTGGATTCAACATGGCTTTATGCTTATGCTTATGGAAACATAGCTTTACCAAAGTTTTCTTCCCATAAAACAATGGGAATTGGATTCAACATGGCTTTATGCTTATGCTTATGGAAACATAGCTTTACCAAAGTTCTCTTCCCACAAAACAAGGATTATGATTCATCAAAGTTTTATACTTAAACTCATAAGAGCAAAGTTTTACCAAGGTTCTCTACCTTTAAAACACGGATACAACATGATTAAATATGCTTAAATCCATAAGAATCAAATAATTTTAATCATGGTTCACTAATTGAAATTGCTTCAAACCACTAAAAAAACTCAAAAACATAAAATACGATGGAGTTACATATTTCTTCATTCCATAAGAAAGAAAAATACAATCCAAGGTTTTAACTTTGTAAAAATTGTGGTTTGAGCTTTAAAATCGAGAAATGACTTGGAGATGAAAATGGGGCTTAAAAAGGAATAGATTATAGAATGAGGCACCAGCAAATCATGGTTCTAAGTGTATTCATTTCCAAAAAATGGAAGCACTAGACGAGTCCATGAATAAGCAATTAAGGCAGCCTTTAATCTCCCTTTTTATGTAGTTTTTCACTACAGCCCCCCATTTATTTCTCTTCATTGTCACTAGAAACACTAAGTTAGCAACTTTCACAACTCAAGAACCAATGGTTTTGAGGAATAACTCTCAGAGTGAAAGAGGCTAACAAAGTGTATGAAAATAAAAGAATAAGAAGAAAGAGATTAAGGACGCATTTAAGGACCTTAATGCTCTGATACCATGTAAGAATTAGAGAGATTATGCGGAATATAAGAGATTAAACATGAGAGAATAATGTAAATGACATGGAGAATATGCAAGTATGAACTAAGAGAATAAGCATGTAAATGAGACTAAGGAGAATAAAATGAGAGAGATTTCGTGGAGAATGAGAGAATGGGACCCCAAAGGGTCTAGCATTTCATTGATAATGAGGCATTACATTTATAGAGAAAAATCTAGGGTTTTCTCTATGTAAATTCAAAATGCAACAACCAATAGAAATGCTTTAATTCAAACTAGCCAATAAGGGCTTAGTCTTGGAGGCTCCTTTTGACCATGTGGATAAGATTGCCAGCCTTGCTCCAGCCCTCCTTGCTTTGACCGGTTGGATAAGGTTGCATTGGGACACTCCTTTGGCTAGATTCATTGCCAGCTATCCATGTCCTTTTGCACCCGAGTTTTGCACGATCCCCAAATCCTGAAAATACTTTATCCCGAGTTTTGCACATTCTTGTTTCTTCATTTTAGGATGTTTGGAGACATTTTGGGGAATCCCGGATTTTGCACGGTCCGTACAATTCGTACAGTCCGTACAAGTCCGTACAAAATCCGTACGGTCGGGATGGTTTGGTCTTGCAAGGCCTGGCTGGTCTTCTTGATCAATACTAAGAACTAGTGAATAATTGCCAGCCCCTAATGCTCAGCCTAAAGGAGCAAAGTCTGTTTTGCCATTTTGGGCTAAGTGGAGCTTAGTAATTTACCTTGTGGATATTTCATTGTATTGGTTGTATTTCTCTTTCATTCAGCTCGCCTATATCATGAAAAACACTTAGAAGAAATAAAATCAAGAGATTAAAATCAAACAACTCTTCTTCTTTTCTCTCTCACTTATCTGATCTTTCTCTAATTTCTCTTAATTATTGATTATACTCTCTAAATTCTACACTTCTCCCTTAGTCTTAGAGCATTCGCCAAGTTCCCAGATACTTGCTATGCACTCCAGCTCCTTGCCTTTGTTATTATGTGAACTCGCATTGCTACGTCCCATGTATGCCTTCTCATCCATATTCTCAACACTCCCCCTCAAGATAGGCTGGTAGGGATCCTTTAAGCCTATCTTGTCATGGATGTACTCACATATATTTAGGGAAGTAGCCTTTGTGAAGATGTCTGCCACCTGGTCTCCACTCTTCACAAACTTAGGGATTATTACCCCATCTTGAATCTTGCCCCGGATGAAGTGAAAATTCACTTCAATGTGTTTCGTTCTCTCATGAAACACTGGATTTGAAGCTATGTGTATTGTAGCTTGGTTATCGCAATAAAGGGTCATTGGTTTGGTTTCTTGAATACCCAAATCCTTGAGAAGAGCCTTCAACCATATCATCTCCTTTGTGACTTCCTTCATTTCTCTATACTCAGCCTCAGCACTTGACAATGCAATTACCTTCTGTTTTTTACTCCTCCAAGTAACAAGATTTCCTCCTACAAATGTGCAATACCCAGTTGTAGATTTTCTATCTTGTTTGTCTCCAGCATAGTCTGAATCACAATAGGCTTCCAATTCAGTATTTTCATTGCGACTCAACCATATTCCCTTTCCAGGGTTCCCCTTGAGATACCTAAGTATTCTCTCCACCATGCCCCAATGGTGTGCTTTCGGAGCTTGCATGTGCTGGCTCACCCTATTCACGGCAAAGCATATATCCGGCCGAGTTATAGTTAAGTAGATTAGTTTTCCAACTAACCTTTGATATTGCTTGACATCAGGCCACATTTCCTCCTTACTCACATATTGATAGCCTTCTTCAATGGGAGTTTTTGCTGGCTTCGACCCTAACTTGCCGGTTTCCTTTAGTAAGTCAATCACATACTTCCTTTGTGATATAAACATCCCATTTGGCTCTCTGATCATCTCAATGCCCAAGAAATACCTCAGCTCTCCCAAATCTTTTATATCAAACGTGGAGCTCAGAATTACCTTGGTCCTTTTAACTCCTTCAACATCATTTCCGGTGATGATGATATCATCTACATAGATAAGAACAGCCACTAGCCCCTCTTTACTCCTCTTGGTGAATAGAGTATGATCAGCTTCCGACTTCACAAATTCCTTCTCCAACAAGCATCTGCTCAGTCTTTGGTACCAGGCCCTCGGGGATTGTTTCAAACCATAAATAGCTTTCTTCAATTCACAGACCTGATTTGTACCTGTACCATATCCTTGTGGAAGAGCCATAAAGACTTCCTCTTCTAGGTCTCCTTGTAAAAAGGCATTTTTTACATCCATTTGCCATAACTCCCATGACAAGTTAACCGCAATGGATAGGAGAACCCTTACCGAATGCAATTTTGCCACCGGAGCAAAAGTTTCTGTATAATCTTCTCCATAGACTTGTGTGTATCCCTTTGCCACTAGTCTCACTTTGTATCTCTCGACTTCACCATTGCTTTTATACTTGATAGTATAAACCCATCTACATCCCACTAGCTTCTTCCCTCTTGGCAGCTCAGTCAAATTCCATGTATTGTTTCTCACCATATAACTGATCTCTTCTTCCATGGCTTTAACCCATATCTCATCTCTACATGCTTCCTCATATGATGCTGGGACTTGATGTTCATCAATCTTGGTGAGGTAAGCTTGCTGCTCAGCACCTAAATAGGACACTGAACTATATGCTTCAATAGGATATTTTATGTCACTTACGGTTAATTTTCTTCTCTTTGAAGTACATGATCTACTTGGTAAGGGAGGGATGCTGTCGCCTATAGGTTCAGAATCAAAGTCTGCCGTACGCCCAGAACATCCCTCACCTACGGTAGACTTCACCTCAGATCCTATATGCTCTTGTTGAACCGTAGCTAATCCATTGTAATACACCCTAGTGTTTTTCCAATTTTCCGGGCCATGCCTTATCCGTTGGCTTCTTCTTAGAGGGGGTTCTTGAGTTACCTCAACTTCTTCAGACTCCCCCTCACCACTTGCAAGTTCTGATTCTTCAACCAGTTCGGAATCCCTTGGTAGTGAGCTTGTATCGGATGAGAGTTGCTCATTGTCTTCTTCTTCCTCTTCACCTCCTTGCTCATTCTGAGATATCCCTTGCTCATCATTACCTCCATTCGAACCATTTGTTAGATTTTAGAGATTATAAATGAGAGCTTTTGAGATAAACTAGAAGAAACACCATAGTAGAATATTAGAGAAGAATTTCTTATTGATCTTTGTGAGATACATAGCATATTTATAGGAGAATTACAAGGGAACCTAGGTTTAACTTTAATTTGAACCAGCCAATAGGAGTGTAGTCTTTGGGCGTCCTTGACCATGCCAGCCTGTTTCCAGCCCCTTCCTTGACCAAATGGATAAGAAGGAAGACCAAGGACAAGGTGCCAATGCACCTGGACACTCAAGTGGCTTGGTGCATGGTCCAAACGTTTCCAAACTTCTAGAAGACTCTCGAAGGCTTCCTCAAATGTTCCGGAGGCTCGCTAAGGTTGTACGGTCTTGTACGGCCTTGTACGGATCCGTACGGACTTGTACGGACACCCAAATCCAACCATCTTCCCTAAGCTCCCTTGATGATAAGCTTGATTAATACCATTGACATCTTCCAAGATGCTTCTTAGCACTCGCTCTCTGTTTATGCCCGAGCTCACAATGTCATCTAAATCCTCCCATTTTTTTTCTTCAAAATACCCACAATTCTCATCAAAACGCACCTCTCTTGACACATATATCCTATTAGTTTCTGGATGGAAACACTTGTATCCCTTCTGAGTGCTTGAGTATCCCACAAAAATACATTTGATGCTTTTTGGCTCAAGTTTACTCCTTAGTGCATCAGGGGTAAAGACATAGCATTTACACCCGAAAACTCTTAGGTGATCAATGCTTGGCTTTACTCCATTCAAAATTTCAAATGGAGACTTGTGGCTCAGACTTTCTGTGGGTAAACGATTAATCACATAGCAAGCCACCATCACAGCATCTCCCCAAAAACTCTTAGGCATGCCTCTATCAAACATCATACTTCTAGCCACCTCCAGCAAATGTCTATTCTTTCTCTCGGAAACTCCATTCAGCTGAGGTGTGTATGCACAAGAAGTCTGGTGAATTATCCCATTGTCATCCAGCAACTTCTTGAATCTATTACTCATATACTCTCTGTTGAATTTGCGGAATAGAAGATTAGAGAGTTTGAGAGTGCTTGAAAGAGAAACAATAGAATGAAAGATAAAGAGAAGTTTCCATTAGAATTGAGTGAGTGTTACAAAGGGTGTACAACATGTATATATAGAGGAGAGCCATGAAATTAGGAGGTGAAGAAGGGTTTTACAACATTCAATTTCCCTCCAATCTCTTATTTGAAATTCAAACACATCTCCTTCCTTTTCACACTTCCCGAGACACCCACTTGTGCACCCAAAGTCTTCACCCTTCTAGAAGACTTCTTAATGGGCTTGCATATGTTGAATAAGGCCTCTTCTCTTCTTTGGGTCTTAAGCTAATGTATTCTCTCATTATTCAACACTCCCCCTCAAGCTTAACCGTAGAGAAACCAAAGGTTAAGGTTGGAACCATGATGACCCACCTCATTAAAAACCTTAGTATGGAAAACCTCATGGGACAAATCCATACTAAGGGAAAAAGAGTGTGGACTCCATGGCTAAGGAAATCACGGCCGAGACATATCTATGAGTCCAAGCTTTGAATGGATGAACTCGCACACTTTTAAACTCGCTGCCTTGGTAAAAATGTCTGCCAATTGTTCTGAACTCCTTGTAAAGCATGGAAGAATGACCCTTTTCTCCACCATCTCTCGCACCTTGTGACAATCCACTTCAATATGCTTTGTCCTCTCATGGAACACTGAGTTGGACGCAATGTGAATAGCAGCTTGGTTGTCACAATGCATTGTGATTGGATCTGCCGATTCAATGCCCAAATCCTTGAGAAGAGCTTTCAGCCATGTTAGCTCATTTGTGAGCTTCCTCATTGCTCTATACTCAGCTTTAGCACTTGAACATGACACAACCTTTTGTTTCTTGCTCTTCCAAGTGACCAGGTTACCTCCAATGAATGTGCAATACCCAGTGGTGGATCTTCTATCCGTTTTGTCTCCAGCCCAGTCAGCATCACAATAACCCACAATTTCTATGCTTTTGTTGCAACCCATCCAAATGCCTTGACCTGGAGCTCCTTTGAGATATTTGAGGATCCGATCCACCATGTTCCAATGATGCACTTTTGGAGCTTGCATATGTTGGCTCACCTGGTTCACAGCAAAACACAAATCAGGACGAGTTATGGTAAGATAAATCAACTTACCAACCATTCTCCGATATTGCTTGACATCTTCAAAAGGTTTATATTCAAGCTCCCCCTCTCGTATGACTTTGTATCCTTCTTCTAAGGGAGTCTTTGCTGGTTTGGCTCCTAGCTTTCCTGCCCCAGCCAATAGATCAAGAGTGTACTTCCTTTGGGATAAGAAGAGTCCTTCATTGGACCTATAGACTTCAATCCCTAGAAAATATTTCAACTCTCCAAGATCTTTAATATCAAATACAGATTTTAAATATGCTTTTGTATCTTTAATACCTACCTTGTCATTCCCAGAGATGATAATATCATCCACATAAATGAGAATGACTACAATACCTTCTTGGCTTTGCAAGGTGAAAAGTGTATGATCTGCCTCGGACTTCTTGAAGCCTTTACTCTTGAGTGTTGTACTCAACTTGTGGTACCATGCTCGAGGAGATTGCTTCAGTCCATAGATTGCTTTCTTGAGTCTCAACACCTTTCCTGGTGCAATTGAGTCCTCCAAGCCTGGTGGTGGAGTCATGTAGACTTCATCCTCTAGTTCCCCTTGCAAGAATGCATTCTTGACGTCCATCTGCCAAAGATCCCATTTCAAGTTAGTAGCTAAGGATAAAATAACTCTTACCGTATGAAGTTTTGCCACAAGTGCAAATGTGTCAAGGTAGTCCTCTCCATAGGTTTGAGTGAATCCTCTAGCCACCAGCCTAGCCTTGTAACGCTCTATTTCTCCATCACTTCTATACTTGATAGTGAAGATCCATCTAGAGCTTACGGCCTTTTTCCCTTTTGGCAGTTCAGCTTCATCCCAAGTGTGGTTAATTTCCATAGCTTTCTTTTCTTCACCAATAGCATCTCTCCATACTTTAAGCTCCTTGGCTTCTTCATAGGTTGTTGGAATCTCATCTTCATCCAACTTGCCCATGTAGGCTTGATGTTCCACTGGGAAATGAGCTAGAGTGCAAACAGCTTGAATGGGATGAGCAACTGCCTTGTTGTTGTAGTACACTCGGGTTTGCTTCCAATGTTCTGGTCCAAACCTTTGTCTTGTACTTCTCCTTAAACCCCCTTCTTGATATTGAACTTGAGGTTCTGGCCCTTCAAAGTCAGAATCTGAGGTTTGAGCTTCTTCTTGACTTTCCGAACTCTCTTCACTTTGATCATGAACCGCTTCATTGCGAACTTCTGATTCATTTTGATCATGAATTGTTGAGTCTTGTTGAGCCACTACTGGATCCTCTTGTTTATTGCCTCCCTCAGGATCAAAGGGTATAGTTTCTTCATTTGATTGAGATGTGCTTGTACTAGCTTCTGGCTGATGTAATCCAAGGTTCTCCAAGATTTTTCTCAAATTGCTAGCTCGGTCTGATGATGAGGATGATAGATTCTCCAATTCTTTCCAGTTCTTCTCATCATAGAACCCTTTCGTTTCAACAAACTTCACGTCCCTTGAGACTAGAATCTTCCTTGTTTCCGGAACAAAGCATTTGTAACCTTTTTGTGTTGTGGAGTATCCAATGAACATGCTCTTCACACTTTTAGCTTCCAACTTGTTTCTTTGTTCTCCTGGGATTAATACAAAACAAACACACCCAAACACACGTAAGTGGTTAATGGCGGGTTTAGAGTTGTTTAATACCTCAAATGGAGAGTGATCATCCAAAATTTTTGTTGGCATTCGGTTGATCAAATAGCATGCTGAAACCACAGCATCTCCCCAAAATCTCTTGGGAACACTTGTGTGGAACATCATAGACCGGGCCACTTCCATTAAGTGCCTATTCTTTCTTTCAGCAACTCCATTTTGCTGAGGAGTGTATGGGCAGCTGGTTTGATGGACTATCCCATGGTTTGCTAAGTGTTGTTTGAAGGCATGGCTTGTGTACTCTCCACCATTATCTGATCTAAAAATTTTAATCTTGGCATTATAATGGTTAGTCACATATGCTTGAAATTTTCTAAATGCTTCTAGAACTCTATCTTTGGATGGAAGAAGTGTTAGCCATGTATATTTTGATTTTTCATCTATAAAGGTGACAAAGTATTTATGATGTTCTCTAGATTCACATGGTGAGGTCCAAACATCAGAATGAATTAAATCAAAACACTTTTCATAGATAGTTGGAGACTTGGAAAACACAGATTTACAATGTTTGCCAAGTATACAAGCTTCACATTCATCATTTTTGAAAGAAATCCTAGGCAACAATAGTTCTAATGCTCTAGAGTGCGGATGACCTAGCCTTGCATGCCAAATTGAACTACTAACATTAGAAACATTCAAACTAAAACTACAAAATAAATTGGAGTCCGGCTTGTTATTTTCAAGAACATACAACTCCTCCTTTGCTACTCCTTTTCCGAGTAGTTTCATGGTCTCAATATCCTGAAAGTGTACATCATTAGGGCCAAATATAGCATAACAATTCAAATCAGATGTAACTTTCTTTACGGATAACAAATTTGAAGTAAACTTAGGCATGTAGAAAGCGTTTGAATCTTTTCCAAATAACCTAAGATTTCCTACTCCATCAATTGGAATACTATCTCCATTTGCTATAATGACATTACCTACAGCCGGTTTTATGTTATTCATTAGATGTGCATCACTTATCATATGATGTGATGCACCAGAATCTACAATCAAAGGCTTTGAAATGTTTTGAGCATGAAGAGAGTTTCCAGAAACCATACCAGACCTACCAGCCTCTTTCAAGGCTTTGATGAGAGCTTCCAAATCTGATTTCCTCACAAATTCAGATTCTTGTTGATATGGCACCAAAGCTCTCATTTCTCCTTCTTCAGCCCTCTTGGATGTCCCAGCCTGATTCCCAGCCACTTCTTGGGAGACATTAGCTCTTGGTTCCTTCCACCAGCTTGGTTTTAGATGAGGATGGAGCTTCCAGCATTTTTCCTTTGTGTGCTCCTCTTTCTTGCAATGCTCACAAATTGCATTTGATCCCACTTTCTTGTTCTGGTTTGATCCCAACGGTTTGTAAAATCCTTTGTTGGCGTCTCCCAGCTCTACTTTGTTAGCCATAACCAGCTCGCCCTTTCCCCCAAATAGACCATGAGATCCTTGCTCCTTTTGTATCTTGGAGCATACTTCATCTAGGCTGGGGAGATTGTCTGCCCTAAGGAGGTGCTTAATGAGATCCTTGTAAGTTGGATTTAAGGTCAATAGCAGACCAAAGACCTTGTCTTGTTCGCGCCTCTCATTTAACATCAAAGGATCAATCGTGCTTGGCCTTAACATTTCTAGTTCAACCCAGAATGATCTGAATTTGCCAAAGTGCTTTGTAAACTCCAAATCTTCTTGGCTTAGATCATTGATAGCCTTCTTGACTTCATAGATTCTGCTCAAGTTTGAAGTATTCTCATACACGGTTTGAAGAGTATCCCACAATTCCTTTGCATTTTCACAGTAGGAGTAGGCTTCAAGGATGGATGCTTCAAGAGAGTTCTGGATGATTCCGAGCACCATTTGGTCCTCTTGGAACCACTTATCTTCATAATTACCGATGGCTTCTTCTCCATCTTTTGGATCTTGGCCTTTCAAGACATGGCTCCAAAGCCCACGACCACATAGGGCTGTTCTTATCATTATTGACCACAGCAAATAGTTGACACCCTTCAAGATGACTGGAATAACAATTGGTTTAGAATTTTCCATGGTGTTTCAAGATTTATTCACCGGATAATTCTATTAACCAGAGGATTAAGAGATTTTCTCAAGAAAATATTAGAGAAGCTTCAAGAAATACACTTTTCCAGCCTTTTCACAACTCAAGAGTCAATGACTTTGAGGACTAAGTCTCAGAGTGAAAAAGGATTGACAAAGAGTATTCCCAGAATTTTAGAGTGAAAAAGAAAATTTTAGAGAACCTTCAAGAAATACACTTTTTCAGCCTTTTCACAACTCAAGAGTCAATGACTTTGAGGACTAAGTCTCAGAGTGAAAAAGGATTGACAAAGAGTATTCCCAGAATTTTAAAGGAAGAGATTTGAAAATGGGATAACAAGAGCTTGATTTAGTTAAGAACCTTGCTCTGATACCATGTTGAATTTGCGGAATAGAAGATTAGAGAGTTTGAGAGTGCTTGAAAGAGAAACAATAGAATGAGAGATAAAGAGAAGTTTCCATTAGAATTGAGTGAGTGTTACAAAGGGTGTACAACATGTATATATAGAGGAGAGCCATGAAATTAGGAGGTGAAGAAGGGTTTTACAACATTTAATTTCCCTCCAATCTCTTATTTGAAATTCAAACACATCTCCTTCCTTTTCACACTTCCCGAGACACCCACTTGTGCACCCAAAGTCTTCACCCTTCTAGAAGACTTCTTAATGGGCTTGCATATGTTGAATAAGGCCTCTTCTCTTCTTTGGGTCTTAAGCTAATGTATTCTCTCATTATTCAACACTCTCCACCATTATCACTCCTAAGGATCTTGATCTTTGTACCAAACTGATTCAGTGTATAATTGTAGAATTTTTGAAATGATTCAAATACTTGATCCTTATAGCTCATTAGAGTTACCCAAGTGTACTTTGACCTTTGATCAATGAAAGACACGAAATACTTATATTGATCTTTTGAAGTACAGGGGGCTGACCACACATCAGAATGTATCAACTCAAAACACTTCTCATACACAGTAGTAGATTCCGGAAACACTTTCCTACAATGCTTCCCTAAGACACATGCTTCACACTCCTTATTAGGTAAGGTGAGGTTGGGCAGGACCATGCTAAGCACCTTGTGACTTGGATGACCAAGGCGTGAGTGCCATAAAGGGCTTGAACCAACCAGACTAACCGCAAATGACTCCATCACTCCATCTTCTTTATTCAGCAAATACAAACCACCTTCCACATTCCCTACTCCGATTACTTCCTTAGTCTCATTATCCTGAAACTCAACATCATTAGATCCAAAAATAACTTTGCAATCTAGATCCTTAGTTGCTTTATATACCGAGAGTAAGTTAGATGTAAATTCCGGAATGTATAAGGCCTTAGTATTTTTCCTAAACACTTTTAGGTCTCCAATTCCTTCTATTTGAACCTCTTTTCCATTTGCAACTTTAACATTTCCTTCACAAGGCTTAATATTTGTTAACAGCTTGGCATTACAAATCATGTTATGACTTGCTCCAGAATCTATTATCACCTTCTCCCTAGCTTTAGAGGTAAAGAAAACCTTACCAGACTCAGCTAGCTTAGCAATACTCTTGATGAGAGCTTCCAGGTCGCTTTTCCTCACCAAGTTGTCATTTTCCACGTTTGCTACTCCAGCAAAGTTCCTTGGTCCTGTTCCCTCCTCTCATTCAATTCCTTGGGGTCATTTTTTACTGGCCTGAGCATCTCAAGCTCAGCCCATAAGCCTCTAAATACCCCAAATAGATCCTTGAATGCCTTTCCATCTTGCTGAAGGTCATTCAACGCTTTCTTCACCTCAAAAATCCTAGAAATGTTTGAGATGTCTCCATACACTCCTTTGAGTGTGTCCCACAGCTCCTTGGCTGTCTCATAGTAGGAGTAAGCAGCGAGTATTGATGGCTCTAGAGAGCTCTGGAGCACTGCAAGAACTTGTTGGTCTTCTTGCTCCCACTTCTGCCCCTTCACAACGCCATCACCCGCTGCTCCTTCTCCAGCTACCTCCTCTGGAGTTTCCACATAACTCCATAGACCTCTGCTTCTTAGAGCAGTTCTTGTAGTCCTTGACCACAGCAAGTAGTTGCTCCCTTTGAAGACAACATGCAGTACAAGTTGTTTCTACATCTCCATAGGTTTTCTTTCTTATCTTCAACAACCAGCTTGAGAATATGGAGAGAAATAAGGGAACAAGAAAAAATCTGAGAGAGAAACTTTTAGATGAGAAAGAAACAGTTTAGAAGATTTTCAAGGATCTCTAAACATGCTTTGATACCATGTTGATTTTAAGGAGAATAAACTAGAATTAGAAAATATCAAGAACTCAATGAGATTGAAGATGGCTGAGAGAGATTTCTGGAATATTTTTTCTTGTTTTTATATCAATTGAGCTCGGTTTACATTGCATATATGTAAGAGAAAAAATTCAAAAACAAGACACAGGAATTTACAATGGTTAAAGGACTAACACCCTTAACTTCCTAAAATGGTTAAACATGCTAAGATCAAGGCCTAGGCGTGTTTCTTCTTTGGGTGAGGAGCATGGAGCTTGCCTTTACCTAATGGCTCCTCATGTGCTTCTTCTTGGATTTTCAACCCTTTGATCTGCTTAGAATTCAACCAAGAATCCTTCCTTCTAGTTACATCCCAATGTCTAGTTTTGCCACTCATTAAATCATCAGCTCCACTCTTTTCCTTACTTGTTGCATACGGCACTTCTCCCTTAGTCTTAGAGCATTCGCCAAGTTCCCAGATACTTGCTATGCACTCCAGCTCCTTGCCTTTGTTATTATGTGAACTCACATTGCTACGTCCCATGTATGGCTTCTCATCCATATTCTCAACACTGATGTTGTGCTTGGGACAAGAGAGGGATGTACTGGGCGTACGGCAGGCTTAGATCCTGATCCTATAGGCGACATCGTCTCCTTCTTGTCCCTTAAGCATAACACCGCACAAGAAGAGAAGATAGCCATAAGATATCCTATTGAAGAATACTACTCGGTTTCTAATACTCCAGCTGATCATCAGGCATTTCTGAGCACTATTGATAGAAAAGTACCTAATTCTTTTGAGGAAGCAAGCATGGACAAGTTATGGGTTGATGCCATGAGGGAAGAGATTGCATCTATGTTGAGAAATAATACTTGGGACTTGACAAAATTGCCCAGCGGGAAGAAACTTGTGGGATGTAGATGGGTGTATACTATCAAATACAAGAGCAATGGTGAAATTGAGAGGTATAAAGCTAGACTAGTGGCAAAAGGATATACACAAGTATATGGAGAAGATTATACTGAAACTTTTGCTCCAGTAGCAAAGTTGCACTTGGTGAGGGTTCTACTATCCATTGCCATTAATCTGTCATGGAATTTGTGGCAAATGGATGTGAGAAACGCTTTCTTACAAGGGGATTTAGAAGAAGAAGTGTTTATGGAACTTCCACAAGGTTATGGAGCAAGTTCAGATCAAGTGTGTAGATTAAAGAAGGCTATATACGGCTTGAAACAATCTCCTAGAGCTTGGTACCAACGGTTAAGCCGGTGCCTGTTGGAGAAAGGGTTTATAAAATCTGAAGCGGATCACTCTCTCTTTACCAAAAGGAGCAAAAATGGGATAGTTGTGGTGCTTATTATTAATCAAGCATATCATCAAGGGAGCTTAGGGAAGATGGTTGGATTTGGGTGTCCGTACAAGTTCGTACGGATCCGTACCAGTCCATACAAGTCCGTACGGATCCGTACAAGTCCGTACGGATCCGTACAAGGCCGTACGAGACCGTACGACCTAAGGGAGCCTCCGGAACGTTTAAGGAAGTCTTGGAGAGTCTTGGAGAGTCTTCTAGAGTCTTCTAGAAGCTGGACAATGTTCGGATCATGCACCAAGTCACTAGAGCGTCCAGGTGCATTGGGGCTTGTCCTTGGTCTTCCTTCTTATCCATTTGGTCAAGGAAGGGGCTGGAACCAGGCTGGAACAGGCTGGCATGGTCAAGGGCGCTCCCAAGACTACTCTCCTATTGGCTGGTTCAAATTAAAGTTAAACCTAGGTTCCCTTGTAATTCTCCTATAAATATGCTATGTAATTCACAAAGATCAATAAGAAATTCTTCTCTAATGTTCTACTATGGTTTTCCTTCTAATTTATCTCAAAATCTCTCATTTATAATCTCTAAAATCTAACATGGTATCAGAGCATTGATCTTGCTCCTATCTATTCCGCTTTATTCTAAGTTATTCTCCATTATTCTCCATCATTTCTCCATCATTCTCCATCATTTCTCCATCATTTCTCCATCAGTTCTCCATCAGTTCTTGTCATTTCTAGTCATTCTCCAAGCTTTTATTCTTTATTTTCTCCTTTCTCACGCTGCTAGCTTCATTTCTCTCTGAGAGAAATTCCTCAAATCCATTGGTGCTGAGTTGAGAAAGTTGCTAGCTTTGTGATTTTCACTTCTTTTTCTTCCTTTCACGTTGCTAGCTTCATTTCTCTCTGAGAGAAATTCCTCAAATCCATTGGTGCTAAGTTGAGAAAGTTGCTAGCTTTGTGATTAAACACCAAGAAGATCATGGAAAATCTAAAAACAATGATTATTCCGGTTACACTCAAAGGGATCAATTACTTGCTGTGGGCAAGAACAACAAAGACTGCTTTGTGTGGAAGAGGTTTGTGGAGACACATTGAGATCACACAAAACCCAAAAGAAGACACACAAGATGAAGAAAATGAGACCAAGACCGAGGAGGAAATCAAATGGTTTCAAGAGGACCAAACGGTGTTGGGTCTCCTTCAAAACTCACTAGACACATCAATCCTAGAGGCATACTCCTATTGTGACACGGCAAAGGAGCTTTGGGATACATTAAAGAATGTTTACGGGAACGTCTCCAACTTGACCCGGGTCTTTGAAGTGAAAAGGGCAATCAACAATCTCAACCAAGAGGATCTAGAATTTACTCAACACTTTGGGAAATTTAGATCTCTTTGGGCTGAATTAGAGATGTTACGTCCAAGCACTAAGGATTTTTCAATCATTGAAGAAAGGAGAAAACAAGATAAGGTCTTTGGTTTACTTCTCACACTCAATCCGGCATTTAATGACCTCATAAAACACATCTTGAGATCGGAGAAGCTCCCTAGCCTCGATGTAGTCTCTTTAGTAGAAAACAAGAACTCCCAACGGCTAATAAAGGCAATTACCAACCAAGTCATGGCTACAAAGGCAAGAATAAGAAAACATGTGATCATTGCAAGAAAGATGGTCATACAAGGGAGGATTGCTGGATCCTTCATCCACATCTCAAGCCCAAAGATTGGCAACCAAGGGAGTTCAAACCAAGGAAGTTTCAAGCTCATCAAGCACAAGAAGCGCCAAGCTCCTCAACCGCAACCAAACAACCTCAAACCGAAAACTCAAATCAAGGAGATGAGATGGCCATGGTAGCATACTCGAATGACGTGGTGCGCAAGTCAGACCTAGAGGCACTCATTCGATCCATTGCTGCACTAAAGGAGTCCGGTATCACCTACTTTGCTACTAAACCTACTAAAACTAGCACTTCTCTTGTTATTGATTCCGGAGCTTCTCATCACATGATTAGTAATCCAAATTTGATTAGTAACATTAAAACTGCTAGTGGAAATGTAGTGATTGCTAATGGTGATAAAATACCGGTTAAAGGGATAGGAAGTTTAAGACTATTTGACAAAGAATCTCAAGCTTTCTACATGCCATCTTTCACTTCGAATCTTGTATCGGTTAAGAGAGCTACTACTGATCTTGATGCTTATGCTATCTTTGGGCCTAATAGTTTTCATTTTCAGGATATTAAGACCGGAAGGGTTCTTGGAGAAGGAAACACAAAAGGAGACTTATACATCTTAGAAGATTCTTCAAACAATCCTACTTTATCAAGTTTTAATTCATGCTTAGCTAGTAGTTCTAATGCAATATGGCACGCTAGATTGGGACATCCTCACTCGCGTGCCTTGGAAATAATATTGCCTAATATTTCGTTTAATAACTCGGTTTGTGAGTCTTGTATTTTAGGAAAACATTGTAAAAGTGTATTTCCTAAGTCCTCTACCATATATGAAAAATGTTTTGATTTGGTCCACTCGGATGTATGGACTTCCCCATGTTTATCAAGAGATAATAATAAGTACTTTGTGACATTTATTGATGAAAAGTCGAAATACACTTGGATCACCTTAATGCCATCTAAAGATAGAGTATTTGACGCTTTCATTAATTTTCATAACTACATTACTAATCAATTCAAAACAAATGTTAAGGTACTTCGAACGGATAATGGAGGGGAATATACAAGCCACAAATTCAAAGAACACTTAGCTAAGCATGGAATAATCCACCAAACAAGCTGCCCATACACACCTCAACAAAATGGTGTAGCTGAAAGAAAGAATAGGCATCTCATGGAAGTAGCTAGAGCCATGATGTTCCATTCCATCCTGCCAAGAAACTTCTGGGGAGATGCAGTCATGACGGCCTGCTATCTTATCAACCGAATTCCAACAAGAGTCCTAAAGGACGTCTCTCCCTTTGAAGTTTTAAATCACAATAAACCCTTTATCAATCACTTACGGGTTCTTGGATGTTTGTGTTTTGTATTTGTCCCAGGTACTCAGAGGGACAAACTAGAAGCCAAAAGCACAAGATGTGTATTCACAGGCTATTCTACTACTCAAAAGGGGTATAAGTGTTATGACCCCATCCGGAAGTGTACCCTGGTTTCAAGAGACGTGAAGTTCATAGAAAACCAAGGATACTTTGACAAGAAGCAGAATTGGGATAATGTTAAAGACCTAGCCCGCTCTCCTTCAGATAGAGCCGGCAGCTTAGAGTTCATACTCAATCATCTGGGAAATCCTGCTCCAAGGGACTCTCATCAAGAGCAACCGGAGCAGGAACCACAAGGAGGACCAAATTCCGAAAATAACAATGAAGAGGAAGCAAACAACTTAGATAATGGTAATCAAGAACAAGCTCATCATGAAGAAGAAGTCACTGGAGGAATGGAGCCAATGGTTAGTCAAGACCATGAGAGTGAAGAAATTAGTGCTCCTCAGCTTAGAAGAAGCACAAGGCTGAAGTATGGACCAGATCATTGGAAACAAACAAGGGTCTATTACAACAGCCAAGTCGTGGCTCATCCTCTCCAAGCGGTTTGTTCTCTTGCCCTCTTGCCATCAGAACACCAAGCATTCCTTGGGAAGATTGATCAACACCAAATTCCGAGCTCCTATGAAGAAGCAAAAGAACACAAAGAATGGTTAGCTGCTGTGGATGCTGAGATAGGAGCAATGGATAAGAATCATACTTGGGATGAAACGGAGCTTCCAAAGGGAAAGAAGGCAATAAGTTCCAAGTGGGTATTTACAATAAAATATCAATCTAATGGGGAGATTGAGCGGTACAAAGCCAGATTGGTAGCCAGAGGTTTCACCCAGACATATGGAGCTGATTATACCGATACCTTTGCGCCCGTGGCAAAGCTTCACACAGTTAGGGTTATCTTGTCCTTAGCCACAAATCTATCATGGGATCTATGGCAAATGGACGTGAAGAACACCTTTCTTCAAGGAGAATTGGAAGAAGAAGTGTACATGACTCCACCACCCGGATTAGAGCACACAATCAGCCCCGGAAAAGTCTTAAGGTTAAGAAAGGCAATTTATGGATTAAAGCAATCACCGAGGGCCTGGTATCATAAACTGAGCTTTACTCTTGTTGCTCGAGGATTTAGCCGGTCAGAAGCCGACCATACCTTGTTCACTCACCAGAACTCCTGTGGGCTTATTGTGGTATTGGTTTATGTGGATGACTTGATCATCTCAGGTAGTGATCAAGTTGGGGTTCAAGAAACCAAATCCTTCCTTAAGTCTGTTTTTGATATCAAGGACTTGGGAGAACTCAAGTATTTCCTAGGGATAGAGATATGCCGATCCACGGAAGGCCTATTTCTATCACAAAGGAAATATTCTCTTGATTTATTGCAGGAGACAGGAAAGCTAGGATCCAAACCAGCTAAGACTCCACTTGAAGATGGCTACAAGGTCAAGAGAAAGGGGGAGAAAGAAGATGATCCGCTTGACAAGCCATTTGAAGACCCAGCACAATATCGGCGCCTAGTTGGTAAGCTCATCTACTTGACTATTACACGGCCTGACTTATGTTTTGCTGTGAATAAGGTTAGCCAATATATGAAAGAACCAACCGTGTATCATTGGAACATGGTGGAAAGAATTTTGAGATACATCAAAGGATCACCAGGCCAAGGAATCTGGATGGGGAAGAATGGCAACACTGAGATAGTTGGATATTGCGATGCAGACTATGCTGGAGACACTATGGATAGAAAGTCCACAACTGGCAATCTAGTGACTTGGAAGTTTAAGAAGCAGAAGGTTGTGTCATGCTCGAGTGCAGAGTCAGAATATAGAGCAATGAGGAAGCTGACAAATGAATTAGTTTGGTTGAAAGCACTTCTCAAAGATCTCGGCATAGAAACTTCAAGTCCTATCACGATGCATTGTGACAATCAGGCAGCCATTCATATAGCAACGAATCCAGTATTTCACGAGAGGACCAAGCACATTGAGATCGACTGCCACAAGGTTAGAGAGAAGATCATAGAAGGAGTGATACTTCCATGCTACACCAAGAGTGAAGACCAGCTCGCTGACATCTTCACCAAGGCTGCTAGCCTCAAAGTTTGCAACCACATCCATAGCAAACTTGGGTTAGTAGACCTTACTCATCCTTGATAATACTTGCCTGTTCCGGGAAGACCACACTTTTTTTCCCTTCCCAAGGTTTTGTCCCACTGGGTTTTCCTTGGTAAGGTTTTTAATGAGGTGGTAGTCCCGGTTCCCAAACTTAGCCTTCATTCCGACACTCCGGCTAAGTTTGAGGGGGAGTATTAATCAAGCATATCATCAAGGGAGCTTAGGGAAGATGGTTGGATTTGGGTGTCTGTACAAGTCCGTACGGATCTGTACCAGTCCGTACAAGTCCGTACGGATCCGTACAAGGCCGTACAAGACCGTACAAGACCGTACGACCTAAGGGAGCCTCCGGAACGTTTAAGGAAGTCTTGGAGAGTCTTGGAGAGTCTTGGAGAGTCTTCTAGAGTCTTCTAGAAGTTGGGCAATGTTCGGATCATGCACCAAGTCACTAGAGCGTCCAGGTGCATTGGGGCTTGTCCTTGGTCTTCCTTCTTATCCATTTGGTCAAGGAAGGGGCTGGAACCAGGCTGGAACAGGCTGGCATGGTCAAGGGCGCTCCCAAGACTACTCTCCTATTGGCTGGTTCAAATTAAAGTTAAACCTCTCCTATAAATATGCTATGTAATTCACAAAGATCAATAAGAAATTCTTCTCTAATGTTCTACTATGGTTTTCCTTCTAATTTATCTCAAAATCTCTCATTTATAATCTCTAAAATCTAACACTAATCTACGTGGATGACATTATTGTTACGGGAAGTGATTGTGAGGAGATGAAACGGACTAAGGAGGATCTACACTCTACGTTTGATATAAAAGACCTAGGAGAGCTCAAATACTTCCTAGGAATTGAGATGAGCAGAGAGAAAAAGGGAATGTTTATATCGCAAAGGAAGTATGTGATCGACTTACTAAAAGAAACTGGGAAGCTTGTGTGTAAACCGACTAAGACTCCTATTGAAGAAGGTTACCAAGAAGAGAGCAACGTGGAGATATGGTCTGACATCAAGCAGTACCAAAGGTTAGTTGGTAAACTAATCTATTTGACCATAACAAGGCCAGATATTTGTTTTGCGGTGAATAAAGTAAGTCAACACATGCAAGCGCCAATAACACACCATTGGGGAATGATTGAAAGGATCTTGAGATATCTAAAAGGGAACCCAGGAAGAGGTATTTGGCTAGAGTGTCATGGAAGAGCAGATGTAGAAGCGTTTTGTGATGCGGATTGGGCTGGGGATAGACAAGATAGGAAGTCTACGACCGGTTATTGTACATTCGTAGGCGGGAATCTTGTCACCTGGAGAAGCAAAAAACAAAAGGTAATCTCTCTATCTAGTGCTGAAGCTGAGTATAGAGCAATGAGAGAAGCCACAAAAGAAATGATATGGCTGAAGGCGCTTCTACATGACTTGGGAGTTCAAGAAGACAAACCAATGACATTGTATTGTGATAACCAAGCGGCAATACACATAGCTTCAAACCCGGTGTTTCATGGAAGGACAAAACACATTGAGGTGGATTGTCATTTCATCCGAGACAAAATTCAGGAGGGAGTTGTGGTTCCCAAGTTTGTGAAGAGTAGAGAACAAATGGCGGATATATTTACCAAGCCTACTTCTTCACGCATATGTGAATACATCCATGGCAAGATCGGCTTAAAGAACCCCTACCAGCCTATCTTGAGGGGGAGTGTTGAGAATATGGATGTGAAGGTGTGTGCACATGAAATAAAGTGCCAATGAGTAGTTAAGATCAACTAAAACAAGACCAAACAAGAAGTAGAGAAGGAACTAGACTGGTTAGAAACAGACCAGTTTTTTCTCTCTCAGCACAAGTGGAGCAAGTTGCAAAGAGGAGTAGGTAGGAGCAGTTGGGAGAAGCATGGCTCGCCTATACTTGTGTAGAGGTGTTGGTGAGATATTTTTCTCTCTAAAATTCATGTAAAGCGTCCATATATGTTGGTTGTATTGTAAGAAGAAAAAACACACGAAATTATAAACTTCTATCCATCTTTGGTGGTTTCTTCCTCTGTTGTCTTCTTAGGCTCTTTTGGATCTTGTCTTTTCAAGACATGGCTCCAAAGCCCACGACCACATAGAGCTGTTCTTATCATTCTTGACCACAGCAAATAGTTGACACCCTTCAAGATGACTGGAATAACAATTGGTTTAGAGTTTTCCATGGTGTTTCAAGATTTATTCACCGGAATTTTCTATTAACCAGAGGATTAAGAGATTTTCTCAAGAAAAGTTTAGAGAAGCTTCAAGAAATACACTTTTTCAGCCTTTTCATAACTCAGGAGTCAATGACTTTGAGGACTAAGTCTCAGAGTGAAAAAGGATTGACAAAGAGTATTTCCAGAATTTTAAAGGAAGAGATTTGAAAAATAAGATGATTTTATAAAAAATGAGATAACAAGAGCTTGATTTAGTTAAGAACCTTGCTCTGATACCATATTGAATTTGCGGAATAGAAGATTGGAGAGTGTTTTCAAGAGAAATAAGAGAATGAGAGATAAAGAGAAGTTTCCATTAGAATGAATTTTAGGTTACAGCAAGAGATACATTATATAGAAGTGAAACTCGACTTGTATGAAGGAGAAGTAGCCTCCAACAGTCTAATTGAGTTTGAAATTCAAAATCATCTCCTTCCTTTTCACAGAGCCCAAGGAAGCTCTCCAACAACTCTTTTCTTGCTTCTTTGCACTTCAAGTTAACCTTCTTATGATCATTTTCTTCTTTATTCAACAGTGAAACCCTTCTTCACCTCCTAATTTCGTGGCTCTCCTCTATATATACATGTTGTACACCCTTTGTAACACTTAATCAATTCTAATGGAAACTTCTCTTTGAAGCACTCTCAAACTCTCTAATCTTCTATTTCGCAAATTCAACAGCCGGTTGCGGAAAGAAAGGACTAAGGATAGATATGGAGCAAGGACCGAGGATGACTCGACCCAATCCTTGCGAAAGAAAGGGAAATGGAATGAGGTTGCGACACAAAGGGTATGGATCGTCCCTTGATACGGCAAACCGATGACGGCTTCGAGCCCAGCTCAAGAAGTCGTGATCGGAAAGAAGTTCCAAGAGAATAAACTCGATTGGAACGAAAGAAAACTCTAAGTGATTTTTATGCATAAAACGTGTAACCTTTCATTAATGGACTAAGGTGCCTTTTATAGGCGTACAAGGAAGGATCTAGACGCATGGCTAAGGCCCTTAATGTACACGCTCGTTTTGGGCCGCGTAAGACAAAACAAAGGCAAATAAAGACTTAAATGAAAATAAAACCCATAACACGGGTGGGCTTCACGTGGATAGGATCACGCTTCGTCGACCTTCCTTGGCCCGGACACAAGAAGGTTGACCTTTGAGGAAGCGTGATGCACCAAGAGTACAACTTGCTTGACGGCTTAGACGTGTCTTCACCTGGTGATGGTGAAGACACTAAGTACTTGAGCGTCGGTGGTGTCGAGGTTCGGTCCGGTCTTAAGGGAGTCTTGTTCCATGATCAGTTGGACAACTCGCACGAATTGGTCTCAATAGCGCTTGACCTTGCTTCGCTTAATGAGTTCAGGCGGAAGGACATGAACCTCTACGGCTATGCCATGATCGGGTGGTGCCGAGTCAGAATGCTCGGCATTGCCTGTCTGTGGATCGGGTAGCGATCGGGCCAGACTTGTCCGCGGAACGTTCTACGGAACGGGTATTGACTAGGACAGACTTATCTGCGGACTGGTCTGCGGGTTGTCCGGTACGCGGGTTCCTGTCATCCCCTCCTTCTTGTTGAGTTTTGCCCTCAAAACTGATTCTTCATCATTTGGTGGCTCGATACGGTAGGCATTATGATTTATGCGCTCGAGTACTCAGAACGGTTCGTCGCCTCGCGGGTTTAATTTGCCTTCCTCTGTAGTGGAAACCTCTAGGGTCTGAAGTGGAGCCAGACCCAGTCGCCGGGTTGGTAGACCGTCCGCTTCCATCCCTTATTCGCTTGTCGGGCGTAGTGCTCGGTCCATTTCTCGATGTTAGCTCGGACGGTTTCATGTAGTTTCTTAATGTAGGTAGCTTTATCGAGTCCGTCTTGATTTTCGATTTCTCCAGGGGTTAGGGGAAATAGGTCCAACGGTATCAACGGGTTAAACTTGTAAACCACTTCAAATGGCGACTTCCGAGTTGCGGAATGGATGGCTTGGTTGTAGGCGAATTCGACCGAAGGAAGAACGTCTAGCCACGCCATCTTGTTGTCGCCTAGGGTTGCTCGTAGGTGAGCTCTAAGGGTCCGATTCACAACTTCTGTTTGGCCGTCAGTTTGGGGGTGGCACGTGGTCGAGTAGAGTAACTTGGTGCCGAGCTGCCGCCATAAGGTCCGCCAAAAATGACCAAGGAATTTGGGTTCCCGGTCGGACACAATGGTTTGGGGTAAACCATGTATTCGTATAATTTCTCGGATGAAGTACTCGGCTATCTTGGAGGCGTCGTGGGACTTAGAACACGGGATGAAGTGCGCCATCTTGGAGAATCGGTCTACGACTACCATGATGGTGTCTTTGCCATCAATAACGGGTAGTCCAAGGACCAAATCCATAGGGAGGTCAAACCAAAGGGCGGTTGGAATGGGGAGTGGCGTGTAGAGCCCTTGGGGTTGGCTCCGAGATTTGGCTTTCTTGCACGCCAGACACTTGGTGCAAAAGTCTTCTCGCTAAAGTACGCGACCGGTTAACCACCTTTGGTAAGGATCGCTCCAATGCCGATGCCGGAAGCATCACACTTCACCTCGAACGTTCGAGGGGCCTGGGTGAGGCATTCCTTGAGCTTGGTGAAGGCGCGATCTTGATTGGGTCCCCATTGGAAGTCGGTGTTCTTCTTGATAACGGCAGTAAGGGGAGCCACTATGGTGCTAAAATTGCGTACAAAGCGTCAATAGAAGCTGGCCAGGCCGTGAAAGCTTCGGACTTGTGAAACCCTTCTTCACCTCCTAATTTCGTGGCTCTCCTCTATATATACATGTTATACACCCTTTGTAACACTTAATCAATTCTAATGGAAACTTCTCTTTATCTCTCATTCTATTGTTTTTCTTTCAAGCACTCTCAAACTCTCTAACCTTCTATTCCGCAAATTCAACAATGACAAGCCATTCGTAGAGGCCCTGCTTGGTTTTGAAGGCGGTCTTCCACTCATCGCCTTCCTTCATCCGCACTTGATGGTATCCCTTTTAAGGTTGATCTTGGAGAAGATTGTCGAGCCGCTTAGTTCGTCTAGCATATCGTCGAGGCGTGGAATGGGATGCTGGTACTTGATCGTTATGTTGTTGATGTTGAGAATATGGATGTAAAGGTGTGTACATGAAATAAAGTGCCAATGAGTAGTTAAGATCAACTAAAACAAGACCAAACAAGAAGTAGAGAAGGAACTAGACTAGTTAGAAACAGACCAGTTTTTTCTCTCTCAGCACAAGTGGAGCAAGTTGCAAAGACGAGTAGGTAGGAGCAGTTGGGAGAAGCATGGCTCACCTATACTTGTGTAGAGGTGTTGGTGAGATATTTTTCTCTCTAAAATTCATGTAAAGCGTCCATATATGTTGGTTGTATTGTAAGAAAAAAAACACACACGAAATTATAAACTTCTTCTCTAAAAAACTTCTATTCATCATCTTCATCACTCCTATCTTCTAATCTTCCTCCCTTAAAATCACCTTCATATCCTCTAAAATCTACATGGTATCAGAGCACTTAAGGTCCTAAACAAGATCTTAAACTCGTTCATATCTCTCAAACATTTGGAAAGTTCCTTTTTTTTCTGTTTCGTGTGTACTATTTATTAATCAAGCATACCATCAAGGGAGCTTAGGGAAGATGGTTGGATTTGGGTGTCCGTACAAGTCCGTACGGATCCGTACAAGTCCGTACAAGTCCGTACGGATCCGTACAAGGCCGTACAAGACCGTACAAGACCGTACGACCTAAGGGAGCCTCCGGAACGTTTAAGGAAGTCTTGGAGAGTCTTGGAGAGTCTTCTAGAGTCTTCTAGAAGCTGGGCAATGTTCGGATCATGCACCAAGTCACTAGAGCGTCCAGGTGCATTGGGGCTTGTCCTTGGTCTTCCTTCTTATCCATTTGGTCAAGGAAGGGGCTGGAACCAGGCTGGAACAGGCTGGCATGGTCAAGGGCGCTCCCAAGACTACTCTCCTATTGGCTGGTTCAAATTAAAGTTAAACCTAGGTTCCCTTGTAATTCTCCTATAAATATGATATGTAATTCACAAAGATCAATAAGAAATTCTTCTCTAATGTTCTACTATGGTTTTCCTTCTAATTTATCTCAAAATCTCTCATTTATAATCTCTAAAATCTAACATGGTATCAGAGCATTGATCTTGCTCCTATCTATTCCGCTTTATTCTTAATTATTCTCCATTATTCTCCATCATTTCTCCATCATTCTCCATCATTTCTCCATCATTTCTCCATCAGTTCTCCATCATTTCTCCATCAGTTCTCCATTAGTTCTTGTCATTTCTAGTCATTCTCCAAGCTTTTATTCTTTATTTTCTCCTTTCTCACGCTGCTAGCTTCATTTCTCTCTGAGAGAAATTCCTCAAATCCATTGGTGCTGAGTTGAGAAAGTTGCTAGCTTTGTGATTTTCACTTCTTTTTCTTCCTTTCACGTTGCTAGCTTCATATCTCTCTGAGAGAAATTCCTCAAATCCATTGGTGCTGAGTTGAGAAAGTTGCTAGCTTTGTGATTAAACACCAAGAAGATCATGGAAAATCTAAAAACCATGATCATTCTGGTTACACTCAAAGGGATCAATTACTTGCTGTGGGCAAGAACAACAAAGACTGCTTTGTGTGGAAGAGGTTTGTGGAGACACATTGAGATCACACAAAACCCAAAAGAAGACACACAAGATGAAGAAAATGAGACCAAGACCGAGGAGGAAATCAAATGGTTTCAAGAGGACCAAACGGTGTTGGGTCTCCTTCAAAACTCACTAGACACATCAATCCTAGAGGCATACTCCTATTGTGACACGGCAAAGGAGCTTTGGGATACATTAAAGAATGTTTACGGGAACGTCTCCAACTTGACCCGGGTCTTTGAAGTGAAAAGGGCAATCAACAATCTCAACCAAGAGGATCTAGAATTTACTCAACACTTTGGGAAATTTAGATCTCTTTGGGCTGAATTAGAGATGTTACGTCCAAGCACTAAGGATTTTTCAATCATTGAAGAAAGAAGAGAACAAGATAAGGTCTTCGGTTTGCTTCTCACACTCAATCCGGCGTTTAACGACCTCATAAAGCATATCATAAGATCGGAGAAACTCCCTAGACTCGATGAAGTTTGTGCACAAATTCAAAAGGAACAAGGGTCCTTTGGTCTCTTTAGTAGAAAACAAGAACTCCCAACGGCTAATAAAGGCAATTACCAACCAAGTCATGGCTACAAAGGCAAGAATAGGAAAACATGCGATTATTACAAGAAGGATGGTCATACAAGGGAGGATTGCTGGATCCTTCATCCACATCTCAAGCCCAAAGATTGGCAACCAAGGGAGTTCAAACCAAGGAAGTTTCAAGCTCATCAAGCACAAGAAGCGCCAAGCTCCTCAGCCGCAACCAAACAACCTCAGACCGAAAACTCAAAGCAAGGAGATGAGATGGCCATGGTAGCATACTCGAATGATGTGGTGCGCAAGTCAGACCTAGAGGCACTCATTCGATCCATTGCTGCACTAAAGGAGTCCGGTATCACCTACTTTGCTACTAAACCTACTAAAACTAGCACTTCTCTTGTTATTGATTCCGGAGCTTCTCATCACATGATTAGTAATACAAATTTGATTAGTAACATTAAAACTGCTAGTGGAAATGTAGTGATTGCTAATGGTGATAAAATACCGGTTAAAGGGATAGGAAGTTTAAGACTATTTGACAAAGAATCTCAAGCTTTCTACATGCCATCTTTTACTTCGAATCTTGTATCGGTTAAGAGAGCTACTACAGATCTTAATGCTTATGCTATCTTTGGGCCTAATAGTTTCCATTTTCAGGATTTATTAAGACCGGAAGGGTTCTTGGAGAAGGAAACACAAAAGGAGACTTACACATCTTAGAAGATTCTTCAAGCAATCCTACTTTATCAAGTTTTAATTCATGCTTAGCTAGTAGTTCTAATGCAATATGGCACGCTAGATTGGGACATCCTCACTCGCGTGCCTTGGAAATAATTTATGGACTAAAGCAATCACCGAGGGCCTGGTATCATAAACTGAGCTTCACTCTTGTTGCTCGAGGATTTAGCCGGTCAGAAGCCGACCATACCTTGTTCACTCACCAGAGCTCCCGTGGGCTTATTGTGGTATTGGTTTATGTGGATGACTTGATCATCTCAGGTAGTGATCAAGTTGGGGTTCAAGAAACCAAATCCTTCCTTAAGTCAGTTTTTGATATCAAGGACTTGGGAGAACTCAAGTATTTCCTAGGGATAGAGATATGCCGATCCTCGGAAGGCCTATTTCTATCATAAAGGAAATATTCTCTTGATTTATTGCAGGAGACAAGAAAGCTAGGATCCAAACCAGCTAAGACCCCACTTGAAGATGGCTACAAGGTCAAGAGAAAGGGGGAGAAAGAAGATGATCCGCTTGACAAGCCATTTGAAGACCCAGCACAATATCGGCGCCTAGTTGGTAAGCTCATCTATTTGACTATTACACGGCCTGACTTATGTTTTGCTATGAATCAGGTTAGCCAACATATGAAGGAACCAACCGTGCATCATTGGAACATGGTGGAAAGAATATTGAGATACATCAAAGGTTCACCTGGCCAAGGAATTTGGATGGGGAAGAATGGCAACACTGAGATAGTTGGATACTGCGATGCGGACTATGCGGGAGACACTATGGATAGGAAGTCTACAACTGGCTACTGTACTTTCATTGGAGGCAATCTAGTAACTTGGAAGTCTAAGAAGCAGAAGGTTGTGTCATGCTCAAGTGCGGAGTCAGAATATAGAGCAATGAGGAAGCTGACAAATGAATTAGTTTGGTTAAAGGCTCTTCTCAAGGATCTTGGCATAGAAACTTCAAGTCCCATCACAATGCATTGTGACAATCAGGCAGCCATTCATATAGCAACCAATCCAGTATTTCACGAGAGGACCAAGCACATTGAGATTGACTGCCACAAAGTTAGAGAGAAGATCATAGAAGGAGTGATACTTCCATGTTACACCAAGAGTGAAGACCAGTTGGCTGACATCTTCACCAAGGCTGCTAGCCTCAAAGTTTGCAACCACATCCACAGCAAACTTGGGTTAGTAGACCTTACTCATCCTTGATAATACTTGCCTGTTCCGGGAAGACCACACTCTTTTTCCCTTACCAAGGTTTTGTCCCACTGGGTTTTCCTTGGTAAGGTTTTTAATGAGGTGGTAGTCCCGGTTCCCAAACTTAGCCTTCATTCCAACACTCCGGCTAAGTTTGAGGGGGAGTATTAATCAAGCATATCATCAAGGGAGCTTAGGGAAGATGGTTGGATTTGGGTGTCCGTACAAGTCTGTACGGATCCGTACAAGTCCGTACGGATCCGTACAAGGCCGTACAAGACCGTACAAGACCGTACAACCTTAGCGAGCCTCCGGAACATTTGAGGAAGCCTTCGAGAGTCTTCTAGAAGCTTGGAAACGTTTGGACCATGCACCAAGCCACTTGAGTGTCCAGGTGCATTGGCACCTTGTCCTTGGTCTTCCTTCTTATCCATTTGGCCAAGGAAGGGGCTGGAAACAGGCTGGCATGGTCAAGGACGCCCAAAGACTACACTCCTATTGGCTGGTTCAAATTAAAGTTAAACCTAGGTTCCCTTGTAATTCTCCTATAAATATGCTATGTATTTCACAAAGATCAATAAGAAATTCTTCTCTAATATTCTACTATGGTGTTTCTTCTACTTTATCTCAAAAGCTCTCATTTATAATCTCTAAAATCTAACAGTAACTAGCATGGAAAGAGACCAATTGGTGAGGAAGAGCGATTTGGTGGGCCTCATCAAGAGTATCTCAAAGCTAGCGGAATCTGGTAAAGGTTTCTTTACCTCTAAGGCTAAGAGAAACGTGATAATAGATTCTGGAGCAAGTCATAATATGATTTGTGATGCTAAGTTGCTGGAGAATGTAGAACCTCATAAGGGTAGTGTTAGGATAGCAAACGGGAAAGAAGTTCCAATAGAGGGTGTTGGGGACTTAGAGGTGTTTGGGAAGAGAACTAAAGCCCTATATATCCCAGAATTTACTTCGAATTTGCTATCGGTTCATAAGGCAACTAAGGACTTGAATTGTAAAGTTGTTTTTGGAGTTAATGGTGTTGAGTTTCAGGATAATGAAACCAAAGATGCGATCGGATCAGGGGGTGTGAAAGATGGTCTGTACATATTGAATAAAAAGGATAAAGAGTTGAAAGCGCTTGCGGTCAGTTCGGTTGGATCAAGCCCTTTATGGCATTCTCGCCTTGGTCACCCAAGTCACAAGGTGCTCAGCATGGTCTTGCCCAACCATTCAGTATCCAAGGAGGCGTGTGAAGCATGTATTTTGGGGAAGCATTGTAGGAAAGTGTTTCCAGAATCTACTACTATGTATAAGAAGTCTTTTGAGTTAATACACTCTGATGTATGGTATGCTCCGTGTACTTCAAGAGATCAATATAAGTACTTTGTTTCCTTCATCGATCAAAAATCAAAGTATACATGGGTAACATTGATGCGCTCTAAGGATCAAGTGCTTGAATCATTTTAGAACTTCTATAACTATGTGCTCAATCAGTATGATACCAAGATTAAGATACTAAGAAGTGATAATGGCGGAGAATACATGAGCATACAGTTTAGGGAGTTTGTGAATGAGAAAGGGATAGTACATCAGACAACTTGCGCCTATACACCTCAACAAAATGGGATAGCAGAGAGGAAGAATAGACATTTGTTAGAAGTGGCTAGGAGCATGATGTTTGATAGAGGAGTTCCTAAGAATCTGTGGGGAGATGCAGTGATGGCGGCAGCTTACTTAATCAACCGCATACCCACTGAAAGCTTGAGTTACAAGTCACCATTTGAAGTTTTGAATGGTGTGAAGCCGAGTATCAGTCACTTGAGAGTCTTTGGGTGTAGATGCTATGTCCTTGTTCCAGAGGCACAAAGAAATAAGTTAGAGCCAAAGAGTATTAAGTGTGTGTTTGTGGGATACTCAAGTACTCAAAAAGGATACAAATGTCTTAACCTGGAGACTAATTGAATGTATGTGTCAAGGGAGGTGCAATTTGAGGAAGAGTATGGTTACTTTGAGAAAAAGAAATGGGAAAACATAGATGGTCGGGAGAGTGATGATAATGAGCAGAGGGGTGAAGAAGAAGTAGAAGAAAGAAAGTGAGCAGCTTCCGATAGTTCTGGACACTTTACCATTAGACTCAGAACTGGTAGAAGAAGAGGAGAGTACAAGAGGTGAGGGGGAGATAGAATCTGAAGAAGTGGAAGAAGTGCAAGCTCCTCAGTTAAGAAGAAGCCAAAGGATAAGACACAGACCTGAAAATTGGAAAAATACTAGAGTGTATTACAATGGGATGGCTATGGCTTATCAAGATCACATGGGAACTGATGTTGTGCTTGGGACAAGAGAGGGATGTACTGGGCGTACGGCAGGCTTAGATCCTGGTCCTATAGGCGACAGCGTCTCCTTCTTGTCCCTTAAGCATAACACCGCACAAGAAGAGAAGATAGCCATAAGATATCCTATTGAAGAATACTACTCGGTTTCTAATACTCCAGCTGATCATCAGGCATTTTTGAGCACTATTGATAGAAAAGTACCTAATTCTTTTGAGGAAGCAAGCATGGACAAGTTATGGGTTGATGCCATGAGGGAAGAGATTGCATCTATGTTGGGAAATAATACTTGGGACTTGACAAAATTGCCTAGCGGGAAGAAACTTGTGGGATGTAGATGGGTGTATACTATCAAATACAAGAGCAATGGTGAAATTGAGAGGTATAAAGCTAGACTAGTGGCAAAAGGATATACACAAGTATATGGAGAAGATTATACTGAAACTTTTGCTCCAGTAGCAAAGTTGCACTCCGTGAGGGTTCTACTTGTTAGAATTAGAGAGATTAAGCATGAGAGAATAATGTAAATGACATGGAGAATATGCAAGTATGAACTAAGAGAATAAGCATGTAAATGAGACTAAGGAGAATAAAATGAGAGAGATTTCATGAAGAATGAGAGAATGGGACCCCAAAGGGTCTAACATTTCATTGATAATGAGGCATTACATTTATAGAGAAAAATCTAGGGTTTTCTAAAAATGCAACAACCAATGGGAATGCTTTAATTCAAACTAGCCAATGAGAGCTTAGTCTTGGAGGCTCTTTTTGACCATGTGGATAAGATTGCCAGCCTTGCTCCAGCCCTCCTTGCTTTGACCAGTTGGATAAGGTTGCATTGGGACACTCCTTTGGCTAGATTCATTGCCAGCTATATCCATGTCCTTTTGCACCCGAGTTTTGCACGATCCCCAAATCCTGAAAATACTTTATCCCGAGTTTTGCACATTCTTGTTTCTTCTTTTTAGGATGTTTGGAGACATTTTGAGGAATCCCGGATTTTGCACGGTCCGTACAATCCGTACAAGTCCGTATATTTTAGGGAATCCCGGATTTTGCACGGTCGGGTTAGTTTGGTCTTGCAAGGCCTGGCTGGTCTTCTTGATCAATACTCCCCCTCAAACTTAGCCATAGTGAACTCGAGAATGGAGGCTAAGTTTGGAGTGACCGTGAGTGCCACCTCATTAAAAACCTTATAAGGAAAACCCCTTGGGACAAAACATTATAAGGGAAAAAGAGTATGGCCTTCACGGATCTAGGGGACCTTTGACCAAGGGCATGAAAAGGTCTTGTAACCTTTGTGAAGAATGTCGCCATTTAATCTTGACTTGTTGTACTCTTGCAAGGATTTGTTGATTTCATTCTTTGGTAATCACTTCGGTCTTCCTCTTGGGTTCACCACGCTTGAATCTTAGTTCTCGGGTCATCCTTCTCGGGTTCACCATTTGTTGATTCCAAAACTTGATCAATGCTTCGAATGCTCCCCCTCACGATCGGCTTGAGAATAAGGAAAGACGATCTTTTGGGTTTGAAGTCCTTTATGCACATTGTTCCTTGCAAGAAAAATTGACAAACAAAGTGTATCAATTTACTCCAATTTTAATGGTAGAAATGATCACACTTTGCATAGAGAATTTTAATGGAGGGAGAGGATAGAAACAACCTGATTCCTTTGGATGGTGGTTTCTTCCTCTTTGTTGATTTATTGTGTTGAGGAGCAGCACTTTTGTATGCTCTGATTTTATCTTCTTATTCCCCTCACTTCCGAAAGATAAACCAGCCTTAAGGTTAGTATGATCCATACATCTTGGTTCTCTTCATGGTGATGGAGATGCCTTAGCTTCGTTTCCAACTCGCATGCCTCCTTGCTTTGTCTCAACCGTTGCCCTTGTCTTTGCGAGCTTATCTTTGCAAGCTTGTCTTTGCAAGTGACCCGGTTTTGATCTCTAGTCAAGTTGCCCGTCTCTAGTGGGACAATTTGTCTTCTATGATGCGGTCCCTCTATCAACTCGTCCACAAGTGAGCACGAACCTACAACTTGTTCCCAACGGTGTGGCCCCTCTATCAACTTATCCACGAGTGAGCACGAACCTTCAACATCTTTTAGTGTGGTGCGGTCTAGTATCAACTCGGCTTCATTTGCTTGAAGAATCTTGTCTTCTTTGACATCATTTTTTTCTTTTCCTTTTTCTTTGGCATCCTTCACCTTCTTTTCGGTTCTTTCTCCCCCTCAAGCTTGGTTGGAGGGACTTCGAAAGGCAAGCTTGAAAAACATAAAAGAGGAACACTTCAAACCGGTGCCAAATGAACACTAACTTCCACAACTTCCTTATGTCACCAATCATACTTCTTTACTTCATTTAATCTTCATTTGACCTCTTCATCATCTAATACTTCCCCGTTAGAATATTCACGCTTTCCTCCTCTAAACCTTCATCATGAGATTTAAAATTTTAAAGTACTCAACGTGAGGGATAAGGAAGTTTAGATGAAAGATAGATTGCAAATAAGAGAAACTAAAGAAACAAGATTAAACAATAATTGGTACTAAGAATATTGAAAAAGATGAGTGTTTAGAGAGCATCCCTTTATGCTAAACCGGTTAAGATAGTGACTTGTTGAATCATTTTTTTTTTTGATTGGTCGATCTTCTTGAGATTCGACCTCTTCTTCCACCACTCACATTCTTCCATTCCTAAGAAGAAGTAAAAAAAAGGTTAGTGGTTGGGATTTTTTTTTTCTCTTCATGGCTCTTCACCACAAAGGACTTTTCCTCTCATTTGAGAGATCGGATTCTAGCAATGGTCTTTGGAATTATCCACTTGTTTAACAAGAATGAAAAACTTCAAAGCAGAGCCTATCCTTTTGAGAAAACCAAACCGGATGAATCAATGTCATTAATTGTTTTTCATTCATAAGAAAGAAAACTGACTAAGATTCATCCTTTTTATTTTTTTTTGAAAATTTTTTTTTGAAAATTTTCCAAAGACTTGAGAATTACTAGAGGTCCAAGGTTTTTGAAAACTTGGATTTAAAGAACTTGGATTCATCATGCCTTCTTGATTTAACTCCAATGAGTAAATCAGGCCATGGTTCACTTCTTTATTTCCAAAAGAGTTAGGATTCATCATGCCTTCTTGATTTTAACTCCAAGGAGTAAATCAGGTCATGGTTCACCTCTTTTAACCCAAAAGAATTTGGATTCATCATGCCTTCTCAATTTTAACTCCAATGAGCAAAATAGGCCATGGTTCACTTCTTTTGGTTTCTAAGGGTTTGGATTCACTCAAGGTTCTCCAGCATTCGAGTTTCAACGAGGCTCTCATCCAACTTTGGATTTGGATCCATCTCGGTTCCCTAGCTTTGGATTCAACAAGGTTCACTACCCTCCCTTTCTTTTTTTTTTCTTAAATAGAACAAACAAGGATTCCTTAAAACACTCTTCCCAAACAAACAAGTACAGAAGAGATTGGAATCCAATAAGAATATTTAAGAAAAAATTGAAAAAATAACCTAGGACTCAAAAATGTTTGAAAGTAGTCCAAGATTTTCTACCAAAGGATTTGGATTCATCAAGGTTCTCTAGCTTTTAGATTCAACGAGGTTCTCTTTCTTTGGTAATTTGAAAACAAAGAGATTTGGATTCATCAAGGCTTTGTGCTTATGCTCATAATAACATAGCTTTACCAAGGTTCTCTTCTCTTTTAAAGAAAAATGGGACTTTGATTCAACATGGCTTTATGCTTATGATTATGGAAACATAGCTTTACCAAATTTCTCTTCCCATAAAATAAGGATTAAGATTCATCAAGGTTTGATACTTAAACTCATAAGAGCAAAGTTTTACCAAGGTTCTCTACCTTTAAAACCCGGATACAACATGATTAAATATGTTTCAATCCATAAGAATCAAGCAATTTTAATCATGGTTCACTAATTGAATTGCTTCAAACCACTAAAAACAACTCAAAAACATAAAATACAATGGACTTACGTATCTCTTCATTCCATAAGAAAGAAAAATACAATCCAAGGTTTTAGTTTTGTAAAAATTGTGGTTTGAGCTTTAAAATCAACAAATGACTTGGAGATGAAAATGGGGCTTAAAAAGAATAGATTATAGAATGAGGCACCAACAAATCATGGTTCTAAGTGTATTCATTTCCAAAAATGGGAGCACTAGAAGAATCCATGAATAAGCAAGTAAGGCAGCCTTTAATCTCCTATTAATCAAGCATATCATCAAGGGAGCTTAGGGAAGATGGTTGGATTTGGGTGTCCGTACAAGTCCGTACGGATCCGTACAAGTCCGTACAAGTCCGTACGGATCCGTACAAGGCTGTACAAGACCGTACGACCTAAGGGAGCCTCCAGAATGTTTAAGGAAGTCTTGGAGAGTCTTCAAGAGTCTTCTAGAGTCTTCTAGAAGCTGGGCAATGTTCGGATCATGCACCAAGTCACTAGAGCGTCCAGGTGCATTGGGGCTTGTCCTTGGTCTTCCTTCTTATCCATTTGGTCAAGGAAGGGCTGGAACCAGGCTGGAACAGGCTGGCATGGTCAAGGGCGCTCCCAAGACTACTCTCCTATTGGCTGGTTCAAATTAAAGTTAAACCTAGGTTCCCTTGTAATTCTCCTATAAATATGCTATGTAATTCACAAAGATCAATAAGAAATTCTTCTCTAATGTTCTACTATGGTTTTCCTTCTACTTTATCTCAAAATCTCTCATTTATAATCTCTAAAATCTTACATGGTATCAGAGCATTGATCTTGCTCCTATCTATTCCGCTTTATTCTAAGTTATTCTCCATTATTCTCCATCATTTCTCCATCATTCTCCATCATTTCTCCATCATTTCTCCATCAGTTCTCCATCAGTTCTTGTCATTTCTAGTCATTCTCCAAGCTTTTATTCTTTATTTTCTCCTTTCTCACGCTGCTAGCTTCATTTCTCTCTGAGAGAAATTCCTCAAATCCATTGGTGCTGAGTTGAGAAAGTTGCTAGCTTTGTGATTTTCACTTCTTTTTCTTCCTTTCACGTTGCTAGCTTCATTTCTCTCTGAGAGAAATTCCTCAAATCCATTGGTGCTGAGTTGAGAAAGTTGCTAGCTTTGTGATTAAACACCAAGAAGATCATGGAAAATCTAAAAACCATGATCATTCCGGTTACACTCAAAGGGATCAATTACTTGCTGTGGGCAAGAACAACAAAGACTGCTTTGTGTGGAAGAGGTTTGTGGAGACACATTGAGATCACACAAAACCCAAAAGAAGACACACAAGATGAAGAAAATGAGACCAAGACCGAGGAGGAAATCAAATGGTTTCAAGAGGACCAAACGGTGTTGGGTCTCCTTCAAAACTCACTAGACACATCAATCCTAGAGGCATACTCCTATTGTGACACGGCAAAGGAGCTTTGGGATACATTAAAGAATGTTTACGGGAACGTCTCCAACTTGACCCGGGTCTTTGAAGTGAAAAGGGCAATCAACAATCTCAACCAAGAGGATCTAGAATTTACTCAACACTTTGGGAAATTTAGATCTCTTTGGGCTGAATTAGAGATGTTACGTCCAAGCACTAAGGATTTTTCAATCATTGAAGAAAGAAGAGAACAAGATAAGGTCTTCGGTTTGCTTCTCACACTCAATCCGGCGTTTAACGACCTCATAAAGCATATCTTAAGATCGGAGAAGCTCCCTAGACTTGATGAAGTTTGTGCACAAATTCAAAAGGAACAAGGGTCCTTTGGTCTCTTTAGTAGAAAACAAGAACTCCCAACGGCTAATAAAGGCAATTACCAACCAAGTCATGGCTACAAAGGCAAGAATAGGAAAACATGCGATTATTGCAAGAAGGATGGTCATACAAGGGAGGATTGCTCGATCCTTCATCCACATCTCAAGCCCAAAGATTGGCAACCAAGGGAGTTCAAACCAAGGAAGTTTCAAGCTCATCAAGCACAAGAAGCGCCAAGCTCCTCAACCGCAACCAAACAACCTCAGACCGAAAACTCAAAGCAAGGAGATGAGATGGCCATGGTAGCATACTCGACTGATGTGGTGCGCAAGTCAGACCTAGAGGCACTCATTCGATCCATTGCTGCACTAAAGGAGTCCGGTATCACCTACTTTGCTACTAAACCTACTAAAACTAGCACTTCTCTTGTTATTGATTCCGGAGCTTCTCATCACATGATTAGTAATACAAATTTGATTAGTAACATTAAAACTGCTAGTGGAAATGTAGTGATTGCTAATGGTGATAAAATACCGGTTAAAGGGATAGGAAGTTTAAGACTATTTGACAAAGAATCTCAAGCTTTCTACATGCCATCTTTTACTTCGAATCTTGTATCGGTTAAGAGAGCTACTACAGATCTTGATGCTTATGCTATCTTTGGGCCTAATAGTTTCCATTTTCAGGATTTATTAAGACCGGAAGGGTTCTTGGAGAAGGAAACACAAAAGGAGACTATACATCTTAGAAGATTCTTCAAGCAATCCTACTTTATCAAGTTTTAATTCATGCTTAGCTAGTAGTTCTAATGCAATATGGCACGCTAGATTGGGACATCCTCACTCGCGTGCCTTGGAAATAATATTGCCTAATATTTCATTTAATAACTCGGTTTGTGAGTCTTGTATTTTAGGAAAACATTGTAAAAGTGTATTTCCTAAGTCCTCTACCATATATGAAAAATGTTTTGATTTGGTCCACTCGGATGTATGGACTTCCCCATGTTTATCAAGAGATAATAATAAGTACTTTGTGACATTTATTGATGAAAAGTCGAAATACACTTGGATCACCTTAATGCCATCTAAAGATAGAGTATTGACGCTTTCATTAATTTTCATAACTACATTACTAATCAATTCAAAACAAATTTTAAGGTACTTCGAACGGATAATGGAGGGGAATATACAAGCCACAAATTCAAAGAACACTTAGCTAAGCATGGAATAATCCACCAAACAAGCTGCCCATACACACCTCAACAAAATGGTGTAGCTGAAAGAAAGAATAGGCATCTCATGGAAGTAGCTAGAGCCATGATGTTCCATTCCAACCTGCCAAGAAACTTCTGGGGAGATGCAGTCATGACGGCCTGCTATCTTATCAACCGAATTCCAACAAGAGTCCTAAAGGACGTCTCTCCCTTTGAAGTTTTAAATCACAATAAACCCTTTATCAATCACTTACGGGTTCTTGGATGTTTGTGTTTTGTATTTGTCCCAGGTACTCAGAGGGACAAACTAGAAGCCAAAAGCACAAGATGTGTATTCATAGGCTATTCTACTACTCAAAAGGGGTATAAGTGTTATGACCCCATCCGGAAGTGTACCCTGGTTTCAAGAGACGTGAAGTTCATAGAAAACCAAGGATACTTTGACAAGAAGCAGAATTGGGATAGTGTTAAAGATCTAGCCCGCTCTCCTTCAGATAGAGCCGCCAGCTTAGAGTTCTTACTCAATCATCTAGGAAATCCTGCTCCAAGGGACTCTCATCAAGAGCAACCGGAGCAGCAACCGCAAGGAGAACCAAATTCTGAAAATAACAATGAAGAGGAAGTAAACAACTTAGATAATGATAATCAAGACCAAGCTCATCATGAAGAAGAAGTCACTGGAGGAATGGAGCCAATGGTTAGTCAAGACCATGAGAGTGAAGAAATTAGTGCTCCTCAGCTTAGAAGAAGCACAAGGCTGAAGTATGGACCAGATCATTGGAAACAAACAAGGGTCTATTACAACAGCCAAGCCGTGGCTCATCCTCTCCAAGCGGTCTGTTCTCTTGCCCTCTTGCCATCAGAACACCAAGCATTCCTTGGGTAGATTGATCAACACCAAATTCCGAGCTCCTATGAAGAAGCAAAAGAACACAAAGAATGGTTAGCTGCTGTGGATGCTGAGATAGGAGCAATGGATAAGAATCATACTTGGGATGAAACGGAGCTTCCAAAGGGAAAGAAGGCAGTAAGTTCCAAGTGGGTATTTACAATAAAATATCAATCTAATGGGGAGATTGAGCGGTACAAAGCCAGATTGGTAGCTAGAGGTTTCACCCAGACATATGGAGCTGATTATACCGATACTTTTGCGCCAGTGGCAAAGCTTCACACAGTTAGGGTTATCTTGTCCTTAGCCACAAATCTATCATGGGATCTATGGCAAATGGATGTGAAGAACGCCTTTCTTCAAGGAGAATTGGAAGAAGAAGTGTACATGACTCCACCACCCGGATTAGAGCACACAATCAGCCCCGGAAAAGTCTTAAGGTTAAGAAAGGCAATTTATGGACTAAAGCAATCACCGAGGGCCTGGTATCATAAACTGAGCTTCACTCTTGTTGCTCGAGGATTTAGCCGGTCAGAAGCCGACCATACCTTGTTCACTCACCAGAGCTCCCGTGGGCTTATTGTGGTATTGGTTTATGTGGATGACTTGATCATCTCAGGTAGTGATCAAGTTGGGGTTCAAGAAACCAAATCCTTCCTTAAGTCTGTTTTTGATATCAAGGACTTGGGAGAACTCAAGTATTTCCTAGGGATAGAGATATGCCGATCCACGGAAGGCCTATTTCTATCACAAAGGAAATATTCTCTTGATTTATTGCAGGAGACAGGAAAGCTAGGATCCAAACCAGCTAAGACTCCACTTGAAGATGGCTACAAGGTCAAGAGAAAGGGGGAGAAAGAAGATGATCCGCTTGACAAGCCATTTGAAGACCCAACACAATATCGGCGCCTAGTTGGTAAGCTCATCTACTTGACTATTACACGACCTGACTTATGTTTTGCTGTGAATCAGGTTAGCCAACATATGAAGGAACCAACCGTGCATCATTGGAACATGGTGGAAAGAATTTTGAGATACATCAAAGGATCACCAGGCCAAGGAATCTGGATGGGGAAGAATGGCAACACTGAGATAGTTGGATATTGCGATGCAGACTATGCTGGAGACACTATGGATAGAAAGTCCACAACTGGCTACTGTACTTTCATTGGAGGCAATCTAGTGACCTGGAAGTCTAAGAAGCAGAAGGTTGTGTCATGCAGAGTCAGAATATAGAGCAATGAGGAAGCTGACAAATGAATTAGTTTGGTTGAAAGCACTTCTCAAAGATCTCGGCATAGAAACTTCAAGTCCTATCACGATGCATTGTGACAATCAGGCAGCCATTCATATAGCAACGAATCCGGTATTTCACGAGAGGACCAAGCACATTGAGATCGACTGCCACAAGGTTAGAGAGAAGATCATAGAAGGAGTGATACTTCCATGCTACACCAAGAGTGAAAACCAGCTGGCTGACATCTTCACCAAGGCTGCTAGCCTCAAAGTTTGCAACCACATCCATAGCAAACTTGGGTTAGTAGACCTTACTCATCCTTGATAATACTTGCCTGTTCCGGGAAGACCACACTCTTTTTTCCTTACCAAGGTTTTGTCCCACTGGGTTTTCCTTGGTAAGGTTTTTAATGAGGTGGTAGTCCCGGTTCCCAAACAGAGCCTTCATTCCGATACTCCGGCTAAGTTTGAGGGGGAGTATTAATCAAGCATATCATCAAGGGAGCTTAGGGAAGACGGTTGGATTTGGGTGTCCGTACAAGTCCGTACGGATCCGTACAAGTCCGTACAAGTCCGTACGGATCCGTACAAGGCCGTACAAGACCGTACGACCTAAGGGAGCCTCCAGAATGTGTAAGGAAGTCTTGGAGAGTCTTCAAGAGTCTTCTAGAGTCTTCTAGAAGCTGGGCAATGTTCGGATCATGCACCAAGTCACTAGAGCGTCCAGGTGCATTGGGGCTTGTCCTTGGTCTTCCTTCTTATCCATTTGGTCAAGGAAGGGCTGGAACCAGGCTGGAACAGGCTGGCATGGTCAAGGGCGCTCCCAAGACTACTCTCCTATTGGCTGGTTCAAATTAAAGTTAAACCTAGGTTCCCTTGTAATTCTCCTATAAATATGCTATGTAATTCACAAAGATCAATAAGAAATTCTTCTCTAATGTTCTACTATGGTTTTCCTTCTACTTTATCTCAAAATCTCTCATTTATAATCTCTAAAATCTTACATCTTATTATGTAGCTTTTCACTACAGCCCCATTTATTACTCTTCATTGTCACTAAAAACATAAGTTAGCAACTTTCACAACTCAAGAACCAATGGTTTTGAGGAATAACTCTCAGAGTGAAAGAGGCTAACAAAGTGTATGAAAATGAAAGAATAAGAAGAATGAGATTAAGGAGACATTTAAGGACCTTAATGCTCTGATACCATGTTAGAATTAGAGAGATTAAGCATGAGAGAATAATGTAAATGACATGGAGAATATGCAAGTATGAACTAAGAGAATAAGCATGTAAATGAGACTAAGGAGAATAAAATAAGAGAAATTTCATGGAGAATGAGAGAATGGGACCCCAAAGGGTCTAACATTTCATTGATAATGAGGCATTACATTTATAGAGAAAAATCTAGGGTTTTCTAAAAATGCAACAACCAATGGGAATGCTTTAATTCAAACTAGCCAATGAGAGCTTAGTCTTGGAGGCTCTTTTTGACCATGTGGATAAGATTGCCAGCCTTGCTCCAGCCCTCCTTGCTTTGACCAGTTGGATAAGGTTGCATTGGGACACTCCTTTGGCTAGATTCATTGCCAGCTATATCCATGTCCTTTTGCACCCGAGTTTTGCACGATCCCCAAATCCTGAAAATACTTTATCCCGAGTTTTGCACATTCTTGTTTCTTCTTTTTAGGATGTTTGGAGACATTTTGAGGAATCCCGGATTTTGCACAGTCCGTACAATCCGTACAAGTCCGTATATTTTAGGGAATCCCGGATTTTGCACGGTCGGGTTAGTTTGGTCTTGCAAGGCCTGGCTGGTCTTCTTGATCAATACTACTATCCATTGCCATTAATCTTACATGGAATTTGTGGCAAATGGATGTGAGAAACGCTTTCTTACAAGGGGATTTAGAAGAAGAAGTGTTTATGGAACTTCCACAAGGTTATGGAGCAAGTTCAGATCAAGTGTGTAGATTAAAGAAGGCTATATACGGCTTGAAACAATCTCTTAGAGCTTGGTACCAACGGTTAAGCCGGTGCCTTTGGGAGAAAGGGTTTGTAAAATCTGAAGCGGATCACTCTCTCTTTACCAAAAGGAGCAAAATAGGGATAGTTGTGGTGCTTATCTACGTGGATGACATTATTGTTACGGGAAGTGATTGTGAGGAGATGAAACGGACTAAGGAGGATCTAAACTCTACGTTTGATATAAAAGACCTAGGAGAGCTCAAATACTTCCTAGGAATTGAGATGAGCAGAGAGGCAAAGGGAATGTTTATATCGCAAAGGAAGTATGTGATCGACTTACTAAAAGAAACTGGGAAGCTTGGGTGTAAACCGGCTAAGACTCCTATTGAAGAAGGTTACCAAGAAGAGAGCAACGTGGAGATATGGTCTGACATCAAGCAGTACCAAAGGTTAGTTGGTAAACTAATCTATTTGACCATAACAAGGCCAGATATTTGTTTTGCGGTGAATAAAGTAAGTTAACACATGCAAGCGCCAACAACACACCATTGGGGAATGATTGAAAGGATCTTGAGATATCTAAAAGGGAACCCAGGAAGAGGTATTTGGCTAGAGTGTCATGGAAGAGCAGATGTAGAAGCGTTTTGTGATGCGAATTGGGCTAGCGATAGACAAGATAGGAAGTCTACGACCGGTTATTGTACATTCGTAGGCGGGAATCTTGTCACCTGGAGAAGCAAAAAACAAAAGGTAATCTCTCTATCTAGTGCTGAAGCTGAGTATAGAGCAATGAGAGAAGCCACAAAAGAAATGATATGGCTGAAGGCGCTTCTACATGACTTGGGAGTTCAAGAAGACAAACAAATGACATTGTATTGTGATAACCAAGCGGCAATACACATAGCTTCAAACCCGGTGTTTCATGAAAGGACAAAACACATTGAGGTGGATTGTCATTTCATCCGAGACAAAATTCAGGAGAGAGTTGTGGTTCCCAAGTTTGTGAAGAGTAGAGAACAAATGGCGGATATATTTACCAAGCCTACTTCTTCACACATATGTGAATACATCCATGGCAAGATCGGCTTAAAGAACCCCTACCAGCCTATCTTGAGGGGGAGTGTTGAGAATATGGATGTGAAGGTGTGTGAACATGAAATAAAGTGCCAATGAGTAGTTAAGATCAACTAAAACAAGACCAAACAAGAAGTAGAGAAGGAACCAGACTGGTTAGAAACAGACCAGTTTTTTCTCCCTCAGCACAAGTGGAGCAAGTTGCAAAGAGGAGTAGGTAGGAGCAGTTGGGAGAAGCATGGCTCGCCTATACTTGTGTAGAGGTGTTGGTGAGATATTTTTCTCTCTAAAATTCATGTAAAGCGTCCATATATGTTGGTTGTATTGTAAGAAAAAAAACACATACGAAATTATAAACTTCTTCTCTAAAAAACTTCTATTCATCATCTTCATCACTCCTATCTTCTAATCTTCCTCCCTTAAAATCACCTTCATATCCTCTAAAATCTACATACCACCTCATTAAAAACCTTACCAAGGAAAACTCAGTGGGACAAAACCTTGGTAAGGGAAAAAGAGTGTAGTCTCCCCGGAACCGCACATAGCCTTGGGTCATTAACTCGGAGACTTGGCGTTCCAATTCTTTGGCTTCTTTGGGGTTTACTCGGGAGGCAGCTCGGTTCGGTATGGGGGCTCTGGGTATGAAGTCGATCTGATGTTCGATGCCCCGGAGAGGTGGCAGTCCTGGTGGCATCTCATCAGGGAAAACATCTTGGAAACGATCCAAGACTCGTTCGAGCTCTCGGGGAATGGGTCGGTCCGAGCCGGAGTCAGTCGGGGATTCCTTCGGAACTAGGAGAATCACCCCATGAGGGATGGATTTCCTCACGGTGCTGGCCTTGATGAAGAAGTTAGTTTTGTCCAGGGGGCCTTTAGTGAGTTTGGCTTAGAGCTCATTGACTTGGTTTGGCGTGAGAGGCGCTAGGCTAACCCGCTTGTTGTCGTGGAAGAACGAGTAATGGTTAGTCCTTCCGTCGTGGGTGGCGCTCTTGTCGAACTGCCAAGGTCTTCCGAGTAGAAGATGGCTGGCTTGCATCGAGACCACGTCGCATAACACTTGTGTTGAATAAAGAAGAAAATGATCATAAGAAGGTTAACTTGAAGTGCAAAGAAGCAAGAAAAGAGTTGTTGGAGAGCTTCCTTAGGTTCCGTGAAAAGAAAGGAGATGATTTTGAATTTCAAACTCAATCAGACCGTTGGAGGCTACTTCTCCTTCATACAAGTCGATTTTTACTTATATATAATATTAATCAAGCTTATCATCAAGGGAGATTAGGGAAGATGGTTAGATTTGGGTGTCCGTACAAGTCCGTACGGATCCGTACAAGTCCGTACAAGTCCATAGGGATCCGTACAAGACCGTACAAGACCGTACGACCTTAGCGAGCCTCCAGAACATTTGAGGAAGCCTTCGAGAGTCTTCTAGAAGCTTGGAAACGTTTGGATCATGCACCAAGCCACTTGAGTGTCCAGGTGCATTGGCACCTTGTCCTTGGTCTTCCTTCTTATCCATTTGGTCAAGGAAGAGGCTGGAAACAAGCTGGCATGGTCAAGGACGCCCAAAGACTACACTCCTATTGGCTGGTTCAAATTAAAGTTAAACCTAGGTTCCCTTGTAATTCTCCTATAAATATGCTATGTATTTCACAAAGATCAATAAGATATTCTTCTCTAATATTCTACTATGGTGTTTCTTCTAGTTTATCTCAAAAGCTCTCATTTATAATCTCTAAAATCTAACATATAATGTATCTCTTGCTGTAACCTCAAATTCATTTTAATGGAAACTTCTCTTTATCTCTCATTCTCTTGTTTCTCTTGCAAACACTCTCCAATCTTCTATTCCGCAAATTCAATATGGTATCAGAGCAAGGTTCTTAACTAAATCAAGCTCTTGTTATCTCATTTTTTTCAAAATCATTTTATTTTTCAAATCTCTTCCTTTAAAATTCTGGGAATACTCTTTGTCAATCATTTTTCACTCTGAGACTTAGTCCTCAAAGTCATTGATTCTTGAGTTGTGAAAAGGCTGAAAAAGTGTATTTCTTGAAGCTTCTCTAAAATTTTCTTGAGAAAATCTCTTAATCCTCTGGTTAATAGAATTGTCGACTCAATAAATCTTGAAACACCATGGAAAACTCTAAACCTATTGTTATTCCAGTCATCTTGAAGGGTGTCAACTGTTGAATAATGAGAGAATACATTAGCTTAAGACCCAATGAAGAGAAGAGGCCTTATTCAACATATGCAAGTCCATTAAGAAGTCTTCTAGAAGGGTGAAGACTTTGGGTGCACAAGTGGGTGTCTCGGGAAGTGTGAAAAGGAAGGAGATGTGTTTGAATTTCAAATAAGAGATTGGAGGGAAATTTGAATGATGTGAAACCCTTCTACACCTTCTATTTTCGTGGCTCCCCTCTATATATACATGTTGTACACCCTTTGTAACACTTAATCAATTCTAATGGAAACTTCTCTTTATCTCTCATTCTATTGTTTCTCTTTCAAGCACTCTCAAACTCTCTAATCTTCTATTCCGCAAATTCAACATGGTATCAGAGCAAGGTTCTTAACTAAATCAAGCTCTTGTTATCCTATTTTCAAATTCTCTTCTTTTAAAATTCTGGGAATACTCTTTGTCAATCCTTTTTCACTCTGAGACTTAGTCCTCAAAGTCACTGACTCTTGAGTTGTGAAAAGGCTGAAAAAGTGTATTTCTTGAAGCTTCTCTAAAATTTTCTATTTCACTCTAAAATTCTGGGAATACTCTTTGTCAATCCTTTTTCACTCTGAGATTTAGTCCTCAAAGTCATTGACTCTTGAGTTGTGAAAAGGCTGAAAAAGTGTATTTCTTGAAGCTTCTCTAATATTTTCGTGAGAAAATCTCTTAATCCTCTGGTTAATAGAATTATCCGGTGAATAAATCTTGAAACACCATGGAAAATTCTAAACCAATTGTTATTCCAGTCATCTTGAAGGGTGTCAACTATTTGTTGTGGTCAAGAATGATAAGAACAGCTCTATGTGGTCGTGGGCTTTGGAGCCATGTCTTGAAAGGACAAGATCCAAAAGATGGAGAAGAAGCCATCGGTAATTATGAAGATAAGTGGTTCCAAGAGGACCAAATGGTGCTCGGAATTATTAATCAAGCATATCATCAAGGGAGCTTAGGGAAGATGGTTGGATTTGGGTGTCCGTACAAGTCCGTACGGATCCGTACAAGGCCGTACAAGACCGTACAAGACCGTACGACCTAAGGGAGCCTCCGGAACGTTTAAGGAAGTCTTGGAGAGTCTTGGAGAGTCTTCTAGAGTCTTCTAGAAGCTGGGCAATGTTCGGATCATGCACCAAGTCACTAGAGCGTCCAGGTGCATTGGGGCTTGTCCTTGGTCTTCCTTCTTATCCATTTGGTCAAGGAAGGGGCTGGAACCAGGCTGGAACAGGCTGGCATGATCAAGGGCGCTCCCAAGACTACTCTCCTATTGGCTGGTTCAAATTAAAGTTAAACCTAGGTTCCCTTGTAATTCTCCTATAAATATGCTATGTAATTCACAAAGATCAATAAGAAATTCTTCTCTAATGTTCTACTATGGTTTTCCTTCTAATTTATCTCAAAATCTCTCATTTATAATCTCTAAAATCTAACAGGAATCATCCAGAACTCTCTTGAAGCATCCATCCTTGAAGCCTACTCCTACTGTGAAAATGCAAAGGAATTGTGGGATACTCTTCAAACCGTGTATGGGAATACTTCAAACTTGAGCAGAATCTATGAAGTCAAGAAGGCTATCAATGATCTAAGCCAAGAAGATTTGGAGTTTACAAAGCACTTTGGCAAATTCAGATCATTGTGGGCTGAACTAGAAATGTTAAGGCCAAGCACGATTGATCCTTTGGTGTTAAATGAGAGGCGCGAACAAGACAAGGTCTTTGGTCTGCTATTGACCTTAAATCCAACTTACAAGGATCTCATTAAGCACCTCCTTAGGGCAGACAATCTCCCCAGCCTAGATGAAGTGTGCTCCAAGATACAAAAGGAGCAAGGATCTCATGGTCTATTTGGGGGAAAGGGCGAGCTGGCTATGGCTAACAAAGTAGAGCTGGGTGATGCCAACAAAGGATTTTACAAACCGTTGGGATCAAATCTGAACAAGAAAGTGGGATCAAATGCAATCTGTGAGCATTGCAAGGAAGAGGGGCACACAAAGGAAAAATGTTGGAAGCTCCATCCTCATCTAAAACCAAGCTGGTGGAAGGAACCAAGAGCTAATGTCTCCCAAGAAGTGGCTGGGAATCAGGCTGGGACATCCAAGAGGGCTGAAGAAGGAGACATGAGAGTTTTGGTGCCATATCAACAAGAATCTGAATTTGTGAGGAAATCAGATTTGGAAGCTCTCATCAAAGCCTTGAAAGAGGCTGGTAGGTCTGGTATGGTTTCTGGAAACTCTCTTCATGCTCAAAACATTTCAAAGCCTTTGATTGTAGATTCTGGTGCATCACATCATATGATAAGTGATGCACATCTAATGAATAACATAAAACCGGCTGTAGGTAATGTCATTATAGCAAATGGAGATAGTATTCCTATTGATGGAGTAGGAAATCTTAGGTTATTTGGAAAAGATTCAAACGCTTTCTACATGCCTAAGTTTACTTCAAATTTGTTATCCGTAAAGAAAGTTACATCTGATTTGAATTGTTATGCTATATTTGGTCCTAATGATGTACACTTTCAGGATATTGAGACCATGAATCTACTCGGAAAAGGAGTAGCAAAGGAGGAGCTGTATGTTCTTGAAAATAACAAGCTGGACTCCAATTTATTTTATAGTTTTAGTCTGAATATTTCTAATGTTAGTAGTTCAATTTGGCATGCAAGGCTAGGTCATCCGCACTCTAGAGCATTAGAACTATTGTTGCCTAGGATTTCTTTCAAAAATGATGAATGTGAAGCTTGTATACTTGGCAAACATTATAAATCTGTGTTTTCCAAGTCTCCAACTATCTATGAAAAGTGTTTTGATTTAATTCATTCTGATGTTTGGACCTCACCATGTGAATCTAGAGAACATCATAAATACTTTGTCACCAAAAATTTTGGAAGAAATGAATCATGAATAATGAAAAAGCAGTTCATCATGAACCTAAAAGAAATTATGAGATTTCTATCATCTATATCCATAGTAGAAAGATATGGAATTCGAAAATGAAGTGGGTAATGTTGATGAAATTTTCTCATACATTGTTTCAAAAAAAATATATATGAATGTAAAAAGATACACGACTCAATAAAATAGAAAGAGACAATACAAGTTGAACTTGACTCGCTCAATAAACAAAATGTATTCGGACCTATTGATATAGGCCTTAGAGTCGAAGTGGTTGAATCAACAAGCTGACTTTAGATTTCTCTTGTGGATTTGTTTGATGGAGTGAAGATGGATCGAAGTGCAAACACGTAGGGGTGATAAGTCTCTAATACAGCAAGGTATTTCTTGAATCTAAGGGGAAATCGTGCCTAGAAATCTACAAAATAAGGCTCTCTCAAGAATACTTGAAAAACTGTGTTATTTTATTATAATCAAAATATGTCGAACTACAAAGTTGTAAAGGAGCTTATAAACTACTCTTCAGCTATGGTCATCAAGGACACTTGGTTTTACAAAAAAAAAGGAAAGAACTAATACAACGCGCAAACTAAAAAGAATAGAACTATGATGTTTTAAACTTTTTGGGTTGACAAATAACAAAAAATAAAATTAAGTGTTTAAAACATTATAAACGAAATTGATTCTTTAGTTTGAACCTGCAACAACAATAAAAAATATTGAATTCACGTGACTTACCTTGGTGTGGCTGAGATTGAACCTTGAATCATTCGCATTGAAGCTCTCTTGTGTATCTTCAAATCCAGGTCGGTCTTCACATGTTTTTTTTTTGTAGTTAGGCTTCTCTTAACAGGTTTACTGGAGTAATTTTAACCCCAGCTCCTGAGCTTTAGTAGATTCTTTAGTAGACAAATTTGTCGTGATTTCTAACCAATTACTCAAAATTTTACCGATTGTACTCTAAGTAGAGTAGAAAGAGTACGTTGACCACTTCATTTTGACCATCTGCTTTGGGGTGTAAATTGGTGGAGAAAGAAGCTTGGTTCCTAAATTCTTCCATAAGATTCTCCAAAAATGGTTCAAAAGCTTGGTGTCCCTATCTGAGATATTCCATGCAAGCATAATACTTCTTTAAAGAACAAGTCAGAAATTTGAGAAGCATCATTGGTCTTTTTGCACACGGTATGAAATGTGGCATCTTGGAAAAACGATCAACCACCACAAATATTGAGTCTTTATGCTGAATCTTAGGTAAACCTAAAACGATGTCCATGGAAAAATATTCTCAAGGGGAGTTAGGTATATGAAAAGAAGTATAGAGATGATAAGGATGTGACTTGGCTTTTGCCTTAAGGCATGTGATGCATTAGGAGCAGAATATTTCAACATCCTTTTTGAGAGGAAGCCAAAATAAGTGATCTTCAACTATGACCAAAAGCTTATATCTACCAAAATATCTCATTAATCCTCCTCCATGAGCTTCTCATATGATTAACTCTCTCATTGACCCATGTGTAATGTACAAACATTTTTCCTTGAAAAGAAAACTTTCATGTGTGTGGAACTTTCCAAAAGCTCTTTTTCACACTCCTTGTAGATAGGTCCTAACTCCGGATCCTCTATATATGATGTCTTGATATGCTCAAAACCCAATACTCTAGCTTCCATTGTTGATATCAAAGCATGTCTCCTTGATAGTGCATCTGTCACTATGTTCCTTTTCCCTTTCTTTTACTTAATGACATAGGAAAACGTCTCAATGAATTCCAACCACTTGGCATTTCTTCTCTTGAGTATAGTATGTCCTCTCAAATGTTTGAGAGTTTAATGATCAATGTGTATGATGAACTCCTTTGACAACAAGTAATGATGTCAAGTCTCCAAGGCCCTAACTAAATCGTATAACTTTTGCCATAGATAGGATAATTGAGCGTAGCTCCACTTAGCTTCTTACTAAAGTAAACAACTGATCTTCCTCGTTAATTGATCACTGCCTCAATACCTAGACAATAGGCATCATATTCTACCTCAAAAATGACTTAATAATCTGGTAATGCTAGAACCGGTGCATCGATGAGACTCCTTTTGAATGAGTTGAAAGCGACTTCTAGAGCATCTCCACATGAGAATGGAACATTCTTCTTGATCACGGCAGTGAATAAGGCTGCATAAGTGCTAAAATATCTCACAACCCTCCTATAAAAACTAGCTAATCCATGGAAGCTTCTAACATATCTGATGCTAGTTTGGTGGGCCATTCTTGGATAGCTTTGACTTTTTCTCCATCAAATTTTATTTAGTTGTCTCATATTCAAAAAATAAAAATAAAATAAAAGTAAATTTGTAATATGTGTTTCTTAGTTTGTTTAATTTTTTAAAATTTAGAAACCCATAAAACCACCGTAAAAATCTACTTCTTTTACTAGGAATCGAATCTAATTTTTTTTAGAATTTTGATAGTTTCCGATTTGTTTAAGTTACTTTGTTTTTTTTGTGAGACTTGTTGAGCCAGTTGATCTACTTTGTTGTTGTGTACTTGTGTAGAGACAACTCTCGAGATGGATGATCAACATAACCCTCCACCACCTGTCGCACCTCTTGATGCAATGACTTATCTGCTAGCAGATATCCAAGACATGCTCCAAACTATGGATGAGTGGATGACTCGTATGGAGCAGTCTTCAGTTGCTAATCCTAGAAACATTCAATCTAGGAGAAGAGCTTGTATAGAGGATGATCTCTATGAAATTGATGATGAAAAGCCACAGCATGGTCGGCAACAAGAGCCAAGACCCAGGAGAAGGGATCCTCACAACCGGGAAGGTACCGAGAGGACTTTTAGACAAAATGGCTCCAACGTGAAACTTATGCCCCCCCCCCCACAAAATTTTGCTGAAAAAGTAGACCATGGTGCTTACTTGGACTGGGAGAAACACATTGAGTACATATTCGAGTGTTACAATTACACCGACCAGAAAAAGCTACTGATACCTTCCGCACAACTCACTGAGCATCATAGTCTACTTTTCCAGCAAAATTTGGGAGACATCCTATGAAGATAACTTACATTGTAGGATTCAAATCCATAGGGAAGATCACAACTTTGGAGCTAGAGATACAAATTGATGCATGTACAAGTATTGGTTTTAGTATGTTAATACAATCAAATATCATATGAACGCTAAAGAAGTACGATTTGGGCTCCTTATCTTTTGATATCAAACTTTGTAAAACAAATCTTTTAAGCAAAGAAATTATGAGAGCTCCAGGGGATGTTCAGGGTACGTATATCGCTGAAGCCATTATCGAAAATGTATCCTCTAGTCTTTCTTTGGAGGTTGATGCTATTGAAATATTAATTCTCATTAATATTGGCTTAGTCAAAGAAGAGTTATTGTCTTGTTCCAAAGAGGAGCCACTTGGCTTTAATGCTCAACAAGCACAACCTCTTCTCTCTCCTTCATGCATCAAGTGGCGATTTCCTATGTTATTCAAGCAAGTCATCTTGTGTTTAAAATGTATCTCTATATATTTGTGTCCCTTTGTACAATTCAAAATAAGAAGAAATATATTTTTTATTCTCTCTATTCTCTATGTTCTCTATATTCTCTCTATTCTCTCTATTCTCTCTATTCTCTCTATTCTCTTATCTTATTCTACAAATATTCTAACATGGTATTAGAGCATTGATCCTCATTTTGAAGGGAAAGAGAATCTTGGTCCGCCTTGCTCCTATGAGTACAAGCACTAAAGGCCTTGATGAATCCAAATTCTTCTTTAAAACTCTCAAAGGGGAAGAAAACGTTGGTCCACTTTGCTCCTATGAGTATAAGCACTTAATGCCTTGATGAATCCAAAACCCTCTTCTTAAATCTCTCATTCTCTTTATACTACTTCTCAAATCTCTCATTCTATTTTTTTTAGGGGAAGAGAACCTTGGTCTGCTTTTATAAGCATTTAAGGCCTTGATGAATCCAAATTCTTCTTCTTAAATCTCTAATTCTATTTGTTGAAAATCATGAAAATTTCAAAATCCGTGGTGATTCGTGTTATCCACAAAGGAGAAAACTATTTTTATTGTGGTCTAGGACCATAAGAACATGCCCTTTGTGGCCACGGACTTTGGGGCCATATTGAAAAAGTTTATGTTCCAAAAGAAGAGACCAAAAGAGATGGAAAAAAAAACATCAAAGAAGAAGTAAAGGAGGCGGCTCTTGAGAAAGAAGCCAAGTGATTTCAAGAATATCAAACCGTTCTTGCCATTCTCCAAAACTCTCTTGAAGCATCCATCCTTGAAGCTTACTCCTATTGTGAAACTTCAAAGGAGGTATGTGATACTCTCAAGAACGTGTACGACAACGTATCAAACCTCATCCATGTGTTTTAGGTAAAGAAGGTCATTAACAACCTAAGCCAAGAAGATGTAGAGTTCACCAAGCATTTTGGAAAGTTTAGGTACTTGTGGGCCGAACTTGAGATGGTAAGCAAGAATACCATGGATCCGGTTGTGCTCAATGAAAAAAGAGAGCAAGAAAAGGTATTTGGTATATTGTTCACCTTGAACCCAAGCTTTAATTACCTCATCAAGCATCTCCTAAGGGCTAAAAAGCTCTCGAGCCTTGAAGACGTGTGTTCTCAAGTCAAAGGGATTAAGACTCACTTGGTCTTTTTGGTGGAAGAAGTGAGCTTCTCATAGCAAAAAAAGGAGTGTACACACATGAGTAAAGGAAGATATGATTTTGTGACCACTGCAAGACGAAGGGTGACATCCAAGATAAATGTTGGATTATTCATCCTCACCTTAAGCCAAGCAAGTTCAACAAGGACCCAAAGGCCAATCTCTATCATGGAGCCATGGATGATCAAGGACAAGTCGGTTCATCAAAGCAAGGAGAAGAGGTTGTGAGGAAGTCGGACTTGGAAGCTCTCATCTGATCTATTGCATCCTTAAAAGAATTTGAGTATTGAGACTGGTTTGGTGTACGCCATCTTTTTTGGTGTACACTTTGATCCTCATCTGCTTGTCTTTGGTGTTCGGCCCCTTTCTTAGCTGACGTGAATCAAAACCATCATGTTGTATCTATCATTTTTCATATTATCATCTTTCATGTTCTGTTTTTGCTAAATTCTATTTGTTTAATCTGTTTATTCCATGAAATAATTTAAATTGTTGGAATAAATTAATATATTGTTTTTCTTTCTATCTTGCAAGGGATGATGTGTAAAATTTTCTTCATACCAAGATCGACTTTCTTTATTCTCCAACCGATCTTGACTGGGGATGTTGGAATTATGACCTTCATGGCTTGATGTGGCTGACCCAAGAGGAAGAACCCGAGGGATAAACCGAGGTGGTGGACCTAAGCGTGGTGAACTCAAAAGGAAGAATCTGAGGGATAAACCGAGGTGGTGGACTCAAGTGTGGTAAACTCAAGATGGCAAACCGAAGTAGTAATCAATGAGGCTGATTCAACAAAATCCTATAATCATTAACAAAGATGCAAAAGTGGGCAATCACATCATCGCAAGCTTGATCTCTTTAAGGGGGAATGTAAAATATGGCCATTGGTACTTCATGGCAAGATCGTCTTTCGTCATACTCCAGCCAATCTTGCGAAGGGGATAATGGGATTTAGTCCATCATGGCTAACCGAAGTGGTGAACCCAATAAGAAGAACCCGAGGGATAAAACGAGGTGGTGGACTCAAGCATGGTGAACTCAAGAGGAAGACCGAGGTGGTTGCCAATGTGACTGAATCAACAAATCCTTCAAGATTTTATTTGCAAGCCTCTTAACTGGCCATCAACAAAGAAGCACAAAGGCTACTCTCTAAACTCTTATTTATCTAATTTGCAAGCTCAATTCTCATCTAAAACTTCCTTATCGCTCACGACAATTACTTTTAAATTTTAAATCTCTTCTGGTTGAAGGTGTGAAGGAGTAAGTTCGTGAGAAATTATCTAAAAAGTATTAGATGAAGAAAAGAGTATTGGAAAAGAAGAGTCAAGGAACAAGTTCTTACTACACTAAAAAGGACTAAGAGAAAGGAAGTTTAGCTGAATGGAGCCGGACTTAATAAAAGTGGATCAGTTCATGGTGGTAACCGAAAAGGGGAAGGGGAGTTCCTCAAACGGATACACACACGGAGGATTGAGGCTAAAAGGAGTTGGACTCTCGGACCTTCTCAATAAAGGAGGATTGGGGCCTTAACACAAGTCAAAATAAGAAGATCTCTTAACTTGGAAAATTCAAGCTCCAAATGGAGTTCTCAAATCTATGCATCATGACTTTGATCTCATGTCCTCTCTCCATGGATATCATACTCTTTTTTCCTTATTAAGGTTTAGTTTCAATGGGTTTTCCTTGTTAAGGTTTTTAATGAGGTGATGTTTCATGGGGTTCCAAGGTTAGTCTTAGGTGTTTTTGCGGCTAACCTTGAGGGGGAGTATTGAAATATTAATTCTCATTAATATTGGCTTAGTCAAAGAAGAGTTATTGTTTTGTTCCGAGTAGCCACTTGATCTCAACATGCATAACCTCTTCTCTTTCTTTCATGCATCAAATGGTAATTCTTTATATTCTTCATGCAAGACATCTTGTGTTTAAAATGTATCTCTATATACTTATATCCTTTTGTACAAATCAAAATAAATAAAAATATTCTTTTATCTATTTTCTCTATTCTTTCTATTATCTAATTTTATTCCAGCAAATATTCTAACAGATGCTATATAAAAACATTAATCTCCATTACAAGCGGAAGCACAGAAACAGCTATGGACGTGGACAGCCGAGGATGGTTCCTCTGGTTCATCGTTTCAGTTGCCGGTTCCGGCTACTATGCCGGTTGTGAAGGTGCTATACGGTCTAGATATCGTTGAAACCTATTTGAAGTGGAAAATTACGCAATAACTCAAGATTATGAGTAACATCAATTCATCAAGTTATACATTCTTCAATTTGGAGATTGACTTGTTTCTTTCTTTTAAATACGTACTCTGTTTGTTTCAGACTATTTCAATTGATTAAAAAAATATAAATGATATAAGTATGATTCCTTGATAACAAATACAAAATTCTTTCTAAAGGTTTAATTTAAAAAAAAACAAAGGAGAATCTGAGAAGTTGATTTGGGGGGGGGGGGGGGGATGAGGACAGAACAAACATACTTGTGTAAGAGAAGAAGAACAAAACAACAAGAAGCTGCCTCAAAACCCCTGAATCAAATACAAGAGGTAAGGAAGCTACCTTCAATCCCATCAAACATCATCAAGCATTCCGAGCTAGATTGTGACTCATGACCAGATCAAATTGATACTACCTCCGATCATAGTTCCCTGTGAAATTGCCATACCTTGAGGGTTCAGGTGCATATCTGTGATGCTGACGATGATGTTGGTGTAGATGTTGATGCTGATGCTGGTGATGATGCTGATGCTGATGAGAAGAAGAATGATGCCCATTAGACTCGAATGATGAATTCCTATGGTTTCTACCATATGGTATGGTCGACTGAGAACCTGGGAAATGCCCACTGGAATTGAACGATGGTGATCTATGGTTATGACCCATATGTGTAGTCGATAACCTATGGTTATGACCCGATGGTGTAGTTGGTAACCTATGGCTATGACTCGATGGTGTAGTGGGAGACCTCGGCTTCTTGATCTTCTTTTCTCTTTGGAAAGAATCTTCTTCCAGATCCTCTATCATCCAATCACCTCTTTGTTTTGGTTTACGTGGTGTCGTCTGGGACTGTTCTTCTTTATGTGTTTTCTTCTTCTGGGGCTGTTCTTCATTATGTGTTCTCTTCTTCTTTTTCTTCCCCTTCCCATCAAATTCATGAGTAGAATTGTGTTCCGAGTGCTCTTTATTTTTCTTGCGAGATTTTTGTGATGGTGTAGATGTATCACGGTCCCTCTTAGAACCCTATATGAAGCAAAAAGGTAACACTGAGTCATAACATTAGAGATAAAGGAAAGAAGGGAAGAGCTCAAAATACCAAATGGAGAGAGAGATAGAGCCTACCTGAGAAGAATTCGGGCATTCACGAGCAAAATGTCCTGCACCATTACATCTGTAGCATAAACTCAGTGAATCTTTTCCCTGTGAAGTGCTTATGCTCGATGAATTCGGGCATTCACATGAGAAATGCCCTTCTTCCCCACACCTAAAGCATGCACTTGGTAATTCCCTACTGTTGCCTGGAAAGCTTACGCTGGAATAATTTGGGCAATCGCGCTTCAAATGCCCTTCTTCCCCACACTTATAGCATGATGGACTGATAGAATCGTTTTCGTTGTTATCATCATAGTGTCTACCACATGCCTAGAGAGAAAATAATTTTAGCTAGATGATAAATTATGCATCTTTGTTTAAACTAACGTGAAAACAGATCAATTATGTTTAGAGACACAAACTTAATTGACAGTATGGATGATTCGAAATCAAAATCTCAACAACTTACCAGTCCAGTATGACCCAGTTGACCACATCTGTAGCAAGATACAGCCCATGCTGGTGAATTATCAGGTTCAACACAGCATAGGTGACCAAATCTTTTACAGACATAGCATTGTATATCCTGGTCAAAGTAATAAAGTAAGATAGCAATACCATTTGTCTAATCTACAATATAATCCAACCATACTTAAGCAATCAGAAAATCAAGAAAGGTGAAAGCTTCTGTAGCGTGCGTATAAGATATATCCTCAAGTTAAAGAAAGTCATAAGAAAAAACGTTAAGTCCTAATACCGATGATCATTTCCTTTTTTTAAACTATCTTAATTATAAGCAAAGTATTGAATTTCAGGAAAAAAATGTTACCTTCAAATCATCCTGAGAGAACTCATACTTGCACAAAATCATTTCATGTCCAAAGTCTCCACATCTTAAACATACAGCTGCTTTAGACCCGCTTTTGTATTTATCCGGACAATCTTTAGCTCGATGTCCAACTTTTTTGCAAATATAACAATCATGTCCCTATAGAATAAAGAAAATGCTCAGCAACCTTATGCAACAAAAAACTAGTCATCCTAAATCTTCCATTGTAACCACATAACAACACTCAAACACTAGTATGATATACATCCTTAAAATATCCTTAAAAGAGCAAGGCAGCCACATAAAACCTCACCTTTGAACACTGCTTTGCACCATGTTCCAAACTCCCGCATATAAAGCACGGCTTCTTGCGCTTGGTAGGAGTTGGACAATTGACAGTCATATGACCTTGCTCCCCACAACTATAACAAGTCGCCCAACCAGCGTCAGGAGGGTCAAAGTACCTCGCTCCACGCTGATAACACAAGACCCCAAACAATGGTCATCACAGACAATTATACAGTTTCGATTTCCCAAAATATGGGAGACAAGAGTAGTAGTGGTTCAATCAACTCACCAGAAGCTTTTTCAAAACCATATTGCTAGATGCTTCACCAGGTTTTGGTTCATCCTCTTCACCTTTTACTACATCCTCCACCATATTCTTCTCCTCATCTTGGTCTTTCCAAACAATGGGCTGATACAAATTTAGCATAAATCAAAGAGCATTAAAACAAAAGCATCAAACTTTACTAAACAAATATCAAATTACCAGTCAAAAATTACTCATTCAAAGCTATGAATACAGCAATTAAGACGACAATAACTGAAACAGTAATGAGAGATATAGAAGAGAATCATTCATACTGACAATTTCATTAGCAGCTTCAAGCTTGTTTCTCTTCATCTTCTTAGACTTTCCTCCGTTAACAATCACAGTATCTACTACACCAGAACCACAGAGATCAGATAAAGTTGTCTCCTTTGAATCAAGCGTGTTCCCAACATCACGCCTTAATAACGCTTTCTCTAATATCTTCAAGCTAAGATCTTCATTAGCTTCCTCATCGTCATCTTCTTCGTTGAAGCTATCTTTAATGGCTACTGGATCTTCCCTATCCTCGTCTTCTCCGTCATCAAAAACAAATTCTTCATCTTTATACCTCAGCATGACTAAGGGATCAAAACCCTAAAATCCAATTTAAAAGACCTAAAAATCGGATTTCTCGGCTTATATCGGCCAAGGTTTCGATTTTTGACTGATTTGGTTCAGAAATTGGAATATTCTTCTTTTTTTTCTTCCGTTTCAATTTGGTTTTTATGACACGGCGGAGGAAGAAGAAGATTAGGGGTAGGGTTTGTATTTTGTTGATTTACAATTTTACCCCTGAGATTAAGATTCATTTCTCAAAGGAAAAAGTAATACACTTCAACAAGTGCAACGGTTTAAAAAGAATTCAAATGTAATTTTTAACTATTATCCAATCAAATACTCCATCTCGAATTTTTATATGTTGTTTTTGTTAAAACCCCCAAAAATATAAATTTATACAAATGGTTAAAAGAAACTAAACTTTTTAAAAATTCTACTTTAAAAAATCGTTTAGTATCTACCTATAAATTAAATATTTCAACCAATAATTTAAAATGCTGCATAATTCATACAAATGGTTAAAAGAAACTAAATTTTGTTTTAGTTTTGCATAGAAACTTTAAAAATCAAATCAAATGAAACAAAATAAAATCTTCTAAACATTCTTAAGAAAAGAAAGGAAAATACATTTTACAATGTGCAAGTTACAATCATTAAAATAAGTTCTCTTTTTTTTTGGTTCCAAATTTCGTTTAGGGACATGAATCCTTTTTTCTGAGATATTGTTGATGAGAATAAATTTCACTTTTTTTTTCTTGATAAAGGAATAAAATTTCATGTTGCCCAAAACATTTTCTCAAATAGATTCATCATGATTTAGTCTCCAAAAGTTGCCATTTTTCCATTGATCCATCTCCATTGGTCCTTCTCCAAATAAACTTAGAGAAACATAATCATGCATGACTAATGATTCCAAAACATAACCTGTATTGGAACAAAGCAAGAATGGGAAGGAAGAAAAGAAACGTGCACTTAATCTCATTCCGAACATTAAAACCCTGAAAAATTTGTGTAAAGACAAATTGAAGACGAAGCCTTGAGCTAATCTCAGTCCAAAACTTCAAGTGAAACGTTTACTTATATATGTACAAATTTGGTTGACCGTTACATATATAGTGATGAATAGGTTAGATATTAGAATTAGTGATGACTGAAATTTGTAAAAATGGATTCTTTATTTGATTATTTTTTACTATTTAGGTCGGATTTTCGGAATTTTGATTCGTATTTTCTATAAACCAAATCTTTCAGATTTAAATGGAGTTTTTATATGCATATATATATATATATATCTAATAATCTGAATCAAAATTCAAACCTAACCAAAAAAAACTAATCTGAACTCTAAATTTATTAAAAAAATAAAAGCTATAAATATGTAATAAAAATATAAATCATGACTAAAAAGAGTTAATTTTTTTACTTGGTTTAACCTTAGACCATGTTTTTGATAGTAGAATCAAAATTTGTATCATAACCTCATTTTTCCTTTGTAAATAGCATTGTTTTTTTGGTGAAATAAATTTAACATTGCCAAAAAAAATTGCAACTTAACTAGAGTTTGTTTAAATTTGCACACTGATCTCCTATGGTTTCTACACATGATATGGGTATCTTCCAAACCATAACTTACACATATTTGATCAATGACTTACTCTTCAACGAGACTAGTATTAGATTTTTTGTGAAGGTGATTAACAACAAAAATCTCTGTAATGCATCACCCATGTATATATACATGTATACATATTTTACCAGTTGGTTTTTGGTTGATGTCTATTCTGAAGATGATCTTATTTATTTTAAATAAGATTATACATGAGAAGCATCCATTTCAAAACAACATGATCAGATTTGCTTATATATTATCGAAAAATCAATTCAATTCCAAGAGTGTATCAATAACCCTAAGTCCATAACCAATGAAATTATTACCTGCTCAAAATATGGAACTGCCTCTGTCGCAGATTTATTGTTGATGAAATGATAGCATTAACCTTTCACAAGAGAGATTATTTTTTAGTCACACTTGCTTAGAATCAAGACGAAGAAAAGGTTATGTAAAATCATCTTGATGATCTAATCTTGCTGATGTTACTGATACATTTTAGCTCACAAGAAACCTAACCTTTGGTATCTTCTCAGCAAAATAACTTCCAGTCAAAACTTGGAGCAGCGCACCGTTACTGTATAAAAGTCGAAAACTTGATAGTATTCAGCATTCAGAACATAGAGAATTCATAAAGTTGAATAAAAAAAACATATACAAACTGAAGTAAGAGAAGTGAAAAGTTTCGGACCTGTGAACAACTCAGAAAAGAGGAAGGTTAGCTAAATCTTCCGGCTTCAAATTTGCGGTTAGAACTCCAGATGAAACAATCGTGTCTAAGCAAGAATTGAACCTCTCATAAACTTGCTTAGCAGCTTCTTCATGATCAAATGTAACATTATATGGTACTGATATTATCAAATAGCCTTCCTTTGCCAGTAGCTCCTTAAGGTAGCTGCAAATCACACAGATGCTTCAGAATCAATCATCTCGACGATTACAGGACCGTGGTTTCAAACAAGTATGAATGTAAAGACATGCAGCTTTCCAATTACTTGAAAGGAAAAAAACTTATCCCAGCTCCTAAATTTCAATTTGAAAATCTAAGCTTGGCTCGGATCATCAAATAGTTTGGAGTATCACATTCTACAGACCATATTATTTTAGTGACATCTTCCTACTTAGACTGGAAAAATCGATCCATATAGCATAAAAATTGAGTCAAAGGAGCATTAGATAACAATAAGTTCTCATATGATAGATTCTTTGAGTTTTTATGAACAAATATGCATAAACACAAATTCAACTATAGCAAAATGATATGCAAATCATATAGGCTTCAATGGTACAATTGTTAGATGCATTGGATACAAAAAACATAGTGAAGTAATCAAATAAAGCCAACTTATACATACATAACTATCAAACACTTGTAAATAACAAAACTTTATATCAATTCAATCTAAAAACCATTACTTCAATATCATCAACAAAGGCTATGTGAAACTTATAAACTCGAAGAATCAAAAGAATTTAAAGTACCTGTAAGTGAGTTCAGGAACAGCTTCAACAAAGGCACCTCCTAAGAACTTAACAATGGCACGAGGTATCTTAAATTTAGGAGGAGGAGGAATGACTAGACAAGAATCAAGCCTCATGTAAATCTTATCGTTTCTGCGATTGTAATTGCTACTTGCAGTGACGGTGAGAGATATGGCTCGAGCTTTTCTGTAAAATAGAGTAGTGGGAATAGTTGAGAACCCAGAAAACTTGAAGTGGCTAAGGTAAACTCCATTTGTGATATTTGCTTTTGGTACAGTTGTGGAGAAGAAGTAAACGTACTCTATATTCAAGAATTTTGCCATTTCGGTTTTCTCCCTTTTGTATTAAATAAAAGCTAAAACGCAGAAAAGTAGAATTTGTTTTTTTTTGTCCTTCTTGTTATAAAATGTGAAAAAACCGGAGATAAAGATCCTAACTTTTGATTTATATATATAAAGTAGAGTTTACTGTTATTATACACGCATAGTAATTTGTTTTTTCTTTTATATAAACAATTGAATTTATTCATTTACAATATATCAATGACACAAAAGAACATTCAATATTTTCTCTATTTTTAAATATCTGATATCTTTTTTTATGGGTATAAATTTTTAGTCTTTAATTATATTTATCTTTATGATAATTTATAATTCTTTTTATAATACGTTATCAGCACGATCACTCTATGATTGTGCTAAATATATTAAATAAATATTATACTGTATAATTTATTACAGTGGGCGGTATGTCGCCTTTATAATATATTTTTAGTGGTTGTTTAATCACCGTTATTCATTTAATTTTACTGTAGGCGATTTTTGCCCCGATATTATTTTTAAGTGGTTGTATAATCACCACTATTTATTTAATTTGACTATAGGCGGTTTTTTGCCTCGGTATTATTTTACTGTTCTTATGTCATGGTTGTTTAACGCACCATATGTATATATTTATTGGACGGCTAAGCCACCATATATTTTATTGTTCTGATGTGGATGATTTCGTCACCATAATATTACTGTTAAATATATGTTTAAATTATGATTATATAATGGAGGCTCGACCACCGGTATATAAATATTTTATCTGAAATTGGTAAATTGAACTAATTGATTGTTAAAATTTTGGATTGATTTTATGATTAAATTCTTTCTCACCAACGGTCACAAAAAAAAATTTCAAATGGGTATGAACAGTAATTTACAATCTATAAATACACTCATTTTCACTGATTCATTTCATCCAAACATTTCATCTCTCTTAAAATATCTCTCCGAAAAAAAAGAAGGAAGAAGAAAAAAATCGTTTTGAAGAATGATTCGCTTTCTTTTAATTATTATTTTGTTTGTAATTCTTGCATGTGTTTACGGTCTCTTCGTTGGGGAGTTTACTCTTTTATGCAATCATGTTCTTTGTAATCACTTGTGTTATTAACATAAATGGTTCATTTTAAATATGTAATACCATCATATTAATAAAAAATTTACGTTTTTGTTTTTTAGAAAAGAATCAAATGGCAAATATTTAAAAGTTAAAGTTCCCAGCTCTCAAAATAATCGGAGCAAACTATATTGCATGGACCACCGTCATTGAGCTTCATTTAGAGATGCAAGATATTTCGACACCATAAAAGTTGGAAATAAATCGTCTGCCAAGGATAAAGCAAAAGCGATAATTTTCCTGAAGAAACATCTCGATAAAAATGTGACACATGACTATGCACACATAAAAGACCCAGCAGAGTTGTGGGTAGCTTTAAAAGAAAATTTTGACAACCAAAAGAAATAACGCTCCCTCATGCTCTAGAAGAATGGAGAAACCTAAGGTTTCAGGATTTTAAAAAGGTGAATGAGTATAACTGCTATTTTGAGAATAGTGTCACAACTAAAATATTGTAGCAAGCGAGTCACCGAAGCAGAAATGCTCGAAAAGATGTGCCAGAATTTTCATAGAGAACATTGCCTCCTACAAAAACTTTACAGGAGCCGCGAATACAAAAGGTTCTCTGAGTTAATGGTGACACTTATGTTGGCGGAGAAGAATAGTGAACTTCTCATTCAAAACCATAATTTACGTCCCACAGGAACGAAAGCATTCCTAGAAGTGAATGCAGCAGACGTGAATCAAACCTATCATGGTCGTGGCTGTGGTCGTCAATTTAATAGTGGACGTGGTAGAACTTACAATCCACGAGGGAGAGGGTCGTTCAAATGGGTTCATTCCGAACAAAATTTCAAAAGAAAATAACACCAAGAAAATTCCACCCAGAAGCGTGAGAATGTGTGTTACAGATGCGGGTCTAAAAGACATTGGGCCCGTACATGTCGAACCCATCCACACATTTATAAGTTGTACATGGAATCTACCAAAGGAAAAGAGAAAGAAGTGAATCTAGTAGAACACTTTGAGGGTACATCGTACCTCGACTCTCCCAATTTTGCAAACGATTTCAACGTAGACCACCTTTGCAAATAAGTGAAATATATATAGCGAGACTGCTCATTAGTCTTCAATTATGCCATGTATAATATTATTCGTTGATTAAAGAATAATATATTTTTAATAAGTAACTAATGTATAATTATTGTGTGTGTTTTCTCATATGAATAAAATTAACTTCCTTTTATTGATGTTTATCTTGATTATAGAAATGGACAACGATCGAAACGGAATAGTATCCAAAGAAAATACTAGAGAAATTTGTATATCAGATAGTGGAACAACGCACACTATTATGAAGCAAAAGAGTTATTTCTCTAATTTAAAACCGGCAAATATTATTATTAATACAATATCAGATCCTACAGAGTTGATCGAAGGAATTGGCAAAGCTAACTTTACGTTACCTAATGGAATAAAAATTTCCATAAATGATGCCTTATATTCTCCAAATTCTAAAAGGAATTTGTTGAGTTTCAAAGACATATAAGAAAGAAGTATATATATATATATATATATATATATATAACTTCTGATGAATCGGGAAAAAGGCGTATATTAGAAAATTTTCCAAAACTTTCTTTAGGATTGCATCATACTCATATAAGTACAATCGAATCGCATCTAGTGATTAAAAAATTCAGAAGATTTCACATTATGGCATGATCGCCTCGGTCACCCAGGCACTACGATGATGCAAAAAATTATTGAGAGCTCACATGGTCATTCACTGAATATCCAGAAGATATATCAGGGAAATAAAATTACATGCACTGCATGTTCTCTTGGAAAATTGATCGTAAGACCATTGCCTACCAAAATTGATAAAGAATCACCAAAGTTCCTTGAAAGAATTCAAGGAGATATTTGTGGACTAATACATCCACCATGTGGACCATTCCACTATTTTATGGTATTAATTGACGCATCCAGCAGATGGTCACACGTTTGTCTTTTATCATCTCGAAATATGGCATTTGCGAGATTTCTAACTCAGATAATCAAACTAAGAGCTCAGTTCTTTGATTATCCCATTAAGAAAGTTAGACTAGACAACACTGGTGAATTCACATCCCAAGCCTTCAATGATTATTTTATAGTAACGGGAATCGAAGTTGAACATTATGTAGCTTATATTCATACACAAAATGGTTTGGCCGAATCACTAATTAAACGTTTGCAATTTATTGCAAAACCATTGATCATGAGATCAAAACTTCCAATCTCCATATTGGGACATGCCATTTTGCATGCAGAAGAACTTATTCGGATAAGCCAAGTGCATATCATAAGTATTTCCCATTACAATTAGCATTTGATCGGATACACGAAGACATTGGAATGGAATTAAAAATGTCTTTCGTTATCTTCAAGGGACTATTGATTTAAGATTATTTTATCGTAAGAATTTAAATGATAAAATGATTGGTTTTTTGCAGATGTAGGATATTTATCAGATCCACGTAAAGCTCGATCACAAACAGGATACACGTTTACAATTGGAAGCACTACTATATCATGGCGCTCTTAGAAGCAAACACTTGTGGCTACTTCTTCAAATCATGCTGAAATCATCGCACTACATGAAGCAAGTAGTGAGTGTAAACCAATACATTCGATCAAGCAGTGGAATCCACATAAATACATAACCAACTATCTTATATGAAGATAATGCTGCATGCGTTGCTCAGACGAAAGATGGATATATCAAAAGTGACCAGACCAAACATATCCCTCCAAAGTTCTTTTCATACACCCAAGAACTCGTGAAGTAAGATATGTCGGATCATCCGAGAATTCTGCAGACCTCTTCACGAAATCATTACCTACCACTATGTTCAGGAAACATGTCCATAATATTAGAATGCGTCGTCAACAAGACTTCTAAGATATGATCATGATCATTCGAGGGAGAGTTTGCAGGGTTGTACTCTTTTTACCTACTATGGTTTTTTCCACCGGGTTTTCTTACAAAAGTTTTTAATGAGGCAACAAAACATATAAAGCAAGGGACGATAGTGACACTGATCTCCAAGGAGGAGTCTTATAAAATGTTAAAAGAAACGGAAGTGGCGGCTATAACTTTTGATTTATATATATTAAGTGCACGCATAGTAACTAGCTTTTTCTCTTTTATATAAACGATTGAATTCGTTCGTTTACAATACATCAATAACACAAAAAAATATTCAATACTCTCTCTATCTTGAAACATTTAATATTTTTTTTCACATATATAAATTTTTAGTTTTTAATTATATTTATTTTTATAATAATATATAAAATAGTGATATATATTTTTTGTAGTAGCTTTATTTGTGAAATCTGATCGGTCCTCTCCAAATCATATCAGTTTGGTTAGTTTTGGGTCGGGTTGATTTTCCTTCGGGCTTTTCAGTTAGAAAAAAAATCGGTTCGGCTCGGAGGTGCGTTTGTTTGGTTAAGTGATGAAGCGATTGTATTTAAAAATTTGGTTTGGTTTTTAATCAAACATTTTCAATTTTAAAGAAAATTTGGTACATTTTTGGTTATTTTGGAATGCCTGTTTGGATTGGTTCTTTCATTATTTTGGTTGAAACTGGTTAGAAAAATAGAAAAAAATAGGAAAATAACCATAAACCAAGTTGATGGGATTCCAAATTAAACCGAACCAAAAACAGAAGTAAATTTAAGGTGTCTATCAATTTGTAGCTCACAACCAAGACCGATTTTTGGCTCAAAACCGAAAACAAACCAAATTCGTTAAACTTCAATTGGGTTTAGTTTGAAAGTTTCAGTTCCGTCAAAACTGCTAGTGAAATCAATTGGTTTCACGATCTTGAAAATTTTCTTGATATTTGAATTAACCACAACTTGTACGGTACATTTTGGTAGTTTCTTACGGTTCGTACAAAAACAAAGTAGCAAGCTGCTATACAGTTTCCACCGTAAAACACACAAAGAGATAAAAAGTTTCAGAGACACTGTTGCTTAGTGAAGGCTGCGCATGATCCCATGTATGTATCCTCCGGTCATAATGAAAGACATGATTGACACAACTCCAGCCGGAAATATCTTCTTCGACCCCATGTACCGAGTCCCCATCACCCAGGTTAACGCGCCTGCCATCACTTTTATCAACAATCAAACAATTCAGTTGTTAAGGCGGCTATACCATCAGGCTTTCCAAAAAGTAAAAAAAACACATCATCACCGTTCAAAGGGTCCTACTTTTGCGTCATTTTGAAACTAACAAAATGATCGGTTCTTCATTTTTAACCAAATGTGAGGAATATAGTTTCATGAACAGAACTACTCTGATATTGATTAGCTTTTTTCCTTACCTACGCCAACGGTTGATGCAAGAACAGGTTTTGTTGGGAGCTCACGGAACACATACAGCAGAACAACAGCTGTCATTCCACCTGCAAGCAACGATTTCTGGCTACCGCTCTTCAGATAACCCATCAGCCCACCAACTGCATCAAAACCATGTAAACAATTCATATGAATTTATCCACAAGATTATCTACAAAAATCGAGCCTCATGTATTATTTCAAGTGTATTTGTGAGTCCACTAGAAACTGAAAACTCAACTTCACATTTTTTATTCATCTGAGAAGCATACAAAGATACAAACTGAAGTAATCTGGATTGCGAAACTTGATTAGAACCATTTGAGTCACATTAGTTACATCACCTCACAAGTCTACTGACAAAAATTGAGCATCACTTTCTAGGGAAACATAACATATTTATATTAAACACATTTCAAGAATATTCATGAGTCCATAACAAATGACACTCAACACAGATACAGACTGAACTAATCTACATTAGTTAGTTATATGATCTTACAAAAAGAACCTAAAAGCACCAACAAAGACAAGGAACCATTCCATTACAAACCTAAAGCTATGACATTCAGATCCAGAAACGATGTTATGGCATCAACATTTTCTGAATTGAACTCACAACAGAATCCATCTCTAGCAAATATGCAATTAGCATTAATCCTCTGAACATATAGTGAGCTTCTACGAACCTTTCGCTTCTCACAAACACTAATGAGTGCGTATAAAATTACAATCCCTAATCCATAGGTGATGAAGTATCTACAAATCCCCAATATAAAAATCAACTTCCTAAAACCATTCAAAAATTGGATTACTCTAAACACTATAGTTGAAGAAATTATGACTAAATCTACAAATCCCAGTTTGAAATCAAGTCTAAGTTCTAAATCGTTATATAAAATTGGATTCAACAATGAAGAACCAAGTATAAACCCCAGGGTTCAACAAATGGTAAATTTTTGAATCTTACCTCCGACGAGAAAAGCGTAACCAAGAGTCAACTTCTGCGACATAGACAAAGACGTATTCTTCTTCCCATCACTATCCTCCTCATCGCCTTCTCCTTCATCATTTCCACCGCCGCCGCCGCCTCCACCACCAAATTTATCACCTCCAATTCCACCACCACCACCACCTCCGCCGTCGATCTTAGGCTCATCAACTTCAACAGATTTGACTCCCGAATCAACGCAATTAGCAGTAATAGTAGTGATCGTCTTTGTCGAATCCGAGGGAGCTAATCTAGGAAGTCGTCGGTGACCGGATGCGAACGCCAGAGGATGAAAACCATTGGAGTTAATGAATCTAACACTTCGGATTGGTGAAGCAGTGATGGTGTTGAGTTGGAGAAGCTTTGGTCTGACGTGACGGAGAGAGGACTGTGCTGAGAAACTCAAAAGCAAATCCGCCATTTTCTTCTATTTCTTCGCAAGGTTTCGCTTAACGACTAATTTATGATTGATCAAATATTGAACCTAAACCGGGGTTATCGATCGGTTTTATGTATCCGGGTTTTCTTTTGGTCTTACATTTCGGCCCACGATTATACGGGCCGAAAACGTCGTTTGAGTCTTATGCTTATGACGTTATTTAAATTATATCGCGTGTTTTGTTTTTAATAATTAAAAATAGGCAAAGGTGATCGGAATACAAAATTTTTCACGGGTATGCAAAACTTCGAAAAATTAGGAATCGTATCACTTATATTTTGGATGAAAACGGAGTGGAGTATACAAGCGAGGTTGATATTTCAAGAGTGTCTATTGAATATTTTCAAACTTTGTTCACTAAGGTCGCAAATACCAATTGGGGAGATTTCTCTGATGAAGTTTAAGCATTGGTTACAACTGACATGAATCAAGTTCTCATGGTTGAAGTTACTACCTCTGAAATATTACAAGTCGTTCAAGATATTGGGGGGGGGGGGATAGAGCGCCGAGTCCTGATGGTTTAAACGGCGCATTTTTCCATCAATTCTTATCGACCATTGGTGATAGTATTATCTTGGAGATGAAGGAGTTTTTTCATACTGAGATTATTCCTTACGGCCTCAATAAAACTCATCTTCGTCTCATCCCGAAGATTGATCAACCAAGCACCATGAGTGAGTATCGACCAATTAGTTTATGTAATGTCGCATTTAAGATCATATCGAAGATTCTGATCAAAAGACTACAGCCGTTCCTGCCTTCAATTATCTCCAACCAACAAACTGTGTTTGTACCAAGGCGACACATAACAGACAATGAAGTCCTCCACTCTTTAAAGACAAGGAAACATCAGGCTAAGACGTATATGGCCATCAAAACATATATCTCCAGAGCCTATGATCGAGTCAAATGGATTTCCCTTGAAGACACAATGTTAAGATTGGGCTTTGATGAGAAATGGGTTAGTTGGATCATGTCATACGTAAGATCAGTCTCGTATTTAGTTCTTATCAACGGCAGCCCTTATGGTGATATACAACATTCTCTGGCATTCGTCAAGGTGATCCCCTCTCTCCGTACTTGCTTCTGTTTTGTGTCGAAATGTTTACACAACGGCTTAACCGAGAAGAACAACAAGGCGATAATAAGGGGATATCCATAAGTAATAATGGACCTCGGGAGTCATCTTCTATTTGCGGATTACTCGTTCTTTTTCTGCCAAGCCAATCATCGGAATAGTATAACATTATCTAATGTGTTACACCAATATGGGAAAATTTTTGGCCAACAAGTAAACATCAACAAATCTTCTATCACATTTGGGTCTCGGGTTTATCAGTCCAAAAAAGCAGAGGCTTGTCAAATCATCAACATTCAAAGATTTGGTGGGTGTAGTAAATACTTGGGACTTCCCGATGAATTTACTCATAGAAAGTGTGAGCTATTTGGCTATCTTATCAAGAGGGTCAAGGAATGTACAAAGAGTTAAGAATAAAAAAACTTATCTGAAGGAGGAAAATAAGTTCTTTTAAAGTTCATAGCTACAGTGATGCCTACTTATGCTATGAGCTGCTTTAAATTACCAAAGACGACTTGTCATGAGATAGACCCCGCCTAATCTCAATTCTGGTGGGGTTCAGATGACACAAAACAACGGATGGCTTGGGTCAGTTAGAAAAATTTGAGTGTGCCTAAAAAATAAGGAGGTCTCGGCTTTAAGAATATTGAGAAATTTAATAACTCTTTACTTGCAAAAAAAGTTTGGTGCATTTTACAATATCCTCATTGCCTGCTTGCTAGAATTTTGAAAAGCCGTTATTTTCCCGAAACAACATTAGGCGAGGCAACTATATCAAGGAAGTCTTCACACGGTTGGCGATCATTGCTCAGTGGTTGTGATATTTTATTTAAAGGTTTTCGGTTTCGTATTAGTAACAGATGTACAATAAACCTTTTTACGGATCCATGGATTCCATCTCATCCTCTACGATCAGCTGCAACTAATTCTTCTAATCTCACAACCATTCGTTTGCGGGAATTATGATAGATTATCAGTGGGATGAGAATGCTTTACAGCAGTACTTAAATCTAGTAGATGCGCAACATGCTCGTCGAATGTACATACCTCACATTAACACATAAGATAAATTACTTTGGCACTATATAAAGGATGATAATTATACGGTGAAGTCGGAATATTGGCTAGCCACACTTTATCTGGATCCATTGATTAATAATATGCCAATACCCCGGTGTAATACACCACTAAAATCTCAGGTTTGGAAGACTAACACGGCCCCAAATCTCAAAAATTTCTTTGGCGTGTTTTATCCTCTGCTATTGGTTCTGCTTCTGCACTTTCACATCGGGGCATACCGATTGATATAACTTGTAAACGTTGTTGTCAACATATCGAAACAACCAACCATATACTTTTTCAGTTTGACTATGTTAAGGCAGTTTAGCGGATGTCTAACTCACTGGGTTCAACAGTTATACATCTTGCTAACACCCTGGAACAGAACATAGAAGGTCTGCTTGATATTTTGATTCTCCAACTACATAGCCTCTCCGACATGGTGTATTTTGGATATTATGGCAAATCTAGAAATCTCATAATGATCTCATATTTAATAAGGTATTTCAAGATCCTTCCTCTGTTTTTTCCCGAGCAATGGATAATAATCTCGAATGGCTTGACGCCAACACTTACATGTGTCTACACGAAGTAATTCCTCATCTATACATCAATCGCCAACATAGTGGTCACCACCACCTCCAGGATTATATAAGTGTTATGTTGATGCTAGTTAATTATTTAATAACTCTTTAACAAGAGTAAGATGGATTTTACGTGATGAACATAGAGCCTATAGACTTTCGGCTTCAACCAAACTCAAACAGGGTGCTAGTCTGTTAGAAGCTGAAGGAATAGATGTACTACATACTTTACAATCTCTATGGTGTAGGGGGTTCCACAATGTCATCATGGAAACTGATTGCAAAGTATTGGAAGATTTTCTCAACTTACAACCTAAGAACGAAAACATGGAACCACTATTAAATGATATCATTAATTTGACAGATTACTTTACAACTATTATGTTTACGATGGTGTCTCGACAGTTTAACCAAATAGCGGATAAGTTGGCTAAACTAACACACAATTAGTATGTTACTTCAAATATTTATTTTTATCCTCCTAGATGTTTGAGGAATCTATTGTTTAATGATTATGTATAACATTTCTAATGTTCTAATAAAAAGACGTTAAAAAATTAAAACTAGGCTTGACTTTTGGACCGAGAAACATGGTTAAGCACAGGATAGTTGACCGAAGACAGAGGTTAAGAAGTACCAACTCCGGCGTTTACAAGACCGACTCCATCACAGCTACGCCATCGAGCTTGAACCCTTTGACCGGAGTAAACGGTTTTGATCTCGAGCCTCACCAACAACAAGCCAGATTCGGAGCATGTCTTCTAGGATAGATTAACCAACCAACCAACCACTGGTACCCAAAATCTCATATCCACTACCTAGCAAAGCAGAACTAACTAAACTCGCCCAACTAGCAGCCAAAAACCCACCGAGAATATAAAGAATATAAAGAGAAGGAAGAAGAGATTTTGAGACTAACAAACCTAGTCTCGAGATTAATAACTCACTCGAAAATGTAAATGCGTAAAAACAAGAAAACATAAAGACAAATTTTTAACAAGTTTGAAAATGATAAGAAGGCTCCTCTTGCGGCGTGAGAAGAGAAGAGGAAGATGGGCCTTTGGTATCGTGTGAAGAAGTGGATAATGTTTTGGGCAATGGTGGTGTGGATCCTTTGCCTCATTAAAAACTTTGTCGAAAAAATCCATTGGGAAAAAACTCGACAAGGGAAAAAAAGTACAAAGAATACACTATTCCTATTGTTAAGTTACTTGGGTTGTATCAAAACCAAAGTGATTTGACAAGTCTTGACGCTTTGATCTTGTTGGCTTCATAAGTTGTGAAGTAGTCCTCCGATTTATTCTTTAAAGGAATTTTTCTTTGAACAGGTCATGAAACAGGTTGGCAATGCTAGATTCTCCTCGGTTCCATGTCTTTCCTTTGATCCATTAAGCTCCGGTTCAAACTGCTCCTCGGATTCAAACTTATCTCCTTGTTCCATGCTCCTTATGCTCCTTAGGTTCATAACAAATTCCCTAGTTCGTAGTCTCGAAAACAGTTTTGCCCTCTATAAGCTACCAAATAAGAATCTTGTTGCTAACCAAGAGTATGCCGGCTTGTGGGGAGGAACTTATAGCTATCCACCATAAAAATATACTGAGAATAAACCCGGTAAGGCTCTTTTCTTATTGATGCTCACTTATGAAGAATCTCAAGATAATGGTGAGAGACTTCTTATAGGAATAAGAAAACACTAACTTTGGGATGTGTCCTAATGGAACTGCAAAGTTTGTTGTAAAGATTGATTAGCCTTCCTTTGATCTTTATCCTTTTGATACAAATGGAGAAGATTTTGAGCATTCTTACCCAGAAAAACAGGCTGACAAGGGTTTTGATTTACAGCTTCATGTTCACGAACCAGGTAGCCTTTTCGTAACATCTAAAGATCTTCTCATGTTTGTTTGGAAAGCAGCTAGAATTGTGTTGACATTGCAAAGACTTAACCTTGGAGAGCTCTTGAAGATAGGCATTTGTCCTTTGCCTCCATGTTTGAATTTTTCTAATACAACAAAATCTTTCAACAATGTGTTTGTATTGGGAGCGAAGATAAAATCTACAACAGATTTATAAAAAAATCTAAACAGATTTGAAAGACTTGCAATAGATTTGTTTTTCTATCCAAGAGGTTCCGAACCAAAGGTTATAAACTTCATGGGATGGGACATGGTTAGGGATAAGAGCGGATTTAAATCCTCTTCTTATCATCGAAATTCGAACTTGGTATCTGTGCCTAATAACTTTCCGGTCACATGGTGTTTTTTCATTTACGACCGATTAAAATGGTAAAGCTGGTGTTAGACTGTTAGTAACTGATTAATCCGTTACGTTAATGGAAATATTAATTAGAGTAAAACTCCATTGACTAGAATATAATAAGGTTTTTACATATATATATATTTTGTGTCACATTAGTTGGTACTTGGTGTTGGTCTCTCAGTTTCTTTTTAGTATCCTCAAAAGCAACAACAACAGAGAAAAAATTCACAAAAACGTTAGTTTGTATTACGAAGAAATGTTAAACCGTATTAGCTGATTTTTGTGAAGTAATGAAATTTTAGTGGAATCAAAATCAATTTAATATGGACTTAAATCGTTCAAAATGGGTCTAATTGTATCCACTTAAAGGCCCATATATTTTACAATCACTCATTCTCTCTCGAGTCGCTGTGGTGGTGTCTGGTGTGGTGCTTTTGGATAGTATTATATTCTTTCAAACTAGTCCCTCAAGATTTTAATATTTAGTGGAAAGATCACTAAAAAGACTTTAACAGTTGTAAGTCAACTCAACCTTCAAACAAAAGAACATATTTCTCACATCGTCTTCTTAAGGTAGCGGTGTCTTCATTTTCCTTCGACCTTCTTCGTGTTGGGTCTAAATTATTATAAGCTTTGAACTTATAAATATTTGAGAATGTGAATAAGAAATAAATTATGGAATGGATTGGATTTTGGATCAAGTGTCAAATAGATCCATTTGAGTGTAAGTGAGTAAGTGAGTAAGTGAGATTTGTAAAATATTCCACATTGTTTGGCCGAACTTTTTCACTCTAGTATAAACAAGTAGAAGGTGATATAAAGGTTCAAATTGGCTAAGATTTATGGTGCATATGAGAGAAGATGGATCGAACCACACGCGCGCACCACCACCACCACCGCCAGACCATGTTCAGGCATGGGCACGGACGTGGGCTTAGGCTTGGGTTCGGGGGCTCTAAGAATATTTGTGAGATGGGTTCGGATGCAAATAAATTTGCAATATTTTTGAAACGTTTTTTAAAAACGTTCTAAATTATTGCACTAATTAATAGTGTTTATAATTTAAAAATGAGAAAAAATATTAGCTGATTCGTAAATAAATTTTATTTATTCAACGATTCAAGCATCTCACTCTATTTTTTCCATGGATTGTCAACAGATGTCTACCGAGACTGAGCATGTTGCAATCAACAAGGAAAATGAACTTGTTCAAACAACCACTGTGAGTGCTGGCCTATTGCCGGAAAAATTTGATGGGAATGGGTTCAAAACTTGGCAACAAAAGATGTTGTTCTATTTGACCACCCTTAAGTTTGACAAGTTCCTTAAGGAGGACAAGCCTGTTGCTCCTCCTGGAGCCGAAGATGTCCACACCATGGTGAGCATTGATGTTTGGACGCATTCAGACTTCTTGTGTCGGGGTTGGATCTTAAGCCGCCTCGTTGACTCGTTGTATGCTGTATTCAACAATGAGAAGCAATTCCCAATAGCCAAAGAGTTGTGGAATGCTTTGGAGAAGTACAAGTCTGATAATGCAGGAACTCAGAAATTTGCGGTGGCAAAATTTCTGGATTTCAAGATGGTGGACTCGAAGCCTATCATGGCACAAGTGGATCAGCTTCAATTGCTATGCAATGAGGTAGCATCCGAAGGTATGAAAATTTGTGAGTTTTTTACGGTTAATTACTTTATTGAGAAGCTTCCTCCAAGTTGGGTGGAATACAAAAATTACTCAAGCACAAGCGAAAGACGACGTCTTTTCAAGACTTAATCACTAGACTTCAAATTGAAGCTAAAAAGTGCCATACAACCGGGCTCACCAATCATGAGGATCAAGATTCTTACCAAGCATATCTTGCTCAAATGACTAAGGTTAAAGGCAAAGGTAAGGTCGGGCATAAGATTTTTCCAAAAAAACTGAAACCTTCGGGATCCACGAACTTCAAGAAGCACAATAAGGTTGAAAAGAAGTTCATCGGGACGTGTAACTATTGTGGTAAGATAGGCCACAAGGCTCAAGGTTGTCATAGCAAGGCAAAGGCTAAAAAGTCTACTCATCAAGCTTTCTTGACCTCGGAAGATCTATGTGCGGTAATCACCGAATATATTCCAGAAGTCAATGCGGTTGAGACCAATCCAAGGGAGTGGTTCTACGACACCGGTGCAACCACTCAAATTTGTTGTGATAAAGAATTGTTTAACACTTATCAAAAGAGTCATGAAGACGAAAGGGTGAAGATGACCAACACCAAAATATCCAAGATTTTAGGACGTGGAAATGTTGTGCTAAAGATGACTTCCGGACATGAGATCACTCTCAACAATGTGAAACATGTTCTCGAGATAAACAAGAATCTGATTTCCGGCACACTCATGAGCAAGGCCGAATTTGGTGTTAACTTTGAATCCGATCAGCTAGTGATTATAAAAAATGGGGTGTACTTGGGAAAGGGTTATGTTAAAGGTGGATTGGTCAAGATGAATCTAATGACAATCATACCAAAGAAAAATGTAACCAATGTTGTTTCTGTTAATGAAAATGCTCAAGTTGCTTATTTGGTCGAGTCTTTTACTATTTGGCATGAACGATTAGGACATGTGAGTTATAAATCTTTGGAAAGATTGATGAATTTAAGTCTAATTCCTAAATGCAAATCGATTAAAGACAAATGTCAAGTTTGTGTACAAGCAAAACTTACAAAACGACCATCCCTTAAACGAGAAAGAACGACAGAACCTCTTGGTTTGATACACACAGATTTATGTGATTTAAAGTATCTACCAACTCGAGGAGGAAAGAAATATTTTGTGATATTTATAGATGATTGCACAAAATATTTTTGTATTTATTTATTACAAAGCAAAAACGAAGATTTGGATAAATTTAAAGATATAAGCTTGAAGCTGAAAATCAACTTGAGAAAACTATTAAAATAGTTCGGAGTGATCGAGGTGGAGAATATGAAGGACTGTTTTATGCATTTTGTAAAGAAAATAGAATCATACATCAAACAACCGCTCCTTATTCCCCTGAATCCAACGGAGTTGCTGAAAGGAAAAATCACACTCTTAAAGAAATGATGAATGCTATGTTGAAGGAATCTAGGATAGCTCAGAACATGTGAGGGGAAGCTTTGCTTACCTCAAATTATATCCTCAACAAAATTCCGCACAAAGTGACGGAAAAAACTCCATATAAATTATGGAAAGGCACTATTCCTTCATACAAATACGTGAAAGTGTGGGGGTGCTTAGCAAAGATAGTTGTACCACCTCCGAAACAAGTCACGGTTGGACCAAAAACCCGTTGATTGTATTTTTATTGGTTATGCACACAATAGTAGTGCTTATCGATTTTTGGTTCATAAATCAGATATTTTGGATATTCACATTAATACGGTGATGGAATCCTGGAATGCAGAATTCTTTAAAAATATTTTCTCGCTAAAAGATAAAGAATATTTAAAGCGGACATGGGATCAAAGAGATGTAAGTTCCTCTAGGAATAAGGTAAGCACTTTTGGTACTTCATTTATTGAGCCAGAAGAAGTTGAAGATGAACCTAGACAGAGAAAAAGAGCTCGAAAAGAAAAAACCTTTGGTGATGATTTTCTAATGGTTTTTCTATTAGAAAATGAACCAAAAACTTACACAGAGGCTATGTCTACGCCAAACGCACCTTTGTGGAAGGAAGCCATAAATAGTGAAATTGATTCCATTATGCAACACCATACATGGGAGATGGCTGATTTACCGGAAGGGTTTAAAGCCCTCGGGTGTAAATGGATTTTCAAAACAAAATTGAAAACTGATGGTACGATGGACAAGTACAAGGCTAGACTCGTTGTGCAAGGATTCCGACAAAAGGAAGGTCTAGATTTCTTTGACACATTCTCCGGTAACAAGAATAACTTCAATTAGAAAGCTAATTAGCATTGCTGCTTTACGAGATCTGGAAATCCATAAGATGGATGTAAAAACTGCTTTTCTAAATGGATATTTAGAGGAAGAAATTTACATGAAATAACCTGAAGGGTTTGTTGTACCTGGACAAGAACACAAAGTCTATAGACTTGTGAAGTCATTATATGGACTTAAACAAGCTTCGAAACAATGGCATGAAAAGTTTGACAATGTAATGATGTCCAATGGTTTTCACATAAATGAATGTGATAAATGCATATATGTTAAAATTACTACAACTGGGTATATCATTTTATGTTTATATGTAGATGACATGCTTATTATTGGGAGTAATAAAATATCATCAATCAAACAAAAACCATGTTATCTAGACAGTATGATATGAAAGATATGGGATTAGTATATGTGATTCTAGGAGTTAAAATCACTAGACACTCTGACGGAATCATTTTATCCCAAGAACATTATGCTGACAAGATACTTGATAGATTCAAACTCTACTCAAGTGGGACTACAAAAACATATGTTCATGCTCAACTTCATCTGACTAAAAATCAAGGTGAAGCGGTATCACAAGTGGAATATGCACGAGTTATCGGAAGTCTGATATACTTAACAAATTGTACTCGACCCGATCTAGCGCACAGCGTTAATATACTAAGTCGCTATACAAGTAATCCAGGACACACACACTGGAAATCAATAACTAGAGTATTGAATTACTTGAGGTTTACGAAAAGCTATGGGTTACACTATGGTAAAGAACCACCAGTTTTGGAAGGATATAGTGATGCAAACTGGATATCTGACTCCAAGAACTCAAAATCCACAAGTGGATATGTCTTTACAATAGGTGGTGCCACTGTGTCGTGGAAATCTTCCAAACAAACTCTGCTACCTAGATCGACCATGGAATCTGAGTTCATTGCTTTAGACAAAGCCGCAGAGGAGGCTAAGTGGCTTCAACATTTTTTGGAAGATATTCCTATGTGGGAGAAACCAGTGCCGACAATACGTTTGCATTGCGATAGCCAATCCGCTATGTTACAGGCACTGAATACTCAGTATAATGGCAAATCTCGTCACATACGAAAACGACATAAGACCATTAGATATTTGAATTATTATCAGCCTTAAGCTAAAGCAAAAATACACAAAACTGAATATTAATATCAAGTGTAAATATGTTGGAAAATGAAAAAAAAATGTAAGTGATTCACTATCTCAGTGGCTGGAATAAATATATAAGCAAATCTAAACTCTTTTATCAATTTTACTGGAATAATATACATTGTAAAATTATAAATAAAATGTTTTTTTTGGCGTTAAACAGTAAAATAAAAATACATAAAAGGATTTCTTTAGATAATCGTATAAGAATCCATTATTTGTTTCTAATCATCTTTTTCATTTTCTTACGCCGAAATAAAGAACTTACTTCTTAATTTCTTAAACAAAGCAATATTAATTTATTATCCATCTTAAGAAGCCCGACATTAGTACAATGAGTATTTTAGGTTGTGATGTTTGCCTTATGCAGAAAATTCCTTTAGCTATTGCTCGAATAATATATAGTTTAAGTGAACACAAGTCACATACAAGGACAAAATCATTCCACAAATAAAGTTTTTTTTTTTTTTTGCATTACATATTTTAGTAAATACACACGTTACAAGCATACTGAATAGTGAGTGATAAATGATGTCACATCTCGTTTATGTCTACCTGCATAGGATTGTAACATAACTGCTCATCCGCCTCCAGGTTCATGTGATTCCAGTTGCCGCCAAACTTGTGCATTTTAAGAAGCATTGTTCTACGTTCCAACAACATCGCTTCATCATCTTTCCTGGTGGGAAATAACCTTCCACTTAATGGTTCAACCACATGTAGACCCACATGGCTTGTCACTAAACCGAGTTAGTTTTTTCTACCGCTAAAAGTGAGCTTCCACAATGGAACGACTCCTTTGTTTCCCCCCTGTGGCTTACTCGAGGCTTATATCTCAATCTCATTGCAGGAACTCTTCTCTCGCCTCGGCTCAACCTCGAGTAAAGGCACATTGCCAATCTTCTCAATACCCATAGCGAAACCAGGGTACAAGCAACTGCCTTCTCTGTCTCTTCCATGGAGGAAAAACCCGGTAGAGCCATCGAAACCGCAGATAATCTCAAACACATGTGACCACATAACCCGGCCCTCCCGAACCCAGAAGGACCAACCTTTTGTGGAATGATCCGACACCCAACAACTGATAAGAAAACATGCATTACATAAACAACATTCCCAAGTTCAGGGTTTTGATGAACCCAAATCCCAACCAGAGGCTTTACTACTTCTACGATTAGATAGATTGCAAATGTCGTTTGGAGAAAGAAAACGAGGGACAATAGCAAATACATCTTCTGGAAGAGACAGAAGCGAGGAAACACCAAATGATTCCGTGTTCATCACGTATTACCGAATCCAATTTCGCAATAAAACCACCAAAGCTAAACCTACACACAATGATTATTGAACAAACATGTATAATGGTAACAAATTAAGGGCTTTGGCAGTAAAGAAGCATAACTGTTTCAAAATTATGATAGTGGGTTTTTCTTATAGTGTTTTTTTATGAACTGTTTTAAAATTGAATTGGATGTTGAATTGTTTTTTAATCATCGGTCAAAGTTTTTGACGGGTCTAAATTTTATTATTTTTAATAAATAATTCTCTAATAATATTTAAATAACTACTACTCAAATAAAGTATATATACAAATATATATATTAGTGAATAAGTCTTGATCAATATCTGTTGAATAAATAAATTCCTAAAATTTTTTGAAATGTGATGAGAGTTAGATATTGGAAAAAGTAAAAATATTTTTAAAAGCAGCTTTGCTCGATTATATAAGCACTTTTGGCTTGATTCCGTTAAGAGATGGAAGAGACATGCAAAATGTTCTGCACGGCACAACAACTAAGAGACCCGGAGGCTGCAGGTCACTGAGAGACCGCAGTGTATTTGGCTGCATCGGGTATAAACATGACCAGATTGGAAGAGATTCAGACTCTGAAGGATTACAGCAAACCGTTGCTTAAGTTTCTGACTCGCTTGACTCGGATTAAGGTGATTCTTGTTGCTCATAGCATGGGAGGAATATCGGCTGCACTTGCTACTGACATCTTTCCTGGTAAGATTGCTGCTATTGTCTTCTTGACAGCTTTCATGTCTGACACAAGAAACCCATCTGCTTATGTTTATGAAAAGGTACATAAAACGATAGTTCTATTGCACTGTGTGATCTCTTCCAAGTGATTTAGATATCTTACCTGAAATCTACAGCTGATCAGAAGCGTTCCACAAGAGGAATGGTTGGACACTGTGTTTGGGATATATGGGAAACCTAATCCTCCTCGAGAGTTTGCTCTTTTTGGACCAAAGTTTCTTGCCAAGTATTTGTATCAGCTCTCCCCTGTCCAAGTACGACTCCGTGCTGATAAAACCTAAATGGGATTGCTTGTAAACTCAGTCAATCTTTTATTGATTGTTGTTGTGGCGGGTTAGGATCTTGAATTGGCGAAAATTTTGGTGAAGGTAAACCCTATCGCTACAAACAATCTGGCAGGAACAAGAAGCTTTAGCGAGCAAGGTTACGGATCTGTTACCCGAGGATTACCAGCGTTGGATGATCGAGAACTTTCCGGTAAAAGAAGTAATGGAGATCAAAGATGCAGATCATATGGCAATGTTATCCAAGCCTCAACAACTCTGTGCTCTTCTCTTGAAGATTGCAGATAAATATGCCTAAATAAACCTGAGAGCATCACTGCAAATAAGTAACTAATTTCAGCTTCCACCAGCAGCATAAGCCATTAGAGAATGTATACAAACTTTGACTGTAAGCTCCTATCAATGTAACAGATCATCACCAACCATAACCAAGTTCACAGAGAAATTTCTAAGATGAAAACAAACAGAACAATGTGGCTTTGTATCATCAAACTCAAACCCTTCAGTGTTGTTTCTCACTTATATTCAAGAAAAGTCAAAACTTTTCATCAACTTTCTTCTACCATTAGACAACTTTAAGCACTGAAGCAAACAAATACTAAGAATTTAGGCTAACTAAACAAATACTAAGAATTTCGGATGATACTTTTTCCAAAACCACCGCCTTTCTTATTCCCAGATATCCTGACCGTCCATTCAAATTTTGTATGACGTGTCCTTCCAAAATAACTTCTTAACGTCTTCTAACTAAAAGGCCAAAGAACAAGCGGTTAGTGCCAAGGAAAAATGAACCGTCTCTGAGAGTTTTTCGACGGAGCTTTCTCTCTCTCTCTTTTGTCCGTACAATGGCACCGCCGAAGAGTAGCGACTAGTTCTTCTTCAAGGATGACTCGAAGCGAAACTCGGCGAAGCGGTTCTGCCTCCAAGCACGTGAGTCTCGATTCTCCCGATAAGAAGAAAAAAAGACGAAAGCGACGAAGAAGATAAAGAAAGAAGAAGTCAAGGAGGAAAAATCGACGGATGAAGACAATTATGCTGCTGCAGAAGAAGACTCCGAGAAAAAGCACTGGTAATGAAATGTCTCCTTCAATTTTTTCTTTTATTTTAGGTTTCCCCAGAAAATTGGGGAAAAATGTAGTAGCAAGTATATAGGGTTTTGATTCTCAGATATTGACGCTAATCTTTGGATTTTGTCTCTGTGCGTTTGAAATTTCTGTGTTCTAGGGTTTATCTTCTCTTCTTGTTAACATTATCGTTAATCTTTGATGCTAAACTTCATGAATGCCAAGTATATTATACATTTTTAGCGTTGTTGATCAAATTATATTATATACTTCTAGCACTAAGTTTTGTTTCAGGTCGGTTTGGTTTGTGTGGTATAAGACTACTGTTATAATTTAGCGTTTGAAATTTCTGTGTTCTAGGGTTTATCTTCTCTTCTTGTTAACATTATCGTTAATCTTTGATGCTAAACTTCATGAATGCCAAGTATATTATACATTTTTAGCGTTGTTGATCAAATTATATTATATACTTCTAGCACTAAGTTTTGTTTCAGGTCGGTTTGGTTTGTGTGGTATAAGACTACTGTTATAATTTAGCTTTAAAAATAGTTTGGTTTTTGCGACCACACCTAAATTACTTTACTTATGATATCTAAAAAATCATGCTCTGTACTTAGATTTGGTTGCTTTTGATTGAATAATCTCTGAATTTAATAGTTTTAAGTATGTTGCAGTCTAGAGATAAGTATGGAAACCAATGGGTTGGACCATACTACGGAGGACAATATTACAATGGGTACCGCAACCTCATGACCCGAGAATGTACGCGGCTGCACCTTACGGAGGGTATCCAATGTACGGTGGTCATCAGCAACAAGTAAGCTGAGGAAACCTAAAAGCTTAATCGCAGCATCTATCTGGGAGATTTAGCAGTCTCTTCAAAGCTTAACAGGTGAGGATGAAAAATCTTATGCGCTGTGTCATGGATCTGTTTATAGGAATGTTGTCTCCTGTTGAAGGCTTAGATGTGTTGGGATTTGGTCATTTATCAGTCTTTTGGTAAGTCTATCATTCTCATACTTGAGAATAATATGTCATGTATTATGGCGGATGTTTGAAAATATAAGGCGGATGTTTTCTGCTCTCATGCTCATGGCTGAAGTCATCACATTTATGTTTGTGCTAAAATCATTTTTTTCTCTCCTAAGTTTCAGCAAATGGTGAATCACCTTGTCCCTTCCTCTGATAACTTGATGCAAAAGGTACAATAGCTTGCTTTTCCCCCAAGGTATGTTCTCTTAAATAATCTTCTTCTGCTTGGTTTTCTGAGTTTGATTTTACACTTTGATGTTGTGTCTCTTTACACCTGCAGCAACAGGTTTCATAGTCTAATGTGACGTATCTCAGAAAGCAAAGAATGTTATATGGGTTCTTCTCAATCACTTAAACAAGGCATATACAAACATGCATACCTGTATTCAAACATACATACATGCACATCTACATCAATGCGCACATATATTCATTCATACATACATGATCTCTGCATAAATGCATACATACTTGCATACTTGCTTACATGTATAGATTCACATTTACTTTCATGATTTGTTATTTACTTACTTGCTTTCTTCATTCTTTGTCTGTTTTTTCTTTTTGCTTACTTGATTCCTTACTATCTTCCTTTGTACCTGCTTGCTTGTTTTCTTGCTTCCTTGCTTCCTTGTTTCCTTGCTTCCTTGTCTCTTTGCATGCTTGTTTCCTTGATTACTTGCTTCTCAATTTTTTGTTTATTTTATTCTTTCTTCCTTGGTTCCATGTGTGTGTTTGCTTTCTTATTTTCTTCCTTGATTCTTTTCTGAATTGTGTGCTTCCTTACTTGCTTCCTTGATTTGTTGTTTACTTTCTTTCTTGCATTCATATTTTCTCTCTTGATTCCTTACTTTCTTCCTTGATTACCAGACTAAGATTTCTAAGTTTATTTCTATTGAATAAACGAAGCTGCATCTCAGCCAAAGACAGATGAGGTAGACATGCTTAAAGAGTTGAAGAAAATAATCTCCGAAGAAGAAAAAGAGATTGAAAAACTTGAGAAGGGTTCTAAAGAGCTGAAGGATAAAGTGCGTAACATCAGTAATTCTTTTTATATCTGTTTTTGGTTTATGAAAATCTTGACCGCTTTTTCCTGGGAGCTTAGATCAGTAAATGCATAATCTATGGAGTTATTCCTTTGTTTTTCTTATTGCATTTGAACTGAGATGCTCTCTTTTTTTAGGCACTGGAGCTGAACTATGATAGAACACGCTTGTGGAGGAAAATTGAAAGGACAAAAGTCAAAGGTTGAGAAGATTCAGATTGTAAGTTTGACTTCGCTCTTAGCATGCTGTTAGTGAACTCACAGTTAAGTGTGTACTGAGATCAATCGGTTTAATGTTCAAATAGAAACAAAGCAGAACTGATAAAGGAGTTGACAAAGGGGATAGAAGAGGCGACTCGAGAGGAGAAAGAAAAGTTGCTTGCGACTTTCAAAACTACAGAACAGAAGCATTCGCAATCCAAGAGACGTATAAAGAAACACAGAAGGTTCGAACTGTTCGTATCTCTGTTATCTAGATTCTCTTTGGATAAAAGTTTCGTTGTTGTTTCTTCCTTACTCCTATTGGCACATGTTTCTCTAGATTTCTTGATTGTTTGCTCTAATTACTTAAAAAGGTATCGGAGCAAAGTGGAACTTAGCACTGTGACCCAAGAAGAGAAGAAGAGAAGATTTTTCTTCAAATGGAGTGAAATGTTACTTCATACGCACAGACTCGACAGCTTCGAATGATATCTTCTCTGGAAAGTCAATTCATGAGGCACATATGCATTTTATGCATGTGCATAAATTGCTATCTTTGCCCAACTATATGGCAAGGTACTCTATTGGAGGCATATGAAGACATTCTACTGTTTCATCTTCCAGAGATGTTCACCTTTTTAGTCAGAGTCACCTTTCTTTTGTTGATGCTTCAGGTTTTCTTTAATTCTGTCAAAGACTAAAAAGCTTGAAGTTGACTTGGCTGGGATAACCATGTAATTGATGATATACACTGCCATGTAATTCCTTAATTCATGCTTCCTTCAGGATTTCTCTCTCTCTCTCTCTAATGCCTTTGCTTAGATGTATTTGCTATGTGCTTTGAACTTTTTCCCCTCTCTTCCAATTGCAGGATCAAGATGATAAAGATGTTCTTGACAAGAATAAGAAACCTTGTATACATTCAGATGAACTGGCTACATGCTCGGATGTGTCCAATAGATATTTATATCAAAAGTGACAATATTCAGGTCTTTGTTCTACTTCCATGATAATTTGATGGTTTCTTAGTTGCCTTTTGTTCACTCTTGTTTCCTTATCTTGTTTGTTTCTTATTTGTTTCAGATCAAGAGTAAGGTTCTAAAAATTGAAGCACAGAGAACCTGTGGCCAACAGCCGGTATGTAGTTTACATTCCATGTTTAAGCTCGATTCTGTATTTTTCAGTCACTTAAAAACAAGTATGAACAAATTCTTTTCAACAGCCTCTGCTGATCCAGTTTCGGATGTTCCGTTATGGCTATGCTGTTAAGGAAACTTTTCTCTTAAACAAGAAAGAAAGTCAACAAAATCAGGTTTGCAAGCTATTGCTAAATTTTCTCCTTTATTTGGCAGCTTCCTCCTCGGACTGTCAAATTAGACCTTCTACGATCAAGGTGAATAATGATCAAACTTTGTCAAATTTTAGTACCTTTAACTCTCTCGAGGTAGTCACTACAAGGTAGCTGCCTCGAGATTTTTTGTTATCTTGAAGGTGAACCACACTTGAAGGATTGTCTGTCTATTCTCTTATATACACAGAAGAATGCTCTCAAAGAAGGAAGGCTTCCTGTTAGCGAATCATAACTATCTTATGGGTACAGTGGATCCCACGGGAAAACTTAAGGAAAATGAAGTCTGTGTCATCTACCATGGGTATGCTACCAGTGGATCCCATGGGTATGCTATCAAATTCTTCTCTTGCTCTTTCATTTTGAGCTTTGCATGGAAACATCAAGAAACAGTGATTAGCGTAAACTGTTCATTTCCTCACTGCTTTCTTTTTGTGGTTTTATAGCGAGTCTGGCTAGATTTCTGGAGATGTGTTAGTTTACAGGAATCCTGGATTACATTTTGGAGGCATACATGTACTTAAGGCTACATATGTCAAGGCCTTAGAAGACTATGTTGGAAATTCCATGTATGCTGTATTCTTCCCCCAGAAAGGTCCAAGATCCTTAGGCGATGAGATTGCAGGTGGTGACTTTGATGGCGATATGTATCTCATATTCCCATCGCAATTGAAATAAACTCTTTATTGCTGAAAGCCGACCTATGAACCACAAATTCTTCTATTTAGTTGCTCCAACACTTCAAGCCAAGTGAACCGTGGGTGGTTCTTCTCCACCTAGTAAAATTTACACCGGTAGAAAGCCAAGTGAATTTTCACCTGAAGAGTTGGAAGAACAATTTTTCAAAATGTTCTTAAAGGCAAGATGTAGTGAGAGTTACATAATTTAATTCTCGGCTTACTTTCAAGGTCATAATAGTTCTTTTAGTTAACATATGCCTTGTTTTCTCGGTTTACAGTAGCGGTATAGGACAGGTTGCTGATAGCTGGCTAGCAATAATGGATCGCTTCCTCACCTTGGGAGATGAGAGTACTAAGGAAAAAGCTGAAATGAGGAAGAATTTGTTAAACTTGACTGATATATTATGATACTCTTGATGCATCGAAAAAGGGGGCTAAGGTTGATCTTCCACCCGACTTAAAGTTCAAGATTTTTCCACATTACATGGAGCGAGAGAAATCTTTGAAATCTTTCACGTCCACTTCTATTCTTGGATTAATCTACGACACTGTAGTATCTCAGAATGCAGATATACCCCCACCATTTGGTACGAATCTTCTTGTTACCCAATAACTCATCATCTCGAATATGTATTAACGCCTTAACTGTATATTACATTTCAGAATTCAGTAAGCTCTGGTGTTTTGAAGATGAACCGATCCCTATGTCTCACATGGAGGAATATAGACTCTGGTACCAGACATACAGAGCTGAGATAAACCAAGCGCTGAAGCATACTGATGAGAAAATTAAGAAGCAATCAACCAATGACGTTATCCAGAAATACAAGCAGGTAAGCTCCTCAATCCAATGCAACGATCTGAGCAATAGACTTCATGAGTTTTTTTTTGTTGACAAGTCTTTGGGAAGTCTGCAATCAACAAGAGTCAGATTTAATTCTTTCACAACTCATTGGATGGAAAAATTAACAAAACGGTACCCACGGCCTGACCCTAATTTTCAGAAATTACCAATGGCTTAGAAAAATCTTCAGACAAAGATTATGCGTCAAATTTGGACATCTCGGACTCAGATGAAAAAAATAACATATCGATACCTACGGCTTGACCCTAATTTTTGAAAATCACCAACGGTGTAGAAAAAATCCTTAGACAAAGACTATGACACAAATTTGGACATGTCGGATGGAAAAAGTTATATAATCGTATCCATGGCTTGATCCTAATTTTTAGAAATTACCAATGGATTAGAAAAAGTTTTCAGACAACGACTACGAGTCAAATTTGGACATGTCGGATGACAAAAATAACATAACGGTACCCACGACTTGATCCTAATTTTCGGAAATTACGAATGCCTTACAAAAATCTACAGACAAAAATTATGAGTCAAATTTGGACATCTCGGACTTGGATAGAAAAAATCTTCAGACAAAGATTATGATTCAAATTTGGACATATCAGATGGAAAAAGTAACATATCAGTACCCACGGCTTGACCCTAATTTTTGGAAATTACCAATGGCTTAGAAATTTTTTCACACAAAGCTTATGAGTCAAATTTGGACATCTTGGACTTGGATGGGAAAATAACATAATTTTTGAAAATTACCAACGGTTTAGAAAAAAATCCTCAGGCAAAGATTATGACACAATTTTGGATATGTCAGATGGAAAAAGTTATAAATCGGTATCCATGGTTTGACCCTAATTTTCAGAAATTACGAAAGGCTTAATAAAAATCTTCAGACAAAACTAGGAGTTAATTTGATAATATCAGATGGAAAAAGTAATATATCAGTACCTACGCCTTGACCCTAATTTTCAGAAACTACCAACAACTAAGAAATTTTTTCAGATAAAGCTTATGAGTCAAATTTGGACATCTCGGACTCGGATGGAAAAAATAACATATCCGTACCAACGACTTGATCCTAATTTTCAAAAATTACCAATGGTTTAAAACAAAATCCTTAGACAAAGACTATGACACGAATTTGGACATCTCGGACTTGGATGGAAAAATAACATATCGGTACCCACAGCTTAACCCTAATTTTCGGAAATTACCAATGGTTTAGAAAAAATCCTCTGACACAATTATGACACAAATTTGAACATGTTAGATAGAAAAAATTATATATCGGTACCCACAGCTTGTCCCTAATTTTCAGAAACTACCAAAGGGTTAATAAAAATCTCCAGACAAAAATATGAGTCAAATTTGGACATATCAGATGGAAAAGGTAACATATCAGTACCTACGGCTGATATACATCGGTATCCAAGGTTTGACCCTAATTTTCAGAAATTACCAATGGCTTAGAAAAAGTCTTAAGACGACTATGAGTGAAATTTTGACATGTCGGATGGAAAAAGTAACATATTAGTACCCATAGTTTGATCCTAATTTTTGGAAATTACCAACGGGTCTCGCGAGGCGGGTCAAAATTTCAAGCGGGTTTAGCAGGAGAAACCTGCAGGGTCTACGGATACCCGCATAAAAATTTTACGGGTTTAGAGTTTTTTTTGCGGGGTTTATGTGGGTTTTTGGGTTTAAACGGGTTTATACCGGTTTTATGTGGGTTTATACCGGTTTAATACGGGTTTACACTGGTTTATGCGGGGCGGGGTAGGGTGGTTACGCGGGTTTTTTCTTTTGTGCGGATAAACCGCAGGGCTCGCGGGTAATTGCGGGGCGGGTGCGGGGTTGGTTTTGAAAACCAGATGCGGGACGGGGTGGGTTCGAGTTCAGGGTTTTTAAGCTTAAACCCGCAGATTTTTTGCGGGGCGGTTTGACCCAAATTTTCGGAAATTACCAATGGCATAGAAAAATCTTCAGAAAAAGACTATTTCTCATATTTGTACATGTCGAAAGGAAAAAGTTATGTATCAGTACACATGGCTTGACCCTAATTTTCTGAAACTAGCAAAGGCTAAGAAAAAATCTTCAAACAAAGACTATGAGTAAAAGTTGGAAATGTAAGATAGCAAAGTTAAATATCAGTACCCACGGGTTGACTTTAATTTACGTATATTAACTATGACTTAAAAAAAATCTTCAAACACAGACTATGAGTCAAGTTTAGACATAACGGATGGAGAACGTAACAATTCGGTATCCACGGCTTGACCCTAATTTTAGGAAATTATCAACATATTAGAAAAATCTTAAAACAAAGATTATGAGTCAAATTTGGATATGTCAGATAAAAAAGTAATATATCGTTCGATATCTACGGTTTGACCCCAATATTCAAAAATTATCATTGACTTAGAAAAATCTTCAGACAAAAACTATGAGTCAAATATGGACATGCAGGATGGAAATATTTATATATCGTTACCATGGCTTGATCCTGTCTTTGCAAATTACCGAAGGCTTAGAAAATTCATCACACAAAGATTATGAGTAAAGTTTGGTCATGTCGGATGGAAAAAGTAACATATCCGTATCCACGACTTGGCCTTAATTTTTCTTTCTGACTTAGAAAAAATCATCAGTGTATGACAATGATTCAAAATTGGACACGTTGATAGAAAAAGTTATATTGATACCTACAGCTTGACCTAAATTTTTAGAAATTACCGATGGCTTGGAAAAAAATCTCTAGACAAAGCCCATGAGTCAAATTTGGACATGTTGGATGGAAAAAGTAACATATTGGTACCCACTTCTTGATCCATTTTTTTTTTAAAATAACCAACAGCTTAAAAATATCCTTAGACTAAAACTATGACTCAAATTTTGATATGTTGGATGGAAAAAGTTATATATCGGTACCCACGGCTTGACCCTAATTTTCAGAAATTACTAACGGTTTAGAAAAAAATCTTTAGACAAAGATTATGAGTCAAATTTTGATTTGTAAGATGGAAAAAATAACATATTGGTATCCACGACTTGACATTAAATTTCGAAAATTACCAACGGTTTATAAAAATCTTTAGACAAAGATTATGAGTCAAATTTGGACATGTCAGATGAAAAAGTAACATATCATTATCCACGGCTTGATCCTAATTTTGGAAAATTACCAACCCCTTAGAAAAAACATCATAAAAAGATTATGAGTATAATTTGGACATGTCTGATGACAAAAGTAACATATCGGTAACTACGGCTTGACCTTAAGTTTTGGAAATTACCAACAGTTTAGAAAATCCTCATACAAATATTATGAGTCAAATTTAGACATGCCAGATGAAAAAGTAACATATCGGTACCTACGGCTTTACCCCAATTTTCAGAAATTACCAATGGCTTTGAAAAAATCATCAGACAAAGACAATGACTTAAATTTGGACACTTTGGATAGAAAAAGTTATATATCAGTACCTATGGCTTGACCCTAGTTTTCAGAAATTAGCAACGGGTAAGAAAAAATCTTCATACAAAGACTATGAGTAAAAGTTGGAAATGTCAAATGGAAAAAATAAAACATCGTTGCCCACGGCTTGATCCTAATTCATGGAAATTAACTATGAATTAGAAAAAAATCTTCAGATAAAGATTATGAATCAAATTTAGACATATCGGATGGAGAAAGTAGCATATATGTAACCACGGCTACACCATAATTTTCAAATATGACCAACGGCTTAGAAAAAGTTTTGCAGACATTGTCTATGAGTCAAATTTGAACATGTCGGATGAAAAACTAACATATCAATACCCACAACTTAATCTTAATTAACGTAAATTACCAACGACTTTGGAAAAATCTTCATACAAAGACTATGAGTCAAATTTGGATATGTCGGATGTAAAAAATAACATATCAGTACCCACGGCTTGACCCATATTTTTAGAATTTACTAACGACTTAGAAAAATCTTTAGACATAAACTATGATACAAATTTGAACATGTCGGATGGAAAAAATTGCATATTGGTACCCACTGCTTGATCCTAATTTTTGGAAATTACTAACGGTTTAGAAAAATCTTTAGTCAAAGATTATGAGTCAAATTTGATACCCACGGCTTGATCATAATTTTCGGAAATTACCAATGGCATAGAAAAATCTTCATAAAAAGACTATTTCTCAAATTTGTACATGTCGGATGGAAAAAGTTATGTATCGGTACCCACGGCTTGACACTAATTTTCAGAAATTAGCAAAGGCTAAGAAAAAATCTTCATACAAAGACTATGAGTAAAAGTTGGAAATGTAAGATAACAAAGTAAAATATCGGAACCCATGGCTTGACCTTAATTTACGTAAATTACCTATGACTTAGAAAAAATCTTCAACAAAGACTATGAGTCAAATTTAGATATAACGGATGAAGTAACAATTCAGTACCCACGGCTTGACCCTAATTTTCGGAAATTACCAGTGTCTTAGAAAATCTTAAAACAAAGATTATAAGTCAAATTTGGATATGTCAGATGAAAAAGTAACATATCGGTTGATACTAACGGCTTGACCCTAATTTTCAAAAATTACTATCGACTTAGAAAATTTTTCAGACAAAGACTATGAGTCAAATATTGACATGCAAGATGGAAATAGTTATATATCGTTACCATGGCTTGATCCTATCTTTGAAGCTTGGAAATGTAAGATGGGAAAGTAACTTATCGGTATGGAGAAAGTGACATATCAGTATCCACTGCTTGACCCTAATTTTCGAAAATTACCAACGGTTTAGAAAAATATTCAGACAAAGATTGTAAGTCAAATTTGGACATGTCAGGTGAAAAAGTAACATATCGGTACCCACTCTGACCATAATTTACATAAATTACCAACGGCTTAGAAAAATCTTCAGACAAAGACTATGAGTCAAATTTGGACATGTCGGATTGCAAAGTAACATATTGGTACCACGGCTTGATCCTAATTTTTGTAATTACCAACGGCTTAGAAAAGCATCAGACAAAGATTATGAGTCTAATTTAAACATGTCGGATGGAAAAAGTAACATATTGGTATCTACGGCTTGACCCAAATTTTCAGAAATTACTAACGGTTTAGAAAAATCCTCAGACAAAGAATATGAATCAAATTTGGATATGTTGGATGGAATAAGTAACATATCGGTACCCACGCCTTGATCCTAATTTTCAGAAATTACCAATAGTTTAGAAAAAAATTTTCAGACAAAGAATATGAGTCAAATTTTGATTTGTTAGATGGAAAAAGTAACATATTGGTATCCACGGCTTGACCCTAAATTTTGGATATTACCAATGGTTTACAAAAATCCACAGACCAAGATAATGAGTTAAATTTGGACATGTCGGATGAAAAAGTAACATATTGGTACCCACAGCTTGACAACCTATTTTGGAAATTACCAAAGGCTTAGAAAAAATCATCACACTAAAACTATGACTCAAATTTGGACATGTTTGATGGAAAAAGTTATATATCGATACCCACGGCTTGACCAGAATTTTCAGAAATTACCAACGGTTTAGAAAAAAATCTTCAGACAAAGATTATGAGTTAAATTTTGACATGTCAGATGAAAAAATAACATATCGGTACCCACAATTTTCGGAAATTACCAATGACTTAGAAAAAATCTTCAAACTAAAACTATGACTCAAATTTGGACGTTGGATGGAAAAATTTATATATCGGTACCCATGGCTTAACCCAAATTTTAAGAAATTACCAACGGTTTAGAAAAAAATCTTCAGACAAAGACTACGAGTCAAATTTTGATTTGTCAGATGGAAAAAGTAACATATCGGTATCCACGGTCTGACCCTAAATTATGGAAATTACCAATGGTTTACAAAAAAATTTCAAACCAAGATTATGAGTCAAATTTGGACATGTCGGATGAAAAAGTAACCTATTGGTATCCACAGCTTGACCCCAATTTTCGGAAAATAACCAATGGCTTAGAAAAAATCATCAGACTAAAACTATGACTCGAATTTGGACACGTTGGATGGAAAAAGTTATATATCGGTACCCACGGCTTGACAAGAATTTTCAGAAATTACCAACGGCTTAGAAAAAATCGTCAGACAAAGACTACGAGTCAAATTTTGATATGTCGGATGGAAAAAGTAACATATTGTTACCCAATGTTTGATCCTAATTTTTAGGATATAAAAAACAGGTTATAAAAGTCTTCAGACTAAAACAATGACTCAAATTTGGACACGTTGGATGGAAAAAATGATATATCGGTACCCAATGCTTGACCCTAATTTTCACAAATTACTAATGGCTTAGAAAAAAATCTTCAGACAACGACTATGAGAAAAATTTGGATTTGTCGAATGGAAACACAACATATTGGTACGCACAGCTTGACCATAATTTTTGAAAATTACCAACGACTTAGAAAAATCTTCAGACAAATACTATAAGTCATATTTAGACATATCAGATGGAAAAAGAAACTATCGATACCCATGGCTTGACCATAATTTTTGGATATTACCAACGGCTTAGAAAAAGTTTTGTAGACAATGACTATGAGTCAAATTTGGACATGTCGGATGAAAAAGTAACATATCAGTACCCACGGCTTGATCCTAATTTTTTGAAATTACCAACGGCTTAGAAAAAATCTCCAGATAAAGACTATGAATCAAATTTGGACATGTTGGATGGAAAAATTAACATATTAGTATTCACGTTTTGACCCATATTTTTGGAAATTACTAACGGATTAAAAAATCTCAATGGCATAGAAAAATCTTTTGAAAAAGACTATGACTCAAATTTGCACATGTCGGATGGAAAAAGTTATATATCAGTACCCACGACTTGACCATAATTTTCAGAAATTAGCAACGACTAAGAAAAAATCTTCATACAAAGACTATGACTAAACGTTGATAATGTCCGATGGAAAAAAACATCGTTACCCACGACTTGATCTTAATTTACAGAAATTACCTATGACTTAGAAAAAAAAATTCAGAAAAAGATTATGAGTCAAATTTAGAAGTATCGGATGGAGAAAGTAACATATATGTACCCACGGCTTGACCCTAATTTTCGAATATTACCAACGGCTTAGAAAAGTTTTGCAGAAAATGTCCATGAGTATAATTTGAGGCTAGTTGCCTCCGATACCTTATCTTCCTATATATGACATGTGCCTAAAGCACAACATGTCATATGAAAAACTAACATATCAGTACCCTCGGCTTGATCTTAATTTACGGAAATTACCAACAACTTAGAAAAAATCTTCATACAAAGACTATGAGTCAAATTTGGACATGTCGGATGGAAAAAGTAACATATCAGTACCCACGCCTTGACCCATATTTTCGGAAATTACCAACGGCTTAGAAAAATCTTCAGATACAAATTTGGACATGTCGGATGGAAAAAATTACATATTGGTACCCACTACTTGATCCTAATTTTTAGAAATTACCAAGGGCTTAGAAAAATCTTCAGACAAAGATTAGTAGTCAAATTTGGTACCCACATTTTGACCATAATTTTTGAAAATTATCAATGGCATGTAAAAACCATCAGAAAAAGACTATTTATCAAAATATGTACTTGTCGGATGGAAAAAGTTATATATCGGTACCCATGCCTTGACCCTAATTTTCAGCAACTAGCAACGGCTAAGAAAAAATCTTCATACAAAGACTATGAGTAAAAGTTGGAAATATAAGATGGCAAAGTAAAATATCGGTACCCACGGTTTGACCTTAATTTACGTAAATTACCTATGACTTAGAAAAAATCTTCAGACCTAGGACTTATATATCAGTACCCACGGCTTGATCTTAATTTTGGAAATTACCAACGACTTAGAAAATTCATTAGACAAAGATTATGAGTCAAATTTTGACATATCTAATGGAAAAAATAACATATATGTATCCACATCTTGACCATAATTTACGGAAATTACCAATGGTTTACAAAAATCCTTAGACAATGATTATCAGTCAAATTTGGAGATGTCCGATGAAAAAGTAACATATTGGTACACACGGCTTGACCCCAATTTTCGGAAATTACCAATGGCTTAAAAATTCATCAGACTAAAACTATGACTCAAATTTAGACATGTTGGATGAAAAAGTTATATATCGATACCCACGGTTTGACCAAAGTTTTCAGAAATTACCAACAGTTTAGAAAAAATCTTCAGACAAAGACTATGAATAAAATTTTGACATGTCGGATAGAAAAAGTAACATATCGGTATCCACTGCTTGACCCTAATTTTTGGAAATTACCAACGACTTAGAAAAATCCTCAGACAAAGATTATGGATCAAATTTGGATATATCGGATGAAAAAGTAACATACCGGTACCCACGACTTGACCCTAATTTACAGAAATTACCAACGGCTTAGAAAAATCTTCAGACAAAGACTATGCGTCAAATTTAGACATGTCGGATAGAAAAGTAACATATCGACACCACGGCTTGATCCTAATTTTTGAAATTACCAATGGCTTAGAAAAATCATCAGACAAAGATTATGCATCAAATTTGGACATGTCGGATGGCAAAAGTGACATATCGGTATCTACGACTTGACCCTAATTTTTAGAAATTATCAATGGTTTAAAAAAATCCTCAGACAAAGATTATGAGTCAAATTTGGATTTTTCGGATGGAAAAAGTAACATATCGGTACCCACGGCTTGACCCTAATCTTTGGAAATTACCAATGACTTAGAAAAAATCATCAGACTAAGACTATGACTCAAATTTGGACACGTTGGATGGAAAAAGTTATATATCGATACCCACGCCTTGACCCGAATTTTCAGAAACTACTAACGGCTTGGAAAAAAATCTTCAGACAAAGACTATGAGTTAAATTTGGACAAGTCGGATGGAAAAAGTAACATATTGGTACCCACTGCTTGATCCTATTTTTTCGGAAAAAACAACAACTTAGAAATATCTCCAGACTAAAAATATGACTCAAATTTGGACACGTTGGATGGAAAAAGTTATATATCTGTACCCACGGCTTGACCCGAATTTTTCAGAAATTACCAACGGTTTAGAAAAAAATCTTCAGAAAAAGACTATGAGTCAAATTTGAATATGTCAGATGGAAAAAGTAACATATCGGTACGCACGACTTGACCTTAATTTCTGAAAATTACCAACGGCTTAGAAAAATCTTCAGAAAAAGACTATTAGTCAAATTTAGACATATCGGATAGAGAAAGAAACTTATCAGTACCCATGGTTTGACCCTAATTTTCGGATATTACCAATGGCTTAAAAAAAGTTTTTGCAGACAATGACTATGAGTCAAATTTGAGCATGTCGGATGAAATGAATAATTAATAAAACAGTTATATTTTAGTCAAAGAAATTAAACCACTTAGATTGATGTGGTTTTTTATAAGATGATAATGGATATAAGACATGAAATAACTAATGAATGAAATAATTAAATGTTGGTCAAATAAATTAATTGGTTTAGATTTATTTGCTTACACTATAAAATTGGTATCATTTTTAGAAAATAAGAAGAATGTCACCATCATCTTCTACTTTTCTCATAAATTCAGCGATAGTAAATCATCTGATATACCATCTTTTCCTTCTTCCTCATCTTTAGATGATAATTATAACGATGATGTAGAAAAGTAATTAAGTAGTATGTCAAATTACTACAAACAATAATTTCTCATCACTCAACAATTACTTAACAAGAAATCCCGTGGTGCTTCTATTCGTAGTCATATAGTTATCAATCATGATCGGAAAAAACTTTCTCGCAATATTTTCAACAATTATTTTGCATAGAATTCTTTGTTTCCTGAGACGCTTTTCCAACAAAGATTTCGAAGGAGTTGTCCTTTGTTTCTTCGTATTTTTGATGCTATACAAAGACATAAATTTTACTTTTCCCGGCAAAGAGATGGAGTCGGTAAACTAGGGTTGTATATTTTGAAAAAAGTAACTACTATATTTTGAATGTTGGCATACGGTTTACCAACGAATTTCATAGATGAGTATATCAAAATAGGAGAGTGTACAACTCTATAAAGTTTGAAGCTTTTGTCTTCATATTATCAAGGTGTTTGCAGGTCATTATCTTCGATCATCTTACGCTAATGATGTTGCACGGCTACTCGACATTGGTGAAGGCCAAGAATTTTTCGGCATGTTGGGTAGTTTAGATTGTATGCATTGGTAATAGAAAAACTGTCCTACCTCTTGAGGATAAAAATATGTTTGTCGTAGTGGATCTCCTACTATTATTTTTTAGGCTATAGCCAATTATGAGTTTTGGATTTGGCATGCATATTTCAGTCTACCAAGATATAATAATGATATTAATGTGCTAGAAAAGTCTCATCTCTGTAGAAATAATACGATATCTTTCGTATATTCTCATTGTTAGCATAATATTTTGTGTATGCCTTATCTTAGATTTGGTATAGATCTTAGTCATGAGCTTATATATACTCATGTATGTTGTAACATAAATTTATCAATCACAATCATCTTTCTCTATATGGTATCATAGCCATCCTTTCCGAAACGACCATATGGGCTAGTTGAGAGATTCAAGTCTCGGCTCGTGGCCAAGGGTTTCCATCAGCGACCTGGTACACCACTTCCAGATGGGTCTGAGTATCCCCGTGTTATTGGAAGCTTACAATATCTTCACTTTTGTCGTCACGATATAGTGTTTGCAGTCAACAAACTCTCACAGTTCAGTTTGACGCTAAAATAGTATCATGCATTTGGAAATGCTCTAATAGTTTATGCTTCTCTCCTATAGAATATACCATATCTTAGGCTAAAATCTTTCTGAACAAGTTGTCAGTTGGAAAACTTTCGGGTTGTCAAAATCCGAATATAGATTGACCATCAATCGATCATATCAAATTCAAGACAACCTAATAAAAGCACGTAAACTCTAAGTTCAACCAACATGCCTTTTATTAGGATTGGCTACCAAAAATCATAGATCGGAGTCTAATTCATGCAGTGAACATATGGAAATGAAACAGTACACAATCATGAGCAAAAATATTTCAGTGCTAAATGATTTAATCAATGTTTGCAATGTCAAAATATCAATCCTAACGTCCATTGGCATATCTACTTTCTACATAAATAAAAAATTAAAAAAACAGAAATTTTATTTGGGAAAATTAAGTAAAATGGGAATATATACCTTTTTAAAAAGAGTTTAGTAACATAAACCTTGTATTAATATAAAGTCAACAATGCCCTTATAATTATAATAATATGTTAGTTTGGGTTTTAAAAACAGAATTTTAAAGATACCAAAAAACATATGTGTTGGCAAAGAAAAAGGAAATATAGAAAGATTTTTGCACGTTATAATTCTCTGCCTTGCCATCATAGGCACTTCTAGATAACCACTTTCGCCAATTCAGTCTTCTTTAGTGGCCCCATTTTTGGATTCCGCACCTTCCTCAAGTGATGTTCATACAACTTCTCGTTCAAAAGAGTTTTGGAGGGGAAAATGTCTTTTGTGAAATATTTGTTAATGCTACAAAGAGCTCAAAATAACTAGACAGTTTTGTATGCAAATTAGGCAATGTCTGGATTTCGAAAGGAATCCCAAGAAATAAGTCTTTCTACTGAATTTTCTCCACCTTTTTCCATTAAACAAAAGTAAAAGGGTCAACTAAGACAAAGATGAGCTAAATCTTCTTTTACATTCTATGTTCGTCAGATTTTGTATTTCATTAGGTTTTGTTGAGTACGATGAATCATACGTAATTTATTCTGGATTGCGTAAGCGAGAAAATGAATTCTAAATTAAATAGAAGATGTATTATAGATTACATAAGATAGAATTTGAGTTTTAAATAAAATAGAAGATGTATTCTAAATTATGTAAAGTAGAAAACGTATTCTATATTAGCTAAGGTATTATATTCTAGAATGAAGTAAGGTAGAATATGTTCTTTAGATTATGTAAAGTAGAATACATATTATAAATTACTTAAGGTCAAAGATATTTTCTGATTTCATAATTCAATATGCAAAATTATGTGGATTATGAGCTTTTAACAAATAAAAATGTGAACTTATTTGTTATTAAAATTCATATAATAAAGAAAAAGGATATGAAATATGAGCTTTTTTATTTCTCAATTCTCAGTATAATGGATATGAAATGTGAGTTAGGTTAGAAAATGAAGATGAGTTTAGAAAAGATTTAAAAATTTTAATTGAAGATACACAAAAGATTTAGGGATTTATTTAGATAAAACAAAGCGTTTTTCATTTTAGTTAGAATATACGTTTATTTTTTATTTTATTTAAATTTTATAATTTTTTAAAATATCTTAATTTGGTTATTTAGATACACAAAAGATTTAATTAAAATCTATTTTGGTCATTAATATATGCTAATTAAAAAGTATAGATTCACAAAGATGAGGTCAAATTATCCCTATTACCTAATTTTTACTTTTTAGTTTTGGAAGCTTCGAAAAAAGGAAAATTTTCAAGAAACTTCTTAAGATTATAAAAAAAATTTTAAAAAGATTTTTTTAAAAAGAAAGATATTTTATCACAATACAATATTGCATATACAGTAGTTCTTTTCATTATATAGAAAATTGTATATTTATATTTAAAAACTGATTTAACTCGTAAACTAACTGATTTTGGTGGACAACAGTTTCATGTATGTCTTATAAGAATCTCAAACAGGTTGTTCTCTTCATTAAAATTAGTGTTAGTTATGAGTTCAATTTTATTATTTATTAAAGGGTAAAATACTTTAGAGCATCTTCATTCGTAAGAATTCTTCGTAGAGTTCTTACCAATATTTTTATTATAAATTATATCGGTAAACGTGTTTTAAGAAATTGTTTTCAAGAACCAGTTCTTAAGACTCTTAGTTAAAAATCAGTTCTTAAAAAAAATTTCTTAAAACATGTTTACCGATACAGTTTATATTTTTTTAATCTTAAGAACCTCCAATGGAAGTGCTCTTAGTAATCTAATGGTTGATATTTTTAAAAGATTAGAGAAGGAGGTATGCCTTTATATTTTGGGACGATTACTAGAATGACTCAAAATTAAGGTTTAATTGCTAAAATGACTCGCGTTTGTTTTTAACAAAAAGTGCAGTCTAAATCCCAAACGTATCCTTGTGATACTGTATAAAGAAAAAAATAATTACGATAGTGCCATTAATATTTAATTGCAGCGTGACCAAAAATTACAAAAATGTCATTCAGTTAACGTTACCGCAGACTTATTTCGTCGCAAACTTATTTTACCCTACCGCAGAGTTATTGAATTATCTTAGTTACCACAGACTTATTTCAGTTACCGCAGAATTATTTAGTTACTGCAGAGTTATTTAGTTACCACAGAGTTATTTAGTTACCGCAGAGTTATTTAGTTACCGCAGAGTTATTTAGTTACCGCAAACTTATTTTAGTTATCGCAGACTTATTTCGTTACTGCAGACTTATTGAACATTGTCGTAGACTTATTTAGTTACCACAGACTTATTGAATATTGTCGCAGACTTATTTAGTTACCGCAAACTTATTTTGCTACCGCAGACTTATTGAAACGTTGTCGCAGATTTATTGTAGTTACCGCAAAGTTATTTAGTTACTTCAGACTTATTTAGTTACCCCAGACATATTGAAATGTTGCCGCAGACTTATTTAGTTACCGCAGACTTATTGTAATTACCAAAAATATATTGTAGTTACCGAAGACATTGAAACGTTATCGCAAACTTATTGTACTTACCATAGACTTATTTAGTTACTACAGACTTATTGTAGTTACCACGGAGTTATTGTAGTTACCGCGGAGTTATTGTAGTTACCGCGGAGTTATTGTAGTTACCGCGGAGTTATTGTAGTTACCGCAGAGTTATTGTAGTTACCGCAGACTTATTTAGTTACCACAGACTTATTATAGTTGCCGCAGACTTATTGTAGTTGCCGCAAACTTATTGTAGTTGCCGCAGACTTATTGTAGTTACCGCAGACTTATTGTAGTTACCGGAAATTTATTTAGTTACCGCAGACTTATTGTAGTTACCGTAAATTTATTTAGTTACTATAGACTTATTGTAGTTACCGCAGACTTATTTAGTTACCACAGACTTATTGTAGTTACCGTTGACTTATTGTAGTTGCCGTTGACTTATTGTAGTTGTCGCTGACTTATTGTAGTTGCCGCTGACTTATTGTAGTTGCCGCTGACTTATTGTAGTTGCCGCTGACTTATTGTAGTTACCGCTGACTTATTGAGTTATCGTCACCTTATCATCGTCATCGTCGTCACCTTATTGTCGTTGTCGTCACCTTACCGTCGTCGTTGTCGTCGCCGTCGTCATCATCATCGTCGTCGTCGCTATCGTCGATAGGTTTTTTAACGTAAAAAGCAAAAAAATATTTTTGCCAAAACATAAAAACATAAATAACAATTTTTGTAATTATAAAATTATTTTTTAACTCTCTCAAATTTATCCAGACTAAAAACAAATCAACTTAGTAATTACAAATAAAATTTGGGTCAATCTTTGCCATTACCTCTTATATTTTTATTGTTTCTAAACCACCAATTTTTAGAGCCAGCTCTTGTTGGACGAAAGAGGCTACTAATTAAGAACACTAGCATTCTGAAGTGCCTTTGAGCGGCGGTGGAAAAACCCAAAAAGCTCTCTAACCTAATGCCACAATCATTCTCCGATCTCTCCCACCGGCGATCGGTTTTTCTCATACCCGTCGGGAAAGGGACCCTCTTTGCCTCGTGTTTCTCCTTCGGCTACCGGTTTCTGGAGATTAAAGGTAACGCTCTTGGGATCTGGTTTCGCCTTCCTCCAGTCTCATGTCGCGGCGTTGTTACGCGACGTTGATTCTTTGGGGGTTGGCGACCTTCTGGGCTCTCTCCTCATCTCACTCAAGGACGGCGTCTTTAGGTGGAGTTTGTTCGGTCCTCGTCGCTCGTTTGAATTTTCGACGGTTCTGCTTTTGTCGCTGATCTTCGAACCTGGTAAGTCCCTACTTAGCTTTGCCTAGAGGGTAGTAGAAATTGTTGATCTCTCCTTAGTTAAGAAGCTCGAGGATGGTTTCCATTTTCGGTCTGATTTTTCAGTTTCAACCTCTCTTGGGTTAAGCTAGGTAGCGTATCTCGTTCTCACTTAGCTTAGTTTTCGCCTCTTTCGGTGGTGTTGGCTCTTTAGAACTGGTTAGATTTTTCCACCGTATATGCTCTCCGGAATTAGTCTTGCTAGGTTGAGGTTTTTGCTTGCGGTTGCGGTTTGTGTGGCTCTAAAGGTTGTGCATCTCTAGCTTCCGTTTGGTGCTTCTTCCTCTTCCTCTCTACATCTTACGGTGGCTAGATCTAGCAGCTATTGTCTTGTCTAGGTCTAGTTCATTCTCGTTGTGTGCACTCTCTCCTTTTCCCTTGCCTCCTCGACTTGGAATCAGCTCTATTTCGAGGTCAACTTTGGGGTTAATGCTTCCCTTCACCTGCCATTCATTACTGTTTGTGGCTGCCTCCTATCATCTTGTTGTGTTAACAGAGGGTTGGGGATTGTTGATGCTTCTGTCCTTGGAATGTGCCTTCTACCTCTTCTCATTTGTCCAAGTCACAATGTGTCTTCAACCTGTTCTCCATCATGTTTCTACTTGTCTTAGGTTGTATAGGTTCTCTCCGCCCCCCCCCCCCCCCCACCCCCCAATTTGCTTCATTTTAGTGTGGCCATTTCCTATTTCTTAGGGTCTGTTAGTATGGTTAGTGGTACTTTTTGGCATTGCTTCTCTTCAGACCTGGTGGTGCAATCGATTCACTGGATGTGCTGTGTTCTGCCATTTGTGAATGGAGGAGGTGTTTGAGTTCTTTGGTTGACCCACTTCTTAGATTGGATGTTCTCTCGACATGTTGTGATCTCTAATCTTCTAAGAAAGTATTAGATGGGCAATTTTCTTCCTATGTCGTTGATCATCAATTGGTGGTGTTAGCTCACGACTGTTCATTGATCTCATTGAAGACTCTATGTTTGTGTTGAAATATATACCTTTTCGTATTCTTTCTTGTTGATTTACCTCTATTGTTGTTTTTATGTACTAATTTTTCATGTTGTAACACTTTCATCTGCAACTTTAATAGAGAGCCTTTTATAAAAAAAAAAGGTTACTAGGTCAATGATGCAATATAGTAGAAGATTTTGGGCATTTTGCAAATATGTTTATTTAATCTTTATTTCTTTCTCTCTTTATATTAGGTTTAGAAAGAAAAGGTAAGACAATTGGAGGTTGAGCATTGGACATAAAACTTTTTAAACTGAAGTAATGGATTCTGAGTAGGATAGTTAGTAAATTGATGTGTCAGATGGGTCCACTTTGTCTTTATAATGCATACCGTCGACATTTGTTAGAAGCGACATCATGTGTCATGTGCATGTGGAAAGGATTTGTCCCCTTAGTTATTTTAATTTTCCCAACCTAATTTAGGACCATCATTATATAGTTTATTCTTTCTCTAATTCTTCTTTTTATATCCTAATAATACATTAATACTTCATTGAATACATCACTGCAGTCTTGCCATTAAATACAGTGCGTCTTACGTAAATTTTTGAAGTAAACCGAAAACAAAAAAAAGCAAACCACTCTGCTATAAATGGGTTGATGTCTATCACAATTCACAACTGAATTGAGAAGCCCTATACACTAGAAGTCTTATATATTAAAATTCCAACAAATATGGTACGTAAGATTTTTTAAAGAAATAAAAAGATAATACGCAAGCCTACCTATTTAATAAACATTAAGATCATAGCAAGTCAACAGTCTTATATTTTCTAGATTATGAATTTATGCGTGATATATATATATATATATAAATATTAATTCTTTCCACATTATGAGTTATTATCATTCTACTAATTTTAAAAATATAATAGATTTTAAGTAATTAAAAACCTAGAGAACACCCATTAGTTATGTGAGGTTGAGAACTTGTGATAATAAAAGTATAGCATTTTCATACGTGTATCTAACAAAATAAAACGTACTCCTTAAGGAAATAGGCCACAACAAACGGACTAAGTCTTAACATTAAACACAAAAACAAAAAACAAACCAAGTAATTTAATGGCTTTGTGACCAATTGCTCCTAAAGGAAAACCATGATAATGATACTAAAATATGTCACGTCAATATGTTTAATACAGTATTTTTCATGGATAAAAAGCACATTCAATTTGACTGATTTAAGTTTTCAACAAAGCACACACAATTGTTTTCTAATAGATTGGAATGATAAATAGTAAAACAGATTCTTTATCTGTAGATTAAAAAACTTATCTACAGATAAAGCACAACAGAAAATTTGCCACTGAGTTTGTAATGAAAAAAAACAGATTTTAATTATTTTGCAAAAAGTAAAATAATAAATATCTATAAAAAGTTGGCCGTCATCAGCTTTATTTTGCATTTAAATAGGCACATGGTTCCTCCGTCTCTTCTTCTCTTGCTCTCTATTCGCATACGTCAGCAAAACCATACAATGACCTTCTTCCTCGAAAACACTAGTCTCATCATCAGCCACGTTCTCTACAAAACGGCCGTTATCATCGCCGTTTTGCGATGGATCTTCGCCTGGATCCTCCGTTACAGATCAAGATCATCATCATCATCATCATCATCATCATCATCAGTTTCTCAATCCAGATCTTCTCCTTCGATTTCATCACAAACCATCAAAGAAAGCCTCGCCGTAACAGCGTTTCGCGACGCGGTGGAGAGATCTCTTGCGACAATTAACGACACGTGCGCTGTGTGTCTCGGAGATCTGGAAGACGATGATGAAATCAGAGAGCTTAGGAATTGTAGCCACGTGTTCCATCGTGATTGTATTGATCGGTGGCTTGATTACAAATGTCGCGGCGGCGATGATGATAATCACCGTAATTGTCCACTTTGTAGAACGCCGTTACTTCCGTCCTTCTCTGATTTTGCCGCCGTTAACCAACCGAGCTGGGCCGTTGAGCATCTCCTCTACCTCTTCGGCGACGATCTTCTTCCCTGATTTTTGTTTTTTAAGAAAAATTTCATTTCATTTTTTAGTCAGTATTGTAATTGTTGGAGTTAAAAAGGGGTAGAATAGGAGATATCAAAGATGATCTCAATTATACGGAATCGAATCAAAATTTGATTGTGTGTGTACAAATGCTACCATTCCACTGTGTATTAGTTATTCATTTACAGATTAATATCAAATATTTTATTAATATTCCTTTTACATCTCTAGTGGACACTCTTCTCCTTGTCCCAATTATCAAAATTCAAAATCGTCCAACAAAACCGATCCAATACAATCCGGTTTAAATGTACCCAAGTATACATATATGTCAATTCTCAACAAAACTATCCAAATCCAAACTCCTATTTGTTATAGAATTGAGTCAAATCAACCTAAATTAATTAGGTATCCTCTACATAACATATGAGTACTACATTTTAGAAAATGTTCAAAATTAATCATCTATTCATAGTAATTGTCATCCAATTTATCAATTTCTATAATGAATTTAGAAATTAAAAAGGGAAAATGTGTAGGACCGAAAAACCAGATTTAAGAAATGCGAAGATAAATTGTAAAAGAATATAACGAAGAATGATTTGAACAATAAAACGATTTGGAAAAAAACCCGTATAAAATCAATTAGAATCGGAGGCGAGATATGATATCTGTCTTTAACTCAATAAAGCTCTCGTTAGTGAGACGGATCCACGGAGCTTTTCGAGTTCTAGGATACAACCGATGCGAGACCACAACGCTACACTCGGTGTGGAATCTGCGAACGTAGATAACTACGATATACTCTAGACGTACCGTTTTCCGAAGGAATAGAGAAACTTTTTAACAAGAGAGTGAATGATCTATGAGAGAGATGTTTGTGTTTCGAATGAGTGAATTCTCCAAATGAGACAAGTCCCTTATATAGGCGAGCTCCGAGTGAGTTTAAACGCATGCAATTGAAGGTAAGATTATGCGTTATGATTGCATGACATTAACATGTAGAGAATTACAATTATGACAAATCAAAAATATATTAAGAGGATAATTAGACAATTTATTTTCATAAAAAAATTATCCAAAAAAGAAATGGGCCATTCGACCACAAGAAAGACCCCGAGACCCCAAGACCCCGAGCCCCGAGCCCATGCCTGAGCCTGGCTTGGCAGTGGTGGTGGTGGTGCGTGTGTGTGGTCCGATCCATCCTCTCTCATATGCACCATAAGTCTTTGTCAATTTGAACACTTGTATCACCTTCTAGTCAGTTATACTAGAGTGAAAAAGTTCGGCCAAACTATGTGGGACATTTTATAAATCCCACTTACTCACTTACACTCTAGTAGATCTATTTTTGACACTTGGCCCAAAATCCAATCCATTCCATAATTAATTTCTTATTTACATTCTCAAATATTTATAAGTTCAAAGCTTATAATAATTTATATCCAACAAAATGTTTTTAAAATATTCAAATTCAATTTTTTAATCTTTTTTCTAATCACCAAAAAATCGAACAGAGAAGAAAACACAAGAAGATCCATGTTTTTACTGAATATGTATACGGTTGGGTCGATTTTGGTTTATACATTCAATCCAGTGATCATGCTGCATAAATCACACCCTGCATTAGACCGATCACAGTTAAAACTGTCTTAATTTATTTTATTTTCTTTTTTGAAACAAAATCTTCATTCATCAATCAAACGGGTACATATAGATAAGCGTAATCGGATAAACCCGAAACGCAAGCTTAATGACTAGAGCAAGAGGACAAGCATAATGTAAAGATAGATACGCAAACTTGATATATCGTCAGGAGAGGTGTCAAATCTATCTAACACGAGCACACCCATGAAAGAATCGATTAGAAAGTATTGTTACTAGAAAAAACTATTTGAGATGGGCATTGGATTCTGAATCTAATGTGAGAGCCAATGATTTTTTCAAAACTATTGGTGAATCTCTCGAATTATGAGACCAATGAAAAGCAAATACTTTAATATGTATCCGCCACCACATCCATCTAAGGTTACATGATGAGTATGAGTACATCACAACCAAAGATCTTGCGGTCAAGATACTCATGATCTTTAGTTATGATAGACTTGTCTTTTCTGCTTTGTTAGATGTTGTGGTGAACAAAAAATAAAAACTTTGTTTTTTCTTGATGTGATGATTTAAGATATTCATTTAAGAAAACTGTTGGTTCTTAAATGAGTTTCGACATTCAAAGCCTATCTCAATTGTTTTTTTTCCGGTTACACTGCAAGTTTCAAACCCCAGTTGATCAATTTGATATTATTGCTACATAAAAAAGATATAAATTAGTACTTGTAATAACAAAGTAATTTGTAATATGTGTGAAATCGGACAATTTTGTATTAAATAAGCTCAAGATCAAAGATTACAGGAATAAAGAATAAGATTCTCGAGATGATAATCTAGTTAAAAAGTAAAGAGATAGAAGATCTAGAGTTTTTAGGGTTTTTAAGCTCTTAGGTGCTCTACGGAGAATTCTAGATGCATTGAGAAGGGAGAGTAACTTTTTATTTATAGTGATTTGAGGAGGTTAGAGTTTTCCTTTTCCTTCTTCTCTTTAGATTTCCATTCTCTTCAACCTTTCCTCTTTTGAATAGTTTTTTCATTATTTTTGATAAGTTTCCTCTTTTGCCGTCTAGGTCAGTGCCACGTTTTGGGCCGAGCTTAACGGGTTTTTAACATGTTGATTCTTTGTTTGGATCATGTTATGTTGAGGGCGCTAAGCCAGATACCAATAGTAAGTCCCCTCCCCTATTTTGTTCGAACGAGTGTTTACTCGAGTTCAATAAATTTGAAGAAGTAAATGACTTGATGTAAATCGATAATCAACTCGTTTAGATTTATACTGCGAGACTTAACTTGGTTCTCATGATGTGGAATTTTCAGCTTATTCTTTTTTGTGTAGGTGGGCTTACGGTGCATCTCAGTGTTTGACTTACTTTGCGGAACTTAAGTCGGCTTAGTAGTTCGACTCCTCCAGCTCACACCATGAACCTTAAAGCCATGCGGGTGAGGTCGGTCGTTCTTCAAATGTTCCTCATTTGGTAGAAGACTGGTCGCCCAAAGGTTTGCCTAATTTCCAAGCTCCTAATGACTAGCCACACGAGGAGGCTACGTCGAGCTCACAATCGGATGATGAAGGTGATCCTGAGGAAAATCGTTTGCCGAGCTCCTCAAATAAACTAACTAAAGGAAAAAATCAAAAGCAGTCAATGAGAAAACAAATGAAGGGAGGTCTCGAGTTTTTTTGAGTGTGATAACGACACTTGGATTTGCCGGACTTGGTGTACTGATGAGTCAATCAACACTATGAGATCGACTTGTGGAATTTTTTCCAGTTCGATATAATAATCCCGGAAGCTCATCCTGTGGCACTTTCCTTGCAGATATGCGTCATATTTTCTCAAAGGTTGAGTCTGGTTTCCTTTGCCATGTCTCCTTATCACCTAATGTCTTGATCACAACATTGCCATCTCACTATTGTCGTGTATGTAGATTATCCATATTATTGGATTGCTCATGCTTGGTGGTTAGGATGATATTATTATAAATCACTTCTTTCTAGAGGAGGCTTGCTCGATTAAGAAGACTCGTGAGTGCGAGAGGGTCTTCTATATTAGTACTAAGACCAAGCTCGACCTGATTTCACATGGAAAAGGACACAACATGAAAGCTTCGGATATATATATATATATATATTGAAGATCGATGATCTAGCTTCTCCTCTTCATTCTTCTTCTTTTATATACGTAGTGTTGATGTCATTTCTCTTGTCTTATAGATCTTATCAATTCTACAAAGCCCTACCATATAACTTTTTGGACGACGTCGCCAAGATAAGAGAGCTAGAAGAAATTAAGTGACATGTTGTTAACTTGATGCATGCAAAGCTCAACTTTTCTCTGGTAACTCTTATTCATTGTTGTCTTAGTATTAACTTTTTTTAATTTAAACTTACTTACCTAGTATTTCTACAGACAAGTGAAATTCGTCTCCTTTCAGAGCAATCCCAAAATCTCCAAAAGAAGAAGATATGAATCATGTTTCTATCGATATCCCTAGTCTTGCTGATGAGAGGCGAGGTCGACCCTTCCCAATCTCAAGACGAAATCACCATTTCTGCTACGGCTGCAACTGTTTTTGATGTTGTTGATAAATCAAATTCCAAGGACGGGAAGGGAAAAGATTCACCCAAACCCAAGGGTGGTGTTATTGATCCGAACATAAAGAAAGTTGCAGTGCCCTAGGCTCCGAAGTCAAAGCCTTCTGTTGCTGAAATTGCAGCATGAAAGAAAAATGTCGGGATTCCATATGTATCTTTGGAACCGTCCATAGATCCGTTGGTCGCTGAAAGTGACCCCAAGAAATGACCTGTCAGACTGGTCGAACAAATTAATGCAGGGACTCAACCACCTGTCAAAAGGTGAGGAGAAAAAACCCCTTCATCTTTGAGTATGATGGAAAGGGTCTACTTAGCAATGAACCAAAGGCATGTGCTGCCTTATTCAGGGTCATGGGCAGTCATGTTCACCTATTACCTAAATTAAAGCTTATGGAGGAGGATAACTCTGTTTCATAAGTGGGCCCAACACACGGTTCAAGTAAGGATTTTATCTTTTTGTTGTTGATTATCTTTCAGGATGTAGTTCCATGAACCATATGTACGAGATGATTAACTGAAACCCAAACAGCTTATAACAAAGTTCTGGCGTCCCAACAGTTGAACAAAGCTGTTGTGAAAGCTAAACGAGCTTATGATAGAGAGTACGAGAAGGCTGAGCAACTTGAGATCCATCACAAAAAAGATCGGTTTAAAAATCTTGCCAAGTTCAGCGAGGTAAACATTAAACAAGACAGCCTAAAAGCCGAGTACGAGACACCGAAGATCAAATTCAGGGAGGAATGTAGTCGACTCAGGGCATCTCGGAGAGTTTGTGTCTCCAATGAACGGAAAATCCAAGACATGATCCAAAATGGCTGTCAATACGTGTTTTGAAAGGTGAATTTGTTTCTTAGGGATTAGAAGAAAACCAAGTCAATCAGGTCCTTATACAACCAAGTTTGAGGTACTCGACAGACGTTGGAGCTTTTGAAAGATAAGCAAAAGATTGTCGTCCTTAATGAGACAATTGGCGATCTGGCAAATCGCAAGCTGAAGTACAAAACACAAGCTGCGAATCTTGATGTGACTGATCTTGAAGAAGCCGAGTTGGTTGTCCCTTTGGTGGTCGATGGAGTTCTGTTGGAAGTTCAAGTTGAGGTCGATCCGTATGGATTGAATGATGGGATAGTTACCGAAGGTGATGCACAAGCTATGAAGACTGTTGTTTTCCTCTCATGCCAGTGTTAGGTATTTTTTTTTATGATTCTCTGACTGTTCGCGACTTTTCATGTTATCGTATCGACATTACTCGAAGGATTTTTTTTTTCCTCAAAATTGTTTCTTGTTTAAGCCGTAGATGGTTGTTGGCTATTTTAAATGCAATAACATTGCCCTGAGGGGTTTTTACTCTTATTTTATTTAATAGTTTTTTATCTTGTTCTGATTCTTAGGCGAGTTGCGATTTGATCAGTCTAATCGTTATCTCTTTGATAATTTTAAGATTGAATTTGGTCAAGTGCAGGACGTCTCCTGACTTTTGGTGAAAAAATAGGATTTTCGAGTTTGGAACCCAGATTCTAAGTATTTGTACGAACAATGGGTTTGGTTTTGTTCAAAGTTCTATGATCATCCAATGTCAGGGTCCGATTATGCGACTGATAACTTATTTATCTCGAAAAAATTGAAGCGATGATGCGAGACATAGCTCAGCTTTTTAGGTTATTATTGAGGACGTCTGAACTAGTCTCCAATTGTGTGAGATGTCGACTTATTTATCTTGAACCATTTAGAGCAATATTGCGAGACAAGGCTCGACTTCAATTTTATAAGTGTAAACATTTTGCTTTCATACTAAATAAAAAGACACAAGATGAAAGATCTGGACATGATGTCGATATATTTGTTCGCGTTAGAGCTCGACCTTATTATATGTGGCGAGTCAAGGCTCGACTTTATTACATTTGGAGAGTAGGAGCTAGGCTTTTGTTGGGCAAGTAAAAACTCGACTTTTACTTGGTGAGTTAAATCTCATGTTTAATTAGGTATTATAGTTGTACTCTTTCCAAAGCTACCTATGTGTCCTTCTCTTTTGAAAACAACGACCATTCTTGCTTTTAGTCTCTTCTTTTTCAGAATGACAGTAATTTTGGAATTTTAGTTTCTCTTTTTTTGGAAATAATGGAAGTTCTTGATTTCAGTTTCCTTTTCTTGGGTAACAGTGCGATGGTTTTCTATTTTGTAAAGACAATTCTCTGATTTTTAGGAAACGGTGTGTTGTTTCAATTCAAGATGATTTTTTACATTTTTTCTCATTTTATAAATAATCATCTCTTAGTTTCATTCTTTTTTATCTTCTTTCAACTTTTGGTGATTATGTCTGACTCCGAAGGGTCCTCTGCAAACAATGGTTTCGACAACCACTCTCCATTGGACAAACACGATTTCTCGAGACCAAATGATATGAAATTCCTATACAATGGTTTTAATGAGCTTGGGGCATATGATCGTGGGCTTGCTTATGACTTCTACGTCGATGTAAGTGTAGAGCTTTGATTTAGCTTTTTAATCGCCGTAATTACTATGCTAACTTCTACATTTATTTTTGATGTTGTAGTTGGTAAACGAGGGTTCTTGGGTGTGTAGTGAGTTGTATCGCCTAAAAAAGGAGTGACATCGTCTTTAAGATGAAATTCGAGATGCACAAGCGGGGGTTAGAGATAATCGTTTTGAGATTCACATGCTTGATAGGAGGAGAACTAGGGTTCTGAAGAAACCCAGAAGATGAAGCGTGAATACGTAAAGCTGGAGAGTGATCCTTGGGAATGGAAAAGACTTGGCTTTGATTGTATTTTCGAGATCCCAGATATTGTGCTCAAGATTTTTCAAGAGACTCGACCTCCTGGGATATGAAGACTCCGAGCTTATATTGTTGTTATTGCTGCTATTGTTGCTTTTTTTTATATATTATATCATCTTTGTAAACTTCAACTCTGATTCTTCTAATAAAACAATTGTCTTTTGGTCGAGCTTCTCTAAAATCCTTTTCTTCCTTGGTTGAATTTATATTTTTTATTTCATCACAGTTGGACCCAAAGTCGAGTTGCATACGTACCCACTATTGGGATCAAGCCTGAAAGTAGCTCAATTTTTTTTTGATAATTGGATCCGAGATCGATCTGCCTACGCACCCACTGTTGGGATCAAGTCTAATTGTAGTTCAAGTACTTGCGTTACTGTTTGACCGTTAACTCCGTCGAATAGTTGCGACCTAGTAGTAATATCTTTTTAAATTGATTGAAATCCAAGTTTTGGTAATTTGCTCTCTCGTCATTGTCATTAGCTCATAAACACTTAGCGTTACCACCTTCGAGATTTGATATGGAACTTCCCAGTTAGTGCCTATCTTATTGTTGCATTCTGCCGTACTAGAAAAAAACTTTTCTTAGCGCAAGGTCGCTTTCTTCGAAGAACATATTCCTCACTTTTTTGTTGTAGTATCGGGCAACAGATTGTTGATACTTCTGGACGCACATAAATGCTTGTTTGCGTAACTCATCGACTTCATCCATGTTGTTTACAAGCATCTCGTTATTCAGTTTGGTGTGTTATGGTATCTTGGAATGTCAAAGTATGTAGACTTTTGCTTTCGCTGTGGCGAGAGCTTCAATTCCATGTGCCAACGTAAAAGATGATATGTTAGTCGTATGTTGTGGCATTGTACAGTGCAATCATAGTACTCTGTCGAGTTCATTGGCCCAATTTTCTTTATTCTTTTCAAGGCTTTTCTTGTTTCCGTCGAGGACAATCTTGTTTGTTACCTCGGCTTGACTATTACCTTGTGCATACTGAGGGGGTGGACTTGTTTAGCATGATCCTCCATTTTTTGCAAAACCCTTCAATCTTAGTATAAGTAAGGTTGGTGCCGTTGTCCGTAACGATATCGTATGGAAACCATGTCACCATATGATATTCTTCCAGAGGAACTTTTGAACTTCGTTGTCAGAGTTTGACTTATATGCCTTCACTTCTATCCATTTGGTGAAATAGTCGGTGAGGACGAGATTATACTTCTTCTATCCTGATAATGGTGGTAGAGGGCCTGTAATATCCACTGTCCATCGCATAAACGAGTAAGGTGTTTTCCCGGTGGTAAGGAGTTCTATAGGCGAGTTGATTATTCGTGCATGTCATTGACACTTTTCACACCTAGCTGCAAATTTCTCGCAATCATAGTTGGCCAGTAATGACCGTGCTTTCTGATCTTCAAAGAAAAATCTTGTTTTCTTGAATGGTTGACATCTGCTCCTTCATGGGTTTTGACCATGACACGTTCATTTTCTTCTCCATATATGTAGTATAGAAAAATACATGTTGAGATCCATCTATATAATCCATTGTCGATCATTGTATAATGAGCTACTATGGCTTTTAAGCGTCGAGCTTCCAACTTATATTCTGGTTCTTTACCATCAACGATGTACATTTTTATTGGATTGCACCAATTGGTTGATGCAGGGGCATGTTTCCGTCCTATTCTATCTCTATATCTTCGTTTTTTGAGTCGTTTATTATACAGATTCCCTGAGGAAGATCTATGCTCAGTTTGTTGATAGCTTTGACTAGAATGTAGCACCGCATATCGAAATATGTTATTGTTGCAAAGTATGCCAGTGCATCTGCTGACTTGTTTTTGGTCCTCGAAATTTAACGAGCCAAATATGGCAAACGGTTTGGATAAATCTTGCACTATTTTGAGGTATGCATCCTTTCTATCGTTCGTGGCTTTAAGGTCGTCGTTGAACTGACTGGCCACCAACTGTGATTCGTAGTGCGCTTTGATGTGTTTGGCACCGATGGCTTTGGCCAACTATAAGTGCTTCAGATTGCTTCATTGTTAGTAGTTTTGAAGTTAAGACGAAAGGATTATTCTAGCATTTATCATGTTGGCGATTCGAGTCTTATGACGATCCCGAAACCGTGATGTGTGGAAGAGTCATCCACGTATAACTATCAGGTGGATGATGCTTGGTCTGTCAGTGGTAGGTTTGGAGGTAGTTCGATCAAAAAATCAGCTAGAATTTGGGACTTGTTAGTTTTGTGCGGCTGATACTTGATGTCTTACTCACTTAGCTTGACTGCCATTTGATTAATCTTCTAGATTGGCTCGATGAATGCAGCGTCGTCCTGATAATCATGTCGGAGAATACAATAACTAGATGAGATTGAAAGTATGGGAGAAGTTTCCGAGGTTATAAGACTACTGCAAAGGCTATCTTTTCACGTGTTGAGTATCTTGTCTCACTGCAGTCCAAGGTTTTACAGACGTAAAAGATCAATCTCTGTTCTCCGCAATCGTCCTTTACTAGCACACCGCTTAAAGCTGACTCAGAGATGGCTACATATAGGTACAAGGTTTCGCCGTACATGTATTCTTTGAGGTCTTGAAAAACCTTTCCACATATATCGTCCCAGTCTAAGCGCTTGTTTCCTCGGAGTAATTGGTAAAAGGTTAGGCACTTATCAGTCAATCTTGAAATAAAGCGGTTTAGTTCGGCGATGCGTTCTATAAGTCTTTGGACTTCCCTTGTGTTTTTTTGGAGAGAGAAATTTGAGTTTAGTCATGATCTGCATGGGGTTGGCCTCGATACCTCTCTTCATAACGATTCTGAGGAACTCGCCCAAAGTAACCACGAAGGTGCACTTGCTCAGTTCGACCTCATCCCGTACGTACTAAGTATTTTGAAGCAAACCTTCAGGTCGCCTATAGGACTTTCCGCCTTGATAGATTTCACAACATGTCATCTATATAAACTTCTATCAATTTTCTGAGCTGGTTAGAGAACATCTTGTTGACAAACCTTTTGTACGTCGCCCCTGCGTTCTTAAGGCCAAAAGGCATGATCTTGTAACAATAATTTCCTCGAGCTGTTATGAAGGCCGTTTTCTCGCGATCGTCCGGGTGCATCCAGATCTTGTACCCGGAAAAAGCATCCATGAATGATATCAGTTCATTCCCAGCAATTGCTTATACGAGTCGGTAAATGTGAGGGAGTGGAAAACAGTATTTTGGACATGACTTGTTGATATTTGTGAAGTTAACGCAAACTCTCCAGGTTTTGTTCTTCTTCTTCACAACCACTGGATTGTCTAGCCATTTAGAGTACTTCACCTTTTCGATGAAACCTGCTTTAATAAGCTTTTCTACTTCGTCATATACTGCTTTCACACGCTCCGGTCCCAGTTTTTGCCATTTTTGCTTGATTAGTTTGTAGGTCAGATCGACATTTAGTCCTTGGTGACTTTCGGGTCTATTCCAATCATTTCTTCCATTGACCATGCAAAAATGGACACATTGTTTTTGAAGAAATTGGAGGAGTTCATCTTGCAAGCACATTCGGAGTTTGGCTCCAATTCCAACGCACCTCTCTGGATTCTTGGGGTTAATATTAGTTAATATGATCGTTTCTTTGCTCGCGTTTCTCTATTTCCACTTTTGTTATGAGATTAACCACTAGGAATAGTGCTCAAATTTTTTTCTCGACAATGTAACTGTCGTAATACCAACGAGGTTCATAGAGATGTCCTTTAGAATCTTAAGGCTTCTGTTTCATATCGATGGACGATCTTGACGTTATATGCAGTTTATGGAGGTCATCTCGTTCTTCCTCAATATGTATGTATATGGTAGGTCGGTGTAATACATCCTACAGTGTGGCTGGTAGGGAGCCACTGAGCATTTCCTTAAATTGACATCCATACCAGAAGCCTCGTCTCAATGCTTCTATTGTTGTAGCATCATCCACAGAAACACGAGAGGCTATTGCTTTGAATCGTTCCATGTACGCGTGCAAGTTTTCTCCCCTTCTCTGAGTTAGATTGAATAGGTCGGCTCTAGAATCTTCCCATGTGATGAGCATCTTCATAAATGCTTGTGAAATTTTACCAAAAGTGTTGATGGTGCACGGCTTGAGTTTGGCAAACCATTGAAGTGTTGCGCCAGTTAAAAATTCCACAAATAGTTGGCACAAAACTGGGTCTTTTTCTTCATCGGATAAAGGAGCTCCAATGGTAGCGATAGTGAATGATTTCATGTGGCTGCAGGGGTCTGTTTTGCCTTTGTACATTTGTATCTATAGTTTACCAACATGACGCATGTCATAACCTGAAATTTTCATTGTGAAGGGGATTTGGTGTGATTCTTCTAGAACTCGGTGGACCTTGGACTTCATCTTCAAGTCTTGTTCCCTGTTTTGCCAATCAAGCGTCGCTACATAGGTAGAATGCCAATAGGATTTCGTGGATCGTAGGTTGAACCTCATGTTGCTGCTGCCGTGGCATCTTCGCGAATGCATCGTTCAACAAAGAGACGTAAGAGAGTGGCGAGATCAATTTGTTGCATTGGCGAAAGAGTTGGAGGTGGTAGCATCGGACAGTCCTCATTGCGTCGAGTTGGATTAACTCCGTTAGTTTGATTAATGATCCGCGTTGGACCTTCGACTTCGGTTTGATCTCCATTCCTTGGTTGGTCTTTGTTGACGAGAGGAGGGTCGTCCTTGTTACTAGGGTTTTGAGATCCGGTTGGTAGTGGTCTGGTCATCGTTCGATCTGAATTGCATGAAAAGTCTCCAATTGTTGAATTAGGTTTTCATAACAACAAAGTAATTTGTAATATGTGAAAAATTGAAGACTTTTGTATTAAATAAGCTCGAGATTAAAGATTACAGGGAAAGAAGAACTAGATTCTCGAGATGATAATCTAGTTAAAAAGTACAGAGACAACATATCTAGAGTTTTTAGGATTCTTTACTTCTTAAGTATTTTGCAGAGATTTCTGGATGCCTTGAGAAGGGAGGGTATCCTTATATTTATAATGATGTAAAGAGGTTAGAGTTTTTATTTATCTTTCTTTAGATTTATTTTCTCTTCATGCTTTCCTGTTTTGAATAAATCTTTTATTTTTGATAAGTTTCATCTTTTACGATCTAGGTCGGTATCACGTTTTCGACCGAATTTAAAAAAAATTTTAACATGTTAATTCTTAATTTAGGTCAAATTATGTTGAGAGTGTTAAACCAGATACCAGCAATAAACATCAATATACTCAAATCGCTAGCACAAATGGTGTTGTTAACTCTCCAAAATCTTTAAGCATGGAAGTTTGACTTCACTTCTATGCAAAGAGTTATATATGTATATACATGTACAATTTTTTATAGGCAAAATAAACAAAATTGTGTAAGAAAATTAAACAAATGCATTTAGTTTGTGATAATCGTATCTATATAATTAATCTTGACAAATTAGTTAGATTGTATTACATGGAGTGATTATCAATGTGTACACATCAATTTATATATACATGTATATACATATACATAAAGAAGATAATAATAAAATCTATGTAATAATTTTGTTACACTTATATCGACCTTTGCATATGCATTTAACAAAAATTAAGAAGCAATGGAATGAAGTGAAGTATAAGAGTTTTAAGATGGGATATATGAAAAAAATCTCGAACTTTTTTGATAGATCAGTTCTAAATACTCTCACACTCAGAAAAATGTCTTTGATGAAACAACTACTCTCACACTCAAAGCAAAACCCTTGGCTCACACTTACGACTAGCGGACAAGTTCTCATCTTAAACTTTATTGTGACACACATAACTTATTTCATGCCTTAACAGACATGTCCATCACTATATTCTCAAACAATTATCAATATCATATCATCGATCATGTTAATTCAAGAATCATCAGTCAATTCTCATCAAACATTCTCTTACTTAAACAAGGAGATGTATACCTAAATGTTGTGAGTCTTGAAGCATAACCAGAGAAAGCGACATAGCGTGTCCACATATCACACACTTACTTCAATTGGCTGAAAATGACGGCTAGAAACTGCGACTCGTTACTAGAACTGCACTTAAGATAAAAAAACAAATAGGATTTTGGATTTTTGATAGACATATTTGATTCTTGTAAATAAAAACAAAAGTTATGGCGGATAGGATTTACTTTTTCCAGAAATGACGACAGTTCTAGCGGCTTCCCTGACATGGCCTCTGTTTGGAATCACCTTTGATATGGCTTTTCTTTTTTCAGGTTTAGCCGGAATTCTCCTCCAAAATCCCAAAACTCTGAAATATGAATTTTGTTCTCAAATACTTAAATTTTCTGGAATCATAAATTGTGACTCAAATAACATCATCATCACACCACCATCATCATCATCACGACATCATAATATCATCATAATCACCATCTTCATCATCGTATCATAACATCATCACATTATAATGTGAAAATAAGCTCAATCATAAATATATATATATATATATATATTCATTTTGCTTACAGAAAATTTATCTAATATTTTTTTAATTATTGATTACATTTAGTTTTAATTAAAACTAAAATCTTAATTTGATTAAAAAAAAAGATTTTATTTTAGGGTCAATTCCTGAATAGAGTCTTTTACAATTTTATTGTGAAAAAGGGACCCTTAGGTGTATGAAATTTAAACATATGGAATCTCTTTTTGACAATAAAATTGTGAAAAACTCCATTTTTTACTGTGTTTCCTATTTCAAAACATGACTCTTTAAAGAAAGAGAAGAGAAAAAGTGACTAAAAACAGAAAAATATTTATGTGAAAACTGGAAAGTGACAACTAGATATAAAGTAGAAACAATGAAATAAAAATGTCGAATAAAAAGGAAAATGTGGATTAAGTTAGCCGATTTGAACAAAATACGAATGCCACTAGATTATCATAGTTTTTTCAAAGCTTTAAAGACATCAACATATCCAAAGCTTTATACTCTCTACATATAAGATTATAAAATTATATTTTTCAAAGCTTTAAAGACATCAGCATATTCAACAAAGATCAGTTGACAAATCCTTAAGAACAAACGACAACACGAGTAATGTTATCCTACAATCCAGTAATATCAACTATACTAAAAGTGATGGTAATTTTAATTGTTTTATCCAAAAGTAAGTTGTTTATGCGTGGCATTCAGATTTTTAAAAAATCAAGATAGTTTATGTACCTAATATTTTCAATGTGGACTCGTTTCTCACCAAATGAAAAATATTTTAATCCACACTCGGAACGTTTTGTAAGATACTATGGACCATATACAACATTATCGAGATTAAATTCACAAATCTGCAAAACCCATACACATATTCCCCAAATAATTCGATTTATGTAATATTTAATAAAAAAAAAGAGAAGAAAAACGAACCATGCCCTCAATGGAGTTGTCCGGTTCGTTAATTGCGACTAGCTCAACATCATTCCTCTCAAGGAGAGTTCTAGCCATATAACGACATGTTTTCCCGAAGCCTAAAAACCTAAAACTTCAGATCTTCAGTAAAGACACATGAACAAATACACATTAAAACAAATAGCCCCTCCCCATGGATTCCGACCTTAATCTTCTTCTCCACTACACAAACAAACGAGAAATCAAAAACGATACCAGAGATCGAAGAAACGTAGATCAACAAAAGCGAGAAAAGCTAACCCATTAAACGAGACTACGGGAGAGAGAGAGAAAAAGAGAGAGAGAAAGAGAGAGAGAGAAAGAGAAATGAGAGAGATAGATGAGAGATGATAATAGAGATATAGATTTTGAATTGAAACTTAACTTATATCAAAGCCCGAATTTGACCCATGTGGGACGACTCAAGTAGAGTATAAATTGATCCTAGAATGTTATTCAGTTCCAGATGGATCAAAAAAATCATCATCTAGAAAGAATGCGTAAGATATTCCATATCAAAAGTGAGATGAGACAAAGTAATATATAAAAGACATGTATTACACATTGGCAACTTGTTTTGAATTAGAAGTCAATGAAACTTAACATGTTTTGAGCCAAAATTTAACCAAATAGGGTAGCCAAGTAAGATATATTGCCAATTATATATTGAAATTCTGTTTGAAGCAGGTCGATATAGGCTGACGAGCCAGGGAAAGATTTTCTGCATGAGCCTGGGATTCAGCCCATGCATGCAAGAGCGAAGGATAAGATCTCTTGCATGAGCCTGAGATTCAGCCCCTGCATGAGCCTGGGATTCAGCCCATGCATGTAGGAGGGTAAAAAATATATGTGTTGCATATGAGTGAATGATGTTATTATTGTTGTGTGAAGTGTTTACGTTGTTAGTTGTATGTTGGTTGTTTGATCCATGTTTGAGAATATGGGTTGCAATGCATTTATTATGGTTAGACAATCTAGTTGCAGAAAAGATTATTCTCATTGGGTAAATAGTAAAACCGTTTACTCACGCCTCATAATCTTTGATGTAGGTAACTCAAGCCGAGGAATAAAATTGTCCGGTTCGGTCTAGGGAGGATTCCTAGTGGACCGAGGATCAAGATGTTACAACTTGGTATCAGAGCAATCAAGGTCACTCTAGTTCTGACCTAGAGGGTCGAGATATGTTTCAGGAGATTGCGATTAGATTCCTTAGAACTTAGGACTTCTACTAGGCACTGCATTTATTTCACTAGTCGTCTACCTTGTACATAACACATACATGTTTTCTTCAACTTTCTAGGGCTAGCCCCATTGTATCAAGCTAGGAATCGAGCATCGGATCCAACAGAGGTTCAGATCCAACCAAGGACACACCGATGAATCAGGAGGGACAACCGGTATCCAAACGGAAGAAAGGTAGGCCCCACAAGACCGCAGTGGCTCCCGCAGCTCCGCCCCCACCACCCGTACATGTACTAGAGACTCAAGAGTGGAAGCTAGCGGAAATTTCCCAAGAACATGACTTTGTTGAGGCCTACTATCGCATGTTTGATTAGGATGTCAAAACCGCCTTGGACGAGTGCCTTGACAAGGAACTAGCTCAAACTGTCATCGATGGACTACACGACTCATCATAGGTCGATTCAAGTTGGGGGCAGTTGAAGAGCGAAGAAGAGTACGAGAGCAACCCATCAGAACATTAGGAGTCAGGTGGAAAGGACCATAGTGGCTAGTAAGGGTCATATGTGGTCAGGAGCGTAGTGAGAGTTGAGTCGTTCTCTGTTCTTGTTCTTTATTTTCCTTATATTGTCCATGATTCTTTTTAGACTAAAGAGATGTTCTAGTTTTGTTACCTTGCTCAACATATTATCGGGGGGCTTTTATGTTTTTATTCTTTGATTGTTTGTTGACTTTTGCTAAGATGAGTAATGAGAATGTGTGGGACCACAGACACCTAGTAGTTACGGATATGCTAGAGCAGAATGGAGCAAGGAAAGCAGGTCTAAGGGTGGTTGGGGCTAGGAAGTCAGAAAGACTTAAGTGCCCACTGGCCAGAAGGACCTATGTTGTCCCCGGAGAGGTGTTCTGGACCAGCAACTTTGTTACATACGCTGATGAGGACATCAGAATGAGGAAGAAATCAATATACCAATCATGAGGAAAAGACCAAGGACGGGGTCAAGGACAAAGAGCTTAAGAGAGGAGTTTAACAATTCATTGGAGATTTACTTACCCTCACTAAGAATGAAAAACTTTAAGGAAAACTACTCACTAATGAAATCACTCAAGAGACTCCACTAGCTCCACAAGATGAATCAAGCGTCTCCAAGCTTCAAAACGTAGAGAAAGAGCAAGCCAATGATTATCCTGAGCTAAAGACATATCAAGAAGTCAACATCACAACAACCTTTGCTTACATCTCAAGAATCAAGATATATCTTTCTTACCGGTTTTACAAGGATGTACTGAGGCTTCTTTGTTTGTCATCTCAAATAAGGAGTATTCAGGGGTTCTAGATACTTAGAAGAGCCTCTAAAGGATCATGCCTGCATGTAAGTTTTTGAATGTGAATTATTCATAACTTTCCTTTTCTGTTTTATTTTAAGAATAAGTCCTTGTATTTTTCCTTTCTTACTTTTAGCCTAGAAGCCCTATCTACTGGACTAATTAATAAAGTCCATTCTCAGCTTTGTAGTCACGATTTTGCATATCAATAACGACTTAATTTTCTTCTTTGAAAGAAAGCATCCGTTCCAGCCTTCTTGTGTGTGAATCCTTGGAACATGAGTGTTTTAGACTTATCACAGAGCTTCCCATACTCTGTGTGGCATCTCTCACCCCACCTAGTTACTCATCCATCGATTTCATTTCACTTGAATCATCAAAGAGAACCGTACGGCTAGTCAGTTGATTCCTCATCCTCCACACCGTTTCTCTCACATCATCTTTGATAAGGATAAGAGTGTTATATGAACAATAGCCTCATCTCATCACCCTCACTTTGTATAGCAGCCTAATAGGTTCCTACATCATATGGTATCAGAGATGAAAAACTCCAAATCAGGTCTATCAAAACCCTAGTTGCATTCGCTTAGTACGTTTCTGTTTTAATTGCTTGCATCGTTTGTTTACTTCCATTGCAGTTTTTTTTTATGATTCTTTCATTGCTCATTTAAAAGAAAAGACAAAAGAAGTTGAATTACTTGTTGTATTTTCGTTTGTTTATTTTGTGAAAAATTATTAAAATTAGGGTTTCTCGGTTACTGTTAGTTTGCTTGCGAATTGATTGGTGTTCTTTGTTGTGTCAGTTTTTCTTTGCTTACTTTGTGCATCATATCTTGTGTCTGCATCATAGCTTAAACAAGTTCATCATGGAAAATAATAAAAAAACTGGTTAGGTTCTGATTTATAGTTGTTCTCATCAATTGTTGTTGCAATTTGCTTCCGTTTTGTTTCTTTTTCTTTGTTTAATTGCGTGTTGCGTCATCTAGAACTCATATTTCATGCTCTGTATCTTGCTTACCTCAGTTCATAATAAAAAAAAAAAATTTTAAATTATTGGGGTTTGTGTTCTGCTTCGTTTTGTTAAATTGTTTTGATTTTTCATTGTTGTTGTTTTGTTTTTGTTTCACTTGTTGCATCAGTTCTGTGTTTTGCATATATAGTTTGTTTCATTCATTCATCAAAGCGAAATTTTTTTAAAGAGAAGTATGATTGCTTGTGGTGCATAAAAAGGAAATTTGTTAATCTTGTGATTTTTCTTTTTTGCTTTTTGTTAGTTCACTTTGATTTCTTTTTGCACTTGATATGTTTGTTAGTGCATTACATGTTACGAGCATCATGGGAGAAGAAGTACCACTAGTCAGTATGAATAAATTACTAGAGGCCATAAAGATAGTTAGTGATCGCCTTACACGTTTGGAAACACAACCCCCACCTTTGAGAAGGGAACAATGCGGAACGCCAATAGACCAAGGCATCAACAAGAAGAAGAGACTGATGATGACATGCCTGGTTTAGACGATGATCCGACACCAGCTCCTAACCTTAATCAACGACTTAGAAGACAAGAAAGAGCTAGAGGCCGAGATGTGAATTAGGATCAGCTGAGACATGGAGGAAAGGATGTCAAGCTTAATGCTCCAACTTTTGCTGGAAGAGTTAACCCTAAAGCTTATCTCGATTGGGAGAAAATGATGGAGTACATCTTTGAGTATTACAACTACTCAAATGCAAGAAAAGTGTCACTAGCTGCAGCTCAACTCACCAAGAACGCTTTAGCTTGGTGGGATCAAGATGTTTTGGAAAGGAGAAGACTTAGACATGGTCAGATCAATACTTGGGAAGACATGAGGTTCAACTTGAGGAAAAGATATGGACCAACTTATTTCCGCCGAGAGCTACAAAAATGTTTCAAAAACTTACTCAAGGAAACAAATTAGTGGAAGAATATTTTGAAGAGTTTGAGACTCTCAAGAACATCTTAGAAACTGAAGATGTCGAGCAGACCTTGATGACACATTTTATTGATGGTTTACATGAATGGATAAAAAGAAAGGTAGAGAGAGTCAAGCTTACCATGGCTTTGAAGAGCTACTACATCTCGCTGTCCAAGCATAAAAACATTTCAAGACGAAGACCACTTCTGCTCCTAGAAGCAAGCCAACTTGGACTCCTCCACCACAGAGAAATCTAGACAAGGGCAAGTCCATTGTGGAGGAATCCAAATTCAAGAAAAGAGCACCAAAAACGTCTAAAGACATTATACTAGAACAAGGGAAGTTTCAAAACCAGCGAGCTCGAGATATAACATGTTTCAAATGTCAAGGGAAAGAGTATTATGCAAGAGAGTGTCTAAATCAAAGGGTCATGATCCCAGTCAAATGGAGAGTATGAGTCTCAAGATGAAGAGGAGGACGAGCAAGAAGGATCTGAGGAGGATATTGTGGACTACCCTGACACACGTGAGCTTCTAGTCATAAGAAGAGCCCTCAACACCCTCTATGAACCTGAAACTGTTCAAAGAGAATATATATTTTACTCCTTGTGCACAATCAACTCAACCTGAATCTATTGCCGAATCACTATAAATAAATGACATATTTCGAATCTTTTGCCAAATCACTATTGCAAATGACATATTTTGAACTTCCCTCCTAGAAAATGGTAATTTTGGTAAATCTTCCCAAAGAAAACGGCGTGTACAATACATATATTTCCTCTAAGACGAAAGTTAGGCTTAATGTAAACGTTTTGTAAGTAGTTCCATGGATCAATACATAATTTCTTTTATAATGTTTGGGTTCTCTATTTTATAATTTAGGTTTAGTTTTTAATTTGGTTAAAATCTATAATTTAGAGTTATATTAATAGTTTGGTTAAATATAACTTATTAATTATATAAATATGGAGACAATTTATGTAAATAAAATGTTCATATTTTTTGGAAAAGTATTTATGTGTTTTTGGAAAAATTCATGGACAAACTTTATGTAAATAAAATGTCTATATGTTTTTATGGACTAAATTTTTTTTATTTGAGAGAAAAATATGTTGCCGAATCACTATAGCAAATGACATATTTCGAATTTCCCTCCTATAAATGGTAATTTTGGTAAATCTCCCCAATGAAAACGACGTATACAATATATATAATTTCCTCTTAGACAAAAGTTAGACTCAATGTAAATGTTCTGCAAGTAGTTCAATGGATCAATACATAATTTGTTTTATAATGTTTGGGTTCTCTATTTTATAATTTAGGGTTTAGTTTTTATTTTAGTTAAAATCTATAATTTAAATTTATATTTATAGTTTGGTTAAATATAACTTATTAATTTTATAAATATGGAATAAATTTATGTAAATAAAATGTTCATATTTTTTGGAAAAGTATTTATGTGTTTCTGGAAAGCTTCAAGGACAAAATTTATGTAAATAAAATGTCTATATGTTTTTATGGACTAAATTTGTTTTTTATTTGAGAGAAAAATCTGTTGCCGAATCACTATAGCAAATGACATATTTCGAACTTCTCTCCTATAAAATGGTAATTTTGGTAAATCTTCCCAATGAAAACGACGTATACAATACATATATTTCCTCTAAGATGAAAGTTAGGCTCAATGTAAATGTTCTGCAACTTGACCATTGATGGTGGTTCTTGCACTAACATAGCTAGCAAGTACCTTGTCGACATGTTAGGGTTACCAAAGACGAAGCATCCACGCCCATACCGTCTCAAATGGCTTAATGATGAGACTGAACTGAGATTGCTAAGAAAGTCACCGTATCTTTTAGCATAGGCAAGTATGCGGATCAGGTAGTGTGCGATGTGGTCCCTATGCAAGCTGGCCACCTACTCTTAGGGCGACCTTGGTAGTTTGACAAAGAAACACTACACAACGGCAAGACTAATTATTATACCTTCACGCACAACAACAAGACGCACAATCTAGCATCGCTCACTCCACAAGAAGTGCATGAGATGCACCGCACTATGAAGAAAAATTCCAAGGTAAGTAAAACTAACCCTTATATTACACCCACTGTTGTTTCTACATCTACTGAGATAAAAGAAACGATGCTATTAATGATCTTCAAGGAATGTTTAGTTTCAGGTCAAGAACAACAAGACGTACTAGATGCGGTTCTAAATCTCTTGGAGAAGTATACCGAGGTGTTTCTAGAAGAAATACCACCAATGCTTCCACCAGTTAGAGCAATTGAGCATCAAATCGACCTATTTCCCGGTGCACCATTACCAAACCGAGCAGCCTATATAGTCAACCCCAAAGAGGCTTGAGAATTAGAGAAAAAAGTGATATTAGCTTTATTAGGTCTATCAATTAACCTATCGTGCATAAAACTTTAGGATCTAATTCTCAAGGACTAAATATGACACACTAGAGATATGAGATTCAAACTAGTTTAGAGCAAAATAGTTTTGGGTTTTCAAAAATGAGAAATGGAAAGAATGAACATGATAAAAACAAAAGGAAAACAAGATAAAAACAATGGACCATGGGTTTTACGATCATAAGATTGAACTAACAATCAAACAATGATGAAAAGATTAAATTTAGCACTATCCTAGAACATGAAATTCACAATTATGACTAATATACTTTCATGGCATTAATTACTTCACTAATTATCCAATCATCAATAACTCTTGTTAGCGGTCAAATCATCAATGAGCTAATAAAAACTCCAATAAGTTCACTAAACATCCTAATCGTTAACTCTCGTTCGCTAAGTATGTAAAACTCATAAAAAGTTTGGTATAAACATTTCATCGAACATCTCCGGGCGTGAATTGCCTAAGATCTAGATATTGAGATATCAAATTAAATCTTGCATTATAAAAACCAAAATAAAAGATATTCAATAATCAACATAAGAAATCATCATCTAACCATCAATTCATCCTAATCTACCATTACCCATGTTCAAATAAAATATCTAAGAACTAAGCATAGAAAAAGAGAAAAAAGAATAAACTCATGGATATACAAAGATAGAAGTGAAGAATCTTTCATTAGAGTTGCATAATATGATAAATATCAACTCAAAACTTATAAAGAGAGTTTGGATCTCAAAACTAACTCTAGGGAGAAGAAAACTTAGGTTTAGAGTTGTGTAGACAAGTATTTATATGAAGGCAACAAAAATATTCGGGTCAACCCTAAATATTTTGGTTAACACAAAATTATGCTTCATTCTTCATTCATGTCTTAGATGATATGTATCCATTAATTCGGCTATAACTCTTGGAAAAACTCCAAATGATTTGAGGAAAATTCCATTGGAAAGCTAACTCAATTTTCTATCTTGTTATCAAAAATAAGATTGAACTAATGGGCATGAGAAGATGTTTGTCTGATGTGATCTTTCAGCCACTTTGAATTGCAAGCAGTTTAGGTGACCGCTACAAGTTCCTCTTCATTTCTATGGCTCCAAGATCCTCAAAGTCTCATAAGCACCAAAAAGACTCAAAACTACACAAAAAGCAATATAAACAACCTACGACACTAAAATGCAAAATCGTGTGAATGTAAGACTCAAATGCATATATACACTCCTAAATAATGTCAAATGAAATGAAAAGTGATGAAAACAAGGTTTATAAACATGTAAAATCATAGATATCAATTCCTCCAAACTTGCATGTTGCTTGTACGCAAGCAAACAACAAGACTAAATGAGAAAGAAATGTGATCATGAAGATTCATAACCATAAAAGATCAACTAAGACATTAACATCATTTTCCCAAGATAATACTTCAATCAATGAAAAAATGAATTCCTAATCAATCATCCTCCTTACGCTTATCGCAACTCCAATCTTTTACTCTAAGATAAAACTCAAGACATCCACTTCCAATCATGAATTTCAACTCTTTAACATTCAATTATACAAATGGCATCAATCTTGCTAAGGGATTGTTAATCGTTTTCAATCAGTTTGGTGAGAAATGCTAAATGAATGAGGTGGTTTTGTGCCTTTAGTAGGTATCTCTCAAAACAAACAAAATATTAGACATTATGCAAAAATTATCTAAAAAAGGGAACAATTTATGCATAGAAGTTTAACCTCCATTTTTCTATCCAATCCTATAAGCATTTTCATATATAGTCTTTCCCATTCCCATCCTCACTTTTAGAGGCTTAAAACCCAAAATCTTACTCTCTTTAAATATCTGCCACTTCAAACCATCTCATATTCTCTTTTCAAAAACTCTTAAGGGATTCTTTCTTTTCAAACCATTGAATATTCTTTTCCTTTCCTTTGGCATTCTTATTTCATTGTTTTCTCATCATTTTTCTTTTATTATTAGTCAAAGAGGAAGCTTCAAGGCACATTTCTATTACTAGAGTCATTACTTATTTTTGAATCCCTAGAGTGTTTTTACTCCCTTCTCAATCTTTTCTATTTTTCCGTTCCTTTCTCCACACCCATTCTCAATCATCAACAAGAATACAGTTCTTTCTTTCCTCTCATTCTAGATGCCATCCAGTTTAGTAAACAGTGGTAAAAAAGGATAAGAAAAATTGATGTATAGATCAAAGCCCATGAGAACGAATGCCGAACCCCTAAGCGAGAGAGTTAAGTCATAATTAAAGTCCAATAGATTAAAGTTGAAAATAATCAAGCAACCATCAATCAAGAGTCCATCTTTTGAGTGAAGGGATCAAAGTGCAAAGATTCAAAACTTTGAAGATCGATTAAGCAATACAAGGATATTATCAAGGGAATCACATTGCAAGCTAAAAGCATGGATTTTTACAAATTATTAGATCCCATATGCATATGAAAATGCAAACCTATATGCTTATTTAAAAAAAATGTTTTTTCAATGCATATAATTATGTACAATGCAATAACTAAATAAAAGGCAAAACAAAACAAGTCAAACTAAAGTTAGCACACAGTTCCCTCTCCGGACTTACTTTTCATCATCTCGGTGAGAATTAAGCCGTGAAAGGAAACAAAACAAATACTCAAGAAAGAGATAAACAAAAATATATACAAAAGTAAAGTCGATACCTTGGAAATTCATTGGAATGAGGAGCTTGGTCCTCCTTATTCCTTGCATTTTTGTGTCACTAGCTTGAAAAGCGATAGGCTTGGGAGAGTTCCTAACGGAACGCTTAACATTGCTAGCTTGACGGTTACGTTCTCTTATACACTCCTTTCTTGCATGTCTCCATTGCTCCTAGTTGTACACCTAAGAGATCAAGATCACAAGAGAAAAGGAAAACAAGTAGCAACAAAAGAAAATAAAAAGGCTTTAGTCTCAGTTTGAATCTTAATTCTAATGGCTATCATTTATTCTCCGACAACGACGCCAAATTGATATTAAATTTCTTAGGTCTATCGATTAACCCATTATGCATAACACTTTAGGAGTGAATCCTCAAGGGCTAAAGATGTTATAGTACAGATGCGAGATTCAAAATAATCTAGAGCAAAATAGTTTTGAGTTTTCATAAATGAGAAATGAAAAGAAGTGAAATTCAAAAAAAGGAAAACAATAGAAAAGTGTTAAACATGAGTTTTACTATTATAAAAGTGAACTAACAGTCAAACAATGGTGAAAAGATTGGATTTAGCACCATCCTAGAACATGAAATTCACAATTATGACTAATCCACTTTCATGGCACTAATCACTTGACTAATTATCTAATCAACATAAAGGAAAACTGCTCATGAAATTCATAATTATGACTAATCGCTTTCATGATGATGACAATAAAAATGAAGAAGAAATCAACATACCAATCATGAGGAAAACATCAAGGATGAGGTCAAGGACAAAGAGCTTAAGAGAGGAGTTTAACAAGTCATTGGAGAGTTTACTTACCTTCATTGAGCATGAAAAATTTAAAGGAAAACTGCTCACGAATGAAATCACTCAAGCGACTCCACTGGCTCTATAAGAAGAATCAAGCCTCTCCAAGCTTCAAAACGTAGAGAAAGAGTAAGCCAATGATTATGCTGAGCTGAAGACCTATCAAGAAGTCAACATCAACAACAAAGATCATGACAACCTTTGCTTATAGCTCAAGAATCAAGATATGTCTTTCTTACCAGTTTTACAAGGATGTACTAAAGCTGCTTTGTTTATCATCTCAATTAAGGAGTGTTCAGGGGTTCTAGACACTTAGAAGAGCCTCTAAAGGATCACACCTGCATGTAAGTGTTTGAATTTGAATTATTCATAACTTTCTTTTTCTATTTTGCAAGTTCTTTACATTTTAAGTTTAGTACCTTTTCTATTTTACTTTTAGAAAAAGTCTTTGTATTTTTCATTTCTTATTTTTGGTCTAGAAGTGCTACCTGCTGGACTAATTAATAAAGTCTCTTCTCAACTTTGTAGTCACAATTTTTGCATATCAATAATAATCTATTTTTCTTCTTTGAAAGAAAGAGCCGCTTCAGCCTTCTTGCATGTGAATCCTTGAAGCATGAGTGTTTTAGATATATCATAAAGTTTCTCATACTTTGTGTAGCGTCTCTCACCCCTCTTGGTACTCATCCATCGATTTCATCTCACTTGAATCATCAAAGAGAGTCCTTGAAGCATGAGTGTTGATTGATTTCCCATCCTCCACATTGTTTCTCTCGCATTATTGATAAGGCTAAGAGTGTTCTTTGATAATGCTTGTTCCGAGTGGAAATCAATGAAGTGTATGAGAAGTTAGAGGAAGTAAGGATCAAAGCTCTCTAAGGGACACCTCCAGTCACTCTACAACAAATATATAGGCATATCCAAAGGCTTGATTACTCTACAACAAATATATAGGCATATCCAAAGGCCTAATCAAGTTGAGGCTGAAGAAGACTTTGGATACTATAGCTGGGAAGGTAATTCATCTAGAGTAAGAAAAAGACGCCCTAGACGTGCTAGAGAACAAAGAGATGATAACCTCGGAGGCTTAAAGTTGAAGATACCTCCATTCCGAGGAAATAATGATATAAGCACCTATATATAATGGGAGAAGAAGATAGATCTTGTCTTTGATTGCCAAAATTACTCCGAGAATAAGAAGGTTCGTATAGCCGCAACCGAGTTTTGTGATTTTGCAATCAATTGGTGGGATCAACTCGTCACAAATAGAAGAAGATATGGAGAGTATCTGGTTGAGACTTGGAATGAAATGAAAAAACTAACGAGGAAAAGGTTCGTGCCTAGTCACTATCATCGAGAGCTTCATCAACGGCTTAAAGTCTAACACAAGGTAGTAAAGGAGTAAAGAATTACTATCAAGAGATGGAGTCACTCATGATCAAGACTCACCTTGTAGAAGACCGAGAAGAAACTATGGTTAGATTCTTAGGAGGCTTAAACCGTGAGGTTCAAGACAGATTAGAGTTGAAGCATTATGTGGAATTGGAAAACATGCTACAAAAAGTTGTCTTAGTGGATCAACAACACAAGAGGAGGGGCAGTTTTACACGAAAACCATATGCTTCTAATGCTCGAACACACTTTGCTGGAGATGAGAAGCCAACCTATTCTAGACCAATCTCAGAAGTGAAACCAAGGGAGGAGGCTAAGGCGCAAGCATCAAACCAAGCTTGCAATAACAAGACCGAGACATCTACTCAGAACCAGGATGTCAAGTGCTTTAAGTGTCAAGGAGTAGGGCACTATGCAAACGAATGTCCTAATCAGCGCACAATGATCTTAAGAGATAATGGAGATTGAGACCGAAGAGGAGATAGAATCAGAATCTCATTCTACTAATCAAGAGAAAGCAATAGGAGCTTATTTACAAAGTTTTTACACCATCAGAGTTCTTGGAAGCAATCCACAATACCTTAAGCCATAGTTTAGAATGTTTGGTCATAGGGGTTTTTCTATTTAACACACCAACAAGAGGAAGAGAAGATTGAACTTTGAGGTTCTGGTGGAAAAGAAAGGCTTTCTAGCGCAAGGAAATACAAGTTTGGCCTAGGACGGATGGTCCTCTCAAGGCTTTGAAGTGCCACAACAACAATGCTCTCAAACTCGACTTTCCAAGTAAGTGCCATGTTAACTCCACACTCAATATTTCTAACTTATTTTCTTTTAATATAAATGAGTCAGATTTGAGGTCAAATCCTTTTCAAGAAGAGGAGAATGATATGATCATGGAAAGCAAAAGGACAAGGAAACATTAATGGTTTCAAGCGTGCCGATGAAAAGCATCAAGCACCTCAAGGAAGCGCTCGTAAGATTTATTCAAGACATGAAAGGTTCAATGCTTAAGGAAAAAAATCATCAAGATGCTTTGATCTTCACTCAAGCAATGACTAGTTTAAATTTCTAGATGGACTTGAGATCAAAGCATTGTACTCTTTTTCCTTATCTTCGGTTTTGTCCCATTGAATTTTTCAAAGAAAGGTTTTAATAAGACAAGCCTTGTTTCTCATCGCCTACTCCATTAAGCATTTGTTCTAGTCCAACTCGGCCCATTTAAATGAGAAGACGAATCCATCAAGAGCCCATTTCAAGAGAAGATGAATCCATAAGATGAAGATGCATCAATGAATCAAGAGGAGATGGATCTTTGAAGAAATTCGGAGTGTTCTCATTTAGAAGTCTAGATTTTTTTATTTTAAAAACTCTCTAAATACATTGTTAAGTCATTTAAGTCTTTAAATGTACTTGATTCATCACCTCTTAGGCCGCCTAGAGTCTCTTTATAAACTCGGCCAAGTGATGAATCGAAACATACATTTTTTTAATCAAACACCTATTTTGTATTTGCAATCTCTTTTGTTCTTTATGGAACTCTTTTGATTCCATCTTGTTGCGTCATATCAAAGGAAATTCAAACGCGAATATCAAATGTAGCCCATAATGTTTGTGCAACCCTTCTACCATCCGAGATACTAGAGAAATTTAATCAAGGGGACTGATCTTCGGTTTATACACCGTCGTTATTGGTTCATACACGCCTCTATCTTATCAAAGACTCCACCGCCTAGTTCGTTGAAGAGTTCAAGAAAGGGACTTGGACTTCGGTTTATACACCATCTTCTTGAGTCATACACACTTTCATTGTGCCAAAGATTATCCGATCATCTTTGAGTGAGCTTTCCTTAAGGGATCCACATCAATTTGGGGGCATATCCCGGTTAGATACTGCTAGAGAACTGGCTCATCTTAACAGAGGGAACGCGTTTGAGTGTTAATGGGCCACCAGGCACCGATACTCACCTAGAATCTAGTAGCAGCCTTTCTTGAAACCTCTCGGAAATTCATAACTGGAGTTGAACACATAAAAAGGAGCGTGCACGGGAATACAGGGACGAATTCCGTTTCAAGTGGGGAGGAAATGTAACATCCCCAACATGGCCATTTTAAAAATTGGGAAACCAAGCCCACTTCTCTTTCTCCATCCAATTCAGCCCATTTAGAAAAGATTAGGGAGAGGTATTTACGCCACGTTAGGGTTGCAACCTAATTAGCTACCCCAAAACCTAAACCTAGAGAGAATGAGAGAGGGACAAAGCGGCCGCTTGAGAAAGAGAGAAAGAGAGACTAGCCAATCATAGAGGAAATGAAGGAGTTAACAAAGTCCTCTTCATCCTATACTTCATGGAGGGACACATGACACCAAGATCTAGCCACAAATGCAAGTGGATCTCAAATCGGAGCTCTGATTAGAAAGTTATGGTCATTCTTCCAAGACAGCTCTATGTAGATCAGATTTCGCTACCACCGCCCAATTTGAAGAGCAATTTCCTGGCGAATCATCTGGAGTTAGAAAATGATGTACATATCAATGGAAAGCACCAATGCGGATTCCAATAAAATCTCCAGCTAGAATCAAAGTTTAAAGACGATGGCGGTTGAGACCCATTTTAGGAGAATCCTAGTTCTAGAAACCCTAATTCAAAAATCCGATACGAAGAAAGTTTAGAAAAAGAAAGTCCAGACACAGGATTTAGAAAAGAATAGTCTAGACATGAAAGGTTCAAGAAGGGTAGTTTCTAGAAAGGTAAATTTTCCAAAAATGGAATGTTTACCAAAAAAGGAAAGTTTCCTAGAAAGGAAAGTCTAGAAAAGGAAACAAGGCAAATGTGAGAGGTATGATCCGCATTTTCTCTTTCTGTACTAAGTGGAATGGAACATGCATGCTTAGACCTAGATTAGGATTGTGTGCAGTTAGGTTGTTGGAAACAACGACATACTAGATAAGAGGGAAGAGTAGTGGAGGTACCGTGCATTATAAGTCGTAGGCAGTAATACATGCATTAAAGACGGTAAAAACAATAAGAAATCCAATATAAAATAGTATTTCGAGTGTAACAGGATAGGATTGACTTTGTAGAACTATAACGCTAAAGGCCAAGGGCTAGGAAAAAACACAAGGACGCTACAGATTGCGTGGTAGTCCGGGTATGCTACCAAAGAGGATAACATATGAAGCAAGTCGATATCGGCTAACGAGCGGGGGAAAGATTTCCTGCATGAGCATGTGATTCAGCCCATGCATGCAGGAGGGGAGGATAAGATCTCCTACATAAACCTGGGATTTAGTCCATGCATGTAGTAGGGTAGGAAGTATAATGTGTTGCATATGAGTGAATAGTGTTAATTGCAATGCATTTATTATGATTAGAGAATCTGATTCTGAAAATGATTATTCTTATTGGGTAAACAATAAAACATGTCTATTCATGTCTCTTAATATTTGGATGCAAGTAACTCAAACCGAAAAATAACATTGTCTGGTCCGGTTGGGAGGATTCCCAAGGAACCAAGAATCGGAATATTAGAATATAAACTATTTCACTTATTACTAGTTTTGAGTTGAAAATAATGTAATTTAACAATTTTTATTAGTAGAAATTTTTTCTAGGATAATTCTATATTTAAACCCTGCATATATGCATCTTCTTAAACAAATCAAAGAAAAATTTCATATATAAAAACAGGAAAAGATTAAACATAAAATCCCGGTTCAAGTCAGTTTAGAAAATAATCCCGGTTCAATTGGTTCAGATCGTTTTTATTTTACTATTTCTTTGTTACTATTGAAATTGAAATAGTTTAAATTTTTAAGAAATGAGAAATTAGATAGTGGCTCGTTTCGCTGCTTCAGATCTCTTCTTCGATCCAGCTTCATCGGCCAAAGGGACTAATCAAACCACAGAGCAGCAAAGGCAATTCTCATTTCTCTCTCGATTGGGAACGATCTAGCCACGCATGAACGATCCGTTTCTAAATCCATTTGATATAGTGTTTTGATTTTGCGGTTTTGTGCAGAAAAATTGCTGTTGAAGCAGACGGAAGACGAAGTGAAGTGGAAGAGGAATAAGAAACTATGGCGGCGGGTGGATTTTTGAGTCGAGCATTTGAGACGATGCTCAAAGAGTCTGGGGGAAAGAAGTATCCTGATCTCCAGAAAGCTATTCAAGCGTATCAAGGTTAGATCTTAATTTCTCCATTTTTGCACAAATCGTTCAAATTTCACCCTTTGGAACGCGATCGTAGCCATTTTTTATCTGCTAGATGTGTATTTCACTCAAATGTGGTCGCACAAGCTGAGCTTTAAGGTTATATCCGTGTTTGGTTTGGTAGTGAACTTTTTAGTTTGGCTAATGCTATGAAATTTTTGGGTTGTTGTTATTGGATTCGCTGGCGCGTAGGCCTTATATCATGGCTGTTAGTTTGTATCTGATACATGAATATGGACCTGTGAACAAAGATGCTACTATTAGAATAGTTTAACTTCTTATTCTTTTCGTCCGAGAAATATGATTTGTTTGGAGAGATAAGTTCTTCTAGGCTTCAATTAATCTATGATTTATTGTAATATAAATTTGTGGATGGGGATTGGTTACATGATTACAGAATGGTTTTGCTTAGTTCTACGTTTTCAAGGGAAGTGTGGTCCGCTATTCCAAACTTTGTATGAACTTGTCATTTCCTGTCTGGGTAATAGCAACTCGAAGCTGATATGTGTCAATGAGGTGATATTAGAAGTAGTATGAAGGACGTTCACGACATTTAAACAAGTCTTTGATTAAGGCTTCTCTCTACATTTTTCTTTTGTTATAGTATGGCATTGGTCATATTGTCTTCATATGTGGTGATAATTTTTTTCTTTCCCTAACTAGTTTAGCTTCCATTTTTGATTGTTTATAGATGGTTCGAAGGTTGTTACGCAGGCTGCATCCTCGAGCATAGATGAGAGGTAATGACCAGATCAACGTTCCATTTTCGGCTAGCTTTAGGATTGAGTTTTCTCGAGAAATTGATATTTACTTTGAAATTTTATTTTTATATTAGATAGTCATCTGTTTCTGTTTATGTTATTCACTTTTAACCATGGTAGCTACTAGCCGAACTTAATATCATTCTGCCAAATCGTATTGTCAAATTTTAGTCTTATGTAAGAGTTTTCCTCAACTCTTAAACGGGTTCGTAATTTATATGTATAGGTGGCCTGTTCTGTCTGTCTTCCTGCCTTGTGCATGTGAGAAATAAGTTTAAAGGTCTATTTCTACTTGCCTGACACTGAATTATATATAACTTCAGTTCACAAGCTGAAGGTGGAGGTGAAAAAACTGGGGGAGAAGCAGATGAACCGAAAAAAGTCCCAAGTACGGAAGTGACTGACCAGGCTAGCCAGTCAAAAAGCGGGACTATAAATATTTCCTTAGCAAATGCTGGACATACATTAGGGGAAGCGGAAGTGGAGCTTGTGCTGAAACCTCTACGCCTTGCATTTGAGACAAAGAACTTAAAAGTATTCGATGCTGCTTTGGATTGTCTTCATGTATGTTTTTTTTTTCTTTTTTTCTTATTGGTTGAGTATCCCTGGTCGTTTTCTCCACTAAAGATTTTTTCTTTAGATTCCTGTAACTCTGTATTTATGTAATGTATCTCCAATCATTCTCTTGATGTTCTGTATATGTTTTTAATTCTTTGTTTGTTGCAAGCAGAAACTCATTGCTTATGATCATTTGGAGGGTGATCCGGGTTTGGATGGCGGAAAAAATTCTGCACCTTTCACCGACATTCTGAACATGGTTTGCAGCTGTGTTGATAATTCATCACCGGACAGGTATGTATATTTGTGTTTCAAAATCTTCTTGTGATTGGTTAAATCAATTCTTAAAGCTGAAAATTTTGTGCAGCACTGTACTTCAAGTGCTGAAGGTTCTTCTTACAGTTGTTGCTTCAGGAAAGTTCAAAGGTAAGCCTCTGATGTAGAAAGCTATGTTTTGTAACTTTAAGAGGGGTGAAACAGTTTCTCTATTTATTGTGCTTGCAATATCAAATTGAATTATTTTAATCTGTTTTGATCGCAGTGCATGGGGAACCATTGCTGGGAGTTATTCGAGTTTGCTATAACATTGCACTAAACAGGTTTACTTTCTCTCCTTTTATCTGATATTTTCATCATTCTAGGTGTAATCACTAAATGCAGAATTTACATGTAGCAAGAGCCCAATAAATCAAGCAACTTCTAAAGCAATGTTGACTCAGATGATAAGCATTGTATTCAGGAGAATGGAGACTGACATTGTAAGTAATCTTAATATCTCAATGTTGCATATGTTTTATGGAATGCTTGAAAACAAAGTAAATGTTGAGGCGCTGCCTATTGAATGTATATCTAGGTTTCTGCATCATCCACAGTGTCTCAGGAAGAACATGTTTCAGGTGACAGTTCAAGCCCTAAAAATAAAGAAATTACTGCAGCTGACCAAAGTGAGAAAGAAATGACCTTAGGAGATGCACTCACTCAGGCAAAAGACACAACTCTTGCTTCTGTTGAAGAGCTGCATACCCTTGTCGACGGTGCTGATATTAAGGTTGGTCTTCACCTTATATCTTAAAATTTTGCCGTGATGGATTATAGATGTATTCTTCAAGAAAGAAGTGCGGAAAGATTTTGAAAAAGGTTATAAATTCCTTAGAAGAAGAAGATTCTATATTGTTTTGTAGCATTCTTTCTATATATACATCTCTCATGTTCTTGTTGTTACTTGATTAGTAGAGATATTTGTCAATCATTTGTCTTCGAGTGCCCACTAAATATTTATTTTTGTAACACGTATGCGTCTCATAGGCTCTGTAGAGTTTCCCTGTCTGAAATTTAGTAAGAAATAGATAAAAATAGCAAGACTGGAAGAAGTTCTCTAGGATAGTTTCTTCAGTCTTCCTGATAGATGGAAGACTCGTGTATGCCGTGGTTCAGAAGTTGTGTTTTTTGCGGACAATAAAGTTCTTAATTCTATGATCAGGGTTTAGAAGCTGCCCTTGACAAAGCTGTGCATCTTGAAGATGGCAAAAAGATAAAACGGTATAGTTCATACCACTCTGCTCAATTTCTGAGTTTAAGCTTTTGCTTTACTGATCTATATACCGGTATGTCTTTATGCCTATTTATGCTTGAGTATGTGCGCACGCACATGCCTGTATTATGCGTATAAACCTGCATGTGGCCAAACATACACACATGCTCATATTTACCTGTTTCGATTAGCAGATAATAAGTTAGACTTGTTTTTCGTTGTAAAAGTCTTGACTTTGTATTCAACTCGTTTTAATTCCATAGGGGCATCGAGCTGGAGAGCATGAGTATTGGACAGCGGGATGCATTGCTAGTGTTCCGTACCCTTTGCAAGGTTGGCTTTGAGTTTTCCATCTCTCTATCCTTGACTAGCTATTTGTGGTGCTTCTGTGACAAAATTTTCAAATTTTGTAACAGATGGGTATGAAAGAAGATAGTGATGAAGTCACAACCAAGACCCGTATATTGTCTCTTGAGCTTCTTCAGGTAAACCTAGTTACATTATCTTGTAAATTTGTAACTCAAGGCATTACATGACACCAGAACATCATATATAAACTATTTTTATTTTGAAGTCAAATAGAGGTGTATACATGATTGTTGTGACTGAAATTTCCAAATGCACATGGTATAGAAATTATTTATATTTTGAAGTCAAATAGAGGTGTGTATACATGGTTGTTGTGTCTATGAACTTTCAAATGCTTCCTGCCTAAACGTCTGAGATACACCTATGTTCTAAGTTGGATTTACACCCTGAAACAGTTTCTGTGCATCTCCCAGAACTTTCATGGTGTTAAAGGCCCATAAATACCACTTTACTTAACCTGAGTCTCAGTAAACGAAGGGCTGTTGACATTAGTTAATTAATTATGTTGTTTCTTCTATTAAGGTCCTTTCTCTTGGTTGAGTTTGACCGACTTTTCTGCAACAAATATGTTTGCAATATGCAGGGTATGCTAGAAGGAGTTAATAATTCGTTTACAAAGAACTTTCACTTTATTGATTCAGTCAAAGCCTACCTCTCATATGCATTGTTGCGGGCTTCAGTATCTCATTCTCCTGTCATATTTCAGGTTTGCTTCTCCCATTCATATAGATCTCCGAAAGCTCTGTTAGAATGTTGTATCTGACTAGGTTTTGTGTTCTGGCAGTATGCATCTGGTATCTTCTCAGTGCTTTTGCTGCGGTTCAGAGATAGTTTAAAAGTAAGCATGTGATATCTCCATATTAGAATTTCTTCTTTGCGGCGATTGTTACCTTTTACCATATATTTCTGATCCTAAATCTCATTCCCAGGGTGAAATTGGTATCTTTTTCCCTATCATCGTCTTAAGATCATTAGATAGCTCTGAGTATCCCAATGACCAAAAGATGGGTGTTCTAAGGTACAGTATTATTCTGCTCTGTCCAGATGTATTTTGTTTTTAATACGTCTCTTAAGCAAGTGAGCCTACTATCTTTTTGCTGTGAATTTCATGGATATTCTTTATTTTATTTTATATTTTTTGCAGGATGCTTGAGAAAGTCTGTAAAGATCCTCAGATACTGGTTGATGTGTATGTAAACTATGATTGTGATCTAGAGGCCCCGAACTTGTTTGAGCGGATGGTGTGCTCTATTTTCTTCTTTTTTAATATAAGGTTTGTATTTCAGCAATGGGATTGATAGTTATGACTCACATTACATCTTTTTCTTTTCTTTTAGGTAACAACACTGTCTAAAATTGCTCAAGGGTCTCAGAGTGCTGATCCAAATCCTGCCATGGTTTCGCAGACAGCTTCAGTTAAAGGTTCATCCCTTCAGGTAGGTGTCATATCACATTTGCTTTACTGCATCCAGAAAATAAATTACTTAAATTCCTACATATTATTTTATCTAAATCCTAATGAAATATTGAATAAGAGATTGGAGGAACCTTTTTTCTTGAATATTTCTAGTGCCTGGTAAACGTTCTTAAATCACTAGTTGATTGGGAGAAAGTAAGGAGAGAGGCAGAAAATAGTACAAGAAATGCAAACGAGGACTCTGCTTCTGCTGGAGAGCCAATTGAAACCAAAAGCAGGGAAGATGTCCCAAGCAACTTTGAGAAGGCTAAAGCTCATAAATCCACAATGGAGGCTGCCATCTCCGAGGTTATTGCTCAATATCCTGAATGCTTGTCACTACTAGTGACATACTAATGCATGTATAATCATTTTTGCAGTTCAATAGGAATTCAGTGAAGGGCATAGAGTATCTAATAGCAAACAAGTTGGTCGAAAGAAATCCTTCATCAGTTGCTCAGTTTCTGAGAAGTACTGCGAGTCTGAGCAAGGTGGAATAGTAGAACTATGCATGATTATTTTCAGTATTTATAGATGGGATATAACTGTTCTTATATATAGGTTATGATTGGCGATTACCTTGGCCAACACGAGGAGTTTGCTCTTGCTGTCATGCATGCATATGTTGATTCAATGAAATTTTCAGAAATGAAATTTCATTCGGCTATTCGTGAATTTCTCAAAGGTTTTAGACTTCCAGGAGAGGCCCAAAAAATTGATCGCATTATGGAAAAGTTTGCAGAGAGGTAAGGACACCATGTATTATTCTCCTTAGATCATTTTCTGAATCTAGTACAGATATTAAGCTTGGTAGTTATATGTGGATTAGGTGAATTTAAAACCTATATTTGATTATCTTATCCCATTGATAACTAAGATGTTCTGTTTCACTGTTGCCTTGAGTAGATATTGCGCAGACAATCCTGCTCTTTTCAAGAATGCAGATACTGCCTATGTTCTAGCCTATGCAGTTATCATGTTGAATACAGATGCACACAATCCAATGGTTTGGCCTAAGATGTCGAAATCAGATTTCACACGTATGAATGCTACAAATGATCCTGAAGATTGTGCTCCAACTGAACTTCTAGAAGAGATCTATGATTCTATAGTCCAAGAAGAAATTAAACTAAAAGATGATGACAGAAGCATGAAGAAGTTCAGCAGTCAAAGGCCAGGAGGAGAAGAAAGAGGTGATCTTGTCAGCATTCTTAATCTGGGTTTGCCAAAAAGAATATCAGCAGCTGATGCTAAGTCTGAGACTGAGGACATTGTTAGGAAAACTCAGGATATTTTCCTGAAGCATGGAGTGAAAAGAGGAGTCTTTCACACTGTAGAGCAGGTGGACATTATAAGACCCATGGTGGAAGCTGTTGGGTGGCCTCTGCTTGCTGCTTTCTCCGTTACAATGGAAGTAGGTGATAACAAACCTAGAATTTTTCTCTGCATGGAGGGATTTAAAGCTGGCATACATATTGCTTATGTTCTTGGAATGGATACAATGCGCTATGCCTTTCTAACATCGCTTGTCAGGTAAACTTGTAATACCTTTTTCACACTCCCTATTATGTCTCAGTGTTGAATATTTATATCGGTTGCCTTGTGTATTGACAATTTATGTAAGGTACTGTGGCATTGTGGTGCAAGTTTTATTGGAGCAGAAAGCTGTGGCATGTTGACTATTTTTCCTTGAATTGTCCATAGGTTCACTTTCTTGCATGCTCCAAAAGACATGCGGAGCAAAAATGTTGAAGCATTGAGGATATTACTGGCTTTGTGTGACTCTGAACCTGATACCCTTCAAGATACTTGGAATGCAGTTTTAGAATGTGTTTCTCGGCTAGAATTCATTATTTCTACTCCTGGGATTGCTGCAACAGTAATGCATGGATCAAACCAGATCTCCAGGGATGGGGTTGTTCAATCATTGAAGGAACTAGCTGGGAGACCGGCTGAACAAGTGTTTGTAAACAGTGTGAAGCTGCCCAGTGAATCTGTTGTGGAATTTTTTACTGCTCTATGTGGTGTTTCAGCTGAAGAACTGAAACAGTCTCCTGCCCGTGTTTTCAGCTTGCAGAAGCTCATTGAGATCAGTTATTACAATATAGCTCGTATTCGAATGGTACTCTTCTGATAGTGTTCAATCCTACTCAATGCATGGTTAACTATAAGAACTTATACATGGTCACAACACATACCCTATCCTCGCACCTCATGCAACTTGAAAGTATGGATACACTAATAATGAGCAGCATTAAGAATAACACAGTCAGAAAGTAAAGCAGAGACCTCTGTTAACTTTGCTGTCTATTCTGTTGTAAATTTTACTTATCTCTAGTGTGCATTGCAACAAGTTTTAGTGTATATTACAGAAATGCTTTCTCACACCTTAGCCTAAACATGAATTTGGATATTACTTATTTTGTGTTTGCTTTCTGACATATACCAGGTCTGGGCAAGAATATGGTCTGTCCTGGCTGAACATTTCGTATCTGCTGGTAGCCATCATGATGAAAAGATTGCAATGTATGCCATAGATTCTCTTAGACAGCTTGGGATGAAGTATTTGGAACGGGCTGAGCTCACCAATTTCACTTTCCAAAATGATATTCTCAAACCGTTCGTTATTATCATGCGGAATACTCAAAGCCAGACCATAAGGAGCCTAATTGTTGATTGCATTGTTCAGGTTGCTTACTTGGTCTTCCCTAAATTGAAAAATTAATATGTTTTCTGTGTTTTTGATACATAGTAGTATGCAGCCATTTTGTCAACAGCTAATCAATCTTTTTCTTTTAGATGATAAAATCTAAAGTTGGAAGTATAAAATCAGGATGGAGGAGTGTTTTTGTGATATTTACAGCAGCTGCAGATGACAAAGTTGAATCGATAGTTGAAAAATCATTTGAGAATGTTGAGCAAGGTGATAAACTTTCCATCAAATTCTTGCTCTTGTACCCTAGTTTTAGTGTATTTTTTCACTCTTTCGTTTCAACAAAAGTTTGTGTAACCACTAGTTTGTTTGCAGTTATTCTGGAACACTTTGACCAAGTGATTGGTGATTGCTTCATGGATTGCGTCAACTGTCTCATCAGGTTTGCCAATAACAAAGCTTCAGACCGGATAAGCCTGAAAGCTATTGCCCTTCTTAGAATATGTGAGGATCGGCTTGCAGAGGTATGCTTTGAAGCCAAATTTAGCTTGACATTTCAGCATTTTTTCTTCTATTATAACTAAAATTCTATGCTCCACACTCCTTCCTGTTCATATAAACTTTTTGGGGTGTCTTCGTACTTCCTCACTTCCTTCTGAGTTCTCCTTCTGTACCCACATCTGCTCATTCGCCTTGCATATGATACTTCACAGGGACTTATTCCTGGTGGTGTTCTCAAGTCCGTTGATACCAATGAGGATGAAACTATTGATGTGACAGAGCATTACTGGTATCCGATGCTTGCCGGTTTATCTGATCTCACATCAGATTTTAGGGCTGAAGTTAGAAACTGTGCTCTGGAGGTGTTGTTTGATTTGCTGAATGAAAGAGGCAAAAAGTTCTCGACACCTTTCTGGGAAAGTATCTTCCATCGCATCTTGTTTCCAATTTTTGATCATGTGAGTCATGCTGGAAAGGAAAGCTCTTCCGGGGATATAAAATTTCGTGAAACAAGCATTCATTCCCTTCAGCTCCTCTGCAATCTCTTTAATACATTCTACAAGGTACTGATGAAGCTTTTTCCTTGTTCTCTGCCCATCCTGTCCATTATTACTCAAATTAACTTTCAGATATATTGAAGTACTTGTCACGTTTACGACATGAATTCGTATAGAAAAGTTCTCTTAACATGCAACATTATAACATAGTATTGCGTGCTGAAAATTTGAATTTTGAACTTTCATCTTTGGAGCAGGAAGTTTGTTTTATGCTGCCACCACTTTTAAGTTTACTCCTAGACTGTGCAAAGAAATCAGATCAGACAGTTGTTTCAATTTCCTTAGGAGCATTGGTTCACCTCATAGAGGTTGGGGGCCACCAATTTAGCGAGGGCGACTGGGATATGCTCTTGAAAAGCATAAGGTGGCCATCTTTCATCACAAATTTTTATCTACAAATGTTGCTATCTAACTTTTTCTTCCGGTTGCCAGAGATGCATCATACACAACTCAACCGCTGGAGCTGTTGAATGCCTTGAATTTTGAGAATCCGAAAAAGAACGTAGTTCTGACAGGAGATATAGAGGCTGATGCCTCTGATTCTCCACGAGATCGTAATCCGGACGATATTAAAGATAATGAGAAAGTTTCTGCCCAGTCATCACCAAGGATTGGTACTCATGGTGCTTCCCTAGAATCTGGGATGCAGCCCAAGTCTGATGATACTGAAGGTTGCCTCTTAAATTTTGTAGAACTTTGGATTTATGCTTAAAAAATTTACAATACTCCCTTATGGTGTTGGAAAAAAATTGCTAGCGATGTAGGACATGTTGGGACTGAAATTATCTGAAAGAAAAATGGATTTGTACAATGCCATGTTTATTTACCGTTATGTTTCCCATTAAAGGTCGCCCATCGTCAGCTGGAAGGTCTCAAAAGGATGGGGACGATGCGAATCTGCAGCGGAGTCAGACTTTTGGTCAAAGATTTATGGACAATCTCTTCCTCAGGAATCTCACATCTCAACCAAAAATCTCTGCTCCAGAGGTGTCTTTACCTTCTTCTCCATATAAGGTACTAAGCGTGTGCACACTCCGTAGCTTGCCTTCCATTTAATATATCTTGCTAATTCACACTCTTTACAGGTCATTCATTTTTTTTACGGTCATAGTTCTCTTGTTTCTCCGAGTAATATGATAAATAGGGAAAACTCTTTACTAATTACTTCCTCTTGTAGCATGTGGATACTACGGAGCCTGACAGCAGAGAAGAAGAGAGTCCATCACTGGGAACTATTAGAGGCAAATGCATCACACAATTATTACTACTTGGTGCTATCAACAGTATCCAGGTTTTTTTATGTCTTCTTTACTTCGCTATGATGTATTGTCTTAAGCAAACACTCTTATCCAGTAAGCTTTAGAGGAAATGTGTGGGGTGTTGTGAACTGACAGTTGCGTCTTTCCTGTTTGATGTTAATTCTGCAGCAAAAATACTGGAGTAATTTGAAAACACCACAGAAGATTGCAATTATGGACATCTTATTCTCTTTCATAGAATTTGCTGCTTCCTACAATTCATATTCTGACCTCAGAACACGCATGAATCACATTCCCGCGGAGAGGTTAGTGTCAAAGCCTTTAGACTGTTATATAACTATATTTCTTTCCTCACATTAAATTTGAACTATTCATTTTATTGCAGGCCACCTTTAAACCTTCTCCGGCAAGAGCTGGAAGGAACCACCATATATTTGGATGTGTTGCAGAAAACAACTTCTGGGCTTGTTGATGATGCATCTAACACGGAAGATAAATTAGAAGGTGCAGCGGAAGAGAAATTGGTATCGTTCTGTGAACAGGTTCTGAAAGAAACATCTGATCTCCAATCCACTTTGGGGGAAACTACTAACATGGATATTCATCGGGTACTAGAGCTGCGTTCTCCAGTAATTGTGAAGGTAATACATCTTAATTTCTTACACATTTTTCGCTGAGACTAAATAATATTTGATTTCGTTTCTAATGTCATCTTTGTACTAGGTTTTGGAAGGCATGTGCTTCATGAACAACAAAATATTCAGGAAACACATGAGAGAGTTCTACCCTCTGCTCACAAGGCTTGTCTGCTGTGAACAGGCAAGTTCCATAGTTCCTTAAAGCTTCAGCTTTGGATTCGTTTCGGAGTTTTCGAGCCACCCAAAATATTTAGAGCTAAGTTAAAGAGTTTTTTCCTATCTGCAGATGGACATACGAGGTGCACTAGCCAACCTTTTCAAAGCACAACTGAAGCCACTTTTGCAACAGTAGATGGATCTATAAGCCGTGAAATTGTGGCGTGCAAAACACTCTCATATCGTATACTTCCCACAGTTTGAGTTGTTTATTCTACATTGGAATGGTTCTTCTCCTGATTAGAGAGATCACACTTGTTTACTCACTGAATCTCGATTAAATTGCGGTACTCATACCTGTATCAATTTTTTTTTTCTTTTTTAGATTCTTGCTCTCTTGTTCATGTCAAACTGAAAACCCTCAAATTTTACTGTATTTTTGGTTGATTGTTAGTATTTTCTGCTGCTGTTCGTGAGTATGTTGTTCAGAAACCCTCCAATTTAAGTATCTTTTTCGTCAGAGCAATGGTTGTTTCTTAGACATTGTGGAGTATTATTTATCGTGTTAAATATTAATATATTCATTTATGAAAATACCAAATGAGTATATCTTTAAAGGTGCATTGAAATATATTTATATATATATATATATATGAAATTACATATGAAAAAAAAAGATTTTGAGAACCGGCAGAAAATGTTAAAATTTTGGGTGACAATAATCCTATAGTGGAAGACAATTTTAGGAAAACTAAGAAAATACAAACCAAAACTTGGAAAGCCAAAATTTTATCTATTCAATCTTGATGTAAGATCAGATATTGTTCCGGCTTGATGTGCCTCTCTCTTGAGATTTTATATTCACTCAATTAAAATTTTCTATATTTTATCTAGATAATTAACTCTATAATGTAATATATAATGTCAAAAAAGTTTTGTTTTAATGAAAATATGTGAAAATAATTCATATATATATATATATATATATAAATAAAGATTTTGACTATATCTTTTTGTTATTCGTGTTTCTATCAAAGCCGAACAGAAGCCTTTTGATTTTAAAGACTTACAAACACAAACAAATTATTTGGCTTCGCCAAACCGAATGTCGATATATGTTCGATTTGGGTAATTCATCTTTTACCATTACGGCGTTTGTAGCATATGGTTTCCTTTTTCAAAAATATTAATGTAAATTATTTTGACAAAATCATGTCTTCATATCAGAGTTGTTCTGAGATATGCGGGACCCATAAAAAAATTAATATATATATATATATATAATACATAAATATAAATTTTTTGTTTGAAACTTTTTCACAACAGATAAACTAAAGCAAAAGTGTATTTTATTTTATTTTTATAAAATGTTTACTAATTTAATTCACATTTCATACGAAAATATATCTATATTTTACATTATTGTATCATTTTAATTACATATTTAATCTTTTATTTAAAATAAAATATTGGACCCATAATATTTTATGCAAGACCCATAAAAAATTATTATTATATATATATATCAATATATAAATTTTTTGTTTGAAACTTTTTCACAACAGATAAATTAAAGCAAAAGTGTATTTTATTTTATTTTTTATAAAATGTTTACTAGTTCAATTCACATTTCATAAAAAATGTATCTATATTTTATATTATTGTATCATTTTAATTACATATTTAATATTTTATTTAAAATAAAATATTGGAGCCATAATATTTTATGCGGGACCCATAAAAAAATTATTATATATATATATATATAAATTTTTTGTTTGAAAATTTTTCACAACAGATAAACTAAGGCAAAAGTGTATTTTATTTTATTTTTTATAAAAATTTTACTAATTTAATTCACATTTCCTAAAAATATATCTATATTTTATATTATTGTATCTTTTTTAATTACATATTTAATATTTTATTTAAATAAAATATTGGACCCATAATATTTTATGTGGGACCCATAAAATGTATTATATATATATATATATTATTTTTTTGAAACTTTTTCCACAACAGATAAACTAAAGCAAAAATGTATATTATTTTATTTTATATAAAATGTTTACTAATTTAATTCAAATTTCCTAAAAACATATCTATCTTTTATATTATTGTATCATTTTAATTACATATTTAATATTTTATTTAAAATAAAATATTGGACCCATAATATTTTATGCGGGACCCATATAAAATTTATTATATATATATAGATATATATTTTGTTTGAAACTTTTTCACAACAGATAAACTAAAGCAAAATGGTATTTTATTTTATTTTTTATAAAATGTTTACTAATTTAATTCATATTTCCTAAAAACATATATCTATATTTTATATTATTGTATCATTTTTAATTACATATTTAATATTTTATTTAAAATAAAATATTGGACCCATAATATTTTATGCAGGACCCATGAAAAAATTATTATATATAAATGTTTTGTTTGAAACTTTTCACAACAGATAAACTAAAGCAAAAGTGTATTTTATTTTATTTTTTATAAAATTTTTACTAATTTAATCACATTTCCTAAAAATATATCTATATTTTATATTATTGTATCAATTTTAATTACATATTTATTGGGCATGCAATGCTTGTAAGACGAAGAAGAAAAGTGCAAGGGAGTCTAAAGCATACAAGTACTAACAATCTCTCTTTACGAAAGAGAATAACAAGAATCCAAAAAAAGAAGCGGAAGAGTAATGAGTGACCACTATGTTTTATGTTTTTTTGTGATGTTGTTGGTTGTGGAACTCTGGATAGAGACCACTATGTTTAGTTTATGTGGGTTGTGGAACTCTTAGAGACCACTTTTATTTAATGTGTTTTGTGTTACGTGGAAACTCTGGTTATTGTAATATTAGGTACAACTGTGTTAATTCAGTACAACTAGTAATCTTAGGTACAATTGTGTTAATCTACCGTTAAAGTAACTAATTTTTGAAAATAAAAACTATTGTAAAATATAATAATTTAATTTAAAATATAATAATTTAAATTAATTTTTGAAAATAAAAACTATTTAATTTATTATTATTATTTAATTAATAATAATTTAATCAATTCAAAATATAAATAATATAATTTAATGATTGCAATCGTTACAAGTATTAGGATGATACCTAGGATCCAACCAAAAGTATACAAAGTGATGGGAAGTTAATTAACATAGTTATACCGTAGTTGTACCAAATTTTGCAATTGTACTCCGAAATGTACATAGTTGTACTTTCACATATTATTCTATAGTTAGTTGTACCGTACTGAAACTTACTTTTTCTAGTTGTACAACACATATTGCAATTAAAGGGTAAATTTACTATATTTTCGTATAAACAATTGTGAAAAATTAGCATTTTCACCATTTTGGTAATTTCTAGTGCTCCACATCTACATAAACCTTAAGAGTATAAGACATTTGTTAAGAAATTACGATGAAATGTGACCAATAAGAAAATATCAATTTTTACACAAGTTCTAAAGATGATAGTGATCTAAAATGAACATAACTAGACTCATCATTGGTCATTAAAGTACAAAAAACAAAATGGACATATAATAAATTCAACATAATTGTACAACATTTTTACTTAGTTGTACCTTGACATAAATGGACAATATAAACATATCAATATTATGAACTATTATCATGCACAAACCAGCTAAACTTACTTCCCCACGGTGACTCGATCCATCTATAACTTTTTTCATCGCCCTAAACGCTTTGATGGAAGATCCAAACGCTAAAAATAGGTACTTAAACTCGTGCTCCTCATCTACTTTCATCCATGTTATTGTACCATGGCTTTGGAGCTCTAAATTGTGTATAAATGCATACACCAAATTAATATTTTCTTATGCACTGCCTCGCACCTCATTAGCAACTTATATTTATGACACTTCAATACAAAATTTTCTTTTAACCGTAACGAGTAAGTATACCATCATTAACACATGATGCACTAACTTGATCCTCTACTTCCTCATGCGCCTCATTTTGCCCAAAATCTTCCACAGTCTTCACATGCAAAATACTCCTAAATCTTCCACAGCTTCCACCGCCTCCTTTATTTGAATAATATCCTACATAATCAAAATATATGATTATTCATCACTTCTTATTCATTTTTCCCTAAAATCAAATAAAATAAATTGAATATTAGTTTTACGTATTTTCAGTATTACTAGTTATATCAGTTGTACCAGTTATACGAAATATATACAGTTGTACCAATTGTACAAAATATACACAGTTGTACCAGTTGTACAAAATATAAACAGTTGTACCAGTTGTACCAAATATACATAGTTGTATCACTTGTACTCATTTTCTGGGTAATTTTGACATATACACAACGATTTTGATTTCTTTTTAACTACGACTCGCTATGATTTCACCTCCAGAATCCCAAAAATTAACAATTTTGATCAATATTCGACCTTAACCAATCAAGAAAATGAGTCGAATAACCCAATGTGCACACAAATATCAAAAAAATTTGAAACCAATTTAATTTTAAATTTACAACAAATTACCCATAAACATTGTATTTAAACTTCCAAAATTGTTTGAAACTCATCCAAAACAACAACAAATCGTTTATATAACCTTACTAGAAAATGAAAGGAAAAGAAATTACCTCAAATGAAGCTTCAAAATTCGAGTTATGGAGGATCCAACTATTTTCGCAGTAAGAGGAAGAAGAAACAAAAAGAAGACTCTATTTTTTCTAAATTTTGATTTTTCTTTATTAAATCTCACATTAAATTCTCACAATAACTCATTTTATTAATTCCTCACCAATCACATTGAACCATTTTTCCCTCTCTCTTCCACCGTATAGTGTAACACAAAAAAAATTGACATAAATTAGTGTGAAGCACGGGCACATGAATCCACAACTCTCAGTTTCAAACCCGACATTTCCGCTTTCTCATTCTCTATTTACAAAAGATAATTCCATTTTCTTACAAGATTAACGAGACATAGTATTTGGAAGCTTTTATATTTGTATTTATGGAATAGAGAAAATTGATTTCTGATTCATCTAAACGAACAAATAATGAAAATTCTTTGACATGTATAAGAGGATGTCACTATATATGTACAAACGAACCTTTGATTACGCGGTAACTCGAGCAAAATATTATTTCGCTCCTTTAGTATAATTTAGCTACTTTACTAGAATATTTTCATGTTAATTACTCTTTTAATACAAATTCGAACCTTCTTTGGATTCATTTTTTTCTTCTAATTTTTGTTTTTTTGAATAATATGTAAAATTATATTCAAAAAAAATCTTTTTTTACATCATATGCAATTTTTTTTTTTAAATAACTGAAAATAAAGCTCTTAGAGATTAATCAATAAATCGTGGTCTCGTTAAAACCCGAAAAGTGAAAAATCCAATTGGGACAAAACCACTTCCCGGGGAAAAGAGTACACACCATTTACGATTGAGTTGAAAATGTTAGATCATAAAAGAAATTCAAACCCTCAAAGCAAACCAAATCTGCAAACCATCCGTCATAATTCCTTGAAGTTGTAGAGTTGAGAGCCTATTTCGAACTATTCCCCTACCTTGCGAACCATGCTATCCATGTGTAGTGGGACGTTGCCATGTCTTCGTAGATTTCTTTCTCTCCATAGTGTAAGTTAAAGCATGATTTTTATGCTTTTATCCCCTAAATTCCAGATTTTGTTGACTATTACGTGGACCTTAGTCACATGAGGGGCTGAAGAAGAAAATCTACCAACCACAAAGTCTTCCCAGAGTGGAGGCGCATCCTCTAGCACTTCCTCCGACACGATAACCACTGATTTGGCCTCTACATCTGAGACCGTATAATCAAATTATGAGAGCGAAGGCCGACTCACTACCTTAGCCCATGATTTTTTTGTTAAAACTTTGTGAACTAGGTTTAACGCTCCATCATTGTCTTTATCCATGGACAGATCCACAATCTCCTCCAACACAACAACATTTCTTGCTACGTCAGCCACTTCCATCTCAGAACTAACCACCACATGATCTTCTTCAGCACTCCGGATCACCTCCTTCACCGATTACTCCCTTAGCGATGTCACAGAAACCGAACCCCCCTCCAGAGTCTTGTCCAAGATCGAAACCAAAACCTCCTTAGCTGTCCCAAGATCAACTCCCAAACCGACTCCATCCTCCTTCTGTCCATCCTCCGTCAAGACCCTCTCTCTGGCCATGCTTGGCGGCCTAAACTCCAGCTTTCTAATTTTTTTCTATCTTATAAATGCATTTTTCATAAATCTAAATTTTCTATACATTTTTTCCTTGCAGCCAATTTGTTATACATTTTTCTATCCAATAATTGATTTAAATGAAGAAAATTCATAACAGTCCACGAGTCTATAATTGGTCGATTAATTGAGCAATACTCGATTTTTAAAGTAGAATAAGAGGATGCTCTCATATCTCTTTTATTCATAATATAACTCAAAATCCTACAATATTTTCTCTTTATTGTCTTCTTTTCTGAAAATATGCACAAAATTATGACCTTAATGTTGAAATTTAAGTGAATTGGTGCAATCTTTTAAGTGAATCATTGCAATTGTTTTGACTAAATGAATGCAACTATTGGGTTGGTATTTATTCTATGAACCATTACAACCTTTGGTGTTTTATTTGATGAACCATTGCATCTCATTGCATCACATTGGCTCTATAAAAGCTTTTCATGTGCATTGATAAATGAGAGACAAGAAGGAAAATGAGAGAAGAGAGAATCCTAACAATACCAAAGTATCAAAACACTAGAAAATCTATTTGTATCTCTTATATCTTAGGCTAAAACAAGAGGAAGTGTTGTTTGTCTTATCCTACAAAGGATTTCGTGTAACCCAAGGCTTGATAAAGGTCGAAATACTCTTTAAGGAAACTTCTCTCATGCACAATTCAATCATTATTCAAGTTCATTGTTTATCACGATACCATTCACGTTTCCCTCGTCTACAACAATCTTAAAAAGTATTTTCTTGTGAAGAATGGCTAGTGCATCGTGCGCGAGATGACAACAAATTGGGAAATTTCAAAAAGTTCAAAGGAGTAGACTTTCAGAGATGGCAAAAGAAGATACATTTTTTCTTCACGACAATCAATGTTATGTATGTTCAGAGCATGTCAATGCCTACTGTGTTGGAGGATGTTGAGAACGAGTATTTGAATGAGACAAGGAAGCAACTTAAATGGGAGAATGATGACTACATGTGTCGTGGTTATATTCTAAATGGTATGTCTGATCCCTTATTTGATATTTATCAGAATGTAGAGTCCGCAAAGGAGTTGTGGGATGCGTTAGAATTAAAGGTTGGATAAGGTTGTCTTGTTGAGCAGATTTAAGTTAAATCAGTCAGACAAGTTTATATATAGAAAATTTAATAAGTCTGGTAATTGAGTAATCATTTTCTTATATGTTGATGACATTTTAATCTTTGGCACCAACCTTAGACAAGTAGAACGTACAAAAGATATTTTGGTCATCAAATTTTGGCATGAAAGATATGGGGGCATATGTGATTCTTGGAATTTGAATCACCCGTGAGAATAAAGAATATCATTAACACAATCTCATTACATTGAGAAAGTGCTTAAAAAGTTCAATTGTTCTTCAATGAGCATTCTCATGGATGCGAGTGTGAAGCTTATGTCTAATACAAGACAAGTGGTATCACAACCGATTACTCCCAAGTAATTGGTTGCTTAATGTATGTCATGACGAGCTCTAGACCGGATATAGCATATGCACTAGTAATCCTAGTACCCACCATATGCAAGCTGTAAGACGGGTGCTCAAATACTTGAAAGGAACCATAAAATATGGTTCGTATTATATTGGATTTCCTTCAGTCCTAGAAGGATATTCGGATGCAAGTTGGATCACCAACGTGGAAGATCGTTCTTCGATAAGTGGTTGGGGGAGGTGTCATTTCATGGGTTTTTAAAAAGCAAACTTGCATTACAATTTTGACTATGGAGTATGAATTTGTAGCATTAATGGCTGCAAAATGGCTAAGAAACTTGGTTTACAAAATATCCATTGATGTCGAAACTGGTGTCACCCATCTCTATCCATTGTGATAGTTAAACTACTTTGGCTAAAGCTTAAAGCCAAGTGTACAATTGTAAGTCGCGACACCTAGGTGTTAGACATAGCGTGGTACGTGAGTTAATCACTCAAGGGTGACTACCATAGAGGTTTTTGGTCTCAACAAAATATACCTGATCATTTGACGATATGATTAGCTAGGGACATGGTGACAAATTCGGCTAAAGGGATGGGATTAAAATTCATTTCAAAATTTTAATGGTGGGATACCCAATTCCCCTCTAATACGACATTAGAGACTGAATTTAATGAGAAAAACATACACTTAAATATTGAAGCACATGTTTCATATCATCCCAATGTATATTTTTAAACCTGAAAGAGAGAGATATATTGAAATTTTCTTAATAGATATTTGGAAATATGAATATATAAGTGAATTATTAAAATATGTACCTATATGGTGTGAAGTGTAGATGCTTCAATAAGCTTGGACTTACCTTTGTATGCGCTCATGAATGGATAAGGATACAAGCCTAATAATAGTGTCAAGTATAAACACTTAGAGTATTGTGAAAATTCGTGTGTATATTATCTTCATGTGCCCAAATGAGTTAAAAGGATTCAATCCATAGGACATCTTGATTCTCGGACATTTAGAATATGTAATGTTACTATAATGAAATCCATTTGTTACAATATTTTCAGTTATGCATGAGTTTGAATTTTGTGTTATTTATTTATTGAATCCATGATTACACTTAAATGAGGGGGGGGGGGAATGTTGGATATTTAAGTGAATTGGTGCAATCTTTTAAGTGAATAATTTCAATTGTTTGACTAAATGAATGTAATTATTGGATTGATAGTTATTCTATGGAAGACCTAAAAACGCTGCGTTTTTCTAAGGTGATTAGGGCGATCTCAAAAGGGATTATGGCTCTGATTTCATCTGCCGCAAGCGAGGTCGTATTCGTGGGCCTCCACCATCACTGTGGTTATATTTTCTCAAGAGGGAGGTTTTCCTCTTCGGGAGCAAGATCTTGTGATTGATTCTCAGTAGGTTGCGGGTCAGTTAAAAGATGGTCCATCGGTGAAGAAGTCTTGGGCTCAAGTAGCCATTCGGTTGAATATGTCCAAGTTCAAATGTGAAGTGTTATCTATTGAAGGAAGAGATGTAGTTGCGGTTCTAGAGGAGGTACTGGTTGATGTGCTGCCACTTTGGGAATACTTCCTGGTTGGTCGATTTGCGTCAAAGGCCCCTCACATTGCTAAACTCCATGTAATCGTTAATAAGATATAAAATCTAGATGAAAAATCAATCAAAGTATATGCATTTGAGGTTAACAACACTACCATCAAATTTCGACTCCGAATTCCAGATGTGTGGCGTCGTGTTCTCCGCAGGTGTATGTGTAACATATGTGATATTCCACTAATCTCCAAATGGATTCTTATTGAAAAAGATGCTCAACCAGAGATAACATCGATGAATGTGGGTTGCGGTGAAGAACATTCTGCACTTTATGTTTGTGAAAGGGCTTCAGTTTCCTTGCAAGTCCTTTGGGTACTCCCATTAGACTTCATCGCAAAACAGAGCTTGGCACAAATTTTGAGGAAGCAAAAATCTTTGTTGACTTGGATCTAACAAAGAAACTGCCAGAACATTATTATTTTACGATTAAAGGGGAGTAAGTTCAGGTTTTGTTTGAGTTTCCATGGTTACCACCACGTTGCAATACATGTTGGAAGTGGGAGCATATTGATGAGGTTTGTTTGGTGAAGGTTCGACAGGGTTCAATACACTTGAATTATCCAAAACAGTTTGCTAGCTCAGAGGAGCTGGTGCAGCAGTCAGACACAATATTAAGCAAAGTCGGTATTGCACCTGTAGGTCAGAGTGCAACCTCTGATATTATCGTAAGGGAGAAAGAGCTGGAGAAGGGAGTCATAGGAGATAATAGTTTAGGAGTTATGGGTGTTGGAGATCAAGAGGTGGAGGAAGGAGAAATAAGTTTGACTTCACCTGTTTTAAAATCAACTGAAAATGAATGGTCCAAGGTATCTCTAAGTATCTCTCTTGGGGGGGGGGGAGTCTACAAAGAATTATGCGGGTCTAGTATATGTGCAGGTTATAATAGCATCACCATCAAGGTTTACTGTTTTAAGAGATCAGGATGAAGAGGTTGCGGATGTAGTGAAGGAGGGGGATTCGAAAACAGAGGAGAAGTTAAGTTTAGTCTCTGTTTCGGAGGGAGAAAGCTATGTTTTACCAGAGGGAGTAAGTGAGTCGACCACTGTCTGTCTCTGTTTTTTATGGTTCTTATCCGGAAAGCTCGGTTTCAGCCCGCCTTAATGACTCAATGGGTAAGGAGCAGACAACGACTCGGGCTCCATTACTGAGATCCTCTAAAGTAGTGCACAAGTATTTTGGTAAAACTTCTCAAAAGCATGGGATCTATCCCAGGCGGTATCGGAGAGCGAAACCAACAGAAAAAATATTAATGTCGTGTTTCTCCTGAAACGTTCATGGATTCAATAAATCAAGCAATCACTAAGTGGTTAGGGATTTGATTTGTTCTAAGTCAATGGTTTTTGGGGGTTTGATGGAAACGAATTTACCGAAAGTAAGGCAGGTCGCATTGTTAGTTCTAATTTCAGCGATTGGTCTATGGTTTCAAACTATGAACACAAACCATTAGGGAGGATTTGGGTGGTGTAGAGTCAAAAGGTGAAGTTAAATGTGGTATTTACGGGGCAGTTGATTTTGTGCTTGGTTAAACTCGCGGAGTCATCATAGGAGTTTATGTGTACGTTTGTTTATGCTTTTAATGACTTGGAAGAACGATGTGAAATGTGGAGGGACCTCAAATATCATCAAGATTTGAATCAATTTTGGAGGAAACCATGGATTTGTCTTGGTGACTTTAATGAGGTCTTGGACTTGGCTAAGCACTCAATTTCCTCTATTTTTCATATCTCTTCTGGGTATGGTTGACTTTCAAGGCAATATGCGTTATTTCTCTTTAGTTGATATGGCTTATCATGGTCCCCGTTCACTTGGTGTAACAAACCATAAGAAGGGTTAGTGTGCAAGAAACTCGACCGTGTTCTCGTTAATAATTTTTGGCTACAGCAGCCTCATAATTCTTATTGTGTGTTCGAGGCTAAGGGTTGCTCGGATCACCTGGGTAGACTCATCTCTATTGCTGGTGCTCTCATACACCAAAGTTTCCATTTAAGATTGTTAACGTCATTGTTAAAATGGACGAGTTCAAACTAGTTGTAGAGGCTTTTTGGAAAACTACAGTGATTCTGTTTCCATCTACATCTGCTTTGTTTTGTTACTCCAAGAAGTTAAAGCTTCTCGAGCCTGCTATTCGTGCTCTTAGTTGCCAAAAGATACATCAGTTAACTAGGCGGACTGAGGCAGCATTCGCTGATCTTGTGAGAAGAAAAATATTACTCTAATTCGACCTGATGCTCTATCTATGTTAGAAGAATCAAAGGCATATGACACTTGGGAGAATATGGCGGGATTAGAGGAAAATGTTTTTGAGACAAAAGGCAAAGTTGCATTGGATTAATGTAGGAGATAAGAATAACCGGTATTTTCATAATGCAGTTAAAGAGAGAGAAGTTCGAATCTCAATAAATGCAGTTAAGTCTCTCGATGGGGTGATGCTAACTAGTCGGGAGGACATTAAATCAGAGGCGATTTGGTTTTACTCTGACTTATGTAGCATAAAGCCTCAAGGCTATTCTGGTATGACAACGGAAGAGATTTCTAATATTTTGAATTATCGTTGTTCCGAAGAGGAGAGGGTGAGCTTTTTGATGGATATAACTGAGTTGGAAATCAAGAGGATATTATTTTCAATGCCTTCTAATAACTCTCCAGGTTCGGATGGCTATACGGTGGAATTCTTTAAGGAGGTTTGGCCTATTGTTGGGAAGGATTTTATCATGGATGTTAAGTCTTTCTTCACTTATGGGATTTTACCGAAATGAGTCAACAACACAATTCTTGCTTAAATTCCGAAGAAGACTGGAACCTATGGATGAAGGATTATTGACCAATATCCTCCTTTAACATGATATACAAGGTTATTTTGAAACTTCTAGCGAACCAACTTAAACTTATTCTTCCTGGATTTATTAAGCAAAATCAATCTGCGTTTATTAAGGATCGTACTATAATGGAAAACCTCCTCTTTGCTTCTTAATTTGTGAAGGATTATCATAAGCTGAATATTGCTTCTCGATGTGCTATGAAGATAGATATTTCTAAGGCATTTGAATCATTTCAATGCGAGTTTCTTATAAATGTTTTGAAGGCTATGCAGTTATCGGCCCTGTTTATAAGGTGGATAGAGCTGTATGTTACCACTCCATCATTCTCGGTTCAGATCAATGGTGAACTCGCTGAGTTTTTTAGAAGTGAGTGGGGGATGCGCCAAGGTTTCTCTCTTTCTCCCTATTTATTTGTTATTTGCATAAATCTCTTATCTCAAATGTTGGACAAAGCAGCGATTGATGGCAAATATGGATTCCACATGGGTTGTAAGAGTTTGAACATTACTCATCTATGCTTTGCGGGCGATATAATGGTCTTTACTGATGGAAGAATCCGCTCAATCAAAGGTATTTTCGGAGACTTTGACGAGTTTGCTCGTATCTCTGGTCTGAATATTAGCGTAGAGAAAAACTCTTTATTTATTATTGGTATCTCCTTCGTTACTTGAGCTTCAATTTCTGGTTTTCTATTTAACATTGGAACTTTGCAGGTGAAATATTTGGGGTTACCTTTGTTGACAATAATAATTTCTAGCTTTGATTTTCAGCCTCTAATAGAGAAAAGACGAGCTCGTATTGGCTCTTGGAAGAATCGTTTCCTATCGTTTGTGCATCAACTATAATTACTTTCCTCAGTGATTGCGAGTTTGACAAAATTTTGGATATCTGCCTTTAGACTTCCAAGTGCTTGCATCAAATAGATTGAGAAAATAAGCTCTATTTTCTTATCTCTAGACCAGCATTAAACCCAAAGAAAACAAAAGTGGCTTGGTATGTTTGTAAACCGAAATATGAAGGGAGTCTTGGTCTTAAATCTTTAGTTGAGGCGAACAAGGTGAGTTGTTATAAGTTGATCTAGAGATTGGTATCGTTCAAGTCTTCTTTATGGGTTAATTGGGTCCAAAAGAATCTGATACGGAATGATCGTTTTGGTTGGTAAAGTTGAATATGAGTGATGGCTCTTAGATGTGATGAAAACTTCTAAAGTATCGAGATTCAGCAAAGAAGTTTCATAAAGTTCAGAGTGGGTCTCACACGTCCTTTTGGTTTGATATTGGAGTTCGCTTGATAGACTGTTCGATATTTTGGGGAGAGAGGTTGCATTGATATACGAATTAAATCTTCGGATACTTTAGCTGATGTGTTTGCGCATCATCGACCTAGGCGTCAAAAAGTTCACTTTCTGTCTCAGATTGAAGAAAAGATTAAAAAGCTCAGGGTATGTGCTTACTCCGATTTGGATATAGCTTTATAGAGATACAATGAGGATAAATTTAAATCAAAGTTCTCTTCAAAGGATAGTTGGAATCAATTTAGAGATATATCTTCGGAGAAAGCATGGTACAAGGGTGTCGGTTCCCTCATGCTACACCGAAATTCTCTTTTATTGTGTGGTTGGCTGCTCAAAATCGATTGACAACGGGTGATAGAATGCTTCTATGGAACCCTAATGTTTCTTCTGGTTGTGTCTTATGTACTGCCTCGACAAAGACTAGGGATCATATTTGTTCTCCTGTCCTTTTACCTCACAGATTTGGTATCACCTCACTTTTGGCATGCTCCAACAAAAGTACACAACTCGATTTCAAGGCATAATTTCAACAGTTTTGGTCACGGGTAATAGGGGCACTTGATCTTTCCTTCTATAGTATGTTTTTCAAGCTACTATCTACCTCTTATGGCGGGAGAGAAATCAACGGTGACATGGCGAAGTCCTATTACTCATAGACAGGTTGGTTAGGGATGTGAAGAGGGCAGTTCAGAATCGACTCTCAATGATATAAAGTCAGAGAATTATGAAGGATGGGTTGCAGGAATGGTCGCAACAAGAGTTTAAAGTCTTCGTGAAATGCTTCTATATTATTCTGTTGTCTCGGAATTTTTTTTCGATCATAACTCAACTCAAAAATGCATATAATGTACCAAAGCTTTTTGTTGAATAAAATTTTACATTCATACAAAAAAAGATAGTTATACTATAAACCATTACAACCTTCGGTTTTTATTTGATGAACCACTGCATCTCATTGTCTCTATAAAAGGTTCTAATGTGCATTGATAAATGAGAGACAAGAAGAAAAAGGAGAGAGGAGAGAATCCTAATAACATAAAAATATCAAAACACTAGAAACTGATCTAGTTGTATCTTAGCCTAGAACAAAAGGGAACTTTGTTTGTCTTAACTTACAAAAAATTTCGTGTAATCCAAGATTTGATAAGAGTTGAAATACTTTTAAAAAAAGGTGCTCTCTTGCACGAGTTAACCAGTATCCAAATTCATTTTTCCTCACAATACCATTCATGTTTCCGTCGTTTACAACACTTAAACGACGTGAGGCAGAAGAACATCGAAATTATATTTTGGGATTCAAATCATATCAAACCATTACATTATTTTAGAGTTAAGGAGAGATATCATCCATCTCGACTCTACATATCGTTTTCCGATTGGTTTGGCTTTTTAATTGTACTTTTTTATTCTGATTCTAGTTATTTTATTTTCAGTTTTGTGATAGTGCTTGTTGTAAAAATTTGGATCTAACACCAACAAGGAGCAACGATTTTATCTTAACCAGTTGCATTTTATATATATAAAGCCAGTAGCATACTAGTGGTTAAAGTCTATAACTTCAAATTTATTATAGAGAAACTTTATTTATATATAAATATAAATAACTATATATAAATAAATATTAGTTTAATTATTTTTACTTTTGTGCATAGATTGAAAAAATATTTGTCAAGAAAAAATAAATTGTAGAGTAATTTTATAAACCTTCATTAATGTGAGTACTATTGTAATTCCAGGATTGTAACATACGGTGAACTTGGATAGTGACTGAATCGTCCATGAGATCACTTTCTTTAAAGAGTATTTTGTCATTTCTCAAGCTTTTGGTTACACAAAATCTATTTTCGAATACGATACTCTAGATTATCTCTCTTGTTCTAGGTTAAGATACAAGAAAAACAATTAGAGGTTTTGTGTTTTGTTTATGTGTTTGTCACCAAAGATTCTCTCAATATGATGGTCTCGTGAATCTCTCTGTTTTCGTTGTCTCTATGTCTCCTTTTGATTTAGAGAAACATATTTTTATAGTGTCTAGTTGTAGTCATACGTTTAATATAGTAATCGCCACTTCAATAGTTGTGATGGTTAATAAATAATCGCTGATTAACTTAAAAATTTTCAACATTCCTCCCCCATTAAGTATAATCTTTGATTCACAAAATCAGCTTACATAAACCAAACTCATGCATAAATGAAAATATCGTAACAATTGAATTTTTATCTTAGTAATATTACATATTCCAAATGCCCGATAATCAGGATGTCCTATGGATTGAATATATCCTTTCAACTCATTTGGGTACGTGACGATAGCATACACACAAATTTCCACACTACTCTAAATGTTTATACTTAGACACTATTATTAGCCATGTGTACTTATCCATTAATAAGTGCATAGAAAGCTAAGTCCAAGATTCTTGAAGTGGCTATAATTCACATCCATATAGGTAGATATTTTAATCTTGCACCTGCAAAATCCAATTTTTCAAACATCTATTTAAAAAGAAAACTTCAACCTAACAATTTTTTGCAGGTCTAAACACTTACTTTGGGATGATATAAACTAATCCTTCAATCTCTACTTTCACTTTATCTTAGAACTCCCGCTTTCCTCCATCATATTAATGGAAGAAGGTCCATCCTCTTTATCTTTGGGTTTTCCTTCGTCTTGCGCCCTTAGAGATTACTCATGCGCAAATAGCTACCAAGTTGTACAAGAGACAACTATTCTTTCTTGTGTTTCAACATGTGTTTAAAATACTACCATGAAGGTGGTAACTTTTCGATGATGCTCGACCAAGATGGATTCATCAATCTTCATGTTGTGTTGAGCAAGTTAGCCTAGAATGCGAGCTAATTCATTGTATTGCTCCATAACCGGTCTTGAATCGGATATCTTATAATTCTTAAAATTACTCACAAAGAACTTCTTACTATAAGCATCCTTGGGTATGTACTTCGATTCCAACGCATCTCACAATTGACATATTGTTGAAAGGATCTGACATATCATTGAGAATATGGCCACGACATATGTTGTCATCGTTCTCCCATTTAAGTTGCTTTCTTGTCTCTTACATGGACTCGTTCTTGACATTCTCCGACACAGTGGGCATTAGCATACTTAGAACGTACACCACATTGAGCGTTGTGAGGAGGAAGTTCATCTTCTTTTGCCATCTTTGAAAATCAATTCCATCGAATTTATCTAACTTGAAAAACTTTGACATCATCTCATCATGCACCAAAACATTAGCCATTGTTCACAAAAATTATTTTTAAGAATATTGTAACTCTGGGATAAAAATCTACGGTGAACTTGGATAATAATTGAATCGTGCACGAAAAAAATTATTTTAAAGAGTATTTCGATCTTTTTCAAGTTTTAGGTTACACGAAATTTCTTCTAATATACGACAATCAAAATTTTCTTTTGTCAAAGTTAAAATACAAGAGAAATAATTAAAAGAATTTATGTTTGTCACCAAAGATTTTTTTAATCTTTGGTCTCGTGAAATTTTCTGTTTTCATTCTCTTTTAGATATAGAAAAACAAATTTTTATAATGTTTAACAGTTGCAATAAATATTTATAACTGTATTAAATTGTTTAATATAGTAACTGTTATTTCAATAGTTGTGATAGTTAATAAATAATCACTAATTAATTTAAATATTGAATATATGCTGACGAGGCTGAGAGTACACGTGTAAATGGGGATTACGTCTCATATCGTTGTTGAATTCATTGTAATTAAACTTTTTTATTTTCAATATATCCCGTTGGGTTGGGTCAAGGGTGGTCCCAGTTGTTCCCTTTTTTACGCCCCATTTGGTTTAAGTTTTAGCTTTAGAGTAATAAATTAAGCTTTTTATGTTCGTAGTCTAGGTTATTACGTGTCAAGAGTCAGAATCTATCTACATCCGTTCGTAGTTTACAATTATTATGCGTTGTTTGCCAAAGTATCGCCTATGAGTTTTGACTAAAAATCATACTGAAATAATTGAATTCTTTTTGGACTACCCATTAACGAAGTCGTCGTGGACTGAACTAAAAAATAATTTCATAGCTTTTATTTTCTTCTCCAGAGATTCTTTTCTAGCACTACAAAAATATAGATATTTTCGAAGACCAATTAGGTTTGATGAAGATATTAAATTCTCAAAAACAGTTTTCATAACGGTCATATATCTATATATATATATATAAAATAAAAAAAAATTTAATTGGTGTGCTACTATTTTTTTTTCTGTCTAAGAAGCCAAACTATTTTTAAACTAAACTGTTAATAACACTGACTCAGCCGACACATGTACAATAATGTGGCAAAACGACATCGTTTTGTTTTGTGTTTGCAAATTAAAAAAAAAATTCAAAAAATGTGTTACACCTAGATTCGAAACTGAAACCTCTAAACCTTTTAATGCATGTCATAACCAGTTGATTTAGAACCATCGTAATGTACTTCACCATTTTGGTTCATTGGAACTTTGTAAGTACGGCCGAGCTTCAAATGCAGCGGTTTGTAAGTACGTCATGCATCGCACACTCGATCATATCCACTTCACTGGAACTTTTCTTCTGTGATCTTATAATCGAAACATGTTTTCTGAAACTTCCGAAGTGATAATGGTGAGCATAAACCGGCTTCACAAGGACGACAAATCTCCGATCTGGGCCGCAGACGGTTTTGGTTTAAACTTAGAAATCATCATAATTTCCCACCCATTTCCGCTGCCAAAGAACCTCTAATCCCCAAACCTACTCGCATTTTTAAATCTGCCATGTTTTCCTTCTTCCTCTAACCAACATCTAACGAAACCACCAAGAAAAAACCCAAACGGGTCATTTCGTAGGTTAGGATGTTACTGCCGCCGCCTCTCAGCAAGTTTTAGTCCCGGCTGTGATTCGTTCCTCCGCCAATTGGGATGTGAGTAATTTCAAAATTAAGAAGATGAAGAACAAGAAGAAGAACAAATGTAGTAGCTTTAATGGTGGGTCGATTAAGATCTTGAGTGAGGCTAGTAGTAGCGTTGAAGGAAGTGCTTGTGCAGCGATTCCTGATGTTTGGTGTTGACCAAGAGTTGGGATGCGGTCGTTGGTGGCTTGATTGACCCAATTGAGTCGGATTCTTTGAGAAGGAATTTTTCGTCGAGACGTAAAATTGATGGAGATAAGACTAATAGTAGCAGTAATCAAAGAATAAGTTTTTAACAGTAGCAAAGTTTGTCGGAGAAGTTAGTGCGGTCTTGAATGTCACTATTGATATTTGGCTGAGAAGTTAGAGCTGTCGGTAATGGCGGTGGTTGTGGTGGAATCAGCAAGGACATCGTTTTCGTCGTCATCATCGTTAGAGAAATCGACTAAGAGGTCATTGACGGCGAAATCATCAACATGTAATTTCTGGGTTTTGATTCTGAAATTTATGGGTTGACTAACAATTGTTAAAAACGACTACAAATTTGGGATGGTGAACGTAAAGTATGAAATTTAAATTTTTAAACGTATTGGAATATGTTTAAACATTATTCCAAAATTTAAAAATGAATTGGCACTTACGAATAAAGTTTGGGTTCAAAAAAAATCATTTACTCGTATAAGCGAGGGTAGGTCGTTGTCTTTTTTTTCTCGCCTAGCCAAAACCCTCTTTTCGCTTTCCTATAAATAACATCACACACCACTCACCTCCACTCTTAACATGAATCTCTTCACAAAAATGACGAAGTTCCGACAAGTAAGTTCATCGGTCTTCTTTTTCTTTTTAATTTTCTCTCTATGTTCTGCCCGCAAAGAGGCATCGTTTTCTTCTACTGAGGTTGTTCAAATAGAGTGTTTGAGAGTCCTACCATTAGAGTTCGCAGGAGCAGCCAAAACCGCCGTCGACGCAATCAGAAAAAACGTAGCTTTAGTGTCGAAGTTTGATAAGAAAATTGGGAAATCAAGAGTGGCCAATATGATTTTTTATTGTGTTGATCTTCTTGAATCTGCCTCCGAAGAGCTTTCCTGGATCATACTGCTACTCAAAACCCCAACGGTATCAGTTTTTAACATTTCTCACTTTTTTCATTTTTTGCATGCAAAATCGTGTTGCAACAATATGAATTTAAATTAATCTAAAAGACTATAGTAATTTGATTTGAGGGGAAATAGTTTCAACAAGATTACCAACTTAAATAAAAAGCTACGTACAAAAACTCGCCGAGTAAATTTTAGTTCAGGTGGTAATGTAAATTATATAGTTTTTTGGCTAAATATCTAATGCTATATCTTAAGGTTAATTGCCACCTCAATGTTAATATAGGTTTTTATATATGTATTAAATTGCGGTGTATTATGTCCACCAAATTTATCAATACTAGAAAGGTTGGACCGCAGTGTACAAATTAAAAAAAGAAAAGAAAAAAGAACATTAAACGGCGGTACATATGAAAACAAAATAATTAGTATTTGCTATTTTTTCATTTCTTTTTTTGATACGATTTGTTCATCATTTTGTTTTTGTTATTAAATTATTATTTGTTTCAGCGAGAAACGAACTATTACAATTAGTAACCGACGGGAAAGCACACTAGAGAAGTCCATTGTATTAAGCATCAACTGACACGACCAACCTATTTTTTTGCTTTCCTCTTAAATATATGATAACTTTCATAGTTCTTTCCTGCTGAATCAGATTCTCAGAACTTTTTTGCTTTAAAGAAGAAATGTGATTTATTATACCAAATAAAAAAAAAGAAAGTGATTTGGATATCGTACGGTGATTAATCTTCGACGTGGGAATATAATATATTACCCGAAAGAAAAAAACTTGCATTTATGTGGATCTTGTATATTATATGAATATAGGGCAACGTCGGTAGTTAATTACATTGTCGATTTTAAAATAAAGTTTATGAGGCCATTGGACAATTCACATGATATGTTTCCAATTAACTGTAATTTTGGAAAGAAAAGAAAAAGACTACATAATACATTAAAATTAAGTCTACCGAAACACACATCAAAATAAATTTCACCAAAAAGAAACCTAATCAAAAATCAAACTCTAAAGTAAGATTCCGTTAAATTGATGGTGTCATTAAAAGATAGGGACATATTTATAGTTGAATATCTGCAGATTAAAAAGTAAACAGAACATTGATTATTTTCTTCCACGTATTAATAATAATCTCAGTACATTAAAAAGTACGTCTAATACATTCTCAGATGTTGCGTTTTTAAAACAATTTATTCTGTAGATTATATGTGTTGTAAATGAATGCATAATAAATACATTAAACTGTCACTGTCAGGTAAAGACAACAGTACAGGGGACCTGGGTTCGATAAGCGCCGCCCTTTCTAACCAGAACACGTGTCTAGACGGGTTCGAGGGTACTAATGGAATTATCAAAAAGCTTGTGGCCGGTGGTCTCAGCCAGGTCGGTACAACCGTCCGAAATCTACTAACTATGGTTCACTCTCCACCTTCGAAGCCCAAGCCCATTAAAGCCTACACGAGGACTACAACTCATAGTGGCTTTAGTAAGTTTCCCTCATGGGTTAGACCCGGTGATCGGAAGTTGCTACAAACTGATGGTTTACCAACGGCGGCAGACACGGTTGTAGCCGCAGATGGGACTGGAAATTTCACGCTAGAAGTGAAGCGATATTGGCCGTACCAGACTATAGTACAAAAAGATATGTGATACATGTGAAAAGAGGTATATATGTGGAAAATGTGGAGATTAAGAAGAAGAAATGGAACATTATGATGGTCGGTGACGGCATCGATGCCACCGTGATAACCGCTGACCGGAGTTCCATCGATGGCTGGACTACTTTCCTGACTGCTACTTTCGGTTAGTAAAAATTTTAAACGTTATTTTACCTAGTTTATCTAGAAATTACTCTATTATATACACTATCTAACCATAACACACTTTAACATAAAAAGATTACAATTTTTTCAAGGTTTATAGAAAAAAATTAAAATATTTTCTATGTCAATTTACTAAAACTAAAAGTTATATTAAATTTTTATTACTATCTTTCAATTATTTAATTTTTCTATTTAAAATTAATTTTAACTAAAATATATATGGTTTAATCAAATTTATATCCCTCTGTTTTATATTTAAAGTAGATTTTTATCATTGGTTGAATTGTTTTTAGTAGATGCTAAATTTAGTTTATAATGTACAAAAATATACTATATAATAAAATAGAGAGTACTTTATTCTATCTTGTAAGTTTTCTTTACAATTGATAAAGATTTTGAATTGGTTATAAAAATATTTGGCAGCTGTGAGTGGTAGAGGATTTATAGCACGCAATATCACATTCCAAAACACAGCAGAACCGGAAAAACATCAGTCGGTCGCAATACGGTCCGATACAGATCTCGGAGTATTTTATCGATGCGCGATGAGAGGTTATCAAGACACTCTTTATGCACACACAATGCGTCAATTCTTTAGAGAATGCATTATAACAGGAACCGTAGACTTCATATTTGGAGACGCAACTGCCGTATTCCAAAACTGCCAAACAAAGCCTACCAAACCAAAAGAACAGCATCAGGACGTAAGGATCCAAACGAGCCAACAGGATTCACAATCCAATTCAGTAACATAACGGCTGATACTGACCTACTTCCAAACTTCAATACAACTTCTACTTATTTAGGTCGACCATGGAAATTGTATTCTACAACAGTGTTCATGCAAAACTACATGAATGATGCACTAAAGCCCGAAGGATGGCTCCAATGGAATGAGAATTTCTCGTTGGATACGTTATATTATGGTGAGTATATGAACTACGGACCGGGGACTAGTCTAGACCGCCGTGTCAAGTGGCCATGTGTTCAATACTTCAGCCAAGGCTAATAATTTTACGGTTGCTCAGTTCATACAAGGGAACTTGTGGTTACCATCAACTGGTATCACATTCATAGCTGGTCTAGTCTCATAAATTAATCATGTTTTATCCTATGCTTTATATTATCTTTCATATATCATTTCTATTTTAACGTACATTATTATTTATTTATTTTCTTGATGTTTTCTATTTTGTATATGAGTTTGGTGATAATTGAACTACTTCTATGAGTTATGTATTTAATGAACAGTTATTTACTAAAAAGCTCGTATGTTATTGTTAACTAAATTTTGTCAGCATCGATCTTTTTTTCCTGTAATTTTGTTTTATTACGGAACCTAACGTTCCCAGTTTCAAAACATTGTCTCGACAATGAAAAACAAAAGAGAAGAATCGCTGAGACTGTTTTGGAGTTGCATCTATTTTAAGCAATGGATTTTAAATCTTTCTCTCTTTTACAAATAGTGTCATTTTAGAGTTTTGTTTTTGTTTTTATTTCACAAAGAATGTCGTTTTGTGTTTTCAATGTGATTTTTCAGTCTAGTTTTTAATTTACCCTTAACACATATAGATCTGTCAAACGGGCATGTCCGCGACCGTTTGGACGAATCCGCCGAATCCGCCGAGTCCGCCGCTTTCTCCGACCGTCGCGGGTCCGCCCGCTAAGGACCGCGGTTTTGAAATCGATTGTCCATACCCGCCCCGCAAACACTAGCGGGTAAGCCCGCGGGCTTTTCGTCGACCAAAAAACTCTTCTGCGATCTTTTTTTCCGATGGTCGGTGTTCCTCACCACCGCCGGAAAAGGGTCCCTCTGTCTTCCTCGGCTACTATTATCGGAGTTTTCAAAGGTGTGGCTTTAGATCGGGTCTTAGTCGCGCGAGTTGCTACTTGGAGGTTTTTCGATCGGCTTCTCCGGCGTTTGGGTTTGAGGTCTTTCTCTCGCCTCTCCGTTTCCTAGACACTCGAGGACGGTGTCAAATGGGTCAGCTTCCTTTGCAGAATAAACGGAAAAGTGGCAGAACAATCACTCTTTTCTCTGTAGGAATCGGTGGGATCATATTTGCTTTTGACATAAATTGAATCGAATATATGGAGTCTGCCTGAATGATGATAAAGGATGAAACTTTATAGTTGCTAGAATCAAAATGGTACCTTGCATTTCATGTCTGTGTCACTGAACAATATGTTTTGTGTTTGATTCAACAACACAGTTATCTACTTGGAGGGTAATCTTGAGATGAAGATTTTCACTGATCCAGTCACTGGTTTGGTTCGACGTATAAGAGAAGTTGCAATTCGTAGAAATAGTTTCACTTCTGTTGTGATCGCTATTGTAGTTGTTTCACTTCTGTTGTGATTGCTATTGTAGTTGTTTCACTTCTGTTGTGATTTCTTCTTGTAACTTGGAAGGTTTGGTTTAGTGTTCTTCAATTGTTGTTTAGCTCTTTTACATCATTTTTGGCTAATAAACCAAACTGGAAAAAACTAGAACAAACCCAATCAATATATTTATATTTAAACGACCAATCTCCACATGTTTGCAAACATTGCATGAATGCCACATCAAAGCTGAACTTGTCCTCCATCTATTATACCTTTCCTCTTTTTGTTCTATCATACATACACAAAAAATCCAATCACTCTCTACAATGGCGGAAACGTTTTCTAGCGGCGAGACTCAACATAGGCCAATCTACAGTACCACCAACACCGATAGCAAGTTAGCAATAATCCCATAACGACGCTTCTTCACCAGCTCCGTTCTCATTCAACATCCTCCACACAACTCTTTGATTTCCTTGTTCTCTTAATCTCCAACGGAATCCTCTTCTTATTTCTCAGCGTAACTTTCACTATCATCGTGCTTGGTTTCATCATGTTTCAGTTGTGGACCGCCCGCAAACCCGCACTGGTAAGGCCACTACACCCGCTTGCCCGCTTGGACAACGCCTGCGACACCCGCTAATCTATGGACATCATATGACGTGACCAAGCCCGCCCTGCCGAGCTGCTATACGGACGACGCCCGCGGGTTAGAGGACCGCTTGACACCTCTAAACACATAATTGGTTTTATTTGAATTTAAGTCATTAACAAGTTACTAAATAGGGGTATGTGAGTATAAATAAGTTTTAATTTCTGTAAAATATGTCAAAACAACACTTTTTGTGAAACAGAAAAAATATCATATTTTCTTCAAAATTATATGCGAGACAGATTTAAGATATAATTACATAATGACTCAAAATGCATTGCTATGTCATTTTTTTTGTTACGTATGAATCATGTAAGCAAAACGGATATCTTATTTAAAAACGACAACAACTTTGCAATTAAGAAGATTACGAACTTCTCTCAAGATGATCAGAGGAATTACGAAATTTAGCAATGAATAAAGCTCGAGGTACCCACTGCATTTGAAAGGGTTGTACCCTACAAACTAAGCACAAGACTTCTGAGAGTTAAACAGAAGAAATGATGAGTCAAAGCAAACCCAAATAAGTCGAGCCATCTCGCACCGTGTTCGAAGTCATTCGAAATAAATAAGCCGAGCTCATCTCGTGCAATCAAAAATATGATTTGGACACTATAAGTAAAGTATAAGCTAAACTAAATTCACATCTTTAACCTAAAGCCAAGCTCATCTAGCACCATTCTCCAAGTCATTCAAAATAAATAAGCCGAGCTAGGGCTGGGCATTCGAGTTTCGGATTCGGGTTTAAATATTTATTCTCCAAAAGAATAATTTTGAAAATTTGGATCGGGTTCGGTTCGGATCTTGTCGGGTTCGGATCGGTCCGGATTTCAGATTTAAAACCCTATAAAACCCCCCCCCCCCCAAAAAAAATTGGATTTCGATCGGGTTTAGATTCAGATTTTTTGGGGTTTTCGGATTTTTGTATTTTTCAGTTCGGATTTGTGTATCTTACACATACAAAACTCACATTTATAGGATAGGGTCCTTGAATTAGGGTATTTTCTCATGGGTAGTTAGTTATATGTTTTCGGATTTTTGGATATCCTAACAAGTATCGAGTTCGGATCGGGTTTGAGTTTGAGTTTAGGTATTTATTCTCTAATAGAATAATTTGCTAGGTTTGGGTTCGGATGCTCGGGTTCAATTTTTTTGCCCAGCCCTAAGCCGAGCTCATCTTGCACAATTGAAAAAATGACTTGGACATTATAGGTAAAGTCTAAGCCGAACTAAGCTTCACATCTTGCTAAAGTCGAGCCCATATCGCCTATATTATACGTAGAGCCTATCTCATGTATCCCGTGGATAAGCCGACCACCAAAAGATATGCAAAAGCCAAGACCGGTCTTGTATCTCAAGGTTTAGCTACAAAACTTCAACTTAGCTGTAAGATAATTTAGCTCATCAATGTAGCTTGTTACCTAGCTCATCGCTATAGCTTGACGCCTAGCTTATCACTATTGTGTGTCGCTTAGCTCATCACTGTTGTGCGTCACCTAGCTCATCCCTGGAGCTTGACGCCTAGATCATCGCCTAATTCATTGTTGTAGCTCATTGCCTACCTCATCACTGCATCTTGTGGCCCAACTTGTCACTACAACGCATCGTCTTGCTTGTTGCCTAGCTCGTCATTGTAGCTCATCACCTAACACGTCACTACAGCTCGGTGCCTATCTCGTCACCGCAACACGTTGCCTAGCTCATCGCCTAAATCTCTAGGCGATGAACATTATTTTCAAATTTTGCATGATCTCTCCACACAAGTCTCCTTGACGTACTCTCAAATTACGCAGCAATTCAAATCCCGCAAAATCTGGCCGATCTCGATTCACGTTGAGCTAAATATTTTTTATAAAGATCCCTTAACTTGTATAAAACTCCTTCGAGAACTAGAGGACTATTGGTGGTGGGCTTTGCACCCCCAAATGCCCATTTAGCAAATGGCAAAAACCCATTATAGCCCGACCCAAATTTGATATTAGTCCAATTGGTGGGAAATTGCCTTATATTTTGTCTTTTAATACAGAAGTGCCTCATTGAAGAAAAATGGGTGAATTTTTTACAGAGGAGAAACTCATACTTGAGACCTAAGAAGCTTATCACAAATCTCATGCCTAGCTCCCTAGCTCATCACTGTTACTCGTCGCCAAGCTTGTCGTTGCAGTTTAACGCATAGCTCTCTAAAGATCGCCTAGCTCCCAATAATGGTCAAGCTCCCAAGGATCGCCTAGCTCTCTAAAGATCACCTAACTCATATCTCCCTTGCAGCTCGTCATTTCTAGCTCATCGCGCCTAACTCATCACTCGTAGCTCGTCATTTCTAGCTCATCACGCCTAATTCATTGCTCGTAGCTCGTCCCTCAATCAGACTATTTATTCTAACGAGCTACTAATCTCTTTGCAACCTCATATATTATGTTATCGCCTAGCTACAACTTCATTAATAACATGATTCTCCAAGCTCCACATCTTGTATTGGCTATCTAATATTTTTGTTGCAATCCGCATTCAACAACATCCAAGTAACATCTAACATCATTTGGATCATAGTTTATCATGGTGTTGAATGCATTTGCCAAAGCCATGGAATGAGGACAGCATATGGATTTGTAGGAGGAGATGCTATCGTTGGAGTGTGAGCCGAGAGGTAAGCTAAAACGGTTGGAGACAAGATGATGTGATCATCAATCCCATCACAAAATTTGGAGGAGATGATTGATGAGAAATAACAGCCCAGAAGCAGTCAAGTTTGAGAGATTACCAAGTTTCATCTAAAACTTTAGGCCAAAACACATTGAACCCACCTGAGAATACCCATGAGACTTGTTCAGCCCCGAAGAAATTCAAGATCAACTAGTTCCAGCCACAATACCACTTGGAATACATTCTTAGCTCAGCTATAACACTCCTCAAAATGGAATTAATCAGTTATCAGTTCACATGACGGATATATTAAGTTTACAAATCAAGTGAACCGAAACTTACCTGATTTGGACCTACATTCACTCTTTGGAAGATTCCAATCGAACCAGATGGAATTATGCTACAAACCGATCTGGTATGTAATCTTAATCCATCAGAGAAACAAAAAAAATTGGCTTCATATCAATACCGGTTCAGGCGTCAAAATTAGTAAGTTTCTAAACCAGAGGAGCCTAGACATGCCTTATTTGCAACCTTTCGGTTTTGGGAGACTTCAATCACATATTTGGTGTCCAAAAGAGTCTCTAATACTATTAGAGGATCCTAAGAATATATCCAACTTCATTCCCAACCAATGGAACATGTGGATTCAATCTTGCCCACTCATACACTAAGATTTTCCATATCTAGACCCGATATTAATGAAACTATATCAAATTCACTTTATTAATGTAATTTAACAAGTACAATTATAGAAAATCAATTCTGAGTATGATATAACTAATTAAATTTTAAAAACATCAAAGTACAACTATGAAAAATATGAGGTACAACTATAAAATTGGGTACAACTATGGTACAACAATGTTATAACATTTTCCAAGACAGTACATATTTTTTGTCGGATCCTAAATATTTATCATGATTGCTTTTGTCGAATCTTAGGTACTTTACAATGATTATTTTATATTAGTTTATAGTTAAATATTTAAATCATGAATTAAAATTTAACAATTAACATTTAAATTTAACAACTAACATTAAAATTATCAATTAACATTTAAATTTAACAATTAACATTAAAATTAATAATTTACGTTAAAATTTAACAATTAACACTAAAATTAACAATTCACATTAAAATTTAACAATTAACATTAAAATTAATATTTAACAATTAACATTAAAATTAATATTTAAAAATTAACATTAAAATTTAACAATTAACATTAAATTTAATAATTAACATAAAAATTATAATTAAATTTTAAAGTTAACAATTAACACTAAAATTAACAATCACATTTAAATTTAATAATTAACATGTAAATTATCAATTAACATTAAAATTTAACAAAAAATAATAAAATTTAACAAAAAATAATAAAATTTAACAAAAAATAATAAAATTTAACAATTAATATTAAATTTAAAAATTCATATTAAATTTAAAAATTAACTTTAAAATTAACAATTAATATTTAAATTTAATAACTAACATCAAAATTAATAATTAACAATAAATTAATGTTGTACAAAAAGTACATAGTTGTACACAGACATAAGTTGTACGAGTTGTACAAAAGGACCACAATTGTACACATACCTAAGAGTTTTAATTTATGTTTTCTAACCAAGACCACCGACGAATACCTTTGTAAAGGTTGTATCACCAAAAGGTGAATTCAAGTAGTTAAATCCAGAACCTGGAACCAAAAGGAGTTTCTCCAGAATTAATCTCAATGGAACCACAAGAATCCTAAAACAATATCTAGAGAACAATTAAGCAAACAATTTTTTTTTTAATTTCAAAAATGTGGAGACAATCTGAAAAAATTAAGAAGAATTGATCTTTTAAGGAAAATGGTGATTTGGTTTGGAGAATTCCATCGATGGTGATGATGAAGAAATTGATGATGAAGATGGTGCGTGATTTGTTGAAGAGGTAGAGAGAGCGAGAGACTATTGTTTTTGGCAATTATAAATATTTCTGAGTTGTGGGAAAAACACGAAAGATTTTGGAAATGAGAAAGAAAAGAAAAGTTATATTCATGTTAGTGGGTTGGTGTTGGTGTCAAATTTTTTGTTTGGACTTGGTCCATTTTGAAGTCAAATTGGACAAATGCACCTAATTAACATAAAAGCATAATTTTTTTTCATAATTTGATAATAATAAAAATAAAAAGAAATATATCTCAAACTATTTTGGAACGGAGGGATCTATATGAGATTTTGATCCTTTCCCAATAGGTTAACTAGCATCTCTGTTTGAGTTTTAGTTAAAAATTCTCACTTTTTTAAAAACGATTTTGTTTTTGATTTAGGGTTCGATGAGAAGCATAAACACTGTAGACTATTATACCTATTAAAAAAAATCAACAATTTCTTTATTGTTTGTTCTTCAGATTTTTCTAAATTTTAATTATGTTGTTGTGATCTTTACTATCTCATTCTTCAAGTTGCTTCCTTTTTCACGGTCAAATCAAGAAATTTCCTTTTGATGAGATGGGCCTCTTCTTTTTTCAATAAATTTATCTTCTTTTGTCTTCTTCTCTTCTGGGTCTCTTCGATTTCTTCTCAATGAGTTAGAAATTAGGGTTTTTAAAAGGTTCATTAGGGTTTGAGCTTCAAATTCGAGTTTCATAGAGAGATAGAGAAGTTTTGGTTATGCTTTGAATGATGTTTCATGGACAAGGGTTTTCGAGAAACCGTTGTAATGTTGTGGCTGTTGTTTGTGGAGAGCAAAACGCTGGAGCTCATCAACCTAACTACCCTTTTCCAGATCTCTCTTCGTCAGGACGACTCAAGGTTAAAGATTATATTTCTTTCTTTTAATCTCTTTGATATTCATAAACGATTTGGTTCAAATATAGAACCATTAGTTAAGTTTGGACAGTGTTTAACTAAGTAGGTTCTGATTATTGTATATAGGGAATTGTTAGCTTCGGAAATTGGTAGACTTGAAAGGATTCTTAGCTAAGACCTAGTGAATTTTTATGGAGATGCTAAAGGATATGGTGTATGTTTTTGTTACGTTGTAGTTTCAGGTATTGAATAATCCTACGGTTGAGGAATTCCAGGTTGCTGTTAACTCCTCAGTACCGGATATTGTGTATTTGCAAGGGGAGCAGAGTGGAGATAGTGATGAAGTTGGTCCTTTAGTGTTTGGATATGCTGATTTTTCGACTCCTGATGCCTTGGTTACTCTGTTTGGTTCCACATTACCGACAACGGTGTGTACATTCGTCGTTTTACACTGCTCATTTTCTTATAAGAACCTAATATTCTGTACTGGTTAAGTGTCTGTATATGATGGTCCCTAGTGAGATATTGATATGCTTTGGTTTCATGTTGTTATCTCAGGTTTACCTTGAGGTCCCAAATGGTGAAGAATTAGCTCAAGCACTCTACTCTAAGGTACACCATTCTTGATAAACATCTAGCTCTGTTTTGCTTTTCTTTTTCTTTCCTGTTAATGTGTCTTCTTCTTATTACCTCTTTATTGCTATTCATTTCACCTACGGTTACTTTAAGAGTCTTGGGAAAAAAGATTTAAAATGTAAAGGCCCTTTTTAATGGCAGTTTTACTTGATGGTCACCTAATTGCTAGATTTGATTGCCCATTATGCTCGAGGTATAAATATGCTACTTACTCCGCGGAGTGCTTTGCTTTTTGCAGGGTGTTCAATATGTTATTTATTGGAAAAATGTTTTCTCGAAATACGTAGCCTGCCATTTCCACCATGCTCTTTTTTCAATCATACAGAGGTAATTGTTTACTCGTGCATCTGAAATTGCAACAGGCCTTGATTTTAGTCTGATTCACATCTACATTATATCACATTTTTCCCCTAGTCTACAAATTTAGTTGTCAATGAAATGATCTTTGAAAATGCAGTTCGTGCAGCGATACATGGGATGCATTCCATGTTGCAGAAGCATCTTTCCGACTCTATTGTACGAGTGACAATGCCGTCCTTACTTCTAACAGCAACCGTAAAATGAATTATGAGATGGGACCCTGCTTGCTTGGAGACCCTTCAAAGATTGACGTGGTGTTCCCGGAAGCCGATGAACTAGAAGAGGAAAATTCATTAGAGAGCCTCCCATCAATAAAGATATACGATGAAGATGTCACTGTGAGGTTTCTTTTGTGTGGACCACCATGCACACTGGTGGGTGTTGCTGGCCTTCTCTAACATTTTATGATGCTTGCTTGTTTGAGCAAATGTTAGTATTTCTTTATGCTATCATCAGTACCAAAGCTTTTTTGCTATTTCAGGATACATTTTTACTGGGATCTTTGGTGGATGGACTCAATGCTCTCTTGAAAATAGAAGTGAGTGTAGCTTGTTAGTTTACAGTTTCCTTTCTTCATTAGTGGGCATACTAAATTTGTGCATGGGAAAATAATATATGCACGTACATATCTTTAATCATTTGAATTCTAACTTTATTATTTTGTTGTTCCAGATGCGAGGGAGTAAGCTCCATAACCGTTCTAGGTATGTATTTTATATGGACAAATGACGTTTTGTGCATCCTTCGAATACTATGAATTTGTGCATATGGACTTAGTTTTAAGACATTGATCGTAATTGAAACTGCAGTGCTCCAGCACCACCTCTTCAAGCAGGAACATTTACTCGTGGTGTAGTAACCATGCGTTGTGATATCTCCACCTGTTCTTCAGCACACATATCAATGCTGGTGTCTGGAAATGCGCAGACCTGTTTCAGTGATCAGGCAAAGGATTATATCTTTTAAAAACTTGGCTCTTCTTTGCATATTTACATGTGCAATGGGATTTATTATTTTCTCCTTTATAAATCTCAGCTTTTGGAAAATCACATAAAACATGAGGTGGTTGAGAAGATTCAACTAGTCCATTCAGTGGCGAACTCAGAAGAAACAAAGCCGGTTTTCTCTGAGCCTCGGAGATCTGCCTCAATTGCATGTGGGGCAAATGTGTGTGAAGTTTCAATGCAAGTCCCAACATGGGCTCTGCAGGTTAGTAATCTCTATCTTTTCTCGACTTAGATTTGTTGTAGATAATAATCTCTGGTCCAATCATTTATCATATGCACCTTTTTGCCAAGTTTCTTAACAATTTGGTCAGTTAGAGTAGTCACAAGAGTTTCAGATGAAAAAAGTTAGTTTTGAAAATGCAAACAGACATTAATGAAAGCTTTTCAAGTTTCTGAACGTTTGACTCAAACTTTGGGATGGCCCAGGACCATTTTCCGTGCTTTATCGCTTTCACTCTCTACATATGATGCTTTTACCTGTGAAGTAATAACATCCAGATAGCCATGTGATCCACATTCTCTGCACCTTCTAGATTTTTGCGGTTTTCTCTTGCTAATGCTTAGCTAAGAATTTGTTATTTTTTGCTTTTTGGCAGGTGTTAAGACAGCTGGCGCCTGATGTGTCATACCGCAGTTTGGTTGTCTTAGGAGTAGCCAGCATTCAGGGGTTGTCTGTTGCTTCCTTTGAAAACGATGATGCAGAACGTTTACTTTTCTTCTGCGGACAACAGATCAATGATACTTCAAATCATGATGCTCTTCTATCCAAAATTCCTCACTGGTTAACGCCTCCCTTGCCAACCAGAGAAAGATCTGAGCCATGCAGAGAAAGTAAGGTACTGTTTCTGATGCCGCAGGTTGAAACTTCTTCTATACAGATAGTTAATATGGAAGTACCCTTTGTTTACAAGCTAGACTCTTTGGCTCCAACTATAATCGGTTGCATGCTGTGAAAATATTTATATTCAGGACACCAAAAATGGAGGACCTACATCAAAGAAAATCAACGTGGCTGCTCTGAGACCAATACCTCACACCCGTCGACACAAGATGATACCTTTCTCTGGTTACTCTGAAATTGGAAGATTTGATGGTGACCACGCCAAAGGAAGCTTGCCTATGTTGCCTCCAAAGCATGGTGCATCAGGTGGCATTCCAGTAACTCACCGTAAAGCTTTTTCTGGTTCGTACCAGAGGAAGCAAATCATCTCACTAAACCCCCTGCCTCTCAAAAAGCACGACTGTGGAAGAGCCCATATTCAGATTTGCTCAGAGGTTTGCATTATTTTTCTTGTGATGAATAGTTCCAACATTGATGTTTCTTTCCTTGAGGCTTATAAGGGATGCTGTCTCTGTATGTAGGAGGAATTTTTAAGGGATGTGATGCAGTTTCTGCTAATACGAGGACATAGCCGACTTGTTCCACCAGGGGGACTAGCTGAGTTTCCGGATGCTGTTCTCAACTCAAAACGGCTTGATTTATTCAACTTGTATAGAGAGGTAGTTAAGCAATGAGTTTGATCAACCCAGCCAACACTGGATTTGGTGAGCTAATGAGAGTTTTTACAGGTTGTATCACGGGGAGGGTTCCACGTAGGGAATGGGATAAACTGGAAGGGACAAGTTTTCTCAAAGATGCGGAACCACACGCTCACAAACCGAATGACTGTAAATGATTACTTTCTAATCTCACTACTTAGATGTATTATTCTCGAAAACCATAATGTTGTCTTAAGACTAGCTCTGATGTTATTATGGCAGGGAGTGGGCAATACGCTGAAAAGACACTACGAGACGTATCTACTGGAGTATGAGTATGCTCATGATGATGTAGATGGAGAGTGTTGCTTAATATGTCGCAGGTACGCTAAACCCTAAACCCTAAACCCTAAAATATTGTTGATAATGCTTTGTTCTTTGGTTAAAACAGTAGCACGGCGGGTGATTGGGTGAACTGTGGATCGTGTGGAGAGTGGGCTCATTTTGGATGTGACAGAAGGCCTGGCCTCGGCGCCTTCAAGGTAAGGAAACAAACAAACACACACGCACTCTGTAATTGCATCAATGGGGTGCAACATTATATTATATGATGCAACATTATATTATATGACAGGATTATGCGAAAACGGATGGGTTGGAATATGTATGCCCAAACTGTAGCGTCTCTAATTATAGGAAGAAATCTCAGAAGACCTCTAATGGCGGCTTGCTTGTCCCTTAGCTTCACGTTTCTTCTTTTGTTTAACTTTTGTGTTTAAAACCATGATTGGTTGATTCCTCTCATATTTCACAAGTTTTTTTGCAATGCAAGTTCTTTTCTTTTCATTCTCTTTATCATTATTAAACTCTAAACTTTTTAGATGATCGATAACGAATATGAAACGAATAAATATGAATATTAGGGAACGAATTTGAAAGTTGAAAAGCACTATATTCTTTAGAAAATTAATAATTCATACTACTTAACGTGAAAGTTTTTGCTTCTAATTGTAAAATAGTACAATTTTGACAAGTTCAAACCAATATGAAAGACTTGTAAATATTCTATCTGTAACATATGAATAGACAAAAATAGAACCAATGATTCATCAGAACAAGAAACACAAATGATAAAATTTAAATTCTAAGACATGATTTTAAAAGATAAACAAACTTTGAGAAAATTAAAAAATCCTAAAACGTTCATATTTTGGTGTAGCAAATGTAAGTTTCTAGAGAGACAATTTATGTACATTTACACTTAAATAGTTACGGACTTATGAAACGAATAAGAGAAACGTTTATATAGAGAGTAGTTTTTAATGTGAATGGAGACTACGGGCGTAAACCTGCGTAGAGGTCTCTAAGCGCAGTGTACAACGGTTCAGCAGCTTTGGGTTGATCCACCATCCCAAATAGAATGTCCGAGGTGGATAGGTCTGGACCGCCATAGAACCTTACATTCATGTCCCTTCTTGTCGCCACCACATTTCCTTCTAGAGATACTCCCACAAATGCACCTATTCACAGACAACTTTTCTCAGGTTCTAGATTTTACACGAGATGAGACTATTCAGTTACTTAGTAATATCGAGCGAGCTCCTAATGAGCTACGATTCTGGCCAAACTATCGAAAATGAGAAAAGTGAAAACTGAAGAATGATGATATGAGATGGAGAAAACCTTTGCTACGGCTGTAAGTATAGCGGATGCCAGAGCCTCTGTCCCCAGCTCGTAGGTCAGCTTCCAACACTCTCCCTATAGGTCCGGCTGCTGCACTGCATCGCGCGCCTGGAGAGAAGTGCATTCTGCTGCAGAACGTCTTCACCGCTTTCAAATCATGTATCACTATTATGAAGTCCATCAACTCACCACCAATCTGACAAAAGAGTACAATAGATCATAAGCGGTTTTTACTACACGTGTAGCTCACAGGCATATATTAAATGGAAAATATGAAGTTTACCTGAGCACCCCATCCTAGACCGACTGATAGTATCGCAGATGGAGCAGACCATGACCCGTCTGATCTCCGAGATATTACCAGACCAGTCCCGTGTTTATATGCCAGCAAAGCTCCAACCTTCGCAACCGTTAGGATTGCCAAACCTTTAGCTCGACTAAGAACTGTATGTGGTATTGACTTCTCGGGGTCTAATCTTGCTATCTTCGTATTTCGTTAACTGATTAAACATACATTTGATACTCGTTTCTCTACAGAATGAATATATATATATATATATATGTATATATTCAAATTAAAAAAGGATGAAAATCAAACCTGGCAGTAACCTCGCAATGTATTAGATGCCTTATATATCTCATCTTCCATAGATAGACCAACGGGAAGATTCAACCATCCTGTTGAATCTACTCGGGTCTGGCTTGAAAAATGGGTTTTTGATGTTAATCCTAGACTACTATACAACCAACATTTTCCCATGGACCTAAACCTTAAAGCATCAAAGCTGATTATTCCTCATGGTTGTTGGAATATATCTCTACTCAATGATCTATTTTATCCCGATGATATAAAAGAGGACACTGGCGTCTCCTCCAAATCCGTCCTTACAATATAGTTTTTCTAAGCTAAATACAACATGTGGACGCTATTTTGTTAAGAGTGGTAATTGGCTTCTTTCGCTTTATAAAAATGGCATGTAGGTGGTGTCAGGGGCTGTTCAAGGGGATTCAATGACTGTTTAGGGGTTGTTATATTAGAGATCTATTTTTAGGGTTCTTCAGCTATTGCGTTCTTAATGTGTATGTTATATTAATCACATAGCATCAGATCTCTAAGTTAATATATGTGCCGAAAGCGATTTTTTAGGTTGCTGAAATCAACATTAGATGAGGTTAGTATCCTTAGCCAACATAAGTTGAATTTAAGTCACCTAAATGAACATATTGAACATGTTCTAAAAGCTGACATGTTTACTAAGGCTCATTTGGGAGTTTAGTTTCTTAGGATTCTTGTTTATATAGTTAGTATTGCGGGAGTATGCTAGCTTTAGTTTAGTTACTTGAGTTCTAGAACGGCTTATAATATGATCTCTATACTATAACTAGTTTAGATCGTCTTGAATTGCTGTGAATTTCTATATGCCCAATTCTTTCTCATATTTAGAACTTTATCTTATTTACTGTTTTATTTACATTTACAACAATCTTTACAAAACAAAACCCATAGTCTTGTCTTAATTAGCTCTATTTGACTCATATAGATTCATAGTGTAGCTCTTGGTGCTTGTGGAATCAATCCTATATTATACTATTGCTTGCTTTGTGAACTTGCAGGAATTAGTTGGGTTTAAAACCTAAGACATCATAACTTATGTCCTCTTTTCATTTTCTTAGGACATAGTTACTACGGCTAAATGTTCCTACCTCAAAATCATGATCTAAAAGATGCTCTAGAAAGCTGGCAACAATATCTTCCCAACAATCTGTAGATCAGTTATAGATTTTTTTTTTTGATGGGAATTTGCTTTTGAATTTGGCTGCTTGAAGAGTTTGATCTACAGAGATCTATCTTTGAAAAGCGGCCATAACTTCTAGAGCGTAAATTTAAAAGAGGATATGTTTATGACAGTGGTTAGATCTGAATGTCCTTCATCTCTATAGAATGTACCATTTGCTCAACACGCCACATACAGAACCAAACCCATCTCATTCTTATGCAACATTCAACCATGCAAGAACAAGGCATCTAACAGCCTAGGCTCTCACACAATCTAGCTACCTACACCTAGTCTAGTGGTGTAACACAATATGATTAGAAGCATACAAGATTCCACAAACCACATCTTCATCCTAGCTACCTGCACCCAATATAATGGTGCAACATAGTAGGATTAGAAGCATACATGAGTCCACAAATCACATCCCCACCTTAGCTAATGGATGATGGAGATAACTCATGCTTTATCTTTTCCTTTCCTTTGGAAATGGTTACTACGACTAAATGTTCCTAGCTCGAAATCATGATCTGAATGATTCTTTGGAAATTTGGCAAAGAGATATTTCTACCGATGTGTACATCGCCTTCTAAATCTCTTTGGTTTGATATGAATCTGTTTTTTAAGTTGTCTGCTTGCATGGTTCGATCTATAAAGATTTTTCTCATAAAATTAACCAGAACTTCCAGACTGTAACTCGAAAAGAGGATCCGCTTTTGTATGTAGCTAGATCTGAGTATTGTTCATCACTACAGAAATTTTCATTGAAAAAAGAATTCGTTTGCTCCTTTATTTATTCCTCTCTCATAACTGATCGGATCTGTCTTTGAGATGTTTGTCTTCGCTGTTTCCTTGTCTTCGTTGTTTCTCTTTTCCTATCTCTTTGTCTCATGTTAGTCAATCTTAGGTAACTGGTCTATGACAAAGAGATTACTCTTTCCTTTACCTGATGGCAAACACAAAAAGAGTTTGACAACCATCACAGCCACGACCTCCTCCTCATCACTTCTTCTCTACAATAGGTTGATCACAGAAATTCATAATTCATAAGACATAAATATATAAAGAAGAAATTGTAAGCATCATTCCAAAACTCAAATCATTGATGCATAGTTAGTTGACCCACTGTCTTGACACCAATTACTATGCTCATACAATCTAATATATTAAATTGTCATTTGTTGTTAGGTAGATAAAAACACTTTAATAAGTGCAGGTTCGATGAGTTCACAATACTCTACAACTCAAAGTATCACATGTTTTGAAGTATTTCTCATCTAAACAAGTTCAGGCAATTTAGCAGACTTCTGGTGAGTTAATTAACAGATGTTGGGTTGCTAGATGATTCGTAAAGCAAAATACACTGAGAGCACAAATAAACAAAGAGTTAAAATTTAATTCCTATTTAAATCGATATTAAGCCTACCAAATCACAAACGCATTGAATTCCTATAACCTAACGAGGTGACTTCTAAGGCATAATTACTAAAATCAAGAAAATATATGTAAGAGTAATCATCATAAATATCAATAGAAAGTACAAGGGTCCAAGAATCTTCTTTATAAGAGGTAAAAGTTGAGATCAAAACCAAAAGTAACAAGTAAGGAGACAAAATTATGGAGGCTCTTTTTCTAAAATGCCTAAAAAGTTGCTGAAAGTCTAGGCTAAGGTTCACCACGTGAAGGGGAGAACTTGTGGTTGATCTCCATGGTCGTCGTCCTCTCTAGCAGCATGATCTGCCACGTGCAATGCCTTATGAGGTCAACCTTGATGGTCAATCTTCTTAGGTAATTTGTTTCTGAAGATGTGAAAATCCTTATACAAAGCTCTACCATATGAAGGGATCACTATAGTCAATCTCAATGGTCAAGGTCAACCATATGTATGGTCTCTTGTGGTCGATCTAGGTGGTTTACCTTCTTTCCTCTTTGTTGACTTGACTAAATTCCTTTCACGAGCATACATACCATGTTTTCACTAAAATGAGCGTCTCTTAATCATTGATTGACTTCAAACAATATCTGGATTAAAGCTAACTCATGTGTTATTCTTGTGTCCAAAACTAAGCTTGATACATCTGTGGGAAGCCTTTTGTCATATACCAAAGTTATGATGCTTAGCAATTGTCCAATAGCTCGTTTTTCTTGTCTTTATGCTTCTTCTTTTTTTGTTTGTCTACCTGAAAAGATTCTTGACACTATAGAAAAACTAAAATTACCACTTAATGCCATAAAAAACTTTTAAAACAATTAGATAATTGTATCAAAACAGTTTAAAAACCATGTTAAAACCATATGTATCAGATAACGCGTTCATGGATGGACATGCTTTGATCGTGGGATACGATCAGATGGAGCGCCATGTCCCACAGACATACATGGCTAATTCTCTTTATTTTTAATTTTTTTTTGGAGATGTTTTGTCTTTGTGTTTGATCATTGGTTAATTCTATTGTATTGATGCCTTTCCATCGAGTTTTTGATCTCAGATCAAATCCAGCCGACTTTGTTGGGTCCAAACCTCCTCTTTGGATACTAGGCCATGGAAAACTCTTTGGTAGGAGAACAAAGATTTCCTCGGTCGGCCTCCCCTTCTCCTCTGTAATGCCCCGATGGTGTGACCAAGTGCTTTAAAAGACTTCGGGTTAGGACAACCCACTTGGGCAACCCGTGTGAGGTCTTATCCCATCGTTTATGAAGTTGCTTTAGGATGTGGTGAATTACTTTTTCTAAGTTCTCGACGATTGATGACGTAGTGTGGTGCCGTGTTCTTGTTTGTATTTTGAAAACTTTACTGCAGATAGGGTACTCGAGCATTGTAGAATCTAATGTCAATAGAGTATGTCACTGTGCGTTAGAAGACTCAACAAGTCCACAAGTCACGGTTGGGGTATATACTCATGAAGGATAGGGGGACCTCATGTTGGCAGCCAGTCAAGACTGCTTGACTGTGTATCATGTGTCATTGTCTAATAGGCGAGCGAAAAATTATCCCCCATCCCCATTGTAATTATATTTGATAATTATCGTATTTTTTCATCTAATTCTAAAAAAATATATTTTCGCAATTTATGGAGATACATAACTTAAAATATATATGTTTATATGATCAAAAATATATGTTGAACGAAAAATAGATTAAATTTCTTATACAAAGTACGCTTTCTTCTTTTGTACTTCAAAACAAAATCAATCAGTTTATATGATCAAAGATGAAGAAACTAATCCTACTCTTGTTTACTATTCTAACAATTTTCATCATAATTGGGTTAGGTATGTACTTACATTGATAATCATCTTATTATATAAATGTAATCATTCTAACTGATTTTTTAACTACCATATTATTTTTAAAATATTTTAATTCAACCAGTTTATATAAAATTTGTGTGAACTATTTTCACTAGATCATAATTTTGAGTTCATATCTTTTTGTCGAGTTCATACAAGACCCAAAAAGTGTTTTTCCGACTTTTGTACTAGTCCTAGGAAACCGATTCAAAATGTTTTTTTTTCAGTTATTTGTTTATTTTGATTAAGTCATTAATTTGTATAAGATGTATGGTTCAATATAGGAAGCATTTGACATAATGCCATTGTTTTTTCTTCACTGTCAATTGTTCTTTCATTAGTGCCTAATAGAACAACGAGTGCTTTAATGAAATGAAAAAGATATATATACATCTACTTGTTTACCCAGAAACAGAATTACTTAATACTATGAAAAGTCTTTTTTCTAAGTGAACAAGATGATTTAATGCATTTGAAGATTTTACCTTTCATTTAACTATAATAGAATACGCGGTTTTTTTTTTTGTAAAATATTTTTTTCTGTGCAAAACTACAATTTTCAGATAAAATTATTATATATTTTTAATCATATTTTCTAAGGGCTTTTTAAAAGCATACTATTTTTACTTTTCATGTTATTTTTCTATGTGAACATCTAATTAATCAAATAAAAATTGTTTTTGCTGCCTAAGCATGCCATCACTTATTTTGGATTTCTATATTTTTATTTAGTGCGTTAAGTACTGGTATATCCATTTACAAGAATAACAAAGAAATATATTTCTGAAGGTATATATGAAAATTGTGGGTTACATTTGCATTCAATATTTTACCGGCGTTAGTTTCAAATAGCAGTCAACACTTATCATTTATATAAATAATATAAATAATGTTTCTTGTTAGTTTGCTGATTAAGTCAAGATAACTATATTAAGCAACAATCTTCTTGCTTCATAAATAGGATTAACAGCATTGTTTATGTAAATTTTATATGGTTATTTTAAATGATTCTATGATATTGAAACTTACAATCATATGATTATTCAAAAATAATAAATGTTTTGAAAGGTATTATTGTTATTATATATTTTTAATATGGACAAAGGTTTTGAAAATATATATTTTTAAGAAATACAGAATAGTATTTTTATTCAATTTCGTCGTGATAACTGAGATTTTATGTTTTAAATATAACAGTAACATGGGTGGAGGTAAATGCACGGCCAAAATACAACCGATCTATTCCAACTGAAATGAAAAATTGTCCTGCAAAGATTGTGATGCTCTATGTCAGCAGATGCTAAAAAGCGTAATTATCCAGGGACGGGCTTTTGCTATACTACAGAGTGTAGATGCGTTTTAAAACAGTAAAACTAATATCATTATTATAAGCGAAGTCCTATAATATGCAATAATATATTTTTAAGAGTTTGTGATCTAGTGGTAAGTGGAGCTTTTTTCAACTCGTAGATTTAAAATGACATATGTAATAGTGAAAATTTTAACCCTAAAATATCATTGTAATTGCTCGGTGATAATAGTAGCATTACAAATGTATGAGAGTCTAATCTACATAAAAGGAATTATATAGGATTTTTGTTGCTTTTATCAAAGTGGGTAAAACAAATAATAGATTAATAAATAGAAAAGAAAGTAAATTGTAATATAATATTTCTGTTAAATCATACCACACACGTTACTTAACGCTGCAAGCAACTTGAGAGGAGAAAAAGAGAGGGATAAGTAAACAAGGTTATTCAGTGAGCATGATCTCATCCGCCCATATAATTCTATGCATTCATCTAACTCTACTATTCCACATCAAAAATCTAAATGGAAGTAATTACATGCAACCCAAAATCTAACAAGGCTTACTAGTCTCATTCATCCATGATATGCAAAAATCAGAATATAAGGTCGAGTTACTTGTCAATAAATTGCCTTCAACCAAGCATGTCGATTCTCTTTACTCAACGCATCAAGTATTTCCACGTGACATGGACACATAATTTTTGCTCAACACATTATGTGTACCCATGTGGCCGGACTCATAACCTTTTTTCAATGCACCACATGTAACAATCACTACATGAATACATTTTCATCGAAAATTTCATACAGAAAAGCGACGATTTTTGAAAAACACGTATATTTCCGACGGCCAAAGTATGTTAGAATATTTTGACGAATTTTCGACGAACCAAAATCCATCATAAACTTTCGACAGATTTTCTTTGTTCCGTTGAAAATTCATCAGAAAATGTTATCAATATTTTTATATATATATATTAAATATGATCCATATAACACATATGTATCACGTGTTTAATCTGATCCGTCGAAAATCTGTTAAAATTTTCTGACGGATTTAGGTTTTAAGAGCTCGTTTTAAAAAAAAATGATAATAACAAATTTCAAACACAATCCTACAACTGTATTCAAAACACACATCACAAATTAACCATATAAACAAGTTAATTTGTTGTATTTAGAATTTTCCATAGTTAAATGTTAAGTGTTTGTTAATGTTTTATAAACTTTATGTTACTTGTATAACATTGATAATTTGAAATTCTTTGTTTGCTATATTCTGATATAAAACAAGCTTCATCTTAGTTATACATCACTGATATAAATGAATTTCATATTGCAAATCTATTTTCCGCGAAACATATAGATTTTGAAACCCTAAACCCCAAATCCCGTCGGAAATCCATTGTAAATTTCCGACAGACCACATTAAACAGGTGTTACATAACATTATCCATATAAAAAAATATTCCATTGGCCGTTATAAAAAATCATTGTCTGTCAAATTTTGAAATTTTGACCGCTTGAATTGTTTTAAGTCCTAGCGTAAATTAAATATGCATAATTTTTTGCGATATGTCAAAAAAAATCCGTTGAAAATTTCTGACATATTTTCAATGGAGCACAAAAAATTAAGGTTGAATGTTTCCAATATTTTTCAAAGACAGCACAAAGTATTAAATTTTTCTGTCTTTTTCGACGGATATGCTCGTCGGAAATCCGTTTTTATATATCACTTCGTCTTTTTTGCGAATTTATTCACCATTTGAGAGAAAAATTTAAAATTTTCATTTTTGTCAAAATCTTCTTGTTTCTACTTATCCTCACAACCAACATCAACAACAACATCATCTAACATCATTTATTGCCAACAACAACAACAATTTGTAAGTTTCTAAAACTTTAGATATTAGATTCATAGATTTAGGATTTAGAAAGTGAAATTTAGGGATTTAAATGTTAGATTTAAGAATTGTAATGTTAGATTTAAGTTTTGGAATGTTAGATTTAGGTTTTGAATATTAGATTTAATTTGGAATGTTTTATTAAATTTTGGATTTTTTATGAATTTTGGAATTTTTTTAGAATTTTAATGGGGGTTTTCAAGTTTTTATAGTTTAGTTTGGATAATAAATTAATAATTATTTTAGAGTTTTATTTGGGATAAAATGATACTATATGAGTTTATGTTAATAATTAGAGTTTTTAATTAATCATGAATTTAATATTTTAGATATTTTATGATATTGTATGAAGTTTTATGAATTTGGAAGTTTTAGGATATTATATAATTTTATTGTGATTTTTTGGAATTTTTTGGATATTGTATGGTTTTTGGATATTTAGAAATTTGTTCAGAATTTGTCGAATTTATAAAAAAATTGTGTTTTTATGATTTTAGGATATATAAAATGATTTTTTGGATATTGTATGAATCTTTTTGTGTTTATTGAAAATTTAATTGTGTGTTTGTATTTTGGAATTATTCTAAAGTATTACATTATTTTGATTAGATTTTTAAAAGAAACAAATTCGGAGAGTGACTATAGCTGCGGAGTTGGCTCAAGCAAACTGAGCACAAAAGGAACAAATAGAAGCGACCAAGAAACAAATTGAAGATTTTATTACTGAGTTCCGAGTGGCTCGAAACTAAAAATTTTTGGAATAATTTCTATATCTTTTTTGTATATGAATATTTTAATTTTAATTTTATTTTCAATTAATTTTAGATATTAGTTACATTAAATATAGTATTTTATTAACTAAAAATGATAAAATAATATATTGGAAATCTGTCGAAAAACGATCAGCTGGAAAATAATCCGTCGGAAATCCGTCTAAAAATAATCCATCAGAAAATAGTGCGTCAAAAATTTCGACGGAGTTTCGACGAAACTTTTTTCGACGCTCTAGAACTGACGAAAAATAAGTAGAAAGTTCATTGAAAAAGCCGTTTTCGACAGCATTCCAATAGATTTTTTTGTCAGTTTAATGCTTTTTCTAATGATGCAATATAATAGAATTAGAAGCATACTATAGTCCATGAATCATGTTCTCACCATACTAGATGATGGAGACAACTCATGTTTACTCTTTTCTTTTCCTTGCGACAGGTTTACTGATGTGTCATGGTTTTATCGGTTTTAAAACTTTATTTATACTAAATTATCGAATCTTTTATTGATTTAAAGTGTTTATTTAGATTATTTTAGTCCTCTATGGAATCTTTATAGGTTTTAGGTTCTTTTGGAGGAAAATATGGTGTTTCGGGATGAAAACATGCATTTAGAGATGCAGAATCATTCAAAAGCGTAAGACGTTTTATATTAGTAGGAGATGTTCCTGTTGTCGGATTAAAATGATACTTTGGACACAAGATAGCCTTTTGAGTCAGATTTCAGTTGGCACTGGTCTCAGGTCATTAATATTGATGGTTCAAGAGTTGTGAATGTTTTACTTAATATAGATCAATCTGGCGAGCAATGAAGCAAATGCATAAATTGTGTCCATGAAGTGGGGATCAATCGATCCAAAACGTTAGAATCAATTGATCCCTCATCAGACGCAAATTTTAAAGCCTAAACTCGATCTGTTTTGATCCAGAACTGACCTTAACCAATTTATTTTATTTTTTAACCCGAAGACTCGACTTTTGGAGGAGAAACCTTCATTCTATTCAGTTTAGACATTGTTTTACTTATTTAGATATTTAAGGAGAAGATCTTTGAACTTTATGGAAAATTTTGAGGATATTTCTAAACCCTCTTGGATTATTCAATGATGTCTTTCATAATTTCATCCCGTTCTTTGATATTTACTATGTCTGAGTAGTTATCTTATTGGGTTTAGGGTTTTTCAAATGGATCAAGTGACTGTTTATTGCTAAGTTGTTAGATTTGGGATCCAAATTTTAGAGTTCTTCATGTTTAGTGTTCTTATTGCTTATGTTAGGTTAACAAAACTAACATCAGATATCTAGGTTTAATTTATGCACCAAAAGTGAATGTTTAATTGCTTAAAGATGCTTTAGATGAGCAAAGTATCCTTAGTCAACGAGAGTTGAAGTTAAATTGTCTTTAAAATTCTTAGTCTACTAGGACTCTTTCGAGAGTTTAGTGTCTTAAAATTCATGTTAGATAGTTAACGATACAAGAGTATGTTAGCTTTACATTAATGATTTGAGTTCTATAATGGTTCTTAATTTGATCCCTATTTAGTTAACTAGTTTAAGTTTTCATGAATCCCTGCAAATTTTTTATGCTCAGTGCTCATCTCATAAGTTTACTTAGTCTTTATTTATTGCTTTATCTACTTTTACAGTTTTATTTACTTTTACAGCAATCATTACAAAAACTTAACCACATTTTTGTCTTAATTCTATTTGACTCATATAGATTTGTAGTATAAATTTTTGTCCTTCTGGATTCTATCTCATTCTATATTCCTGCGTGTTTTGTTCCCTTGCAAGAATTAGTTAGTTTAAAACCTGTGACATCAAATTTATTGGCTTGGTTGTCAGAGATCAATTACGCTGCCTACAAATTTTTGTTTAAAGTTTAGTCTAAGATGTTTTGTTTATTTTTAATTTTTTTTCTTTCAAGTGAGTCAGGTTAAAGCAATGGTGGCTGCGAGAATCAACCTTCCACCTGCACCAGTTGCAAACCAGGACCAGCCTCCACGCCATGTCATTTTGGGTCATCAAGACATCTCACACATGTTTTATACGAATCGTGCAGCAATCCGCCTATTGATATCACTGGAACAATATGAGATTTTTGGATTCATATGTGTGTATGTTTGTCATCAGAAACTCACCCTCTTACCATTGTATCTCCTAACAGATTCAAAATTAGAATTAGCCAAGAATTGTATTATTTCCATATTTCTTTATAACTTTCCTAACTCATAATGATCTATTCAAATCCAGTGTTTAAGATGGTTATTTTATAGTTGAATTCATTATTTACAAGTTCTTCTGAATTTGTTCTCTTTTCTAAAAATGTTAATTTACTAAAAACGTTTTATTTACTAACTCATAACCAGTAGAATGATTTGTGTAAACATCTTAACACAACACTTTCTAGCTTAATGATATAAGGGTTCATATGAACCTAAGAGAGGAACTAACAACCAAGTTGAAGAAAGATATAACATTTAAGTGAAAAGGCCATTACAAAATTTTAATCAGGAGTCTAAGACACCTTTTATGTGAGAGGTATTTTAGCTCTCCTACATTCTCATATTATGTCTAAGTACTTTTATATTGAAACATTGATATATCTAAATCAGAGATTTATAGAACTAAGATAAACTCAGATGATTATTCTAAACACAAAATTTTCCACTCTTTCGTACTACCAAACATATAAAAAAACCCTAGTCATATATATAATGAAAGAGTTTTTTCTCTATCTAAAGTGTTTACGTCACCAAAATAATACCATGAATGTTTGAGGGGTATTAAGTGGGTTTTAGATTATAGATTTTGAATTTTGGATTTTGGTTTTTGGATTTAAAAGAAAAAGAAAAATAACATAAATAGAAAATTCAAATAAACCGTTCAACACAAACTCATCAAAGTAGGTTTTTGGATTTTGTTTATAAATTTTTAGAAACTACTAAATCTATATTCCCTTTTCTTTTTTACGGAAACCTTTTTTCTCATAATCTTAATTGGATAAATAATTAGTTTTTAGAAAACAAAAAACCATCTAAAAACTACTACCATTCAAGGCCTAAATTTGATGTTACATTAATTGATATATAGTCTTTAAGAAAACTAGGTAAGGAACTGTGCATGCACATGGTAATTATATACTTTAATTTAATTAATTTTTAATTATAAGAGGATTTATACATTTGATCTATGTTTTTTTCGACATCTTGTTGTATGTATTTTGAATGGATAATTAGTATTGTAATATAATTTTGATGTGTTTGATTATATTATACATATTTTATAGTATTCTTATTAAACTGAATACACATTTAATTGAATTTTGTATTTAACTTTCAAGATTTATAAACAATTTATTTAATGTTTCAGAAAATTTGAATTATTTGAAATAAATATAGAAGATTTAACGATATTTTTAATAGTATATTTGCTTTGGTTCCAATTATTTATGGTAACTTTATTTTGAATAATTAATGTAAGTTTTATGTTTAGTATATGGAATAAGACTAATCGAATAAGGAAACTAATTCAAATAGAAGTGTTTAAAAACTAAAATAACTCTAATAATAAAATCTTATTTAATTAAATCAAAAAGGTTAAGAAAAACGTGGGATTGACATGTCAGCATCAATGTTGCTCTTTAAAAAAAAGTGTTTTGTATTCTAAAATAAAATAAAATAGAATTGAGTTTTGTTTCAACGTATTCCTCTCTTTTTAACCCTAAAAACAATATTCCAAGTATATAATTTTTCTACTTAATTATTACTTACAGAACATCCATTATTTACCAAAATTTTATATTTAACTCGCTTGTTTTATTTTAAAGCAAAATCTAATAAAATTATGGGTGAATTGGTAAAATAGACAATTTTTGAACTTAATTAAGAAAATAGACAGTTTATTATTCATAATTTGCTAAATGAACATTCTTTTTACTGTTCTACTAATAGAACTGTTGTGTAATAGAGAAAGTGAAGATGATAAATGTGTTATTCTAAAATTATTCACAAATGTACAGATCATGTCGTACATTCGCAGATGTACAAACCATTTCACGGATGTACAACACGTGTCGTACATATATGGATGTACAAAGCGTATCGTACACTCACAAATATACAACAATTACCGTACACTGTTGTACCATAATATCGAGGTATACCTTATTCTAAATCAAAGTGTACGCCGTTGCGCACCAGTATTTATACGTTGACCTTGTATACTAACACTTACTAAATATCTCAATGACATACAATATAAATAATGTTAAATAGTAAAATTTGTCTATTTAGCGAATTTTGAATAGTAAACTATTTAGTTTACCAATTATTTTTCAAAAAACTGTCCATATGACCAATTAAGTCTAAAATTATTATGTCATTAAAGTGTAAAATGAGCATTTTTATGCTTGATGTCTCTACAACGACCAAGAACTTAGAATCGGAAATTATCATTTTCTACTATTTCAATTTCTGGAAGTAGAGCTTCTTTTACAACTTCAAAGATAATGCTCCTTCTCGATAATCGTGTTATGTAAAATCACACATTTACTAACCTGTGTCATGTATCACATTTTGTTTTCATAAAACTGGTACTTTCATAATAGAAAAACGCGTGTGGATAATGCTTTTTGTTTCTTAGCAAACTATTATTTTTAAACTTCTTAGTTTATGAGTTGTTTGCACTATCGTAGATCATTTTGGTAATAATGTAGTTTTGATTATATTATTGTGTTTTTCTATTAAATAAAATTTACTGTTGTATTTTAAAATTTACAGTGTCTTGCAAATTTCAAAATACTGTAAGAAAGTTAAGCCAACCTAAAAAATGTTGTATACATATAGATTCGTGGTTAGTGAAGCGTAAAGTGGAAACGTAACTCTAAGAAACAGAAAAATATTAAAATAAAAATAAAAAACGTGCATCAGTTAAATAACTGGTGTCAAAAGTGCAGCTCTTCCATTGGTATCCTTACAGCTGTGGCTTAAGCTCGCTTCGGTCACGAGAAATTTCAAAATAACGAAAAATATATTATATATAATTTAATTAAAAACAAACAAAAACAAAAGAATCAGAAATTGTGGTTTTCATCAAAACACTTTCTTCTCCATCCAACCCTAACCATTTTCTTCATCTTCTTCTTCTTAATTGATCATTCTTTTGCATTTCTTCACCTTCGTTTCCTGAATGTTTGACACTATAAACTGATGATGATGATTCTCTGATCTTTGATCTGAAGGAATCAACGGTAAACTCTGTATTCCATTCTGAACATTTTGTTTTTTTTTTCCTCTGTTGCTATTTTTGTTCGTTCGTGGAGGTTTTGGTTAGATTTGGTTACGTTTGATTCCGGAATTTTGAATCCGGAGAAAGCTCCGGGAGAATTGGTTAATGCTCCGGCGATAAAATTCCCTGAGCCGCAGGCGCGGGGAGGGAGATCTGTTAATTTAAAGATCATTTTGAACATCAGCTATGTCTTCATCGCCATTAAAGGACGATGGTGGTTTAGGCTCTTCTAAATCACATGCTCAAGAATTCAAACTATTTGAGACTCAATCGGTATTTACAACTTCTACATTTGAGTTTTATTGTTGTGAGATTTTGATTTGTGTGACGCTATTGATTTGGTGAAACTGTTTACAGAACTTTTATATGATTGGTTGGGATGGAGATGGAGTTTATAGAGTACTTAAGATAGATCGTCTTGATCCTTTTGTGCTTAACATTAGTGAAGATTCGACTCCTTATACAAAGAAAGAATGTTATGAGTTGCTAAAACGGATACATGAAGGAAACAAAGCTACGGGTGGGCTGAGACTTGTGACTCTTTGTTATGGTATCATTGGTATGTGTTTGTTTATCTCAAGTTTGTACAGATTCATCAATTCTTGTGCTGACTTTGAGTTTGTTCTTACCTTTTCTCCTATTATGTGTTTTCTCAGGCTTCGTTAAATTCTTGGGACCTTACTACATGTTGCTTATAACTGAAAGAAGACAAATTGGTGAGCTTTTTGGTCACAGTGTCTACGCTGTATCAAAGAGCGAGATAGTTGCATTGCAAAATTCTACTGTACAGTGCAACATTGCAAATTCTAGAGATGAAAACAGGTTTTTGGGATTTCTTTAGATGTTCCATACTTTCCATGTTTCAATGAGCTGAAGTCTTTTCTTTAATTTTTTTTATGTGGTGTTTTCGTTTTGTTGATGAACAGATACAAGAGACTCCTGTTTATGGTGGACCTTACAAAAGACTTCTTTTTTAGCTATTCTTACAATATAATGAGAAGTTACCAGAAGAATGTATGCAATTACGAGACGGGACATATTCTCTATGAGAAAATGTTTGTCTGGAATGAGTTCTTGACTCGGGGAATCCGACATCATCTTCGGAATACCCTGTGGACTGTAGCATTGGTTTATGGTTTCTTTGACCAGGTGAGAATTGGTATGTTTACTAACAGCTCACTGCTAGAAGAAAAGTTTAAAATGCATGTGTCCTTTTAGTTTTACTCTTTTCCTCACAGCAAGGGGTCTTTTACATATGTGGATCATGTTTTCAGATCAATAATATACTTATTACCAAGTCATGTGACGTCTTGTTTAATTATTTTTTTATTGCATCAACGGCCTAGTAAGAAGCTGTCTATTTCACATACAGATTTCTGTCATATATTACTGTTGTCGAGTTACTTTACTTATATGTGGTATAGTATACTGGCATCTTATCTCTACCTGGATGCTCAAGAACCATCCCTCATTTTGCATGTAGGTCTCTCTTTCTGAATCTGGACGAAATTTCAAGATCACCCTTATTGCTAGGCGTTCCCGTCATAATGCTGGAACCAGGTAACAAATTTCTTTCACTCCCTAGTCGGCCAATTTAATTTCTGTGGTAAGCATGTAATTGACACTGTAAGGTGTGCCTCCAGAGAGTAAATGTAATTATTTGCTAATAAAAATTGAAGAGTTACTTAGTTAGTCATATTTGGACATCTCACTTGAGGATTCCACAATATTGTCCATCCCAACAATATGAGAAGTAAATTATACATCTTATTTGAAATATTACCATTTTTTCATAGCTACCCTCTTCCCCTTTCCTAAATTTCTTTTCACATTAGGTACCTGAAACGAGGAGTTAACAGATATGGCAATGTTGCTAATGATGTCGAGACCGAGCAGATAGTGTCTGAAGATGTTCCTGAAGACCACCCTATGCAAATTAGTTCTGTAGTGCAGAACCGTGGGTCAATCCCTCTTTTCTGGTCACAAGAGACCTCACGACTGAATCTAAAGCCAGATATAATCTGTAAGTTTTATGGCACTAAAATTACTGCACTGCTCCTCCTCTGTTCTCCTTTCTCTCTTCCCTGCGTGACTGCCTTAATATCAAATGCAGTGTCAAAAAAGGAGCTGAACTATGAGGCGACTAGACTTCACTTTGAGAACCTTGTAGAACGATATGGAAACCCCATCATCATTCTGAACTTGATAAAGGTGAGTTGCCTAATCAACCTAGTATTTCACTTACTTTCATCATTACATCTGATGTTTGCACACCTCATCGCTGCTTTGGTTTTCACAATCAATAGACAAAAGAGAAGAGACCTAGAGAATCAATCCTTCGGGCAGAGTTTGCTAATGCAATTGACTTTATAAATAAAGTTTTGCCTGAAGAAAATCGTCTGCGATTCCTCCACTGGGACCTGCACAAACATTTTCGGAGGTATCTATTGTACACACACTTTTCTTTGTTTTCATGTGAAAGTCTTTTAATACATTTGTAGATGAAAACCAGTCTTCTGTCTTCTATCCTCCTTCCAGAAAAACGACAAATGTCTTGGCACTCCTTGGCAAAGTTGCTGCCTGCGCATTGATGCTAACGGATTTATTTTATTGTCAAGTCACACCAGCAATGAAGTTTGAGGGTTACATGAGCTTGTCTTCTTCTGAGTAAGTCCTTTAGCTTGAATCCTTACCATCACTTCCTTATCATATCAATTTTTTATCCAACTTATGTTTTGTGGTGTGCTCAATTTCATATTCAATATTATTTTAAGATGAACCTTTTTCATGTAAACTATTGAATTTTCTTGTTAGTGGTGATAGCCCGGTTATGGTCATTGATTATCAACAGTTTATAAAAGTTAACGTATTTGAAATTAATAATAGCATTGACGACAGTTCTATTGTTTTAAAATTGCAGCGCTGACACTGGGGAAATATCTCCACACACTAGTTCTGATGATGATAATGGGGATCATGATAGCCTAGAGAAGAAATCTAGCAGGAGTAAGAATATTGCTTATGAAAAATGTGATGTCAAGCCACCCAGGATTCAGAGAGGCGTGCTGAGGACCAATTGCATTGATTGCCTTGACCGTACAAATGTAGCACAATATGCATATGGTTGGGCTGCTCTTGGTCAGCAGCTTAATGTATTAGGGCTTAGAGATGTTCCAGCCATAGAACTTGATGATCCTTTGGCTATTTCGTTGATGGGGTTGTATGAGAGAATGGGTGACACACTAGCTCATCAGTATGGCGGATCCGCAGCCCACAATAAGGTAATGTTAATGTGTTTTTACTCTCGATCTCACAGAAGCATCAATTTGGTTTGTCTTGTTCATAGAGTCTTGTAATCCTAATAGAAACAATTAGTGATGTGGTTCTTAATTTTGTAATTTTTTATTTTCCATCTACGTTATAAAACATTTGGAGTCATCAGCGATTCTTGGTTTAGTAATGTCAAGGGTCCATAGCATACATCTCAAGTGGAAATTCGTAACATTATTGTGGATACATATTGTTGATTCCTAGAATTTCTGGTGGGCATTAGGTTTTCAGCGAGAGAAGAGGCCAGTGGAGAGCAGCAACTCAGTCACAGGAGTTCTTGAGAACTTTGCAACGATATTATAATAATGCGTATATAGATGCAGATAAACAAGACGCCATAAATATGTAAGCTGCTATCTATCTCTCTTTCTCTCTGGAAACATATTCGTGTTAAAAACGTTTTTCAGGTTTGTAACTTTTCTATATGCAGATTTCTTGGCACGTTCCTGCCTGAACAGGGAATGCCGGCAATCTGGGAGCTAAGATCAAATTCCCTCACTAATGGACGAAATGGAGAGATGAACATAGGGGAAGATGAAAGGTAGCTTTTGACAATGCAAACTTGAATCTGGTGCTAGCTATTTATAAATCTCATCCTTAATTAAGGATTGAAGTGTTCTAGTTTCTCCTTTAGACACACTCCAGTGATAAAGGAGTCCTATGGTTTCTAATATATTGTAGACCTAGTTGTGTCTGCTTCAGGAGAATTTAGACGGATAGGTTCAACATCTTTGATATCAGAATGTCATTCTCTAATGTAACTTCCTTTTTTTCATGCTAAGTAACTTTTGTGACCCAATTTTCCACGAGTTTTTCCTAATTCATGGGACGACCAAACTATCTGAACTAATGAAGTTCTCTTTGCTGAGAAAATGTAGTCATGAGAATCGAGGATTGGTTTGGTCACTACTGAATGCTGTATGTTGTTCTAGAAATTTTAGCTGCTGATTGAAATGGTTTAGGGCTCTATCTGTTTCTTTTTTGTTGTTTATGACTTCTTGATTTCTCTTATAATGAGAAACCTTTTCTTCAGTAATTTTAGCTCGTAGGATAATATTTCCAGGTTTCTTGTGAAAAGGTGCTTATCAGATGGAAATTTTCTCCATGAAAATTGCACTCCGCTTTCAGCCATGAGTAGCAAGCATGAAAGCATGCCACATAAAGGTTTCTCCGCGCCATTACATCATGTGAACCATATTCTTTCAGAGTCATCATCTGATATACCAGTTTCTGATGATGTAGCATTGTCAAGGTTTGTTTCTATCGCTCTTACATATTCTGCTGATGTAGCATTGTCAAGGTTTGTTTCTATCGCTCTTACATATTCTGCTGAGTGGAGTTAAGATGATGTTTTGTTTCAACTGTTAGGAATTGCCAAATTTATTGTCGTCGAACCTACTTTGTTAGGCATACAGGAATTGTGCATTACAAATTTTTTTGGGAAAAGATCTATTGTACATATCAATTCTATTGATTGGATGGAGCTCATATTCTCTTAGGTTTCTGTCTTACCTTTTCATGGACGCAAAGATTTAGCCTTAAGGCATTTTAATTATTCAGTGATACATAGTCGATTAAACTGACTTTTCCAGCCACAATATTTATGTTAGGTGTACTCCTTCAATGCCTAGCAAACAGCTCTTCGGAGATGTGCAAAACGTTCATCGTTTTGGTAGCGACCAAGTTTACTTTGGCGGGGAGGAAGACATGTGTAGTGTCTCCAATTTTGTTGATATTGAGTGGCTTTCATCATCAGAAAATCTATGCGAGAATGCTGTATTTGACAGGTAAACAATATCATGCGTTAAAGAGCCTAGACAATGCTATGTAGTTGGTGGAATAAGCAGTCTTATACTACCAGAGCTTGAAATTGTTTGTCAATTGAAAATATCAGTCAGCTGTCTACGGAACCAATTGCTTATTAGGCTCATAGGGTTACTACACTCGATAAGTTGGTGATGAGATGGAGACTGATAATTGTGTTATAGCCGAGGGTCATATTTTAGTCGATCTACTAACTTCTGCAAGATTCAATTATTTGTCAAATATGGTCTTTGTGATTAATCATGTTACTTTTGTCAGGTCGTCGGCGCTTACAAGAAATTTGACAGCAGAGATGTCGTCAACAGAGAATATCATCAATGGAGTAGGACAATCGGCACCAGCTATAAGTGAGAGTGGATCAAGCAGCAGTAAGGTCAGTGGCCTCTTAATCCGAGTAGCGATTCTCTGTTATTTGTTTCGCACACAATGAATTTGGTGGTTTCTTTCATCCGAGAATGTGTTGATGATCTCTTAAACTTATTAGTTTGTTCATTAAGAGCCTTGGCCGAACTCCCAATTTTTGTTTTGTTGGTTTAATCACTAAATCAAATGGATTTTAAGATACGTAGAGTCTAGTTGGTATGCTATAAGATAAGTTAAACGGACATAGCCAGATCTAGTTGCCGAACATGTCATTAAAATGATTTTACTCCCTTCTTATGCTTCAACGACGAATCTAATATGAAACGTGTAAATGAATTGTCATGTGTAAATGATCTCTCAGGTGTTAGTTTCACAACCGCACTTTGATTGTAATCTTTTGGAAGATAGAAAGTGTTTTTTTGCTTATGTGAAAATTGTATATATCAATAGGGAAAGGAACCAATGGGAACAAAGATTCATGAAGACTTTACAGACAGCTTCAAAGAATGGGTAGCATACGGTGAAGCACTCTGCCACTGAGCCCCTTCGCATCTCTTAGGAACACGGATTGGTACAAATGAGTAGTATAATACTGAATAGCTAAAACATTTATCTTTCTTTCGTAACTTTATATTTTTCTGGTTTGTTTTGCATCAAAGAGGAGACTTACTATGATACTATAGGGTCATCTCTTTGTTTTAAAGTCGTTTGTAAATATTCTGTACTGTTATATAAAAGCTTGTAAGCTTCGTGTTAGAATCATGTTAGAATCATTTGTAGCTTCCTTGTCCTAACTAGATCGCCTGTAATCGTTTAGAAACATAAACACCTGCGGTCATGTATTATTGCGTTTGTTTTTTCTCATTTTCTAGCTTAACTATCACTTCGGTGACTCGTAAATAACGGTTAGCGTCGTGAGATGACTTAAGTGTTTTCTTTATTTTGACTACACAATTTTGAAATGGGTAATACTTGACCGATTTATATACGGATATAGTGTTGCTATGCTTATCTGAAATGGTCGTCCTGTCGAATCTCTATACTATTAAAATTTAAAAATGAAGTACAAAATAATTATTCATGTATCGGTGTATATATAAATATATATATAAAAGTTTTATGCAACGTTCTAGGTTTAAATTTTGTTGACACTTTTATAATAGAAAAACATAAATATCATTATCAGTTAAACCATTTGATTATTTTTATTATTTCTATAACGCAACAATTTGGGTTCCGATTATTAAACGGTATATTTTTAAACAATTACATATTTGACTTCTAAGTTAAAATGGTAATGTTTAAGAATGTACATTCTAATGATCGGAACCCTACGGTTGTTACGACTACATAAATGATTATTGAACTAATAATGATGTTTTTGTTTCTCTATTTTAAGTATTTTTTAAAAATAGACCCATAATATTGCATAAAACTTCAAAATAATTTTTTTTGAAAATTTGACGTGGCATCTGACTCATTGGTTTGATTAACACTATTTCGATCAAAGTTGATTTTGGCACACATGAAAGTTCATGTAGGTTTTTTGAAAAAAATAAATTGAAATTGACAAATGCACTGGATTTTTAGTTAGTATATGAAAATACACCGTAAAAATAGTTAATGTTGAAATTGGCTATTTTTTCCCTTATTTCTCTATCTAAATATTCCCTTACCTAATAAAAACAAATAATTAAATAATAATTAAATCTATAACTACTAACTTAAACTTAAAGTTAAAGCTTTAACTTTAATTTAAGGGTTTTCTGCCAATAAACCATCAAACTTTTTATTTTTGCAAGAAAAACTTTCACGCGAAAGTTGTGCAGGTCAATCCTAATAACTCTAAAGTCACCTTCAATATATCTCTTCCGCATATCGTCGACATGACCACACTTGTATATGTTAAAAAACTAACGGACTTATCAAAACGACGTCATTTTGACACTCAAACACTATACAATATTTTTATTATTTCTTGTCATTTTTCTATGATCAAACATGATTTTCAAAGATTTGTCCAAAACAACAAAACCTTTTCTTTTATTTAATATATTTTTAAAAAAATTCAACTTGACATCTTCTTCTTCGTTGTTCTTTATCCTCTCCTCTAACCGGATCTAATGCTGATATACACTTCTAGGTGTAAAAAAAACTCAATACACTCCATCTTATGCATTTCTTATTTTACCCTTAATGAATCCTCCTCAAAACTGATTTTTAACAAATTAAATGAAAAGAGAAAACAAAAAATCGAATGAGGTGGAAGAGAGAGAGATTGGTAGGTTTAAAATTAAACGACATCAATTAAATATGACCAATAAAAAAATCCAAGTGTCATGTACTTTCATCTTATTCTTTATTCTTCTTATTTCTTCTTCAAACAAACGTAAAGTTTCCATTGTTGACGAAATCGAAGCTTCATTTGAGATGATTTTCGATGCTTTTTATTTTTTTTATTAATGATTGTTTGTTTATTTGTGGGGGTATAGAATCAAGAATAATGAGTAAATGTAAATGTATATTTGAGTAAGAATATTGTAGATTTAAAAATATTTCTTGACTAATGCCTAATTTCTTATGCATAATGGTTTTTTGAAACATATTATCTTGATCGATTAGAGTGTGACATTTTTATTCCTAGGTAAATTATGGGTAACGGTGATTGAATCATAGTGAATATTAGGTAGATAGAAATCAAAATCAGGGGGAAGAAGATACTGATGAAATGCGTACAACTAAGTACAACTACGTGTTATTGGTAAAACTGATACAACTATAGTACAACTATGTGTTATTGGTAAAACTAGTAAAAGTATGTGTTATTGGTAAATTAGTACAACTTGGTACAACCAAGAGTAATGAAAGACTAAAATAAAATGGTTTTTTCTTATTTTTATCAAGAGAAAATGAATAATATTCCATGCACAGTCATACATTTTGATTATGGAGGATATTAATCTAAAAGCAGTGTTGAAAAAATTGGATTAGAAGCGAAGATAAATTATACCTGATAGTGATGAAAAATCAATCGAGGAGGTCATATATTATGATTTGGTTGATAGCATATACAAGAAGATTATGGTAGATGAAGCCACTACGAGGTTGATACTTAGTTACATTCCATTGCACCTAGATCCTTCGACAACATCATATATATCGAGTTATGAAGAAGTGTATGTCTATTTCATGACACTGAATTATGAGAAACGTAGGAGTATTTTGCCTATAATAAATTTAAATTATTTTATTTTTTCTAGTTAATTTCTAGAGACTTATCTATGAGTGGATTTTCATATATAGAAAATAAAACATCTTTATCTTAAAACTTTTTTAAAACATTAATAATAATTTTAATTATTTAGAAATTTATTTTTAAATGAAGGGTGTATCTTCAAATTATAAAAAACATAGACAAAGTATTTTTCAAAAATCCCTAATAATATAGGGATTTCTTGTTTTTAAAGAGTTTAAATATAATTAATATTTTAAACTTTTATAGAGTTTGAAAAAGAGTTTAAATTTATTCAATTAAAGAACAAGATTAAACCGAATAAAAATTTTAAATTTGGACGCATGATAATTCAAACTTTGTGCTCATTCGTATTTGAAATTATTTTAACATGTTCGTGTTAATCTATGTTCGTCTAAAGACATTAACATCTACTAAAGAAAGGAAAATCAAGTGGCCGAGGATCGACTCAAAGTGGCCGAGGATCGACTCAAAGTGGCCGAGGATCGACTCAAAGTGGCCGAGGATCGACTCAAAGTGGCCGAGGATCGACTCAAAGTGGCCGAGGATCGACTCAAAGTGGCCGAGGATCGACTCAAAGTGGCCGAGGATCGACTCAAAGTGGCCGAGGATCGACTCAAAGTGGCCGAAGATCGACTCAAAGTGGTCGAGAATCGATTCAAAGTGGCCGAGGATTGACTCAAAGTGGCCGAGGATCGATTCAAAGTTGCCGAGGATCGATTCAAAGTTGCCGAGGATCGATTCAAAGTGGCCGAGGATCGATTCAAAGTGGCCGAGGCATGTATAATTGGTTTCATTGTAGCAATGCTAGAGAAAATGTCTCTTAATTTCTATGTTTGGTTTGGTTAATTGTGGATGATACTAGTTTGTGTTAATTTCTGCCAACATATAACTAGGTAAAATTAAGTGGTGGAAGTATGTTGAATTTGATTTTAAATTTGGTAATTTGTAATAGAAATACATGTTTGTGTCAATATTTGTTCGTCTAGAATCATAAAGTTATTGGTTACATAACATCATATTTTACTTACAAATATCATATAACCTTAATGTTTATTTAAATGTGAAGCACTTGAATTTACCAAAAAAATTTTAAATGGTTATTTAACAATTATTTGTTTATAAAACTATAGTACAAACACTTTATTATTCCAATGTCATTAGTACAATTAAAAAGTATTGTAAATTAATATGGTACAACTAATTAATTGTTAAACCACTAAAGTACAAATATGTTATGTACTACGTACAACTAATAATTTTGGTACAACTCTGGTACAAATAGGGAACAAAACATTTTATCGGACCAAATGTACTTTTTGTTTCATCCTAAGTACTTTTTATTTGATACTAAGTACTTTTTGTTGGATACTATGTACTTTTTGTTTGATCCTAGGTATTTTTTATATATTTAAATTTATATTAAAAGTATATAACGAATATTTAAACATTAATATTTAAAAAATAGTTGTACCATAGTTGTATCAATTGTACTTAAGCTTTATAGTTACACCTATGTGGTCTCAAAATTATGAGCATAGTAACTCAAAAGCTGAGGTCCAAAAAAACAGAAAATTAAGAATCCATAACTTGTATTAAACACCAAAGTGAATATTGTTTCCATTCTAATAAAAACAAATTCTCAACTGAAGTAGGATAATAGATTTATAGAAGTTTTTAAAAAATGAGTTTACATCCAAATCTCTTTCTACTCAAGGCACAACATAACCATTCATATTATTACCTTATTTATTAGGTTCCTGCTTTGTATACTTCTCAAGATGCTCTCTGTGTTCGCATGAAATTCAATCATCCAGAGGCATAAGAAAATGTTGAAACATAAGGGGTAAAGATCATTGAGTTGTTGCACATACATGTTGGATTCTTACACATTTCTATTTCTGATTGCCGTTTTTATGGAACAATTTCATCTTAGATAACAACCTTTCCCAGATAAACATGTTGCATTTCCTCTTTCCAAATATGCATCAACTTCACTAATTATTTTTTTTTCCTATAAAAAAGTATAAATTTGTGTGAAGCATATATAAACTTCTTCTCCTACCATGTCACGCACTCCACCCTTATGTGAGGTACATCTGTTTTATGAATGTCGTTTCCATCAGGTCCTCTTTTGTAGTAGTCTTTTCCAATTCACTGAGACTATATCATGTCAAATAGTTAGTATTATAAGCATATCAAAAGCATATGCATCTTGTTAATTTACAATATAGGTTATGTTTGATAGAGTAAATACCTTCAGGGCATGTGAGAAACCTGACTGGTACACTGAATTACGAGCTATCTCACATAGGTCACATGAAATTTTCATGTTATTATTTTCAGTAATTACATCACTATAACTAAATCCCACTAGAATATAATATGAATAAAGAGAAATTTCAATGTTCTTTGGCATTTGCAATCGCAAAAGATCCAATATAAATAATCCAAAGCTAATAAGACTTATCTAGGGATGATTAACTTTCATGGTTTATGATGTGTGACATGACAAAGGCAGCTATGCTATACTTTTCCACGAGTGGTTCTTTAATCAAGTGAATCTGAAGGGGATCATCTGTAGATAAGGAAACATTGAGAGGTCTTAAGAAAAATACAAATATGAATATTCAAACCAAATTTCATACCCGAGCCTAATTCACAATTCATAATAACTCGACCCTAATTCACAGTTCACAATAAATCGACCCTAATTCACAATAATTCGATCAAACTCCACCCAAACGAATCCGGACCCATAAATTTCAATAAACCCTAATAAAATCCCAAAACAACAATTTCTTGAAACCATAGGTTTTAAAATTGAAAGCCAGACTCGAGGAAGAGATGTGAAGTTCGTTTCACGCCGAAAACCCTAGATTTTGAAGGTTTTTGGAGATGAACAATTACAAAGATGAAGAAAAAAGAAAAATTTAGAAGAAATTAGGGTTTTTGGCTTGGATTTACGAAGCGAAGCAATTTGGAAGAAATTAGGGTCTATGAATATCTGGATTTTTGGGTTTCAAAGTCGAAGCAGTTGAAGGAGAGAAAGAAAAAAAGAAGAGAGAGAAAGAGAAGGAAAAACGATAAAATGAAATGTTTTGATCGATTGTTTATATTTTTAGTTTTTTTTTGGATTGGACTTTAATTAATTTTGGATTGATTTTATGTTAATGGGGTGGCTTGTTCTAATTTAATTAAATCAAATAGATTTATCTAATTTTGTAGGTAATAAACTGAAAATGTAAAAGTTTTTTAGAAATTTACTTTATTTTTGATTTAAAAAAAATTGTAAAAGAAATTCATTATTAGATTAAGTATATCTAACCTAAAATTTGAAGGGGAAGTGTAAATGAGAATCCGGTCCCCTCTAACCAATTTTCTTCTTCGGTCAGACAATAAAGTCCGGTTTTTGCACGCCATCTTTGTCCCGATACAAAGATTGAGGAGGACGACGAAGAGATCGTTTCGTCTTCCGACTGCGACGATTCCAGTGACAGTTACAAGGAAGAGTCTCAAGATTCGGAAGAAGAAAACAAAAATTCCGAGGAAAACCCTGAGTGCAAAGACCTTGCCACCGTTCTCTTTCATCCGACGCCGATCAGAAATCTGAGAACGTAAAAGATCTTCTGAGGTGCGTAATTGAACTTCCTCGATTCCAAATTTAAATTGAACCTGATAGAGACTTTGTTTGCTTGCGTCTATATATATCATTTGTAGTTTTTTAATTCCAATTTTGGGGATTTTAAAAGAGATTTTGCGTCTCTTGTTCTATTAACTCCATTTTAATCAATATATCTAGTACGATTTCAGAACTGATGATTGTGATTAGTCTCTAAAGCTGTATCAAATGGGTATTGGATAGTATTGTAATATAGATAAATCCTTGAGAGTGATTTTTTTATGAAAGTGGAATTGAAACTTCTGCACTGTTGATAGGGGAAATCTGGTTGTACAACGACAGCCACTTCTTCCTCGGTGTCAGAAGGAGCAGCTATTGGTAGGAAGCCATTCAAGCCTCCGTGTTCTCATGGTTGTAATTCGACCGGACAACTCTCTCGTCGCCTTTCAGCTCGAAAACAGTTTGTCCCTTGGGGTTCCTCAACTCCGTTTGTGGTTGTTCCACCTATTAAGCTGAATGAATCAACCAATATCGAGAAGGATGAAGAAGAGGAAGTTGTTTGTCTACCACCTGAGAATGATGCGTTGATATTGTGGCAATCTGAAGAATCTGATGGATGAGCAATTTAACTACAATCATGGTACATCCATTGCTTGTCCGATTTCTTCGCTTTCATCAAAGGTATTTCATTTCTATCTATCAAGATCTTTGAGCCTCGTCTAAGACGCATTGCCTCCTGATGTTGCGAGCTAGCTCTTTGAGCCTTCTCTAAGAGCTTCCATAGCAAATCGTAATGCCACTGAGAAGAAAGAGGAACCTCTGAAACTACTTGGACCTGCACCATAGGCGTGAAGCTATAATTTTTGTTTACTTTCCCTTGTTTTTATGTAATTTTTCAAAATTTCAGAACATATTCATATATATCAAAGGAGGTAAAGTCTGAGAAGGTCATTCTCATAAAAACGAATCTCTTATGTCCTCCCATAATCTCTTATATCCACTTTAAGTTGAATGATTGTGTGAAGACGAAAATAGCCTCAAAGTTTTAATTATCAGTATTGAATTGAAAGGAAAAAAAATTAAACAAAAAAGAAAACAAAATAGGGAAGATCTTTCTCCGATGATGACTTTCGACGACGACCTCGCACTGTCGAGCTATATCAGGCACCGTAGAGCTCACTGGTGGAGCTCTGCATCACCGTTACTTCACCATCCTTAAGCTTCAAAATAGGTTATCTAAATTTTGTTTTTGATTTTGACGATGTGATTCTATGCACATTTGGTATTTTACCATGGTTTCTAGGTCGATTAGGACTTTAAATTGGTAACAAATGGATTTCAGTGGTTGAATCGTAGTGTATTGTACATTAGAACCCGAAACGATCCAATTTGAGTTCTTGCGAATAGGAGAACTGGGTAAAACTAGTATTACTGATAAATGTAGTATGCAATGAACAACAACGTCATCATACATTTTAAATGCCAAGTTCGCATGTATAGTTTAATGTTAAAGATATCAATGGATGAGATAACTTTGTTGACGATAGAAGCTAGGATATACAAGAAGCTTGCATTAGATGAAAGTAGGGTTAAATTGCAATTGAGTTACTATCCGCTACTGGTGGAATGTGAGGAACAATTTACTATTTTTGATGATGAGGATGTGTGTGTTTATAACGTCCATTGATAAAGAGAATCGTCGATGTATTATTTTTTGGAGGTCATCACTATATCGGAACTGCCTGAGCAACTATCAAGAGCGGGCAAAAGTTCTTGTGGTATGAACTATGATGACATGTTGCATTCAAATGATGGTGAAATTGGAGCTAATGCCATTAATCTGTAGGTAGAAAAAGAACAAGCATAACAACAACACGAGGCGATAGTGGATGATGATGATAATACTAATTGTATCACGTGGTGAAGATGTGGATAACGGTATTGATAGATCATATATGGTGATGATTATGTTTAGGTTTCACCTGTTGTAGAAACTAGTCAGTTTGTAGACGCATGAGAAGACGGTTTGGATGTGAGTCTACTTCAAGAATTTCCAAATAGGAAGGCATTGCAAGATGTGGTGGATAGAGCCTCATTTGTTAACAATTTTGGTTTTGCTATAAAAAGGTATGATCTGAGATGTTTAGTGCTAAAATATAGTAAAGAAAGCTATAAATGGGGTTTACGAGCTACAAGGATTCGAAATACATATATTTTCTCGATTAGAAGGTACACCAAGATGCATACATGCTCTCGGGCTAGTAAGAGCGACAGCAAAATGAAGAGGCATGACACACCACAATTAGTTGCAGCTATTTTGCATGAGGATTATCCAGGACAAATGAAAACTCTAATTCCTAGAGTTATCATGGATCTTGTTAAGATAAAATTAGGTGTAAATATATCATACTCCACAACATTGAGAGGGAGAAATCTAGCTGTTAGTGATGGTACCCCGGAAGAAAGCTACAAGATGTTGTATGTTATTTGCACATGTTAGAAAAGCACAATGATGGTACAATAACACGTGCGAAATTGGATGAGAATGAAAAATTCAAGTACCTATTCATAGCTTTGGGAGCTAGCATTGAAGGGTTTCAAGTCATGAGGAAAGTGATAATTATGGATGCAACTTTTCTCAAGAACGGATATGGTGGTGTACTAATTTTTGCCACAGTTCAAGATCCTAATCGTCACCATTATCCCATAGCGTTTGGTGTACTCGATAGTGTGAATGATGCAAGTTGGACATGGTTTATGGAGATGTTGAAAACCGTTATACCAGACTCTTCCGAATTGGTATTTATGAGTGACAGAAATGCACGGCTCATCAGCGCCATATGTAATGTGTATCCCCAGGCTCATCATGGGTATTGTATATGGTATTTGTCCCAAAATGTGAAAGGTCATGCTTCTAACGTTAACAAAGACGTAGTCGCATGAAGATTCATCGAGTGCAGTAGGAATTACACAGTGGCTGATTTCAACTGTGCTTATACTTCTTTTAAGACGAGATATCCTTCTGCAGCCAAGTATCTGGAGGAGAGTACTGAGAAATAAAATGGACCATGTGTTGTTTTTCAGGAGAAAAATACAACTTAGACACAAGCAACTGTGTGAAATCTTTGAACAATGTTTTTAAGGACGCAAGGAGGTACTCCTTAATACCCATGCTTGATGTGATCATTAAAACATTTGCTTATTGGTTTAATGAACATTGGAAGGAGGCTGTGTCTGGAGCAATTCAAATAAACTTGTGCCTTTAGTGGAGAATTGCATGCATGATTTATGGGCTGTTGCTGAGAAATTGATTGTGACGGAGCTAAAAACTTTTGAGCTTGAATACAATGTCATCAGTAGTGATGGAAAGCTTTATTAGGTGAACTTGCTCTTGAAAGTTGCAGTTGTAAGGTGTTTGATATTGAAAAGTATCCTTGTGTGCATGTATTAGCCGCTTACATTGAATTCCTAAGACATGATGATAGAACTCCTGATATCCAATTACATGAGTTGTGTTCAAAATATTATTGGACGGAGTTGTGTGCAATGGCGTATCACAGGAAAATCTATTTAGTGCCGCATATGTCTCAATGGGATGTCCTAGATGACATCAAAAGCAAAAAAAATCATATCTCTAGATCGAAAAGTAAAAACGGAAAGGAAGAAAGTAAAAAGATTTCCATCGGCTGGGGAACGGCGTCCAAGGACGCAAAATAAAAGGCGGCCGAGACAAAGACTCCAATGGTTATTATTTGGAAATCGTGTTTGATTTTATCTTTGTTTGGACAACTACATTAAACTGGTTTTCCGTTATGTAATACTATATATTGGTTCTGTGACTAATCGGTAATACATGTATAACTAATAAAAAATGAAAAACTGGTATAACTAATGAAAAACTGGAATAATTGGTATAACTAATGAAAAACTGGAATAACTTGTATAACTAATGAAAAACTGGAATGACTGGTATAACTGAGAAAAGTTGATAATGGAAAATAATAATTATGTTACATTGTGTATTAAGAAAAAAATTACAATAATACTATATATTAAATTGTTACATAAAACACTAATAAGAATTATACGTTAATCGACTTAAATCAATTGGTATAACTCGTATAACTCGTATAACTAGAAAATAATTATTATTATGTTACAATATTACATTTTGTATTAATAAGGAATTATATGAGTTGTAAACGTCAGACATAAATGGTTACAATATTTATTAAGATGAGAATTACAAAAATACTATATATTAAATTATTATGAAACAATCTACACAATATATTCTTTATACTTTTAAGGTGACTTTGTAAATAATAACCAATTTAGGATATTGAAGTTACAGAAATATAGGTTTTTAACATATTAATGCATAAAACACTAAAAATTATATGTTAATCGACTTAAATCAACTGTGAAACTAAAATATATATTTGAAGGGTACGCATTACTAATTAAAATGGAAAAAATAATCAAAGTATAACTACTTGGAACTTTGGTATAACTATAATCTTCAGTATAACTACTTGCAACTTTGGCGGCGCACATGTGATTAAAATACACAGGTGGGGACATAATTTTTGGCACCCAACCCCAAAATTTTTGGCGTTCAACCCCAAAAATTTGGCCAACATTTTCTCTTCATTTAATTTATTCTCTTCCTTCTCCTCCATTATTGCTCTTTTGAGACGATTGCTCTTATTTGAGAAATCATTTCGAGCCTCTCATTCCCTTCATCCCAAAGCTTTTCAATTAAGGTTAGGTCTTGATTTAGTTTTCAATTGTGAATGATTTCATTTATTTGATTTTGATTAAGGTTAGGTTTTTGATTTGAATTAAGGTAATCATGGGTACAATCTCAGAGAAGGACCCAAACTACACTGAAATGAAGAAGAACAAGGAGCTACACGACATGCAATGTTTAATAGCCGATGGTGACTATGGCCTTCCTTTAATCTGTCCATGTGGTGGAAGCATCATCGAGGAGACCTCAACCGAATCGCCCATAGGAAGGAGATACTTTACATGCAATGTGTTTAAGGTGAGAAAAAGGACATCGGTTTTAGATTAATGTTGAATATGTGATGCTATATTTGTCTTTATGTGCAGAATAATGGCTTACACATTCAGAAATTTTGGGTTCATGCTATCGAAGAAGAGGTGACTAAGTTAAGGAAAGAGTTTGATGAGCAGTCCAAGGAGGGAAGCATCAGACTCCATGAATTGATGATAAAACAATTGCGTAGGGAGGTGGAAAACAATGCCAAAGAGATTACAAACCTGAAGGAGTTAGTGGCTGGGCTTGTGGGTCGAATCGAAAAGCTTTTTGGTCCTATACCTTGATAACCAGTAGTAGGAATTAAGACAAAAAAATAGCATAGTTATACCCAGTATTACCAGTATTACGAATTCAACTACAAAAAAACATAGTTCTACCAAATATTACCAGTAGTACGAATTAAGACAAAAAAATAGCATAGTTCTATCTAGTATTACCAGTATTACGAATTCAGTTACAAAAAAACAACATAGTTCTACCAACTATTACCAGTAGTACGAATTAAGAAAAAAAATAGCATAGTTCTACCCAGTATTACGAATTCAAATACAAAAAAATAGTATAGTTCTACCAAGTATTACCAGTAGTACGAATTAAGATACAAAAAATAGCATAGTTAAATGCACCAACATAGTTTTCGAATTCAAATACAAAAAAAGAAGCGCCCATAGTTTTCCTTGACCAAAGATATAATCTTCACACCATATTTTTCTTTGACCTTGTCACTCGCGCATACGGGTTCTCGTCTACTCCAGTCCGTTTAACACTCTTGTTAGGTGGTTGTGGGGAAGGAACAACATTATCCTCGTCTGATAGGTCTGTGGAACCAGTAGTATAGTACACTCGTCTGATGGACCTACAGGCGCCTGCAATCGAATACAGTTATACTCTAGTATTATCTAGTATTACCAAGCAATCGAATACATATATATCTAGTATTACCAAGTATTACCAAGCAATTACCAAGCAATGAAATACAATTATACTCTAGTATTACTATTAACAACAGTTATACTCTTGTATTACCAAGTATTACAAAGTCTTACCTTTGACATCTCTTCTAACTCCTTCACAGAAGCTTCCAAGGATCCGAGTCTTTTGTCGAACCCATCAACCTTGTCCATAATTTCCTTCATTTGTTCTCCCATCCCTTTTACAAGATCCACCAATTCAGCAAAATTTGAGTCTCCCGGTCTTTCATTGGTGGCAATTTCCTTGTGCACCGCATCCACAAGTTCGTCTCCTAATCGGAAAGCCACATATTGGTTATACATTTCCTCAAATGAAACGGTATAGCGTTTACGAAGACATTGTATCCAACTGGAAATACCGAGATCATGCTTATCATCGTCGTCTTCTTCTTCTGTGATTTCAGTTAGAAGAAAGTTTTCTTCACCTCTAACTACTAGGATGCTATCAATGTTCTGTGAATGTAAACAATAAAGAAAGATTATAACATAACAACCCAAAATAATTCATATGGAAAAGATAACTGGATAACTTACCACAGTTCTACCAAGTTCTTCATTTATTTTCGAAAGAGGAAACCCTTTTAATTTGCTTTTCTTGAACATTTTCGTGCACATTCTAGGACAATTTTCATATGCGCCTGGAAAATTCCGGAATTGCCTCAAATGCTAAAAGCTACACAACACACATATACTTAGAGTTAGCTAAACATAAGAACTAGTAACAATGACCAATACCTCAAATATTTTTTACTAACCTCCATAGGAATACAAAAACCGGAAATTGGCCATAATGAACCCTCCTTGACGGTCCCTCCAAAATGAGTCATCGTATGCTTGATCTCTCGTAGCATATGATCAAATGACAATCTCCTCCAAGGAATATTCCTACAAAATGTGAGATCATCCACAACTCTAAGAAAAAATGGCTCCACGGGCTTAGCATCTTCTCCCATCTTCGTTTCCGCTATAATGATGTTGGATAAGAGTAAAGGACCGCCATCTTCAATCTATCTCGACAACGTACCTTTGGTACCATTTCCTCTAGCTTCTTCTTCACGTCTTGATATCGAATTATTTTTTGTCCCCTAAAATGCCTCTTCACAAAGGCCTCACTCCCTGCTTGATCATAATCGAGTGGATAGTTGCGACAGTTTAATCCTGATATCAAGGCGTGTTCCTTTATACCATAGAGGATGGGAATGCCATTGACGAAAAACCAAGCTTCCTTCTTTTTCTCGATGCCTACCATTCGAAGGAGCATCCACATGCCCATAACCTTGTGGTTTTTGTCCCTTGGCCTGTGGAAAATGTGTTTGAACTGTAGATGTTCCTCAAACCATTTCCTCTCAAACGTAGTGAGCGGATGAGTCAAAACCGTCTAGTGTTGTCAAAGCTTCATGGATGAAACACCTCGTTGCCAACTTGATTTTCTTCGTATACTCCATTGGTGGGAAGGACATTCTCAAAGATTGTAGTGCCACCTCTGACGTTTCCTCCTCGAAACTCTACAACAACCAGTTTTACCAAGTATTACCAAGTTATACCAGTAGTACGGATTAAGATACAAAAAATCAGCATAGTTCTCCCAAGTATTACCAGTAGTACGAATTAAGATACAAAAAAAACAATATAGTTTTACCAAGTATTACCAGTATTACGAATTCAAATAGTAAAAATAATCCAAGCTAGTTTTACCAAGTATTACCAGTATTACAAATAAATCCGACTAGTTTTACCAAGTATTACCAGTATTACAAATAAATTTGACTAGTTTTATCTAATTCTACTAGTATTACAAATAAATCCGACTAGTTTTACCAAGTATTTACCAGTATTACAAATAAATTCGACTAGTTTTACCAAGTATTACCAGTATTACAAACAAATCCGACTAGTTTTATTCAGTATTACCAGTATTACAAATAAATCTGACTAGTTTTACCAGTATTACAAATAAATCCGACTAGTTTTACCAAGTATTACCAATATTACAAAAAACACTAGTTCTACTTCTACTTATTCCCTAACTAAAACGAATGACATAAAGAGAAATTACTTACCGTTGAGTAGATGGGGTCGCTCACAGTTCGGCTTGTATCTCCTTCTTTCTCATTCTGGCCGACATCCTCATCACCATTCTCGTCCGTATCTCCTTCTTCTTCTTCGAGATGTTCTTCGCTCTCTTCACTTCCCTCGTCCTCATCATAAGCAATCTCTTATCCTTCTTTAATCGTTTTGTCTTCTTGAACTGGAGGTTCTCCTTCTTCAATCTTTACGTCTTCTAGAACCAGAGGTCGCGGGTTCTCAACACGAGCAATCTCTTCTCCTTCTTCAATATGTTTCTTCTTGTTTTCCCTCATGTCCTAACCATTTTCGTTGAAAATTGAGTTGGAAATCTCAACAATTGAAGCTAATCAACGCTAGTTATCCTTAGTATTACGAAAGAGAGCTTATGAATGTCGCGATTGTGAAAAATTAGGGAGGGATTGGAGAAATCGATTTGATTTGAAGAATTAGTTAGGTCTCAGGTTTTGATCCGAATTTTTTTGGATGGGTGAATAAAACTTAGGTTCTCAATGTAATTATCAAAGTTTTCATAGGGCAAATTGTAATATACCATTTTTCAATTAAAATTAATTCAAAACTAAATTCTATTTTTAAAGTGAAGTTTTGAGATTTTTGTGAAACATTTAGGCCCTTTCCGATGATTGCTCATATCGAAGTCAACGATCTTATGGAAATTTCTATATGATTGAACATGTTATGTTGTGGAAATTTCTATTTTTATTAAAAATGTTGAGAGATACAAGCACAAGTTTGAAAAAGACGATTACACACTAACCGTCATTAAATCATCTCCAATTCTTTCTCACGGAGTCAAGAACCTCTCAGAAACCAGACCTTTACAAGCTGACAAAGCAGAATCAAACAAAGATTTGGAGGAAGACAAAAGAGAGTAAATTAGTGAAGACACACTCTCACAATCATCAACCCCAAAACCAAATAGCAAATAAGTGTACAAAGAGATATGACATCGGCACAATACAATTTCATCATATGAACAAATGAACAAATGAACAAGCAAAAAAAGATTTATTAATGGAGAGAGAGCTCCGTTTCCTAGTTATTAATGGAGAGAGAGCTCTGTCAACTCCGTGCAGAACTCCATCTTTCTCTGCAACGACTCCAACTTATTCACCAATGTCGTTGATAAGCTCCATTAATGGAGAGAGAGCTCTGTTTGTCTCTAAGAGGAACATTAGAGAACATTGTGGGTTTGGTCCAAAGAAAGCATTGGCCAATTATCTCCGAGCTCAAATCCTCACTCGTTCTTAACCAAGATCCGGTGAACAGTGAAGATGAGCCAGTGACCAACAAAGACGAGACGAAGGTGAGTCGGCATGACAAGTAACAGAGTCGGAGTCGACCACAACATTCTTGTCGCGGACGAGGGCTAAACGACGACATTCCTTCAAAGCCATTGACGATTTGATTCCTCTGATGACAAAGTCACAACTGGAGACTAGAGAAAACTCAGACGAACGCTAACAAGACCTCGTGCAAAACAAGCTCACATAAACAAGACCAACAACGACGAGATAACAACCACACATATCTAACCATTCTGACCAAAGAAAACGAATGACAGACCTTAAAATCGCCAATAAAAGGAAGATCTGGAGGCGACGCCGGCTGAACCACTGTTGACGAGCAGTCACATGAAACATCTCTGAGAATTTTCAACCCGCCGAACCAGATGATGGAATAACTCGGGCAACGCCGCAGAAAGAGCTGGAAAGGAAAGAGGGATGGCCGGACTCCAGCCACCGCACTCCAGCCACTAATAGGAGTAGATCAAGTTTGACGCGAGGAGAAGTTTTGAGAGAAAACATCTCAGGCCGAAAAACAGATCAATGGCTAGACTAACTTTCCACGATTTCAATGTTGCTGGAATAATCTCCATTTTAAATTCAGTTGATTTAATTTTAATTTTTAAATAAAAAATTATGAAATTACCACGTATCCTTGTGAAATTAAACTATTTACATATTCAACCACATGATCCACCTAAAAACATAATCTATGTGATTTTCTTCATCAAAATCGGATCCAAATCAAAGACACTAATTTTTTGGTTTCTTATTCGATTTTTTTTTTCTCCTTCGTTTTGATTTCTTCTTCTCTTCTTCCATTTGTTCTTCTTCTCTTCTTCCATTTGTTCTTCTTCTCTTTCATTTTCGATTTCTTCTTCTCCTTTGTTCCGATTTCTTTTTTCGATTTCTTTTTTCGATTTCGTTCTTCGATTTTCAAATATCGTTCTTTCATATCGAATTTTGGAATAAAGTTCATCATCTTCTTCGATTTCGGTTAAACTCATGTTAAATCAAGTTAAACTCAAGTTAAACTTTATCATCTTCTTCGATTTTGGATTAAGAAATCTTCAATTTTGGGTTAGGGATTAGACAACAACATTCCTCTTGTTCTTCTCCACTCTCCTGCTCCTCACTACCTCACAAAGATGACAAAAACACACTCCTCAAGATCAAGAAATCTCTAAACAACCTTTACCTCCTCGCCTCGTGGGATCCCAAAACCGATTGCTGCTCTTGGTACTGCCTCGAGTGTAGTCACGCCACCATTAACCACCGCGTCACATCTCTATTCATACAAGATGGTGAGATTTCTGGTCAGATCCCACATGAAGTTGGTGACTTACCATTTTTCAAATCCTTTTTCTTATGTAAACTCACTAATATCACCGGTCACATCTAACCCTGATTGCCAAGCTCAAACATCTCACTTTTCTTAGGTTTACCTGGACGTATCGGATCGGTCCGGTTCCTAAATTTCTGGGGAATCTCTACTTTTACTGAATCAATTTACCCCGGAACAAGCTTCAAGGTAATGCTTTGATATTTTTTGGAACAAGCTTCAAGGTGATTTATCTCGGTACTCTCTCAGGGTTCATGAAAAAATCTCAGGGTTGTACTGCTACCATTACCCGGATGAGGAGGCTGATACGGATGAGGAGACTGATACGGCTGAGGAGGAAGAGGCTGATACGGAAGAGGAGAAAGAGGCTGATACGGAAGAGGAGGAAGAGGCGGAAAAGGCGGGCAAACTACTAAGAAACAAAGACGTAGTTGGTTTTTATTTTTTGATGCTTTGATTTTCGAACTTAATTATGTTTATATGTTTTTATGCTTTGATTTTCGAACTTAATTATGTTTATATGTTTTTATGCTTTGATTTTCTAACTTGATTATGTTTATATGTTTTGATTTTTGAACTTGATTATGTTTATATGTTTTTGTGCTTTGATTTTCGAACTTAGTTTAACTGAAGTTTAACGTTAGTTTAAATAAAAAAAGGCACCGTCATTCAAGAAAAAACTGTGTCGTCATTCAAAAAAACGACGCCGTCAATATTTTACGTATAGTTTAACCTCATAGTTTAATTAAGAATCTAGTAGGAAAAAATTATATACATAGTTTAACTTTCATGATAAAACCATATACCTAGGTAAATCCTATTAAAAACGAGTTTCATCTAGTTTAACTATCACAAATATTATTTTAACATACATTTAACATCGTATTATGATGCAATATATTTTAAAGAGCATGCATATTTTATTTTTACTTTAATATTATAGTAATTAGTATGTAACCATAAAAGTGTAAGACATATATGGGAAAATGAAGGGATCACGTAAAATATATATATATATATATATATATATATATATTTAAATTCGTTTTTTTATGTTTAACCATTTTTAATATTTTTAATACAGTTTTTGTAAGTTTTACGATTTATAGTAAAAAAATTATGTTAACCGTAACGATTTTGGAAAAATAAAATTGGTAATTATAACATAGTTTAACTGAATTTAAAATAGTTTACATAATTTAACAAATTTTGACAGAATTTTACCTGGTTTAACAAGTTATACTTGATATATAACATAAAAACAACAAATTAAGTGGACATATTAAAGTAACCTCCAGGTCTGTGGGATCTCCTTCATAGATGTTCTCCAACTGACGGAAACCTAACCTCTTGAGTTTTCCCTTGAACTCATAGTTAGCCAAGAGCATGTATGGATCTTGTTGTATGTTCTAACAGATCAACGATCTGAACCCTTCCCGGTTACAACTCAAACAGACCATTTGCAACCAATACCTTGACATTTCAACGAATACATTTGAAGTTCTTTTGGATTCTATTTAACAACATCTCCCCTATGTGAATAATATCCACCATAATCAAAATATATGAGCGTCATTCTCCTCTGCAAACAATTATAAACAACAATGTTATATAAAATTGTACTAAATTTACATAGTTTAACTATTAGTTTACCTGATTGAATAGTATGGTACATCTTAGTTTAACTTAGTTTAACTACTGTGTAATAGTTTAACTAAGTTTACCAAAGTTTAACTTTCGTACCCTACTTTACCAACAGTAACTGCGATTCTACTCAGATCATATCCACTATTCCAAACCAAGATTTGACAATGAGCTAAAATCCTTACTCGAATTTAAACTAATACTGATATAGAACACTTATATTGAAGAGATTAAAGCTAATAATCTATACATTAAAGAGAATTTCACCTCCAAATTTGGTAAATGCTGGCAGCTTTGAAGAAAGGTTTAGGAGTTTCGTTGGAGTGAACAACAGGTTCGTCGGACGTTGCAGAGCTTCGATATCGGCATTGAGAGGAGATCGCCGGCGTGGAGGATCCCCAGTGTCAATGAAAAAAGAAGATCGAAGAGAGAGGAAAAAAGAGATAATTAATTTTTTTTAATAATTAATTTGTATTTCAAAAGTTAAAATTAGAATATCACATATGTTAGATAAATGAAGGTTATATAGATTGTATAGAGGTCATTTAGATAATAATTTTTCAATAAGGTTAGTCTGGCACTTCGTCCCCGAAGAACAGACGAAGAAGAAAAAAGCTTTTTTGTTTTTTGTTTTTCTTTTTTAAATATATAAAATAAAAATTAATAATCAAATTTTAAAAATCACGTTGTTTTAAATATAAAAACAACGATATAAAATAAAATATCATGTAGTTTTTTGATTCAAACCGATATTGTTTTGAGATTACTGTTATTTTTTTACCGCAGTTAACAGAACCAAATAAACTATATACAAAATATTTATATTGTGGATGTTTTTGAAATTTTCAATATTTGTACTTTAGTTACTTTGAAATTTGATGTTTATATTGTCAAATATGATAAACTTTCAGTATTTGTACTTTAGTTACTTGACGTTCCATAAAAAATAAAATAATTTTTTTTGTAATACATTTCAAGACTTGCTATGAATTTCCGTACATACATTTTACTCGTCTGAATAAAGTAATCAACAATAATAAATGTACGAGTTTTTATAAGATATGTTTCTTGTTGATCAAGGACTGTATAATTAATCATTTATACTCTTGATGCAGGTGATATACTGTAATGATCAATTATCGACTTTTGCTTTACCACCACGATCATTTATCAAATTATCCTATTGGATATTGTTAACTAATACATTGAGGAAAGTGTCTGATCCATCCGATTTCCTAAAATGCCAATTCCTCTTTAAAGACTTTAATTAGTCTTGCATGTCCCACTGTTTTTATGGGTTTGCAGCCCAAGCAAAATAGTCAATTAGAGAAAAAGTACTAACTTTGGTTAGAGTTGGACGTGATTATCTAGATCTGGATTCGAAAAATGGATATCTGGACAAAACGAATTCGAGTTTAGATATTAAAAATTTTCGGAACGAATATCCACAGATATCCATATCAGTAAAAAAATAAAAAATAAAATACCAGATATCGGAGTCTGGATCCGAATATCCGGCGGATATCCACTTTTTTACACCTATTTTTTTTTAATTTTTTTAAAAATCTTGGATCCGGATATCCGAAATCTGAATCCAAATATCTACGGATCCGGATAATAAAATTGAAAATTTTAACGAATCCGGATCCGAATACCCCAAAATCCTGGATATCCGAATCCGTAACAACTCTAACTTTAGTCAATATATTTAATTAATTAATACCTTCTTCACTATTTCATCTCTTTATAAATTCTAAATCTCTTGAGAAGATAAAAACCTACACTGTTATTGAGATCAAGTTCACTTTGCATTCTTTCTACTTAACTTCAGGTTCCCTTTCTTCTTCTGATTCGATTAGCTCACTTTATATATTTTTAGTTTGTTTAATTTCATTGTAATACTGATTAAGAAGATAACTTTATTGATCTGACCAGACTAAAAAAGTTGGGTTCTTTTTTATATATTTTCTTAGTTTTTTAGATCGATCACTTGTCGTTTCATCACCATTTAAAAATTCTCTGGTCAGTATAAAAACAACAATGTTTTATATCTTCTATAGAACCAGTTTCTACGTATATTCCTTTTCTCGTCTTCTATTTTTTAGAGGAATATTTTTGTAGAGAATTTTCCAGCTGTGTGCAAATTTATTTTCTTAGTTTCTGGTGACAAAAGAAAACTCTTCTTTAATTCTGAATTTAGTTTTATTTTCTCCATGAATTCTTGAGAAGCCTTAAATAAACACCGCTCCTTTGAAATGGATAGTGGATATAAAAATTTTAAAAAATTTGGATAAAATATATTTTTTATTTATAAAACGTACGTATCATTTACAACAGTCGGCTGAAAATAAAAAATGATAGTTTTTGCTTTTAAAAGTTAAGATAAATTCTAGTATGATTGCATTGAAGAAAAAAAAGGAGAAAACTGTGACTTTTTGTTTTAAAATATACATTTTTTGAACTTTGTCATAACTCATAATCACTGTCTCCTTATATAAAGGCAAAAGCATTAATATCCATCTCTCTCTATCTTATGATATTACATTTCTTGATTTTCTCTATCTTTCTCTCCAGCTTCAAGAGCTTTTTGATTTGTGCTAAAATGGCAAACACGGAACGTGTGCTAACGCGCGTCCATAGCCAGCGACAGCGGTTAGATGAAACGCTAGTTGCTCAAAGAAACGAAGTCCTTGCTTTGCTCTCAAGGTAACCTACAAAGACACTTGAAAATAACTAACTTGTCTTGGAAGTTAGAAGAAAACCCTAAAATCTCTGTTTCTTTCAAGGAAGATCTCGTCAATGGAAGGTATGTTTTGAATCATATTTTCACTTTCTTGATCTCTTGTGTGTTGTTTACTCAACTAATGTGAGGACTAAAATTGCAGTAACAATGGTAACTTCACTCTTGAGCTTGACTTTGAGCCATTCAATGCCGCATTTCCTCGTCCAACGCTCTCTAAATACATTGGAGATGGTGTCGAGTTCCTCAATCGCCATCTCTCGGCTAAGCTCTTCCATGATAAAGAGAGCTTGCATCCTCTCCTCAAGTTCCTTCGCCTCCATAGCCATGAGGGAAAGGTTTGATCCCAACCCACTCTCCTATCTCCATTTATTGTCTGAATGAGAAGTCTCTAATAGCTTTGTCTTTTCATCAGTGTAGACTCTGATGCTTAACGACAAGATTCAGGACCTAAACACACTGCAACACAATCTAAGGAAAGCAGAGGAGTATCTAATGGAGCTGAAATCCGAGACACTTTACTCAGGGTTTGAACACAAGTTCCAGGAGATTGGTCTTGAGAGAGGTTGGGGAGACACCGCGGAACGTGTTCTGAACATGATCCGTCTTCTTCTTGACCTTCTTGAGGCACCTGATCCTTGTACTCTTGAGAACTTCCTTGGAAGGATACCAATGGTTTTCAATGTCGTGATCCTTTCTCGGCATGGATACTTTGCTCAAGACAGTGTTCTTGGTTACCCTGACACTGGTGGACAGGTTAGTAATGAAACATATAAAGAGTTGTTCTTTCTTTCTTAATTCATCGATGGATCTTTGAACGTATATAATCTTGCAGGTTGTTTACATTCTTGATCAAGTTCGTGCTCTCGAAACAGAGATGCTCCAACGTATTAAACAACGAGGACTCAACATCACTCCAAGAATCCTCATTGTAAGCTCAGTCTCTGCTGCTCTGATGATTCTTCTAGCGTAAATGCAATGATTTCTGAAACTCTTCTCTTATGTTTTACACAGATCACGAGGTTACTTCCTGATGCAACAGGAACCACATGTGGTCAGCGTCTAGAGAAAGTTTACGGATCTCAGTATTGTGATATCCTCCGTGTGCCTTTCAGAACATAAAATGGTATCGTTCGCAAATGGATCTCAAGGTTTGAGGTCTGGCCATATCTAGAGACTTACATTGAGGTATACATCGTTTTTCTCTTCTTGAGACAATGTTCACTCTTATTTGACTCAAAAATATGAATGTTCCATTTTTTTATCAGGATGTTGCAAATGAGATCTCCAAAGAGTTACAAGGGAAAGCCTGATCTTATCATTGGTAATTACAGTGATGGTAACCTTGTTGCTTCCTTATTGGCACACAAACTTGGTGTGACTCAGGCTTGTATCTTGTCTCTCTATTCATAGCCATTGAGACGTGTTGTCTTGCTTTGAAGCCAAGGATCTTTTGGTTTATTATTGTTACAGTGCACCATTGCTCATGCTGTGGAGAAAACCAAGTACACAAAGATCTTTCTATACCTTTTAATAGGAGGCTGCTCAAGATACATAATTGAAATGGTTCACACCATCTGATATGAAAACTAATCTTCTTTATCTACGATCTGAAGCAACTTTAGTTTACATCATCCTCTGCCTTGATAACATGACCGACACCGCAGCTTGTTCAGATACCCAGATGATCAAATACAGCTTCTATATATTATACGCATATACATTGTTATGATGATTCGTATACAAAAGATTATATACTCTACTAAATACAGAAGATGTACAAGGGGTCTTACACTTCCTACTTACAAGAATGCGAATCCGAAGCTCTTCTTCTGACCCACCTGTGTTATTTTCGCCTCATCCATTCCGCACCACTGTACATCAGTTTTCACTTCGCAAATCACAGAGATACCATTTCTTATTAATGTTTGCCTTCCTAATTATATTTCTGCATCTTGGTTTCTGAAGAATGTCTCGGATAGAGAATGAGTGCCAGCGCCAAAGAGACCGCAAGCCCAACCACGCCACTAAAAGGCTGTAACGGGCGAGTCCCCGCAATCCAAACCGGGGAACTCAAGTTGTAGGTGAGGAATCCACCTGACTGTAGTACAAAGCTTGCTGCTATTATTCCTGTACGCAAACCGATTGGAACAATCAGATTTCCTTGGCTTCTTTGACGAGTCCCTGTGAGCGCTAACGACAGAAGCCATAACCCTGGAATTGCTCTCGGGGATCTGGATTTTGACAGGAAAACAAAAACACTTAATATCTGATCTCAAAGAATTTAGCATGTCGTAAGTGCTTGAGAGTCGTATAACATACACTAATACCCATCTCAATACTCAGAAAACGATAAATATACCTCTGGAACATGGCAAATACGAGTCCTGTAATGATAATGCTTTGATGGTAGCCAAGATCTATAGCAATCTCGTCAGGCATCCATGATCTGAAGAGCAACTCTTCCACAACCACAACAAATGTCGCAGCTATAAATCCCCTAACTATCAGCAAAAGCAGTTGCGCACATCCCTTTAGCCACTTCATGGCATCAAAAGGATGTGGAAGATATGGCGGCCGGGAGAAAATCGCAGCTCCTAATATTGTATTTACGAACTGTATTATTAGAACGACTGTGATGCCCCCTGCAAAGGCCTTCAAAAATTCTTGAACCTGCAACAAATGAACTAACAAAATCATTTCTACTGTTATAATAGCATGAATATATGGAAGTGTAGAGGACAACATATAAAGTTAAAAGGAAAATCACAATTATGCCATATTTTGCTGAAAATAAATACTATTGCTGTTTGAAAAATGTCCACAAAGATCTTAGTTGCAGCAAATTGACCTTTCGTATCTATTGAATAAACTAATGCTAAACAGCTAATGAAGAAATCCAGAAGGCGTAACCATGGTAATAAGGTTAGGTCTTGTAGCTAAAGAAGTATTAATGGTCAAGAAGCATTCTCAAGCAGTCCAACGAATATTGAAACTATTCTAATATTCTAATCTTTATGTCATGTTTAAGGTTATACCTTTTTTTTTATTGATGGCTTAAAATCTAGCCCATATTGCCTGAATGGGTTTTCATACTTCCGTACTCTCTTTCCCCACAGCATAACAAGAATGAAAACAGCAACATAGAGGCCGACTACACTAGCTAGTTCTGCCACTCTAGAGGGATTACTTGTGGACCAGCTCTGGAGGAGTGTTGGAAGCAATGGAATCACTACCGGTGACCATAAAACGAGTACCATGCCCATAAATCCCACAGCCCTAATAAACAGTAAGAAAAATAAATGATGCGTATGAGAATAATTAGACTAGCTAATATGAAGAAGAATCAGAGGACCCTATTTATGGTACTAAAATCATACTGAGTATGGAATCTTTAAAATGATTGTTCTCAGCAGAAAATTAACATATCAAGAATTTAATGTTAAGACCGCAGAATTTACTCGCAAACATGTGGCGTTCATTTCATTTAAGAGCCAATTAAACCGCAGAATTTAAACAGTATCACAAATATGAGCATCAGTGTAAAACACATATGTATGAGAATCTAATTTTTACTCGCAAAGATGTAGCGTTCATTTCATTTAAGAGCCAATTAAACCGCATAATTTAAACAGTAACACAAATATGAGCATCAACGTAAAACGGATATGTATGAGAATTGGTCTGATTTTTTGCCTTTTTAAGAATTTGATAAGAGACTACTTCAAAGCCAATCACATGCTTTGCGAGAAAGAGGAAAGAATCAACAGATATGCTTAGAGTGAAGAGCAGCTTACCTCTTGAGTAAGGGCCACTCATCCATATGCAGAAATTGGATTAGCCTATCAGTTAGACTCATAGCACCACGAAGGCCACCCCAAAGTAGAGCAAGTTTTCCTACTAGCTTTAATATGCCACCCCTCTGACCCAAATCTGCCAACATTGCCACAATCCTGTTCACATGAAAAACATGGTATTGCATATCAGGAGGAAACTCAGGGGAACTATATAGAGGAGTTGACTTATCAAATTTTTAATACCTGTCTTGATCCACTTCACCACTTTCCTTTGTTGGAACAGCAGGACCAGCAATGGACATAGCTTTCTCAGCAAAACTTGCCACCACACTGCTTTGATCAAGTTTTTCGGAGTCTTTGTGTTGACTTGCTTTCTCCAATGATTTTGACATGAAGCCATCGCTTGATGGATCCTGTGGAAGATGCAGTAATTATATAGGACAAACACATTTATATGATCCTTTGTTTATATATTCATATGAATGCTAATGTTAAACAATACCTCGTGCTGAACTAGCATAGCAGATGCTCCCAAAGCAGCTGTTACAGCACCGACCATGACACCGTCATTGCTAATATTTTGTAGGCCGGATTCCACCATTTCTCCAATGCTCGAGTTGTTCTGTTTGGTCTTCTGGCTCATTTTGGTCCGCACAACACTCTTTGTTGTACGGTTGTTCCCGTATTTTTGTGCTGTACCCGTGACAATATCTCTCTTAGAAGTGTTGGTTGTTGTAGACACATCGAAATATTTTCTCAGAGCAGCTAAAACAGAGCCAACAACAACACCAACAGGCAATACTTGTCTGAGAAAATGCGCCTTCTGAATAGCAGATGAAATTGCCCTAATGATAGCGTCCCCACGAAGTTTACCTACTTTTTCAGCAGGACAGTTGGAGTTTTTGCTATTCCTATTGAAAGTCCAAGTAGGGTCTTCATATACAACAGCAAAAGAAAGTGTATTTGCCACCATTTTTATATCTCGACTGAGTTGAGATTCAATTTGTCTCATGCCAGCTGAATCCATTCTTCTTTGAACTTCTACATTCAAAGAGTCTGATACAATAACTTTAATGAGGCGCTCTAATTCCTCACACCCTTCATCTAATTTGTGACCGTCATTTTGAATGTCCGCTGCAACATGCACACCTTGTTCATGGTCCAATATCACATATGAAGGCTCAATGATGTTCTCTTCATTATTTACACTAGGTGAATGAACCTGAACATTTCCGTGTGTATCTCTGCCGGCTGCTGCATTTTCAGGAACGTTACCCAAGTATTCTGGTTGTTGATCAAAGAGCTTCCATTTACCTTCATCTGGATAATAGTCACCAAAGTGTTCTGGTTGTTGATCAAGGAGTTTCCATTTGCCTTCCTCTGGATAATAGTCAAGCATGAGAGCAGTGGTAGTATCTAAGTCTAATCTTTTTGCAATCTGCTCTTCTGAAAATTTCTCCCCAAGGTACCCATCATGAGAAGAATTTTCGACAGAATCTGTATTTCTTTCAGGAAGAATCTTTGGTATATGCTTACCAATCACAGATTCATCTCCGCCCAAATGTTTTTTAATCATCACCCCAGTTGTCTTATCATTGTCAGAACATTTTCCAGTTTCCTGCACACTACGTGATTTTTCAGAGGACATATGGCCTTCAGCTTCATTCTTGTAGGGAGTTTGCTCTTCAGATGGAAACTTTATCTTCTCATTCGTGACATTCTTCTTATCCTTCTCATCAGTTACCTCAGTTCCTTCTTTATTTTCTTCATCCAGCTGAGAAATCATATTTTCGAGCACACCAAAAACGCTATTGACAGCTACCTGAGTTGAATCATCCATCCCCGTCAGTGCTTCAAATGCTTGGGAAACATTAAATTTGGGCTGAATTGGTTCCTGAATTGCTGGCTTAGTTTGGTCCGAGACAGGTTGCATAGCTTTGATTTCTTTCTTCGGATCATCAGTTTCTTCTTTCTCTACAGGCTGTGAAGCAGGAGGTTTTCCAGCATCTCCTTCGTTACCGGTAGATGCCATCTTGTTTTGGTCGGAGGCAGACTGTTTTGCATTCTCATCACTTCTATTAGTTTCCTCTTTTCTTTGTTGTTGAGCTGATACAGCACCTTGGTCCACTTTGTCCGCATTACTAGTTATATCGTCTGCACCAATTGGCTGCCCTTGGCTGGTACTATCATCCTTTGCATCTGAAGCCTTCTCATCAGCTGCACTGGACTTTTCATTGGCATTTGGTGATCCTTTCTCATCGTTTTTATTAGTTTCCTCCTCTATTTCACGGTTAGCTATTACAGAACCTTGGTCCACTTTGTCATTTTCTGTGCCAATTGGCTGCCCCTGGTTGGCACTATCAATCTTTGCTTCAGAATCCTTCTCAGAAACATCAGCTGCGCTGGTTTTTCCATTGGTAGATGACTCGTTTTTTCCAACAGTAACATCTGGGTCATCATTACCTTTCTTAATCAGGACAGAACTATCATCTTGATCACTGTCGACGGGTTGGGACTTTCCAGAATCATCGTAATTCTGGGAAACCTCGGAAGGGGAATGCTCCAGTTCTACTACACCAGCAGAATTGTTCGAGCCACCAGTAGTATTATCCGAGCCAATCACCAAACCCTCGCTATTTTTTTTTGGATCAGGAGAATGTGAATCCTTTTGATCTATGGTACTTGATGGTTCTTTGCTTGCTTCCTCTGCTGTTTTCAATCCTCGTAATATACTAGGAAGGTTAAGCTTTTCAAAATTTACCGTACTCCCACCTGACTGCAAGATCCCAGTCACAGCTGTTGTAAGCTTCCCACGGACGTCTTCTGGCACGGCATCTTGCAACGCTTTTATAACTGTCTCTCCTCGACCAACAGCATCCATAACCTAGACATTTACTGAACAATTGTCAAGCAATTATTAATGCAGCGACCACCAGTAAAACTTGTAAAAATTCTTTTTACTTTTGGCACATTGGATGTTACCTTTTTCTTCTCTTCAGCTTTCAGGGTGCCAGGCATGGTTACATCAAGCATGTTCATGACCACTTCCGCAGTCTGCAACATCTGGCCTCTTTCACTTTCTTCAACATTGGACTTATTATCTTCGACTAATTCAACTTCGACAGGACTTGTTGAAACTCCATTAATTTCTGGTTTATCAGAACCATTATCGTTTTTGACATTCTTCTCTAAATGTGTTCCAGACGGCAAACTAGAGTTTGGGATGATGACACTGTCTTCAAGTGTTTCCCTCGAAGGATCTAGATGGTAAGCATTCACCGTCTTTCTTTGGGCTACCTGCAGGAGCTTCTTGGCACTGACACTTTCTTCAGGTGCTTTGGCTTCCGAAAGAACTAAGCCTTTTGAAGGGTTAACAGTAACATCCACATCTTTCAAAAGTGGATGTCGACCTTTCAGAAGCCCAAGCTCTACAGCAGTCAACCACTGCAAGGCCAATAAAGGAAAATCAATCTCTCAGACCTAAAAGTGAATGTAAAGGGAAAGTCAACTAAGAATTAGAGAAAATAAATCTTTTTCCATGGAAGACAGAAGGACTTGCAAATTATTTGGATTTTAACCAAAATTTAACACTCACATAAATCAATTCATAAGTAACTAACAACATGATTATAATAGTGAACCTCTTGAATATTATCATGCCTGTCTTATCTATCCAATAGTGACCAAAGAAAACAAATCAAAATGATACAAGATGGTATCTCTGTAAAAAAGCATTACGTGGTAATCTGGATTCATAATTTTTATGAAAAGAACCTATTTTCTACCATTACATATTGAGTAATGGTAACTAATGCCTGCAGATCATTTTTTAAGTACAATTTCGTGGGATTGGTGAAACTATGCACAAAAATAAAGAAATTAGATGTGACTTTGCGTGTGTAAGAGAGAAAAAAATAGGGATAGAAGTTACCTCAATCGCAAGGTCCTGGCACCAAGACACAGCGACTGTACGTCCATCAATCAGATTTGGTGAAGAAGAGCACAGAAGCAGGCTTGTAAATGGGTTTTCGGCTATTGAACAGCGTGGTGTTGTAAGAAGTGGCACTACATTGTCATTCTGACAAATATAAGCAATTTCGTAAGTCGAAATGTGTACAACACTGTTCATACAAGGGATTCAAGAGACAAACTTTTGACTATCTAGAAGTTTACATACAAATTGAAACCTGATTAAAGTTTACAAGTGTAACTATGAATAGTGTGTGAAAGAAGAAAAAGCGCATATTGTTCCCTGTCAAGGAAACTTTTAAGCATGTTTATCCAAAGAATCAAGATTCAATTATGTACCAATGACAACATTACCCTAAAATAATTTCATCACACTAGCTAGTAACTCATTCAACAATATCCTCAGTTTTGAATCATGATCCATGCAGGATAAGAATCTCTCTTGAGTCATATAATATCCAATAGTTCTATAATTGAATAACTGTCTGTATGTCCTAAACAAAAGTAGTACTGTGCAATGAATTCTAAGTAAATTAAATATAGCTCTAAATATGAAATCATAACTATAGTGATACCAGAAAACATAGCACTTCTGAGTTGGTGGTATCAGGTCATAAACAGGAGTAACCTGAAACATAACTTCGTAGCTAGTATATTACCTGTATAAAGAGGACAGGAACTTTTACTTCTCCAATCACATCTCTCGTGGCACAACTAGAATAGAAATCTTCTATACTCTCACAACCATATGTTACCATGGACAAGGCTTTGTCAAACTCACGAACTGATTTTGAAGATAATGCTTTTCCAACATCAAAGGTTTTTGTTCTGCCTTGAAAAAGCTCCTAGAAGGTATCCCATTTGCATAGCCCAGTCAATAAAAGAAGAGCTCACTCTATACATATTAATGAAAGTCTGTTCATAATCATACAATGCATTATAAAAGCAATACCCAACCTTGTTATCCTGCAGTATCTCTACTAATCCACCAGTAAGCTGTTGATCCAAACTAGTACAATAAGGAGATGTTCGTGTAATCTCCTCAAGATCAAAGGGATTATCTATGCATACAGCAGCTGTAAGAGGTGTTCTTTCCCCAGCTTCTGCCAAATACTTTGTTAACATATTTGCACCATATCCTCTACCAACACCCATAAGTGTCGTCCACGGCCTTGTCTTGGTTAAAAACCGCATAGCTGCGGATATATCATCACTATCACCAGCTGTGAATAACCTACAAAATCAAACAATTACAAATGCCCGAAATCAAACAAACGATACTACCAAGAAGAGTGTCGCTCACCGAGCCGTAGTTAATGGCGAACCAGCACAACCTCTAGGATTCATCACCACAGGAAACAAACCTTGCCTCAAAGCCGCGCTTACAAACGAACGAACACCTTCATCCATACTCCCTTCCGGAGTTCCAGGGATCAAAATCACCGTCGTATCTAGCCCACGCTCTTCACTAAGATCCAAATTCGCCGGCCAATCAAGCGACACAACACCACCGTCCTCCGTGCTAACACAAACTCTCTGATACTCCAACAACTTCTCATCCGCAACAGTACCATCTCTTTCAGCCAATACAATCTTCCCTCTATCTAAAGTAACGAAATGTCTCTCTTCCTTCACAAGCCTATCACTCAAGCTCTCAACAATCTCAGTGTCATCAAACGAGAGTAAAGAGCAGCGAAGAAGAACAAATCTGTTAAACGGTGTGGGACTTGTGAATAAAATCCATTCTCCAACAACTTCATCAACGGTTTGTTTATCACTAATCCGTAAATATCTTCCGAATAACTTCGACGAGAGGTAAACCGCTACGCCGGAGGCTAATCCGACGGCGGTTGGAGCGAAGGAATCGAGAGGAACGCTGCCGTCGAACGGTGGAGGGAAAATTGAGGAATTAACTAGAATCAAGCTTCGACTATGTCGCTTGAAACGAGCACGTTTCTTATGAAAAACGCTGAAGCCGTAAGAGTTACGGCGGAGCATGGATGGTGATGCAGTGGGTATAGTGGTGGTTAGGGGTTGTCGCGGCCGTGGAAATGGAAGAAAATTAGATGATGAGGACATGTTTAAGTATAAGAGAGAGATCCAAATCGATTAGTTCAAGAAATATAGATTTTACGAAAATTCAAAACCAGAAAGTTTCTGGGGACGGAGACAAAAGAGAGAGAGTTCGAGAGATGATTGTGACGGGAAGGGCTCAAGACGTTTGCTTGAAACCCGCCGAAAAAACGCAAAGCTTACAGACTGACTGAGAGTGGGCCTTTATGTTCTCTTATGTATTTTCGATATTTGGGCCCACTAACCTTTTTACCAACTATGATATCATCTTTTACTTTTTCATTTTTATGATTCTATGAAAAAGAATTAAAAAAAAGTTTCAATTTTGTCTAAACAAAATAGAACTATATTTCATCAAAAACGAAAAATAAATAAATAATAAATAAAAATTCATAAAATATACATATTCTAAATAAAAAACTTTTTGAGACCTATGAGAACATACACGTTATACCAAAATTTTTTCTTAAAAACATGTCACATTAGATTATCCAGGAAAACAAAACATTATTTATTTAAAAAGAAAAAACTAAAATAATTTTGAAGAAACAAATAGTTAAGTATATATTATATATAATTAGAGAAAGTCTCGCACGTCGCACGAATTTGATATATGTTTATTTATGTATTATATTTTTAGGTATATATATAATGTTTTTTTATTGTTGTATTTTTATATATTTGTTCGATCTATATTTATTGTTTTCTAGAATTTTTTATATGCATTATTTGACATTTACATTGTTCTATTTTTCATGAGAAAAATTTTTATCGATACGAAGAAGTAGTTTTTGGTTGTTTATTTATTTATTTTTATTTTTATTATTTTGTTGGTCTTATTTTTTTCCGTCATCAACTGGTGGGAGACGATGCCCGCACATGGACTTGATCTCACATATCGGGAGACGATGAAGCTCGTGAAGAATTAAAAGTTAAGCAAATAATTGTAAAGTTGAGCAACACTTGTTGATTAAAGAAGAAGAATTTTGGTAAAAGTATTATGTTGGAAGTAAGCATAACTAAGACGAAGCAAATACAAAATCCAAAATAATGAATGAATTAGATGTTAAAATAAAAAGAGAACATGTTCTGAAATTTGACTACAACAATTGATCTTAATAATTTTTTTAATGTTTTGGAAGAAACTAAATAAGTCTATTTTTAAAAAGAATATAAAACTGCCTCATGATTTCCAACTTTACAATCATACTAACATTAAAAAAGCATATCAAATTGCTTATGTGATAGTTAATACAATTTTATCAAATTGCTTACTCGAGTAATTTATTTAAATTATATATGTGGTGTTATATAATAAATGAAATATTATATTAACAACATTTTACATTGAGTTTTTTTTTTGTAAAATAAAATATTTAATTGGAGCATTATATATGTTATTTTTTATTTCTTTATTCATATCTTCAGATGGAATCATAATATTAAATAAACATAGAAAGAAGAAGAAACCCATTAGTTACCTTACCATGAATTTAACATCTGCTTCGTTCCAAGCCATGACTCCAGCTTCCATATCACTCATCGCCTTCTTATTCTCCCCAAAAACTATTCATCTTCTGATTATTATTCACTATGCTTCTAGCCTCATTCACAATCTCCGTTGCTTTCGCCGTACTCACCGCCAAGGATGGTCCAATCACATATTATACCTAAAGCAAAAAGCCCATTTACATATACAATAATAGTAAAAATTACAGAAATTGAATTAGTAAGGGTTAGGAGAAGATGACTTGAACCACTGCAGTACAAACATTTTTGTCAAAAATGATGTTCTAAAATTATAAATATCTTTTTGGTGCCTAAAGCACCTGCTTTCTCTGTCCCACCTCAGGGCCGGACCTGCTCGCCGCCGTACTGAGTTGTTACAACCACGTACATGCTTCTACATCGTCCCTATATTTCCTATTGAACCAAGCCAAAATGCAAATTTATAAAATCTATAGTGTTACCTTTGAACAATAAGAAAAACAATGTGAGAGTCCGCAGAAGAGCTCAAACGTTGTTCTGGCATGATGATTGGAGCCTTTTTGGTAGACTATTTGAGGTTTTAAGCAGTCGTGGGAGTATAGACATGGATATCACAGGACCAACCATGTTGGAAGATGTGTTCAAAAATCATAAACCGAGGTGCAGAAGATTTCAGACCTTATCACAAATTGAAGAGGAAATCAAAAGAGCTAGGGATGAGGGATCTTTAGATGAAGATATAGCACTGTGGCGTAACAGGGTGGACAAGTACGTTCCCCGGTTCTCATCGAAGGACACATGGGATCAGATCAGAAGCAACACTTCGGAGAAGACATGGACAAAAGTAGTCTGGTTCTCGCATGAAACCCCGAAGCACTCGTTTATTGTTTGATTAGCGGCTCAAGACCGCTTATCAACGGGAAACAGAATGCTAGTCTGGAATGGTAATGCTGCAGTGGGATGCATATTCTGTTCAAATCATATGGAAACAAGGGACCACTTGTTTTTCTCTTGTCCTATCACTAAACAGGTATGGAAAAATTTAGCATCCCGACTGTTCAATCAGGACTTTACGGACAGTTTAACTACGATCCTAGCACATTTATCAACGTCAAGGCAAGGAGATCGCAAGATGTTTCTAAAGAGGTATGTGTTTCAAACTTGTACTATATCTTATGGAGAGAAAGGAATCAGCGAGGACATGGGGAAGTTCCATTGAGCATAGCCAGCATAATAAGAGGAGTGGAGAGGACATTTCGACTTCGACTTTCAACATTTCAGAATCAAGGCATATGGCAGGAGGGATTGCAGCAATGGTTTGCGTCACGATTATAACTTTCTATTGTAATTTTCTGTTTTTATGCCTTCTAGATTTTAGCTCGATCGAGGATGGAGGTACCCTTTTTTCAAGGAGCTGGTTTTGTCCCAATGGGTTTTCCAGCCTTGGGTTTTAACGAGGCCACTCCTCTCGATCATCTATATGAGCTTAAGCATTAGAACTTGTTCTCAATGTTAGCACACATGTGTACAAAGGACGAATATATTTTTACATCTATTCAAAAAAAAATTAAGAAAAACAATGAAGCATTTTGTAAGAGAGACTTACATGAAGGGAGATGAACTCTACAGTTACCTATGTTTATCTTTCTCGACCTCTTCTTCATCCTCATCTTCATAGAACTTAAAGAAGGTGGTGGTGTGATGAAATTCTCATGGTGGATGAAGAGAAGATAAAGAAGGAGGCTGAAGTTTTTTTCTGAGATTTTTTAAACATGTTCTAGAAGGTTTTGATGGTATTTCGATTGCAAAACTTCAAGAGCTGATTCCAAACAGGTGCTCTGAGAGGGGGGAATTCGTTAGTGTCAAGGGTTTCAGAGGAGGAAATCAGAGATGTGTTATTCTCAATGTCAAGAAACAAATCTCCAGCCTCAGATGATTTTAATGCAGATTTTTATAAAAAGGTTTGGCCATTAATTGGTAAAGAGTTCACCATTTTCGTAAAAAGTTTTCTCCAAAAGGAATGAATTCAACAATTTTAGCCCTCATACCAAAAAAGAGTTCAACGCTGAAATGAACGATTATAGACCTATTTCTTGCTGTAGTATAATTTACAAGGTTATTTCGAAGATAATGACAAGTAGATTGAAAGGTATTCTCCGTACCTCATTTCACTTAATCAATCTGCTTTTTGTGAAAGATATGTTGTTGATTGACAATTTGTTGCTGGCAATGGAGTTAGTAAAATACTATCATAAATACTCCATTTCGTCTTATTGTGATATAAAGATTACTATATCAAAAGTTTGACTCAGTTCAAGGGTCTTTCCTACTCAACGCTCTAAAAGCTATGGACTTTCTGGATGAATTTTGGCTTTTATCACATCAACTCTTTCTCGTTCCAAGTAAATTGTGAGATGTTGGATTTTTCCAAAGCAAAAGATGCCTCCGGCAAGGCTGCTGCTTGTCACCTTACTTATTTGTTATAGCTATGAATGTGCTGTCAAAATTATTGGATAATGCTGCTAGTGCTCGGTAGACATGTTATCACCCAAATTGTAAAAACATTGACCTAACGCACTTAAGCTTTACGGATGATATTTTGGTGTTTACAAATGGGAGAATTCGATCGGTGGAAGGGATTGTATCCGTTTTTTAAGTTTTTGCAAAAATATCAGGGCTGAGAATTAGTTTGGAAAAATCAACAATTTATCTTGCAGGTGTAAATCAAGCTACATGGAATGAGATCGGTCAGCGGTTTGTTTTTTCTTCTGGGGTTTTGCCAATAAGATACTTGGGGTTACCTTTGTTGACTAAGGAGATGACATCGACATATTATATCAGCCACTCCTAGAAATAATACGAAATTGCATCAGCTCATGGTCAACAAGATTTTTATGGATTATGGGACGTTTACAGCTCATTACTTTTGTTTTGATGAGCATATCAAATTTTTGGTTGTCTGCATTTCGTCTACCTAAGGCGTGTATCAGGGATATTGAGAAATTATGTTCTTTTTTTTCTTATGTCAAGACCAGTTTTGAACCCGAAGAAAGCAAAAATAGGATGGGAATACATCTGTAAGCCGAAGAATGAAGGAGGTCTTGGCATAAGACCACTATTGGAGGTAAATACTTTGTTTTGTCTAAGGTTGATATGGCGTATAATATCATCACATTCCTTGTTGTGGGTGAAGTGGAATCAAGTCTATTTAATTTGGAAATATTATTTTTGATCTATTCGTAAGGATACTATTGGGGGATCTTAGATGTGGAGAAAAATACTAAAATACCGTCTGCTAGCTCGCTCTTTATACAAAGTAGTCAAACAAAGTGGAGAAACAACATCTTTTTGGTTTGATAATTGGTCAGATTTGGGTTGTCTGTTTGATAAGCTAGGTACACAAGGACTAATAATATGGGAATCTTGCCGAATGCTTTTGTGGCTTCAGCCTTGACATCTAGAAATCCTCATCGTCATCGAACAGATTTATTACAGAAAGTAGAGTCAGCACTAGAGACTATAAGTATCATTTCTACACTAGATATAAAAGATGTCTCACTTTGGCAGTTTAAGGGAAAAAAATATAAAGACGTATTTACGTCTAACCACACTTGGTTAATAATTCGACAAACATCTGCAATTGTCTTTTGGTCAAAAGGAGTTTGATTCAAGTATGCAACGCTAAAATATTCAGTTTTTGTATGGTTGTCTATTCATAATCGTCTAGTGACAGTGGATCGAATGTCACTTTGGAATGTTAGAGCAAACATATCGTGTATTTTTTGTGGAGACCCTCTAGAATCAAGACATCACATTTTCTTCTCTTGTGTTTATTCGGGAAAGGTTTGGAAAGGTTTAGCGCTAGGTCTTATTAAGGATAAGCTTAACAAGGATTGGGCATGCATGCTCAATCTCATCTTAGACACTAGTCTTGACAGGTTAACTTTTTTCCTAACTCGTTATGCTTTTCAGGCAGTAATTCATAACATTTGGAGAGAAAGAAATGCGCGACGACATCGAGAAACACCAAAGTCTTTCTCGTTTCTTATCAAAGTGATCGACAAACAAATAAGAAACTAGTGCATCACTCTACATGATTGACAGGTGGAGGGTACTCTTCAACTTTGGTTTGCTTCTCGGAATTAAAAGCTATAATCAATCTTCAAGTCATCTTAAGCCATCTTCTCATCAACCATTTTCAGCCTTCTCTTTTCAAATGTATTTAATTATTTTAGCTATTTCAATTTGTATTTTTTTTCCCAAATCTGGTTTCCTCCCAATTAGCTTTTCCAGTTTTGGGTTTTAATGAGGCAACCACATATTGAAGCTAAAAAGTAGAGCTCTTCTTCTTTTCTTTATAAAATTTTCAAAAGCAGTTGCACATATTGCCAGTGTGTTGTCTTAAACTTGTGCTCGAAGATGATGAATTAAAGAAAAAAGAAAAACAGAAACAAAAAAGATCCAAAAAATCTTAGATTCATCATAAACTATAAAAATACCTCAAATAACAAAGTTACAGTTACATATTACACACACCATGCTTGACATTTGAGGAAAACAACGTAACATCACCACCACCAGTACAACCTTCATCAAGCATAATATATATTTTTTTTAAAATGAAAGAACAAAAAATAGTTTACATATAACACATATGTTTGGATAGAAAGAACATAAATTTTTCAAAAACTCACAGTTTTGGTAAGCTAGGCAATTTAGGGCAATTTAGATCTCCTTTCTTGGGGATCACGATGGAGCATGCGCCGGCGTTGGAGGCGGCTCATAGTGGTGCTACATGGCAAGCGGAGGAGGTTTCAAGATCTGGATCGGGGTTAGGATGAGGAGTGATCCGTTCAGAGGTTGTGGCAGAGGTTTTTGGCGACGCGAGATCGGTTTGCGGGAGTCATAGTTAGAACAGAACATCACCGAAAGGATTTTCAGCGACAACAGGGACTCCGGTAAGCGTATCAGAGACGGCGGAGGAGGTTACACGAGGGGGTTCAGAGTTGACAGGAACGGATGATGGCTCAGAGGGGGTTTTGAAAAGAGACACCTCTATCTCAGATCGCTTGGAACAGAAACAAATTCAAAACGTGGGAGGCTCTGGATCAAGGGAACCTCAGGTATCTGACGTAGAGGCGGGTGATGGAGAAGTCAGGGCTGGAGTCTCAATGGAGGTTTTGAAGGAGGAAAAATTCTTTGCGGGCTAAAGAGGGAGCAGTGTCAGAGGTCCTGATGCCTGAGGGTGAAGCAGGTGCAGAGAGTGCGGCAGTTGCAGGTATTTTGACATAGGATCAGAGTCCGAAGGTCAGGGAACCGGAGAGGGAGCTTTTGAAGAAGACGTGGGCTCAAGTGGCGAGCAAACAAGGGCTATCTCAGTATACTTGCGATATCTCGCTAATAGAAGGAGAAGAGGTGATTCCAGTACTGGATGAAATTCTGCGTGATGCACCTCCACTTTGGGAGAAATTCCTTGTAGGACGGTTTGCATCCAAGGCTCCCCATATAGCGAAAGTGCACATCATCATCAACAAAATTTGGAACTTGGGGGAAAATTCGATAAAAATATATGCATATGAGGTTGATGAAATGACGATAAAATTCCGAATCTGAAATGAAAGGGCTAGACAAATGTAGAGGAAGCTCAGTCGGGGTATGTGGAACATATGTGACATTCCTTTGTTGGTTTCAAATGGACGCCAAATGCAGAGAAAGCTCAGTCGGATATCACATTGATGCCTATGTGGGTTGTAATGAAGAATGTCCCGTAGTCCATGTATTCGCGGAAAGGGCTAAGCTTCTTAGTATGCTCTCTAGGAAGTCCTATCCGTTTACATCGAGACACAGAGCTAGTTAATAATTTTGACGAAGCGAAGGTGCTGGTCGACATTGATCTTTCACAGAAACTACCAGTTTTCTATCACTATGAAGTGAAAGGAGAAAGGTTTAAAGTGAGTTTTGAATTTCCTTTGCTACCACCTAGGTGCACCACATGTGGGAAATGGGGCCACTTGGAGGCAAGATGTCTTTTAAAATTAAGATCAACAAGAAACAAGCTACTGGTACCTTCCTCTGTAGAGGCGGGAAGTGATTTGGATAAGGCTGGGATGTCAGTTGGTAGAGAAGGGAGGTCACGAGAGGCCTTAGTTGTTTTGGAGAAGACTTCGTTGCAGGATAAGGGGGAGAGTTGTCCTACGCGGAAGTCAAAGGAGGTCTCAGTTGTGTTAGAAACGGTGTTAAACCAGGATAAGGGGGAGAGAAGTGAGCTGCAGAGGGGGAAAGATGTGAGGGTATTAGAGAGCTCAAAGGGGAAGGCAGCTCCGGAGGGGGTAAGGCCAGACTCAGGAATGCCAGGTCAGAATTTAGGAGGTGTGGAGAGGTTGGTCCCGGCTGAGAGGTTAGACTCGGGTCCGCGGGTTTCGACGGAGGGGGAATCAGGAAAAATTTCACTTGGAAATCAAGGAAAAGCTACGGAATGGTCTGTGGTCTCACACTCGGGAGGGAAAAAAAAAGAAACAACAATCTCTTATTCATGGGGAAGTGATTATCGCATCTAGATATGCAGTCTTGAATGTTCAAGGTGAGGAAGCAGGATCTTTAAAGGAAGCTGTGAATCTAGAAACGAGCTCAGATCAAGCAACCGGGGTATTATGTGACAAAGACAAGGCAAGAGTAAGTTCAGAGGGGGAGAAAATTATACAAGAAGAGATCAAATCTGGTCCGGAGGAAAAGGAGCTCAGGAAAACGAGCATTCCGGGAATATGTAGAGTTGAGGTGGGAACTCGTGCTCCTTTACCTTGTTCGTCGAAAGTAGCTCATAAATATTTCTCAGCGGGAAGCCAAACATGTGCAATCGGTAAAATGAGTCAAAAGAAAAAACATCAATGACAAGCTTTTCTTGGAATGTTAGGGGGCTGAATAAAAAGAAAAAACATTCGATAGTCAAGGATATGATAAGTTCAAACACAATGTGCTTTGGAGGGCTGTTGGAAACGAGAGTCAAAGAACACAACTCTGATCAAGTTGCAAAAAGGATCAAGTTGCAAAATATCACCTCTATCTCAAATTTTCTGATCCCGTACGGTTATCCAAAATTCTTGTCCTGTTTTCATCGAAAATCGTTTGACTAATATTTTTTTTTGTTATCCGAATTATCCTTTCCCATCTCATTCCCACTATTTTTCGTCCCAATACCAAAAAAAACTTGTCTTTCAAATAACATATTGATTTTGTTGAATAACTATATTAGAGTAACCAAAATTTATTTATGGTTTTTGGAAAGTATATGTAGTTACATTCAGACCCGCAGGTACGTGCAGTTATATTTTTATGACAAACTTATTTGATATTTAAATATAAGATATAAATATAATTGTAAATGTTATGTGATGTTATGTGTATATTTTATAAATTAATCAAAATATTTCTAACAGTATGATTAGGAGTGTTAAATCGAATGTGGATTCGGTTTTAGTTTATATTATTTCAGAAGTTTTGTGTCCAATAACTATTCTCTTTTAATAATTACCCATTCGACAATTTTAATTATAAGAGATTGAGTAAGGGTTTTAGATATGACGTCTGTATTCCTGTTTGAATATTATACTTTTATAACTTTAATGGAAATTATTCAAAAAATTTATAATTCATAAAAATTCTCTAAATATTTTAAAAAATTACATGAAATTCTCAAAATACTCGTCCTGAAGTGGATGCTTACCCGTCCCATATTTATCTAAATATTTTAAATAATTACCCGAACATGTAAGGTTGATTGAAGTTTAGCCTCGAAAGTTATATTCATCTTGCTACCTGAAAATCGCTATAAAAGTTTACCGAATTTGAACATTGCATATTTCATTAAAAGACAGAAGAAAACATAATTTAAAGATGTTGTATCCAATCTATTTTTTTTGTAATCATCATCTTTCTTGTGGTATCCCTCATCTTCGTTTATATCCGCTATCTTGTGTTTCTTGTTTTCAAAAAGAAAATAAAAAAATCAAATAAAAATCTCAAGTTCGAAAAGAAAATGTTCGAGAAACCTAATGATTTGATGACTGGAGCGCAACTAATGCTAATGGAACTCTCGAATAAAAAGTTGTAAGGAGTATTTCCATGCATAATTCAGTTGATAATCATGGTACAGAGATTTCATGTTTGTAGATCAATAGAACATACAATTGAATCATACTGTCACTACAAGAAAGCAGTGAGTAACTGACGGCCGTATCCCTCGAAAACAGTTGTTTCCGTCTCCGTTTGCTCTAAATGGTCGGAAATAAAACAATCGTCGGAAACCTGTCAATATTTTCAACGAATTTCAGACAGAATCCGAATATCCAGTTTCTGACGGAATAGTCCTTCAAATTCCGATGTCCGGTATCCGTCAGAAATCCGTCGGAAAACTACCTTCGGTAGACCGCCGGAAACCCGTCGGATAGTCTTCCGACGGATTTAAGATGGTTTATAATCCAACAAATAACCGACGAGTTTTCGATGGATGTTTCCGACGGATTTCTGACGGATATCGAACATCAGAATTCCGACGGATATCCAACGAATCGATTTCTGATGGATTTCCAACGGGTTCATTTCCGACGGATATTAATTAATTAATTTTAGAAAAAATTAATTTAAATTAAATTATAATTATATTTTATAAATTTAAATAATTCAATTAAATTAAAATTCATAAACGAAAATAACAAATAGTTCAAAAGAAAATTAAAAAAAAATCAAAATAAAAAGATAATTTCTGACATTTAAAAAACAAGAAATCTAAAAATTGCTTGGAGGCGGTTGGAAGGAACGGAATAAAGCATCCATATGATCCTGCATTGCTTTGAACTATGTAGCCGAGTTTTCTTCGATTGTTTTCAATCTTGTTGTTAAGAGCTTCAATCTCGGCCGACTTCTGTTCCAGTCTAAGCTGAGGATCTCCATAAAACTTCGAAGTTGTCGAAGTTAGCGAGGAGTACTCTTCGGGAAGTCCAAAAACACGGCCTTTGGACTTTGGAGTGACCTACGAAACAAAATATAAAAATCATTAGAAAAGAATAAAATAAAGAAAAAACTAAATAAAAATAAAGAAAAAACTAAAATAAAAATAAAGAAAAAAATAAATATTACTTACTTCGTAAACAAACTCGTTGAGCTTATCAACGGAAACTTCAGAACAAAGAGGAGTTCCTTAAAAAATCGGCTATGATTGGAGAAACTCCTCCCAATCTGGTCACGTTTTCCACGATCTCCCGAGCAACCGGATCTTGGATTTGTCTCGTGCTGCGGTTCGTGTGCGCATCTTGTAGCAAAACAAGATGGGTTGGACAGACACTTTCTTGACAGAACTGAAATATTTTATTTAAAACTTTAAGTAAGTAAAAAAGGTTAAATAAAATTATAAATTTAAATAAACTTACCATTTTGTTGTTCCCGGGAAGCCTTGCTTGTTGCTCCCAAATTGTGAATGGCAATTCCTTTACCCTTCCGGTCACTCTTATGGTTGGTTGATTGAGTTGCTGATGTTGACTGGGTTTCATTCATCTTCCAATAATCAACCGAACCGTTCCAGAGGTCTGGGTTTGCAAGTAGCTCCCTCGAAATATCATTCCGGTTCCATTTGTCTTTCCACTCGTTCAGCTTCCGTGAGTATATTTTTGATGCCTTAGCATCGAACTTACGTCTAATCCGAGACGTGAGGTCTCGATCCCAAGTAAAATCTTGCTGCAAATGTTAAAATATTAAAAAATCATAAAAAATGTATTATCATAAAAAGAAAACGTAAAATTTTAAAGTTAAAAAGTAAAGAAATTCATACCGCAAATTGCCAAAACCATAAATCACGCTCAGGCAACGACATAAGGAAGTATGTCGGATACGGACGCTGAAGCATTCCATTGAGCATACGGTTGATGGAATTGGTTATCCCATTATGAAATAAATGGAATCTATAAAACAAAATTAGTATAAAATTGTTAAAAATAAAAAAATTAAACAATAAAAACTTTAAAACTTTTTACTTACCAAGTATTGTTGCCGTTACAATCGGGATGAAGATGAGGCAATTTTTTCTGACCGAGTTGAGAAACAAAATCCTCAATGCTCATCTGGGTCGGAGTAGAAGCAGCTTGATGAGTAGCTGACGCAGATTGAGTCTCCGGAACAGGAGTGGAGCGGTTTTGACTCGTTCTTCGACCACGTCTCGAACCACCGGACTCGAAAACGGAATGGAACGAAATTAATTTTAAATAATTATAGAGTTTAAAAAAATATAAATGTTAGATTATTAAATTTTGAAATATTTATAAAATTTTTAAAAAATATAAACAATTATGAAAAACTTTAAAAATTTTATAAATAACTAAAAAATAAAAAAAAAACAAAAACTATTTTTAAAAAACTTAAATAATTATAGAGTTTTTAATATTACAATTATAATATATAAAAACGTTTTGAAAACATTTAAAAATAAAAAAAAATCAAAAAAATAATATTATCAACATTCCAATTAACTAATATCCTAAATCTTCAATCTAAAACACTAAATCCTATATCGTAAACCTTAAATCTACATTTCAATTCCCAAAATCTAAATTCTATATCCTAAATCTACTTAAAAACATAGAAACTTACATATTTGATCGGGTTGGATCCAATAGAATAGAGTTTGGATGATTTTGACACTTGGAACGGAAGATTTGATAGAGTTTTGGAGATTTGTGGATTTTTTGGGAAGTTTGTAAGTGTTTTGCGAATGGTTTTGCGAAGAAGAAGAGTCTGTATATAAAACGAACTTTCCAAAGGACATACTCGTCAGAAAAAAATTAGAAATAAATTGATCGTGTCAATGACGGTTACAGACGGATTTCTGACATATTCTGCGAAATTTTAGGTTACGCGGCAACCCAAAAGATATTTTTTGTGCATTTTTCGCGGATCCGTCGGAAATTATGACTGATTAAGGAAAATCTAGGCTCTGCGGGAAGCCAAAAAGCATTTCCTATTGATTTTTTTGCGGATCCGTCAGTATTTCCGACGGATCCGCGAAAAATGCATGGATTATCATAGGTAAGTCAACCTTAAAATTTAACACGGATATCCGTCAGAATTTTGTCAGATTATAACATATACAATTTTCGACATATTTCCGACGGATTATAACGGATTTCCGTCAGAAAATAATCGACGGATTGCATTTCCGTCGGAAATCCGTTGAAAATTAGCAACTCTGTCTTTGATACTACGAATCAGATTTCTTCTCCTTCATGGCTGGGACTCTTCCTCTTATCCTTCTCCTTCTTCATGGATGTTTCCTCTATAAAAGTAAGTAAACATTGTTCTTTTGGTTTTGCAATCTATGTTCTTGAATGTCACAGATACTCTTAAACAAACCACTCAAAATCAATAAGAAAACAAACAGAAAGAAGTGGAGTTTTGCGAACGTAACCAAAAATAGAATATGAAACTATAAAACGCAAAAAGAAATAAACACGAAACAAAATATGATGCCATTTACCTTGCATCAAATTTTCCGCAGATACGGAGGGAGATTTTTGACTTAACCTTGAGTCCAAGCCTTTCAAAACTAAAATTCTTTCTTCATTCAAATACCATAACCAAGAATATGTGGAAATATAAAGCCTAAAACAATATTCAGTAGAATAACACATGTTTGAAACTCTTGCACTAGCCTTTTACTACGGTTAGCCAAGTTCTGCACTTTCTAGCTCCTCGTGCAACTAACAGCATCATTAAAAATAGAACTGTAATTGATACACGAATGGAAAATTCAGTCATGCACACGTATATATATACAGAGACGATTTGTTGCTCAAAAGAATATAGAGATGATTTTTTGTCACTTACCAGCTTCTAAATTTCAAAACTTATCTTTTGTTTAATTGTGTTAAACAACCCCGGCAAAATCTCACTTTCTAAGGTTCATTACAATCTTCATCTAAATCCTAACCATATTTGAAATTCAAAATATCTATGCATGTCTTCCTTCCTGAAGCCAAAAAGTTCCGACAAGAAACAAAATATGATATTGAAGGTTTCTTATTGATCACGTAGAGATAGCATCTCCTTATGTACACTTTAGATTAACCATAGATATTAGATATATAATAGAGTCGGTTAGAGTCCGATTCAATAAAATGTTAAGGGCTGGTATTGTATAAACCGGAACCCAATTCTCATATATAATGAGAGATTGTAACAAACTCAGATTAACAAGAAAAATAACGAACTTTACTCTCCATTTTTGATTTTTTGATTCTGCTAATATGGTATCAGAGCAATTTGCTCCGTTTTGCCTCTGAAATCACTCGATTTCTCTGCATTTCATCATCAATTTTGAGTTTATCAAGCTCAATTCCATTCCGCCAATCATCTTCTCCAGTCAATCCGCCGGATTCTTAAAATTTTCTGGTCATTCCGCCAGTCATTTTCTCAAATTACTACGATTCTCCTACTGATTCGCCATGGTTACTATACGAAAGCTTTGTCGTAACACTCGTAATACGTCTTCCGTGGAAAGATCCTCACATTCTCCTCACGCCTCACCAAGACCTTCCATTACTGAATCTCTGGATAACATTCATTCACCCTACTACTTGATGAGCAGTGATAATCCAGGTTTGTCAATCGTTAGTGAAGTTCTTAATGGTACGAATTATGGAACTTAGAATATTGCTATGACCGTGGCTTTGGATGCGAAAAACAAAATTGCTTTTGTTGATGGATCTTTACCAAGACTTGCTGAATCAGATCCTTATTATTGGATATGGTCTCGTTGTAATAGTATGGTCAAGTCCTGGTTACTGAATTCTGTTTCGAAGCAAATCTATGGAAGCATTCTTCAGTTCAATGATGCTTCTGCGATATGGAAAGACTTGCACGATTTCGAATTACTAATCTCCCAAGATCCTATTAGATCACTCAGCAGATATGGTCACTCCAACAAGGTACTATGAGCTTATCAGATTACTATACTACTTTAAAGACCTTATGGGATGATCTAGATAGTGCAGATTCTGTTACAACTTGTCATGACTGTGGTTGTTGCAAAGTCATTGATACAATGGCTGAAAATGCCAAGATTATAAAGTTCCTAGCAGGTTTGAATGAATCCTATAGTATGGCTCGCAGTCAAATCATCATGAAGAAGAATGTACCAGACCTTGCTAGAATTTATGATCTCTTGGATCAAGATCACAATCAAAGAACCATTGGATCAAATATTTCTTCTAACTCAGCTGCTTTTCAAGTCACAATCCCTGTGAATGATATTGTTGCACTGAATGCAGCCCGGTTCAATAATCCTCGATAAAATCGTCCTATGTGTTCTCATTGTGGTTATTCTGGCCACACAATAAACAAGTGTTACAAAATACATGGATATCCTCCTGGCTTCAAACACAAACAGAGGTTTTCAGCTGATAAACAACCGGTTCAGTCTATCTCAAAACCGATTGTAGCTCACTTGGCTCACTCACCAACTGTTTCTACTGCACCAGAAAAATTGATCAATATCTCAAAGGATCAAATCCAAGAGTTCATTGCTTACTTCAGTTCACAATTGCAATCACCAACTAATGCATCTATTTCAATGGCATCAACCTCAGGGGGGAATTATCACCAATTTACTTGGTATGAATTTCTCAACCTCTACTCTTTGCTTCATTGGCATTTTGAGAGCAATGGGAACTATCTTATCATCTAAATCATGGATCATTGATAGTGGTGCCACACATCATGTTTCACATGATAGGAATTTATTTGTGAGTTTTGATGATAAGCTGCATTTTTCGGCCACTCTTCCTACGGGTTTAAATGTGAGAATTGCAGGTGTTGGAAAAGTCAAGCTAAATGATTATTTGATCTTAAACAATGTTCTGTATATTCCAGATTTCAGACTGAATCTTCTGAGTATTAGTCAACTAACCAAAGATCTGGGCTGTAGAGTTGTCTTTGATCAATATACTTGTATGATTCAGGATCATATCAAGGGATTGACGATTGGACAAGGTGAGCAAATCTCCAATCTATATGTCCTGGATACTGCCTCTATCCTAGTAGTTACACTTCAGTCATTTCCATTTTGCTCTGATGTTGTAGTTGATTATACTTTGTATCATAATCGATTGGGACATCCCTCCATGTATAAAACATATTCTATTACATCTGTACTTGGTATTAAAGAAAAGAATAAAGAGAGTTTTCATTGTAAGATTTGTCCTCTTGCAAAACAAAAACGTCTTTCCTTTGATTCTCAAAATAATATCAGTAACAATGCCTTTGAGCTTGTTCACATTGATACATGGGAGCCCTTTTCTATAGAAACTGTGGAAGGTTACAAGTATTTTCTCACCATCGTGGATGATCATACTCGAGCCATATGGGTTTACTTGATGAGAACCAAAGATGAGGTATTGAAGATTTTTCCAGATTTCTTGAAGCTTATTGAAACACAGTATAAGACTGCAGTTAAAGGAGTAAGATCGGACAATGCTCCAGAACTGAAATTTGTTGACTTATTCAGAGAAAAAGGAATCCTATCACTCGTGTCCGGAAACGCTTGAGCAAAAATCTGTGGTTGAAAGAAAACATCAACATCTTCTAAATGTTGCCAGATCTTTGCTGTTTCAAAGTAACATTCCATTGGAATGTTGGGGTGATTGCATCTTCACTGTAGCTTTTCTTATCAATCGTTTACCGAGTCCTCTCTTATAGAACATATCTCCATTTCAGGTACTCACATCCAAACTACCTAACTATCATAGTCTAAAGGTATTTGGCTGTCTGTGCTACAACTCCACCTCTTCAAAGGGCAGAAATAAATTTCAGCCAAGAGCCAGAGCATGTATTTTCCTTGGCTATCCTGCAGGCTATAAGGGATATAAACTGTGGTATTTTATCACATCAAATACACATCTCCAGACATGTGGTATTTTATGAGGATATCTTGCCCTTTACATCTACTGAATCTTTGAATCACATTGATTTCTTTGATTCTGTTGTTCTAACTTCAAGCACAGTTCCTAATGATTTAGTGAATATCTCTAATTTAGTGAATGATATCCCTGCACCTTCTGAAGTTGTGGATGATGATCACATAATAGAGATTCCTGAAGCATCAATAACTCATGAGGAAAATGCTGCAATACCAAATAAAATCGATCAGACTGCTGCTACACATATTGACAATAAAACAGATAGATCTAAAAGAAAATCCAAACCTCCATCATATCTTCAAGATTATTATTGTAACCTTTCGGCTCATGATATTGCTTATCCTCTATGTGACTTTATGTCTTACGATAAGCTTTCTGAATCTTTCAAGGCATTTATATGCTCTCTCGATGCATCCAGAACCATGTTCTTTTAACCAAGCAAAGAAGTCGACAGATTGGTTACTGGCTATGAATGAAGAGTTACATGCCTTGGAAAGTACACATACCTGGGATATATACTCTTTGCCTCCGGACAAACAAGCCATTGGCTGCAAATGGGTGTACAAAGTAAAATTAAATGCTGATGGAGTTTAGAAAGATATAAAGCATGGCTGGTGGCGAAAGGCTATACACAAAAGAGGGCATCGATTATGTTGACACGTTTTCGCCAGTTGCGAAGATGACAACAGTTAAAACTTTGTTAGCTTGTGCAGCTGCCAAGAGTTGGACATTGGATCAACTAGATATTTCCAATGATTTCTTAAATGCTTTCTTAGATGCAGGGTTGTTAGCGTGTAAGCCGGTTTCTATGCCTATGGAACCAAACTTGAAACTGCATCAACATGATGCAGAACCTGTAATTGATGACTCAGAAGCATACTGGCGCTTAGTTGGTAAACTGATGTACCTCTCAATCACTCAACTAGATATCACTTATGCAGTCAATAAGCTTTGCCAATATTCTGCAGCTCCAAAACAATCTCATCTTAAAGCAGCTAACATAGTACTTCATTACTTGAAAGGAACTGTTGGACTGGGGCTGTTCTATTCTTCAACGTCTGATCTAGTTCTCAAAGGCTTTACTGATGCAGATTGGGCATCATGCCCTGACACTCGATGATCGACCTTTGGATACTGTATATGTCTCGGACCATCACTCATTTCATGGAAGTCAAAGAAACAAACTACATCTTCTTTCTTTTCCGTGGAATCTGAGTATCGAGCAATGGCTTTTGTTGCCAAAGAAATTGAATGGCTCGTAAAGTTACTCAGAGAGTTTCAAGTCTATCAACATAAACCTGTTGCATTATATTGTGATTCTACTGCAGCAATTCACATTGCCAACAACTCTGTTTTTCATGAGAGAACAAACATATAGAGTTAGATTGTCACATGGTTCGAGATCGGATAGAGAATGGTTTGCTCAAGAGTCTACATGTTCGAACTCATCATCAAATTGCAGACATATTTACCAAACCATTACATCCTACTCAGTTCACTTTTCTCATTGGCAAGATGGCTCTGTCTTCGATCTTCACACCATCTTGAGGACTGTAATGTTTAAGGTAATGTAATGTTTAAGGGCTGGTATTGTATAAACCGGAACCCAGTTCTCATATATAATGAGAGATTGTAACAAGCTCATATTAACAAAAAAATAACGAACTTTACTCTCCATTTTTGATTTCTTGATTCTGCTAATAATATATATTACCCAACTATACAAAGATAATATATATTAACAAATTTAATCCATAACTCTCCTAACACCTCCCTCAAGCTGGAGTATGTAGGTCCAGAATGCCCAGTTTGAGTAGAAATTATCAAACTCCTTCCGGCCTAGAGCTTTAGTAAGAATATCAGTTAGTTGGTATGCCGTTGTGACATAAAGAGGTTAGATAACCCCTCGGACGATCTCATCTCATATAAAATGACAATAATTTCCAACATACTTCGTTTTCTCATGAAAAACCGGATTTTTACTCAAGTTGATGGCCAATTGATTATCAGAATGAAGAGGAATGGCTAGCGAACAATCAACACCAACATCCGTAAGTAACTCACGCAACCACAAGATCTCACTCACAGTGTCAACCATAGCCCGTTCAGCTTTGGTAGAAGAATGCGAGACCCGTTCCTATTTACATGTCTTCCACGAAATCGGAGAACCCCCTAATTGAATAAACCAAGTTGTAAGTAAACGACGAGACAGAGGATAACTACTCCAATCGGCATCACACCAAGCTGTAAGTCGTAAGTCTGAGTCAACGCGTAAGAAAATTCCTTGGCCCATATTACCCTTCAAATAGCGAACCACATGAACTGCCGCTTCCCAATGATCAATCATAGGAGCATTCATAAATTGAGAAAGAGTGTGAATAGCAAAGGAAAGTTTAGGATATCTCATACTCAAATAAATCAGTCGACCCACCAAGCGACGGTATTGAGTCGGGTTGTCTAACAAAGCACTCATAAACAGAGCTAGTTGTCTAACTGGCTTGGCTCCAAGTAAAACCGACTCTGTAATGATATCCAAAATATATTTTCATTGACAAAGATACATACTGGAATCATTGCAGACAACTTCGATGCCTAAGAAGTACTTCAATATATTGAGATCTTTCATACGAAAACATGAACTAAAATAGTCTTTGAATTCATGAATTAACGTCGGTGAACTCCCCGAGATAATTAAGTCATCCACATAAACAAGGATATGAAGACGAGTATCGCCATCATCGTTGACAAGAGTAAACAATGAGTACTCGGATAAGCTTTGGGTAAAACCATACTCGATCAGTGACGTATTAAACTTGGCAAACCAACATCAGGGGCCTTGTCGAAGACCATATAAAGATTTATGTAAACGACACACATTTGACTTATCATTTTTTCGAAAACCTAGTGGAAAACGAATAAAAACTTCTTCTTCCAAATCTCCATGGAGAAAACCATTATGGACATCCATTTGATGCACCTCCCAATCCCGGGATACCGCGACTTCCAAAAAAGAACGCACGGTGACCGTTTTACAGACAGGTGCAAAAGTTTTGCTATAATCGAGACCCTCCGTTTGATTATTTCCAAGAACCACAAGGCGTGCCTTATACCTTTCCAGTATACCATCGGACTTATATTTCAATGTAAACACCCATTTACAGCCTAAGGCTTTCTTACCAGGCGGTAGAGGTTCCACAGTCCAAGTTCCGTTATCCTCGAGAGCGTCAATCTCCCCACGGATAGCTTCTTGCCAGTTTTCGTCCAAACAAGCTTTAGCGTACGTCTGGGGAATAACACTAACCGTAATTACCGCAAGGAAAACTCGATGACTATCCGAGAACTTATTGCAATCAACATATGCATCAATCGAATACCAAGAAGAGTCAAGAAAATCACTATCTGAATAAATGTGAGTAGTATTCGTAATATAATCATGCAAATGTGTAGATGGTATTTTCTTCCGACAACCGATGCCCATAGGTACTTCCTGATCCACTGGTGGAGCAGAAGGTAAAGAGGCAGGTGAAAATGCACTAGAAGGACTCAGAGATATAGTTGGCGGTTCAGGCGCGGTGACGGGGGTATCACCACGCAAATGTAATGGTGACGATGGAGACTCATGTGGACTCAAGGAATCCTGTCGTGGAGTCTCAAGTGAATCATCAAGAAGCAAAGACAGTAGGTGTACAGTCAAGTCGCAAGAAGTAGGATGTATTGGCACGTGCAGCATATTAAATTCGTTGTTAATTTCAAGAGATCGCGAACGGACGGTGTTAGTGAAGAGGATGGCGAGATCAGAGGAGAAGCAACAAAAGGAAATTCCATTTCACAAACAATAACGTCATGGGAAGTAGAAATAAGACCACTGTCAAGGTTATAAACATGTCATCCCTTCTTACCAAACTAATATCCTAAAAACATAGAATGATTACCCCGTAAAGCAAACTTATCACCACCATGATGGTGATTATGGACATAGCACAAACTCCCGAAAACCATCAAGTGATGCACATACGGAGGACAGTTATACAAGAGTTTGAATGGTGTTTTTCCAGCAAGAATTGTTGTGGGAGTACGATTAATCAAGTAACCAGCTATAAGAACACAAAAACGCCAGAACTCTAAAGGAAGATGAGCTTGAAACCGGAGAGCCCGCGCAACATTGAGGATATGACGTTATTTACGTTCCACTCGTCTGTTCTGCTAAGGTGTACCAACAAAAGAAGTTTCATGAATAATTCCGTGTTCCCGAAAGAAAGCCGTGAGACACATAAATTCAGAACCATTGTCACTTTGCATTGTTTTGATTTTCTGTTCAAATTGTCGTTCAACCAAAGACACAAAATCCTGTAGAGTAGATGATGCTTCTGTTTTGTTAGGCAATAAATAAATCCATAATGCACGAGAGAAATCGTCAACTATTGTTAGGAAATAGCGAGAACCACACATAGATGTCGTTCGATACGGTTCCCATAAATCACAATGTACTAACTCAAAAACTGAAGATGGTTTATTATCACTTAAAGGAAACAAATCTCGTGTTTGCTTGGCACGAATACAAACGTCACAAGATTTGAAATCAAAACTAGTACTAGTCCATCGCTTTAGACGCTGGATGACCCAAACGTCGATGATACACATCCAAAGGCTGGCGGTCCGAGGGTTGTGCCATCAGTGCTGCTACGACACCTCTAAAGAAATACAAACCATTAACTTGTTCACCCGCTCCAATCAGGGTCTGTGTGATGCGGTCCTGAATAACACAAAGTCTATCAGATATCTAAAAAGTTAGCCCCGATCACACATTAGTTGAGACACAAAGATAAGGCGACACTGTAATCCATCAACAAAGAACACGTTCAACAACTGAAGATGAGATCCCAAAAAAACTTTGCCTTGTTTTGTGGTAGTTATAAGCCGACCATCCGGTAATTTTATCAACATAGGTGCCATATCCGATACATCCATAAGAAACTCAAGACAACCCGTCATATGATTCGAAACACCTGTGTCAATAATCCAAGATTCAAGAGAGAACGTACCAGAAAGACTCATCACTCGAACCTGCTGTTCGTTCACTAAGCATACGCACCAACGTCTTCCAATGTTGGTCATTGAGACCAACAAAACCGTTGCGATCAACGTCAGTGATAGCTGTATTAACGGCACCAACCGGAGAAGAATGTGACACTTAATTTACCCGAGCTTTGTCCGGAGCTGATTGGCGACGTGACATAGTGGATTGAGACAAAACAGAGCGTTGATCACCCGAGGAGCTACCAGCAGCTCCGTGTTGTATGTTCAAAAATTTAGGCTGTGGGCGATCACCCCACCAAGTCGGATAACCAATTTTCCAAAAGAAATTCACATCAAGATGAGCAATACGCCTGCAACAGGTGCAAACGGCCAAAGGATCACAGAGTTCTGGGTGTTGTAGAGGACTTGTAATTGTTTGAACAGCAAAACTGACGCTATCACTCTGTTCATCCATCATGCGACTAGATTTCTTGGATTCTTCATCCTGAGTCACCACCTGATATGTCTCATCAAGAGAAGGGAGTGGATCACGGGAGAGTAAGGAAGACTTCACCTCACCAAACAAGGTCTCATCAAGACCCATCAAGAATTGATGAAGTTTATCCTCTTCTCGTTCACACGCAATTTCCTTCAATGTTTTAACATGTTGAAAATCGGAAAGACTTGTCCAGAGTTTCATCAATTTCCCATAATAAGCTTCAACTGCCGTGCCACGTTGGTAACAGATTGCAAGTTCCGCCTTAAGATGTTGCACTCTCTATTCGTTTTGAACCAAAAAATGTTTCTTAATATGCGTTCATAAATCATGAGCTACCTTGTGGTGAGATAAGGAGCTACTCAAGTCAGGGACAATGGTGAGCTTAATCCACGATACCACCATAGCATTGTTTGCCCACCAATCCTCTAGATCTTCAGAGTCCTCCGCAAGTCTGATAATTGAACCATCAGCAAAACAAAATTTCTTTCTTGTGCTTAACTCAAGGCAAAGATTCAAGGCCCATTCATCATAGTTGGAGCCTCGAAGCTGGGGATGAGAGATGATATAACCTGAGTTATCTCCAGAAGACAAATCATAAGGATTGATTCAGCGACGAGATATCTTAGATCTCTCCTTTGATTTTACCGAGAGTGACGAGGCACCACCAACCTTGCTTGCAGAGTCGTCAGCCATGAAAAACAGAAAATCAAATAGAAGAGTATAACGATAGAATAGATCGAAATACTAAGGTCAAAGAAAGAGAAGTGAAACAAAAAAAGAGAAGTGACGAGAGATATGCTTGACGACGAAGGAGTTGTGCGACGTCAAGAGAGATGCTCGACAAAATATGTAAAAGGGGATCAAATAAAACCTTGATATTTAGGCCGTGCTCTGGTACCATGACAAGAAACATAATATGATATTGAAGGTTTTCTATTGATCACGTAGAGAGAGCATCTCCTTATGTACACTTTAGATTAACCGTAGATATTAGATATATATTATCCAACTACACAAAGATAATATATATCACGTTTAATATTTTATGTTCAGTTTTTAGATAATTTATAGATTTATAGATTTTGTTCGTTTAGATTTTATAATTATTTTCATTTAGCTATATGTAATTTAAAATTCATTAAATTATAAAGTGTTAAATGTTGTTGGTTGTTTGACATATATACCCGTTTTATTTTTTTGTAAGTAGTTCTAATATTAAAGATATATATATATATATATATATATATATATATATATATATATCATGTAGGATCAAATTAAGACTGAACTAAGCTAGGAGTCCACTTTGACGAGAGTCCAAATCCATAGTGACATTTAAGACAACACCAAACATCTTTAAGGAGGATAAGTTTATAAAATTGTCATCAAGTGCAAATCAAATTTATCAGGATTTGAAGATCATTGCGGTATGCTTTGCATGGACGATTGATCTCAAAGAATATTTGGATTGGGATGCTTTAAATGTGGCACAACTAACGGACCAGACTCTGACATTGTGGTGTAGAGAAGTAGTCAAGTGAAGAAGGAACCACAAAAGACACATTGATCCTTATACTTGATGGCAATTATGCAAATTCTGACTGATGTAAGCTGGAAATCCACCTTGTTGAGAGTCCTAATCCATATTGACGTTGACGAAAAAGCCAAAAGGCTTTAAGGAGGATGAGTTTGCATAACTGCCATCAAGTGTAAGGCAAATCTATTAGGACTTGAATATCATTACAGTATACTTTGCTTGGACGATTGAATTGGAAGAATATTCAACCTTGCTAAGAGTCTGAATCCATATTGATGTTGAAGACAACGCTAAAAGGCTTACGGAGGATGAGTTTATATAACTGCCATCAAATGCAAGGCACATTTATTAGGACTTAAAGATCATTGTAATATACTTGGCTTGGTTGATTGATCTAGAAGCATATTTACAGTTGAAAAACATAATGGACCATATCTTTGACCATTATGATTACCCCTCTCCTAAGAAGGATGGACTACATGTGGCACAACTAAAGGATCAGACTTTGACTTGGTGGTGTAGAGAAGTAGTCAAACAAAGAAGGAACAACAAAAGACACATTGACTCTTGGACTAGCATGTAAGATCAAATTAAGACTGATCTAAACTGGGAATCCACCTTGCTGAGAGTCATAATTTAAATTGACATTGAAGACAACACCCAAAGGCTTTAAGGAGTTTAAGTTTGAAAAACTGCCATAATGTGCAAGGAAAATCAATCAGGAATTGAAGATCACTGTAGTATGCATTGTTTGGAAAGTTCATAGGGAAGCATATTTGAATTGGGAAAGAGAATGGGTCATATATTTGACCATTATGATTAATTTTCTCCTAATAAGGATGCACTACATGTGACACAACTAAGAGATCATACACTGACTTGGTGGTGTGGAGAGGTAATCAAGCGAAGAAAAAACAACAAAAGACACATTGACTCTTAGACTTGCACGTAGGATCAAATTAATACTGATATAAGATGAGAATCCACCATGCAAGTCTAATCCATATTGACAATGAAAAAATGCCAAAATTCTTTAAGGAGGATGAGTTTGCAGAACTGCCATCAAGTGCATAGCAAATTATTAGAACATGAAGATTATTGGTGTATGCTTTGCATGGACTTTCATCTGGAAGCATATTTGGATTGGAAAAACATAATGGATCATACCCTTGACCATTATGATTACCTCTCTCCTAAGAAGGATGTCATACATGTGGCACTACTAAAAGATAAAACACTGACTTGGTGGTGTGGAGAAGTATTCAAGCGAAGAAAGAACAAGAAAAGACACACTTACTCTTGGAGTAGCATGTAGGATCAAATCAGTATGATCTAAGCTTAAAATATACCTTTTTGAGAGTCCTAAATCATATTGACGTTGAAGACAACGCTAAAAGGCTTTAAGGAGGACGAGTTTGCAGAATCTATTAGGACTTGAAGATCATTGCATTATCATTTGCTTGGACGATTGATCTGAAAGCATATTTGGATTGGAAAAACAGAATGGATATCTCTCTCCTAAGAAGGATGCACAACATGTGGCACAACTAACGAATCCGATCAAACTCTGGCTTGGTGGCATAAAAAAATACTTCAGCGATAAAATAAAAACAAAACACATATTAACTCTTGGAATATCATGTAGTATCAAATTAAGACTGATCTAAGCTGGGAATCCACCTTGCTGAGAGTCCTAATCCATAATGACATTGAACACAACCCAAAAGGCTTTAAGGAGGATAAATTTGCAGATTTTCCATCAAGAGCAAGGCTATTCTATCACGACTCGAAGACCATTGTATTATGCTTTGGTTAGAAAATTGATCTAGAAGCATATTCCACCTTGGTGAGAGTCCTTATCCATATAGAAGTTAAAGACAAAACTAAATGGCTTATGGTGGATGATTTTGCAGAGTTGCCATCAAGTGCAAGGTAAATCTATCAAGAGTCGTAGATCATTGCAACATGGTTTGCATGAAAGATTAATCTGGAAGTAAATTAAAACAGGGAAACATAATTGATCATATCTTGGACCATTAAGATTAACCCTCTCCTAAGAAGGATGCACTACATGTGGAACAACTAACGTATAAAACTCTGACTTGGTAATGTAGAGAAGTAGTCAAGCGAAGAAGGAACAATAAAAGACACATTGACTCTTGGACTAGAATGTAAGGTCTAATTAAAAGTGATCTAAGATGGTAATCCACCTTCCTAAGAGTCCTAATCAATATTGACGTTGAAGAAAACACCAAAGGGTTTTAATGAGGATGCGTTTGCAAAACTGCCATCAAGTGCAAGGAAAATCTATTAGGATTCAAAGATCATTGCAGTATCCTTTGCTTGGCGGATTGATTTGTAAGCATATTCCACCTTGTTGAGAGTCCTAATATATATTGACCTTGAAGAACCCTCGAAAGGCTTACGGAAGATGAGTTTGCATAACTGCCATCAAGTGCAATGCAAATATATCAGGACTTGTAGATCATTGCAGTAAGTTTTGCTTGGATGATTTATCTGGATGGATATTTGAATTGGAAAAAAGAATAGATTATATCTTTGACTATTATGATTACTATTCTCATAAGAAAGATGCACTACATGTGACACAACTAACATATTAGACACTGACTTGGTGGTGTAGAGAAGCAGTTAAGCGAAGAAGGAACCACAAAAGATACATTGACTCTTGTACTAGCATCTAGTATCAAAATAAGATTGATCTAAACTAGAAATCCACCTTACTAAGACCCTTAATCCATACTAACATTGAAGACAATGCCCAAAGGCTTTAAGGAGGATGAGTTTGCACAAATGCCTTCAAATGCAATGCAAATATATCTGCACTTGAAGATCATTGCACTATGATTTGTATGTACCATTGATCTGAAAGCATATTTGGATTGGTGAAACAGAATGGATCATATCTTTGACCATTATGATAACCCCTCTCTTAACAAGGATGCCTAATATGTAGCATAACTAACATATTAGACTCTAAAATTATGATGTAGAAAAGTAATCAAGCAAAGAAGGAAGCACAAAAGACACATTCACTCTTGGACTAGCATGTAAGATCAAATTAAGACTGATGTAAGCAGGGAATCCTCCTTTGCTCAGATTCCTAATCCATAATGATGTTGAAGACAACGCCAAAAGACTTTAAAGAGGATGAGTTTGCAGAACTGCCATCAAATGCAAGTCAAATCTATCAGTACTTGAAGATCATTGTAGCATCTTTTGCTTGAAACACTAATCTGGAATCATATTCCACATTGCTGAGAATCTTAATCCTTATAGATGGTTAAGAAAATGCCAAGAGGTTTACGGAGGATGAGTTTTCATAAATACCATCAATTGCAACGTAAATCTGTCAAAAGTTGTAGATCATTGCAGTATGCTTTGCTTGAAGATTTATCTGGATGCATATTTGAATTAGGAAAAGAGAATAGATCATATATTTGACCATTATGATTGCCCGTCCCTAAGAAGGATTCATTAGATGTCACACAACTAACAGATCATACACTAACTTGGTTGTATAGAGAAGTGGCCAGGCGAAGTAGGAACCACAATAGACACATTGACTCTTGGAATAACATGTAGAGTTCAATTAAGATTTATCTAAACTGGGAATCCACCTTGTTGAGAGTCCTAATCTATATTGAAGGCAATGGCAAAAGGTTTTCAGGAAGATGAGTCTGCAGAACTGCCATCAAGTGTATGGCAAATATATTAGGAGTTGAAGATTATTGTAATATGCTTTATTGATATGGAAGAATCCATATTGTTGTTGAAGATAACGCAAAAAGACTTATGGAGGATGAGTTTACAGAATTTCCATATATTGCAAGAGAAATCTATCAGAACTTAAAGATCATTGCAACATGGTTTACTTGGAAGATTAATCTAGAAGAAAAGAAGAATTGGGAAAACAAAATGGATCATATCTATGACCATTAATATTAACCTTCTCCTAAGAAAGATGCACTACATGTGGGACAACTAACATATCAGACTCTGAATTGGTGGTGTAGAGAAGTAGTCAAGTGAATAAGGAACAACAAAAGAAACATTGACTCTTGGACTAGCATTTAAGGTCTAATTAAAAGTGATCTAAGATGGGAATCGACCTTGTTGAGAGTCCTAATCAATATTAACATTGAAGACAACACCAAAGGGCTTTAATGATGATGCATTTGTAAAACTGACATCAAGTGCAAAGAAAATCTATTAGTACTTGAAGATCATTGCAGTATACTTTGCTTGGAGAATTGATTTGTAAGCATATTCCTCCTTTCTGAGAGTCCTAATCCATATTGACCTTGAAGACGACCCCAAAAGGCTTACGGAAGATGATTTTGCAGTACTGCCATCAAGTGCAATGCAAATCTATCAGGACTTGTAGATCATTGCAGTATGTTTTGCTTGGACGATTGATCGGAAGGACTTTTGAATTGGAAAAAGAGAATGGATCATATCTTTATCTATTATGATTATCATTCTCTTAAGAAGGATGCCCTACATGTGGCATAACTAACATATCATACACTGACTTGGTAGTGTAGATAAGTAGTCAAGCAAAAAAGTTAGCACAAACGATACATTGACTCTTACACTTGTATATAGGATGGATTAAGAGTGATATAAATTGTGATTCCACCTTGCTGAGAGTCTTAATCCATATTGACATTGAAAAAAATGCCCAAAGGCTTTAAGGAGGATAAGTTTGCACAAATGTCATCAACTGCAATGCAAATCTATCAGGATCTGAAGATCATTGCACTATGCTTTGCATGTACCATTGATATGGAAGCATATTTCGATTGGGAAAATATAATGAATCATATCTTTGACCATTATGATAACCCATCTTCTAAGAAGGATGCGTAACATGTGCCACAACTAACAGATCAGATTTCAACATTATGATGTATATAAGTAATCAAGCAAAGAAAGAACCATAAAATACACATTGACTCTTGGACTAGCATGTAGGATCATATTAAGTCTGATATAAACTAGAATTCCACATTTTTGGAGTCCTAATTAGGGGTGTCAAGCAGGGCGAGCGTCCACGGGCATCGCCTGATTAATACCTCGATGGGGCGGGTTTGGCCACTTAGAAGAATGTCCAAAGAACAACGGGCATAACGGGCTCGGTCCAGGTGGAAGGCATGCAATGTGGGTTGGTCCGCTGTGGTCTTGCGGGCGTGCGGGCATGGTCAAGCTCACTATCCAAAATCCTCCTCCAGTGCCTTGGAGCTTAGCTGTGTCAGGTAATGGATCAGCAAGATGTTCCACAGGAATCCCCTGATAATATAAACTCAAACATAAACATCGGAATTAGTTTTTGTAACTTAAAACCAAACAGAAACCACATTGTCTTTGTTTCAATAAGAATGTGTGTCAGACAAACACAAGTAAAAAATCAGTTACAAGTCTAATTATAACAGACATTCAATTAATTTGAGTAAAACATCAACTTCAACAACCAAAGATGAATTATAAACAAATGAACACAAATTCACAAGTAAAATGTCATAAAAGTCACGAAGTATCTTTTTCAAGTTAAGAAACGTTTTAACTTATGCTTTAGTGGATGAGACATGTTGAAAGCGAGAGAGATTGCATGAGTTTGTATGAAAAAGTGAAAGAGAAAGAAAGATGAGTAAAAAGAAACCTTTGTATTGAAGTTTTGGAAAAACATAGTTGTACTACCAATGTTAGTTTAGTTGATCTCCTAAGGTTCAAGAACAAGTGAAATAACATGGTGAAATAAAAAAGAACATGACATGTATCTTTGTTTACTATGAGACCATCATTTCTGAATTTTTCATTTAGATAGAACATCTACTTTTGTTCTTTCTCGAGTTTGAGGTCCTCCAATTCTCTATCTCCTGCGTTTTTGACTTAAAGATGTTACGTACTTGGATACCAATTTCTTCTCAGGGCATAAACAGAATAATGCAACAACTTACTTCTTGTGATGTTTTCTCTAGTAGCATAATCTTAAGAGTTTATTGCATTTGCTGGTTTATAGAGTCTATTGCTTCTCAGGTCATAAAGAGTATGCTGTTTAAAAAAAGTATTTACCGTGAGGCTCACTCATTAATCACTATAAACCAAAGAAAGCATAAAACAAATATCCACTGTCTCAACTCAAATATCAAATATACTTTCACAGTACTTAGAAAGGAAATTAAGGAGAGCTCCTTGAAAAGTATAAGGATATCAAGGATAGTAAAGACCCACAAAATAAGAGAAGTTTCACTAGTAATAAATTGAAAAAAACTCATATAGACGAAGTAAGTCATAAAATACATACCCTGGATTCTATAATTTCACCATATTTGATGCTCCTTAGCTGTAGCAACTAAAGCATTACTTATACGCGACTTCAAATCCAGAAATAGGACCTTGATATGTTGAACAAGGATCTAAAAAAAAGCAACAGAAAGGCTAGCTTTTATTAGACATCTTCTAATGCAATAGATATTAATGAAACATGTCTTTGTCATTAACTCAGAAGAACAAAACAAGAGCTCAAACATCCCAATCACAATGAACATTCCAATACAAAATATATAAAAAGAATTAACATTATTACCATAAACACAAATGACTTAGCAATCAATCTAAGTTTGTAAACATAAGCAATGTATGAAGATACCTCACAAGCACATCCATGGAATCTAAGTTCGTAAACACAAGCAATGTATAAAGAAAACAAGATAGCAAAATCACACCAGCAATTTCATAAATCAAAGTTTTTCAATCAATGAAAATCAAATTACGAGATTGATGATTCCTTGTGGATTCGATCTAAAATTACAAATAATTGAAGACGAGATTGATGATATGGATTTGATCGATGTGGTGGCTACCTTGAAGACGAGATGCATTGCCGATGAAGAACTTGGCTATGGATCCTTGAAGTCACAACACCCGCAGGCCTACCTGAATAACCATTAGTGTTTGCGCGGGTGGGTATGGACATGCAATGTCAAGACCACGGTCCAAAGCGAGCCAACCCGCGTGGTCGGAGAAAATGGCTATCTCGGCGGGCGCGGTCCAGGCGGTCATGGTCTCGCCTGTCTAATAGATCTAGTCCTAATTCATATTGACGTTGAAGACAACGACAATAGGCTTACAGAGGATGAGTTTACATAACTTTCATAAAGTAACATGTAAATCTATCAGGACTTGAAGATCATTGCAGTATACTTTGCTTGGAAGATCAATCTGGAAGCATATTTGGATTTCAGAAACATAATGGATTATATCTTTGACCATTATTATTACCCCTCCCCTAAAATGATGCTTTATATGTGGTACAACTAACATATCATATTAGACTCCGACTTCACGGTGTAGAAAAGTTGTCAAGTGAAGAAGGAACCACAAAAAACACATTGACTCTGGGACTAGCATGTAAGATCAAAATAAGACTGATTAAAGCAAGGAATCCACTTTGCTCAAAGTCCTAAACCATATTGATGTTGAAGAAAACACTAAAAAGCTTACAGAGGATAAGTTTACATAACTGCCATCAAATGCAAGGCAAATTTATCAAGACTTAAAGATCATTGAAATATACTTTGCTTGGTTAATTGATCTCAAAGGATATTTAAAGTTGGACAACATAATGGATAATATCTTTAACCATTATGTTACCCCTCTCCTAAGAAGGATGCAGTACATATGGCACAACTAAAGGATCAGACTCTGACTTGGTGGTGTAGAGGAGTAGTCAAGCAAAGAAGGAACAACAAAAGACACATTGACTCTTGGAATAGCATGTGGGATGAAATTAAGACTGATCTAAGCTGGGAATTCACTTTTCTGAAAGTCATAATCCAGATTTACGCTGAAACAACACCAAAAGACTTTAAGGATGTTGAGTTTGCAAAACGGCCATAAAGTGCAAGGAAAATCTATCTAGAATTAAAGATTACTACAATATGCTTTGCTTGGACCATTCATATGGAAGCATATTTGAATTGGGAAAAGAGAATGGATCATATATTTAACCATTTTGATTAACTTTCTCCTAAGAAGGATGCACTACATGTGGCACAACTAAAAAATCATACAATGACTTGGTGGTGTGGAGAAGTAGTTAAGCGAAGAAGGAACAACAAAAGACACGTTGGCTCTTGGACCTGCATGTAGGATCAAAAGATTGATCTAAGATGGGAATCCAAATTTCTCACACTCCTAATCCATATTGACAATGAAGACGATGCCAAAATCCACCTTGCTCACACTCCTAATAACATGTACTTTCAAATTCAGTCTGATATAAGCTGAAAATCCACCTTTTTGAGAGTCTTAAATCATATTGACGTTGAAGACAACGATAAAAGGCTTTAAGGAGGATGAGTTTGTAGAACTGCCATCTAGTGTAAGACAAATCTATTAGGACTTGAAGACCATTGCAGTATGCTTTGCTTGCACGATTGATCTAGAAGCAAATTTAACCTTGCTAAGAGTCTAAATCAATATTGATGTTGAAGACAACACCAAAAAGCTAATAGAGAATGAGTTTACATAATTGCCATTAAGTGCAAGAAAAATCTATCAGGACTTGAAGATCATTGCATTATACTGTACTTGGACGATTGATCTGAAAGCAGATTTGGATTGGAAAATCAAAATGGATAATATATTTGAGCATAATGATTACTTCTCTCCTAAGAAGTATGCACAACATGTGGCACAACAAACGGATCCGATCAAACTCTGAGTTGGTGGTGTAGAGAAGTAGTCAAGCAAATAAATAAAAACAAAACACATATTAACTCTTGGAATAACATGTAGGATCAAATTAAGACCGATCTATGCTGGGAATCCACCTTGACGAGAGTCCTAATCCATAGTAACATTGAACACAACCCAAAAGGCTTTAAGGAGGATGAATTTGCAAAAATACCATAAAATGCAAGGCTAATCTATCACGACTTAAAGATCATTGCAGTATGCATTGCTTGGACGATTCATCTAGAAGCATATTCCACCTTGTTGAGAGTCTTTATTCATAATGAAGTTGAAGACAACTCCAAAAGACTTATGGAGGATGAGTTTGCATAATTGCCATCTAGTGGAATGTAAATCTATGAGGATTTGTAGATCATTGCAGCATGGTTTAATTGGACGATTAATATGGAAGAAAATTTGAATTTGGAAAAACTAATGGATCATATCTTTGACTATTAAGACTAATCCTCTCCTAAGAAGGATGCACTACATGTGGGACAACTAACATATTATACTATGATTTTGGTGGTGCATAAACATATTAAGCGAAGAAAGAAAGAAAAAAGACACATTGAATCTTGGACTAGCATATAAGGTCTAATTAAAATTGATTTGAGATGGGAATTCACCTTACTGAGAGTCCTGATCAATATTGACGTTGAAGACAACACCAAAAGGCTTTAATAAGGACGCATTTGCAAAACTTTCATCAAGTAAAAGACAAATCTATCAAGACTTGAAGATCATAGTAGTATCCTTTTCTTGGAGGATTGATTTGTAAGCATATTCCACCTTCCTGAGAGTCCTAATCAATATGGATCATATCTTTAACTATTACGATTACTGTTCTCCTAAGAAGGATGCACTACATGTGGCACAACTAATAGATCATACACTAACTTGGTGGTTTAGGGAAGCAATCAAGCGAAGAAAGAACCACTAAAGATACATTAACTCTTGGAATATCATCTAGGATCAAATTAAGACTCTAAACTGGGAATCCACCTTATTGAGACTCTTAATCCATATTGACGTTGAAGAAAATGCCCAAAAGCTTTAAGGAGGATGAGATTGCAAAAATGCCATCAAGTGCAATGCAAATCTATGAGGACTTGACGATCATTGCACTATGCTTTGTATATACCATTGATCTGGAAGCATATTTGGATTGGGAAAACAAAATGGATCATATCTTTGACCATTATCATAACCTTTCTCCTAATAAGATGCCTTACAAGTGGCACAACTAATTGATCAAACTTACATTGTGATGTAGAGAAGTAATCAAGCAAAGAAGGAACTTGACGATCATTGTAATATACTTTGCCTAGAAAATTGATATGGAAGCATATTTGGATTGGAAAAACATAATGGATCATATCTTTGACCATTACTATTACCCATCTCCTAAGAAGGATGCTTTACATGTGCCACAACTAACAGATCAGATTAGACTCTTAATTGGTGGTGTAAAGAAGGAACCACAAAAGATACATTGACTCTTGGAATATCGTCTAGGATCAAATTAAGACTGATCTAAACTGGGAATCAACCTTGTTGAGACTCTTAAGCCATATTGACGTAGAAGACAATGCCCAAAAGCTTTAAGGAGGATGAGAATGCAAAAATGCCATCAAGTGCAATGCAAATCTATGAGGAGTTGACGATCATTGCACTATGCTTTGCATATACCATTGATCTGGAAGCATATTTGGATTAGGAAAACAAAATGGATCATATCTTTGACCATTATCATAACCTTTCTCCTAATAAGATGCCTTACAAGTGGCACAACTAATTGATCAAACTTACATTGTGATGTAGAGAAGTAATCAAGCAAAGAAGGAATTTGACGATCATTGTAGTATACTTTACTTGGAAAATTGATATGGAAGCATACTTGGATTGGGAAAAACAGAATAGATCATATCTTTGACCATTACTATTAACCTATCTTAAGAAAGATGCTTTACATGTGGCACAACTAACATATCAGATTAGACTCTGACTTGGTGGTGTAGAATAGTATTCAAGTGAAGAAGGAACCATAAAATACACATTTAAGATAAAATTAAGACTGATCGAATCAACCTTTGCTCAGAGTCCTAATCCATATTGATGTTAAAGACAATGCTAAAAGTCTTACAGAGGATGAGTTTACAGAACTGCCATCTAGTGTAATGCAAATTTATTAGGACTTGAAGATCATTGCAGTATGCTTTGCTTGGACGATTGATCTGGAAGTATATTCAACCTTTCTAAGAGTCCAAATCCATATTGATGTTGTAGAAACACCAAAAGGTTTTATAGAGAATGAGTTTATAGATTAGGCACTAAATTGTTGGTGTAGAGATGTAGTCTAGCGAAGAAGGAATCACCAAAGACACATTGACTCTTGGACTAGCATCTAGGATCAAATTAAGACTGATATATATTGGGAATTCACCTTATTGAAAGTCTTATCTATATTAACGTTGAAGACAATGACGAAAGGCCTTAAGGAGGATGAGTTTGTATAACTACCATTAAGTGTAGTGCAAATCTATCAAGGCTTGAAGATCATTGCACTATGCTTTGCTTGGTTGATTGATGTGGAATCATATTTTAATTGGAAAAATAAAATGGATCATATCTTTGATCATTATGGTTAACCTTCTCCTAAGAAGTATGCACTACATGTGACTTAATTAACGAATAACACTCGGATTGGTGGTGTAGAGAAGTAGTAAAGTAAAGAAAGAACCAGAAAAGACACATTGACTCTTAGACTAACATGTAAGATCAAATTGAGTCTGATCTAAGCTAGAAATCCAATTTTTTGGAGTTGTAATCCATATTTATGTTAAACAAAACAACAAAAGGCTTACGGAGGATGAGTTTACAGAACTTTCATGAAGTAAAATGCAAATCTATCGGTACTTGAAGATCATTGCAGTATACTTTGCTTAGAAGATTGATCTAGAAGCATATTTGGATTGGGAAAACAGAATGGATCAAATATTTGACCATTATTGTTACCCTCCTAAGAAGGATACTTTACATGTGGCAAAAGTAACAGATCAAATTAGATTCTGACTTGGTGGTGTAGAAAAGTAATCAAGTGAAGAAGGAACCACAAAAGACACATTGACTATTAGAGTAGCATGTAACATAAAATTAATATTGATCTAAGAAGGGAATCCACCTTTTCTCAGAGTTATAATCCACATTGACGTTGAAGATAATGCCAAAATAATTTAAAGAGCAAGAGTTTGCAGAACTGCCATCAAATGCAAGGTAAATCTATCAGTATTTGAAGATCATTGCAATATCTTTTGCTTGGAACACTAATCTGGAATCATATTCCACATTGCTCAGCATCCAAATTCTTATAGACGGTTAAGACAATGCCAAGAGGTTTACAAAGGATGATTTTGCAGACGACTATTAAGTGCAATGCTAATCTCTCAGGAGTTGTAGATCATTGCAGTATGCTTTGCTTGACGATTGATCTGGAAGCATATTTAAATTGGGAAAAGATAAATAAATCATATCTTTGACCATTATGATTATGTGTCTCCTAAGAAGTATGCACTAGATGTCACATAACTAATAGATCATACACTGACTTGGTGGCATAGAGAAGTAGTCAGGCTAAGTAGGACAAAAAATACATATTGACTCTTAGACTAACATGTAGGATCAAATAAAGATTTATCTAAAATGGGAATCCACATTGCTGAGAGTCCTAATCCATATTGACGTTGAAGGAAATGCCAAAAGGCTTTACGGAGGATGAGTTCGCAGAACTGCCATCAAGTGTTAGGCAAATCTTTTTGGACTTGAAGATCATTGCAATATGCTTTGCTTGGACGATATATATGAAAAAGAGATGATCTCGGAGGTCTTAAGTTAAAGATACCCCCATTCCGTGGCAAGAAAGATCTAGATGCATATCTTGAGTGGGAAAAAAAGATAAAACTCGTGTTCGAATGTCAACATTACTCCGAGCACAAGAAAGTACGAGTTACTGCCACCTCGTTCTATGATTACACCATCAATTGGTGGGATAAAATTGTTACAAACTGGAAATGAAATGGATAATTTCCCATCGATAGTTGGCATGAAATAAAGACGATAATAAGGAAAATATTTGTGCCTAGTCACTACCATTGAGAACTTCACCAAATGCTTAGAAGACTAGTGCAAGGTAGTAAAAATGTAGAGGATTACTACCAAGAAATGTAATCCCTCATGATCAAGGCCTACATCGATGAGGACCGTGAAGCAATAATAGTGAGGTTCTTAAGTGGTTTGAATCGTGACATTCAAGATCGGCTAGAGTTAAAGCATTATGTGGAGTTGGAAGATATGCTATACAAAGCTATCTTAGTGGAGCAACAACTCAAAAGAAGGGGCAGTTCCACACGACAGCCGTATGTATCTAAATCTCGAAATCATTTTACTAGGACGAGAAGCCCTCTTACTCTCGGCCAATCTTCAAAACCAAGCCAAAGAAGGAGGCTAAAGTTTTTGCTTCAACACAAGCTTACAAAGGAAGGACGGAGGCGATGTCTACCGCAAGAAACCGGGACTTACAATGTTTCAAGTGTCAAGGAAGAGGACACTACGCTAATGAGTGTGCTAACCAAAGGTCTATGATCTTAAGAGCAAATGGGGACATTGAAACTGAAGAGGAAGAGGTTTCAGATTCACAATCATCTCAAGGAGAGCTCGAAGCTTATGCATCTAAAGGTGAACTCTTGGTATAATCTTATTGTATAAATAAGGACCTTTGATCGGGTTAGAAGTTGAAATACTCTATTAGAATCAGTCGATGATCGAACGAGCCACAATAACATCCATTTCACCTCCTAAGACTCAACATCTTTTTTTTTTTTATGTAAAATACCATGACCTAAAATTTCAGATCATTTTTAAATCATTTTAAGAGATCTGGCCAAAAAACATTTGAAAAGGAACAAGTGGATTTGGAGAAACCTGAGAGCACTTGTCTCCACTTGAACTGCGTAAGGAAAACACAGGTATTGATGTTTTAAATCAAAATTCACTTGAGAAATTTCAAGCTATTAAGCTTTAATTCCAAAATAAAGAGTTTTCATCAAAGAAAAAAAGAAAGAATGTGTAGATCACCTTGTGTCCAATAGCCATGCTGTTTTGACGAAGTGGGATCGTCCGGCCAATGAAATCATCAAGGAATATAGCAATCTACACAATATGAAAAATGCAATGAAATAAAGTAATAAAAGTTGTACAAGTACTTGTGGCTCCCGGCATGGATTGAATAAGAAAATCTCACACTTCTCGCTCATTTCCTTGGTGTAATTGGTGAAGAATCATTGGTTCCTGACTGAATAACCTATCATAAACACGAGGGTTAACGAAAGAATAGGGGAAAATCCAGGGTCACGCCTTACCTTACTCTTGTCGCATGGTTCCTGAAAATTTGAGAATTTCTCCCTAGCTTATTCTCTTCAGCTCTGCTTCTCTCTTTACTCGGCGGTTGTCTCCTTCTCTTCCTAACCGTCAGCTTATGCTTGATCCTTCTTTTTATATAGAAGATATGATCATTCAATTCAGTTTTTTAATACTTCTGCATCCTTCCTATATAAAATTTATGCGCCTCCCCTTTTTTCCTTAAACGGATTGCACAACCCCTTCTCCTCCACTTTAAGAGTTTCGGTTGAAGTAGACTCCTGTTTGATCTAGTATAATTCCCTTTAATCAACGAGCATATAATTTTAGTGATCATGCAACATGTTTCATCGATCAGAATGCAAAATACATTGACCCATCTCTTAAGAAAAATCTTATTATCATAAATAAGGACGTTTGATCGGGTTAGAAGTTGAAATGCTCGAGTAAAATCATTCTATGACTGAAAGAGCCACGATGACCATCAGTTCACCTCCTAGGACTTGGCATTCCTTTTTTATTCAAAATCCCATGACCCAAATTTTGAGATCATGTTTTAAAATCATTTTAAGAGATCTGGTCAAAAAACATTGGAAAAGGAAAGCGTAAGGAAAACATGGGTATTGATGTTTTAAATCAAAATTTACTGAAGCAAGCTCAGTCAGTTAAGGTTTATTTTCAACACAAAGAGTTCTCATCGAAAAAAATCAAAGAAAAAAACGAGTAGATCTCCTTTTTGTTTGATAGCTATGCCATTTCGACGTAGTGGGATTTTCCGGCCAACGACTCATCGGGGAACATATAGATCACCTTGATCTGAAATATGCAATGAAAGAAAGCAATAAATGTCGTACAAGTACTTGTGGGATCCCAACATGGATTTCATAAGCAAATATCAAACTCCTCGAACATTTCCTTTGTGTAATCGGCGAAGATCCTTTAATATTTGACTTAATAACCTATCCGAAAGCAGAGGGTTGAAGAAGAGAATATGTGATGATCCAGGGTCATGCCTAACCTTACTCTTGTCGCTTGGTTCTTGAAAACTCGAGAATTTCTCTCCAGCTTCTTTTCTAACTCTCTGCTTCTCTGTTTATTCAGCGGTTGTCTCCCTCTCTTTCCAAAGCTCTCAGTTATGCTCGACCTTATATAGAGGATATGAGCATTTAATTCCTTCATTGAATACGCATACGCCCTTCCTTTACTAAATATATTTGCCTCCCTTTATTTCCTTAAACTGATCATGCGCCCCTTTCTCCTCCAAGATTTACCTTGATTGGAGATTCTCCTCTTTTAGATTTTGGGTCGAAGTAGATTCATGTTTGATATGGTAGAATGCTCTTTGGTCCATGAGCATACGATTCTCGTGATCATGCAACAAGTTTCATTGATCAGAATGAAATATACATTGACCCATCTCTTAAGCATAATCTTATTATCATAAATAATGACCTTTGATCGGTCAAAAGTTGAAATGCTCGAGTAGAATTAGTCAGTTCACCACCTAGGACTCGATATCCCTTTTAATGCAAAATCCCATGAAAAAAATTTCCATATCTTGTTTTAAAATCATTTTAAGAGATCTGGTAAAAAAAAATTTGAAAAGGAACGAGTGGATTTTTGGAGATACCCGAGAGCACTCGTCTCCACATGATCTGCGTAAGGAAAACACGGGTATTGATGTTTTCATCATAAAGAGTTTTCATCTTAGAAAACCAAAGAAAGAATGAGAAGATCTCCTTGTGTCCGATAGTCATGCTATTTTGACAGCATCGAGAATCGTCTGGCTCATTAACTCATCGAGGAACATATTAATCCATCGATCTAAAATAAGCAATGAAAGGAAGCAATAATGGTCGTAAAAGTACTTGTGGGATCCCAGCATAGATTGCATAGGCAAATCTCACACTCGGCGGTTGTATCCCTCTCTTCCAAAATCCCTTAGCTTATGCTTGACCCTTTTCTTATATACAAGAGATGAGCATTTAATTCCTTCAATAAATACTAACAAGCCCTTCCTTTATTAAATATATGTGCCTCAAGTTTATTTCCTTAAACTGATCATGCGTCCCCTTTTCTCCAAGATTTACCTTGATTGAAAATTCTCCCCTTGAAGATTTTGGGTCAAAGTAGATTCATGTATGATCTGGTTGATTCTCTTTGGTCCACGAGTATATGATTCTCATGATCATGCAACAAATTTCATCAATCAGAATGAAATATACATCGACCCATCTCTCAAGCATAATCTTATTATCATAAATAAGGAGCTTTGATCTGGTCAGAAGTTGAAATGCTCAAGTAGAATCAGTCGATGACCGAATGAGCCATGAGGAGCATTAGTTCACCTCCTAGGACTTGGCATCCCCTTTTAAGGCAAAATCCCATGAATCAAATTTCCGTATCTTGTTTTAAAATCATTTTAAGAGCTCTGGTCAAAAACATTTGAAAAGGAATGAGTAGATTCAGCGTAAGGAAAATACGAGTATTGATGTTTTAAATTCAAATTCATTCGAGCAAGCTGAATCAGTTAAGGTTTATTTTCAACATAAAGAGTTTTCATCAAAGAAAATCAAAGAAATAATGAGTAGATCTTACATGTACATGTACTTGTGGGATCCCGACATGGATTGCTTAAGCAAATTTAACACTCCTTTCACATTTCCTTGGTGTACTCGGCATAGAACGATTGGTTCTTGACTGAATAACCAATCCTAAACATAGAAGGTCGAAGAAAAGAATAGGGAATGATCCCAAACTTACCTTACTCTTCTCGCTTGGTTCTTTAAAACTCGAGAATTTCTCCCTAGCTTCTTCTCCTCCGCTTTGCTTCTCTCCTTACTTGGCGGTTGTCTCCTTCTCTTCCCAAAACCCTCAGCTTATGCTTGATCCTTCTCTTATACAGAGGAGATGAACATGCAATTCTGTCATTGAATGCTCACACGTCTTTTCTTTATTAAATTTATGCGCCTCCCCTATATTTCCTTAAATGGATCATGCTCCTCCTTCTCCTCAAAGACTTACCATGATTAGAGATTATCACCTTTAAGAATTCCTTATGGTCCATGAGCATACGATTCTAGTGATCATGCAACAAATTTCATCGATCAGAATGCATAATACATCAACCCATCTCTCTAGCATAATAATATTATCATAAATTAGAACCTTTGAACGGGTCATAAGTTGATTTGCTTGAGTAGAATCAGTTGATGAACAAACGAGCCACGATGACCATAACTTCACATCCTAGGACTCGACATCTCCTATTTATGCAAAATCCTGTGATCCAAATTTCTAGATCATGTTTTAAAATTATTTTAAGAGATCTGCTCGAAAAACATTTGAAAAGGAATGACTGGATTTGGAATACCCAATAGCACTCGTCTCTACATTATCTGTGTAAGGAAACAAATGGTTATTGAGGGTTTAAATCCAAATTCACTTAAGAAAACTCAATCAGTGAAGGTTTATTTTCAACATAAAGAGTTTTCATCGAAGAAAATCAAAGAAAGAAGGAGTAGATCTCCTTGATGTAGTGGGATCGTCTCGCAAACGAACTCATCGAGGAATATATAGATTCACTTGATCTGGAATATACAATGAAAGAAAGCAATAAAAGTCATACAAGTACTTGTGGGATCCCGGCATGGATTGCATAAGAAAATCTCACACTCTTTGCGCATCTCCTTGGTGTAATCGGCGAAGAACCATTAGTTCTTGACTGAATGACCTATCCTTAACACAAAGGGTTGAAGAAGAGAGTAGGGGATGATCCAGGGCCGCGCCTTAACTTAATCTTGTCGCTTGGTTCTTGAAAACTCAAGAATTTCTCCCTAGCTTCTTCTCTTCCGCTCTACTTTTCTCCTTACTCAGTGGTTGTCTCCATATTTTCCCAAAACCCTTAGCTTATGCTCGACCCTTCTCTTATATAGAGGAGATGAGAATACTCATGCGCCCTTCATGTACCTCTCCATTCTTTCCTTAAAGAATTTCACGCCCCCTTCTTGATATAAGACTCGGACGTGAACCAGATAAGAACTCGGTGAAAGCCGGGTAAAGACTTGGCCGAAGACTTGGATGTCACGGATGGGGATTCGACGAACTGGCCTTCGCTCTCTTTTTTTTACTCAATGGATGATGGATGGATGGCTCGATAGCTCTTTGATATAACAAGGAGCGACTAGAGTTTTCTCGGCGGCAAGAAAGGTTTTGAAAGAACTCCATTATTTTATTGCTAGGTAAAAACGTGAATACAAAGCTATAGTGGGAATTTATTAAATAGTTCATGAGCTGGTGCCTTTTAGGGCTTTCTACACGAATACATAAAAATGACAAATAAAAGAAAATAAAAAAACAGAAATGGAAAATTGTGTTGTACGCACAAGCGAGACCTTCTCCACAACTTGGAGGCTTTGATCTCGAAGGACTATAAGACTCTAAATCAACTAGAAGTAGCTGAGTTGTCGTCGCCACTTGCAAAGAGTGTTATAATAAAAATAGAACTTACCTTAGTTGTTCCTATGAGGGGTCATGGTGGCATCGATGTGTCCTGTTCATGCGCTGTATATCCTGAGCTCTTTCCAGCTAAATTGACGTTTTGTTGAAGCTGCTCTTGATGCTTGATGACCTCGTCTTCGCCTGGTTCTTGACTCAGCATTGCTTGGTGCATAGAATTCTCTACTCGTCCATCTCTCGATCCAGCTCTAGCGACGTACGTTTTTCCTCGATAAAAGTCTCCTCCAGTAGTGGTTTCCGAATGAATATGAAGTCTTGCAGTCATTGGAAAAATTTCATATGAGGTATCATACTCACTTGTTTTATTAGATGTATCGTGGTATGCACTGAGATGGTTGGAGTTGTCATCGTCGATTCTAGCTCGGGCGACGTATGGTCTTCTCCGATGAAAGACTTCTCTAGTGGTGGTTTCCGAGGAAATCTAAAGACCTGCCGTGATTAGAGCCAATTTATCCGAGGAAGTATGTTTCCCTGATCTATCAAATGTCTTGCGGTACGCATGGAGACGATTGGAGTTTTCATCTTCCAAACCAACTCGGTTTTGATATGATTTGTTACAGAGGTTAGCTTCTAACTTGTCGGTTTCCGAATGATTCTCGAAGCTGGTGGTCTTTGAGGTTGGGCACTACGTGATTTTTTCTTGGCGACTCTCAATGGCGGTTTCGGCTGAAGTTGTACGTGCCATCAATGATTATGCTCGGGCTCCTGCAATTTTCTCTCGAGAATTAGTGTTTAAAGAACTGTTTTGCCAAGGGATATTACCTCACTGGTCATGTGTATGAGCGGTTGGCTCAAATCCGTGTTGTATGGACTACACGGCTGACGCTGACGCGTAGGATTCCGGAGAAGGTTCCATGGTATTAAGCAATGTCTCCACAACTAAGTTATATTTATTTCTAAGTTTCCTGATGCGAGATCGAGTCATTGGCCCTCCTATAACCTCTGGAGTTTTTATAGCTTATATTTTTTCGGTGGTCTCCTCGGTGGTATCCTTGATGCTTACTTCATCCTCTCCCTCTTGATAAGGTTCTGGCCTCATAACATATTCGTCTGGTTCAAAGGGGAGCAAGTCAGCCACCTTGAAGGTTTTAGATATAGCTAACTCACCTAGTATTTCTAACCGGTAGGCGTTGTTATTGATGCACTCCATTATTTTAAAAGGACCATCTCCCTTTGTTGCTAGCTTGGAACTCCTCTTGTATGGGAACCTCTCAGGCTTTAGGTGTAGCCAAACCCATTCGCCTGGTTGGAAGATCACTTCCTTGCGGGTTTTTTCTACTCGTATCTTGTATTGTTCGGTATTCTTCTCCAGGTTAGCGTTGACCTAACGATGCAATTTCTCCACAAGTTCAGCCTTGCGGTTTCCATCTTGATTACGGTGTTACCCCGGTGGTAGTGGTGGCAGGTCTGATTGGGTCAGCGGCTTGAATCCATAAACATCTTCAAAGGGATAAAACTTAGAAGCCAAACGAGTAGCACAGTTATATCCAAACTCAATGAAAAGTAAACAGTCATGCCAATTCCTCAAATTGTTACCAACCGCACCACTAAGAAAAGTTGATAGAGTACGGTTTACAACCTCATTTTGGCCATCTGATAGGGGATGACAAGTGGTGGAGAACAAAAGCTTGTTTCCGAGCTTCCGCCAAAAAGCCTTCCAGAAGTGGCTCATGAACTTGGTGTCTCTATCTGACATAATGGTGCAAGGCACTCCATGTAGACGCACCACTTCTTTATAGAACAAGTCATCCGTTTGTGGTGCGTCGTTGTTCTTATTGCACAATATGAAATGCACCATTTTCGAGAACCAGTCCACAACAACAAAGATGGAGTCTTTGCTTTGAATCTTTGGTAGGCCTGAAACAAGATCCGCAGAAACATCCTCCCATGGAATATCAGGAATAGTTAAAGGTATATACAAACCGTGGGGATGTGTTCTTGACTTGGCCTTGAGACAAGTAATGCATTTGGAGCAGAACCGTTCTACATCCCTCTTTATATGTGCCCAAAAGAAATGTGCGACCACCAAAGCTAACGTCTTCTCTAATCCAAAGTCTCCCATAAGTCCTCCTCCGTAAGCTTCTCAAGTTATTGGTTAGTGCAAAATGTGCACTTCTTGAGATTGGCATAAAGACTTTCTTGACGAAGAGTGTCTAGTACTTGCTGAAGGTGCTTCAAGTGATCCAATTAAAAATGCTATAAACAAGTATATCGTGAAAGTAAACCACAATAAACGTATTGATGTAGGCCCTTAGAACTTGGTTCATAAGCCTCATAAAAGTGATTGGAGCGTTTGTAAGGACGAACGACATGACTAGCCGCTCATAGAGGCCTGTTTTGGTTTTAAACACGGTCTTCCACTCATCTCCTTCTCTCAATTTTACTTGACGATATAAACTCTTCAAGTCCACTTTAGAGAAAATGGTTTCGTCGCTAAGTTCATCCAATATGTCATCGAGTTGGGGAATCGGATACCGGTATTTGATTGTAATGTTGTTTATTGCTTGACAGTCCACACACATCCTCCACATCCCATCTTTCTTGGGTACCAATAGGATTGTTACTACACAAGGACTGAGACTCTCCTGGGTGCATCCCTTAGACATAATGTCTTGAACTTGTCTTTCTAGTTCTCTAGCTTCTTCTGGGTTCATCCTATAAGCTGGCCTATTTTCTCGTTGGGCTATCTCCTCTGGGTTGATCATGGTACTTAAAACTCTCCTTGGGACTAAGAGTTCTCCTATATCTGGATACTCAATACCTTCTTCATGATCAATGATGTTGTCTTCTTGTTCCTCTTAAGACTCGTATCCCCCATGTGCCGTGAGGATCATCACTTGTTGGTTAGAGCATTCTCTTGCCATGTGACCTCGACCTTGACACTTAAAAAAGGTAATGTCTTGGGTCCGAGAGGTATTTGGGAACCTCCCCTGTTCTGGTATGGTGCCCTTGTAAGCGTCTAAAGCTAGTTTCTTAAAGCAAGATCGATTTCCACCGCTTTCCCTTTGTCATTAGGTCAAGCATTACTTGAAACCCCCCCCCCCCGGCCTTCCCTTTGCATTAGGTCGAGCATTACTTTTCTCCGAATACGGTCATTGAGGCAATCAAAGAATTGTGCGATAAGATTCTCTTCAGATTCCTTGGTTTCTAATCTATTATTGTAGCCTTCAAATTCTTCAAAATACTCCTCAAGTGACTTGTTTCCTTGCACCAATTTCCTAAAATTCTTTTGTAACTCCCTATGGTAGTAGGGTGCTACATACTGTTTCGATAGAGTATATTCCATATCTTCCCAAGTAGTAATCTGCCCATTCCTAAGTCTCCTCCTATCAGGCACGTCCCTATCCCAACAAGAAGGGCATTGTAAGTGAGTTGAGCAGAAGTAAAGCTCACTTTATTCTGATCAGAGTAACCATATAATTCAAAGATGTGCGCATACGCGGCTCCCAATCAAGGTAGGCATACGAGTAAACCTTCGCAGCTCTTAAAGATGCTCTCTTCCACTTTGCTTAGGATCACATCTCACATCTTGAGGTGCTTGATAATGATTATCCGGAGCTGGTTCATTCAGTATGTTCTGGATAGGGTCTCTCCTCGGAGGTTGTTCTAGCCTATCCATCCGGTTTCCAATGGGTTGGAGTTTGGCCTGAATAACAGCTAGTACTTCAGTTATAGCAACTTCGGCATTGACATTTCAGCCATAAATATGGTACCTTGTAAACGATTTCAAACAAGAAACCAAAGTTCTTTTGAGTAAAACACAAAATAGGAAAGAACAAAATTTTGCGGTTCAAGTTGTAACGAATGGAAATTATCAGACGAACTCCTAAAATAAAAGCAACAATTTTTACTGTTTTTATGGGGTTTTGAGAAGATAAAATAAAGACGAAATTTTTTAATGAATTTTTGGGATTTTATAAAAATTGAAATACTAAACAGACGATTAGGAGTATATAAAATTTTTATTTGCGTTTTTCTTAAATGGATAGAAACAACAAAATAAATAGAACCAAATGAAAGTAAATGGAATGAGATAACCTGATGTTAGGAGCATTAAGCTTTGATACCCGATGATATAAAACTCAGACGTGAGCCAGATAAGGACTCGGTGAGAGCCGGGTAAAGACTCGGCGGGAGACTTGGATGTCACGGATGGGGAATCAACAAACTGGCCTTCTCTGTCTACTGTTGACTCATGGATGATGGATGGATGGATTGATAGCACCACAAAGAGTATAAAAAGCTCTTTGATACAAATATTAATTTTGTCCTAAGGGAAACCCACACGAAGGAAGAAGGAGCGACTAGGGTTTTTTCGGCGGTGAGAGGTTTTGAAAGAACTGCTTTATTTTCTGCTAGGTAAAAACATGAATACAAAGCTGCATAAAAATGTGTTAATGTATTAAGCAAACAACTTACCACAACTCCAACTACGGATACCATGCTAAGAATGTTGTACATATCGGAGTCAGGTGATACGAATTCCTAACAAGAGATTAAGAAAAATCAGTACTCAAAATAATTGTGAAACTCTGCATTGTAGAACTATGTTTAATACATTAACACATTTAAAATAGCCCATCAGCTGGTGCCTTCTAGGGCTTTCTACTCGAATACATACAATTGACAAATAAAAGAAAATAGAAAAACAGAAATGGAAACTTGTGTTGTACGCACAAGTGAGACCTTCTCCACAAATTGGAGGCTTTGATCTCAACTCATTAGGACTCTAAGACTCTAAATCAACTAAAAGTAGCTGAGTTGTCATCACCACCTGCAAAGATTTTTATAATAAAAATAGAACTTACCTTTGTTGGTCGTAGGAAGGGTCTTGGTGGCATCGATGTGTCATGTTCATGCGCTTTATCTCTTGAGCTTTTTCCAATTTGTTTGATGTTCTTTTTTTGAAGCTGCTCTTAATGCCTGATGATCTCGTGTTTGCCTGGTTCTTGACTCGGCATCGCTGTGCGTGCGAAGTGCTCTATTCGTCAATCTCTCGATCCAGCTCGGGAAACGTACGTTTTCCCTCCGTAAAAGTCTCCTCCATTAGTGGTTTCTGAATGAATATGGAGTATTGCAGTCACTAGAACACGTTCATCCGAGGAAACGTACTTACCTGTGTTATCGGATGTCTCGCAGTACACACTGAAACGGTTGGAGTTGTCATCGTTAATTCTAGCTCGGGCGATGTAAGGTATTCACTGATGAAAGTCTTCTATAGTGGTGGTTTTCTAGGGAATCTGAAGACCTGCCATGATTAGAGCCAATTTAATTGAGGAAGTATGCTGACCTAGTCTATTGGACGTCTCACAGTACACATGGAGACGATTGGAGTTGTCATCTTCCAATCAAACTTGGTTTTGATATGAGTTGTCTCGGAGGTTATCATCTAACTGGTCGGTTTCCAAACTATTCTCAAAGCTTGTGGTCTTTGAGGTCTGGCAGTACGTGTTTTTGGCTTGGCGACTCTCAATGGCGGTTCCAGCTATAGTTGTACTTGCTATCGATGATTCTGCTCGGGCTCCTTAAAAAATCTATCGAGCATTAGCATTTAAAGAAGTATTTTGCCAAAAGTTATTACCTCTCTGGTCCTGGGTACAAGCGGTTGGCTCAAATCTGTGTTGTATGGGCTTCATGGCTCGGTGATGACTCGATGCTGACATGTAGGATTCTGGAGAAGGGTCCATGGTATTAAGCAATGTCTCCACATGAAAGTTAAAATTATTTCCACAGATCAAGTCATGGGTCCTCCTATAACCTATGGAGTTTTTATAGCTTTGGTTTCCTTGGTGGTCTCCTATGGTATCATCTATGCTTACGTCACTTATCCTCCAAGACTTACCATGATTGGAGATTCTCCCCTTTAAGAGTTTGTGTCGAAGGAGATTTAGTTTGATCTGGTAGAATTCCCTATGTTCCACGAGCATTTGATTATAGTGATCATGCAACAAGTTTCATCGATCATAATGAAAAATACGTCGACCCATCTCTCAAGCATTATCTTATTATCATCAATAAGGAGCTTTGATCATTTTAGAAGTTGATATGCTCGAGTAGAATCAGTTGATGAAAAAATGAGCCATGATGACCATAAGTCCACCTCTAAGGACATCTCCTAATTTTATGCAAAATCTCAAGACCCAAATATCCATGTCGTTTTGACGTAGTGGGATCATTCGTCCAATGAACTCATCGAGAAACATATAGATCCACTCGATCTGAAATATGCAATGAAGAAAGCAATAAAAGTCGTACATGTACTTGTGGGATTCCGACATGGATTTCATAAGCAAATCATACACTCCTCGTACATTTCCTTGGTGTTATCAGTGAAGGAGCAATTAAACATAGAGGGTTGAAGAAGAGAATAGAGGATGATCCAGGGTCGCGCTTTACCTTACTCTCGTCGCTTGGTTCTTAAAAACTTAAGAATTTCTCCCTAGCTTATTCCCTTCTCCTTTGCTTCTTTCCTTACTTGGCAGTTGTCTCCTTCTCTTCCCAAAACGCTCAGCTTACGCTCGACCCTTCTCTTATATAGAGGAGATCAGAATTCAATTTTATCACTACATGCTCGCGCGCCCTTCCTTTATTAAATTTATGCGCCTCCCCTTCTTAAATGGATCGTGCTCCCCTTTCTCTTCAAAATTTTACCATGATTGGAGATTCTCCCCTTTAATAGTTTGTGTCAAAGTAGATTCAGGTTTCATATAAGTTAGAATTCCATACGGTCAGCGAGCATAAGATTCTAGTGATCAGGCAACAAGTTTCATCAATCAGAATGCAAAATACATCGACCCATCTCTCTAGCATAATATTATTATCATAAATAAGGAACTTTGACCATTTCAAAAGTTAAAATATTCTAGTCCAATAAGTCAATGATCGAACGAGACACAATGACCATCAGTCCACCTCCTAGGACTCGACATCTCTTATTTTATGCAAAATCCCATGAACCAAATTTTACATCATGTTTTTAAATCATTTTAAGAGATCTGGTCAAAAAATATTTAAAACGGAACAGCTGGATTTGGAGATACCCGAGAGCACTCGTCTACATCTGAACCAAGTAAGGAAAACATGATAATGGATATTTTAAATCCAAATTCACAGGAGAAAGCTCAATCAGTTAATGTTTATTTCCAACAAAAAAAAATATTTTCATCGATGAAAATCAAAGAAAGAAAGAGTAGATCTTCTTGTGTTTGATAAATATGTTGTTTTGACGTAGTGGGATCGTCCAGCCAATAAACACATCAAGGAACATATAGATCCACCTGATCTGAAATATGCAATCAAAAAAGCAGGCGTACAAGTACTTGTGAGATCACGGCATGGATTGGCAAAAAATCTCACACTCCTTTGACATTTCCTTGGTGTTGAAGAAACCTGTGTCCACCTCCTAGGACTCGACATCTCTTATTTTATGCAAAATCCCATGAACCAAATTTTACATCATGTTTTTAAATCATTTTAAGAGATCTGGTCAAAAAATATTTAAAACGGAACAACTGGATTTGGAGATACCCGAGAGCACTCGTCTACATCTGAACCAAGTACGGAAAACATGATAATGGATATTTTAAATCCAAATTCACAGGAGAAAGCTCAATCAGTTAATGTTTATTTCCAACAAAAAAAAATATTTTCATCGATGAAAATCAAAGAAAGAAAGAGTAGATCTTCTTGTGTTTGATAAATATGTTGTTTTGACGTAGTGGGATCGTCCAGCCAATAAACACATCAAGGAACATATAGATCCACCCGATCTGAAATATGCAATGAAAAAAGCAGGCGTACAAGTACTTGTGAGATCACAGCATGGATTGGCAAAAAATCTCACACTCCTTTGACATTTCCTTGGTGTTGAAGAAACCTGCGTCCACCTCCTAGGACTCGACATCTCTTATTTTATGCAAAATCCCATGAACCAAATTTTACATCATGTTTTTAAATCATTTTAAGAGATCTGGTCAAAAAATATTTAAAACGGAACAACTAGATTTGGAGATACCCGAGAGCACTCGTCTACATCTGAACCAAGTAAGGAAAACATGAGAATGGATATTTTAAATCCAAATTCACTGGAGAAAGCTCAATCAGTTAATGTTTATTTCCAACAAAAAAAAAATATTTTCATCGATGAAAATCAAAGAAAGAAAGAGTAGATCTTCTTGTGTTTGATAAATATGTTGTTTTGACGTAGTGGGATCGTCCAGCCAATAAACACATCAAGGAACATATAGATCCACCCGATCTGAAATATGCAATGAAAAAAGCAGGCGTACAAGTACTTGTGAGATCACAGCATGGATTGGCAAAAAATCTCACACTCCTTTGACATTTCCTTGGTGTTGAAGAAACCTGCGTCCACCTCCTAGGACTCGACATCTCTTATTTTATGCAAAATCCCATGAACCAAATTTTACATCATGTTTTTAAATCATTTTAAGAGATCTGGTCAAAAAATATTTAAAACGGAACAACTAGATTTGGAGATACCCGAGAGCACTCGTCTACATCTGAACCAAGTAAGGAAAACATGAGAATGGATATTTTAAATCCAAATTCACTGGAGAAAGCTCAATCAGTTAATGTTTATTTCCAACAAAAAAAAAATATTTTCATCGATGAAAATCAAAGAAAGAAAGAGTAGATCTTCTTGTGTTTGATAAATATGTTGTTTTGACGTAGCGGGATCGTCCAGCCAATAAACACATCAAGGAACATATAGATCCACCCGATCTGAATTATGCAATGAAAAAAGCAGGTGTACAAGTACTTGTGAGATCACGGCATGGATTGGCAAAAAATCTCACACTCCTTTGACATTTCCTTGGTGTTGAAGAACCCTGCGTTCTTGACTGAATAACTTATCCTAAATACAGAGGGTTAAAGAAGATAATAGGAGATGATCCAGGGTCACGCCTTACCTCACTCTTGTTGATTGGTTCTTTAAAACTCGAGAATATATCCCCTGCTTCTTCTCTTCTGCTTTGCTTCTCTCCTTACTCGGCAGCAGTCTCCTTCTCTTTCCAATACCCTCAGCTTATGCTCGACCCTTATCTTATACAGAGGAAATGAACATTCAATTTTGTCATCAAATCCTCATGCGCCCTTCCTTTATTAAATTTATACGCCTCCCTTTTCTTTCCTTAAACAGAATGTGCACCCCCTTCTCTTGCAAGACTTACCATGATTCGAGATTCTCCCCTTTAAGAGTTTTTGACAAAATAGATTGAGGTTTGATCTGGTAGAACTTCCTATGTTCCATGAGCATACCATTCTAGTGATCATGCAACAAGTTTTATCAATCAGAAAACAAAATACATCGACCATCTCTCTAGAATAATAATATTATTATTATAAAAAGGAGCTTTGATCTTTTCAAAAGTTAAAATGCTCCAGTAGAATCAGTCGATGATCAAAAAGCCACAATGACCATTAGTTCACCTCTTAGGACTCGACATCTCCTTTTTTATGCAAAATCGCATGATCCAAATTTTTAAATCATATTTTTAAATCATTTTAAGAGATTTGATTGCCAAAACATTTGAAAAGAAACAAGTGGATTTGGAGATACCCAAGAGCAATCGTCTCCACCTGATCCGCATAAGGAAAACATGGGTATTTTGTTTTAACTCCAAATTCACTCGAGCAAGCTCAATAATTTAAGGTTTCTTTTCAACATAAAGAGTTTTCATTGAAGAAAAACAAAGAAAGAACAAATATATCTCCTTGTGCTAGATAGCCATGTCGGTTTAACGTAGTGGGATCGTCCGGCCAATGAAATCATCGTGGAACAAAATAGATCCACTTGATCTGAAATATGCAATTAAAGAAAACAATAAAATTCATACAAGTACTTGTGGGATCCGAAATGGATTAAATCTCACACTCCTCGAATATTTCCTTGGTGTAATCGACAAAGGACCATTGGTTCTTGACTGACTAACCTATCCTAAACACAGAGGACTGAAGAAGAGAATAAGGGATGATCCAAGGTTGCACCTTACCTTACTCTAGTCACTTAGTTCTTGAAAACTTGCGATTTTCTTCCTAGCTTCTCCTCTTCTGCTCTGCTTCTCTCCTTACTCGGCGGTTGTTTCCTTCTCTTCCTAAAACACTCAGCTTACACTCGAACCTTTTCTTATATAGAGGAGAAGAGCATTCAATTCTGTCACTGAATGCTCACGCGCTGTTCCTTTATTAAATGTATATGCCTCCCCTTTCTGTCCTTAAACAGATTGCGTGCCCCCTTCTCCTCCAAGACTTACCACGAATGGAGATTCGCCACTTTAAGAGTTTGTGTCAAAGTAGATTCAGGTTTGATCTGCTAGAATTCCCTATAGTCCACGAGCATATGATTCTAGTTATTATGCAACATGTTTCATCGATCATAATGCAAAATAGATCGACCAGTCTCTTTAGAATAATATTTTATAATAAATAAAGATCTTTGATTGTTATAGAAGTTAAAATGCTCGAATAGAATCAGTCAATGACCGAACGAGCCACGATGACAATCAGTCCACCTCCTAGGACACAACATTTCCTATTTTTATGCAAAATCCCATGACCCAAAATTTCTGATCATGTTTTAAAATCATTTTAAGAGAATTTATTGAAAAACATTTGAAAAAGAACGAGTAAATTTGGAGATACCCGAAAGCGCTCGTCCACACCTGAACCAAGTAATGAAAACACGAGAATTAATATTTTAAATCTAAATTCACTTGGACCGCTCAAACATTTAAAGTTTATTTCCAACATAAAGAGTTTTATTTGAGGAAAATTAAAGAAAGAATAAGTATATCTCCTTGTGTTTGATAACCATGTTGTTTTGACGTAGTGGGATCGTCCAGCCAGTGAACTCATCGAGGAACATATATATCCACTTGATCTGAAATATGCAATGAAAGAAGGCAATAAAGTCGTACAAGTACTTTTGTGATCCTTGCATGAATTGTATAAAACATTTCATACTCCTTGCACATTTCCTTGGCGGCAAAGAACCATTGGTTCTTGGCTGAAGAACTTATCCTAAACACAGAGGGTTGAAGAAGAACCATTGGTTCTTGTTACTTGGTTCTTTAAAACTCGAGAATTTCTACCTAGCTTCTCCTCTTCCGCTCTGCTTCTATCCTTACTCGGTTGTTGTCTCCTTCTCTTCCAAAAACCCTCAGCTTATGATCAATCATTCTATTATATTGACGAGATGAGCATTCAATTCTGTTACTGAACGCTCATGCTCCTTTCCCTTATTAAATTTATGCGGGTCCTTTTTCTTTGGGTTTTATGCAAATGAACCATCAAGCTTTTTATTTTTTGCAAGAAAAACCCTCAACCAAAACTTGTGCAGGTCAATCAAATAAAATTTAAAGTTACCCGCAATATAGACCATCCTCATATCGTCGACGTGGCAATGTTATTTGTTGTTAGAAAACTAACGGATTGATCAAAACAACGTTGTTTTAGGTAAAAAAAAAACTGAAGGTTGTTTTGTTTTATTTCGTTGTTTTTGTGTCCAAAACAACGTTACTTTTTATTTTGATAATTAATTTTCATTTATTATATTTAAAAAGAGAAAAAAATAAAGATCTTCTTCTTCGTTGTTCTTCTTTGTTCTTCGTTGTTCTTTGTTGTTTTTCGATTTTGACCAGAATGGTGACACGGAGGAGGAAGATGCTGAAGATGGCGGAGAAGAAGAAGCTGAGCGGCAGATTCATCGGCAGCGTCACCATGGAGGAGATTCGCCACAAGATCAGAGAAGACGAACTCCGGTGATTCTTGTAATCAAGAACAATCCCCAATCAATCAGGTAAATGTCGGATGTGGACTGATTATGTGGCAGGCAAGGACATGGGTTTGAAGCTGTCATATTAAGACTTGGATCATCAACAGCAGCACAGCTTACTTGTTGTCCTTTTTCTAGTCTTCTTTTTCTTGTTTTCTCAATAGAGGCTCTGAATTAACATTGTAATGTTTTTTTCTTTTATAATTTGGGGATGTAACTATAATTAAGAGTAAGACCTTCAATGGAAACATCAGTTTATGCGTCCCAAGTTAAGAAGCTGCTAATTATGTGTTAACCATAAAACCGCAAACTCAGCTTTCTTCTTGGATAAGACAATTGCTGTAAAAAAAATCATACATTAAACATTCAATAGCAGAAGACTATGTTTCTCATACAACATGGAAAAGGCCACATTGCTAAGACAGCAAGCTGCTCCCACAATCATAAAGATGCCCAAACAAATGTTAGTACCTAATGGTGTTTAAGAGGTTACAAGTGAAGAGAAAAATGTGTCAAAAACCCACAAAAGAAAAGATGTAAATTACTAATTGGAAAGATCTTTTGAATATTATTAGTTGTAGCTTACGCGAGAGTCAAGAAGCTTTGTTGAAGTTTGTCTCCTAGGTACACCAATTTTCACATGCATTCACTCTTCCAGCAAACCTAAGAGTGCAAAGTGATTCTCTAGTAGAAGATTGGTCAGGCGAAATGTTTACAAACATCAAGGTCTTTCAGTCTCCTCCTAAGCAAGGCTGCTGAATCAACACCATCACGAAATTGAAGTTTGATCTGAATGTTGATGCATAGTTACCAGCACTAGAAGAACCAGCATGACCAGCAAAATCTGTCCATTAGAGAGTAAAAAGGTTATTAAGATTAATCACCACTACTCAAAAACCAAGTGTGCAGAAACGTGATCAAACAAACGTGGACAAGTTGGAGAAAGTGTGGACAAATTCAAATTACTCAAAACTCTCTTTAACGCTAAGGGAGACCAAGAAAGGAATCAAACTAAAAGGGAGACCAAGAAAGGAATCAAATCAACAAAAGGCTTCTAATTGCTATGAACTCATAAAATTGGATAAAGTGAGTGTGACAGAAATCTAGAGAAGCTCACGCTAAGACGCAAGAGATCAACAAAACCATATCCGGAGAGAAAAAATAGAAGGAAAAAGAAGGTACCTTGAAGGAAAAAGAGGAAGCATGAGCACCACCATGAGGACCAAGGAGAGGTAGATCCGAAGAAGAAGAAGAAGAGGAACCAAAGAGTTTGTTCCTCGACCGCCACCAGGTCTCAAGCTCAGAACCATTTGATGGCCTTGCTGCATACCTGGATCTAAACAGCTGAGATCGAATCGAATCTCCAACATAAATCGAAGAAATGAAGAGAAAGGTAGAAGCTTTTTTTCTAAATAAACTTAATTTATGATTTTTAAAAATCATGTTGTTTTGAAAAACAAATCATTTTGTTTGATGAAAACATTGTGAAGTTCTTCAATTCTATGATGTTTTAAAAAATCATGTTGTTTTCTTGACAAAAAACGACGAGTCATTAACAAAACATCATGTAGTTTTTTTGTTTAAAAAAACGTCATTTTGATCAGTCTGTTAGTTATCTAATGGACATAAACATTGCCACGACGATATACGGATGGTCTACTTTGGAGTTCATGTGATTGACATGCACAAGTTTTAGTTGAGGATTTTTCCTGCAAAAAATGAAAAGATTGATGGTTTATTTACAGAAAACCCTTTTTCTTTTCTTAAATATATCGCGCCCCCCCCCTTCTTATCCAAGACTTACCATGATTGAAGATTCTCCCATTTAAAATTTTGTGTCAAAGTAGATTCATGTTTGAGAATTCCCTATGATCCAAGGCATACAATTCTATTAATCATGCAACAAGTTTCATCGATCAGAAAACAAAATACTTTGACCCATCTCTCAAGAAGAATCTTTTTATCATAAATAAGGACCTTTGATAGGGTCAGAAGTTAAAATGCTCTAGTAGAATCAGTCGATGACCTTTGATAGGGATCGTCTGGCCAATGAACTCATTGAGGAACATATAGATCCACTTGATCTAAAATATGCAATGAACGAAAACAATAAAAGACGTACAAGTACTTTTGGGATCCTGGCATGGATTGCATAAAACATTTCATATTCTTTGCACATTTCCCTTGGTGGCAAAGAATCATTGGTTCTTAACTAAAGAACATATCCTAAACAAAGAGGTCTGAAGAAGAACCATTGGTTCTTTAAAATTCAAAAATTTCTACCTACTCTATTTTCTTTTCTTTAACGTATTTGCGCCCCCCCTTCTCCTCCAAGACTTACCATGATTGAATATTCTCCCCTTTAAGAGTTTGTGTCAAAGTAGATTAATGTTTGAGAATACCCTATGGTCCACAAGCATACAATTCTAGTAATCATTCCACAAGTATCATCGATCAGAAAACAAAATACATCGTGCCATCTCTCAAGCATAATCTTATTATCATATATAAGGACCTTTGATAAGGTTAGAAGATGAAAAGCTCTAATAGAATCAGTCGATGACTGCACAAGTCATGATGACCTTTTTGACGTATTGGAATCTTCCGGCCAATGAACTCATCGAGGAACATATGGATGCACTCGATCTGAAATATGCCATGAAAGAAAGCAATAAAAGTTGTACAAGTACTTGTGGGATCCCATAATGGATTGCATAAGAAAATCTCACACTCCTCGAACATTTTCTTGGTGTAATTGGTGAAGGACCATTACTTCTTGACTGAATAAATTATCCTAAACACATAGGTATTGAAGAAGAGAATAAGGGATGATCCAGGGTCACGCCTTAACTTACTCTAGTTGCTTAGTTCTTGAAAACTTGAGAATTTCTCCCTAGTTGTCGAAGAGGTGCGATGCAGAAACGTTTGTTGAAGGCGAAGGATCGGATCGGTGGTGGTGGTGATGTAAGATCCGATGATGGTGATGATGGTGAGATGGAGCGTTTTGATGAACCGGTGGTGGTGATACCAAATGATCCAAAATTATGGTGATGGAGATGGATCGATGCCAATGATGATGGATGATGTTGGTAATGATAGAAGTGGAGTCGATGAGTGTGCTCTTATACCAAATGATATGATTCTTCCCAAGGAACTACACTCAATGAGACCAGTTGGATAATCTTCGACTCCATGAAGACGTGTATGACTCTAGTTAGAAGATAATTTAGACTGAATCCCAAGCTTCATGCTTGAACTCTTCAACAAACAAGGCGGTGGAGATCTTGACGAAGAAGAGAAGTAGAGACCAACGATAGGTATACTAAACTTAGAACCAATGCCTTGGACTTGTCTTCTCGACGACACGATCGGTAGAATGGCCACACAAGTGTGATCGGCTACACTTGATAAACCTCAGTGATTCCTAGGATATGAAAAACCTGGACGAATCAAATGTTCCATAAGGAACAAAAGAGTTTGCGTGAAAGCAAAGAGAAAAACTTGGTTGATTAAAAAGTTGAATATTTTATTGATCTTCTTGGCCGAGTTTATAAAGAACTCGAGATACACCAAGGGCTACATGAATCTACTATGTGAACATGAAATAAAAAAATATATAAAGACTTAATTGTTTGGCTAGAAATTAAAGAAAGAAGAAGAAAAAGAATTAAAGATAGAAGTAGAGATGAATCTCGCCAAAACAACTCAGATTTGTTTAATGTAGTATTCTCTTGTTTTCTTGGCCCTGGACGAGAATTCTTCAAGTGTGGATGCGCCTCAATTCGTATATCATTGCTTTGGCCTCCTTATGTACTAAGATCAAGATATAGAGATGGATTAAAGTGAAGAAAAACAAGCCTAGCCTCATTAAAACCTTACTCGTAAAATCCATTGGGATAAAACCGAGTTAAGGAAAAAGAGTACTAGACAAGTCCTTGTAATCTATCTAGTATCCTTAACTAGTCCTTACAAGTGATGCATGGCTTCCTTAAGCATTGATCCCTTCATGTATTGGATGAATCCTCCAAGTATTTCCTTGACTCGCTTGCACTCAACTCTTGTAATCAGCACGTTTGGATCCTTTAGAGCTTCCTTGTCCTTAGTGGTTTCCCTGATCGTATCAAGTATCAAGTGTTGAATTCCACCAGCCCTTATCCTTAGTGGTAACAATGCTAAAACCTTCTTCAAAGCGTATCTTGTGGACAAGTTGGCATTGAATGTTTCAAAGTGATGCATTTGTTTTCCAATTTTCTCCAAGCTAATTTTTTCACCAAAGCTCCACTCAATCCTCGCTTCCGTAGGCAACAAAACACAATCTTTCTGTGCTTTGTCATATTCCTCTTTCACTAGATTGACAAAATTCCCTATTGACATTTTCGGGTTTGGGTTGTTAACTGTGAGTTTCACACTAGTACCATTTGGTAGAAAGACCTTGATATAACCTGCACTCACAATAAAAACTAGGAAGAAGTTATTCGTACAAAGAGTGTTTTATTCAATTTAGCATATGGTTCTTCCTTTCTATTAATATCTAGAATTAAGTTGGAATGCATGACATGTTCTTCTAAGTTTTTGTAGTTCGCAAAAATATTATCAAAGTAAATCACAACAAAATAGCCTACGAATGTTATAAGAACATGATTTATCAACTTCTTGAATGTACTAGGTGCATTTGTCATAACCAACCATTTGTATAATCCATGTTTTTTTTTAAATGCAGTATTCCATTCATCACCTTCTGTCATCCAAAATATATAATAACCACTCTTAAGATCTATCTTAGAAAAGATGTTAGAACCATGCAATTCATCAAGCATATCATCTAATCTACGAATAGGATGTCGATACTTCACCGTGATATTATTGATTGCTTGGCAATCAACACATATACGCCAACTACCATCTTTCTTTGGCACAAGTAGAACAGGTACGACGCACAGACTCATACTCCCTTGGATATAGCCCTTCTACATGAGCTCCTCAACTAGTCTTTTGTAATTCCTTTGTCTCCACCAGGTTGGCTCTATAGGCTGGCCGATTAGGTAGAAATTCTCCCAGGACAAAGTCAATTTGGTGCTCTATACCTCGAATAGGCTGTAATCCCTTTGGATTATCTTTAGGAAACACGTTCTCATAGTCCTGCAAAAGAGTTATCAAATAACTCGGTAGCACCGGTGCAAGGTTAGATAGGCTCGAGAGAACTTATTTATAAACAAACAAAAGAATAGAGTGTTGTGAACTCAAAGCCTTTGTAATCTTACCAGCCTTTATAAAGAAGTTTTGATATTTACTTACTTGTTTTTCCTTGCTTTTGAGTCGAAGTTGGTCTTGCTATACTTCATGGGGTGTCACTGGGACTAGATTCATTTTCCTTCCTTTGAACTTAAAGGAGTGTGATTTTTGAAACCGTCATGGATGACTCTCCGGTCAGATTGCCACGATCTTGACTAGCTTCCATTGGCAAAATGTCACATGACAATAGGCACAACCACTTGATGCTTAAGATGCTTCCTAATGTGTAGTCCAAGATTCTCAACCATAATTTTGCTCGCCACATTGGTTCAACTCACCAATCGATGATTAGACTTCAAACCTTTAGGTGAACATGACATCGTGTGTGGAACAAGTTTTCTAGTTGCTCTTGCTCCATTTTCTTGGAATGAACGGTCAATGCTCTCCATGATACTAGTAATTCTCCCATAGTCGATAGCTCTTCATGCTCTTCTTGTGACAAAGAAGAATCCGGTTGCTCATCCTCAGTCTCAATGTCGCCGTTGTGTTGGAAAACCATGACCCTCTTGTCTGAGCACTCATTGGCGTAATGCCCCTTTCTTTGGCATTTATAACAGCTAACATTTCTTGTCTTGGTCCCAGCCTTGTTTCCTTGATGGGCAACATAGGGCTTAGCTTCTGCCTTTGGTGTTGGCTTGGCTTCTCCGAAATACTTTGGTTTTTCTTCTCTCGGATAGCTCGTCCATATGGATAAACTCCCATTTCCATAGCTCGTATGTGAAGTTCCTTTCCCCTTAAGTTGTTGCTCAACTAGGATTTCTTTGTGTAGCATCTCCTATAGGTCCACGTAGTGTTGCATTTGTAGCCGGTCTTGGATGTCTCGGCTTAGCCCTCCTAGAAACCTTGACATAGTGGCTTCCCTATCTTCATGGATATCGGTTTCGATAATTACGGTTTCCATGTCTTGGTAATAGACTTCAATGGTGCAGTTTCCTTGCGTAACCCTCCTAGACTTATGATGCAACTCTTGCTGATAATGGCTTGGTACAAACCGCTTCCTCATTATGGTCTTCGTCATGGTCCGTGATTCCACCAGGTACTCTCTGTTGCATCTCTGTGAAGTAAGTAGTTGATCCCACCAACTCAATGTGTAATCATTGAACTTTGTGCTTTCCACTCTTACTAGGTTGATCTCGGTGTAGTGTTGACAATCAAACACTAACTTGATCTTATTTTCCCACTCCAAGTAGGCATATGTATCATTCTTTCCGTGAAATGAGGGAATCCTTAGTTTGAGTCCTCCAAAACCATCTTGGGGTTGAACTCTATCTTCTCGGACACCTCTAACTTTTATTTAGCTAGCTTGAGACACACTACTAGGAAATCCATAGTATTCCTCTGTGGCTTCATCTCTAGGTGATCTCGGTAATTCCCTACATGCTTGTGGTCACTCATGTCCTCTATGTGGATCTTTTCTCCTTTCTCTTCCATGCTGTGAGCCTTATCCATTATCAGAATGAGGCATTAACTCTTGGTGAAGAGTATGGACCTTCGTATTTATCAAATGCTTCAATCAAGTGGTGATGGCTTTGATTAACAACTTGTTACGGTTTGATCCTTCTTCATTTTCTGACATTGTGCTTGCTTGTTGACCACTTTGAGAACTCCTTGATGACCTAATAACACAACACACAAGATCACAAGCCTAACAAAAACAAAATCGATCAAAGACGCAAACAAAAAACCCTAAACAAAAATGACCCCTCAACTCTTGATCACCACGCGATAAACCCTAAAACAAACTTTAGAATTTTTTCAGAATTTAATCGGTCAAATTAACAACAGAACTCATCAAAATTGATCTCTAAATAATTTTTAAAATTAATCTAACATGTTTTAGTACAGATTAAATCGATTCAAATAAGAATTTAATTCAACAAAATGAAGAACACAATCGGTCTGATCATAATCAAATTAAAAACGATCAGAACAATAGGGGATCAATTGAATTCACTCAAATTCTAAGTGGCTTTGATACCACTATATGCGATTTCAGTCAGGCCGTGAAGAGATGATGAAATCTCGGCTGAAACTTGAGGAGATCTTTCCACGAAATTGCCACTTAGGAGTTGAGAAAGGGGATAATCCTTGGCGATGAAACCATGAAGCTTCAAGGCAAGGTGATGGGGTGAATGATGCCACAAAGATATGCGGAATAACCTTTTGATAAGTCGGGGTATGATATCTTTGGATATACGCATCAAAGTGATCGAACTATGTTGGATATGCGCACCAACACATGAATCAACTTTAAGGGGATTTTGATAAAAAAATATTGTTTTCTCTTGAATTTTACACGAAATACATAGAGAGAAAGAGATAGGTTTCGAGACTAACATGTCTAGTCTCGAGAAACATTTATCTTACTCGAAAAGTACAAAGCATAAAAATAAGAAACATTAAACACAAGTTTGAAATGAGAAAAAGGCACCTCTTGCCGCGTGAAGAGAGGATAGAATGGGTCTTGGTCGCTTGAAGAAGTAATGATATAAAGGCCATGGGCTTCTTAAGTTAAAAATAGGCAATGGTGGAGTGGACATTTGGCCTCATTAAAAACCTTGTCAATGAAACCCGTTGCGACAAAACTTGACAAGGGAAAAAGAGTACAAAAGATACACTCTTCCCATTGTTAATATTTCTTGGCTTGTATCAACTCCAAAGTGGTTTGATAAGCCATTTCTTCTTGATCATGTTGGATCCATATTTTTTGAAAAATTCCTCTGATTGTTTGTTTGAAAATTTTTGTCTTGAACAGGTCATGGGACCGGTTGGTGTTGCTATAATATCCTCGTCTCCAAGCTTTTCCTTTGATCCAATTGGTTCCTTAATCTCGGGTTCAAGCTGCTCCTTGTGCTTAATCGGTTTCAAGCTTATTATCTTCATCCAAGCTCCTTGTGCTTCCTCGGATCGTATCAGATTCACTTTTTGGTGTGTTCATCCAACAATCTCGATATCTTTGGTGTGCGTATCTAAAGGGTCATACCGACTTAACAAAGGATATTCTGCAATCCTTTGTGGTGGAAATCATTCCACAACCTTGCGTTGAACCTTCACGGTTGCATTGTCTAAGAATTATCCCCTCCTCAACATCTAAGTTTTGATTTCGTGGGCCAAATCTCATAAATTATCATAAATAAGGACCTTTGATCAGGTCAGAAGTTAAAATACTCGAGTAGAGTCAGTAGATGACCAAACGAGCCACGATGACCATCAGTCCACCTCCTAGGACTCAACATCTCCTATTTTTATGCAAAATCCCATGAACCAAAATTTAATATCTTGTTTTGAAATTATTTTAAGAGATCTAGTCAAAAAACATTTGAAAAGGAACGAGTGGATTTGGAGATACCCAAGAGCATTCGTCTCCACTTGAACCGTATAAAGAAAACACAAGTATTAATGTTTTAAATCCAAATTCATTCGAGAAAGCTGATACACTTAATCTGAAATATGCAATAAAAGAAACCAATAAAAGTCTTACAAGTACTTGTGGGATCCCGACATGGATTGCATAAGAAAATCTCACTCCTCACACATTTCCTTGGTGTAATCGGAGAAGAACCATTGGTTCTTGACTAAATAACCTATCCTAAACAAAGAGGGTTGAATAAGAGAATACAAGATGATCCAGGGTTGCACCATACCTTACTTTTATCACTTTGTTCTTGAAAACGCGAGAATTTCTCCCTAGCTTGTTCTCTTCCGCTATGCTTTTATCCTTACTCAGCGATTGTCTCCTTCCCTTCCCAGAACTATCAGGTTATGCTCAACTGTTCTCTTATATAAAGGAGATGAGCATTCAATTCTGTCATTAAATGCTCATGTGCCCTTCCTTTCTTAAACTTATATAACTCCCCTTACTATCCTTAAACGGATCGCGCTGTCCTCTCCTCCAAGACTTACCATGATTGGAGATTCTCCCCTTTATGATTTTGTGTCAAAATAGATTCAGATTTGATCTGGTAGAATTCCCTTTGGTCCAAGAGCATACAAATCCAGTGATCCTGCAACAAGTTTCATCGATAAGAATGCAAAATACATCGAACCATCTCTCAAGCATAATCTTATTATCATAAATAAGGACCTTTGATTGGGTCACATTTGAAATGCTCAAGTAGAATCAGTAGATGACCGAACAAGCCACGATGAACATCAGCCCACCTCCTAGGACTCGGAATCTCCTATTTAATGCAAAATACCACTACCAAAAATTTTCAGACCATGTTTTAAAACATTTTAAGAGATCTGGTAAAAAAAAATTTTGAAAAGGAACGAGCGGATTTGGAGATACCCAAGAGCAGACTTCTCCACCTTATTCGCATAAGGAAATCATGGCTATACATGTTCTAAATCCAAATTCAGTTGAGAAAGCACAATCACTTAAGGGTTATTTCAGGTAAAGTGTTTTCATCGAAGAAAATCAAGAAGGAACGAGTAGATTTCCTTGTGTCCGATAGCCATCCCGTTTTGATGTAAGGGGATCGTTTGGCCAATGAACTAATCGAGGAACATATAGATCCAATTGTTCTAAAATATGCAATGTAAGAAAGCAATAAAAGTCGTACAAGTACTTAAGGGATCCTGGCATGGATTGCATAATAAAATCTCACACTCCTCTCACATATCCTTGATGTAATCGGAAAAAATCATCGATTCTTGATTGAAAAACCTATCCTAAACACAGAGAGTTGAAGAAATGAATACAGGATTATCTAGGGTCACACCTTACCTTACTGTTGTCGATTTGTTCTTGAAAACTCAAGAATTTCTCCCTAGCTTCTTCTCTTCTGCTCTGCTTCTCTCCTTACTCAGTGGTTGTCTCCTTCTCTTCCCAAAACCCTCATCTTATGCTGACCCTTCTCTTACATAGAGGAGATGAGCATTCAATTCCATCATTGAATACTCACACACCTTTCCTTTGTTAAACTTATGTGCCTTCCATTTCTTTCCTTCAATGGATCGCGCGGTACTTATCCTCCAAGACATACCATGATTTTGAGATTCTCTCCTTTAATATTTTGTGTAAAAGTATATTCAGGTTGATCTGATTGAATTCCCTATGGTCCACGAGCATACAATCTTAGTGATCACACAACAAGTTTCATCGATCAGAATGCAAAATATATTGAAACATCTCTTAAGCATAATCTAATTATCACAAATAAGGACCTTTGATTCAGTGAAAAGTTGAAATGCTCAAGTAGAATCAGTCAATGACCAAACGAGCCATGATGACCATCAGTCCACCTCCTAGGACTCGACATTTCCAATATTTATGCAACATCCCATGCGCCAAATTTTTAGATCATGTTTTGAAATATTTTTAAGAGATCTGGTCAAAAAACATTTGAAAAGAACCAAGTGAATTTGGATATACCCGAGACCACTTGTCTCCACTTGAACTGCGTAAGGAAAACACAGGTATTTATGTTTGAAATTTCAAATTCACTCGAGAAAGCTCAAGCAGTTAAGGTTTATTTCCAACATAAAGAGTTTTCATCGAAGAAAATCAAATAAAAAATGAGTATATCTTTTTACGTCCAATTAGCCATGTCGTTTTGACGTAAAGGGATCATCTAGCCTATGAACTCATCAAGGAACATATAGATCCAGTTGATCTGAAATAAGCAATGAAAGATAACAATAAAACTCGTACAAGTACTTATGGAGATCCCGACATGGATTGCATAGCAAAATATCACACTCGTTGCACATTACCTTGGTGTATTTGTTGAAAAACCATTGGTTCTTGACTAAATAACCTAAAAACGTAGGGGATGATCTGGGTTCACACCTTACCTTACCCTTGTTGTTTCCTTCTTGAAACCTTGAGAATTTCTCCCTAACTTCTTCTCTTCCGCTCTGCTTCTCTCCTTATTCAATTCTGTCATTTAACGCTCACGCACCATACCCTTATTAAATTTATGTGCCTCCCCTTTCTTTCCTTAAACGTATTGCACCCCTCTTCTCCTCCAAGACTTACCATGATTGGAGATTCTCCCTTTTAAGAGTTTTTGTCAAAGTAGATTCATGTTTGATTTGGTAGAATTCTCTATGACCCATGAGCACACGATTATAGTGATCATGAAAGAAGTTTAATCGATAAGAATAAAAAATACATCGACCCATCTCTCAAACATAATCTTATTATCATAAATAAGGAGATTTGATCGGGTCAGAAGTTGAAATGCTCGAGTTGAATCAGTCAATGACCGAACGAGCCACGATTATCATCAGTCAACCTCACAGGACTCGCCATCTCGTATTTTTAAGCAAATCACATGACTCAAATTTACAGATAATTTTTTGAAATCATTTTAAAGATCAGGTCAAAAAAATTGAAAAGGAATGAGTGGATTTGGAGATACCCGAGAGCACTAGGCTCCACCTTAACCGTGTAAGAAAAACACTAGTATTGTTGTTTTAAATCAAAATTCACTCGAGAAAGCTTAATCAATTAAGGAAGAAAATCAAAGAAAGAATGATTAGATCTCATTATGTCCGATAACCATGCCATTTTGATGTAGATCCTATCGATCTGAAATATTCAATGAAAGAAAGCAATTAAAGTCATATAAGTACTTGTGGGATCATGGCATGTATTACATAAGAAAATCTCACAATCCTTGCACATTTCCTTGGTGTAATTGTCGAAGAACCATTGGTTCTTGACTTAATAACATATCCTAAACATAGAGGGTTGAAGAAGAGAATATGGGAGGATATAGGGTCGTACCTTTCCTTACTCTTGCCTATTGGTTCTTGAAAACTTAAAGAATTTCTCCCAAGCTTTTTCTCTCTTCCGCTCTGTTTCTCTCCTTACTTGGCGGTTGTCTCATTCTCTTCCAAAAACCTCAGCTTATGCTTGACCCTTCTCTTATATAGAAGAGATAAGCATTAAATTCCATCATTGAATGGCCACATGTCCTTCCTTTATTAAATTTATGTGCCTCCTCTTTCTTTCCTTAAACGGATAGTGCGCCCCCTTTTTACTCAACAACTCACCATGACTAAATATTCTCCCCTTTAAGAGTTTGCGTCGAAGTAGATTCAGGTTTGATTATGTAGAATTCCTTATGATCCACGAGCATACGATTCTAGTGATCACGCAACAAGTTTCATCGATCAGAATGCAAAATACATCGACCTATCTCTCAAGCATAATCTTATTATCATAAATAAGGAGCTTTGATCGGGTCAGAAGTTGAAATACTCGAGTAGATTCAGTCGACGACCGAATGAGCCACGATGACCAACAGTCCACCTCCTAGGAATCGGTATCTCCTAATTTTATGCAAAATCCCCTGACTCAAATTTTTAGATCATGTTTTGAAATCATTTTAAGATATCATGTCGAAAAACATTCGAAAAGGAAAAAGTGGATTTGGAGATACCCGAGAGCACTAGGTTCCATCTAACCGCGTAAGGAAAACACGAGTATTGATGTTTTAAATCCAAATTCACTCAAGAAAGATCAATCAATTAAGGTTTATTTTCAACATAAAGAGTTTTCATTAAAGAAAATCAAAGAAAGAACGAGTATATCTCCTTTTTGACGTAGTGGGATCGTCCGGCCAATGAACCCATCAAGGAGCATATAGATCCAATCGATCTGAAAAATGCAATGAAAGAAATCAATAAAATTCGTACAAGTACTTGTGGGATCCCGGAATGGATTGCATAAGAAAATCTCACCCTCGTTGCACATTTTCTTGGTGTATTTGTCAAAGAACCATTGGTTCTTTGACTAAATAACCTATCTTAAGCATAAAGGGTTGAAGAGAGAATAAGGGACGATCTGGGTTCGCGCCTTACCTTATGTTTGTCGCATGGTTCTTGAAATCTCGAGAATTTGTCCCTAACTTCTTCTCTTCTGTTCTGCGTCTTTCCTTACTCGGCAATTTTTTCTTCTCTTCCCAAAACCCTCAGCTTATGCTCCCTTCTCTTATCTAGACGAAATGAGCATTCAATTCTTTCATTTAATGCTCACCCGCCTTTCACTTATTAAATTTATGTGCCTCCCCTTTCTATGCTTAAACGTATTGCGCCCCCCTTCTTCTCCAAGACTACCAGGATTGGACATCTGCCCTTTATGAGGTTTTGTCAAAGTAGGTTCATGTTTGATTTGGTAGAATTCCCTATGATCTACGAGCATATGATTCTAGTGATCATGAAACAAGTTTCATCCACCAGAATGTAAAATACATCGACCCATCTCTCAAGCAGAATCTTATTATCATAGATAAAGAGCTTTGATCAGGTCAGAATTTTAATTGCTCGAGTATAAATAGTCGATGACCAAACGAGCCACAATGACCATCAGTCCACCTCCTAGGACTCGGTATCTCCTAGTTTTATGCAAAATCCGATGACCCAAATTTTCAGATCATGTGTTGAAATCATTTTAATAGATCTGGTCAAAAAACATTTGAAAAGGAATGAGTGGATTTGGAGATACCCGAGAGCTCTAATCTCCACCTAAATTGCATAATGAAAACACGGGTATTTAAGCTTTAAATTGAAATTCACTCATGAAAGCGTAATCATTTAAGGTTTATTTCAAATATAAACAGTTTTCATCGAAGAAATTCAAAGAAAGGAATCAATAAAAGTCATACAAGTACTTAGATCTCCTTGTATCTAATAGCCATGTCGTTTTGACATAGTGGGATCTTCCGGCCAATGAACTCATCGAGATATATATATTCACTCGATCTGTAATATGCAATGAAAGAAATCAATAAAAATAATACAAGTACTTGTGGGATCCTGACATGGATTACATAAGCAAATCTCACACTCCTCGCACTTTTTCTAGCTGTAATCGGCGAAGAACCATTGGTTCTTGACTGAATAACCAATCTCAAACATAGATGAATGAAGAAGAGAATAAGGGGTGGTCCAGAATTGCACCTTACCTTACTCGTGTTGCTTGGTTCTTGAAAACTCGAGAATTTCTCCCTAGCTTCTTTTTTTCCGCTCTGTTTCTCTCCTTAATGGACGGTTGTCTCTTTCTCTTCCCAAAACACTTAACTTATGCTTGAACCTTCTCTTATATAGAGGTTCTGAGCATTAAATTCCATCACTGAATGCTCATGTGCCCTTCCTTTATTAAATTTATGCGCCTTCTTTTTCTTTTCTTAAACGGATCGCACGCCCCCTTCTCCTCCAAGACTGCGCTCGAGAGATAGTTTTCTATACACTAATAAGAGAGGAGCCATAGCGGTCCCCTACGGACCGCCCGGATTACCATGATTAGAGATTCTCCCCTTTAAGAGTTTGGTTCAAAGTAGATTCAGGTTGGGTCTACGTAAATTCCTATGACCCACGAGCATACTATTCTAGTGATCACGCAACAAGTTTCATCGATCAGAACTCAAATACATCGACCGATCACTCAAGCATAATCTGATTATCATAAATTAGGTTGTTTAATCGGATCATAAGTTAAAATGCTTAAGTAGAATCAATGGATGACCAAACGAGCCTCGATGACCATCAGTCACCCTCGTAGGACTCGATATCTACTATTTTAATGCAAAATTCAGTGTCCCAAATTTTCAGATCATCTTTTAAAAAGGAACGAGTGGATTTCAAGTTACCTGAGAGCACTAGTCTCCACCTGCACAACATATGGAAAACACATGTATGGGTGTTTTATATCCAATTCACTCGAGCAAGCTGTATCAATTAAGGTTTATTTCCAACATAAAGGGTTTTCATCGAAGAAAATCTAAGAAAGAACAAGTAGGTCTCCTTGTGTTCGATAGCCATGCCATTTTGACGTAATGGGATTGTCTGGCTAATGAAATAATCATGGAATATATAGATCCACTCGATCTAAAATATGCAATAAACAAAAGAAATAAATGTTGTACAAGTACTTGTGGTATCCTAGCATGGATTGCATAGGCAAATCTCACACTCGGAGGTGTGATACAAGCATCAACCTAGGTATCAAAACAACCAACAAGCCAGAGTATATGGAGTCCTCGGAGGTGATCAAAGGCCCTATGACTCGATCTTGTATCTGGAAACTTAGGGATAAGTTTAATGTAGCTGTGGAGGCATTGCTTAATGCCATGGAGTCAGCCCCGGAATACTATGCATCAGCGCCGAGTCATCGCCGAGCCGTGAAGCCTATACACCAAGGATTCAAGCAAACCGCTTGTACACAGGACCTAGAAGGTAATATTCCTCGGTAAAACACTTCTTTTAACACTGATGCTCGAGAGACTTTTGTAGAAACCCGATCAGAATCATCGGTAGCATGTACAACTCTAGCCAGAACCGTTATTGAGAGTCTTCAAGCCAAGAACATGTATAACCAAGCTTTTGAGGATACCAGCTTCGAGAAACACTCGTAAACCAAAAATTAGAAGCTAACCTCTTAGACAAATCATATTGAAAGCAAGCTTTATTGGAAGATGACAACTCCAATCGTCTCAGCGTGTACCACGAGACGTCTGATAAACCAGCTCAGCATATTTCCTTGGATAAACTTGCTCTAATCACTGCAGGTCTTGTACAAACTGTCTATAAAAGCTAGTTAACCCGTGAAAAGCTTCAGACATGCCCAATGGTAGTCGGCGTTGTCCATTCTTCAATTTCTTTTATCTTCTCTTGATCAACTTGTAAACCCTGAGAACTTACAAAAACCTAGGAAAACTAATTGATTAGTGAAAAACGTGCACTTCTTGAGATTGGCATAAAGACCTTATTGACGAAGAGTCACTAGTACTAGCTCAAGGTGCTTCAAGTGATATAAACAAGAATATCGTCAAAGTGCTATAAACAAGAATATTATCAAAGTAAACCTCATCGAATTTACTAATGTAGGCCCTTAGAAAATGCTGCTCCTCTCACTGTTGTAATCAAGAAGGATATTAATTTCTCATGGGGAGTTATGCAAGAAGAGGCCTTTGAAGTGTAGTGTGATGCTTGGGGTGTGGGCATCAGAGCAGTCTTAACTAAAGATAAGAGACCCATTGCCTAATTTAGTGAGAATTTAAGTGGAGCTACACTTAACTATCCAACCTATGACAAGGAACTCTACGCGTTGGGGAGATCTTTAGAGGTTTGGCAACATTACTTGTTGGCCAAGGAATTCGTCGTCTACACGGGTCATGAAACATTGAAACATCAATGTGGGCAAACAACGCTTAAGAGGAGGCATGATAGATAGTTAGATTTTATGGAGACCTTTGCATACATCATCAAGTACAAGAAAGGAAAATACAATGTAGTTGTGGATGCCTTGTCAAGAAGTCATGCTCTTATTACTACTATGGACGCAAAAGTTCTATGGTTTGAACACTTTAAGATTACCTACTGGGAAGACCCTGTTTTTAGAGCCATTTACAAAGTATGTGACAAGGGAGCCTTCGGTCCTTACTACAAACATGAAAACTATTTGTTCTGAGAAAAGAGATTGTGTATTCTACAAGGATCAATGAGGGAACCCATAATTCGAGAAGCTTATGGAGGGGGCGTATGGGGAATTTTGGAGTGGATGAGACCTTTGCTGTGGTGGTAGAACACTTCTTTTGGCCTCATGTAAAGACAGACGTGGAGTGGTTTTGTTCAAAGCTTATAGTTTGACTCAAAGCCAAATCTAGTTCGCATCCTCACGGTTTTTATACGCCGTTAAAACAAGGATTCTATCTTTGCTGTCGTGGACCGATTCTATAAGTTTCCTCACTTCATACCATGTAACAAGACCAACGATGCCACCAAAATAACTGATTTATTCTTTAAAGAAGTGGTACATTTTCGTGGAGTGCCTAGCACCTTTGTGTCGGATAGAAACACCAAATTCATGAGCCACCTTTGGAAAACGTTATGGAGGAAGCGTAGCACCAAGTTGTTATTCTCCACCACTTGTCATCCCCAAACGGACGGCCAGACCGAGGTTGTAAACCATAGTATATCAAATTTTCTTATAGCTACGATCACTAAGCATTTAAGGAATTGGCTTGATTGTTTATCTTTCATTGAGTTTGCTTATAACCGTGTTACTCATTCATCTTCAAAGTTTTGTTTTTTCAAAGTTGTTTATGGTGTCAAGCCACTGACCCCACTTGACTTATCACCAATACCCCCAGGATCACACCATGATCAAGATGGAAACCTTACACTGGATGGTAAAGAGTAATTTGGAGAAAAAGACCCCATCAATACAAGAAACGAGTCGACAAATACCATAACGAATTAATACTTGAATCAGGCGAATGGGTTTGGCTCCACTTGAAAAATCACAGGTTTCCGAAAAAGAGAAGTTCCAAGCTTGCACCAAGAGGAGATGGCCATTTCAAAGTATTAGAGCGTATCAATGACAACGCATACCGCTTAGACCCACCAGGTGAGTTGGCTACCTCTAAAAGCTTCAATGTGGTTGGCTTACTTCCCTTTGATGCAGGCGAAAATGTCCTGAGGTCGGAACCTTATCAAGGGGAAGAGGATGATGCAAGCATTAACCTAGGCATCAAAACCGCCAATGAGCCAGAGGATGTGGAGGCCTCAAAGGTGATCAAAGGCCTTATGACTCGAACTCGTATCAGGAAACTGAGGGATACGTTTAATCTAGTTGTGGAGGCGTTTCTTAATGCCATGGATTCTGCCCCAAAATCCTATGTGTCAACGCTGAATCACCGCCGAGCCGTGAACCCCACACAATAGGGATTTGAGGAAACCGGTCGTACATATAACAAGGGAGGTAATATTCCTCAGCAAAACACTTCTTTTAACACTGATGCTTGAGAGACTTTTCCAGGAGCCCGATCATAATCATTGATAACATGTACAACTCTAGCTAGAACCGCTATTGAGAGTCTTCAAGCCAAGAACATGTACAACCCAGCTCTTGAGGATACTAGCTTGAAGCCAATCAGTTAGAAGCTAACCTCCGAGACAAATCATATCAAAACCAAGCTAGTATGAACGATGACAACTCCAACTGTCCCAGCACATACTGCGAGATGTCCAATAACATAGATAAGTACGTTACCTCGGATGAATGCAGGACTCCATATCACTCGAAAAGCACTACTATAAAAGATTTTTACTGAAGGGAAACATATGGATGATGGATGTGCGTAGCACTTTGCGCGCCAAGCGATGCCGAGTCAAGAGCCAGGCGAAGACAAGAGCATCAAACATCAAGAGCAGCTTCAACAAAACATCAAACAAGCTGGAATGAGCCCAGGGATTGAAGCGCATGAACATGACACGTGCCTCCCCTTTATTTCTTTAAACGAATCGCGAGCCCCCTTCTCCTTCTAGACCTACCATGATCGGGGATTCTCCTCTTTAACAGTTTGTGTCAAAGTAGAATAGGGTTGATCTGGTAGAATTCCCGATGGTCGACGAGCATATGATTCTAATGATCATGCAACAAGTTTCATCGATCAGAATACAAAATACATAGACCCACCTCTCAAGTATAATCTTATTATCATAAAAATGGAGCTTTGATCGGGTCAGATGTTGAAATGCCCAAGTAGAAACAATCGATGACCGAGCGAGCCACGATGACTATCAAATCACCTACTAGGACTTGGCATCTCCTATTTTTATTCAAAATCCCATGACCAAAATTTTCATATGATTTTTTGAAATCATTTTTAGAGATCACGTCGAAAACATTGGAAAAGGAACTAGTGGAATTTAAGATACATGAGAAGAGTAATCTCCACCTGAACCGCGTAAGGAGAACACATGTATTGATGTTTTAAATCCAATTCACTTGAGAAAGATGAATCTATTATGGTTTATTCGCAATATAAAGAGTTTTCATTGAAGAAAGTCAAAGAAAAAACGAGTAAATCTCCTTGTGTCTGATAGCCATGCCGTTTTTACGTAGTGGGATCGTCCAGGCAATGTACTTATCGAGGAACATATAGATCCACTCGATCTAAAATATGCAATGAATGAAAGGAATAAAAGTCATACAAGTACTTGTGGGATCACATCATGGATTTCTTAAGCAAATTTCACACTCCTCGCACATTTCCTTGGCGTTATCGGCGAAGAACCATTGGTTCTTGGTTGAATAACCTATCCTAAACACACAGTATTTAAGAAGACAATAGGGGATGATCCAGGGTAACGCCTTACCTTACTCTTGTCGCTTTGTTCTTGAAAATTAGAGAATTTCTTCCTAGCTTATTTCTTCCGCTGTGCTTCTCTCCTTACTCAGCGATTTGTCTCCTTTACTTTCCAAAACCATCATCTTTTGCTCGACCCTTTTCTTATATAGTGGATATGGGCACTAAATTCCATCATTAAGTTCTCACGCACCCTTACTTTATTATATTTATGTGCCTCCCCTTTATTTCCTTAAACGATTCACCAGCCCCCTTCTCCTTCAAGACCTACCATGATCGGAGATTCTTCCCTTTTACAGTTTGTGTCAAAGTAGAATAGGGTTGATCTGGTAAAATTCCCTATGGTCGATGAGCATATGATTCTAGTGATCATGCAACAACTTTTATTGACCAGAATACAAAATACATAGACCCATCTCTCAAGCATAATCTTATTATCATAAAAATGGAGCTTTGATTGGGTCAGATGTTGAAATGCCCAAGTAGAAACAATCGATGACCGAACGAGCCACGATGACCATCAAATCACCTCCTAGGACTCGGCATCTCCTTATTCAAAATCCCATGAACAAAATTCTCATATGATGTTTTGAAATCATTATTAGAGATCTCGTCGAAAAAAATTTGAAAAGGAACGAGTGGAATTTAAGATACCTGAGAGGACTAATCTCCACCTGAACCGCATAAGGAAACACGGGTATTGATGTTTTAAATCCAATTCACTCGAGAAAGCTGAATTAGTATTGGTTTATTTCCAATATAAAGAGTTATCATTGAAGACAAACAAAGAAAGAACAAGTAAATCTGCTTGTTTCTGAAAGCCATGTCGTTTTAACGTTGTGGGATCGTCTTGCCAATGTACTTATCAAGGTACGTATAGATCCACTCGATCTGAGATATGCAATGAATGAAAGGAATCAAAGTCATACAAGTACTTGTGGGAGCCTGGCTTGGATTGCATAAGCAAATCTCACACTCCTCGCACATTTCCTTGGTGTAATCGGCGAAGAACCATTGGTTCTTGGTTAAATAACCAATCCTAAACACAGAGTATTTAAGAAAAAAATTGGGGATGATTTAGGGTCGCGCCTTACCTTACTCTTGTCGCTTGGTTCTTGAAAACTCGAGAATTTTTCCCTAGCTTATTTTCTTCCGCTCTGCTTCTCTCCTTTCTTGGTCGGTCTCTCTTTTTCTTTCCAAAACCCTCAGCTTATGCTCGACACTTCTCTTATATAAAGGAGATGAGCTCTCAATTCCATCATTGAATTCTCACGGGCGCTTCCTTTATTTAATTTATGCACCTCCAATTTCTTTCCTTAAACAGATCTCGAGACCCCTTCACCTCCAAGACTTACAATGATTGGAGATTCTCCCCTTTAATAGTTTGTGTCAAATTAGAAACAGATTTGATATAGTAAAATTCCTAGTGATAAAGAACAAGTTTCATCGATTAGAATGCAAAAAACATCGGCCGATCTCGAGTAGAATCAGTCGATGACCAAACGAGCCACGATGACACTCAGTCCACCTCCTAGGACTCAACCTCTCCTATTTTCATTCAAAATCCCATGACCCAAATTTTGGAGATCATGTGTTGATATCATTTTAAGAGAAGAGGTTAAAAGACATTTGAACAGGAACAAGTAGATTTGGAGAAGCCTATACCACTAATTCCACCAGAACTGTGTAAGGAAAACAATGGTATTGATGTTTTAAATCCAAATCCACTCAAGAAATCTGATTCAGTTAAGGTTGATTTCCAACATAAAGAGTTTTCATCAAAGAAAATCAAAGAAAGAACAAGTACATGTCCTTGTGTCTGATAGCCATGCTGTTTTGACGTATTGGAATCGTCCGGCCAATGAACTCATCGAGAAAAAAAAATATCCACTCATTTTGAAATATGCAATGAAAGAAATCAATAAAAGTCGTACAAATCTCACACTCCTCGCACATTTCCTTGGTGTAATCGGCAAAGAAAAATTGGTTCTTGAGTGATTAACCTTTCCTAAATAGAGAGGGTTAAAGAAGAGATGAGGGAATATACAGGATCGCGCCTAACACTACTCTTGTTGCTTGGTTCTTGAAAACTCGATAATTCTCCCTAGCTTCTTCTCTTCTGATATGCTTCTTTCCTTACTTGGCATTTATTTCCTTCACTTCCTAAAAGCCTTTGCTTATGCTCGAACCTTCTCTTATATAGAGGATATGAGCATATAATTCCGCATTGAATTTACACGCGCCCATCCTTTTTTGAATTTATATGCCTCCCCTTTCTTTCCCTTAACGGATCATGCATCCCATTCTCCTCCAAGACGTACCATGATTGGAGATTCTCCCCTTTAAGAGTTTGTATCGATGTAGATTCAGGTTTGATCTGGTAGAATTCCCCATGGTCCACGAGCATATGATTGTAGTGATCATGCAACAAGTTTCATCGATAAAAATGCAAAATTCATCGACCCATCTCTCAAGCATAATCTTATTATCATAAATAAGAACCTTTGATTGGGTCAGAAGTTGAAATGCTCGAGTATAATCTGTTGATGACCGAACGAGCCATGATGACCATTAGTTCACCTCCTAGGACTCGACATCTTTTTTTTATGCAAAATCCCATGACCGTAATTTTCTAGATCATGTTTTAAAATCATTTTATGAGATCTGGTAAAAACCATTTAAAAATGAACGAGTGGATTTGGAGATACACGAGAGCACTGGTCTCCACCTAATCTGCATAAGGAAAATCACTTAAGGATTATTTTCAACATAAAGTGTTTTCGTCGAAGAAAATCAAAGAAAAAACGAGTAAATCTCTTTGTGTTCGATAGCCATATCGTATTGACGTAATGGGATCCGTCGGCCAATAATCTCATTGAGGAACATATAGATCCACTCGATCTTAAATATGCAATGTAAGAAAGCAATAAAAGTTGTATAATTGTGTGATCCTAGCATGGATTGCAAAAGCAAATCTTACATACCTTGCACATTTCCTTGGCGTAATCGGCGAAGAACATTTGGTTCTTGACTGAATAACCTATCCTTAACACAGACAGTTGAAGAATATAATAAGGTTTGATCCAGGTTTGTGCCTTACCTTCTCTTCTGTTATGCGTCACTCCTTACTCGGCAGTTGTCTCCTTGTCTTCAGCTATGCTTCACTACTTACTCAAGAATTTTGACCTAGCTTCTTCTCTTCCGCTATGCTTCACTCCTTACTCGGAGGTTGTCTCCTTGTCTTCCCAAAACCCTCAACTTATGCTCGACCTTTCTATTATATAGAGGAGCTGAGCATTCAATTCCTTCATTGAATGCTCACACATCCTTCCTTTATTAAATTTATGTGCCTCCCCTTTTTTTCCTTAAAATCATCGCACACCCCCTTCTCCTCCTAGACTTACCATGATTAGAGATTCTCCCCTTTAAGATTATGGGTTGAAGTAGATTTAGGTTTGATATGGTAGAATTCTCTATGGTCCACGAGAATACGATTCTAGTGATCATGTAACAAGTTTCATCGATCAGAATGCAATATACATTTACCCATCTCTTAGGCATAATCTTATTATCATAAAAAGGAGCTTTAATCGGGTTAAAATTTGAAATGCTCGAGTAGAAATAGTCGATAACCGAATGAGCCACGATGACCATTAGTCCATCTCCTAAGACTGGACATCTCCTATTATTATGCAAAATCCCATGACCCAAATTTACAGATTTTTTGAAATCATTTTAAGAGATCTGATAAAAAACATTTGAAAAGGAACGACTGGATTTGGAGATACCTGAGAGCACTAATCTGCACCTGAACCATGTAAGGAAAACACGAGTATTGATTTTTTAAATCCAAATTCACTCAAGAAAGTTGAATCGGTTAAGGTTTATTTCCAGCATAAAGAGTTTTCTTTGAAGAGTTTCCAGCATAAAGAGGTTTATCTCCTTGTGTCTGATAGCCATGCCGTTTTGACGTAGCGGGATCGTCATGCCAATGAACTCATCGAGAAACATATAGATCTACTCGATCTGAAATATGTAATGAAAGAAAGCAATAAAAGTCTTACAAGTACTTGTGGGATCCGGGCATGGATTTCATAAATAAATCTCGCACATTTCCTTGGTGTAATCGGCAAACACCGTTGGTTCTTGACTAAGTAATCTATCCTAAACATATAGGGTTGAAGAAGAGAATTAGGGATAATCCTAGGTCATGCCTTACCTTACTTTTGTTGCTTGGTTCTTGAAAACCCGAGATTTTCTTCCTAGCTTCTTCTCTTTCGCTCTGCTTATTTCCTTACTCGGCAGTTATCTCCTTCTCTTCCAAAAACCCTCCATTTATGCTTGACCTTTTTCTTATATAGAGTAGATGAGAAATAAATTCCATCTTTGAATGCTCACAGGCGCTTCATTTATTAAATTTATGAGCATCCCCATTCGTTCCTTAAACGGATCGCATACCCATTTCTCCTCCAAGACTTACCATGATTGGAGATGCTCTCCTTTAAGAGTTTGGGTTGAAGTAGATTCAAGTTTAATCTGGTATAATTCCCATTGGTCTACCAACATACGATTCTAGTGACCATGCAACAAGTTTCATCGATAAGAATGCAAAATACACCAAATCATCTCTCAAGCATAATCTTATTATCATAAATAAGGAAGTTAAATCGGGTCAGAAGTTGAAATTCTCGAGTAGAATCAGCTGATGACCGAACAAGCCACAATGAACATTTGTTCACCTCCTTGGACTCGGCATCTCCTTTTTCTTATGAAAAATCCCATGACCTAAATTTTCAAATCATGTCTTAAAATCTTTTTACAAGATCTTGTCGAAAAACATTTGAAAAGGAACAAATAGATTTGTAGATGCCCGAGAGCACTAGTCTCCACCTGATCCGCGTAAGGAAAACACGTGTATTAATGTTTTAAATCTAAATTCACTCGAGTAAGCTCAAACAATTAAGGTTTATTTTCAACATAAAGTGTTTTCATCAAAGAAAATCAAGGAAAGAACAAGTAGATCTCCTTGTGTCCGATAGCTATGTCGTTTTAACTTACTGGGATCGTCACTCATCAAGGGACATATAGATCCATTTGATCTGAAATACACAATGAAAGAAAGCAATAAAAGTTGTACAAGTACTTGTGGGATCACGGCATGGATTGCATAAGAAAATCTCACACTCCGTCCACATTTCCTTGGTGTAATCAGCAAAGAACCATTGGTTCTTGACTAAATAACCTATCCGAATCATGGAAGGTTGAGGAATAGAATAGGTGTTGATCCAGGTCATGCCTTACCATACTCTTGTCGCTTTGTACTTGAAAACTCGTGAATTTCTCCCTAGCTTCTTCACTTTCGCTCTGCTTATTTACTTACTTGGAAGTTATCTCCTTTTCTTCCCAAAAACCTTCTCTTATATAGAGGAGATGAGCATTCAATTTTTTCCATGAACTCTCACGTGCCCTTTCTTTCCTTAAACGGATTACGCCCCCACCTCTCCTCCTTGATTTACCATGATTGGAGATTCTTCTCTTAAGAGTTTGTGTCGAAGTAGATTCAGGTTTGAACTGATAAAATTCCCTATGGTCCACGAGCAAATGATTTTAGTGATCAAGCAACAAGTTTCATCGATAAGAATGCAAAATACATCGACTCATCTCTCAAGCATAATCTTATTTTCATTAAAAAGGAGTTTTGATAGGGTCAGAAGTTGAAATGCTCGAGTAGAAACAGTCGATGACCGAACGAGCCATGATGACCATCAGACCACCTCCTAGGACTCGACATCTCCTATTTTTATGCAAAATCCTATGACCCAATTTGCATACCATGTTTTGAAATCATTTTAAGAGATCTGGTAAAAAAACATTTGAAAAAGAACAAGTGGATTTAGAGATACCCGAGAGCACTCGTCTACACCTTAAACTTCGTCAGGAAAACACAGGAATTGATATTATAAATCCAAATTTACTCAAGAAAGCTCAATCAGTTAAAGTTTATTTCCAACATAAAGAATTTCCATCTAATAAAATCACAGAAAGAACGAATATATCTTCTTGTGTCTAATAACCATTCCGTTTCGACGTAGTGGGATCGACTGGCCAATTAAATCATCGAGGAACATATAGATCCACTCAATCTTAAATATGCTATGAAAGAAAGCAATAAGAGTCGTACAAGTACTTGTGGGATCCCGAAATGGATTTCATAAGAACATCTCACACTCCTCGCACATTTCCTTGGCGGCGAAGAACCATTGATTCTTGACTGAATAACCTATCCTAATTACATATGGTAGAAAAAGAGAATGGGCATGATCCAGGGTCCCGCCTTACCTTATTCTTATCGCTTGGTTCTTTAAAACTCGAGAATTTGTCCTTCTTCTCTTCTGCTCTACATCTCTTCTTACTTGGCGGCTGTCTCCTTTGCTTCCCAAAACCCTTAGCTTATGCTTGACACTTCTCTTATATAGAGGAGCTGAGCATTAAATTCCATCATTGAAAGGCTCATGTACCCTTCTTTTATTAAATTTAGGCGCCTCCTCTTTCTTTCCTTAAACGGATCGTGCGCTCCCTTCTCATCCAAGATATACCATGATTGGAGATTCTCCCTTTAATGGCCTAGATCATATCTTTCCATGAACTCCTTGCCATAAATCATCTTTCCTTCTTTCAAAACCACATTCCAAGTGTGTGGTGTGAACCCCTCACCACGTGTTTTCCCCTTCACGTTTCCTTCCCCTTATTATGCTTCTTGTCTTACTCGGACAAGTCCCTTGTTGTGGCGTGCGCGGTCCATTATACTTGGGCTGGGGTGTTACACATGGAGTCAATTGATGCGACCCTAATTGGCACCTAGGCTGCTTGGTAGGGTATTTACGTGTGCCATTCACTGCCAAGTCAAATTTTTGAAATATTTCTCTATTGAATAATGTACCTTTTAAAATTTTACAATACATACCTACAAGAAAAAAAAATTTATATCCAATTCTTGAAAATAATTCTTGAAATCCTTCTTGTCGAGCAATAGGTCTAACGTCCTAAGAACTGGGGAAGAATAAGTAAAAGGGTGAGTTTACACTCAATAAGACAGTCCTTCCCAACAACGGGACCTAACCATCCTCACATGATAACACAAAAATTTTAAGAAAAGGATTGACACAAAAATCAACTATTCAATGCATAATACATTAAACTAAACATGCAAAATTATATCAACTACCCTACATCCCATTCACACACACAATATCATACATATCACACTACATGTCATGCATCACACACAAGATAGCCACACAAAAGTAACCACATGTAATGTTGACCATATACATCAGCATCACACAACACATTCCACATAGGCTAGTAACCATTATCTTGAAGGCCGCTCATTTACCCATTCCCGGAGCATTTAGTAGGTGCCTGTCAGTGATGCCCGTCAGCGATGCCTGCCCATGAAGCCCTTTGGCTGACCACTTTATACCCATCCACAAGATATATTTTCCAACTGCTATATCATCTCCACATTCTCATAATGTTTTGCTTGCTTACGCTGACCTGGATGCAAAACCATTCCTAGAATGTCTGGTTTCAATACCACGTGTGGCACATAGGATGTCTCATTTTATCCATCATTAGGATGTCTAGATTTCACATAACCATATCATAAAGCAAGAAACACACAATATGCAACCTAACATGCGATTCTATGACCCAACCGGATGTATATCTAGCAAGACCTAACCCTAAACAACATTATCTCATTACCCCTTTCATAGACTCATCTTTATTTAGTATTTTAAGAGTTTGGGTCAAAGTAGATTCAGTTTAGAACGAGTAGAATTCCCTATGGTCCACGAGCATATGATTATAATGTACATGTAATAGGTTTTATCAACTGGAATGCAAAATACTTTAACCCATCTCTCAATCATAATCTTATCATCATAAATAAGGAATTTTGACCGAATTAGATCTTGAAATTATAGAGTAAAATGAGCGATGACAGGAAATAAGCCACGATGATCGCTGATCACCACCATGAACTCGACATCTCCTATTTCTATGTGAAATCCCATGACCCAAATTTGCCGATCATGTTTTCAAATCAGTTTAAGAGTTTTGGTCGAAAAACCTTTGATAAAGAACAAGTAGATTTGGAGATACCTGAGAGCACTCGTCTCCACCTTATCTAAATGCATTTTCCCTCAAGAAAGCTTTATCAGCAAAGGTTTACTATCAATATGAGTGCTTGCCAAAAAAAACTCAAATAAAGAACAAGTGGATTTCCTTGTGTCTGATAGCCATGCTTGGTCGAAGAAAATCAAATAAAGAACGAGTAGATTTCCTTGTGTCTAATAGCCATGCCATATTAACGTAATTGGATCGTCCGGCCAATGAACACATCGAGAAAACATGTGTCAACTCGATCTGAGATGTTCCAAAGCTAATTTACAATGAAATAAACAAAAAATACCATACAAGTACTTTAAGCGATCCTTGCATGGATTGCATTAGCAAATCTCATGCTCCTCACACAAATTTTTGGTGTAATCAGCAAAGAATCATTGGTTCTTAGCTCAATAACCTATCCTAAACACAGAGGGTTGAAGAAGATAATAGGGGATTATCCAAGGTTGGGTCTTACCTATTTCTTGATGCTTGAGAGGCGGTGGTGCTCGAGAATGTTCTTGGAGCCTCTCTGTCGCTTTTTCTTCTTCTTTCATCTTCTCTTCTCTCCTTAGAGATATTTTCCTTTTACTTCTCTCTGCCTAATGCACACCGCTTATGCTCTTTTTATAGGTGAGCTCCTCCTTAAATACACAATATTCTCTTCATAATAATTGTCCACGCGTTTTCCCTTATGCGCAAGACCAAGGTCATATTCTCTTTCCTTTCTTGGCTTGATGCATCTTGCATCCCATGAGTTTCTTTTTGTGTAGACTCCCTCCTTAACTATTCCTTGGCGTCCACACCTCTGCTCCTCCTTACTTTCCTTTTCTTGATAGACACATGCACAACAAATGATTTTTGAGTCTTGACGCATAAGTGTGACTTCTCTTCCCCATGAATTTCTTTAAATGATTCTTCTCTTGGAGACTTGGCCCAGTAGGCCTACTAAAAGCTTGTCCATTCACCACTTGGTAGCCTGGTCCAATTTACCACGGGTCAGGGTGTATTAAGTGAAAGAAAATAATAAGTGAAAGGTTGGAATTAAAGGAAAGAAAGGAAATTATGTTGTGTATGATTAATGAATAAAGGAATAACCTAAGGAAAGGAATTTTTGAAGGAAGAATGAAAAATTCAAAGAGACTCGGCCGTGACAAGGCATGAACCAGTACCTCTTCGTCATCCGACGCCTGAACGTTTGTGACGGGGTTTTAAAGTATTCGAGATCTTTGAGACAATAGCATTGAATTTGTCGATGTATGATCAAAGTGATTCTTTTGATCCTTGCATTAGGACCCATATGTCGGCGCTGGAGGCATTTTACTGGATAAACATCGAGTAATTCTTCTAGAAGGGAGTTGATAGCTGATTGTAACTCCCAATGGAATTACTGTCGAGCCAAGAAAACCAGGTGACCACTACTTCACTCAGGTTTTCCATGAAGAATTAGAAATATGATGTGTCTTGTTCTTAGGGTGAAATTTTAGCTCTTCCCATTGCTATGGTAAAAGCAGTAACGTACAACGGGGGCTCTGAGGTCCCCTCGTAGGTTGTGAATCATTGTTTCCCTTGATTCTGTTTTTTTGTACTATGAATGTGGGCAGTAAACAAGATGTTATGTACTTCCATTAGGAAGCGGTCAATCTCAAGGGATAAGTTTGTTTCTTGGTGAACCCTATAAGTCATTTCATGGAGTTGTTTCATATATTCTAAGTCCTAGTCCCGCTGGAGGTCACTGGCATGTCTTAGAGGAGATTCTTTGTTTCTACTAAACCGATTGTGGTGTTGATGTTGCATGTTCCCCAAGAATTGCATTTGGACCTCTAAGGAGTCGATATAGTTTAGTATGTTGTGTCAGCGGGCATTGTTTTCTGCCATTTTGTTGAGATGCATGTTTATGGTACTGGCAAACTCCCACATTTCTGCAAGTAGAGCTCAGAGCTTAGCATTAGGGGCAGCTTAGTCGGTAGTTACGAGATCCTCAGCTTGAGTTGTTCGGTCCACAGTTGGTGCTAGCTTGGGTGGTGCATAGGGCGCAAGATGCATGGGCTTGGAAGGTATCAAGAGCATAGTCTGTGGGGGCATAGTATGTGCCAAGTATGTACCCTGGATGGGCACAGGAGGTTCCGAGTGTCCACTAGTTTCTCTCTACATTTCTATGGCTAGAACCTGAGGTCGGTGAGTTGCATAAGTTGAGTTTGGATTTAGGGCTGGTTGAGTGTTTGTTGCCACGGATGCTCTTAGTGCTCCTCATGTTGTTACCAAGCGGCATGTCATACTCGCGGTTGGTTTTCCTGCCATCTCTGAAGATTTCTTCATCCGTTTAGATTGTCCTTAAAATTTTCCACATAGGCGGAGCCTATTATTTAATGTGTATTGCAATAGGGGGTGGTATTTATGTAACTAAATGGGTTCAAAGACTTTCATTTATAAAGAGAGTTTTGGATAATGGACGAGGTCCAAGCTGTTATAGATATTGAATTGCAGAGCGGATGGTATATAATCAAAGTTAACCGAGCTCAGCTAATACAATTTTAGATTATGGAAATAAATTAGAATAACAAGTCGAGGTCATTTTTGGTTTTACAGTCTTAGGAGTCGAGCCGAGTAGAGATATGAGTGGACAGATTTAGTCTCGATTCTTTCCCTAATTTTCAGATTATTATTTTTGAGTGTAAAGATTAATTTTCATAGCTCTATTCACCACCCTAATCTTCTATCAATGGGTTTTTCTTAATCTTCAGAATGGATTTGGTCGAGCTCTGGTTTGTGCTCCGCCCACCTCCAACATATATTGTGCAATTAGTCTAGTAATGGTTGCCTTGTTTTAAAAAGTCTCTAAGATCGATGTGGTGCTGACATGTCAGCAAGACATCCTGTAAATCACACGCCACTGCAAAGTTATTTCTCAAAAAAGTTTCTCAAATAATATATATATATATATATATATATATATATATATTAGATTTGATTTTGGTAGCAGAATATATTGTTGTAGATTATGTTTCCAAATTGTGGTGGGCTTTTGTACAATTTTGAATTTAGGCCTACTACACTTGTTTAAGTCAATTAATCAAAATTAGGTCATTAGGAATTTAGGTGGAGATATAATTAATCATGTGTCCTTTGAAGGCTGAAGGGGCTTCTCCTTGGTTGAGTTTTAACCACAATCTGCTTATACCTATCAAAACGCCATAATCATCACCTTATCACCTATTTTAATTGTGATTTTACGTGTCCCTTGTTTATTGCTGATTTAAAACTTTCGTTTGTATTCCGATGGACTGCGTGTTTATAAATATGTTTTGACACTCCCACATTCATTCACAACTCCCACATTAATTCATAACTCCTATAGTCATTTACAACTCCCAGATTACTAAAAAAAAATTTGAGATCAAAAATCGATGTCTTCTTCAAGATATTTTCGATCATGGATGGATGAACCGATGATGGATTCGGAGCCGAACTTAATGAAAGAAGAATATGCACGAGGTATATGCGAGTTCATAGAATTGGCAACAAATTAACAAGTAGCAAAACAAAGTTCTAAGTTGAAATTTCCATGTTCTAATTGTTGAAATTTGCATAATGTTAAGATAGAGATTGTTTGGAACCACTTGTATATGAATGGGTTTATGACGGGTTACAAGATTTGATATTTACATTGGGAAAAAATTATGATTATGGTATTACTAATGAACAATATAATCCAGAAACATTAGGAGAACATATAACAGAAGTAGATTTTGGTCTAAGTATCGTTGAGATGGTGAACGATGTGTTTAGAGAGAATATGCCATCGGCCGCTGTAGATGGAGATAGGGTTGAAGAACCTAATTTAGAAGCACGAAATTTTTGATATGTTAGATGCAGCGAAGCAGCCACTATATGCAGGTTGTAGAGAAGGTCATTCGCCTTTATCATCTGCAAGTAGAATGATGATAATTAAGACGACTTACAATTTGGCGGAAGAATATGTTGATGCGATAGCAAATTTTGTGAAAGATATTTTGCCAGAGGATAATCTTACACTAGCATCATACTACGAGATTCAGAAACTTGTAGCTAGTCTTGGATTGTCATATCAGATGATAGATGTGTGCATTGATAATTGTATGATTTCTGGAAACAAGTGGGAGTGTTCCAATTCCATATAAACGAATGTGGTATTTATCGTTAACTGAGAGATTGAAGAGGTTGTATCAATCACATCGCACGGCAGAGCCAATGAGATAGCATGCAGAGCATAGTCAGGAATGAGAGATTACACATCCTTCAGATGTAGAAGCTTGGAAACATTTTCAGTCAAAGTATCCGGATTTTGCGTATGAGCTAAGGAATGTATACCTCGGATTATGCACTAATGGTTTTAACCTATTTGGAAAGCATGTAAGGAAATATTTGTTATGGCTTATAATTGTAACTCCTTATAATTTTCTTCCATCTATGTGCATGTGTAGAGAGTTTTTGTTTCTCTCTGTGCTTGTTCCTGGGCCTGATCATCCTAAGAGATCACTAGATGTATTCCTAAAACATTTATCTATTAGTTACAAATGTTATGGAATGATGGTGTCGAAGCTTATGATGTTTCATGCCAACAGAATTTTAAGTGATTTCTTATGAGGCCATCCATCGGAAATCCGTCGCACATTTCCGACAGATTCTGACGGGTGTGAGGCATCCGTTGGAAATCTGTCAGAAATTTCCGACGGATTTAGGGTTTACACGTGTCTATCATGCGTTCTTGTAACGTATCCAAGCCTCAAAATTCGCTTGACCTTCAAAAATCCAAGCCTCCTCGCATATTTTACGAGGTGTATCGAGGGAAGATATGGGTAGGAGGACTTCAACTAGGCCATTGAGTTCTCAGAACCCGCCAAACCAAATTTGGAGACGCAACAACCAACATCAATGCAAATGAGTGTTGAAGATTTTATAGCTCAACCCGGGAGAGAAAGTCTCCAAAGAATTCATCGACGACGTACTGAAGTGCTATTTGGTAATTTTCTTTATTTATACGTTTATGTTTATATTTTGTTATATTTTCGTTTGTTAACCACACATTTTTTTTATAGGTTTGGTTATTCCAACAACGGAATAACCAAAGCCATCAACAGAATGCTGAACGGGATGATCAAACATTCTTACCCGACTTTCATGGGAATGCCTCTGCAAGAACACAAATTATGGTTTCGGCAATTCGCTGTTAGTCTTTACATTTTCAATACTTTATTTTATATTATTTAATTTCAATTTTTACTCTAATGTTTTATTTTTTGCTGCAAGAGTTTAACTGGGACTTGGAGCATCATACTCGGATAAGAATGGAGTTGTACGAGTGGAAGGACAAATGGAGACACAATGACGTGTCCAAAGAGTTCATCTACAAACCCGAGCTATGGAACAGGTTTGTCGACTACTGGAAGCAAAATGAGATGGATAAAATGACTAAGACGAACTCCGCCAATCGGCTTAGAAATCGTGGAGGCAAAGGTATTGCGACGCACAATGCTGGAGCGACAACTTTGTTGTCCCGGGCAGTTGGTACGTTTTTAAATCTTTTCTTTCTTTATCTTTTATTATTAGTAATTTCTAACTTTTTTGTTTTGTTTTTTTCCAGTTTCAGATCGACGGTGTTCATCCATCGCATCTTTGGTAGGTGAAGGATGTTCACACCAACAAGAAGAAAAATAAAATTCAATATTAAGTTGCTCGGGAGCTCGTCAAGACCGTGAAGGCACTCAGAGATGAGTATCTTCAGTCTTAGCCTCAAGGAGAAGGAGACTATTCCAATGACATTCCAATCGAGAAGTGGAATGAATTTGTCACTGAGGTTGGTTATCTATTTTATTTCAAATTTTGATGTTTATATCATTAAATCTAATAAATGACGAATCCATTCAATTGTATGCAACTCCGTAGAAAAAGGTCATTTTTTCGAGATTCCAAAGATGTACCACGACTCTTCGCAAACCACTTCACAGTTTTCAGAAGAAGCCGAGCTTCGGGCCTTACTTGCAGAGAGGACTTCAGAGATTGAGGATTTGAAGAATGAGATCCACACCATCAAAGAAGTATCGATGCAAAATGATCAACGTTATGAAGAATTAGCGGCCACTAACGCAGCAACGAATGTCGAGATGGAAGCAATTAAAGTGGAGATGGAAGCAACAAAAGCTTTGATGGAAGCTTTCATTGAGCTTTTATTGCTTCCATTTGTTGCTAGCTTTCATGGCCGAGATTGCGAGATTGTCGAGATTGATTTATTAATGTTTTTTATTTTATGTTTTCTAGATATTTTATGAATATTATTTAACATTTGGATTTTAATTATTTATTTTCTATTAAAATACTTAAATTACATTTTAAATTTATTTCTTTATTAAAATTTATAAATTATATTAATATAATTAATTTTAGGGATAATTCATTATAAAGGAGTTCTAGCAAAAAATTTGTCCATCTACACTTTTTTTGTAAATTGTCAATTTTTTCTAAACTACCCCTAGATTAATACAATTTTTTTAAAAAAACCATATAAACATGTAGATACACACCTATTAAGAAGATTTGAAGAAGAAAATTTTTCATTTTAGGCAGTTTTAAGTAGGTTTTTAGCTTGATGAAAGTTGTTCTGAAAATTCTAGAATAGGTATTCTGGGGAGATAAAATTATTAGATTACGTATTCTAACATTTGTTCATGGTTTGAAAAAATTATATTACGTATTCTAGCAATCGTTCATGTTTTAGAATTTTTAGAATACAAATATTAGAATACCTATTCTGAATTATTTATAATACACATTCTGATATTTTTAGAATACTTATTCTAACATTTGTTCATGGTTTAAAAATATTATATTATGTATTCTAGCAACTAGAATACGTATTCTAGCAAATAGAATACGTATTCTGATAATTTTAGAATATGTATTATGAAAAAATTAGAATATCCAAAAAGATAATGACTAAATTTTAAAATTATTTAAAAAATATCAAGATAATGCTTAAATGATTATATAAATATTTATATGCGGATTACGGCATCCCAAGGCACTAAAATTATCACCGACAAATTGACTGGTGAAGCTGCTGAGTCATCATATGATCTAATCGTTCTTCCGGTAAGACCTTAAGCAAAAGCTATTCGTCTAGCGTGCATGCCTCTCATTAAACTCATTCCCTTTGGCTAGTTCACAACTTCTTAGATAAATCTAGCTATATACAAGTAAGTTCAAATATAAGTTCTATGCCATATGAAATCATTGTGCTTAGGAAAGGCTTAGACGAACTACACCATTTGGCTGTTCTATGGTGAGTAATTTTGATATCTTCTCTTTGCTAATTTTTTTGTAGGGAGGCCCTACTGGCTCAGAACGTCTGCAGAAGTCCGAAATTCTCAAGAAACTGCTCAAGGAACAGCATGAATCTGGACAAATATATGGCGCTACTAACTCTTCATCTACTGTCTTGTATAAACATGGTTTACTCAAGGTAAAGTGAAGATAGTTATTATTCTTTTATTTGTCGTATACATGGACAAGTGCCATACACGGTTTGAATCATCTTACAGGAGAAGAGAACGACTGTGTATCCTTCAGACACAGACGGGCCTACAGATCAACAAATGATCAAAGGTGCAGAAGTTGTTATAGATGGAAACGTGATTACAAGTTTGGGGCTCGCAACTATTACCAAATTTTCCCTGGGTATTGTTAGCAAACTGTTTGGACATGGTAGAGCAAGGAGCGTTTCAGAAGGGCTTGTGCATGAGTATCCAAGGCATTAAACGCTGTTTTGAAGGCATCTTGGTCAAGAAACACAGTTAGAAGATGTCCCATTACTGATCTTAAACTGTAGTCTTGCATTCCGCATTTGGTATCAAACCATCTCAACTCCAGAGGCTCTTCATCAGTATCATCTGTTCAAGTTTGAGGCAATCTGATCCTGAGTATGGATGATATCTGCAGGAATTTTGCCATTTAAGTTTAGTATTTGTATCTAATTTTGTATACTCAGATGGATATTCCAGATGTTAATACTAGACTTGATGTTTCAATCAATCTAATTCATTCTCTTATATAAGTTATAACGTTGTTGTTGATTCCGTCGGTCCCAAATTAGTAGCTAGAAGAAGTGGTGCAGACAAGTAATATAAACTACAAGATAAATCCACTCTGGTTAAGTCATAAAGATGTTCAAGACGATGATCAAGATTCATTACATCAAGGACTATAAAACCAAAAGATGCGTCAGGAAAATAGAACAAATGAGTGTTGATCTATCTCTATCAAATCGGCCACACTTCACGATTTACACAACCACCCACAGAAGCACCTGCCTAAATTACATACAAAGCTAGCTTTCTATTTTCTGTCTTGTTCTATAACTTCTGCTCTTTATTGAATTCCTTGGACACCGATATAAGCTCTACCAGGGACCCGTCAATGTCCTTCGCAAGCATTGCCTTTTGCATCTCATTACCCATGGCTGGTGCAGTGGCTCCAGAAGCTACAACAATAAATGAGCCAAAGTCTGTTAAATCAATGCTCGTTGGCATTGTGACATATTCACTATAAAAGTGTAATTCATTTTGCATCAGAGTTAAAAGCCTAGCTAGCACTATAAAGGATATTTAAATCAAGACAGTACCTCGTTTTTCTGCTTTTCCATGATTTCAACCTGCATAAAACATTTGGTCAGTGATCAAAACCTCGAGAAAATATAAAAATAACCCAACTGAAAAATCTCGAGATTCTTTAATGTGATAGGAAGAAGGAGGACACACTTGTTTCCTCTGCAACTCTTCATTCAACTGAGTTGCGGAACTTCTGCTTCCTACTCCAACGTATAAGCCTGTCAAGCAGAAAAGTGAAAAACTAAATAACCATTGCCACAGTTTTAAGGTTTCTTCAACCTCCAAAATTTAAACAAACACTCACTTGCTTGCGAACGCAGGATCTGGCAGCTGATTCCCTATTCTTAATCATCCTTTTTTGCCTTCTCTCAATCACATTCTCCAGAACTGCACCCGTTTTCCTTACTCGACCAAACATGTAAGGAACAGGCGACAAAGATGCATCCATGGCACTCTTTGTAGTTAGATCAGGTGACATTTGACTTCCAGGAGATGCTGCAAACGTAACCCCTATTTTAAAATCAACAGCTTGTAGTAGATTGTTGTAGATCACGGAAACATACTTGCAGATCCAAAACCAGCTTAATCCTCAAACATGAAAACAACATCTAATATTTTTCAGATGATTGTAGTTCATATAAAATGTAGTTCTTCAGGTTCCTAGTCACATGTGCTGCAGGTTGAGAACTGTTGTCCAAATCAATAGTGTTGGAAAACGCTATAGTGGTCGGTTTGGCAAAAGGTCTCTCCTGCTTCTGTATCAGTTGTTGCGGCTGCTGCACCTTCTGTGGCTGCTGCTGCATCTGTAGTGGCTGAGTTTGAGTTGTCAGCACCACTACTCCATTTCCAGAAAAATCATGAGGCTGGTTAGCACCAAACCCATTACGAGCTGACTCGAGACCTGCATCACTGCCAAATCCGTAGAACCCGCCATTGAACTTATTTACACTCTCCACCGGTTGAACTTCTTCCCTAACCACACCCGCCCCGAACAAAAACTCCTCCAAAGTCATCTCTCCCAACAAGATAAACTGTGAAGCTTTTACCTGAGATAGTGGTGGAGTTGTGAAGTCACAAAGGAGGAGAAAAACCGTCACAAGGGAGGAGAAGAACCCGTCGAGTTCGTCGGAACCGCCGCGGGAGAAGAGAAGATCGATGGTGTGTTTGGAGAAGAGAAGATTGATGGTGCGTTTGGAGAAGAGAAGTTTGGGGATCGATCTGCAGTTTAGGGATTTTGGAGTTTTTTTTTTTTTTTCTATATTTCATTAAATCATATATATCATTTAAAATTAATAAATAATATTTTTTTAAAATCAAAACTTCTTTTTAAATCAGAAGTTTTGATATGTTTTATTTTAATTAAAAAAAGATTAGGAGGGCAAAATATGATTAAAGAGTTTAAAAAGATTAGATGAATAAGTTTTATTAAAAAAGTTTAGATGTACAAATTTGTTGAAATTCTTCTTATATAATGAATTTTTCCTTAATTTTATTTAAAAATATACATATAATTTTTGTCAGAAATCCATCCCTTTAAACTGTCAGAAATCCGTCGGAAACATTTTCCGACGGTATTTTGACGGAAAATTATTCCGATGGATTTTCAACGGCAACTATTCCGACGGATTTTTGACAGCAACTATTCCGACGACAACTATTCCAACGGATTTCCGATGGCAACTATTCCGATGGATTTCCGACAGCCACGATTCCGACGAATTTCTGACGGATTTTCCTGATTATATTATCCGACAAAAATTCCGACAGATTTCCAACGAGTATTGGATTTTTGACTCTCTATAACTGACAGTGTTCCGACGAATGGTGTTTTTCAATGGTGTTCCGACGAATTTTTCCTACACTTACAGTCTGCTTTCTTGTATTGATAGTCTATCGGCAACTAGCGTACATCTGTGGTAAATAATTATGGTTTAATTGGTGGTATGTGATTCATTGAAACATGAATTTATGCGTTAAGCTAGGTATTATATAAACTGCTGTCTTGTTTGAATTGTTTGAAGTGATGCTGCCTACGTAACCATGTGCGCCTCTCTCTATTGTTTATAGTGTGATTATATGATTTTACTATACAAATGAGATAATCAAGAAATGAGGCTGATAAATTTATTGATCAAATAGGCTTTTCTATACGATTGAGCAAATAAACTTATGTGTCAACCCGAGCTTATCTAAATATTATTAGCACATAGGCTAATATACATATATATTTTAAGCAATATGGATTATATATTGACCTGAGCAATTACAAAAATAAATATTAGTTTATCAAAATAAAAAATAAATATTAGTTTAGCCACACTCAAATATAAAAAAAGTAAATATTTGAAATTATTAGTTTATCAAAATCTTATGATGTTACCATTTGAATCCGTTGTTAGGGCCAGGTCTTAGTCCGAAAAATCGTGCCCAAACAAAGAGAGACTGATTCTGACTCTCCCAATTAAGGAAGACGGAAATGGCTGGTGTCACCCTAATTTAACATCTGCTTGAACTTAAGTAGACCCGACTTTTCTCAAACTTTTTTAAATAAATTCATGTCACATTATAAGAGCAGCTACTGGGTTTTATATATCCCTGTAACTGGATTTACTAAGAGCAGCTATGGGGTTTGCTTACTACAGACAATATATGATTAAAATTTTATTCAGAATAATTATTTGAAATTAGATTTTTGTATAAATAAACTAATTATTATATCACCAAAAAACTAATTTATTTAATTGTTGAAATGTAGATTTTATTTGTAAGATATGATTAAGGTTTAGTAAGGGTAATTTAGGAAATTAATACTTCAAAAAGAGTAGTTTTTTATAAGAATAAGTGTATTTTTCAAATTTATAAACATAAAAAAGGTATTTTCACAAAAAAAAATCTCATTGAAAAGTGTGATGTTCTTTATCAAGTCAAAGCTTAAAAACTTTATATGATGATTTCAAGCAAGAGAAAATGTTACAATAGTTTTTAAATTTATTTCATTATTAAAAATATCCACATATAAAAATCATATAATCTCCACATTTGTAATTTTTTGTTTATCTACTCATTGCTCTACCAATCACATATCATCGATTTAATATCTAATAGATTGAGCGCGTGATCCCACGCACGAAAAAGATTTTCTCTCTCAACTCGAAAACTAGGTCAACCCGTAAAGCTTCTCCGATATGCTGCCACAGTGCGGTGACTCTCAGACCAGGCTTTGGCCACCCTCGTTCTTGCTACTGTGTGGCTCAGACTTCATTTCTTCGGCGTTTGGAGCTCTTGTTGGGGCTTGCTTTGCGAATCAATTTGATAGCGGTTGGGGCATCTGGATTTTTGCTCGAGGATGGCATTCTCTATTGTTCCGATCATCGGCTCTCTTCGTCCTGGTATGTGGCGTCTTCTCCTCCACTCCGTGGCAGCGGCCATGTCTCTCCTCCTCGGCGAATGGCAGCAGGTATCTTCTTCCCCTCTGGTGAGCTGCTTTTTTTTTCATGGATCTGGTGGTGGCTTGGAGTAGGACTCGTGGCTGTGAGGTGTAGTTCAGATCTTGTTTGCGCCTCTGTCGTGTTTTTGGCTTGGAGAAAGCGCGATCTTTGGTGGTGTTCCTCGGAGGCTTCAGAGGTAATCTGGCTTCGGAGGTACGGTGGGGATAGCTCCGACTGAAGTGGTTTTCGTTTCTCTTATATTTCTGTAGTTTTCCTTTTTCCGTTTTCTGATTGTCTTTGTAAATTCTGTCAAAAACGTTTAAAAATCATATTTAATCTTAACATTTAAAAAAAAAAAAATTCTAATAGAGTACAGCTTTATTACTTTAGTGCTTCTGCTCCATATCGCTACCGTTCCATTATAAACTATGGGGGAATGTATTCAATCATGCATTTTGAATGATTTGTATAAAAATGACAAGTCATGACTCATATGTTATTAGAAATATTTTAAACATTATTTTTCTAGTGAGTTGATGGTGTTTGGACAGTAAATTTTTTATTAGTGAAATATTTGAAACATTATTTTGCGAGCCTATACGGTTAATTTGTTACCTTCAACAATAGGCTTCTAATAAGGCATTTCTATTTCCGAATTAGTTATGGAAAATTATTATTGATATTGTAGATCTTTTTATCATAAATAATAATTTATTAAGAATTATCCACAAATTAACGCTTGACTTTTTACATGTATAACGATACCATGATAGATTAACAATTAAAACCCACGAGTGTTTGACCATCAATTCCTCCACACTTGAACAAATCATCTCAACTCTTCCTTTTGAAAAGGAAAACAACGGAGAAGTAGAAGAAAAAAAAAATGACAAATTGATTATACAATTACCATTAAGGAGTCATCAGCCCTAATACGAGTTACTAAAGGAGAAAAGAAGAATTTTATATAAGTGATGTTATTATTTACTTTTCTGTTTCTATTGAATTCCCAGCTGCAAAAGAAGAACAAAAGTTGGAAAAAACGTAAGATCTTCTCTAGTCTTTCAAAAATCATTAGAGATTGTATTTAAGATTCAATCTTGTCGTCATAAGTTATTAAGTCATAGCAAATGTTTTTTAATCTAAATATAATCTTATATTCTAGATAATACTTGGTAGTATACGAAAGAAGACGAGTAAATTTTGACTAGGAAGATAAAGAAGAGGAGTATATATTACCTGTGGTGTAATCTTTAGGATGTTTTTCAATGCATTTAAGTAAGAACTTGAAAGTCTCGACCTCACAATGCCCAGTAGTTTCCTTGTCCGATTCACAAGTCTTCAAATTCAATTGACTCTTGTTGATAACCCGTGAAATGATGGCTGTTTGCTTCATACCTCCCAACTCGCTATCATTCGACTTTGAACCTATTGTGACACTTTGCCATTTCTGCAAAATCTTCTTTACCCTCACAATCTGCTTGATCCCGGTTAACTTTGCAGCGTTATTTTTCATCCATTTTCTCCTAAATAAAGATATATAAGATCTTCCCAGGCAAGCTGCAATTTAAAATGCCACAAACACTTGATCAAATCAAAGGATGTAACATTTTTAACAACTGCTGTAATAGAACCAAAGTCAATATCTTTCAAAACAATTAAACTATAGGTTTTGGCAGCTTCCTCTTCAAATATTCGTTTAATAGAACAATTTTACAGAATCAGGACCCACATTTAGACAAAACATAGCCAAAACCATATCTGTCCTCAGAGTTTAATCATATATCTCTTACACCAATATATGTAGAGAATTCCAATGCACATCGGAAAAAATAATCACCGGATATCCAAATAGGTCTAGCAAAATTGTTAATGAAACGATTGAGTAATCATTTAACGATAAATTTCAATACCATTTCGTGGTAAATACATACCAGAAGAGGAAACAGAATGAATCACTAATAGATACAAAGACGAAACGCCATAGAAAAATAAGTTGGAAGCTCCTAAGGATTTTTTTTTTGCTGATGAGTTTGGGTTGGAAGATGATGAGAGAGATTTCAAGTAAGAGAACAAGAAAAACAAAATTCAAATTAAATTTCTAATTTAAAAAAAATTCTTATTTTGGAATTTGTAATTTCGTTGATCTGCTTCACAAAACAAATATTTTTCTTGGTCTTCCCGTCACTTTTGCCTACAACTGTTTTCTACTTATAGATTCTTTAAATGTTTTTGATGATCCCATTATCTTTCCTACACTTTTTTTGTGTTCTATTACATCATTATTATTAGAAATATTTGATATAATTCGGTTATGATGTTGGACTACCTGCTATCTATGCGATTACAATGAATAACTTCTTTAAATAGCAATTTCATGACGCAGATTCTTTCTGATAAACGGTTCTGCTTGTACGACACCCCCATGATGGATATGCTCTCTTAGCAACATTCATATACGATGAACGGTTGTCCTTGTACAACATTACTATGATGAACAAACTCTCTCCGTAACACACGAGACCACGACAGACAAATCTATCTGCAACACTCTGGAGTCTTTGTAAAGCTTCATATCTATTAATCTGAAAGAAACTACACTATCTGGAAATCAAAACCCATACCTGATGTAGAAGTCTTTAACCCTTGATCAATGGGCCAGGTCTGCTTCCACCCTTTACCTTTCTTGTTAAGGCAATTTTTATTAATGTGAAGAAAAGAAAATTAGGGATAAATGCATACCACGTCAGGCACTATACAAAACAAAACCCTTGTATTAACAGAAAGAAACCTAATATTTTTCTTTCCCATTTTAATCTCCTTTTGATATCATATCATTTTGAGCATACAATGATACAAATGGAGTAGTAGTCTAAAAAATGTAGTTAGGTTGAAGAATAAGGATCGACAAAGAGATTGAGATATAGAGTGTTTCTGATATTCCTTGAGTTTTCATCCAATATTGAAGAAGGCCTACAAGTTGATAATTCGAAGGTTACCAATTAAACCTATCGTGCGTAATACTTTTGGGTAAATCCACGAGGAAACAATTGTAAAGCACATTAAGAATACAAATCTTCATTTCAATCTAAGCAATAAAAGTGTTTTTGGTTTTAAGACAAAGTTCAAATATAAATAAAGGTGTAAAATGAGTAAAATCGGTTTTTAAATTCAAATAAAAAGAAATCAAACTCTCGGGATAGAGGTAGATGACTAGGACGATCAATTGTTAACTAGTGGAGGTTAATGTACATCAATAAACTAATATTTTGGTCTTAGATGACTAATATAAAGTAATCCACTTACATGGCATTAATCTCTTCATTAAGCACATAATCATCAATAACTTCCATTAGTGATAAAGTAATAAAAAACATTAGTTACAAGCCTAACTAACCACTAAACACCCTAATCAACTATTTCCATAGGCTACATGTGTAAAACTCTTGATATTTTGGTTTGAGAATTTCATGGAACACCTTGTGGGTGTGAAAATTCCTAAGTCATAAACTAGCATGATCAAGGCTAATCTAGCATTAATCACACCTATGAAGCAAGTATGTATGTTGTTACAAAGCTAAACTCAACTAATATACAACTAATCACTCTAAATCTACCATTTCCAAGAGCTCTAAAAAGACTACTAACTAATCTTCATGAAAACACAAAGCAACAAAGTTTATATTTGTTTAATCATGATTCATAAGAGAATAGTTGAAAGATATAAGAAGAAAAAAGAGATTTGATTGATTAAAAATGAAAGACTCATACAAGTTCTTAAAACCTTCAAAGGGGCTAAAATAGATCAATAAATCATAACATGAATGTTTTACATTAGGTTAGGGGTATTTATAGCCAATTCAAATGAAAACTGGGTCAACCCATAGTAAACCGGGTCAATCCGTAGTAAACCGGGTCAACCCGTCGGTTAACTGATTAAATTTGGTCTGGGCACTATTGATACGCACATGGGAAGCACTAAGGACAAGGAAGTTTTGGAGGATCCAAATGTGCCGATTACGAGAGCAAAGTCCAAATGACTCAAGGATTTATGAAGATTCAGCTCAAATTCTTATCATTTGAGTCGAATCAAGATCAAGCTTCAAAGAAATAAGTAGCAGCTTGTCTAAACATTAATCAAGCCGAGTCATTAAGTGATTAAAGCCGAGTTCTCTCTTTAAGTGATTCTTAGGCTTTTGGATAAAGAAAATAATTAGAATTCAATAGGAGATATTAACTATCAAATCAAGTGCATCTTAAGCATATTTACAAGTCAAGAAAGCTAAAAAATATTCTCTTTACTTGTGGCCCAAATGGAGTGACGAAAATCAGGTCAAAAGGGAAGGAAAATGATTCCAAGAGACATCTTAAGAATAAGAGACAGATATCTCAATGGGGATTCACCAAAAAAGAAGGAAACTGATCTCAAGAGACATTCATGCATCTAGTTAAGAGATTAATCGAATGTTCAAGGGATTCATCTCTCATTCATCCCTCTTATTTTCTTTCTTTCACTCTTTTAATTTCTTTAGTCAAACATTAAGTATTTTGTCTTTATTTTCTAGTTCATGTTCACATTTAGATTCATGTAACCCTTTGCCTCTCTAGAGTTCTTTATAAACTCGACCAAGGAGAAGAAATTATAATCCAACTTTTTAATCAAAAAACTTTTCTCTTTTGTTTTCATACAAATTCTTTTGTACCTTAGGGAACTTTGGTTCGTATTGGTGTGTCATATCTAAGGAATTACTGAGGTTTATAAAGTATAACCCATAAAACTTGTGTGGCCATTCGAGCGATTAAGTCGTTGAGGAGACAAGTCACAAGCATTGGTTCTAGGTTTCGTATACCTAGCGTTTGTGTTTACTCTATCTTTTTCATCAAGATCTTCACCACCTAGTTTCTTTGGAAGATTTGTGGAAGGAAGTATTGAGACTTAGGTTTAATATAACTAGTGATCTTGCTTCGCCTATCCCATCGAATTCAAGGATTATCCAACTGGTCTTGTTGAGTTTTATCCTTGGGGAAACCCGTATCATTCTGTATCAGAGTACACTCATCGATTCCATTATATCGATCATCACCATCTCTTTATCAAACCGCTCCACCACCACCTCTACATCAACTAATCTTCATCATCATCATCCCTAGATCACTTGATGTCCATCACCATCGATCTTCACCATCATCACCACCATCTCACCTTTTTGAATTCATCACCACCCAACTGTTATGTTTTCAAAACGTGTCCGATCAAGCCCTAGACTGAGCATCACCATCACCGATCGATCACTCCTTGATCATTTTTCAACCGCCACCATCATCACACCCTTTCATCGTACCGTTTCACTTTATTACCACCCAATCAAACCGCTTTTCATCGAACCACTTTTTTCATCTGGTTACAACCCTAAACTTAGACCTTACGATATCTCGGTTGGAATACTAATGCATGTATGGGGAGATCCCTAAGATACTACTCCTACGAGAAGAAAGACTTATGAGTCTGTATCGTCCCATTCTTGGAAAACAACACCATTACCATAAAATTTAACCCTCACCCAATCAAACCCTAAACATCCCCCGAGTGATTAGACACCAACCGCTCACATTCCTTGATCGTACCCCTTCATCTTATTATCATCCGATCATCTTTTCATCTCAAATATGCAAGCCTTGATGATTGAAATGCAACGAATGATGATGACTGAAGTTGAAACATTTCACCAAAGCATTGATCAACTCAGAGGGGAAATGCAGCCACAAAAGCTACATCCCCGTAAAGAAGATATCAAAGACGTGTTTTCAGAATTTAAAGGTAGCATCAATCCAAAAAAGTTTCTTAATTGGTTGGGATCTACGGAAAGGAAATTTGATTATAAAGCTTACGATGATGAGAAGAAGTTCAAGGTAGCAACCTTGAGACTAAAAGGTTATGCTAAGTTTGTGGACTACTTGGAAGATGCAACGTGGTAGAAAAGGCAAGACCCCTATTAGGTCTTGGGAACGGCTGAAAGGATGTCTAAAGAAGAGATTTTGGCCAGAATATTATAAGGAAGTACTAAATGCAAAGTCCCACGCTAGTCCTTATAATTCTGGTGTCGCTTTGAAACCGTTGGAGGATGTCAAGAATGAAGATGTCAAGAGGAAACACGGCTGAAAAGGAGGGGTACATGTCAGATCTATGGTTCAAGTTCATCCGCATTGAAGCCAAGTTATTTTAGAGAAGAGAAGAAAACTCCAAAGTTGAGCGATTAAGTATTTTACATCAAAATCAAGTTATGCATCTAGTTAATGGATTCATCTCTCATTCATCCGTCTTATTTTATATTTTTAGTTCTTTTAATTTCTTTACTCAAACATTATGTATTTTATCTTTAATTTCTAGTTCATGTTCACATCTAGATTCATGTAACCGTTGGTATGTCTAGAGTTCTTTATAAACTCGGCCAAGGAGAAGAAATAATAATCCAACTTTTTAATCAAACAACTTTTCTCTTTTGCTTTCACACAAACTCTTTTGTTCCTTAGGGAACCTTTGGTTTCTCTTGGTCTGTCATATCAAAGGAATCACTAGTGTGTGATCCCTATGTCCCTATCAATTCAAAACCTAAATTGCTACATCGACACATCGATGCACATTTAGGTTTAATTGATGTGTTAATCAATTTGGCACTATTGCCAGGGACTAAACTATTGCCAATGAGTTAGGATTCAAAGTGAGATTATAACCTTTTTTTTTGTTGCTATTCTTTTTTCTTTGTTTTCTTGTGATCTTGATCTCCTACGTGTATAACTAGGAGTAAAAGAGACATGCAAGGAGTGTATAAGAGGAAGCAACCTTCGAGCTAGCAATGCTAAATGTGCCCTTGGGAACTCTCCAAACCTTGGCACCATCGAGGCATATGCAAGCACACTTCCCTTTTGCATTAGCACACATCCTAAACCCTTGATCGATGCATCTGTGTAAACAACATAAGGCTCATTCGGTTTGGGTAGTACTAACACCGGTGCACTTGTGAGCATTGTCTTTAATCCAGAGAAACTCTTCTCACATTCCTCCGACCATTCGAACATGGTGTCTTTCCCGGTTAAGCGAGTCAATGGATGTACCATACTACCCTTTCACGAAGCGATGGAAAATTCTTATATCAGAGGCATTTCTCGGTCGTGACCATTCCTTGATTGATCTTATTTTCTCCGGATCCACGGATACACCTTGTCCCAACAAAACGTGTCCAAGGAATCTGATACTCCTTTGCCAAAAATTGCACTTACTTAGCTTTGCAAAGAGCTTATGTTCCCTTAGCCTTTTGAAGACCGTCCTTAGATGAAATTGGTGGGTTTCCTAATCATTTGAATAAACAAGAATGTCATCAATGAAGATGATCAAAAATTCGTCAAGATATTCTCAGAAAATACCGCTCATCATCTTCATAAAAGCTGCTGGCGAAAGACAAAACGTGTCCAAGAAATCTAATATTCCTTTCCCACAAGCCGCACATTTGGTCTGCTTCCCGTCTGACTTGTTATCCTCAACCTTGTCCCATTTTCTTTTCCTATCCAGGATCCTGACAATTTGGTTAGTACGGGATTGAAACTTTGCACGGATTACTCATTTCTCCTCTTCAATCATGGCTTCAATCATAGCAGCGCGTTCCACAAAATCGGATACTGGATCCATGCGAACCAAATAATGATTACGAATCTCGATCCTTAGACCCTGAATAAAATGGCCCACTTGGGATTGCTCTTCCGCAAGCTCTCTACCCACATAATGCCTTAAGCGGTTGAATTCTTCATCGTATTCCCGCACCGTTTTATTCCCTTCTACCAATTTCAAGTAAGTGCACTCAAACCTATCCCAAGCCTACGATGGAAAGAATTTCTTGTTGAATTCACGTTCAAAGTCAGAAAGGATCGGATTTGATCATCCTTCTGCTTTCAACAGTTAACCACCAGTTATGTGCATCTCTTTCTAGGAAATGAACGGCAATGTCCTTCCGGTAATTCTCCGGGCAACGAGTGGAGTTAAAATTTCTTACCAATCTACTTCTCCACAATCCGCTATAATTGGATCAAAACTACCTATAAAATGCTTCGTTCCCAACCTTGAGACGTGATCCATCAAACTGAGGTAGTCACCCATTTTTCTTGTGTGTATTTTAGTTTTATTTTGTATTATTATGCATTTTAGACACATAAGTTGTATAAACTGTATTTTGCATAGTTTTTGAGTCTTTTTAGGTGCCAATGAGACTTAGAGATTAGGCACTGAGGTTCTAGAAAATCTCAATCATAAGAGAAACCACCATTATTATATTTATGAGCATCAAAAATGAGGAATATGGGTAAAAAAAGTGAATTTGGAGTTACGGTTAGGAAGTAATGAGGATTTGAAGTTTAAGCCCGTTAAAGGAGCAACCCAGCTGTCATGACCGCCAAGAAGGACCGCTAGAGACAACACGGATAGAGTTGGAGAAAACATGCTTCCGGGGATGATCCTAGTGGTCAGATGACGGCCAAAAGTGACCGTTAACCCTTACTCCGCTTAACTTTTGTTCCCTCCCTAATAAATATTTGTAAAAACACATCTCAACCTAAGTTTTCTTCTCTCTAGAGTTTAGATTCAAATTCTCTAATCTTTAGATGTTTTGGATTGATCTTCATCATTATCTACTACTCTATTGAAAGATTTCTTCACCTCTATCTTTGTAAATTCATGTTTATATCTTTTCCTTTCTCTTTTCTTTGTTTTATTTGTTAGTTGTTTAGTTGAATCATGGGTTATGCTACATTGCAATGATTTCATGGTTAGATGATGATTGTTTATGATGATTATTGTTAGATATTTCATTTAGGTTGATCTTAATACTAGATTTGATGTGAACACTTCAATCTAGATTATAGGAATTTCACGTCGTTAAGGTGTTCGATGAAATGTTTGAACCAAACCTTTGATGAGTTTTACATACCTAACTAATGGGAATTGATTATTTGGGTGTTTAGTGAATTCATTGGAATTTTTTCTTAATATTCATTTATTATTTGGTTGATAACATAAGTTATTGATGATTAGACTATTAGTGAAGTTATAGTGTCACATAATTTTGAATTCTATGTTCAATGATGGTGTTTAATTCAATGTTTTGCATCATTGTTTGATTCTCAATCCATTTTTATGATAGTTGAACCCATGGTCCAATGCTCTTCTCTTGTTTTCCTCTTTGCATTCTACTTCTTTTTCGGGTTTTTGTTTCTAAACATAAAAGCCAAAACTATTTGTTCTTCCTCGAGCTCCTACCCATATAACCTCTTAAGCTGTTGAATATTCCAGCACCGTTTTTTCCCCTTCTACCAATCCCAAGTAAGTGCACTCGAGCCTATCCCAAGCCTCCGGTGGAAAGAATTTCTTGTTGAATTCATGTTCAAATTCAGAAAAGATTGGATTTGATATGCCTTCAGCTTTTTAACGCTTAACCACCAATTATGTGCATCTCCTTCCAGGAAATGAACGACAATGTCCTTCTGTTAATCCTTCGGGAAACATGTGGAGTTAAAATTTCTTACCAATATGCTCCTCCACCATCCGATATAATTGGATCAGAACTACCTATAAAATGCTTTGTTTCCAACCTTGAGACATGATCCAACAAACTGAGGTAGTCACCCATTTCCCTTGAAGAGTTTATTGTTGGAAAAATCTCGATCACCTCCGTATCCAAACCCGTTTGTTTTTCTTCCACTTGTACAACAGGAGCCGGTACTAGTGCTTGGGTTAAGATGGCCAGTTAAGCCATCATTGCCTTCATCGTATCCCTTTGCCCTTGGACCGATGGTAGTATACTTGGGTTTTCAACTGTTGCACCATTTCGAGTTGCTCCTAGTACTGTTTGACGTGCAGCGTTTGATGTTTCAGCTGCATCGTCCTTAACAAATGGTTGACCTTCCGGAGTTTGTAGAACCGGTGGATTCAGAGTTTTCCCAGCCACAGGTCCGGTTGGGTTTTGTTCGACTTGTTCCTCGTGCGTTACCGTGAAAAATGTCTCTCCAGCTACGTCTTTTTCCTTGTCTTTATCTTTCTTACTCTTTTCCAATTTGCTGCTTTTACCCATCTGAAAAACTCGAAGGTTAGTCATTTCATCACATAATGACTGTTAACGAGTAAGGCAATACTACCGCGAGATCCCATAAGCCGATGAGTGGTGATTCCCAACCCGCCCTAGTAATCCTAAGAAAAAGCATTCTCTGATACCAAATTGTAAGGACCCATCCCAAACCCTTTAATTCCAGAGGAATCTCCACTTTACTTAACTCGTTTTATAAGTTCATTCCTTAGATAATTCTCGTTTGAGGTTCATTTAGTGATTCATTACTTAAAGTTTGAAGTACATTACTTAGAGTAAAAGAAGAAAAAATGATACTTTATTTATATAATAAGGACACAATACAACTTATGAGTTTGCATATTAGCTATTACAAGTTATACAATTCTATCTACTTGGTTTATCACCATCCATCTCTTTATGGCCTTCAGTCTCGCGCCTAAGCCCGATGCTTTCCATGATCACCTTTTTCCCTGAAAGCCACATAGGCATAAGTATTTCCGTATCACTTGATAAGAATCAGATGAATGCATCTGCAGAGAATGATCGTGAAAATTCTTCCGATCTAACCCCCATTAACCCCTTAGTCTTTATTGGCAGAGTGGTGAAATACGAGTCCAAGCATGAAGCCACAGACTCTCCCTTACCTTGGTTGCCTTTGAATGATCTGGCATCCTCTATTCTTTCTTTGAACCGCTGATCCTTTTCCTTGGCAATGATTCATTGCCCATACTCGCTATCGGACTCGCAATTCCTTAGCTTTTTCTCCAATATGAACTTGGGAATTCTCTGGAATTTTCCTCCCTTAAAAACAAGTCCAGGCAGCCTTTTTATAGTTTTCGTCAATCAATAGCGATTACCGAACGCGAAATGCAGATTCTTTGTATTTTTGGTAACCGCTAATTGATTATGTAATCGTCCATTACTCGCACCCATTCGGTCATCGTCTAGGTAAATGCCTCCGTACTTTCAGCTGATCAGTAGTACCTTAGCTGGTCTAGCTGACCTTCACTCCCCCCCAGCCAGGTCAAGCTACTGAGCAGCTGACCCAGCTGGAATGTCCAGTTTAGTTACCTTTTTTTAGAAAGCTGAGCTACCGACAGCTGGTTAGCTCGATGATCTAGTTCAATTCCTAGTTTTTCCTCGGTAATACTTAGGTTTTCCTTCTATTTTTCACGATCTTCATATTAGGTCCTTCTTAACCCAATACCCCTTTACTTATTCTGAGATTTCTTTCTCGTATACTCAGACCAAGTCCATCCAACGATCCTATCGAGGATCGCGGATGCTATAATTTTCTGCATCTTTTGGGAGATGATCTCCTTTGCACCATTTAGAGAAGAACCCTTAACCGCATTTAAATACTTATTTTTGATTATAATTTTCATCTCATATCTTGTTATGGTTTGTTTGATTATGTCTGAGTAGTCTCTTTGTTGGGTTTTGTGGGAGTTACTTGAAGGGGATCTATGGCTTGATTTGTATAGGTTGTTATACTCATTTTTCTCACTATCATATGATTCGGATTCTTCGTCTAGACTTGTTCTTAATGTTTATTATTTGATGACCTCCTACAACTAAACCTAGGAGAAGTCCCACCAAAAACGCATGTACCTCTCTCCCATCAAATTTTTTCATTGCCTGCCCAGTTGTTGAGTCATGTAGTGCTGTGAATTAAGACCACAAGGATATAATGCACGCTATTATTTGTCGCGTGCCAGCCCATTGGTTGCATCGTAGAGGAGATTAGACATAGTTAGTGTGGCTATCAAAAGTAGTCTTGTTATAGATATACTTACCTTAGTGTTGTGAGTTCTAGAATCCACTTAGAGAAACTTATTGTTGAAACTAATGAGAACCATAGACCCTTGATAGGTCCTTATCGGCCAACGCTTTCTCTTATTGATTTACTTTTGTTATTTACTAACTTATTTCATTACCATTTCTCTCACAACCCCAACCTTATATTCGTAGTCTCATTCTACTTTTAATAACCTCATTTTAATGACATCACTCTCTATGGGATCGATCCTAAATACTACATACGATTCCCAACTCCATCATCCACTTCTCTAGAAATCTCAGCACTATTCCCAACTGCATTAAGCTCTCTCTTAAATGCTTTCAAACGAAAACCAACCTTTTTCAGCTGCTTAATCTCATCATTTTCATTTCTGTGTATAGTAACTTTCCTAAATTGATCGTAATCTGGACAGTGGTTATTGTTGCTTGATGCCAAATTCTCGATTAAAATATTCACTTCCCTTACAGTTTTGGTACTTCTCAGCAATTCCTTGATAGAAATTATGTATTAAAATCTAAGGGGTGTACCCGTGATTTGGAAAGTCCTTCAAGTATCCTCTGAATCTATCCCAAGCTTCAGGGAAAGACTTTTTACCACCTTGTTTAAATGTGCAAAATCTTTTTTTTAGAGAAATCGACTTTGACTTCGACTTTGGATATAAGTGATTGATGAATTGATCTCTACACTATGCCATCTATATGCCTTGTCACCCAAAGAGAACTTGAACAAAATAAGCATCAAGTAGTCTTGAGGGACTCCATTAGTTTTTTTTTATACTGCATAACTCCTTAAATGATCCACATGATCCATTGGGTTCTCTGAAGGGTCCTCAAATGATTCCACATGATCCCACATGATCCCACATGATCCCACATGATCCATTTGTTTTGAATGCTTAAGTTAGCTTGATCACCTAGCTTATGATTTCTTGTTTTAATCTATGAGCCAAAAGTGAATGTTAGGTTACTGGAATCCACAATAGATGAGCTTAGATGAGAATAGCCAACAAGAGTTGAAGTTATGTCAAAAGTTAAAAATTCTACATATTGATTCACAAGTAGATACATACATTTACATTAATCAAGATAATTTTCTATTAAAACCTGCCTAGATATATTTTGTTGCAATGGGGGTTTTTAATAAGATTATCATAGAAAATTTCAATATAGTTCCATAAGAAGAATTTTTTAAAAATCATGTATAACTAATTAGTGCTTTATCTAATTTGACTGTTTTCAATAGAGTTCTAGGATTGTTTTTCATGCTTTGTCTAATTTGACCAATTAAACTCTGCCCTAAATTGATCTCATCATGGCACCAAAAATGTTGTTGAATTGATAGATATATTTTAGATGGGCAAAGTGTCTCTAGCCAACATGTTACTACACTTTGTGAACATATCAAATTAGATTTTCATTGCATGCATTAATTTCTATTGATATATGATGGTTTAATTGTTAGGAATCTCAGCATTGTTATTACACGTGAAACTGGGATAACTTTATATCGTAATTTAAGTTCTAGAATGGTTCGTAACGCATTCTCGTTAATTGTTGCATTCATTTTCATGAATCGCTGAAAGAATTCTCATCATGCAATGCTTTATTTTGTTGAATTTAATTAGCATTTACGCTGACTTTCACAATAAACTCATTTGCATCGTATTTTTGTTTAAACCATCAGCATTCATAGTGTACTATATTGGTCCTTATGGATTTAATCCCGATTATACTACTGCGATTGTCACTGTGCAGTTGCGGTATTATCCTAGGGTATAACCTCTTGATAACAAGTTTTTGGCACCGTTGTTGGGGACCACTTACGAGTGACTTTGAATTTTTGTTTTAGTCAAGAAATTTTCTTTTTTAGTTTACTAACTTGTTCTTGATTCTTACGTTTCTTGTTAATGCAAAGAAGGAGTCACGAATCTTCTAATTTTCTAAACCCAAACAACAGCGAGTTAGCACGAATCGAGCAACAAGATCAAAAGAAACTGAACACAATAATGACTAACAACCCACGAAACGTTGTTGGAGCTGACAAAGAGCATGCGGTTCTACCACAACTACAGATTGGTAACATGCCGATATCGGTCAGTAACTAAGACAATCCATCACCGATCAGTAACCTTCCACTATCGATTGATACGCTACTAGATAATCAAAGAGTTGAGGCACGTGAACCATTTGCTCGACAAAGAACTTTGGGTGAGTACATTACATCTGATTCTACGCTGATATATCTGCAATACGTCCACCACTACCACAGAAGAATGAGTATGAGATCAAGCCTCAAATCATTCAATTGATGAAGCAGAACATGTTCAATGGGATTTCTTTAGATATATTTTCAAAGTTCTTGCTTGAGGACAAGCAAAGATTCAAGACACGGGGAATTGATGTATCATGGTTTTAGTGGAATTTATCCACTGATACCATATGTTTTTAATTATAGAGTCTCGGATATGTTTTATGTCCTTTTGGCGTTGTTATTATTTTTTACAGGTTTTACAAGCCTATGTAGTTAAAGGAAGGTTTAAATATGCTTAGACGTTTTATAGCTTCAAAGATCAAAGGAGATGCATCAGAGATCGACTAGTTCAAAGATGGTTTGACCAGAAAAAAAGGGAGGATCAACCAAATTGATCTTTAAATGAAGTTATGTGTTTTGAAGAAAATTTCGACCAATCCTAAAGGGATCGACCGATCCACGACACCGATTTTCTCAATTTCCAACAGACTTAGGAACCGACTTTAGGACTTTATTATCTCATATAAATACAGCTTTATTGCTTTTGCTTTTCCAACTTGTTATTTATTGCTTTTGCTTTTCGTTTTCATTGTTAAGGGAGAAGAAATTATTATTCTTCTAGAAGTGCATTCCGAACCCTCCTTGATTATCATTTTGATATTTATGCAAACTTTGAATTTAATGTGTGCATTTACGTCTGAGTAATCCACCATTCGGGTTTAGAGTTTGTTCAAAGGATTTTGATAATCAAATTGGTTTAGGTGTGAATTAGGGTGTTTTTCATGTTCTTCATCGTTTTGTTTTGAATGCTTAAGTTAACTTGATCACCTAGCTTATGATTTCTAGTTTTAATCTATGAGCCAAAAATGAATGTTAGGTTACTGGAATCCACAATAGATGAGCTTAGATGAGAATAGCCAACAAGAGTTGAAGTTATGTCATCTTGTGAACTTATCGGACTTGTTTAAATTGTTGGCATGTTTATTTAGAAACCACATACTAGTACTACTAGGGAATCTTGATCATTCATGTTTAGATAGCTAGCGCTGCAAGAGTAGGTTAGTTTTACAATAGTGTTTTGAATTATAGAATAATTCGTTAATAAATCCCTAGTAGTTAGATAGCTTAGTTGATCATCGATACCTGCGATATTCCCTATGACTAGCGTCTTTCTCCATATTTACACTGTTTTAATGTAATGCAATTATTTACTTTCAACAATGGATAATACAAACCATATTTTTCCTAGCTTTACTTATTACATCATAACTTGTCGTGCAACTTTGGTCTTTGTGGATTCGACCCTAATCTTTACTACAACTCACAAATGTGCACTTGCAGTGATTGAGAAGGTTAAACCCTGAGACCTCAGAGTTCTAAAGATAGAAGAGGTACAAAAAATAAATCTTGACTTGCAACAGCAGAAAGAAGACATCCAAGATTACAACACAATGATCATTGACATGGGTTATTCTATTGATACTATTGAAAGTCACATAGAATGGAAAACTGAAGCTCTACAAAATGGTGATCTGACTAAGTACATCGAGTGGGACGATGTTTAAGCCTACATAACCTTTGAAGAAGAAGAAAGAAAAGCTTAGTTAGGAGAAGAAGCCACTGACTCGATTACAGGGAGGAGAAAACCGATTCATAGAAGAAGAAGATGTTGAAGCGGCTTTCTCCCTCAAAGAAAGCAATGAGATTTACAATGCTTTCTCCACCATGATCTTACATGAAGACACTAATCTTGGACAGCCATGACCACAAGAACGAGCAGCGCACTCCCACTGGCTCAGTGACCATATGTTAGTGAAAACATTGATTGGAAACTACACCAGTCACTAGTGGACGTCCATCTTTGTCTAAAAAAGATCAAGTTACGACTCTCTTTCTCCTTCTCAACACCAAGCTCAGGAATATCATCAAGCACCATATCCATCTAGGCATATGCAAGAAGTTAAAGAAGAAGAGCACAAGAAAGAGAAAAGTAAGTGTCAAGAAGAAGCTTATCTAGAAGAAGTTGCTATTGGGAACCAATTAAAAACAATTTCAAGAGAAAGTGCTGAGTATTTTAGCCTCTCTATTGAAGATCAAAAAGCTCCACATCCATCTAGACAAGTACAAGAAGTCTCCAATGATAAGAAGGAATGAGATCAATGATTGGATCATTTTGTGATCACTATGACTTCGCTTTAAAGACTGCACTTGGGAGAGATGTGTGTTTATCTAAATGCATCGACAGATTGGAGGATTTAATAGTTGTAATAGCTACAGGACACCTAGAGGATCATGAAGGAGAGCACAAAAGAGTGAAGAGTGATGCTCAAACAGAAGTCCTAATCCAAATAGGAAAAAGAAAAGAAGGAAAATGGGAAATCCTTTGATGAAAAAGGAAAACATCTTCAATGCACTAAAGGAAACACTTGGCATATAAAAACGTGTATTGCTATTACTACTCATCAAATCGTCCAGACCTTAGAAGATCTTGAAGGTGAAGTCGCTAGAAGAGAAGAGAAACTCAAGGGGAATTTCAAAGAAAATTTCAAAGGAGACATGAAACAAAACGCTGTGTGATTAAATGGATTTGAGTGTGTGCCACAAAAAGATTCTATCAAAGAAGAAGAACCAGACCCTATGAGAATGTGTTACACCACAACACCTCTTGATGTTTAGCCCCTATGGGACATGGAAGAAGGTGAAATCCTTGAAGAAGAAAAAGATCACGAAGAAGAGTACTCGGAAGAGTACATGGAATATGAGTGAAAAAAGATCCAACGACACTTTTAATCTACGTACAAGAAGAAACAACTTACCAGGACTAGAAGAAGAAGTAGAAACTAATTCGGAGCTGAGAAGCCTCATAGAATTTCAAAATATAGTTAGATCGATTCAACTTAACACTTCATTCAAAGAAGCATGGGAGAAGTATCCTTTGGAGCACCTTTTCTCACTTTACCCACACTATTCATCTCTATTTCATAACCTTTGGTGCAAAACGCACATAAAAAAGGAGAACCTTGAAAAGTTCAACAAAGCAGTTCAAGCTTTACCTTTGGGTACTTCTTTTATGAATGCTAGGATCGACCACCATTTGAATCGATTTTTTATTGATAGGAAAAAGTCAATGGAAAACATAAGGGACCAATTTATAAGAGCCAAGGAGCTGATTGTAGTTATAGTTCTATAAAAAGTGGAAAGCTCCGGACAATTTCTCATTGATCTTTCCATAAGAGGAATCAAATTTAATTATGTACTTTGCAACCCAGGCTCGTTCATCAAAATAATATCTATGGATATTTCCAAGAAGATTAGAATAAAGGAGCTGCAACCATCGAAGATTCACATTGGACTTGCAAACTCATCTCGTATAACTCCTAAAGACATGTCTCAGACCTTTATGTCAAAATTGGAAACTGCAATGTTCCAACCGACTTCCACATTGTGGAAGTGCATAGGAAAGGATTATCTAACTTAATCCTTGGACGATAATTCCTAGGAACAATATGAGCAATCATGGATTGGCCCAATCAAGATATGTTTTTTTCCAACATAAACCAAGATGTGTTCTACAAAACCACCACCTTTACACCAAGTACTAGACGTGATAAGGAGGATGGAGAACCATTGGATGACAATATGGAGAAGCAATTCCAACCTACATCAATTGCAGACTTACAGAGAGAGTGAAGTCACAAGTATTAATTCTTTGAGAGTATGACAAATGTTATAGGGAATGTTTTAGGGTTTTCTAAACTAAAAAAGTAAGTAAAATCAATGTAAATTCAATAGGTAAAGGTGTTGGGAAAATGGGGACTATCCAAGGATCATGGCTCTCTAAGGTTTCAACAATTATCATATATTCTTCTCTTTGTGCTAACCTTGACAAGATGAAGACCAAATCATGTTCTAAATTTGAATCTTTTGATGGACGAACTCTAAAGATAGAAGAGGAGGTACAAAAAATACAAAAAGTCAATCTTGACTTGCATTAGCAAAAAGAAGATATTGAAGATCACAACACAATGATCATTAACATTGGTTATTCTATTGATGCTATTAAAAGTCGCATTTAATGGAAAATTAAAGTTTTACAAAAAGGATTTACTGATTTAACTACGTCCAACCGAGTGGGAGGATGATCAAGTATACCTAGCCTTTGAAGAAGAAGAAAGGAAATCTTACTTAGGAGAAAGAGTAATGAAAATAAATTTTAAGGAGGAGAGAACTAATTTATTAAAGAAAAAGATGCTAAAATTTTTCTCTCTCTAGAAGAAATAATGAGATTTACAAAGCTTTATCCAACATGATCTTTCATGAAGAGACTACTCTTGGACAGCCACGACCTCAAGAAAGTATTCTCGAGCAGGGCGCTTTACACCCACTGGCTCATTCACCACAAGCTGGTGAAATATCGATTGAAAACCAGCACCAATCACTACTAGGTGTCCCTCTTTGTCTAATGAAGACCAAGTTACTACTTTCTCTCCTTCTAAATACCAAGCTCTAGAAGATCATCTAGCACAACCTCCATCCAGGAATAAGGAAGAGAAGACGAATTGTCAAGAAGAAGCTTATCTAGAAGAAGAAGCTCGTGAGAACCGTTTCTAAAAAAATCAAGAGAAAATGCTGGGTATTCTAGCCTCTTTATTGAAGATCAAGAAGCTCCACGATCATCTAGGCAAGGACAAGAAGGTATCAATGATAAGAAATAATGAGATCAAAGATTAGATAATTTGTGTGATCCCTATGATTTCGCTTTCAAGACTGCACTTGGGGAGAGATGTGCGTTTTTCTAAACGCGATGATAGATTGGAGGATCTAATATACAAAGTTTTCATAGCTGAATGAAACATAGAGGATCACGAAGAAGATCACAAAGGAGTGAAGAATGATGGTAAAAAGATTTCCCAATTCGACTATAAAAAGGAAAAGGAGAAAATTTTGAATTCCTTGACGAAAAAGGAAAACGTCATCAAAGAACTCAAGTAAAAGGAAACTCTAGGCATAAAAGGCCGTGTAATACCATGGAACCTCACCAAATCGCCTAGACCTGAGAAGGAACTGAAGGAGAAGTCGGTAGAAAAGAAGAAAAACTAGAAGGAGGTTTCAAGAATCCAGCCCTCCCATCAATTTTTCAATCAAAATTAATGTCATATCCCAAGATCAAACCAGCTCAATCAATCCCATGTGATCAGCCTCATTTATTATGGTAATTACTTTGGGATCAAGCCTAGGAAATGGACGGCTAAATTCTATATTTGGATTCACCGATAACATGTGAGCACCATTGGATTAGTCTCATTAAAATCAGATCAAGGAAGTGATTTCTTGATTCAAAATCCTCAATTCCAATCAATCCTTTTAATTCCCCTTATATACGTATTACTATATTTAGATTATTTTGTATTTATATCTATATTTATTTTGTTAGATTACCAAGTTTTTGAGCTCAACAAAAGAGTTGTTATAGTCATTTTAGAAGACATACTTGAAATTGAAAACATCGTATTTTCACCTAATTTAGGTATGATTTTGATCAAAAAGCATCAAAAGCATGGTATGACCTACAAGCAGCAAAACACGTTTTTAGCCAGTTTCTTAACTTCAGATTGAAGACTACTTCTGAATACCTTCCTGTGGACCAAATTCAACGTTCAGATATGTCACTGGAAAGGTAGAAGAGTCATATTTCACCTCCAATTGGAATCGATCTGATCCATTAAGCCAATCAGATGTTATGATGAAAACATTAAAGACATGTCCTGTAAGAAAAACCCAGAAGCTACCAGTGCAGCAAGAGAAGCGGTGGAGCACTGGAAGGCCTCCTTGGCACTTCACCAAAGCCCGTACCAGCGCCAGTTCACAACGGAAGCCCCTTAGGCCCAAAACGACAACACTTCACTTATTTCAACCCTAAATCGACTTAAGAAGTCCCAAGCCTTATAAATACTTGTTATAATAACCCTATAAAAGTATGAACTATAAGTTTTAAGCAGCTAACTCATGGAGAAGACAAGGAGCCGCCTCCAGGCCCTCCTCTAAAGATCCAAGAACTTAGGTCATCATCGATTTCATCGCTTAGCTTAGTTGTCTACATCATTTGGGAGAAAATCTCTTATGTAACTCTCAAATAAGTTCCCTTAAACCCTCTTAAATATATATTTATGATTATTGTTTTCATCTCATCTTTTTCTATGGTTTGTTTGAATATGTCTGAATAATTTATTTGTTGGGTTTAGTGGGGTTCTTGAAGGGGATCTATGGTTTGATTTATGTAGGTTGTTAGATTCATTTTTTTCTCACTATCATATAATTAGGTTTCTTCATCTATACTTTTTATTAATACTTATTGCTCGATGACCTTTTGCAACTGAACCTGGGAGAAGGTCCCGTTGGAAAGCGCTACACCTCTCTCCCAAACTAGCTAGATAGAGCAGATTTTTCCATGGTCAGCAAAAGTTGAGTCATGGAGTGTTGTGAATGATGAACACTAGAATATGATGCATGCTAGTCTTCGTCGTGAAATTATTGAACACCATAGTCTACGGATAGTTCCCCGCCCAACGCTTTTAGTTATTGCTTTACCTAGCTATTTATATACTTGGTTTTTGTTACCATTGCACTCTAGACCCCCAACCTTATATTCATCCTAGCCTCATTCTACTCTTTATAAACTTGATTAAGCAACATCACTCTCTATGAGATCGATCCTAAAATACTACATATGATTAGTTGTGCACTTGCAACTTTTGTGTTGGTTTTATAGGTAAAAGTTTAGAGTTGAAAACCTACACATCAATTAAAAAAAGTTTCATCCATCATATATAGTTTACATATATATATATATTGTGAAGAGAAACAAATGAAATAGATTTTGAAAGGTGAGATGAAATAGAACTTGAAAGGTGAGATGAAACTCCAAGACTTCCATTCCTCAACATGCTTCCATAGCCACCACTCATTAATTGAAACACCAAGGACCTCTCCTCAAAACAAAGTGAAGCGCTTCATTTGACACCTCCATGATCAACAACACGACCAGAAATGGTGTTGTCCATACCCCATAGGCCATAGCCTCGGAAAAACACATGATAAAGCCCAGAAATTTTATCTTCTTGGGTTAGCAGGACGAATGAGAAGACTAAACTAAGATGCTTGAGTCGCTTGGGCAAATTCATCATTGTTGTTCATTTGCTCGTATTGTTTGGGATTGGGAGTGAAAACATAGTTGATCATTGTCCGTGTTTTTGATGTGAAAAACTGAAGCACGACGGGTATAAATGCAACTCTGGAACCGCTTGTTGGTTGGAGTACTGGAATTTCAAGACAGTTAATCCCAAAAAATAGGAGACTGAACCGCTGCCAGTTACGTCCCATGGAGGTTTACAATTAGTGACTGATGACAAAGATGGACAATGGAACCGCAGACCAAACAAGTGAGAAGATACCAGATATGAACTCTATTACGGATTGATAAGATATAAGGAATGACAAATTGAAGAGAAAAAAACGAAAAAATGGAGAAGAAATGGAGAGAGAATAGAGCATTTTCTCCATATTTTTTAGGACCTTTTTCTAACCCAAACGAATCTAAATGTTATAGCATATTTGAAAGACGATAAAATCTTGGCTATATTTTCCAAGACATATCAAATTTATCAACTTTTTACTGGACAATAACACCGATCGAAATTTTTTGCTTTATCAACCATTCACGTTTAAGTTTATCTGGAACTTGATATGTAACAAGGAGTTTAAATATTGGGAACATCAATTGATTAACAAAATAGTTCTAAACAACCACGTATAGTTTACATATATATATATATATATATGTATTTGGGGGCTTAGAAAATATTACTTGGTTGCTAGTTTTGTTTTGTTGTTGATTGATATTTCCTGCGAGGTTTTAACCTTCGAAAGACAGATGTAGATTTCTTCCTCATGGTCACACAAAGGAGAACCAAAAACAGATTGTGAAGAGAAACAAATGAAATCGAACATGAAAGGTGAGATGAAGAAGAAAAAAATAACAGAGTAAGAAGAGAAAATGAGAGCATACAAGGAATTTAACGAGTTCAGCAGCCAATGAGGTAAACAAGCCTACATATTAGAGGGATCGGGATCGGTTTCTCGGAATTAACAAAATCAACTGGAAAGTTATGTCTTTGTCTCCCACCCTGACCAACAAATACAAAGACATTCTCTTTCCCTTGTTTCCCCACTCTCTCTGTCTTGTCTCTCTATGTATTTGCTCTCTTACATATATGTTATCTCTCTTAATAACTCTATTTATAGAGTTGCAAACATCTCTTCTTTGTACGAACATATCTTCTTTTTATTTTTAAAGATGTCAAAGTACAAGAAAAACCTCGCACTACAAGAAAGCAGCCGAAAAACCGACAGAATTTCTGACGAAATCAGAATCTGTCGGAAAATTCTGACGGTTTTCCAACTACGAATATCCGATGGAATAACCGACAGAATTCCGACGGACAGAGAATCTGTTCTGTCGGAAAAAAACCAACGGATTTTCGACGGACAAGCATAAATCCATCAGAAATCCATCAAAAATAGTATACATTATGTTCTGACAGATTTTTGACCGTTGTCCGTCCGAAATCTGTAGAAATTTCGTCAAAAAAATTTCGATTAATAAGAACGTTAATATGACTAATAAGAACGATATACAATTTTACTAATTTATAATTGTATTGTAATATTTATCTCAGAATAATTTATAATCTTTATTTATATTTTTCTAGGTATTTGAAGGTATAGTAAATGGTCAAGAAATTCCTTCGTGGTTAATGGAGTTTGTTAATGGTCCTAACAACATTGCAACTTCATATCTTAGGTATTGCACTAGGGGATATGCGTTTAGAATTCTTGAAGAGGGAAGAACAAAACCAACTTCAAACTTTGCTGTTTCAGCGCAATCAGTGGATGTAGTTTACTACAGCATATTGAATGAAATCTTAGAAGTTCGATATCCAGAAATGTTGGACTTGAGGTACATTGTGTTTAAGTGCGATTGGTATGATCCATTCATTAGTCGTGGTGTTCAAATTGACAAATTCGGCGTGACATCTATACATTCAAGACGAAGACTTTTTAAATACGATTCATTTATTCTACTATCACAAGCAGACCAGGTATGATTAAATTAACATATTTTACTGTTATTTAAGTTACTGTCACTTGATTTTTAACAAATTATCTCCTTTATATAGGTTTGCTACAATCGTTACCCTCGGGTATCTTATCGGTAAGATCATTGGATCACAGTTACTAATATATTTTATTTTTAACAAATTATCCTCCTTTATATAGGTTTGCTACGTTCGTTACCCTCAAATACCTTATCAATCAGATCCTTGGATCATAGTTACTGCAATTAACCCACGAGGAAGAATAAATGGAGTTTCAGAACATGATGCCCCTTAGCCAACTAGAATTTTTCAAATGGACCATCTTGAGCATTCGTTTGACATTGAGCTTGGGTTGACTTCATATAAACCGGTGATGATATAGTTCATTCAAACTCAGAGGAATCATGTGGCGAATTCGAGGACGATTCAGACTCAATTCCTTCGGACAGATCATCTGAAGATTAGTAGTACTATGTTTGTATTTTATATTTGTAATTGTAATGTATTTAGTTTTAGTTAGATATGTTATTTTTTTGTCAAAACACACAATCCATTGGAAATCCATCAAAATTTACTTAAAATCCGACGGAATTGTGGTTTAAAAAAATAAAAAATAATCTGTCGGAAATCCGTCAGAAAAATCCGACAGAAAAATAAAAATTCGTCAGATCATTTTATACTTTTTTAAAACCATGAATCCGTCGGAAATCCGTCGGTATTTTCCAATGGATTTCTGACAGATTTGGGGTTTTGTAAGATTTTGGATACAATATTGTTAGAAATTACTATAGAAAACACTTTCTAACACTTTGTGAGACAGTATATGCATTTAATATCATGTAAAATGATGTATGGTATAAATTCTAAAATTTAAGATGATTTTGCTTAAATGATACATATGGATACATATTAACCATATAACATATCTTTGAAACTAACGTAAAATTTTTTTTTTTTGTAAATTAATGACTTATATAAAGTTGATATTGTAATTTTATCAATGCAATGGTTACTATGGATTATAACAAACGTATTTCAGTCCCGATACTTAGAAAAAATCTTCAAACCCCTAAATCCGTCGGAAATCCGTCGAAATTATAGGTTACACGTGTAGGTGTTTAAGTTTGACTGACCCATGAAAGTATTTATGGAATGCCACATAACCTAAATTTTTGCGATTCACCAAATTTAAGCCATTGGAAACTATCGTTGACATGATCAATTAATTTTCTTAAGTGTTTCCGACGGATCTGTCCGTCAGAAAGTTCGTCTTATATACAAAGTCTTATTCTTCACAAAATCATTCGCAAAAAATCTTAAAACTTTTCAAAAAATCCTAAAATCTCCAAAACTCCGTCAAATCTTCCAATTTAAGTCTCAAACTTAACCAAACTCAATTCCAAACGATCCAAATCGATAAACTATGTAAGTTTCTATATTTTTTTGTTGATTTAGGATTTGGAATGTATGTTTAGGGAATTGGAATGTAGATTGGGTTTTTGAAATAGGATTTAGTGTTTTAGATTGAAGATTTAGGGTGTTAGTCTATTGGAATGTAGATTTAGGTTTATGAATTATACTATGTTTTTTGGTATTATTAATTGTTTTAAAATTGTTTTTAGATATTCTAATTGTAATATATGTTGTTTTATGAATGATTTAATTTTTAAAATTATTTTAGATTTTTAAATTGGTTTTATATATTTATAAAAAAATTTAGCTAATTTTATTTTTTTAATAGTTCTCGTAATTGTTTTTATTTTATTTTTTTTATAAATTTTTCTAAATTTAATAAATATTTATATACTTTTTTAAAAAAATTTATATATTTTTGTATTTTGATATATGTTTTTATATTTTAATAATTGTTTTTAATTTTTTTAATATATTTTTATAGTTTTATATATTTTTAAAATATTTTTTAATAATCTTTTTTGCATACGTTTCCAAGTTTTTTTTATATTCAGGAATTATGGTCGATTTCGTTTAGTTTTCGAGTCGGGTGGGTCGAGACGTGGCTGAGGAGCGAGTCAAAACCGCTCCAATCCTGTTCCGGAGACGCAATCTCTATCAGCTACTCATCAAGCGACTTCCGTTCCGACCCAGATGAGCATAGAGGACTTCGTTTCTCAATCCGGGTGGGAAAGATTGTCTCATCTTCATTCCGATTGTGACGGCAACAGTACTTGGTAATTTTATTTTTAAGGTTTTTTTATTTAAATTGTTTACTATTTAACAATTTTAAATTAGTTTTGTTTTATAAATTCCATATATACCATAATGGGATATCCAAGTCTATCAATGGAATGCTTCAGCATCCATATGCGATATACTATCTGATGTCGTTGCCTGAGCGTGATCTTTGGTTTCGGCAATTTGCGGTATATTTTACTTTACTTTTTAGCATTAAAATTTTAAATTCTCATATATATGATAATAAATTTTTAGGAAGTTTTAATATTTTAACCAATTATTTTGCAGCAAGATTTCACTTGGGATAGAGATCTCACGTCTTGGGTTAGACGTGAACTCGATGCTAAGACATTGAAAGTATACTCAAAGAAGCTGAACGAGTGGAAGGACAAGTGGAACCGGAATGACATTCCGAGAGAGTTGCTAGGAAACCTAGACCTCTAGAACGGGTTGGTTAAGTATTGAAGGATGGATGAGACACAAGCAACATCAAATACTCAATCAACCAACTGGAAGAGTGATCAGAAGGCAAAGAAATTACCACTCACAATTGGGTAGCAACGAGCAAGGCTTCCCGGGAACAACTGATAAGTGTTTTTAAATTTAAACTTTAATTTTACTTTATTTACTTACTTTAAGTTTAATTAAAATATTTCAGTTCCGTCAAGAAGGTGTCCGTCCATCCCATCTTTCTTTGCTACAAGATGCGCATACAAACTGCAAGACGGGACAAATCCAATATCCGGTTGCTCAGGAGATCGTAGAGAGCGTGACAAGATTAAGAGAGGAGTTTCTGCAATCCTAGCCAATTGTTTACAGAACTTCTCCTTGCACCGATGTTCCCGTTGAGAAACTCAACGAATTTGTCTTCGAAGTAAGTTAAATTTAATTTTTTCTTTATTTTTTTTAATTAATTCTTTTCTAATGGTTTACTATATTTTGTTTCGTAGGTCACTCCAAAGTCCAAAGGCCATATTTTTGGACTTCCAGAAGAGTAATCCTCGCCATCTTCGACGGTTAGTTTCCGACGGATTACCAACGGTTAGTTTTCGACGGATTACGGATATTGGAATTCCGAAAAAATATTCCGTCAGAAACTGGATATCCGGATTCCGTCAGAAATACCAACGGATTTTCGACGATTGTTTCATTTCCGACCATTTGGAACAAACGGTCATATCTAATGGATACATCCGTCAATTTCTCGCTATTTTCTTGTAGTGTCGGATTGATTTGTTTTCTTTATTTTGTTCAACCTACTCAAATTCTACATTTCCAAACTTATTTATTTCCTTGGTTAGGGGTTATGAATATTTTAATTATTTTATTGGAACATAATCAGGAAATTAGCCAATAAGAAGTATGTGAAGGATGGACTTAACAGAGTACATATGTTGCCTATAAGCCTACCAAAGGATAGTCGGATTACTTCTACTCTTTTATCGAAATTATATCAAATTTCTAAATTTGCGTATAACAATTGTTTTATGTTGGAATAACATTTTTTGATATGAATATACTGTATTTGATTTGATGCAAAATAATAAAAAAAGAGGAATGTGTGTCAGGTTATAAGTGCCATTGTTCATGTGGTTGGAAGATCAAGAGGGATTGCCTCTGATCATGACATCTCTGGAGGTGCAGGTGTTGGGAAAACAGTGCTCATCACGGAACTCAACAACAATGTTGCCAAAGCTTATGGTATCTACTCTCAGACTGTTTTTAACAAGTGTCCAGGCTGTTTTTATTACATTAATTTTTTTTTCATGCATAGGTGGTTTCTCGGTGTTTGCTGGCATGGGAGAAAGAACCCGTGAAGGCAATGACTTGTATAGAGAAATGTTGAGAGTGGTGTCATCAAGTTAGGCGAGAAGCAGGTTTTCTATTCATTTGGACTAATCATTACCTTTCTTTTTCCTACATGCCATTTGATTCACCTTTTTATTGTCTTAACAGTCTGAAAGTAAATGTGCTCTAGTATATTGAAAAATGAATGTGTCTCCTGGTTGCTCACAGTGTTGGACTCACTGGTTTGACTGTTGCCGAGTATTTCCGTATTGCCGAAGGCCAAGATGTCTTGCTTTTTTTTTTTTGAATAGTATGTAAAATTATATTCAAAGAAAAAAAATCCTTTTTACAACAAGTGTTACCTAATGTTTATGAACAAAATTAGAAGAGAATATAAAAAGCTCGGAGAAGAATAAAAAATGGTGGCCTCGTTAAAACCCTAGCCCGGAAAACCCAGTTGAGACAAAACCGGGACTAGGAAAAAAACATTACACACCATTAATGATAGAGCTGAGAGTAAGATAACCAAAGAGAAAACCCCAAAAAGAAACAAGAGCTTAAATGTCCCTAGCTCCAAACCAGTTGCGTAAAATGCCACTAAAACGTCCTTTACTCTGGATGGTGGGAAGACGATTTTGCACTGTTCTATCAATGTCTTTGATAAGACAAGTTGGTCCTTTGGTTGTTCCCCATGTCTGCGATTATTGCGCTCTTGCCATAAGGTGTAGACCGTCGCTTGAAATACATATCTCAATATGAACCTGCGGTTACCTACAAACACAAAGGCATATATAATAGCAATGGTCTCGCGAAATTGAGCTACATACCTTGTCTGAAGAAGAGCAAACGTAAGCTTGGCCCATATGAATGACGAGAACCTGCACTAAAAAAATAGATGATCTCAAGTTTCCAAAGCCCCATGGCACAACACACAGCCCGAGTTGACTCCATGAGCCCAAGCCAGCATCATATCTCCCATTGATAACCTATTGTGAACTGCAAGCCAAACCAAGAAAGAGTATTTTGGATTTGCAAGAGAGAACCACACACCTTTGTACCAGTCTGTGATCTCATAAACAATCCCCAGCTGATTCCAGGTAGTTTTCGACGAGAAAACCTACTTATAAACTCCCGGAGCATGACGCCAAAAAGATAGATCCGGCTTCGTACTCCCAACAATTCTCCGCTTTTCTATTTCCTCCTCAATCGTGTTAAACAATGCAGCCTGCCTCCATCTAATTCTATGAGTATCATAGAGGGATCCACATGCCGATACATCCCTTAAAGAAGTCCAAGTATCAAACCAAAAAAAGTATCCCTACCATTCCGAACCTCCATCTTGTGGAAAGATTTAGCCTGATCTCGTTACTTAATCTTCCGCCAAATCCAAGAACCCGCTGTTGAGGCCATAATAACCGACCAAAAGGAGCTAGCAGGAATCAAATTTTTCTGAACCAAGTTTACCCATAGAGATGTCCGGGCTGAAGCAATCCTCCAAATAAGTTTGAAGCAGCTAACTTTATTTGCATCCTCTAGTGATTTGATTCCTAGCCCTCTCTCCTTCTTCGGGCGACAAACATCTTTCCAAACCATCTTAGCCTTTTTGGGATTAAGGTCCGGTCCCAACCAAAGAAAAGCTGTACTGATTCTTTCAATTTCCCTAATACAAGCACTTGGAAGACGGAACGCAGAGATCCAGAAATTTGTTAGACTCGAAATAACCGAAGTAAGGAGTTGAAGCCTACCCGCGAAAGAGAGGAACCAATTTTTCTATGATTAAATCTGAGTCGTGATCTTATCGATTAGTGGTTGAAAATCCTTCCTTGACATCCTCTTTGTGAGTAGCGACAGCCCTAGGTACTTGACCGGAAAACTTTCTATAGCGAGCAGGAATCGAGCGGTAATAGTGGATCGACATGCTTTAGAGCCCCCCCCCCCTGTGCCAGGAAGAGAGTGGATTTCGTAAGTCTTATCTGGATCCTCGAGAATCTACCAAACTCCGAGAACACATCCAAAATTTTTACAAAACCCTGAAAATGATGATACCACCACCAACAACGACGACATCGAATGAGCTTTTAGAAGCGGTGATATGAAGTGATGGAGAAGGTCTATTTGGGTCCTCTTTGTGAAGCTTTGAGATGAAAATGGGAAGGCTTGGGGTTTTAGAAAAATGGGTAATTGAGTGAAGAAGATGGATAGTTAGAAACCATTGTTTCAGAGGAGACAACCATCAAATAGAGAGAGACACAAACATTTGTATATGTGTGTATATTTTGTTTATTTGTTCCTTTTACAAATAAAACAAACCATTTTGACCCCAAAAAATGATGAAGCCATTTTTTCTCAAATTTAAAACCTAATTGAGAGTCTCCATGAATGTAGAATATGAATCAAATGATTTATAAGAACCTTTTATATATTAAATAATTGTAAAATGTTTTTTAAAGAATTAAACCATCCATTATAGATTAGACTTTACTACTAATTCACTTCTACAACTAAATTATTTTTTAGATTTCATATCACATAAGAGTTTTTAAACATTATCTATGTGCTCTACATTTATTTAAATTTTATCTGTCTTTTAAGTATTTTTTTAGTAAATATATTTAATTAAGTAACCATATAATTATGGCTACTCTATTTGATTAAAGGTTTCTCCAAACTCTATTTTATTTTCGAGTAAAATCTTCTCCAATCCTACTAAATTTCTAACTCTAAAATGAAAATATTCATTTCTTATTTGGAGTTTTTCCAAATACAATAAACTAATAACAATCCCAAACTGGATTTAACATTCCTAATCAAACGTTATGCTAAACTAATAACAATCCCAAACCAGATTTAACATTCATAATCAAACGTTACAAATTTTTTGAATAGTTTAGAAAAATATAAGTAAAATCACTTGTCATAAGCTAAAATATCAACTATATTTTTCTAGCTCTGTCCATTTTGAATATCTGACAGAAATTATCCAATACGGGACATGAACGAGTAATTTGTCTGATAAAAAGAATTATCCAAACTATTTCCGATAAAATACTAATGGAAATTTTGGGTAACAGGGCGCGATCAAAGAATTTGGGTGGCTATATTCAATTTTCAAACTCTCACTAATTTGGAAAGGGTCAACTTCGAGATGGATATTTTGGCCATTTTTGAAAGAATCAAGGGAAAATTTAAAAATATGAAACAAATTTTAGATAATTTCCAATAATTTTTGTAAAAATTATAAACTTGTTTTTACATAATTTTTTTAACTTTTTTTTACATTAAAAAACATAAACAAGATATACGAGTATCCCGTTCTAACCCTTTACACAGTCATTACCCATTGGACTAAAATATAAATTCTTGAATGAAGAATTGTTTAAAAAAAATACTTATGAGACAGAAAATTATCAACGGGTAAGAGACGGAAAAATTTTCCCATCCCGAAAATGATAGACTTAAATTTGTTTAGCAATATATATATATATATGTGTGTGTGTGTGTGTGTTTACAAACATAACCCCGCACGCACGTGCGAGTCCAATTCTAATTAAATAGTAAAAGATACAAAATAATAATATTGTGTTCTTGTGAGGATAATTTTCAGGTTATCAATACAATTGCTAGACGTGAACTGAAACTGTAGATTGTATATTTAAGAGATCTGGGGACGAAAAACTGATACGAAAATTCCCAAGGAAGTTACTGAAGGGGATATCCTCAACTTTAAAGTCATGCGTAGCACAAACCTACAGTATATATAAAATCACATACTCCATATTTACGTAAATCACTGCGATAGAAACTTCGGAATGTAGAACTTGCGTAACCTAAACCTTAGGTCTATGAAACTTAAAACTCAAAACTCACTCAAAGCGCTACTACAATTGTTAGCCTATTCATCACTCGATTATTACAGACCGGAGGATCAAAAAGTTCACAAGGAAGCAAATGAGAATCACTCTCATAAATAAAAGATTTGATTAAGGTTGATTTTCTCCAATAGAGATTACATGATGTAAAGGAAAAAACGTCTTGCAAACTAATTCTGATAGATAATAATTGTCTTGTGATGCGGTTATCAAACCAAGACTTTACCAAAATGAAGTACCCGAGGTCAAGAGAGCCACAATGACATATTTAAAGGTTAGGAGTCTAAGGGAAGAAGGCTATATGGCATCAGAGTTCCTCCTAACCACAAAGAAACCAAGAGCCTCACTCAACTAAGTCTTGAACAAACCTGGGTATGGACTCATCGTCGGCATGTCAAAAGATCCTCAGAAGTCAAGAGAATACACTGAAGCTACAAGACGAGTGTCAAACAAGTTTCGATTCCAAGGATGAACAAGAGATTCAAGAGCAAGCTCTAGGCACTAAGGACGTGGAAGAGTTCCCAGAGATAGATTAAGTCATGCAAGAGAAGCTCCTAGAAGATTTCTACATTAAAGAACCAATGCATCAGCATGTAGTACAAGAAGTGGATCAAGGAGTCTAATCATTCTCAAACTCATCTAGGTAAGTTGTATTCAATTTATACTATCTTTGCAGGTTCAAGCAACCTCATCAACGACTAGAGACTTCACCTAACAAAAGTTTAAGTAGTTTTCTTATTTGGTTTATTTTTGTCAAAAACGCTATGTTGTTTTTTTGTTCTTTAGTTGTTGCGTTTTATTTTTTTCTTCGTTGCGTTTTATGTTTTATTTTGGAAATAGGGCTAGCTGAAAGACTCTATAAAGTCCCCTGCAGCAGTTGTAAGATTTTTACCCTAGATTTTAATAAAGATGCCAAATTTTCTTCTTCTTTTCTTTGAAACTATTCTTGAGAAATTAAGCTCTTCTCTTGTCTTGCGTGAGAGATTCACCAAGGCTGTGTTTGTTCTATATCAGAGATCAATCACACCTCTGTGGTGCACTTTGCACCCTCCAGCAATTTACTAATGTAGAAGATTGGCTTCTTCTCTCCGCGGTCTTCCCGGATTAGGACTCTGCTTACTACCAAGCTCAAGACTGTGATGTATAGGTTAATGGTTTCTCCTTCTTTGGGTTTAGCTAAGATCGGGAGGGGGTTTAGGTATTCTTTCAGTTCTTGGAAAGCCTCCTCGCATTTGGCGTCCAACTCAAATTGATTATTTCCTCCTAACACTTGATAGAATTATAGGCACTTATCCGTTGATCTTAAAATGAATATGTTTAGGGAGGCGATTTGTCCTGTTAACCTCTATACCTCACGGGTGTTCTTTGGAGACGATAGCTCGGGAAAAGCCTTGATTTTCTTTGGGTTTTCCTTGATCCCTTGATGTGTGATGATGTATCCTAGAAACTTTTCTAATGCTACGCCGAATGTGCATTTTGTGGGGTTTAGCTTCATACCATATAGGTTCAGGGTTTGGAAGCAAGCTGCCATGTGGTCAACATGATCGTCTGCCTTTTAACGAGCATGTTATCGATGTATACCTCCATAGTTTCCCCTATTTGGTCGACGAACATATGGTTAACGAGTCTCTGATATGTTGCTATGGTGTTCTTTAGTCTGAAGAGCATATCTTGGAGTAAGATGTTCCTTGATCGGTGATGAAAGCAGTTTTCTCTCAGTTGTCCGAGTGCATCAGGATCTGATTGTAGTTTAAAAAGGTGTCCATAAAATATAAGAACTTGTTCCTGGTGGTAGCCTTGACCAGCCATTCTATATGCGGCAACATGATGTTATCATTTGGGTACGCTTTATTGAGTTTGTTAAGTCCATGCATACTCTCCACCTTCAACTTTTATTTTTGATGACCACAGGGTTGGCCATCCATTCTGGGTACTTGACTTTTGTGATTAATCCTACATCTGCCAACCTCGCTACTTTGTCATTTAGTGCCTTGGCCCGCTAATGACCTAGCTGATTGGTTTATACGTTGGATCAACATCAAGTTCTTGGTTTGCAATAGCTGGATCGATATAGAGCATGTTTGTGGTTGACAATGCGAAGGTAGAGACGTTCTTTTGTAGAAATTTGATGGGTGTCTTCTTAATTTCTTTGGTAAGGTCGACTTTGATGCTGACACATAGTTCTAGATTCATTTCATCAATGCTCACTTGTTCGACAAGCTCTTGTGCTTTTTCTTCTTATGGGGGGTATCGCACATTCGTGGTTTGATAACAAGAAACTTCTACGGCGTTTGTGCTGCTTTTTTGCAGTTTGTGTTTTGTAATGAAGCATGATCAGGCCATTCCTTGATTGCCCCTGAGGGTGTACGTTCTGTTTTGGGTCGGGAATTTTAGGCATTGATTATATGTGGAAGCGCCCACCCTCATTTGATATATTCACGGGGTCCCAAGTATAAGATTATAGATAGTTGGTTTGTCGATGATAAAGATCTTGATGATCATGACGTAAACGGGCAGCTAAATGGTCCCAACGGTCATGGTTGTGTCGCCATCGAACCCTGTGAGAGGTTAGACCTCAGTTTAATCTTGTAATCTTTCAGCTCCATCTTTTGGAGTATTCCTTTGAAGATGACATCTATCGAGATTCCAAAATCTATTAGGACACGGGCGACAATGCATTTGGTTATCTGTAGTTTGACAAAACTGGCTTATTGTGCGGCATGTCTATCCCTTTGACGTTGGCAGTCGAGAAGTTTAAGTTTTCAAACTATTATGTTAGATCATCTATTGCACTCGATTGCCGTTTTTTACGCAGTTGTTCGGTGTTGATGCTACTTTGTTTACCGTACGTAGTCATTATGATGTCTCAAGTTTTAAACCTTCTCAATACCTTAATTGCACAGTTGTGCGTAGTAGTAAAGATTAAGGTCGAATCCCACAGAAACTAATGTCACACTACAAATTGTGATGAAACGAATAGAGATAGAAAGAAATAGTTTTTTTTTTGGCACGATTGCAGAAGGTAAAAGCAGGAATAAAAGCGTATGTAAACTAATGGAGAAAGATGTTGGGCACAGGGAATGTTGCAGGTATCAATGATCTACTAAGTTATCTAATTAACTAGGGATTTGTTAACAGATCAGTCAAGAACTCAAAACACTATTGTAAAGCTAACCTACTCTCGCAGCGCTAACTATCTAACAATAAATATTAAGAGTTCCCTAGTAGTACTATTATGTTAACCCTAATTAGATCATGCCACCAATCTAAAAATTTTTGATAAGTTCAATTAGACGACACAACTTCAACTTTCGTTGGCTATGGATACTAAGCTTATCATTTTGTTGATTTTGATAACCTAACTATCACTTTTGGCGCATAGATTAACCTACAAATTATAAGTTAGGTGATCAACCTAACTTAAGCAATGAGAAAACAAAGATAAAGAATCAAATTGATAAATCCCTAATTGAATCCTAAACATATTTGATCATCAAATCCCTTTGAACAAACCTTAAACTCAATTAGTGGATTACTCGGACATAGATTATGAAATCATTATAGATGAATAGAATGATTGTATAAAATAAATCCAAAGTAGTGATATCGGTTTAACAAGGGTTCGGAAAGCACTTTTGAAGGGATGATATTTCTTCTCTCTTAAGTTATGAAAACAGAAAGCTAAAAGCAATCATAACATGGGGTTTTAACTGAAAAAATACGTGCAATACTATTTATATGAAATAAGAAAGCCTTAAGTCGGTTGGAATTAGGATTTGAAAAATCCCGTACAGGAGATCGATTGATCCTTACTTCAAAACGCACCACTTCATTAAATCATCAATATGGTCGATCCTCCTGTGGTCAGGTCGATCCTGATGCATCTCCTTTTGATCCTTGAAGTCTTGAAACGTTCAAAACAAGTCCAAATGATCCCCTTAGCTCCAATGACTTGTAAAACCTGTAAAACTATAAACAAAGCCAAAAAAGCATAAAACTTATCCTAGAGTTGATAAAAAAAACTCAATAAACATATTGAATCAATGGATGAAAACCGCAAAAACCATGACACATAAATTCCACAAACTTGAACCTTTATTTTTCCTCAAGCAAGAATAGAATATCTGAAATCTTTACCGCACTCTGGCTCCTAAGATCTGAAGGAATATTTGAAATCTCTATTGTTGACCCTTTAACATTGATTGATTATCTCTACGTGTAATCTCACAAAGGGAATCTTAAACAAGGGATTGGAATGAAAGGCTATGTGTTGGTGGTTGAAATGTTTAGGCTCTGCTGATGAAGATTGATGCAAATCATTGTGAAAAATCATAGTGAGACTAGGACCAAATGTTGATACACAACCTCATGAACCTCAAAATCTCTATAAACCTGTGGAAATATCCTAAGTGAGTTGTAATGGTGCGTACGATTACACATTAGAATCTATAAAAACTTTATTCCGGTTCTTTCTTAGTCTTTTTTTCATTCTCGTTTTACTATGTGTGTTTTCGTATAATGGATCCATCAATCCTCGGTTGGATCGATCGATCTCTGCATATTTTTATTTCTTTACTTTGATTGTTTTCTTTTTTTTTCTGAGAAGGAGAAGCTGGAACCAGGTCAATTTATACATTTATGCACCAAAGACAAACTCAAAACGTGTATTATCTATATAAAGAGAGCATTGAATTTTACCAAAGCTCTTCGGAACATAGAGTTATGTCGGTCCACATACTCCATAGTTTTTGCACTTCATGTAATCGAGGTCTATGGTCTGAATGAATGGATGGGGGTAAAGGTGTGTTTGGCCATTCAGATTTCTTGAAAATGGGTGGTAGAAAAAGCAGAATTGAACTCTGAATGTTGCGATCCAATGTGCGATATCAAGCCCCAAACTGAGAAGTTAAGTCAGTGTTAAAGGTCTTGTAAGATAGAGTCAACGTTAGTTCATTCAATGTTAAAGGTAGGGAACTTTGAGGTAAAGTCGAGCCACTGATGGTGTTCCCAATCTTCCAATTCTGAGAACCATCAATGTTAAAATTCTGTTAGAAAGTTATTCAATGCTAAAAATAAAATACAAGAACAGCATAAGGGTTCCCAAAGTTTGACTCGATAAAACAAAAGATTGAATCTAAATAAGAAAAAAAAGAAAATTGTTATTAATGAGCACACACGTTCCCTCATACCTACTTCATTGCATCGTGCTGTGAAATAAAATCAAAGAAAAAGGGCAGCGAATAACAACACCGAAGCAAAAAAACAAGGATAAAAGAAAGCAAACAAATAGTTCAAAACTAGAGGATCGATTGGAAAGAAAAAAAACAACACTAGAGCTTCATCCGCATTTTTTTCATTTGGATAGTCACAGGATCGATCCCTCTTTGGATCGGGATCCTCGTATTCATCTAAAAATTACATAATCTTATTTTTCTAGCAGATCGATCTCGGTGTCATGTGACTTTGGAGCAATATATTGTTCACTCATGAGCATGATTGCTTAAATGTACTCCTTTGGGTTGGTTTTAGCTTCACTGGAAGCGTTTCTGGAGGTGTCTTGACCAAATGCAGCGTTCTGAGCAACTTTTTTTCCAACACACACATGTCATTACTTAAGGTCTCAAATTTCAATTAAGATAGTTGTATATCTCTTCAACCATATCATTGATCTTATTGGAAAACTGTTTTTTCCCTTCGAGAACTAGGTGGAAAATTTGTTCAACCTTATCTTGAGAACCAACATTCAAATTGATTCTTAGGCTAAAACTCTGTATTACCATAACCAATGTTCTTGTTCTGAAATCCCTGCAGAAAGGTTTATAAATTCTGAGATAGGACAAATGGTTTGGCATTGAACTGTTGCCCCTGATTGTTTACGCGTGGAGGATATATTTTAATAGATGGATTCTCGACATGGGTGCCCTTGTAGGAAAGGTTCGGGTGATTTCTGCAATTTTGATTGAATCCCTGATTCTGAAAATTATCATGTCCACCTAGATAATTAACCTCTTCAGTCCTCCAAAAACTTCATCATTACCATAATCTTGGTAATCCTTATCCTTACATAGGTTTACATTCCCCTGATGTGACTTAAGAAACATATCAATCTTAGCATTAAGCTCTTCGATAGTCTTGTTACTAGCAGCTCTTTGTTGTCTCCTATTGTAGTCAGGGAAATGATTAGCGTTAGTCGATGCTAAGTTCTCAATCACCTTAGTTGTTTCTTCAAGTGTATTGCTCATAAAGTCACCTCTACTTGTTGTATCTATCGCCATTTGATACTTTGACTCAATCCCATTGTAGAAGAAGTTTATCCTATCTGATTCATTGTAGCTTTGATGCAGACAGTATCTTAAGTATTCTTTGAATCGATCCCATGCCTCATAGAACAATTCAGTGGCATCTTGCTGGAATGTACGTATTTTACTCTTTAGAAAAACAGATCTAACCTTAGTGACAAAGTAAGCCAAGAATGTGGCTTTGCATTATACCCAACTAGTGATAGATACAAACTTTAACGACTTTAGGCAACAATGGGCTTTTTCACTTAGAGAGAACACGAGTAACTTACAGCATAAATAATCATGTAATACGTCATTCATGCTAGGCAACAGTGGGCTTTGTCATTTAGTCTTGGTGTAGATTTCCTTGAATATGTCAATGTGATCCATAGGGATCTCGTAGATAGCCAATGGAACTGGTTTTTCTTGACTAGCGCGACAATCTGGATCTTGATCTGGATTGTTGTGTTGTTCTTGTAATTTGCATGTGGCACATCTTGCTTACTAAGCGTTACCCGTGGCTGGGGCTGGTTGTAGTGTACAACTTTTGGTAAGCAAGGTGAAAAAATAGCAGGCATTCGCCTAGCATATTCTCTTTTGCACGCATCATCTACTTATGCGTGTTGCTGCTCAACTGCAACATTTTACGGTGCTAAAGCGTTTCGTAGTACTTTAGCATATTGAAGTGCTGTAGTAGCAACCAAAGGATACTCTTCGAGATTTATATCCCTCCTAGACTCAACTGATCTTCAGCCATCCTAGCTTTTTAGCTTCTCTGGTTGCTTTGATGTTCGCTCGGATTATTCTCGCAAGTTCGCCGGCACTAAGATTATGCATATTCCGAGAGCCCTAACTTCGTAATTGCATACACCTAAGAACCTAGAAAGAATGGAAACAAAACGATCTTTAGAGGGATCGATTGATCTCTAATGCAAAAAAAAAAATCTTAAACTAGACTTGAAACAAAAACTCGTAACAACTTTTTTTCCTCTACAACGGTGCCAAAAATTTGATGTCTCAGGTTTTAAACCCTCTCAATACTATAAATGCACAGTGTGAATAGTAGTAAAGATTAGGGTCGAATCTCACAGAGACCAATATGACACTACAAATTGTGATACAACGAAAAGAGCTAGAACAAAATAGGGTTGTTCGTTTGTCAAAATTTTAGAATGTAAAAGCAGCAAATTAAAGCGTATGTAAACTAATGGGTAAAGATGCTGGGCATAGGGAATATCGCATGTATCAATGATTGACTAAGCTATCTAACTAACTAGAGATTTGTTAACGAACCGTACCAGAACTCAAAACACTATTGTTAAGCTAATATAATCCTGCAGCGCTAACTATCTAATAATGAATATCCAGAGTTCCCTAGTAGTATTAGCATGTGAACCCTAAATAGATCATGTCAGCAATCTAAACAAGTTCGATAAGTTCACTTAGATGATACAATTTGAAATCTTGTTGGCTATAGATACTAAGGCCATCAATTGTTGATTCCGATAACTTAACTTGTGCTTTTGGCGCATAGATTAATCTTATAGATCATAAGCTAGGTGATCAAGCTAACTTAAGCATTGTGAACACAAAGATAAAGAAACAAATTGATAAATCCCTAATTTAAACCTAAACCTATTTAATCATCGAATCCTTTTGAGCAAACTCTAAACCCAATTAGTGGATTACTCGGATATAGATGTGTAAATCATCATGATGAATAAAATAATTGCATAAAATAAATCTAAAGTAACGATATCGGTTTAGGGTTTGGAAAGCACTTTTAGAAGAGATGTGATTTCTTCTCTCTTAAGCTATGAAAACAAAAAGTTAAAAGACTTAGTAACAAAAATAATTAACTGTAGAAAATATGTGCATCACTATTTATATGAAATAAGAAAGCCCTAAGCGGCTGGAGTTGGGATTTTAAAAATATCATATAGGGGATCAATCAATATTCTTGAGGATCGATCGATCCCTACTTCAAAGTGAACCACTTCATCAAATCATCAATCTGTTCTATCTTCTAGTGGTCTGGTCGATCCTTTAGTTGTCTGTTCGATCCTCTAGTGGTCTGGTCAATCCTAATGCATCACCTTTTGATCTTTTTAGTCTTGAAACATCTAAAGCAAGTCCAAATGATCCACGTAGCTCCAATTACTTGTAAAACATGTAAAAATTACAAACAAAGCTGAATAGGCATAAAATCTATCCTAGTACTCAATAAAAGACTCAATAAACATATGGAATTAGTGGATAAAAACCACTAAAACCATGACACATCACATTACAATCTAGGAGCCCCCATGATCATAAGGCTTTTTCTAGTTGGGGGTGATGATTATCCTGGTTTAGTCGGCCTCTCTTGCGCGGATCCACGTCCAAGCAATGAGTACGGTTCTTGGGGACTTTTCAAGCTGGTTTTTCCTCTTTAGGTTGCTTTTTCGTGTTTCCACCTTGGTGTTTGGGCTAAAGTTCATGTTGTGTGGATCCTTTTGCTTTTTTCCAGTTGGTATCGTTCGAATAGAAAACTCTACAATGGTCGGCATCCTGACATTGGATGTCCTACCATCTGCTGGTGCTCAAAATATTTTGGTTCCTCATGTGAGTAATCTTGTTGTACAAATTTGGTCCACAGGAGTTGTTGTGGGTGCTCGGGCCGTTGATTGCCCATTAAGAAGGTGGCGGCTCATTTTCCCTTTTCTTCTCGGTTATATGCCATGGTGAAATGTTGGCATGGCTCATGATATTCTTCCCTCAGTTTTTCTTTAACGACTGGAGTCTTTTGTTGGGCATGTATCTTAGACATGATAGCCTATTTTCTTCTATTTTGATGAACTTTGTGGCTTGATGTAATGCTTCATCAAGTGTATTCAACTTGTTGAGCTTTATATCATTCCATAAAGTAGTTTGGAACCAGGCCCATGCTGTAAAGCTCGCAGCATTGTATCATTGGTATTCATGATCTTTGAGACAATATCTTTGAATTTATCGATGTAGGATCAAAGGGATACTTTCGGTCCTTGCGTTAAGGCCCATAGGTCGGCGTTGGAGGCGTTCAGCTGGATGAACATCAATAATGCTTCAAGAACATAGTTTTTCAATTGTTTGTAGTTTATGATGGAATTATTCTCAAATCGGGAGAACCATGTGAGCGCTACTCCACTCAGGTTATCAACGAAGAATTGTTGGTACGTTGTATCTCGTTCTTCGGGCAGAACTGAGCCTATCCCATGGTTATAGTGAAGGCGGTTACTGGCTGTTGACGGTCTGAGGAGCCATTGTAAGTTGGGGTTCTGAGTTTCCCTAGGCTTTGTAGGTCCACTTTACTGATTCGAGCCGTAAAAGGGATACATGGTCTTCCGTCAGGACACAGTCGATTTTAGTTGTCGAGCTTTTCACTTGATGGACTCTGGAACTCATTTCTCGGAGTTTATGTTTCATCTCCTCTAGTTCCCAGTCTCGACAGAACTCTATATCTTGACGTCGAGCTGCGTCATGATTTGCATTTTAAAAATGGGGAATTTTTGTGCCTGCCAAACAGAATATGGTTGGCTGAAAGGATGCTCTGGGGAAACCGGTGTGCTGCTGATGTTACAAGGTATTTTGGAAGTTGTACCGTTGATGTGGTGTGTTTCTCCCAGATGACTATCCTAGCAGTTGGACTTTCTAGATGAACTATAGCATTAGTAACAACATGTTTGGTGGGTGCATCATTTACGACTTGGTGCGTTGGGTTTACAGTCGGTGTTGGCTTAGGTGATGCGTTGGTTGCAGTGTGCGTAGGCTCGGCAAGTGTCAAGCTCATGGTCTGAACGGGCATAGTTTGTGCCAAATTTTTACCTTGGACGGGCTCGGAAAGAGCCGAGGTTCTGCTAGTCTCTCTCTGTGTCGGCAGTCTAAGACTTAAGGTCGATGAATTGCATTGGTAGAATCTGGATTCGAGATAAGTTGACTGTCTGTCAGCCTGGATGCTCTTGACGTTGCTCGTGTTGTTACTGCGGGTACGTTCTTAAATGTGGTTGGTTGTCCTGCCATTTCCGAGACTTCTTTGTGCATTTAGAAAAGATCTTCTAAATTTTTCCACAGGCGGCGCCAATTTTCTCCAAGACTTCTTTGGTTACTTATATGATTAACAGGTTTGGAGACTTTTGTTTAATAAAAAGAAAGTTCAAGAAATAGACAAGGTTTGAGCTTTATAGATATTAAACTGCAGATCGGATCGTACAAAATCAAAGCTAACTGAGCCGAGTTAATACAACTCTATATTTAGGAAGAGAATGAAAATGAAGAACCGAGCTCGTGTTGATACGAGCCGAGGTCGTTTTTGGTGTTTAAGTCTTAGGAGTTGAGCCAAGCTGAGTGATGAGTGTATAGCCTATGTTCTCAATTTTTCTCCTAATTTTTGGATTATTGTTTACGTACGAAGATGTTTGTTATTTATAGAATGTTTCCACTGTCCTAATCTTCTGCTTTTTATGGGGTTTTGCAGGCTTTAATTGGTCGGGTCGAATTTGGGTCGAGTTTTGGATTGTGCTCGGGCCATCTCCAACACTAAAAGTTTACAATATTCTCCTTTCTTTTCATTTAACTTAGCTATTTTAGTTCTTCTCGGACCTGCAAAGTGGTAACCTTGTTGTCGTACTAAATACCAATCAAATTCTTGATTTGCCTGGTTAGATTCTTCTTTCAGATTTGATGGGCCTTCGTTGCATTGCACAGCTCATTCAACACCAAGTTGAATTCTTACGGCCAGTTTCTCTCTTACCCTTCTACTTGGACCTTTTATGGGCCGGTCTTTATTACGAGATCTAACACCAATAGACAACAATACACAATACTACTAATCTCATTTATTGTAAAGGTCTCCATGGCAATCGATCAGCACTCATATTTCCTTCTCTCTTAGTAAAATTAAGATAGACCACATGATAAACTTGTTGTCCCAGATATATTGCATCCAGGTACCTTTCTAGTATGAATTCGGAAGTTTTTGATGAATGGCTTGAATTAATTATAGACAATCACCTTTCAATATATTGTTACGTTACCCGAGGCTCCATATCAATTGCATACCCCATAGCCAATTTATGCACTCCACTTCTTTAAATTCGATCGATTCATGAGTTCTGCGGTCTTAGAGATAACCATGCTTTGTAATGTTAGGACTACGGATAACCAATATAAAAATGTTAGAACTAGAATCGTTGATGTCACATATATTTATATTTATCCCATGAATGTGGCCTTCCCTTTCGGTTCTTTAATTGAGAACTATAATCAACTTAAAGTAAAATTCATGAAAGTGATTTTGTTCTTCTTAATAGTAATATCACTAAAATATATACAAATTACAGCTATAGTTCAACAAAAAAAATTTTAAAACGACGAGGTTCAATGAATAATCTTGCTCGAAATAGATCTTAAACATAGCACTCCTTACGTTGCGCACTAACCCAACCACTGTTACGGACTCCGTTAGCATCCCACAACCTTACCACATTACCATTAATCACCGTTAAATCCACGTAACGGTACCAACCTTCATCCCCGTTTCTCATATTCACAACTCTCTCCCATCTCTCCCACCACTCCCCACTCTCACCTCCTCCATACTTAACGGCTGTTATCTTTCCGTCATCATCATCCCTCTCTCCGTCAATCTCTTCCCCGTAGAATACCGTTAGCTTTCCCTTCGTTACTCCATCATTGCAAAATAACGGACTCCAATCTTCGGTCTCCATTACCGTCACTTGAGGAAGTCCCGTTTCCACAACAAGAGCAGCCTTCTTCGCTTGTGGTTTCGGACCTTTCGGTGGCTCAAGAGGAAATTCATCTATTAAGCCGTCTCTGCCACCGCTGGTGGTGGTAGTGGCTCGTATCCGCCAAAAACTAACAACGGCCGTCACTCTGGCGATCCATATCCATAGGTTATTAAAGACAAAGCTAACGTAGTTGAAAGCCAAAACCTTAAACGTAGAACCCAAAGTCGCCATTTCTGAATGTTTTATTATATGTCCCAACGAAGATGATTGAGTCAGTAGTTATATAAAGGGGAAGGAAAGAGCGGATTAGTATGGAGACAGATTGAATCTTAGTCGTTGGATTGATCAAGCTAGTTGAATAATGGATCTGAAGAGAGATAGATGCTGAGCCATTGGATTTTGTCAAATTGAACGATGGATCTTTCATAGATGCTGAGTATCAAGACCGCAGATGCTTATTGTCAAGAATATGCCCACGGCCCAAAATCTTATTCTAATCCTTTTTTAATTTTCCGACACGTGTCTGGTCAGTAACTGAAACTCCTGAGTCAGGAGTCCTGACACTGTTTTCGTATATTCCCTCAAATTTTGCCGGCTTGTTTCTTCATGTATCAAAGAAATTAGACACGTGGTGGAACCTTGTTGGTCTATTATACGGATCTTAATCCATGGAATATTTTTTGTGTTCCGACTTATCTTAAAGAAGATAGCATTTTCATCACTAATCTCAACCTCGCAAGAAAGGACTATGATCTCTCTTCTTTTCATTTCTTTTTTTTTTTAAGTCTCTTCTTTTTTTAGGAATTGAAAGGTTATATAATTTATTGGAGTAATTCATTATTTCTTTATTGATTTACCAAAATTTTTTTGGGAATTTTGTTTTACTATGAGAAAACCACCGGAATAACCTTGAATTATACTTTTTGCATTTAGGGTCTTTAATTTTTTACAAAAATGATAACGTGAAGGATTATTTAGCTTGTTTGCTTGACAATGAGTAGGGCATGGAAAATAGAAAAAAAGTACAGAACACAAAAGAGTTGAGAAAAAGACATAATTAAGATTGAAATTAATTATCTAATTCCCACCTAATTTATTTGATTGGTCACTATAATGAAGCGAATAGATAATGGCTTATACGTGACGTAAAGGCGGTGAGCACATATCATTGATGTTCTTAGGTAAGAATTATTTTATTATTGAGATATATAATGAAGTTAAGTATGACATATCGTGAAGAAACGTATTATCTAAATATTAGTCGTAATAGTTGTTGATATTAGTCAAGATATTTTTATTTTAGCATGTATAGCCACTCCCAGTCTCCCACGTGATAATCAGGAAATTATAATTTAATAGTCTTTATTTTGTTCTCTTTGATAATTTTCTTTTTTTTGGTCTCTGTTCATTAGCAATTGCAAACAATTCCTAATTTTCTATAAATATGATTTACACATTGACACACAAAAAAAATAACTATTATGTGAGATAATCGGATCCGGTCTTTTTTTCCTTGGGCCCAATCCGAACTCAAGCTTAAAGTTACTCCAGTTGAGTTTAAGTTAAGCTGACCCATTACAGAAGCTGCTACAGAACCTAAGTTCTTGTAATCTTTCTATATTCAAAACCTGAGTTCTTGTAATCTTTCTATATTCAAAACCTGAGTTCTTGTAATCTTTCTAAATTCAAACCCAAACATCTACCAGAGTTTTGCAAAGAGAAAAATGGAAACAAAAGATGTTTGGGTTTGAATATAAAAAGATTACAACAACTTCGATTTTGAATATTTAATCTAAGGTGACACGTTTTAATAAGCTTTTATACAGTTTTTTATAAGTTTTATAAACTTTTTACACAGTTTGTAATTTTTCTGTAAATTCTTATAAATCTTTTTATTATGTTTTCAGATTATATTGATTGAGTTATATTCAACATGTGGATTCTGGAACCTTACAAACAACACTTCGGTTTTTATATTCAACAATAAATGCTAATAAAAGGTTTATAAGATTTTTATAAAGACTTTATAAGCTTTTTTATAATTTTTTATAAGGTTTTTATAAAGGTTTTATAAGGTTTCTAAAAGCATTCATAAACTTAACACCTTTTTAAAAAAGTTATAAGGTTTTTAAAAGCATTCATAAACTTAACACCTTTTAAAAATAGTTATAAGGTTTTTAAAAACTATTTTATAGAATCTTATAAATGATTTTGTAAAGTATTATAAAGAAACTTATAAAACTAATGATTGGTTAATAAGGTTTTAATCATTTATATAATGTATTTCATAATTGTTAAGTTTTTATAAATCTAATGATTTGCTTACATGCTAGTTGGCATGTTAATTACCTTAGAGTTTATACGACATAACTCTCGTAGCTGGAACGTTGTAAATAATTTTATAAGATATTATAAAGCAACGTATAAAAACTGATAATAAGGTTTTATTCCTATACTGTTTATTACTTATGAAAGCTTTTATAGAAGGTTCTATTAATCAAGAATATAAGCACGTACAAATGAATATTAATAAAGCGTTTATAAATTTTTCATAAAGGTTTTTATAAAGATTTTATAAGGTTTTATAAAGATTTTATAAGGTTTTTATAAAAAATTTATAAGGTTTTTATAAAAATTTTATAAGATTTTTATAAATTAATTTTAGTTAATTTTATAGAAAGTTTTATTAACCAAGAATATAAACACGTACAAATGAATGCTAATAAAGGTTTTATAAGATTTTTATAAAGGTTTTAAAAAGTTTTTAAAAGGTTTTTAAAAGGTTTTATAAGATTTTTATAAATTAATTTTATTTAATTTTATAGAAAGTTCTATTAACCAAGAATATAAACACGTACAAATGAATGCTAATAAAGGCTTTATAAAAGTTTTTATAAACATTTTATAAAAATTTTATAAATTAATTTTAGTTAATTTTATAGAAAGTTTTATTAACCAAAAATATAAACACGTACAAATGATTGCTAATAAAAGCTATATAAGGTTTTTAAAAAAGCTTGATAAGATCTTTATAAAAGTTTTATAAGGTTTTTATAAATTAATTTTAATTAGTTTTATAAAAGGTTCTATTAACCAAGAATATAAACACGTACACATGAATGCTAATAAAGGTTTATAGGTTTTTTATAAAGATTTTATAAGGTTTTTATAAATTAAATTTAGTTAATTTTATAGAAGATTCTTTTAACCAAGAATATAAGCACGTACAAATGAATGCTGATAAATGTTATATAAGGTTTTTATAAAGGTTTTATGAGATTTTTATAAAGGTTTTATAAGGTTTTTATAAATTGATTTTAGTTAATTTTATATAAGGTTGTACTAACGAATAATATAAACACCTACAAATGAATGATATTAAAAGCTTTATAAAAATTTATAAGGTGATTTATAAAACCTTCAAAAACTATTTAATAAGGTTTAAACTTGATTACATACCTTATAAAAATAATGGTCTTTAAAATAACAATTTTTACAGACCATTATTGTTAAAAAAAACCATTTTTAAAGACCATTATTGTTAAAAAAAAAAACCATTTTTACAGTTTTATATGGTCTTATAATATAAAAAGTTCTTTATAACCAATCTCTTTTTACATGAGGGCACAATACAGTACCATCCGCCATATTCACATTCATAAGCTTCTAATAAAAAATAAGCACATCAAAGACAAATCCCCTGAGCTTACTAACCAAACAATGACAACCATTATCTGATTCACAAACCAAATTGAACCGCATTTCAACACCTCGCATTTTGCATCCTCACAAGTACCATATGTGACTTCAAATCTCATGGAGGCTTTAGTAGGGCAGCTTTTTCATCTTTCCCAAAAACCTATTTTCAATATTAGAATTGACCGAACTTTTCAGGGCATCAAATGTTTCCTTGGGATCCACCTATTTTGAACACGATCAAGATCATCAAACGCAGTCTCGCAACTCAATGCAACTTACGAGTACCCCAATACTTTAAAAGACCAAACCCAACTTCATCATAGAGAGAAAACAATCTTATTTCCTACAATTGCAATTACCAAAAAAACAAAATCAAGATAAACAAGACCCAAGCAACAACTTCTAATTAGACACAATATTACACATAAGTATGCAATTACGTGTGTGCATAAACATAATTACAAGTGTATATGTGACATCAAATACATTAGGAGCATGTTTCATGGCCGGAGCTTGGTAGACATCTGCAGGGTCGAAAGAGTGCCACTTGGGAAGCGATCAGAGAATCAAGTTCCATAAGGTGGCCGATGATGGAGGTCATTCGCATACGACATGGCTGGCCATTGATGACGTAATCGAACTCACATACCTTCTGATAAGTAAACAAAGTGATTCGCAGCAGTAACAATCAAATTCAAGCTTCCGAAATTATGTTTATGTTTTGGGTTTTGTGCAAAAAAACCATCAACCTATTCATTTTTTGAAAGAAAAACCCTCACCCCAAACTTGTGCAAGTCAATCATACAACCTTCAAAGTCATCCTCAAAAAAAGGATTACGCATATCTTCGATGTTGATAGTTAACTTTCCGTTAAAAAGTAACAGGAGTTGTAAAACGACATCATTTTGTATCATTAAAACATCACGCTGTTTAATTTGGAGATCATGTCTTTTAAATGTACCATAAACGACATTCTTTTATTTAATATATTCTTAGAAAAGGAAAAAATCAAATTGAAAACATCACGCTGTTGAATTTGTACTCCTGTTTCGTTTCCAGGAGACTAATGAATTGTTTTTCTCCATTTATGGCTAAAAGCTACACTTTTGAAGTCTATTGATTTTCTCTATTTAAAATCATCTTATCTTACAAAATGTCGGGTACTACTTGATCAATTTTAGAGATTTATAGGGTTTTGATTGATTCTTTTGGGTTTTTGAGATTTTATGTTTCTAGGTTTAATCAAAATTCGGGTAAAGATTTGACGAAAAGAGAATAATATGTGCATGAATGTGACCTACTTTGTTTTCTTCCCTCTAATTTGGGAACAAAGTTGGTTGTCGTATTTATTGTTATCTTTAGAGGTTTCTTTGTATTAGACAAGATTTCTCATCAATTTCTTCTGCCAAATTACCAAATTTCTTTAGCTTTAAATTCATAAATTTACAATCTTTTTGTTTTTCCAGGTTCTTCTTCTTATTGTTAGGCTTGAAGATTTTAGAGTAACCATGGATCTCAATCTTGGAAAATGTTGTGGTTCTCGTTCTTCAAAGGTTTGATTTTTTATTTTATTTTAACAAACGTTCTTAGATTTGTTCAATTTTGGAACTTTGGTATGAATTGATGTGTTACAATTATGCAGAAAGAATCATGGAGGTCTGTTCTGCTTCTTGCTTATCAAAGTCTTGGTGTTGTCTATGGTGACTTAAGTATCTCTCCGCTTTATATCTTTAAGAGCACTTTTGCTGAAGATATTACACATTCAGAGACCAATGAAAAGATCTATGGTGTTTTGTCTTTCGTTTTCTGGACTTTGATTCCTTTGATTAAGTATGTCTTCATTGTCCTTCGTGCTGATGATAACAGAGAGGGTTAGAGAGACTTCTTCTCCTAAATACATGTAGATTGTGTTTACCTTCTTGGTGTATTCGACTCATATACCGTTCTCATCGCTGCATCATGCGTTATGATACCGCAACGTCCATCAAGATATCGACTCATTCAAATCAGAGCTGGTGAGCAAGCTTGCGTTATGGATAATATTTTTTTCAAGTTTTTGTGTTTGACTCTAGCATTTCTGAATGTCAGGAGCTGAATGCTATATTGGGAGAGAAACTATCAGCAAAGGGTGAAAGGTCATTTGCTGTGGCGAGCTTGGTCACTTAGGACACTGATAACTCCAAGATTAACTTGTTTCTAATCATGCTTATGTCCTCCAATTCCACTTTTATATTTTGTTGAGCCTTTTTCTCTGATCTTATTGTATATTTTTCTCAGTTCCATATATAGATTTTGTGGTTATGTACTGATGTAATCTCTAACTGAAACATTCATAATCTTGTAACAGACTGGATTCATTTTCTATTGTTATATAAAATGGTCAAAACTATAAGTTATCTCTCTATCTCTTCTAGTGCTCTTTTTACTATTTATGCAATCAGATACACACAATGGATCCAAGAGAAAGAAAGTAAAGTAGGGAAAATATTAGAACTGAATCAATCATCGTCTCATTTTGTATGTACATTCGTCCTTCCACATTAAACAGAGACATACAAAATCCCTTTCCCTTGAACTCTTCTGACCGAGACAGAAGAAACTCCATAACCTTTTCTTGTCTCGCATACTTCTCAACGATTCCGAAGTTCAAAACCAGAGATTCTAGTGCCGCCTCTATATCAACCAATAACCAAGTTCATGTAAATTAAAGGAACTAATTACAGAAAATTCATTAACAAGTTTGATAAAAACCAGATGCAAATGATTTTACCATGAACATCCATGAGCATAGGCTTCATCATGGTTGAGTCAATCTCCACAAACTGGCTAAATGAAAAAATCGGTTTCCATTGTTCCAATGGTTCTAGATTCAGATTGAAATAGCTTGCATGTATGATCTCTTGTCTTTTTCCAGGATTCACCATATAAGACCGGCTATTCTGCTTCATTCAATTGACAATATCACACCGATTAATCCTAGGAATCACCACTTCTACTTCTAGGGTACCTTTTCCTTGATCTTTTTATGTGCACGAGTGTAAATCAAACAAGATGCATAATGACAAGGCGAATCAAAGATGTCAATTTTACATGAACCCAGATAAATTGAAGCACTCAAACATTCAAATCCAACAAAAACGAAAGACACAAAATTTACACGATCCAAGAAGAAGATCTATGATTTGGGTATGGAACTAAAAAAACATTAAAAGATATTGATTTGATTCTCTGTTTCTCCTTGTGATAATTCAAGAAAACAACTTTTGGAGGAGTAAAATAAATGATTGAAAGCCTCCCAAACTAGAGAAGATCCGAATCAGTGATAGAAATCAAGAGAAAATTATAAAATCTGATTGAAAGAGACGACAATGGAGGAGGACGACACTGAGAGTAAAGTGGCGGATCACGATAGAAGGCGGTGCTAAGATGAGCAGCGAGCTCCAGGAGATTGGAGCTAGGGTGATTCTAATTTTCTAGATAAGAGAGACGAGTGCAAAAAGAGAGACATTTTTTGTTTTGTTTTCGGGGAAGAGAAAAGAAATCGGAGACCCACGACGAAGAAGAAGAAGAAAATGTTAATTTAATTAATAAAAATCATGTCGTTTTAATTCAAAAAAATAGCATGTAATTTTTTATTCAAAATGACGTCGTTTTACAATTCTGTTACATTTTAACGGGAAGTTAACTGTCGACGTCGACGTCGACGATATGCGGAACCCTTATATTGCGGGTGATTTTAAAGGTTGTATGATTGACTTGCACAAGTTGGGATGAAAGTTTTTCTTACAAAAAATGAATAGGTTGATGATTTTTTGCACAAAACCCTTATGTTTTTGTTGTAACCTCAAAATTAGATTAAAGGCAATTTAGTCCTATAGTTGAACAATAATATATTTGAAAATGTTCATTGGAAGGTGGTATTTCTGAAAATGAGTTTCATGTAGTGGTATTTATAAAATTCTCCCTTCATATATTTGTTTTAAAATAAAAAAATCTTAGTGAAATTATGTTTATTTAGTTTGGTTTGCTTACACAAAAACTATTCCGATTCGTATTTTTGTATTTTAAATTTTTGATTAATAATAAATCAATTTTGGTTTGGTTCAGTTTAACAGTTCTTTGGTATTACTATTTTTCCAGTAAAACGATCCCTGTTCGTTTTTGGTATTTCTATTTTTCTGGTTACGGCGTGTTTTGCCCCACCTGTATTATCCCAGGAACGTGAGAACAAAAACAATATATATCTTGTTTGTTCATCAATTGTGAAATTAGATAATATATATAACTAAGGGTGGACAAAAAACCTGTCCCAAATTCCTGATCCGAATCTGATCCGAAAATTTGTACCTGAATCCAAATCTGAGCCCAACAAATTATTTTACTCGGTTGTAAATCTCTAAACTTGAAAACCCATACCCGAATCCGAGCCGAATCTGAAACCCAGAAATCCGATCCGAAAACTCGAAAACCCAAAAACCCGAAAACACATAACTACCCATGAGAAATACCCTAATTCGAGAAGCCGATCTTTTAAACGTGAGTTTTATATGTGTAATATACACAAACCCGATCCGAATCCGAACCGAAAAATTAAAAAAAAAACCCAAAAAATCCAGAAAACCCCGAAAAAACCCGAAACTCCTAAAACCCTAGAAAAAACAAAACCCCGAAAAAACTAAAAAGAACTCAAAAACCAGAATCTAAACCCAAACCTGATCAAAACGCGGATTTTAATCGGGTTTTAACTCCAAAATCCGAATCTGAACCCGAAATTTTTTATCCAAATCGAACCCAAATTTGACAAAATATTCCATTGAATAGTAAATTTCTAAACTCAAAAACCCAAACCCAATAGAATTTTATCCGAACTCGATACCCAAATGCTCACTCCTAGATATATTACTCAACAAAAACACTTCTCTTGCTCGATCGCTATCTGAGACGTTAGTTTCAACAAACAAAACAAATCAAAACACACACACAAAGTCTGTGTTCCCTTTTCCCTTTAGATTTACTCTTCCTTTTGAAATACTCACAAATCTCACAAACACAATCCACATAAACGATTCCTTTCACCTATCTCTGACTCCTAACATCTCACCCAAATCTTAAAAATCTAATCTGTCTTCTTCTTCTTTTCCAATTCACACTTGTAATCCAAAACCATGGTGAAATAATCAGATGTCTCACAAACCCACACACAAAAACGAATCCTTTCATCAGCCAAATCTTAAAAGTCCAATCTTTACCCTCCAAATGCTCTGATTCAACAATGGTGGAACCCGTACCAAGACGTTTCCTTTCTTCTCACAAATCTCTCGTTACTGTTTTCTGGATCGCCACTTTTGCCTCTTTATTCATTTGGCAATTCGGTGGCGTTTCAAGCAATCTCTACAACGTTGGAACTGGCTTCTCTGTTTTCTGGTGGTCAACCACCGTAACCACTGTCTCTGGGTTCCCTAAGCTTAGACCTTTAGCTTTTAATTTGACTGAGTTTGGTGCGGTTGGTGATGGTTTCACTATCAATACTGAAGCTTTTGAGAAAGCTGTGTATGCGATCTCAAAGCTTGCTAAGAAAGGAGGTGGACAGCTTAATGTTCCTCCTGGTCGGTGGCTTACGGCGCCGTTTAATCTCACTAGTTATATGACTCTTTTCCTTGATGAGAATGCTGAGATTCTTGCTGTTCAGGTTTGTTCTGATTTCTCTAATTTTGGAAATTTGATTAGAACAACAAAGTCTTGCTTTTTTTGGTGTGTTTAATGGGTTTTTGGATCTATATGTTTAGGATTAGAGTAGGGGTTTGTAGTTTAGGATCATGAAGAGATGTATTAAGAATTTGGTTCATCTTTATACTTTTTTGGGGGCAAAGATGTGGTTTTTAATGCAGTATTTGTTATGCTGATGTGAAATTAGATTTTTTGGGCAATCATTGAAGCTTTTGCTGACTTAACAGTTTGGTGTGTTTAATGGGTTTTTGGATCTATATGAGTTTCGGGGTTTGTAATTTGTGATCATGAAGAGATCTATTAAGAATTTGGTTCAATTTTTATACCTTTTTGGGGCAAAATTGTGGTTTTTAATACAGTATTTGTTCAGTTTATGTGAATTAGATTCTTTTAGGCAATCATTGAAGCTTGTGCTGACTTAACCGTAAGACATATACTACTTTTGTTGGATCTTTCTCTTTTCAGGAATGATTACTCTGTATTGATTTTTAGTTTCGTGTTGAAGTTGTGAGTTGAGTAGAGAGAGAGAGTTTATGTGAAATGTGGGGTTTAATGCAGTATATGTTGCCCTGAGTGGAGTTTATGCGAAATTAGATTTTTTTGGGGGCAATCATTGAAGCTTTTTGTTGACTTAACACTTAGACATTCTCCATTTGTTCCTGGAATGATTCCATGCTATTAGTTTTGGTTGAGCCTTGAAGTTATGAGTTGAGTAGAAAGAGTAGTAGCTTGAGGTTGCTCATTGCATGGTTAACAATGATTAACAAGTTGAAAGCCACTTTTGGCGATTTTAATGTGTGATTTTCATTTGATGTATTCATCATTACTGTTGAGTTGGTTTCATAGATTCCAAGATGTATAATTTGAGGCGGTTTATGTCTTCTGTTAATATACTTATGAAGATGGGTTTTTATGTTTAACATATCTAGGATGAAAAGTATTGGCCTTTGCTTCCTCCTTTACCTTCATACGGCTATGGAAGAGAGCATCATGGACCTCGCTATGGAAGTTTCATACATGGACAGAATCTTAGAGATGTCGTCGTCACAGGTTAGTCAATTGTTTTCTACATTTTCCCAGTGTGGACTTTTTTCTCTCGTAAGTACTGAGTTTCAAATGTGATTCTTCTTATAGATGCATGTAAATTTTTCTTAATTCGATCATTTTGAAGAATATGATCGCATATTTCTTCGTTAAGCTTTTCAGGCAGTGGCTGAATTGATGGCATTTCATGTATTAAAGCTATGTAGAAGTCAAACCACAACTATACTGTTTAAGCTCAACTAGATCGTTGTGGGGTTCTCGAATAGTAATTATTAACCTCAACACTACTTTAAACTCTAGCTAATTGAGATGAGGCACTTCCAGGCAAAAGCGTGGTCTATCGATGATTTCTCTACTAGCTGGTTGAAACTCATTATGTCTTTCTCTTAGCTGGACAAGCGCTTTATGTCTGGGGACAAGAATCGACTATGTACTTCTGTTAGATATTCAAAGCCTTCTTTTCAGTTCACACATATTGGCTAATAGTCTTTTCTTTATGATGGAAAACAGGGAATAATGGTAGCATTAACGGACAGGGGCAAACGTGGTGGAAGAGGTATCGCCAAAAGCTGCTCAACCACACGAGAGGACCACTGGTGCAGATAATGTGGTCACGTGACATTGTTTTTGCCAACATCACCTTGCGTGATTCTCCATTTTGGACACTTCACCCATATGACTGCAAAAACGTCACAATCACAAATATGACCATTTTGGCTCCTGTGTTTGAAGCCCCAAACACTGATGGTATCGATCCTGGTAAGTAATTTTTACTTTACACTGGACGTTGCAACTCAGATATGTAACAAAAGAATTGAATTTCTTATCGCATGCAATGCCTGTAACCAAATAGAAACATTCTAGATGGTGAGAACTTTAAGATGGGTTTGGTTAGTAGTGATAACATTAGGCCTTTAAGCTTGGGATATCAATGAAACACAAAAAGGCGAAACATCCGGAGTTCTCAACTTACATTTAGCATTCTAGCAACTAAATTATTCAGGAATTTCAGTGTATTGCTTATAAGTTTATGGTACATTATATATCATCTTCTGATACAAATCAGATCAGAGTAGGCTTGGACGATCTTTTTACACTACTTACGTGGCTTTAATTGTGGCTACTATCTCGTTGTTGTGCATCAGATTCGTGTGAGAACATGTTAATTGAGAACTCTTACATCAGCGTTGGGGATGATGGAATTGCAATAAAGAGTGGTTGGGACCAGTATGGAACTACGTATGGACGACCTTCAAAGAACATACTCATCCGTAATCTCATCATCCGCTCCATGGTTAGGTAAGAGAAAATTACTTTTTTAATCAATGTTGAATCTAATAAATCGACTTGTACCTAAAGCCTTTGTGCAAAACAGCGCTGGTATATCAATAGGAAGTGAGATGTCTGGTGGTGTCTCGAATATCACAGTTGAGAACATTCTGATTTGGAGCTCCCGGCGTGGAGTTAGGATAAAAACTGCACCAGGACGAGGAGGTTATGTACGGGATATATCATTCCGGAATGTCACATTAGATGAATTGAGAGTTGGCATAGTCATTAAAACCGACTACAACGAGCACCCAGATGGTGGATTCAATCCCCAAGCCTTCCCTGTACTTGAAAACATAAACTACACCGGGATTTACGGTCAAGGAGTGCGAGTACCAGTGCGTATCCAAGGAAGCAAAGAGATTCCTGTTAAAAATGTAACCTTTAGGGACATGTCAGTTGGGATAACATACAAGAAAAAGCACATATTCCAATGCGCATACGTGGAAGGGCGTGTGATAGGCACCATTTTCCCGGCTCCGTGTGACAATCTTGATCGGTATGACGAGCAAGAGCGGTTGGTAAAGCAATCGGATTCCCAGAATGCAACAGATATAGACTACGAGATCTGAACCAACAATAAAACATGGGTTTTGTCTCTGCAACAACGTTGTTTCGTTGGAGTTTGTATATATATGGAAACCAAAAGCATCTCATCATCAGTCATAGAGGATGCCAAACTCACGAAGAGGAAACTTTTACCATTGATCATTTATGTTTTACTATTTGGTTCTTCTCGAAAGTTTTGTTATATACACTCATGAATGGGAATGGTGGAATTTGAAATATTGCTTTTTTGGGACAAGCTGAGATATTTGCTTTTGTATAGAGAAGAATATCAAAAGTGTTTTCGCTTTCGTAAATAAAAAACATATTCTACCCACAAAATGATAAAAAGTCTCCAGGATTAGTGGAAGTCAACCATTTATAAAAAAATTCAGAAATTGTTGGAGATTAGTTTCTATTTGAAGATCACCCAAATAAATTTTGAGAAATTGATAAAAGAACTCCAAGATAAAATTAATGAAGTTCATTATGATGATTTTGTAGAATTCGAACTTCTTCAAATATTGAAAGGAAGATTATGCGAAGCCTATAGAGAAGTAGAAGTTTATTGGAGACTAAAGAGTAGGGAGAAATGGTTTGAGGAGGACGATAAAAATACCAAATTTTTCTGTGCATCTACAAAGCAGAAAAGAACGCATAACAGAATACTAGAGCTGGTTGATGAAGACGGCGTTTGGATAGATAATGAGGAAGGTATTGAGAAAGTTGCGGTGAAATATTTCGATAAACTTTTTAATTCCTCGACATTGAGAGATCCAACTCAAGCGATTCATAATATATCTACGTCAATCACTCCGAGTAAGAATAAATCTTTAACCCGAGAAATTACAGATGAGGAAGTTAAAAGAGCTCTCTTCTCTTTGAATCCCGAGCAAACTCCGGGTCCCGACGGGATGACAGCCCTCTTCTTTCCACGATTTTGGAACGTTATAAGCCCAGATCTCATAAAAATGATCAAATTCTTTTTTAGATCGAGGATTTTGATGGAAAGATTAATGAGACAAACATTTGCCTAATTCCCAAAAGGGATAGACCCCGGACCATGTCAGGTTTTAGATCTATCAGTTTATGTAATGTAAGTTACAAGGTGATTTCAAAGATTTTAAGCCTAAGGTTGAAGAAATTCCTTTTGGAGCTAATCTATGAGACTCAATATGCTTTTGTGGCAGGAAGATTAATTACAGATAACATTTTCATCGCTCAAGAAAACTTTCATGCTTTACGAGCTAACCCGGCTAATAGAAAAAAGTTCATGGAACTTAAAACGGATATGAGTAAGGCATATGATAGAGTGGAATGGTCCTTCCTAGGAGCGGTAATGGAAAAAGTGGGTTTTGATCCGAAATGAATGGAGTGGATTATGAAGTGCATTATATTTGTGTCGTATCAAGTTCTGATTAATGACACGCCAAGAGGAAGAATCAAACCCTTGAGAGGGATCCGACAAAGGATCCCATATCTCCGTATATGTTTATTATATATACGAAAGCACTCATAGCTCATTTGTGTAAGGTAGAAGAGGAAGGGAAGATCCAGGGGATGCGCATTTCTTGTGCAAGTCTGAGAGTTTCTCATCTTCTCTTTGCAGATGATAGTATCTTTTTTCTGCAGAGCCAATGTTCATCAGAGTAAGGAGGTGATAGATATTATCCGCTCATATGGCGAGGCTTCGGGTCAAGAAATAAATTTTTCTAAATCATCTATTCTGTTTGGAGCAGATGTACCTACTCCTGCTTGTCAGGAGATTAAAGGAATAGTGGCATACAATAAGAGGGAGGAATGGGCACTTATGTATGCCTCCTGGAGAAGATACACAGCTCGAAAGCCCACGTTTTTACATTTGTGCGGGATCGAGTCCAAAGTCGGGTTAACTCTTGGTCAGCTAAATTTCTTTCCAAGGGAGGGAAATAATTCTGATTAAGTCTCAAGCGCAAGCCCTTCCGACTTATGTAATGTCGTGTTACCTCTTACCAAACACTATATGCTTTAAACTGAGTAGTGCGATTGCCAATTTTTGGTGGAGTAAGAAAGCATATAGTAGATGAGTCCATTGGCTTTCATGTGATCAAGTTTGTTTGGCACAAGCTGAAGGATGATTGGGCTTCCGATCCTTAGAAGATTTCAATCTAGTTCTACTGGCAAAACAATTCTGGAGATTACTCTGATTCTCCGATTCTCTACTCTCTCGAGTATTGAAAAGAAGATACTTTAGGTACTACAGCCCCTTGGACATACGAGTGTCAAAACGACTATCTTATGGATGGAGAAGTATGATGGCAACAAAGCCACTTATGAGGTCGGGTCTTAGAAAGATGATTAGCTCAGGGTTCAGAACAAGCATATGGTCTGAGCCTTGGATCCCGGATGAGCCAGCGCTTCCTCTTAAGAGCCTTAATGAAGATAAATATCCTTTTGTTTTTGTTAATACTTTAATGATTTCGAGACCAAGAAATGGAGATGGATCATCTCCGGGAATTCTTTTCCCTGGAAGATATTACCCTGATATTAGGGATCAATCCAAGTCGGAAAGCATAAAGCGACGGATACAGTTGGACCTTCACAAAATCTGGCAACTATATCGTAAAGTCGGGGTATTAGGCTGCGAGAGCTCACTCATGCTGCATGCGACCACCCTCTTCAAAGACTGAGTATTACGAAACTTCAGGCGCATGCATGGAATATAAAAACTACACTGAAGCTTAAGGATTTTGTATGGCAATGCATCTCATGCTGTCTGGCTTCATGCCAACACCTGTTTTATCGACATATTGGGAGAGATAAGGTTTTCCCCCGGTGGTGCGGAGGAAGAAACGATTAATCATCTAATTTTTGATTGCCCCCCAACAAGACAAGTTTGGGCACTGTCGAATATTTCCTCAGCTCCAAATATTTTTCTTTCGCAATCATTGTTTTAAAACATTGATTACCTATATTGGAGAGGGAAGAATTACAGAGCGAATGAGGAGAATTTAAAGATTTTTCCTTGGGTTATGTGGTACATCTGGAATGCGAGAAACCAAATGATCTTTGAGAATTTTAATGAGCACCCGCGCAGTACACTCCACATTGCTATACAAGAAGAGGAAACATGGAGAAGAGTAAATTTGAAGGAGGATTCTGCCTGAAGGAAGGATTGGTGATGTGATGGAGGAGAAGCTACCCCAAGACATCCTTCACTGCTACATGGATGGTTCGTGGCATGACTAGGATAGTAGGAGCGGATAAGGTCGGGTCGTTACAATTGGCGATGAGATTCTACATGTTGGTCTGAAAGGATCTCGATGCTGCCTTTCTCCTCTTCATATAGAGGTAGAGGCTCTTGTCTGGACGATCCAGAGTTTGGTAGCCATCTTTTTGTTGGACGTTATTTTCGTCACGGATTGCTCAGATCTCATTAATATGATGACAAATCAGGAGGATTGGCCATCATTTGTATCAGAGCTAAATAATTTCTTGATGTTTACGAATTTATTTTTATCTTTTAAAATTAGATTTATTCTGTTTAGCAAGAATATTCGTGGAAATCAACTTTTGAAATATGCAAGAGACATAGTTTTTATTTTATTTTTTATGGAATTATATCAATATCCAGTTAATTTTTTAAGTAGAAAGTCTCTAAACCAATAATTTAATATAGGGGGGTTTGATGAAAAAAAATATGACATAAAGTCTTTGAGTAGATGTTGTGGTCGCGACTAAATCATTAGCGGGAGATCGAGTTATCTTTTTTAATATTTCTGTCTGCCCAGTTACAAAGTTAAATTTTGTGTTAGGACAAATGTCATTTTATAGATTCAATGCATAAGTATGGTAAAATTTTCAGTATTATCCATACTATTTTAATATATGAATCAATGAAAAAGTTATATTATAAATTAGGGATGAAAATGAAAACTTAAATGTTTTGTTAATATGTGCATAAATACCTTAGACGCCACTAGTAATAAAACGGGTGGAGGACATTTAATATATAAATGGTAAACAAACCAAGAGTGTTCCAGTTCGTAATAGTTCTGTCCGTGCTATCCAATACAAGTATTTTATCTACACAGGATCTTCTTAATTAACTTTACTACCATGGAGGAGGATAACGATTCCGTGATTGAAAAATGATATAAAGGCTTGACGGGCGGGAGGATATCATTAGTAGAAAGATCAAGTTTATTTTTTTATTGCGCCACTACAAACTACTCCCTCCATTTTATATCAAATATTATTTTACAAGTTAAATTTTGGTTAAGATAAATATCATTTTATATTTTCAATGCCAAATTATGATAAAATTTTCAGTATTATCTCTATTATTTTAATATATGAATTTATAAATAAATAAAATTATATAATATATTTATCAGGGATAAAAAATAAAAAGTTGCAATATTTTTTTAATATGAATGAAAATTGTTTTAAAAACACTTATAATAAAAAGGACGAAATGCAATTTATAAACGGTAAAAAAAGTGTTTTCATTTAACGAATGGTTTTGTCTGCGGTATACGACACGAAGCCATAGTCAAATGTCGAATGTCAAGCAAGAAAAAACAAAATAGCACATCAAACACACTAATGTGCCATCAGAGCAAACACATTAATGCACATTGATCGATAGATATATCACAAACTTTATATTTCAAAGATGAAAATGCACATTGATCAATAGATATATCACAAACTTTATATTTCAAAGATGAAAGATGAAGATTAAACTGGAAAAATCAAATTTGTTTTAGCAGGAGTTTTGAAAGCTTGAACAGAGAAAGAGAACTCTGAAGAAAATGACTCAAAGTTATTTTATTATCTGATAATTAAACGTCATTACAAGCTGATGATATTTATAGACTAAAGAGAACAGATCTGGAGTGAGCATAGGTGGCATTTCACAGCTCATGATTGAAGATCAATATTAAAACCGTTTGATAGCTGGATTTGATGAGGTGGCTTGACTGTACGGCAAAGACGATAAGGTTCCACGTTTTCTTCTGCTCTGTTTTCCGTCTTGACCGTTGCTATGTTTGAATGTGTAGCAGGCCTGCTGGGCTTCATTTGGTATTGAACGAGAGGCCCCATGTCTCTCTTTTCATTTCTGTTCAGACCCTCCTTTCTCTCAAAGGTTTTGATTTGAGTGTTGTTCTTTTCAAGTTTACATCCCCCTGCAAATTCGAGTTGGGAGGATTATCAACTCCGAGTTTGAATCTCAGTGAAAAAAACTTTTTTGAGGTAATGACTTCGTGAAAATGTTAGCTAGTTGAAGAGTGGCAGGTATGTGTGTGATGACAAAGATACGAGGGCTAACTTTTCTCTTGCATAATGATAATGAGTCTCAAAGTGTTTAGATCTTGCGTGTAGCACGGGGTTGGCTGTAAGATAAACCGCTGAGAGGTTGTCATAGTATAATTCTGCTGGTTTATCTTGAGTAAATCCTAAGGCTCGATGCAGGTTGCATAGCCAAGTGATTTCAGCTGCAGTATCTGAAAGAACTCTGTATTCTGCTTCTGTGGAGGACCTTGATACAGTAGGTTGTCTTTTTGCTGACCAAGATATGATGTTTGAGCCCAAGAAAGTGCAGAACCCTCCAGTATATCATCTTGTGTCTCTGCAGCATGCCCAATCGCTGTCGATGTAGGCTCTTAGTGTTGAATCTACTGCAGAGGTAAGATGTAATCCCATGGTTATTGTTCCTTTGAGATATTGCAAAACCCTTTTAAGCAATGCAAAATCTGAAACTGATGGTTGATGCATCTTTTGACAGACATAGTTCACTGCAAAATGCATATCCGGCCGAGTGAGAGTTAGATATTGTAGCTTGCCTGCTAAGCTTCTAAAATATGTTGGATCAGAGAAGGCTACTTCTTGTTGTGGTATTCTATCGAGTTGGAGTGGTAGTGGAGTAGGCATTGGAGTGAAGTTTGCCATTCCAGCTGCTTGAAGCAGATCAATAGCATATTTCTGCTGGTTTAAGAACAAACCCGTTGTAGTGAACTTGGCTTGAATTCCTAAAAAATAACTGAGAGGACCCATGTCTTTCATACGAAAATTGTCGCCAAGCGTAGAGAGTAGCTTGGTTATCAAATCTTGATCATTTCCTATTAATAGCATGTCATCAACATACATGAGTAGCATGATTATACTTTTATTACTCTGATATATGAGCAACGATAGATCATACATGCACACAAACCCAAATTCAAGTAGATGGCCTTGTGTAACTTGCAGACATAGTCTGGATGTTCTGCATCTTCAAAACCAGGAGGTTATCTCATGTAAATAGCTTCTTTCAAATCCCCATGTATAAATGCATTATTCACATCTAGTTGCTTTATGTTCTATCTGTCAATGACTACTAGGTGAAGCACAATGCAAACTGTAGCAGTTCTGACTATAGGACTGAACGTTTCCAAGAAGTCAACTCCTTCTTGTTCATATCCTTTTGCCACTAGACGAGCTCTAAGTTTATTCAAAGAACCATCTGCTTGCAGTTTTGTTTTGCAGCCTAATAGATTTGTGTTAGCTGGAGGAGGAACTAGACTCCAAGTCTAAGTGTCATGGCATGTATCGATCTCTTTTCCCATTACTGCAGTCTAGCCTGGATGCTTTAGTGCCGCAGCCATAGTTTTTGGCTCCTATGGTATATTTTTAATAGTTATTAGAGCGTACCGAGGGTTTGGTTTATGAATGCCTGTTTTAGTCCTGGTGCCCATTGGGTGAGAGTTTTGTGCTTTAGAAGCATCTGTATTTGCTTCAACTTCTACATCAAGAGTATTGTCTGTATCTGAGGTAGTTGTTGTTTCTTCTATTGATTGAGAATCCATAGTTTCTAGTACCTGTTCTGAGTCAATATGAGAAGCTGGAACTGTAGTAATGGGAGTTCTAGGTGTTGATACTACAAGATCCTCCAGCTCTAGATTTTGTTGATGCTCATTGTCTTAGGATATCTATTGATTTTCACGATGCCAAGCTAATAGCGAAGTTGTACTAGGATTAGGCACAAACTCCTTGTACTTTCCAGTAAAAGGAAATTGAGTTTCATCGAAAATAGCATGTCTGGTGATATACACTCGGCCTGAGGGTGGATGAAAACACCTATAACCTTTGTATTTTTCATTGCATCCCAAGAACACACACAACAGAGATTTGGGATCAAATTTGTGTTTCTGATACGATTTTAAGTAAGGGTAACAGGTACAACCAAACACCCTTAGTGCGGAATACTCTGGAGCATAACCATGGAGCTTTTGGAAAGGGCTTAGTTTCTGATCATGAACTGATGAAGGGAGCAAACTGATAAGAAAATTTACAGTAAACAGGGCTTCAACCCATAGACTTTGTGCAGATTGACTTTGAAACATCATAGTCATTCCTAGTTCAGTGAGATGTCTATGTTTTCTTTCTGAAATCCCGTTTTGCTAAGGGGTGTAGGGACACAAGATGTAATGTTTAATACCATAACTTTCTAAGTGTTGTTGAAATAAATGGTTGATGAATTCTCCTCCTTTATCACTTTGAAATATACTGATTTTCTGATTCAACTAAGTTTCTACCATGAGTTAGAATTTTTTGAATATGCCAAACACATCAGTTTTGGACTTTAGAGGAAAGAACTAACTGAACCTTGAATAATTTTCGATGAATACAACATAATATCGAAATCCCTGAACTAACATAACAGGAGCAAGATCCCAGACATCACTATGTATTCTCTCAAGAGGCCTGGTTGATTGAAACTCATAACTAGAAAATGGAAGTTTGCGCTCACACATAGAGTGAGTAGTTTTATTGAATGTATGACTTTGATAGAGGATAGATGGTGGAGAAATCGATGATGAGGATGCCCCAATATTTTGTGCCAAACTTCATCGCTTTGTTGTTGTGTTCTTGATGAGTAGAAGGCCAGAAATTGAGAGTTCTCCAGTCGATACAGTCCCTCACGTTTGTTTCCCTGATTGAGAAGCTAGTTTGTCATTTTGTCATTAATGTAAACATTGTGAGAATCAAATGTGAATGAGCAAGGATAGTTATCAGTGAGCTTAGATACAGATAATAGTGACTTAGCTATTTTTGGACAAACCAACACATCTTGAAGAGTTAATTACTTGTTATAGTAGGAATAGACACTGGTCCCACATGTGTGATCTGTAGAAAACCACCATTTCCAACCATTACCAGATCTGTTCCCTCATAGTTCTGTTGAGTAGTGTTGGTGACATGGTGAGTAGCGCCAGTATCCGAATACCATTCTGCTCATGATGCTTCATTGTTATCTGAGATCCTCATATCAACCATAGCTTGTGGAGCTTCTTCCAAATAGAATGCATGGTCAAACCTTTTGTAACATTTGAACGTAGCATGACCATATTTCCCACATATCTGACAGGTTGTCCTAGAGTCATTGTTGGAGAATGATCCTCTTCCAAATGTATTACCAATTTGTTGATGAAAACCACGACCTTGGATTGAGTATGATCCTCTCCCTCTGTAGCTGCCTCTGGCTTGACCTCTATCTCTATTTGAGTAGCATCCTCTTCCCGTGTAGAATGCCTGATGAGTAGTAACTTTTGTGGAGGCTTCATAAGCTTGCAGTTTATCATCAAAACCTGTGAGCTTAAATATTGCATCTTCTAAGCAGATTCCCGGATAAGAGTCCATAGAGTTTTCAATCACTGTGCTGTTAGCCTCATACTCTCTTCCCAGTCCATTTAACACACCATATATTTTTCTTGTTCTGTAATCGGAGATCCAATCGAATCGAGTTGATCACACAAAGTTTTGATTTCAGAGATATAATCTGCTAGAGTTCTGTTTCCCTTGAGACTAGTTTGGATTCTACGTTGTAGATATAGTCTTCTAGTACCAGACACTCTGTTATAGTTTTTGCCAGTGAAAACCATACCTCATGAGACGATTTGAGACCATAGACAACTTTGAGAGTATTCTCTGACAAGGATCCAAACAGCCAAGCCATCACCAACTTGTCTGACTTCATCCATTTTACATAACCCGGATTACTTGACTCAGTGATTTGTTCTCCATTGCGGACAGAGATGGTTGAAGATGGTCGAGGAGTAGTCCCAGTGACAAATCCCAATAGAGATTGGCTTGAAAGGAACTGTTCAAACTGAAGTTTCCATAGCATGTAATTTTTTTCATTAAGTTTAAGAGTCACGCATTGTGATATGGTTACTATAGGTGGAGATTTTGGGTTGCTTCCATAGCTTTGATACCATGAAAGGTTGAACAGAGAAAGAGACATCTGAAGAAGATGACTTAAAGTTATTTTATTATCTGATAATTAAATGTGATTACAAGCTGATGATATTTATAGACTAAAGAGGAAAGATCTGGAGTGAGCATAGGTGGCATTTCACAGCTCATGATTGAAGATTAGAGAGAATCTTAAAACTGTTTGATAGCTGGATTTGATGAGGTGGCTTGACTGTACGGCAATGACGATAAGATTCCTCGTTCTCTTCTACTCGGTTTTCCGTCTTGATGGTTGCTCTGTTTGAATGTGTAGCAGGCCTGCTGGGCTTCATTTGGTGTTGAACGAGAGGCCCCATGTCTCTCTTTTCATTTCTGTTCAGACCCTCCTTTTCTCTCAAAGGTTCTGATTTGATTGTTTTTCTTTTCATGTTTACAAGTTTCCACGGAAACGAGAGATGAAATTCTCGAGCATTTTCTTCTTGGTAGTGGTACTCTTTCTATTCGGTATTTGGGTCTGCCTCTGTTAACAAAGCGGATGATTGTTCATGATTATGCACAGTTGTTGGAGAAGATAAGGTCGAAAATAAGCTGTTGGACTGCAAGATACCTTTCTTTTGTAGGCAGGTTACAACTCATTACTTTTGTTATTCATAGCCTCACGAATTTCTGGATCTCTACTTTTCATTTACCTAAAGCTTGTATAGAGGAAATTGACAAATTATGTCGTGCTTTCTTATGGTCTGGCCAAGAGTTGAATTTAAAAAAAAGCAAAAGTTGCATGGACGGATGTATGTAAGCCAAAAACATAAGGTGGTTTGGGATTAAAATCAATCTCAGAAGCAAATTTGGTTATTTGAAGCTTCTTTGGCGGATTCAGTCATGCCACTCGTCTCTTTGGGTTAATTGGGTTCAAAGTACTGAATTTGAAAATGTTCTTTATGGTTGGTTAAAAGATACAAAATTTGCATCGACGTTTAACTCCAAAGTTACTAGGGAATTGATTCGTGAAATGACCCTAGTAAAGGAGTGGATTTAAGGTATTTGGTTCAAGCTTTATACTCCAAAGTATCTTTCATGGTTTGGCTTGCGATAAGGAATAGGCTTTCAATGGGTGATCGAATGTGTTTAATGGAATAATGGTGCTACAACAATATGTTCTCTTTTTTTGGATCCAATGGAGACTCGAAACTATCTTTTCTTCTCATGCCAATACTCAGCAAATGTTTGGCGCGGTCCTACATTTAATCTTCTTGCCCACAAGTTTCACGACACATTGGAATAGTATCCTTTCACTCTTTGTCGATAAAAGTCTAGGTAACCTCAAATTTTTTATTGCGTTATGTTTTTCAAGCAGTTGTACACTCGATTTGGAGGGAGAAAAATCAACGAAAACACGAAGAGTCGGCTTCTCAACAAACTTACCTTGTAAGATATATAGACAAGCAAGTTCGTAACCGATTATCGACTATGCAGACTATGGAGGGTTGGAGATATCAGCGAAGAATGGAGACATGTATCGCAACAAGATAGAATGTTACAAAATCTTATGCTCTCAGCTTCTTCAGCTATTTTTCTCTAATTCTCTATTGATTTTTCAGCTTTTTCGATAGTGGATTGTACTATTTTTCCAAAATCTGGTTTTGTCCCAATTAAGTTTTTCGATTTGCGTTTTAACGAGACAACCACTCTTCAATGTTTGATTATTTTTTTAGAAATTTCCATAAACTTGTTACACAATTTTAAAATTTTTTTAAAAAATATAATTTAACATAATATTACAAAAAATATATTTCAAAGATAAAAGACAAGTTACATAACTATACTCGACTTCAAATTATACATTTTTATATAAAAACTTCAAATTATACTCAAAATTTAGTATTTATATTTATAATATTGATTATTGAGTAAGACATTAAACTTCGCAGTAGTCTCACTAGTTAGGATATTCGGCTTCCATTTAAGAAACATGGGTTTAAATCGCGGGTGAAAGTCCAGTATCATATATGATTTTGTTACAGTCGATTTTTATGTAAAATATTCTTTTTTTGACTTTTTTTGTTACAATTTTGCTAACTTTCGATGGCTCTAATCTCTATCACGATCTTGAGAACACCGATTTGATAGTACAGAGTTCTCGGGAGTTTGATTAGGGGTAGGCAAAAACTCCGTATCCGAGCATTCGATTCGAACCCAACCCGAAAATTTGTACCTGAAAATGAATCCAAATTCGATAAATTATTTTATTGGGTTGTAAATTCATAAAACCGAAAATCCGTATCCGAATCCAATCTAAAACCAAAACCCAAAAATCCGACCCGAAAACCCATAAATACATAACTACGCATGGGAAATACCCTAATTCGAGAAACCTATCTTCTAAATGTGAGTTTTGTATGTGTAATATACACAAACCCGATCCGAATCCGAACCGGAAAATCCAAAAACGCCGAAAAAACCTGAAAATCCCACAAAAATCCGAAAAATTCCAAAAATCCGAATCCGAACCCGATCAAAACCCGATTTTTTGGGTTTTGACCTGGTTTTAACTCTGAAATCCGAACCCGACCTGAACCGAAAAAGATTTATTCGAATCAAATCTGAACCCAACAAATTATTCTATTGAGTTGTAAATCATTAAATCCGAAAATCTGAATCTGATCGAATTTTATCCGAATCCAAAATTTGAAAACTGAATGTCTACCCCTTAGTTTGATATACATAAAATGTAGAATATTTACTACTTTTATCCTAAGACGCGAAATTGTAGGATCTGAAACCGTAAATTATATATCTGATTAAACATGTATTCACTAATTCCTAGGTCCTGATATGGTGTATTCTTTTCTTTTCATTTTCTTTTTTTGGCAAACATGCCTCTGAAATGTAACATATGTTTTTTATAAGAGTTTTGCTTATATTTAAAATTTTATACGTTTTGATTTTTGATATAATATGTAGACCGGATTAAACCCAACAAATCCCAGTTAGGGCTGGATTGCAACTCTAAACCGAATAAACTAAATGAGGCTACACCAAAACTAGGGAAAGGAAAAAATCGGGGCAGACCGGATTTAACCCAAAACCTAAAACTGCAGAATTGAACTTAGCCGCCAGGAGGATTGCCGCTCAAAGCTTTGCTGGAACAAAAAACCTCCGACAAAGACGCGGCACAAGACCACCGCCAGCGGAACATGGCCTCCACTGCGAGCGTTAACGCCTTAGCCCCAGCTCCGAACGGCACAAGACACCGCCTGTGGAACAGGACCACCGACTAAACCCCACCTGGAGCTGGGCGAGAAGCGAGAGAGAGCAGAGCAGCAACTGAGCACCTTAACCTACACGGTGATGAAGCACTCCAGCGTGGGAAAATTCACCGCGATAACAGACCTTCGTCACCAAGCGGAATCGCAACTCCAACGACCACATCGGGCACCTCAACTCCCGCAAGACCACTCACCGCCGCACAACTCCCACGATTTCAGATCTGCCACACCGATAAGCTGAAACCACTCACTCCAAGGCTACACCGCGAGAGCAACTAGCAGAAACCCCATCTGAACCTCATCCTCAAAGATGTAGGACGCGAAAATCCGGATGTGAAAAACTACGAATAGAACTTGAATTACGAAAAAAAACAAGTTGATAAAATATTTTTGAAATCGAAAAAAGTGGAGGCGAGATTTGACCTCTTTCCTTAATTCTTATAATCGCCCGTAGTGTTTTACAACGATTAAGAATCCCAGGATACAACCACTAGGAAGCCGTATTTGCGACACTCGAAAGACGGAGTATGCGAACGCAGAGCTATGGTATACTCTCGAGACTTACGAATTGACGAAGAGAAAGACGAGAGGGATTTGATGGAGTTTTTTGTGAACTTTTGTAAGAGTTTTACGTCAAAGAAAACGATGAACTCGAAGAAAAGAGGCGGACGAAATTAAAGGAAGAGAGGGGCGGTTTCACACGAGATAGTGGGAGGCGAAAAATCTGGTAAGATTTTTGACTCGAGAATTCCGAGTTTGAACTCAAAATTCGTATACAAAAATCTTGGGAAAAACGTTGACTAAAAGTCAACAAAAATGAGTACCTATTAGGTCCAAAACTTAGCCAAAAAAGAATATCTTTGACATGGGCCAAAGGCCCACAAGACCCAAGACCCAAGACGAAGCTCGAGCTCGGCTCGGCACGGCGCGCGTGCGCGCGTGTGTTGTATTTTGCATAACCCGATTTGTGTCTCCATAGCATGTTAAACCATGTTGGAGACACTCCTATATTTATACTTGAGAAAAATTTTCTCAAGTTCCAATGTGGGACAATTTCATGTTTTGTCATTAACACACATTGGGCCTCTCAGTTCTTATTCACGTTTTAGATCCATTTGCATATAATATGGGTTCAACAATGTGATGCCCATTTTATATAAAATATGGGTCCAACAATCCCCCACATGAATAGGAATTACTCTAAACATATTAAAACTCGACAGACTGGACAGACTTGACAGACTGGATAGACTTGACAGACTAGACAGACTAGATAGATTCGATAAAAGGACTTTTCGAGAGTATAAACGAAAATTTACTGTGTTTTAGATGATAATGTATTTCAGCATTGAACCACTCATTTTTAATACCTGTCGGGTTTACTGGCCAGGAAGTGAACATTATGTCTTGAACCACCCGGCTATTTATGTAAACCGAGACAACAGTTATAACGCAGCTCATTTTCTCGTAGAACTTTGTTCTCTATTGTGTTCATTTTTGGCCGTGAACTTGTCTGGTTATTTGTGAGTGAACTTAGATAATATAGCCTGAACTTCATTCTCCTAGAAACGGCCTCATTTCACACCTACTAGCTGTTCCCCATAAGTCTTTTTTTAAGACGTATCCTATAATACTCCACATACATAAACTATGAACTCAAATCATTAAAAGCTAACGCTTATCCTTGTTTATTTATAGGAAGCACTGTTTATCATCTTGGGAATTGAGTAATGACATTAAAGTCTATCAGGACTTTTAGATTTTGTTTGATTTAGTTATCTCTTTGAACCTACATCTTGGGATCTCTAGTCACGTAGGTGGAGTTTCCATCAAACATCCTCTTTAGTTTGTAGGCAATAAACCCATTCCCTTTGATGATTTTAAAACTTGATCACGAGCAAAACCTTTAGTAAATGGATCCGCTAGGTTGTTGGCTGATTTGATGTAATCGATCGTTATTACACCACTTGAATTCAAGTGTCTAATGGTTTTGTGTCGTCTTCTGATGTGACAAGATTTACCATTATAGAGATTACTCAGTGCCCGGGCCATAGCCGATTGACTATCACAGTGTACACATAATGCCGAGACTGGTTTCTCCCACAATGGAATATCTTCCAAGAAGTTCCGAAGCCATTCTGCTTCTTCTGCGGCTTTGTCAATAGCTATGAACTTTGACTCCATGGTTGATCTAGCCAACAACGTTTGTTTGGAAGATTTCCAAGATACCGCTGCACCTCCTAAAGTAAAGACATATCCACTCGTGGATTTCGAGTTCTTGGAATCTGAAATCCAGTTTGCGTCACTGTATCCTTCCAGAACTGCCGGTTCTTTACCGTAGTGCAACCCATAACTTTTTGTTTATTGTAAGTAATTTAATAGTCTTGTTATGGCTTTCCAGTCTTTATGACCTATTGGGTCAAAAACTTGGCACCAAAATCCAAAATCCGAGCTCGAACTCAGCATGGCGCGCGTGCGCGTGTGGTATTTTGCATAACTCCCTTTGTGTATCCATAGCATGTTAAACCATGTTGGAGACATTCCTATATTTATGCTTGAGGAAAATTGTCTCACATTGGAACTTGAGAAAATTTTCATGTTTTGTCATTAACACACATTGGGCCTCTCAATTCTTATTCACATTTTAGACTCGTTTGTATATAATATGGGTTCAACCATGTGATGCCCATTTTATATAAAATATGGGTCCAACAAAAGATCCGGAGCAAAGAACCAATGTTGCCGCTACCACAAAACCCCCAAGCAACTCCGTCAAGAATCCAGGAATTGCCCCCCAAAATCACAGGATATGTAACATATGTTTACTTAAAATTTGAAAATAATGATGAAACTTGAGTAGACGTATCTTTTAAACATTAGGTTCAACGTCAACTCTTAAACAATAAGACCGAAGAGTTCTTTCTTAAAAAAAAGTTCATGTCAAGAGGTACTTGGTTCGTGTTAAGAATAAAAGTTAGAGACAAATACAATAGCATATATATATATATAATTATTTTAAGAGTTCCATATACGAGTTAAGAATGATTGACAAGTAAAACCGAAAACTAGTTATAGATAAATCTCATGGTATTAGTAGCAGAAGTGTAACCACCATCAACGACCAAGTTATGTCCGGTAATGAACCCTGACGATTCTTGGCTTGCAAGAAACAAAGCTGCTTGAGCCACATCCTCCACAGTACCGGCCCTTCCGGTTAGCAAACTTCCTTTCTCAGCAACAATCTCAGTGACCTCAGCCACGTCAAGTTTGTCATTGTTAAGGAACTTTCGGTACGCTGCGACCAAGATCTCAGTGGGAACTCCATGAGGAGAGATGCTATTCACACGAATGCCGTGAGAGCCGAGCTCACACGCCGTTGTTCGCACCAACCCATTGATGGCTCCTTTGGAAAGAGTATATGCATGTCCTCCAAGTCCTCCCATTACCCCTGAGGAACTTGATGTGCATATTATTGACCCTCCTCCTCCTCCTCCTCCTCGGGTTTTAGATACATCATAACTAAGTTTAGTTGTCTCACAATCAAAATTAAGGCTGCACAATCTGGTTTAATCTATGTGAAAGATATTTAGGGGTGAAAAATAAACCGCAAAAAAAAAAATGAACCAAATCAAATCAGAATTTAATTATAAACCATTTGGTTACATACCGTAACTTGCTTTTGTTTAACCGAACTGAATAAACAATTTTTTAAAAAACCTATATTTTTGAGTGTATATATATCTGTATGAAAAAAGATATAATAGTTACCGTATTGCATAACCCACTATTTGTTTTATATAAAGCAAAAACAACCCAAAACTGAATGAAAAACAAAACTCGAACTAAACCGAATTACAAATGATTCTATGTGGTTTCAGTTTTTATAAATCCGAAAAATAAAAAATCGGAAAAATCGGATCGAAACCAAATGGTAAATGGGAACACCAAACCTCTAATGATATTAATCCGAAAACAGAAGCAGAAAACTATAAATAGTAACAAAAGAAAAGGAATATACAACGATCAAAACATGATAATCTTTCAATATCCGTAAAAATCCGAATAAAAACCGAAATTGTATCACACTAAACCGAATGGTACTCAATTTTCATTTAGTGTTTGTAAATACTACATTAATTTTATAATGTCACACCCATATTACCTTTGATCATGGCCTTAGCGGCATGTTTGATGCCATGCAAGACACCATTGACATTGACCGAGACAAGTTTATTAACCATGTCGACGTCCATCTCCGTGATGCTGCCTTCGTTTAAAGTCATACCGGCGTTGTTGAACATCACGTCAAGCCTACCCTTACGTCTCATAGCTAGTTCCACCGCCGCCTCCACGTCAGCCTCCTTTGACACGTCACAATGAACGTAACACCCACCAATCAAATCTGCCAAGTGGGCACCTTCTTTTTCTAAGATATCCGCGACTATGACAAATGCGCCGTTCTCCGTGAACAATTTCGCCGTGGCCGCTCCGATCCCTCTTGCTCCTCCGGTTATTATAGCTACCTTCTTGAATAATCTTTTGTTTGTGTTCTCCATTCCAGTTTGGTTTTTTTTTGAGATGTTGATATTCGATCTTGTTTTTATAACACTTTTTTTTTGTTATTTCACGCTTTTTACCTTTCCATCAACTACTTTAATTTCATTCATTTGTTAGCTTATTCATCTTCTTTGCGTTAATGCAAGTTTGATATATGAAATATTTTATTAAAAGAGAGAGAAATTGAATTTAACTGGAAACTTTATATATAAAACCACTAAGATGTCTACTTTCTACTTTAAACCTGCAAGAATTTATGCTTACGTGCTAAACTTTCAAAGTACTTATACAATTCTAATAAAAAATTTCAACGTACGTATGTTGGATATTGGATGTTATCAAATTAAAATTAATTAATCGGAAAATTATAAGTGAAAGCACGGACACTCATAATTTTTTCTCAATATGAGCATAACTTTGGTAGCCAGCAGATTCTGGATGTAGATAAGTAAGGCTTCAAGTTCAAGGTTATCATGTGACGGGACACTAATGCTATGGTAACATGTGAAAGTGGACGAAATAAAGAAATAGGTCGCGATATGAACTTTGAATCCATCAATGACACTAAATTCTCTAAAAGAAGGCGAATCTTGACAAATGCATTTTTTTTATAGAATGTTAAATTTATTCAGAAAATAGAATATTTACAACCACAGTGAAGATGAAACAAAATTGAAAATTAGATACAACTTTTACGGAAAAGAAAGTGTGTTATAAGGAGACAAGAATATCTTCTCCGTCGAATCTGGCACAATCTGTCAAGTAGCTTCTCGAACTTAAGAGATGAGATGAGTAAACAAATAGTATCGTCAATGGCACTTTTGACTCAAAGAAATAAAATAAGGGAGGACCTCCGAGAATATGTCATTCATTATTCTTTGAAATTATGAAGGTTCAAGGGTAGTAGATTCAAAGGAAACTTCACTGGATGATTCTGGAATGGAGAAGGAGACGAATGTCATGGCTGTGGGGGAGGCTCTCTCAAAAAAGTTTCTAGCTACAGAAGGAAATATTCAAGAAAATGAGGCAATTTGGTCTTTGATTTCTCCGGGTAAAGGGCGTAAATCAGAGGAGACAATGAAAGCGAATCATGAGATGGTCATATCACCATCTCGTTTTACGATTTTAACAGAGGAAAAAGAAGATGATATAGAGGAGACGAGTCAGGGGGGGAGAGTTTGAGAAAGCAGAACAAGAAGTGAAAAGTGGGAAGGTTGAAATAGAGAAATAGACAGAAGAGAAAGAGGAGGGCGAGATAGTACAGGAAAAAATGATATGGGGTAGGAAGAGAAAACACAAAAGACATATCTTCCACGTTCTTCAAAAGGAGCCACCAAACAAGTAGTTGAGCCTTTCGCTACAACCGCTAAGGATCATCCCCTAGTGTGCTGAGAAAAAAAGAAACCCTCTAAGAAGAAATAAGTATGTCAGACTTCTTTTGCAATGTTCACGGCTTAAGTAAATCAACAAAACATTCCGTAGTGAAGAAGTGGGTCAACAATGAGAATTTTCATTTTGGTTGTTTGCTATAGACAAGAGTAAAGGAGGGGAAGGCACAAAGGTTGGGAAATAAGCTGTTTCAAGATTGGTCGGTTTTAACAAACTACGAATATAACCGTTGGTCTTATTTGGGTGATGTGGAGAATGAATGTGAGACTAACTCCTCTATATAAGAGTAGTCAACTCATACACATGTTCCATAAAACTAGACAATCAAGAGGATGAGTTCATTTGCTCATTCATCTATGCATCAAATTTTATTGAAGATAGTAAGGAGTTATGGAGTAGTTTGAGAGATCACTATGACTACCCTATTATTCGGAACAACCCTTGGATTCTTTTTGGAGATTTCAATGAGACTTTGGATATGGCAGTATTCAAGAGTTGAGATAAACCCTATAATTACATCAGGCATGAGAGATTTTCAGAGCTTGGTAAACTATTGTTCTCTCACGGATATAGCTTATCATGGTCCGCTCTATACTTGGTGTAACAAAAGAAAAAACTATATGATCTTGATAAAATAGACAGATTCATGACCAATGACAAATGGGTTTAGGACTTTCCGCAATTGTATAATGTTTTTAAGCTGGTGGCTGCTCGGACTATTTACGAAGCAGAATAAACATGAATGTGATTGCTGGAAGTGTCTAGATGGAAACCTGTCAAGTTTGACAATGTGGTGGCAGAGTTGGAGGATTTCAAGCCAATGGTAGAAAGTTAGTGGAAATAAACAGAGCCCATCCTGAATGGTAAAAATGGTGAAAAGAAAACTTTGAATGTATGATCCATGACATGATTACCAAGCCCCTATGTGAGATAAATTTAGTCCAAGTTCAATGTTCAACTTAATAAGGCCAAGTTCAATCATCCAAGTGTCAAAGTGATAAGGACTTTCCTGTTTATTGAGTCTGCCCGTGGTCTTTCCCATATTCGGTTCTGACACCGAACAAAGCATGAGTAAGCGGTGAGAAAGTCGTCCTAAGACTGTAGGATCCTAGAAAATCTCATTGTTCTCTTGTTTTGACTCAATAAACCTGCAAAATGACTCAAAGAGAAAGAAAAATCATCAAAAAGAAAAAGATGTTAGTCACACTTACACAAAGACATCCTCCCCTACACTTAAATTGCAACGTCACTGTGTTAAAATAAATCATAAGAAAAAATACTTATAAAATATCTAAATAAACATCCTAAAAAGAAAAATTCAAAAATAAAGAAAAATTCAAGGGTTTACGAAATGAATACCGATCAGTTCCGATGAAAAGTAATACTGATTAGTATTAACCCAATATTGATTGGTAGTAACGTAATACCGATTAGTTGTCGTGTAGACGAATCAGTTGCTCGCGCTTGCAGACTGCTGTCCCGGGTCACTCCTATCTCTGCTGAGTCTTGAATCCTGCTGAACACCACCCAAAGGACTCTGAAAAATGGTGCTCGTAGCAGACAGGACTAGAAAATATCTGGATCGAATCGGAGACTCCTCTAAAAGCTCTTATGTATCATCCTCTGAAACTGTCAGCACATAATCCTCATCTCCAATGGATCGGTCTCCTAGACAGGTGGAGCCAAAACACATCATTGTTTAATCTTTAGGAAGACCCCTAGAAGCAATCGCAACATCTTGTTGTTCTTTTGCGCAACATAATACATCATACGGTCCTACTCAGCCTTTGGTGATTGTGATAGCTTCATAGCAATGTACTCACGTCTCATCAAAATCAAGTAGATGAGCCTGTGAGGAAGAAGATGCTCGAGGATGAGTGTTTGCAGGCGGTAACTCTCTAGCTGCACTAGCCTGTGTCTAATGGGGCACGAAATAAGTGCAGCAGAAGAAGGCATGAAGTGTACTTGTGCTCTAGAGAGAATATATGTAAGCTCGGATGTTGGTAGCTGAAGATAAAAGTAAGCTCCTCCTCTTTCTTGGAACTGATAAACCGTGGCCCTACGCACTAGTTACAAAGCTTATTGCAAATGGTCCCGAACGATAAACTTCCTCGGTTCTTTGATAAGAGGAGGAGGAATAGTGTATCCAAGGGCAGCCAGAATAGGAGTCACAAGACTACCATGATGACCTTCCTTTCGCTTGGTGCAAATATCTCCCCTAACAACAGCAAACTCAACAGCGAGTAATGCTCCAAAATGAACTGCATGAGGCTCTCCAAATCCTCACCCGCAGGATCATCCAAATAGGCTTTGACGCCCCCATTGAGCATTCAAAGCTCATGAACCTTCATTGTCCCAATCTTATCCCTGTTGTAGATAGTGTTGCTGATAAACTTTGCAACAATCCTCAGTACTTGGCTACGTGTCAGGGCCTGATTCCATGCTCCAGATGAGTATGTACCCAAACCAATGGTACTCGAGAAACCATCTGGATCAAAAACCATACCAGCCTCTGTCTCTCGGTGCTTAGAAAAACCATAAATGCCACAAAGCTGATGTATGGAAAGCTTATGATGTGTCCTTGATGAAAAATCTAATCCATCCATATGACGCATCTGGAAGTGTCCTGGGGTAATGTATTTCCACTATTACCAGAAAATCCATAGCTGGTTTCTCATATAAGTCCTAGGAATTGGTATGGAAGGTACCAAATCCGATAGTCGTAAGCACAAGATGAACCTCGTCTTTGATACCCATCTCCTCAAGTATATGATCCTGGAGGAAACACATAGGATTGAGTTGGCAGCTATCCATGTCTTCTTTGAAAGCAAAGTCCTCCTCGCTTAATACCCGCTCATTGGAAGCCATAGAACATGGTCTCAGGGTCCAGTAGGTCGCAAACATGATCCTATAGTCCTCGGTGGCATTTTCTGCAAAATAGAAAAGTTTTACAGAAATTAGCTCTTCTAAAATTTTCAAGACTAAATCAAAATCATTCAAGTAAATATCAAATAAAATTGCAAGTTCATAATATCGTCTAATCAAATGTCAATGATACATCAAAATTAATTTCAAATTTAATCCGAAGTTGATCTTGAAAATTCAAAATCAAAATTGACAAATTCTCTGCAAATCAAGCATTAAACACTCCTTTTGTTACCTTAGTAGACAAGGATTAGTCACATTCAAGCATCAATTAATCATTCCAAGCCTAAAAATTCCAAAATCACTATTCACCACAACACAAAAATTCTCAATTTCTCAATTTTAATCCATTTAACACAATTTCAAAACTACCAATCAGTTCTATCAACTTCTAAACATCATTTTCCATGAAGAATCGAGAGAGATATGTGAAGTTGAAGCTTTGACGTTAAGAGATGAAAAATGGAGGAGGAAGGAGGGAGAAGAATAAGAAGAAATTGAGGGTTTTGGTACCAATCGGTACTCCAGCTACTGATCGGTATGAGAGTGGTTTCCTACCGATTTGTAATGGTGTGTTACCAATTCGCATCCTCTGCGTTGGGCACTTATTCCTGCTTCATTCCAGCACTTCATACAATATCATGTCAAAATAACCTATTAAAATCGGAAAATAACATAAAAACAAATACCAAAAATCCCAAAACAACAATGATAGTGTTTAAATCCAAAATAACAAGAAAGAAAAATAAAAATCCAATAGGTTGCCTCCCATTTAGTGTTTGTTTTAAGTCTCAACCTTGACGTTTATGAAGCCTATCGTGAAAATGAAGTTACACGCTCTTCATCCTTTGGTGCATCCACTTAAATTGGAATCTCGCGTAGTATCCTTAGATGCCTGAGAACCCGGAGGTAGAGCGTAGTAGAAAACTTCTTTCCATATAGGTGAAGAACATTCTTTGTTTTGTCCAATATTGTTCGCTATGCTTGTAGGTATTAAGTTACAAGACGCTCTAGAATCACAGAGAGATTTCTCAAAAAGCATTCCACTGATCTCTACCAAAACCATAAATAGGCATGGATATTCTCTTCTTTGCAATGCCTTGTGGCCTTGGATTTTCTTCTCGCAGCACGGAACATAGTCTGGATTTCCTCTATGGTCTCATCACTTCCTTGAACCACTGCCTGAAGTATTAATTCTTCCAAGCTTCTGCAAAAGTCATACCACAAGGCAGTCTTTTCGCTAGTGCTGTGAATCGCGTGTAGTTGAAAGTGGAGATCACTCTCTTTTCAACTATCCCATCACGTCTTGCTAGTGGAAAGTTGGGATGGATTTTGGTAGTTTGAATCCTCGCTACACCCTTATCATCATGCAAGTTTCCATCTACTTTTCATCTTCTTCAAAGGTCGTAAATGCTTGACAACTTTGCGTAAACTACCCTTTTAGTACATATCCTTATTCACCTTGCGAAGGATCGTCCTCGTTCTGGACATATCAAAAAGAAGCTCCAACTGAATTAATGAAGGACCTTCCTAAAATCAAGGGCATGTCTGCCAACATTCATTTCCAATATAACAAAATCCGTTGGTATCAAGCAGTGATATAGCCCTCGAGCGAGAAAGACTGGATGAAGAGATGAAGGTTCTGAAGCTGGCTTTAGCTCTCCCTTTGGAACCGAGAAGATGGAAGCGATGCGGGGAATTGACAAGCTGGCTTGCACTCTCTATCATGAATTCAAGTAAGTGTGTGAACATGGATTGAAATGCAACACAGAGGGGTGATAAGTCTCTTTTTTACGGCAAGGGTTTCTATCGAGATTAGGTGGTAGACGCGCCTAAAAGAGCTAGGGATTTGTTCTTAAGAGAACTGCGTTATTTTATTAATCAAAGGTGAAAGATATTACACAACTGCATGGAGACTTTATAAGAGTTCATCAGCTAGCCCTAGGGCCGGGAAAAGTAAAATGCAACAAGTAAAAAAACAAAACGTAAAACTAAAAAAAACTATGTCGTTTTACATATCGGCTTACATGATAATTCAAAATAAATAGGTAAGTGTTTAAAACTAGAGTCTCCATTTTGAACCTGCAAAGACAGTAAAAATTTAATTCACGCGACTTACCTTAGCGCAGGTGAGGTTGAAGCTTGAGAGTTCATCGTTGAAGCCTCCTCAGGTATCTTTGATTTCAGCTCGGTAGTTAAGCTTTTCTTGATAGGTTTCCGAGTGTAATTTTGATCCTAGATTCAACGCTCAAGTGGCTTCTGCTGTAGACAACTTTGTCGTGTCTCCTTGGTCTTTGGACTCGGTGATAGGCTTTTCAAGTACCATTTTTGTTTCCCCACAAAATCTCTTCATTCCGTTTTGAGCATTCGCTTCTTGGGTGTTGATTTGTTGGTGAATATTGAGGCTTAGCAATTTGGCCCGAGGGACTTCTTTTGTAGCTCCTGGTGTTGTCTTCTTGATGTTTCGTGATTTTCGGTGCTCTCGGCTATTTCTTGTTTTGTTCGTATTTCCTGAAATGTCTCTCGAACAAATGTAATTATATGTGGTATTTTCCAAGGGAAATGAGACGTTATCTCATGTGTAGGAGTCGTTATTTCTTTTGACCAAAGAGCTTGAGTTTTCTTGGCAGCGGTTATGCGGTACGTGGTGTAGCTTGGCAATTGTGCTTCTTCTTCAATCAATAGAGCTTGTACAGCGTCATTGAAAGTTTACCTAAGTGTCTTTAGTTTATTTCGTGTAATGGGACCATCCGTCACAATCGGTATCTCAGGTATCTCCATGGGTTCTAATACCGGTATTCCGGGTTCACTACGGATGGCCTCATCATTCCCTCCCCTTTGAGAGGGTTCTTACCTCAGAACTGCTTCTCCTTCGTCAAAATGAGACAAGTCAGCCACATTAAACGTTTTAGAAATGTTCAACTCACTTGGGAGGTAGATGTGGTTGGTGTTGTCATTGATCTTTTCCAAGAATTTTTGAACAGGCCATCTCCATGGGGGTTGACTTTGGAACTCCTCTGGACTGGAAATCTCTCCGACCTCATATGTAGCCAAACCCACTCTCCTGACTCGAAAATTACTTCTTTTTGATGTTTATCCACTTGTAACTTATAGTCCTCGGTATTTTTTCCAATTCTCGCTTTGATGTCATCATGTAATCTCCTCATGGTCTCCGCTTTCGTGGCTCCATCTTGATAAAACTGGTCGACTTGTGGTATGGGGTGCATGTTAAGTGGCGTCAATGGCTTGAATCCATTAACCACCTCTAATGGGGACAACTTAGAAGTAAAGTGAGTAGCATGGTTCTATGAAAATTCAATGTAAGGAATACACTCTAACCAATTCCAAAGATTTTTACCGATAGTGGCTCGAAGTAATATAGAGAAAGTATGGTTTACCACTTCCCTTTGACCGTCCATTGGGGGATGAAAAGTGGTGGAGAAGAGAAGCTTGGTTCCTAAATTCTTCCACAAGGTTCTCCAAAAGTGACTAAAGAACTTAGTGTCTCGGTCCAATACTATGATTCTCAGTAAGCCATGTAAGAGCACAACCTCCTTGAAGAATAGGTCAGCGATTTAGGAGGCATCACTCATCTTAGAGCATGTGATGAAGTGTGCAATTTTGGAGAAGTGATCCACCACTACGAAGATGGAGCCTTTGTGTTGGAGTTTTGGTAAACCTAGAAAAAAATCCATGGAAATATCTTCCCAAGGGGAGTTAGGAATAGCTAATGGATTATAAAGATCGTAGGGATGTGGCCTAGACTTTGCCTTAAGGCACATGATGCATCGAGAGCAGAACTTCTCCACATATTTCTTAAGGTGAACCCAAAAGAAATGGTCTTTTACGACAGCTAAGGTCTTATCCCTTCCAAAGTGCCCCATCAACCCCCACTATGAGCTTCACGTACTATCAGTTCCCTCATGGATCCATGCAGTATACACAAACATTTTTCGTTGAAGAAGAAACCTTCATACATGTAGAACTTTCCGAAGGCTCCTTTCTCACATTCCTTGTAACTGGTTCCTAATTCCGGATCGTCCACATAGGCGGTTCTGATATGCTTGAATCCCAATACCTTAGCTTTCATTGTAGTGATCAATGCATGCCTCCTTGATAATGCATCTGCTACTATGTTCTTTTTCCCTTTCTTGTTCTTAATGATGTAGGGAAAGGTTTCCACAAACTCTAGCCACTTACCATGTCTTTGTTTGAGATTTTTTGACCTCTTAGATGCCTGAGCGTCTCGTGATCGGTGTGGATGACAAATTTCTTGGACAACAAGTAATTTTGCCAAGTCTCAAATGCCCTAACCAAAGAGTATAATTCATTATCGTAGGTTGGGTAGTTGAGGGTTGCTCCTTAGTTTCTCATTAAAGTAAGCCACCGGTTTTCCTCTTTGTGTGAGCACTGCTCCAATACCTAATCATGAAGCATCCATTCAACCTCAAATATAACATCAAAGTTTGGTAAAGTAAGTACTGGCGCCTCGCTGAGGCTTTTCTTTAAATAGTCGAAAGAAACTTTATGTTTGGGCCCCCAAGAGAATGGTACATTCTTCTTGATCACGACAGTGAGTGGGGCTGTTATGGAGCTGAAGTTTCTAACAACCAGTCGGTAGAAGCTCGCTAAACCATGAAAACTCCGAACATGTCCGATGCTAGTTGGAGTGGGCCTTTCTTGGATTGCTTAGATTTTCTCCTCATCGAATTGTAATCCCGATGAACTAAAAAAAAGCCAGGGAAAACAAGTTTATCATCGCAAAATGTGCACTTTTTGAGGTTAGCATTGAGCTGTTCCTTTTGGAGAACCTCTAAGACTTGCTCAAGGTGTGTTAAGTGATCCGACAAACATTTTCTATCAATAAAAAAAACATCAAAATAAAAAACCACAAACTTACTGATGAAGCGCATAATAACTTAGTTCATGAGCCTCATGATAAGCTCATGGCATTTGTTAAGCCGAAAGGCATCACAAGCCATTCATAAAAACCTTTTTTGTCTTGAATGCGATCTTCCATTCATCCCTCTCTCATCCTTACTTGATGATATCCACTTTTGAGGTCCACCTTTGAGAACACTATCACTTCATTTAGGTTATCTAACATGTCATCTAGATGTGGCATGGGGTGTCGTACTTGATAGTGATGTTATTTATGGAACGACAGTCGACACACATCCTCTATGTGCCGTCCTTCGTTGGTGCTAGTAGAACGGGACCGCACAAGGGCTCAAGATCTCCTAGATGTAGCCTTTGTTCATCAATTCTTGAACTTGTGCCTCGAGTTCCCTATCCTCTTCTGGGTTCATCCGATAAACCGTCTAGTTTGGTATGGCAGTTCCAGGTACGAAGTTAATCTGGTACTCAATTCCTCGAAATGGTAGTAATCTAGCTGGCATTTCCTCAGGGAAAACATCTTGAAAATTTTGTAAGACCGTGGTGAATTACTTAGGTAGTTCTAAGTCTGTAAAATCAGAGACTAACACTTCCTTGAAGACCATTAGTAGCACGATATGTTTTGAAGACAACGATTTACAAACTGAGTGTGGTGAAAGGTAGAGGCTAGACTTACTTACCTGACCCTCGTTGTTCAGTTTTATTTTCATTTCATGAACTTGTGATGGGCTGAGTGGTTGCCAATTTGTACTTATGTTTGTTGTAGGTGGAGTAGTAGTTGATTCTCCCATCATACATTACCTTCCAGTCAAACTGCCAAGGCCTCCCTAGAGGTAGAAGCCCGCTTGCATGGGCACCACATTACAAGCAACATGGTCATGATACTTCTCAATGTTGAAAGGAATTGTAAGTTGCTCCGCAATCTTCAACTCAGCTTGATCATTGAGCCACCAAAATCTATAGGGTCTCGGGTGTTTTTTCGTAGGTAGTCACAGATTATTTACCATGTATTTTCTTGCTACGTTGGTGCATGATCCACCATCAATAATGAGATTACACACCTTATTGTTGATGTTACAACATGTGTGAAATATGTTTTCTTGTTGAGCCGTCTCCTCTAGATTAACCATAGCACTCAAGACCCGTCTAGTAATCGAAAGCTCTTCTACCTCCGGGTACTCGGTGCATTCTTCCGGCTCGGGACCGTCCTCGTCTGGCTCATATTAAGACTCGTTTTCTCCACTAGGAAAAAGCATCATCACTCTTTGATATGCAAAACTTGTAGTGCCCTCTACCCTGGCATTTAACGCAAGTTATATCTCTTATTCTCGGAGTGCTAAAAGCTTTTCCCAATTGAGGTTTGTTTTTGCAGCTTGGCTCATTGCTCCTAGGCCAAAACTTGGAATTGGTGTCCACATATTTTCCTTTTTCCGGGGCTTTTCTTGTGTTGGAAGTAAACCAATGTTGAGTCTTGCATGGTCGGGGAACAGAAAAGGTTTTCTTCTTGATTTGTTGCTCGGCTTGTATGGCGAGATGTAGAACCTCATGCATTTGGTGATAAGGCTGGCGCTAAACCTTTCAAGAAATATTGTCTTGTAACCCATCAACGAACTGAGCCATCAAGGAATCTTCCGTATCATTCAGCTCCAGCCGACCTCTCAAGGTCTCAAACTCATCGTAATATTCTTCTACCATCTTCTTGGCTTGTATGAGTTTCCAGAATTTCTTCTGATTTTCTCGGTGATAGTGCGGAGTAACGTACCCTCTTTTCAAGGCCTCTTTCATGTCTTGCAAGTTCTAATGTGACCATAACGATGCCTTCTGTCCCACCAAGTTAAGGCGTACTTGGTGAGTTGGGCAGAAGCCACCACTACTTTCTTTTGATCGGTATAGTTGTAATACTCGAATATATACTCCATACGCTTTTCCCAGTCTAGATACGCATCCAAGTAAATCTTCCCAACAAAGATTGGATGGATAAGGTTCATGTGGGAACCTCCTTGTTGGTAAGGCTCCTCCTCTCGGTATCGGTGTTGAGGGTCTCATCTCCCGTTCCTTGGCTAGGGTTGGTGATCATTTTGGAGATCGTCCTCTTTAGTCTCGTACAAATCCTCTTCAATAGAAGCTCCTCTCCTAGGTTGAACATTCCTAGCGTTGACTACCGGGGGTGGTTCTATTCGAGTCATCCTCTCGTCCATGGTTTGCAACCTCTCTTGGATATTGACTAGTATTTGAGTCATAGCGTCAAACGGCTCGATTGGTGGTGGTGGTGGTATCCGTTGTTCTTCCATTCCGAGATGCCCCTACAATCAAGTGAGAACACTTGGTGATATTTTCAATAGAAACCACAACTCAATAAAATCGTGAAAAATTGTTTTTAATTCCGATAATATAAATTAAATAAAGAAATAAAACAATTCAATTTTTATGGGTTTTTAAAAGGGTTTTATATAAAAAAAATTAAATTCAAAAGAAAACAAGTGCAAAAACTTTATGGGGTTTTCTAGGGTTTTTCAACTAAGAGAAACTAGGAAAGCTTACAATAAAAGAAACAAATGAAGCCGACACAACCTGATGTAGAACTGCTTGGGCTCTGATATCAGATGATAGAGATGTAGGTTCCAAAGCTTGCTTTAGCTTTCTCTTTGGAACCGAGCAGATGGATATGATGCGGGGAATCGACGAGGTGGCATGCGATCTCTCTCGTGGATTTAAGTAAGGGTGTGAAGATGGATTGAAGTGCGACACAAAGGGGTTATAAGTCTATAATACGGTAAGGGTTTCTCTCGAGCTTAGGGGGTAGCCCCACCTAAGTTGCTAAGGGCTAGGGTTTTGTTCTTAAGAGAACTAAGTATCTTTCGTTGTACTGCAAAGCTACTCAAAAGACAACACATGATCCATTGGGTTCTCTGAAGTCATCCCACTGAACATCTTCTGCTTCACCAGTTGCATAATTTATGGTTCGATCTCATACTCGTTTCCTTGCGGTAAAGGTGGACACATTACAGACCTATCAGCATACAACCTGTTAGGAGTGGTGTACTCTCCCAAGGTTCTCTGTCTCACAACTGCATCACGAACTCTTTCAACTTGCGGATTATCTGGCAGCATACCAATCGATGGAGGTATGTTACAGATCGGTGGTAGATTGTTGTTATTACCGATCGGTAAGATTGGCAGATTCAACGCATCGTCTACACCTTCAAGACCATTTCATTCGATCTGATCATTAGCCATTGTGGAGTTCTGTTTTCTTCTATCTTTCTTTTACGTTCTTGCTAACTCGTAGTTGTCCAAATTTAGCAAATTAGAAGATATGTGATTTCTTCTCTGCATGCACTTGAAACAATCACGAAAGCAAGTTAGTAACTAAAAATAAAAGAAAAACTTTGACTAAATTGAAACCAAAAACTCAAAGGCACTCGATTGGTCCCCGACAACGGTGCCAAAAACTTGTTATCCTAAAGTTTTACATAAAATATACCGCAAGTTCACAGTAGTATTCACAGTAGTATTGGGATCGAATCCACAAGGACCAATAGAATACACTCTGAATTTATGATGATTTAAATCAAGCTAAGATGCAAAGGATTTGATGTGAAACTTGATGTGAAAACTAATTAAATTCAATAATATAAAAACATTAGGTAACATTGAGGAAATCATTATAATAAATTGATCAATTTTTAAGAATGCGTTAAGAACCGTTGTAGAACCCAAATTACGGAAGTAAAGTTATCTTGCTGTCGCGTGTAATAACTATCTGTGTAATGAAAATTCCTACCAACTAAATCGTCGTTTGTTTATAGAAATACATGCATGCAATGACTTCAACTGTCATTAGTTAAAGACACTTTTACCATCAAGGATAGATCCATCAATTTAACAACACTTTTGGTGTCACAATAAGATCGATTAAGGGAAGAGCGTAATTTGGCAAATTAGACAAAGCAATTAAGAACAATCGTAGATAAAGAAATATATGAATCATTTCCAAACAACCTAACAAAGATCTACATGATTATCTCTTTAGGAAACTCAATACCTAATGATATATCGACTCACACATGCACAAAAAACACATGATAGAAATAGATGAAGAACTCATAATAGATTATAAAAAGAATAACAAAGAGTTAGGAGAAAATCTCCAAAGCATAAAACTAAGAACAAGACCTTAAAACTAGGGTTTCTGAGTATTTTCGTGTTTCCTCTTCTATGGGCCGAGACCACATATTTATACAACAAAGGGGAAAACCCTAAAAATGGAAAAAGGTAAGTTTTGTAAATCGCATACCGATCGGTTACAAGTCTTTACCGATTGGTTGCCTTCGTCTTTGATATGGATCGGTTACATGTCTTTACCAATCGGTTTTCGTCTTCGTTCTTTTCTTCTATTGACGGTGCAATGCTCTAAATCCATTCCAAAGTTCCCCTCTTGACTCTGACAAGTGTTAGTACCTAAAAAGACTTTAAAACACCAAAACATATTTTGTTCTTATTGAAAAGACTCAAAACTCTGTGTTAAAAGACTCTGAAAACAGTAACAAATAATGGCTAACAATCCTTAAACCCCACAAAAAATTATGGAACAAATCATACAACTACAAAAAGCCCTTGAACAAAATTCTACAAACCAAGAGAAGGGTATTTCCTCGAAACTCCCTCTTCTCAAATGATTTCAAATGTTCCTGAAGTCTCTTCTAAATATCTCTTTTTCAAAATACCAGTCTTCAAAAATGATTGAAAAACCTTCAAATATTTCACAAATTATTTTGATGGATTTTTCACAAACATCTCCATCGGAGTATTTTGAAATTTTTTTTATCAAAATATTATAAATGTCGAAAAAGGATTTTACTCAACAATGACCCATTTTCTACCATTAAAAATAGTTTGGTAAAAACAAATTTTAAAACCTCACAATGCAGAAAAAACTGTATTATATTTTCAAATGATTTTGGATGTTACAAAATCAATATCCTTCAAACTTTTTTATTTAGACGAAAAATACTGATCCCGCATACTCCACCTTCAAAATTCATAAAATCGTTGCACCAAGTGATTGAGAATATGATCTTAATATGAATTTAAACTTTCTAGAGAATCTGAAAAATCTCGATTGTTACGACATCCCTTTCAACTATTGCCAAGCCTGGTATAATACCTTCTTGATTCAGTCTCCAAAACATAAACATACTTGGTTAATCTTTTTTGACACCACTTGTCAAATTTCAAAAGCTCTAAATTGGTTCATTCCATGGTGGAACAATTTTGGATCCGTCATAAAAATTTACAAACCTTAAATACAAAATTCTTTCCAAATATTTAAAACCAATTTCATTCCATCTATTGAAGAAAACAGATTTCCTCCAATTGTCCTTTTCACTCCAAATTCCATTTTCCATGTATTTGGAATTATCACCAGACCTTATCTCTATCATCAGATGAAAGTTTAAGGTAAAATAGTGGGATAAATTAAAAATTCCACCCAATCTTTCACCTTCCAATATCCCAAATTGGATGAAAATTCAAAATAAAAATTTATCAAAATCTTTACCACAAATATCTCACCAATCTCCCAACCAAAAAAAGAAACATCCCAATTTTTGGACCAAAAAAAAAATGTTTCATTGTTGGCTGCTGCAAAGTCAGAGGAAGAAATTAAGGCGATTTACTTATGCGTCCTACCTTCAAGTTTGGATCACAATTCTCATGCTTCATGGAGTGAAACATATTCAAATAACCCTGACATCGATGAAGAAATATTCGGCAACAGTGGAACATGGTTTCAACCACTGCCGAGAAAACATTGTTACGAATCTCTAAATGTGATCTATTATTAAAAAAGAAATCTCTGAGTGCGATCTATATATTTATCACATCACTAACGCCAAAACATGTGAATCAATAAATATGTGAAATTCTCTAAATCACCAGTGTCCGGTTTAAGCATAAAAGAAAATAGATTCGATTATAGAGACACTCGACCACAGAAAAAATACATATTGCGGTACTAAAATACAAATAGAACACCTTAATCCAAATCAGGGGGTTTGAACGATTAGCACTCACCTTAGCCACTTGATTGAAGAATAACTCACTTCTCTTTTCTTCACATTTGGACAGGTTTACTATCTTAGCTTTAACAGCTTAATTCTACATACTCTTGAGCTTCAAATTGGTTCTCCTTCAACCTAGACCTAGATCTATAAGTCCTTAAAGTTTTGCAAAGTTTAAGCTCAAAACGAACTTGTTTTCCCAAGTAAAGAGTAAAACTCGTGAGATTACTCATACTTTACTTTATACAAATATATCTTAGAAACCATGAATAAATCAACAACTAACCGTTGAAATCTCAATCTTACTATTGAATCTCAAGCCACTAGTGTCAGGAAGCTTTGATCCAAATATCATCCAGATCAAGTCCTGATATTTCTTGCGAAGTTTAAGCTCAAAACAAACTTGTTTACCTAAGGAAATAGTACAACTCATGAGATTACTTATAGTTTACTCTATATGAATATATCTCAGAAATACATGAATAAATCAACAACTAACCGTTGAAATCTCAATCCCACTGTGTAATCTCAAGCCAATAGTATCACGAATGTTGGCTCCAAATATCATCCAGATCAGACTTTACATGAGCCTTCCACGTTCCTTGAAGATGTTTCATCATAACTGTTTTCGGATTTAGGGTTTCAGAAAACAGTAAATGTCGTTGTTGTCTTCAAACTCTGATTCCAACTGAAGTTTACATCTATAAACGGCTCTAGAAAGCTGACGTTAGGGGCTTTCCACTGATATGTAAATCATCTTCTAACTCTTTACGGTTCATTAGGAAACTTCTCTCTCTCTCTCATAAGGAGGCACTAAAATTGATAGGATAAAACTCTGATATCTCCTTATGTATGTCTTTTCATTAGATTATTATTTGTACTTAATGGGATTTAACATACCTCAACTCTATGATCCGAAACTGCGAGATTGGGGTGTTATAATTCTCCCCTACTCAAATGGAAATTTTCCTCGAATTCTTGGGCATGTGTACTGCATTACAAACTTCACCTCAACTCTTAAGTTTCTAGGAAGCGCTTCCTGGCACCGCTCATGACCTTAACTCCAGTACAACATAATACTCAACTCTAATTACTCCATCCTCAACGTCACTACGAACACAATATCTTGCATTCCATATGAACCTCATCTTCCATACATTGAACTCACAAGATTAAAACTAAGACCATATTAGTTGTGATTTTGAATTCTTGACTCTCCGGGTCAGATCCGGAGTGGCCTTAACCTAGGCTTTGAAATTTCACAACACGACATCTCATAAATCACTTATAACACCAGAAATATCATATTTAACCGAGTTTAACTAAAATACTCTATTAATTCAAAACGATCGACTTCCATTATCATCAATTAACGTTCAAAATGTTAATAAGTCAGTTATCCAATAAATTTGATTATAGATGAATAAAATAGATGAAATCTCTATCTCCTAATCCGACACCAACTGCTTTGAAACTTCTCATCTTGATTACCTGCAAGGGATAGAGAGGGGTGAGTAATCAGAGGATTAGTCAGTTAAGGTAAGCCTTAGGGCTCAAAACTTCTCCATACAAAACACATCTATAACATCACAATGTCTAAACTTAAGAAAAATAGAAAATCACATGTCCACGATACACAAACATCAAACAATACCATGAGAACACGGTACGAATTCCACGTGTCACACACATTATCTCTCCTGCATAGCAGATCCCTCGCGCCTAAACACTTCTTTATGCACCTCTCACTCGTACATATCGGATCCCTCGTGCCTAAGTACTTCTTTGTACCTCTCAGTCATGCATATCGGTTCCCTCATGGCTAAGCACATCTTCCTACACTTTTCAGTCGTGCATATAAGATCAATCAGGCCTAAGCACGTGTTCTTGCACCTCTCACTCGTGGATATCGGATCCCTCGTGGTTAAACACTTATTCCTGAACCTTTTACTCGTTGGGTCGTCAACCAATCCTACCTTACCCGCAATCACGCGTCCATAAGCCAACACATAACTACAAGGATATCTCCTTGCAAATAACTTTGCGATTCACCCGCATTTCCATTTCACAAACAATTACTTTACCATGGAAACATGTCTTTCACAAAACCACGCAACACACATTAAGATTTCAATATTAATTTCCAACCTTAAAATACTAGTTATTTTCTATATACAAATATATTTATAAGTATTCTAAATATTATATATATATATATATATATTAATACAATTATCAAAGAAATACAGTTACTTGTCATATATTTAATTCGTAGGTATACTTGTTTAACCTTAAACTAAGTAATTATTTAAATAATATTATATAAGAAGTAGACACAAACATGTTCTCAACTTAGCCTTAACTTGCCGGAAATGCTACGGTTTGAAAACAGATTTCAAGCATGATTCTCCATCAACCGAGACATATATACATGCGTCATGAATGCTCCTGCCGAGCTTCAGCTCAATCCAACCTAGTTTGCCAGAACAAACCATATAATATGACACCATTTACTCTATACAAATGTGCCTCCGAAATACACAAATAAATCAATAACAAACTGTTGAAATCTTAATCCCACCATTGAAACTCAAGCCAGTAATTTCACAAAGCTTGGCTCCAAATATCATCCCGATCAGAATTTACATGAGCCATCCACATTCCTCCGAAGATGCTGCATCAAAAAAGTAACAGTCACCGTCGTCTTCAAACTTCGATTCCAGTTGGAGTTTACATCTGTAAACAGCTTTGAAAAGCCAACGTCGAGATATTTTCAATGATATGTAAATCCTTTTCTAAGTCTCAATGGTTCACTGAAAAACTGCTCTTGAGGTAAGCAATTGGGAATTTGATCTCTAGAGATCTGTCCTAGAATAATTGCCATAACTTTCTAACTGTAACTCTAATTTAGGATCTGCTTGCGGATGTGGCTAGCTCTTAATATTTTTCTTCTTTCTAGAACGTATTGGACATAATGGAATCCGTTTGATCCTCTATTTCGCCTTGCTCTGGTTGACTCTGTCTTATTCTTCTTCTTTCTCTCTCTCTATCTTTCTCTCTTTCCTTCTCTCTGATAAGGAGGTACAAAATTGATAGGATAAGACAATGAGAGCTCTTCATTAGATTAAGATTTTGGCTTAATGTGCTTTTAACATGCCTCGACTCTATGATCCAAAATTGTAGGATCATGAAATTGCACTTGTTTCTAGTTCTTAAGAATTTGCCTTGAATCTATCACCTCTTCCGCTTGAATGATAACTGAAGTGTTTTGATTGATGTTGCTCTTAATATCTTCAACAACCAGAGTAACTAAAGAGAACATAGGAGCCGACTTAGTAACACAATTACTTCTACCTCTACTTCCGCATAAACCCACATTATTTTTCACGTAGATTGATCTTCTTCGGCATTTTTGATTTCAGAACCATTTCAACAAAATACGTTGTCACTTCAAACGATGAGCATGCCTCTGTATTCAGATGAAGATGAATAGAAAGACCAACATGGCTTGCAAACTATCCAAAACCCTTATGAGAATATAGATTTCTTATAACCTTTTGGAAATATACATAAAGAGGTATATATTTTAAGGCTGGATTTTCTAGAAGTGCCTACAGATTCCACTTCGAGAAAACCATTTGGATATCATCAATATTCATGTGACCATAATAGTTATATTGTTTCTAGTGGCTGCATCTGGAAGACAAAACTTCATTAAATCTAGTGTTAATTAAATGGATATCAATTCTTTGAATTTTGATACCTAACATCCAAATTTTGCTGACATTGACATGGACTTTTATGACATGAGGAGCAGTATCTAGGAACTGACTAATGTTGAAAATTTTCCAAAAAGGATTAGGATAATCTCGAATGTCATGGTATCTCTACCGAAGAGAATGTCATGTTTCTAAAGATTTCCTAAAGAAGAGTTGACAATGTTAACCCAATACATGCAAGATGAAGACGGGGGAGTGATCTTTTGGGATGCAGAAGAATAAGGGGAAGCGAGCTTTGAGAGACTCATGACCGGCATAGTCCCATTCAACGACAAGAGTCTGAGAGGAGGCAATGCCGTAATGGTTACGAAAAGAAAGTTGTAGTGCGGCTAGGGTTTGATTGATTATAGATTACACAGAAACAAGAAATTCACTTCCTCAATTTACTGTGAGTCCTAAAACTCGAAATCAGAGATTTGGTATTGTTTGAAAAGATCAAAGCACTAGAATCTCGTATGAAGCTATAGATCTTTATTAGTTAAATGCATCAAAGTGGATTTTATTGATTAAATCGGAGTTACAGAGAAGTATTGAATAATGAAATACAAAAGATGAGCTCTCGACAATAGTGCATAGTTAGGGTTCCTCTTCAACCTCCTTTCACCATCTCGCTTTAAATAGGCTTTCTCTTTAACCTCCTCTGTGCATCACCCAAGATTCCTCTGATCTTCTATATCCAGATTCGACTCGGTATCCTGTTGTGCCTTGGTCGAGCTACCGCAACGGGCTTACGCGAGGATGCTGTCAAAGTTGGGTTGGGTCGAGCTACCGCAATGGGCTTACCGCAATGTGGCCTTATAATAAACTACAATTTCATAGGCTTTATTTATCCTCAAGGCAATTTAGGTCTTGGGCTTTAACGGGGGCCAAATTGTCGGGCCCATCTCCAATAATTTCCCCAGCCTTCATGATATTATTTAACGGGGGCCAAATTGTCGGGCCCATCTCGAATAAGGGCACGAACTCGGGAGGATATTCCCGAATCTTCATGAGATTATGTTAAATCTTGATTCACGAGATCCATTTTTGCTTCCCGTTGCAAATATTTTGATCTCATCAGATCTAACGATTAAGGATAGAGGACACAAAGATCTTGCATGACCTCGATATCATAAAAGATATTCATTAGCCCCTTTCGAAATCGACAGCTAAGATCACAAATTTAAACGGCCACAATCTCGTGCTGCGGGATTAATTTTTCTGGTGCAGAGAATACAAAAAATTGAATTATTGATTCACAACACATATCTGCTAGATGATAGAATAGACTGTCGTGATATGGGAAGAGAAAGATACGCGATATCTCAAAAACCGTGGTCATTATGACTTATATAATAACCACGTCTCTTCCCACTATCCCTTATAACTGTTGTTCACTGTCGTCAAAAAGGTAACTTGCTTTTCTTACTCTTTTCTTTCTGCTCAACCAGTTGTTTTCTGATCATGGAAGAAGCATCATCGAGTCGAGGATCAAGGCTCGCTTGAACGCCTCGCAGACATTCAACTTTTCGTACTTGCCTGAACAAATACCACAGAGTTTTTGTTGTACCTATACGTTCGAGGATCGCGATCTCATATTCCCTATCCTGGAGAAAACTTCTCTTCGCACTAGCTCAGGTAGGGCTTTCATTTCTGCAGATGGGCCCTAGTTTGGTTTGGCATATGGTCAGATAAATTGCACGGGCCCAAGAAGAATGGATCCACTAGAGACCAAGGGACGTTCTATGTAACCCTGCGGACTCACCGGCGTATTTTTGATCATCTTCCTCTTAGATATAAATCTTGGCATTTTTATTCAGTGGTCCTCGGTCGCTGATTAGCTAGGGGCTTGGGTGGTACCTTTTCTCTCTTTCGGAGTTCTTAATCAAAAGAAATTGGTTTGCATTATTCCTGATTTGTTAAGTTGTAGATACACCAGATCGCGTGGAGTTTACCCCCAATTGCAACAACTTACCAATCGTCTCCAAGCTAGAAACATCTACTTGCGTTATTTTACTAGCAACCGTATCCGCAACAATCTGTACCCAGATCCCAGTGTACACGTTCCACAAAGGCCAGCGTCGCAAGTGCCTCCTGCAGCTCCAATTGCCAAAATTATTACGCCTTCCAAGGTAGTCAAAGAGTACAGGTTTTTAGTGTACCTTCATTTTGTACCATGTAGGTTTCCTTTAACGAGATCTTTGGTTCATGGTGTAGGTTCTAGGTGATGCCTACTTACCGCTCCTAGTTCTTCTAGCAGCACCGATTGATCCCTGCTAATGACTCACTGTTTAACTCCATGAACAAATGTGTGCTGCCCAATGATCAAGCCAAAGAGTTCGATTTGATGATTTGACCCATAATCTTTTGGTCGTGCTCCAGTAAAACTCACATGTGGCTCCATCATGTGGCCTTGAATCCAATCCAGATTTAGATCCTGTGGATCCTATCGTAGTGCCTCCGACCCGCAGCTCTTGTTATCGTGATTCTAGCCGACATGACCCCCACTGTCGAGATATTGTCGTTAGCTCAGAGGATGGATCTCGCTCTATGGTGAAGAGTGTGAGGACGGATCTCAAGAGATGTCTAAATGATCAAGAGGATCAAAATTCTTTAGGCTTCAGAGGCAGCATCAATGCCAGCCATGAGAAACCAGGCTGAGATGGTGGTGGTTATGGCCATCACAAGGACTCGTTAATGAGACGAGGTCTGGTCCTCAGTCTACTAACGACTTATTGGTCACTCGACCCTTCCCTTGGAAGTTCACCCACGGTCTGGGTTCTCTAGTTATTGAGGATCACATTGGGTTGGCGACTCTCGTTCGCCACGTCAGGCCGGCCGGTTGTAAGCTTCTTGCGGCCCGAACGTGAGGCTTATGTCGATTTTGTGTTGGCTCTCGGACAGGTAAACTTCTATCTCTACCATAACTCCCACCATGCCTGTAACTTTCTGGTTTTTGACTATCGCATTTCCTCTCCCTTTTTATTGCCTTTTGATGGCAACGACCTTAAACAAGATTGTGGAAAATTTTGAGCAGCAACTCGCCGACGTGCCAAGGAAAGAAAAGGTGGAGGAAGCACGTAAAGTTTTTGAGGATCTCTCTCTGAGACCAAGGCTGAGTACAATGAGTTAATTTTTTGGGACTTCTCGGTGTTAAAGCTCAAGCTGCCTTAGATCTCGGGGGACTCGGTGCCAATGGAGGTTGACAAAAGCGGGATTAAAGGTTTGGACGAGTTCGAGACAAACAAAGCTCAGGAGGAAGTGCTCGAGAACATCGTAGGACCGTGACTCTCTTCCTTTTCCTCTTTTTCTCTTTAATTTTTAATCATGGTACCCGTAGGGTTTTAATCCGTTTGCTTCCTTTTACGTTTTGGATCTTTTACCTTTGGTTGCCTAGGAGGGTTTTAATCCGTTTGAACCTTTGTTTCATTTTTTATTCATTAAACTTATTAACTATGTTTTATCACGATGAATGTGATGTTTTGAACTGAGTTTGTAAGGCGTGGTTCTGCGAAGAATGTAAGTGTGTAAAATTTTTGAGTAAAAATGTGCTGCGTGATTGTAGTCTCCTGCTCTTGCTAAGTCGGGTTCATGCTCTATGTAATGAAATATAAATTTTTGGTGAGAGGTGGTTGCATTCGTGGGTTCGAGCTGCCTACGTACCCTATCATGGGATCAAGCCATAACGTAGTTTGATTGTTTAAGGTACCTAGTGATAATACTTCTTAAGGCTCTTAATATTCCATGGCTGTTTTTCAAGTACTTGTTTTGGAAATTTTTCGAGTTTGTAAACACCGGGACCGACTATTATCGTAATCCGGTATGCCCCTTCCCAATTGGTACCACGTTTCTTGGTAGTTTTCTCCTTTTTTTATGAAAAACATTTCTTGGGACCAGCTCGCCCACGCTGAGCTTTCGTGCTCAATGTTTTGAATTATAGAAGGGTGGAGTAGCCTACTGGTAGTTCTGAATTCGTATCATTGCTTGATCTCGACGTTCGTTGATTAGATCTACATTACCGTCGAGCTTCTCTTCATTGCGGTGCTTGTTTGCCGAACAAAGGGTGCACCGAAAACCCAACAGTAAGACCTCGTTAGGGACTACGACTTCTATTCTGTAAGCTAGGGAGAACGTAGTCTCACTTGTGGACTTACAAGGTGTGGTGCGACAGGCCCAGAGTACCCCCCAGGATCTCAGCTTTCCACACTCCTTTCTTAGAGTCGAATCTATTATTTATGTTGTTTAATAATGTTTTGTTGGACGTTCTTTGTTTTCTTTCAGTAGTTTAGTTTTATCCGGATTCAGTTGAGTCCAACAATCAAAGATGCTTTTCTTTATCTGGGTTACCCAAGCTGAGACAACCATGATATACGGAAGTAGAATCACATGAAAAGTTTGCGGGATCTATGGGGATCACATCGACATAGCACACTCTCCAAGAGAAGAGTGGAACATAGGAAGAAAGAAGAGTGGATGGTTGTAGACTCTCTGATGTGACAACTAACCAACTCCACCTAACAAGAAAAAGGCGGAACTTCTCTTACCCATTGGATAATAAAGTGCCAACAGGTAACGATGAAAAAGATATATACATGAAGGTCAGAGAAAAACAGACACACACACAAGGAGAAATAAAAAGAGAGAAGACGAGGTGATAACAAAGATAAGGGTTGTGTATGGTGGGGTGTGAATAAAATGTGTGTACATTGTTAGTTTGGGTATCCTTAGAAAACCTCCTCAGGTTCAAGTCAGTTTACTGATGTTGTGTAACTCTGTTTGATCAATCTTGTGTTGATAGATCGATTCAGTAGGTGGTCTTAAGTTGAGATCAGGTCTGGCTCAAACCACTGTGTGGTGTTGTGTAACACTGAGCATTGATTCAGTTTGATGTTTCAAGGGTTGTTGATCGAAAAAAAGTATTTTAGTAAAAGACTCTATCATCTTTCTTTCAATTATGATCTTCTCTGACGGTTTCCTCAACTCAATCCAATGAATCATGATCGTGCTTGAAGACTTTCATCAACTTTTGGGTCTGGCCATCAGTGTTGAGAAGTCTTAAATTTTTTCCTTACGTCTTTCTCTTGATTGAATCTCTCTAATTGAAGTAGTCACTGGCATCCCTCATGGAACCCTCCCAATAAGATATCTTTGCATCCCTCTATGCTCCAAATATATTTCACTACTCTATTAAGAGCAACAAATTCAAAAAGGTAAGAGTACGATCAACACTTAGGAAGCAAAATACTTATCTTTTGCTTCGAAGTTCCTCCTCTTGAACACTGTAGTGATCGAATTACAAACTTATGGCGTAGTGCTTTCATCCTTCCCAAAAAAAATTATCAAGATGATAGACTCCATGTGCAGTGCTTATCTGGGAAAAGGGTCGCTAGACGACTTCATGCTGCAAAAGTTGCTTAAGCTACTATTACAACTCTTAAAGACAAAAAAAGATGATATGATCATTGAAAAGAAAGGATGATACAAGATGGAAATGACCATGAAGGAAACGAACATGAAAAGAAGAAGAGCTAAAGAGATTAAGAAGAGATTCAACGGGCTGATTTAAGAGCTTTTGGACAAAGATAAATTTCTGAATTCAATTGGGATATTAACTATCACGTCCACCCCATTTTGATCCTATTTACAAGTCAAGAATGTCCAAAAATATTCTCTTTATTTGTGGCTTAAAAAGAGTGACGAAAATAAGGCCAAAGGGAAAGAATGACCCCAAGAGTCAACCTAAAGAGAGGATATGAATTTATATCAAGGGTGATTCACCAAAGGGAAGGAAAATGATCTCAAAGGACATTCCATTCATCTAGACAAGAGATTCAACGAATGTTCAAAGAATTTATCTCTCATTCATCCATTTTATTTTCTTTTATTTTCTTCTATTTTCAAGAAAATTAATATTGACTTGGCTTACTTTTCAAGTTTATTTACTATAAATTCATGTAATATCTTAAGTATCAATAAATCCGATTTCACATTTCCATTCTCTTTTGTTTCTTTGGAACACTTTGGTATGTCTTGGTGTGTCATATCCAAAAAATCATCGGAGTTTATCAAACGACTTCTATATCATTTGTGTGGTTATTCTACTGTTCAAGATCTTGAGTTGTCTAGTTAAGGGTTTTGGTTTTCGGTTTCATATACTGTCGTGTTGGTACTTGTTTGCCTTTTCATTATCAATAACTCCACTGCCTTAATTGTTGAAGAGTTGAGCAAAAGGGCTTGGACTTGGGTTTAGTATACCCTCACTTTGGGTCTTACACGCCTTTATCAGTCTAAGAATTATCCGATCGGTCTTTGAGTGCTTTTCCCTAGGAGAATCTGCCTCATTTGGTATCAAAGCACGCTTAAAGGCTCAACTGATCAACCACTATATTTGCACCTGTTCGCCTTCATAACCGCTTCACCATCATCATTGCCGATCATTTGATCCATCATCACCACTACCGTTCCGATCCATTACCATCATCATCATCATCATCATCATCATCATTATCATCATATAACCGCTTTTCACCTTCGCACCCCTTTGGTTGATCATCTTCAAAACCTATCAAAACCCTCATCTTTTATACCCTAAATTCTGTCACTTTTTCATCTTAATCATCATCCATAAGATATATCGGTTGGAAACCAATACGGGTAAAAGGAGACCCTAAGACACTACTCCTACAAGGAGAACGAGCTTCGAGTCCGTGTTGTTCCATTCTTGGATAAAAAATCCACGTATCTTATAAACCTTTTCTTTGTCCGATCATTAACCGTTCATCATTGGAAACCGCTCGATCATCCAGTCATCACGTCCGATCATCGCACCCGTTCAATACTTGGTGGATACTCGGTTATTTTGGATCATCAAACCTGTCATCCGACTAGTCCACAACCGATCATCACTCGCACTTTTTCGCGATTACTTGGCGGTTACTCTTTCTAATCACACCCCTTCATCTTATTCTCATTCGATCATCTTTTCATCTCGAAGATGCAAGCTTTGATGGTTGAGATGCAACGAATGATAAAGGCTGAATTCGAACAACTTTGCCAAGGGATTGATCAACTCCGAGGCGAAACGAAGCAACAAAAACTACACCATCGTAAAGAAGTTATCAATGATGATTTTCCATATCTTCATGGTAGTCTTAGTCCAGAAGAATTTCTTTTTTGGCTGAGATCTAGGGAAAGAAAATTTGATTATAAAGCATACGATTATGAGAAGAAGTTTAAAGTGGCAACCTTGAGGCTGAAAGGTTATGCTAACTTTTGGCGGAATACTCTTAAGATGCGGCGTGCTAGAGAAGGAAAGACCCTTATTAGGTCATGGGAACAGATGAAAAGACTTCTTAAGAATAAATTCTTACCAGAATATTATAAAGAAGAACTAAACACAAAGTTTCACACTAGTCCTTATAATTTTGGTACCACTTTGAAACTGTTGGAGACTGTGAAGAATGAAGACATCATTGAACAATCTGATCCAGGATTATGTGTTGGCAATTCAAGAGGATTTGCATTCAGATAATCCATATGTGGTATTGTCATAAACAAAATGTCATTCCCAAAGCTTCGATAAGGCGACACTGAGTTGGGTTGGGTTAGCTATTTAGCTACCCTTATATAAATGACAGTTATAATAAATAAATATTTTACTAGTGTTCTTTCTCATAGAATCATTTAAGAAAAAAAAATTTAATTACAAGATTTTCTTTTAAAAATATTTTGTTGTCTGTTATGATAACATAAGCATTATAGATGTTGTATTTAATCATATTAGAAAAGATTTTCTTAAAAGATTAAATGAAATATTTTTCAAAAATCTATAAAATATACAACACTTAAATTCTATTTTAAGGAAACAAAATATCAATGTCAGTTTAACGATACATTTTATTTAATATATATTTTAATTTTTTTATTATATTGTATTATATAAATTTTGGTTCTTCTCACGAGAACTCGACACAAGTCAAAATTATAATTAACAGGATTGAGACACGTATCAGTTAAAACCCTCAGATATCTCCACATATCAAATGTATATCTTATATAATAAACAAATTGTAAACCTAATCTATAGTATTAAATGGGAAGCATTATTAACTTAATGACATGAAATTGTTAAAATTTACATGAAAAGCCATTAGAATAAAAAACAAAAAAACTTTCATTAATAACAAAAATATCTTTGTATGTTAATTTATATCTATGAATTGCTACAAGCTTTCAATTAATAATCTACTATCCATACAACCAAACAAAATTAGAATTTTTTTAATATTAATTATTAAATAAAAGATTTTCTTATAATCTAAAAATCACTAACAAAATCTTTTATAGTAAGATTTTCATTAAAATAATTATGAACATAGATTTAATAATAAATTAAGTAATACTGATTGTTTTTTTAATTTGAAATATTTGCTTAAATAATTAATATCAATATGTTTATAAAGAAAAAATATTATTTTAAAATATAATATATATAGATATATAATAATACAATATGTTTATTTCTATGAAAATAATATAGTCAAATTTATTAATATATAAAATTTAATAATAAAAGTTTTTTTTATTAATTTTACATTTTGAAATATTAATTTTAACTAGAATATCTGAAATTTTCATATTTTGAGATAAACATTGTATAAATTTAAATGAAATGAAAAATAAACTATAAAATATTAATTTAAATCTAAATATAAGAAATCTTTTAACAAAACGTTATTATTTAATATTTCTAAATATTATATATTCTATAAGTAGAAAATAATATTCTACATAAAATTTGTGAACAAAATTGCATATCCCTTAAATATATAGATTATACCACTTCAAAAAAAATAATCGTTTCCCAAATATATATTAAATAAGACTATAAAATAAGTTATTTGATTACAAAAAATTGGGTTCTTTGTTAATGTGTCAACAAAAGAATTTTATGAGAAAATAAATTTAAATCAAAACAAAAATATTAAATTAAATATAGATTAAATCTAACGCAAAATTATTTAGGTAAATAATATATTCTGTGAACTATGAAACTGGATGTAAAATCATTTGAATTATACATATAGTTATTTTGAATTACGCATATAGTTATAATGTTCTTTCAATCTGATCTGGTTGGTTTTGGAACACTAACATAATATCTTCAAAGATATTTCTGTATTTTTAATCCAAAAGAAAATCAACCAAATTTATTGTTATCATTTAATGAAATTTCCATAACAAACTACTCCAATTATGGTTCATATAAGCCTCTTTTGACAAAAAAAAAATCACATGTATATAATATAAGTAATACATATACATTCAAAAACAATAATTAAATTTTGATTACTCTAATATTGTTATTCGATGAAATGAATTTGTTATTTTAATGGTCATTCTATTTTTGGTATTGGAACGGAAAATAGTGGATATGAGACATGAATGGATAATTGTGGAAACAAAAAACATTACTCGAATGATTTTCGATAAAAAAAAGGACAAGAATTTGGGGTAACGGTACAAGATTAGAAAATTTGGGTACGTAAATTCAATTCTCAAATTCTCACTAATTTTGGTAACAGTTGACTATGAGACGGGTAAGGATCCACACCGAGATGAGTATTTTAGGAATTTTGGATAATTTTTTGAAAAGATTTAGAGATTTTTTTAGAATTATAAAATTTTATATAATTTCTATTAATTTTATAAAAATAAATATTCAAATTGGATATACGGGTATTCCAATTTAAAACTCTTACTCAATCTCTTATAATAAAATTGTCGAATGGGTAAATAATTTTTGTTACTGAATGGATAATTATTTAAAAGAGAACAACTATGCGAAGGAAGATTTTTAATGAATACTAGATGAGACGGTTTTTCATTCCAAAATGGGCATGCCTAAGTTATAAAATGAATTAAGAAAAATCTAAATGTTTACAACTAAATTATATTAACATCACTAATCAAATTGTTAGAAATGTTAGAAATATTTTGATTAGTTTAAAAAATATACATGTAACATCACTTAAAATTTACAACTAAATTATATCTTAAATTTAAATATCAAATAAGTTGGTATTACAAATATTAACCTAATTATAATTTAAAAAAGATTTATTAGTATATTTACAAAAACGAAAACTTAGAACTTGTCAAACATTTTCTTGTATATTCAAAGGATCATTTTCTTGAAATTTTTCATAAAATGATAAATATAATAGTTTAAATAATAATATATACTTTTCACATTAGATGAATTGGATAACAATCATGTTTATCACCAAATTGTAGTATATCTTATTGGTAAGTGAAGAAACAGAAATAAAATAAAATAATGATCATATTCATGTCAAATACTTTGATATTATTGTTTAATGATCCATCAAAATTTTCAGAGCCAGTTTTGTCGATACTATCTTGATTTTTATCCGGTTTGATAGGCATAACAATTAACCAAATCTCGAGAAAAATTGATCTACATTTTGAGTGGAAGAGGCTGATCAGTCGCTTAATCAACTCACCAAAACTTCAAAAGAAATACGTGATCAGACTAAGACAATGGGAAGCACAAACAAAAGAGGACTGACACAGTAGCAACAAAATCTCATAAACGGAAAATCGCAACACATGAACCACATCAAAGATCTAGGAAAACCAAAGAGGATATAGATATTAAAAGCTAAAAACTAAACCCCTAAAACAAAACAGTTATGCCATAGTACAAAAAAAGAAAATTCTTAACCTCAGATGAAGGCAAAAGACATTGATAAAACTTTACTGAGACTGGATAACCATCTCTGATAAACTATAACGAGATATACAAACTTTAGACAAGGAAACAAAGACATGAACAACAAGAGATGAGGAGTTTGCATCGTCTCCAAATACGAAGCGCATTATTAACCTTCTGATATGGTGACTCTTTTGCTGCAGCATATGTCTCCTTGACCCAAACTGAAAAATCCAACCACAAATTTTTTTCCACGCGACCAGAGCCGAGATAAGATTTATGAATAAATAACAAGCAAATGAAGAAAGAAAAGAAAATGTAACTGATGCTGGCACTAAGAGAGCCACCAACTGCGGATTTCAGACCTCAGAAAAAAAGATTAATAAATGATATCGTAAATGACGATTAGATCTCTCTCGAGAAGCTTTCTCACTAATTTCTCGCCCTACTGCAAATTTGTTCTTTATCATCGATCCGACTAATTCCTAGAAGCTTTCCAGCAAGCTAGATTTTCACAACTTGGGCTTCTGATTTGGAGATACCGGAATTATCAATAGAGTAAGAAGGGTGCAATTTTCTTCACAGATTCTATAGTTTTATGGAAAGTTATGAGTCCAAAAGTGTTCAAAGCAACTATCTCGGAACCTCATAATATTTGTAGTCATGCTATTAGTGATTACTTGGCTTAGGAGCGACACAATCAAGCCCATCTAAGGAAAATGAGGTAAGAATTATACGGGACATGATTACAGTCTATAAGGTTTCGTACTGATTATTTTTGGAAACCTTGTGCAACCACTTTAGGTCTAGCTGGGTTTTATCATTGAGAGGGTCGTCAGTTCATGTTCTTAGCGGCCATTGGTCATCAACTCATTGTAGAAGCCTTTCACAACTTCACTTGGAGATAAATTAATTTTGGCGATAGAGATTATCCTCTCATAAAGGATAGATAGTTAGATTTTCAAATCAGATTGTTCAAACCTCCTTTCAATGGTACTAGAGCTTCTGACGAATCACCCGTTTTCTCCAATTTTCTAGATGAGATTGGCTTCTCCGAATTTTGTTCTCTAATTTCTCTCTTTCTCCTATTGATCATAAGTTAAATTTTATTTCTGACTTTTTAACCAAAATTTGTAAAACATTTTTTTTTGTGTTTTCTTGTGTAAACACTTATCCTCTAGATAAACTCTCGCCTACAACATCAAAATTTTAAAGAAGCCATACTTCAAACTCTTTATCCACCATCAGTAATGTTTGTTAAGTTATTTATTTCTACTTCAAATGTCCATTAAAAACTCAAGGTTAGTAAACTTCGGAGCCACGCAACAGGCGATCGTGAGGGTGACTTCAGGTTTGCAATCATGGATGTGCCGCCAGGCTTGGCGGCTCCTCCGCCAGGATCTCCGAGCAATCCACCTTGCCGTTCAGCCGCGCAGACCATAGTGGACACGCAGAACAGAGGAGAATCGCAACCGCGAGGGGACAGAGGTCTGCAACAGCGCAGTGATTTGGGTTCAGGGGATTTGTTAGTGGCTGCAGTAATACTCACAGATACAGCAGCAGCCGGTAGCAGTAAGGGGTTATCTTTGGGGTTGGAGTCTGCAGGAAACAAGGTCGGGCAGGCATATGATCTGAAGAAAACCATCGGCGAGGGTCTGGTTGAAGATGAGACTGGAAACATTGAATCCGATAAACGCTTGGGCGTTGTCGCAGACGAGTTGGAGACTCAAGATAAATCCTCTTCTCAGATCATACCATTGAAGCAATCTTGGGAAACAGTAGTACGTAAACCTACTCTCACAAAATATGATTACTCGATAACAGAGGTCAATGGTAAAAGTCCCAGAGGATGTATTTGAGGACACTCATCCTCTCTGGGAGGATTTCGTAATTGGAAAATTCTCTTCTACGGCACCACATGTGGCCAAGGTCCATGTCATTGTTAACAAAATTTGGAATTTGGGGGATAAGAACATCAAAATTGATGCTTTCGTAGTGAATGAGACATCTATCAAGTTTCGTATTCGGAACGTAAGTGCAAGGAATAGAATTCTGCGATGAGGCATGTGGAACATATGTGAAGTCCCCATGTTAGTTTCCAAGTGGACACCGTTCAAAGAAGAGGCGCAACCGACATTGAAATCAATGCCAATGTGGGGCACTCTAAAAAATGTCCCGCCTGCCCTATTCACGTGGAAGGGGCTTAGTTTTGTGGCAAGTCCGGTGGGCACCCCGCTTCGACTCCACCAAGACACTGAGCTAGTTGATAGTTTTGACGAAGCGAAAATATTTATTGACGTAAATCTGAAAACAGATATCCCATCAAAGTATAGATTCAATGTACAAGGAGAAGAGATTGAGGTGTTGTTCGAATATCCCTGGCTACCTATGCGGTGTGAGGGCTGCCGTAAATGGGGTCACTTGGTGACACGTTGCCTAGAAAGGTTCCAATCGAGCCCTTCAAGAGTGTCAGTGATCGAGAAAGATAAAGTTACCTCTCCATGCCAACCTCCTTCGGTGGAGAAAGGAAAAGAGGGGAGGAACTCAGAAAGTGAAAACAGGGAGATGGCACTTGGGGTAGAAGCTGAATGGACTTTGAAACCAAACTCGAAAAAACGATCAGGGCAGAGAAGTTTGGTATATGGTGAAGTCAGGATTGCCACACCATCACGATATGAGATCCTTAGCACTTTAGACATAGCAGAAGAAGACTCTGGGCCATCGGAAACAATTCAAAAACAGTCTGCGACTCAAAGCACTCCAAACCCTGTATCAGAAGAGGAAACTGACCATGCACCACACCCGATAGACACAGGAAGTTTGAAGCGTAGTCACTCAAAAAAGCAGAAGAAAAAAGGAAAAAGTTCCTCTAAGGTATTACCGCTAGCTGATCCGGCATTGGAGATCTGTTCGTCCAGGGAGGAAACAAATAAGCAGACGCGAATCTCTGAGATAACAAAAGAGCCCACAAAAGTTAATACGGAGACAACAAAGACAGCAGTTTAGCAGAGCAGACTAAGGGGGGAAAACCAGAATTTAAAAATATGGAGATCCATGATGATGAAAACCCAGGGGAGGTAGATATCGCGGAAGAACCTGATTTAGATTTGAAACTCATCCAAAGCTCTGCTTCAGGCGAGATGTTGGAAGCAGGGACTGCTGACCAAACTGGAATTCAAATGTCGGAACCTGCTGAAAAGACAAATCAAAGTATGTCGAACAAGGAAGGGCTCTCCCTGTAGGTGCCCCTAATGCGATCTGCGAAATAAACATTGAAACCAAATACATCTCAGCTCATGGGAGATAAAATCTCAGGCACTGCAGGACGTAAAACCCAAAGAAAAAAGTAAAAATGACGATTTTTTTCTGGAACGTGCGAGGATTCAATAAAAAGCGAAAACATTTAGCTGTCAAGAATTTGGTAAGGGAAAAGTCTTTGGTACTTGGTGCGCTGCTGCAAAAAAGAGTGGCTGAAGGTAAGGCAGAGCAGATCATTAAATCCACTTTTCCGGGTTGGAAAGGGATCTGTAACTACGATTTCAGCACACTAGGGAGAATCTGGTTAGTTTGGGATAATTCTGTCACTTTGAGTGTGCTCAAGAAAACGAGCCAAAGGATTTCCAGTAGAGCGAGGTTCCAGGGACAATCAGAGGAGTTCATTTTCTCATTTATCTATGCGTCAAATCATTTAGAGGAGAGAAGAGTGCTTTGGAGAGATCTTAAAGACCACAAAACTGATCCGCTTGTACATGGTCTTCCTTGGCTTTGCGCAGGTGACTTCAATGAAATTTTGGATAACTCGGAACACTCAATGGGAACAGTCTCGCCTGCAGCAAATATTGGAATGATGGAGTTTAGAGACGTGGTAATTCACTGTTCTTTCGTGGACATGGCATTTCATGGACCTCTGTTTACTTGGTGCAATAAACGAGATGAAAGTCTGATTTGTAAAAAGTTAGATAGAGTTTTGGTGAATCCGAATTGGTTGCATAGATCACACAATTCTTACTGTACTTTTGAAGCCCGAGGTTGCTCCGATCATGTGAGTGGAATAATTTTACCCTATGGAACAACATACAAACCGAAGACTCCCTTTAAAGTGGTAGATGCAATCTTAACTGATCCAGCTTTCAAAGTTCTTGTGGAAGATTATTGGCTCAGCACGGATACTCTTTACTCATCAACCTCAGCCTTGTATTGATTCTCGAAGAAGCTCAAACACCTCAAGCCACAAATCAGAGTTTTTGGAAAGCAAAAGGTTTGTCATTTATCACAGCGCAAAGAAGAAGCATTCAAGGAGTTCTGCGAAAAACAGCAGTTGAACCTTACAAACCCATCGGAAAGTAACTTTATTACAGAAACTCAAGCCTATGCAAATTGGGAGAGAATAACTGACTTGGAGGAGAATTATTTAAGTTAGAAAGCTAAGCTCCATTGGATCCAAGTTGGAGACAAAAACAGCCGGTATTTTCATAATGCTATAAAGGAAAGGGAGCAGAGAAATGCGATAAATGTGATAAGAGGTTCAGATGGGAGGGATATAACTTCACTAGAGGACATAAAAACCGAAGGTATCAAGTATTTCTCAAGCTTGTTCAAAGCCTCACCGCCAGCCGCTGAAAATACGTTGTCAATCTCGGATTTAAGCCAGTATTTGGACTTTCAGTGTACTGAAACAGAGAACAGAGACTTAACAACAGAGGTGACTAGTCTAGAGATTAAAAAGGTTCTCTTCTCTATGCCGTCAAAAAAATCACCGGGACCAGACGGGTTCACAGTCGAGTTTTACAAAGAGTTGTGGACAGTGATCGGGAATGATTTTACAGTGGCGATCAAGTCTTTCTTCACGTATGGGTTTTTACCAAAGGGAATGAATTCCACCATCTTAGCCTTAATCCCCAAGAAGACGGGTACCATAGAGATGAAGGATTACCGTCCAATATCGTGTTGCAACGTAATCTACAAGGTAATCTCCAAGATCTTAGCAAACAGACTGAAATTGTTGCTCCCGAACTTCATCACAAAAAATCAGACTGCCTTCATAAAGAACCGCTACTTGATGGAGAACCTCCTCCTTGCTTCTGAGTTAGTCAAAGATTATCACAAACCAGATGTATCTCCAAGAAATGCAATGAAGATAGATATAAAGAAAGCATTTGACTCCGTAAGCTGGGATTTTCTTGGGAGGCTTTTCAGAGCAATGAATTTTCTGGCCAAATTTATATCATGGATCGAGCTTTGCGTCACCACACCATCGTTTTCAGTTCAAATAAATGGGGAGTTGGGGGTTTCTTCCGTAGTGAGAGAGGTTTACGCCAAGACTGTTCCCTATCCCCATATCTCTTTGTTTTGAGCATGAAATTTTTGTCTAAAATGCTTGATAAGGCCGCGAGAGATGGAGTTTTCGGTTACCACCCAAATTGTAGGTCTTTGGGAATCACCCACCTTTGTTTTGCGGATGACATCATGGTCTTTACGGATGGAAAAATCAGGTCAATTGAAGGAATCCTCTCAGTGTTTGAAAGGTTTGCCTTTATCTCGGGTCTTAACATAAGCTTGGAGAAGTCCACCTTGTTCATTACAGAAGTTAAGGGAGGTACCCGCACTAGGCTGAACGATATCCCTATGGAGAAAGGGACCCTTCCAGTGAAGTACCTAGGTCTCCCGCTCTTAACTAAATGGATGCAAAGAGCATACTATCAGCCTTTAATTGATAAAATTCGGACCCGTATCAGTACTTGGAAAAACCGGCTCCTCTATTTCGCGGGTAGACTCCAACTTTTGACTTCGGTAATTGCAAGTCTAACGAACTTTTGGATTGCAGCTTTCAGATTACCAAAAGCTTGTGTTAAAAATATTGAAAGGCTAAGTGCAGCTTTCTTATGGGATGGTCCAAGCTTAAGCACGAAAAAATCAAAGGTTTCATAGAGCGACGTTTGTACACCGAAATCAGAAGGTGGTCTGGGTCTGAAATCATTAACAGAAGCAAACAAAGTTAGCTGCTACAAGCTTATCTGGCGGATCTTATCACCAAGGGATTCTCTTTGGGTATGCTGGATACAAAGAAACTTGATTCAAAAAGGGTCCTTCTGGTCGACAAAAGAAACAAAATCGGGAGGGTCGTGGATGTGGCACCGCAAAAAACTTCCATAAAATCGAGGTATGTAGTGGCTCTAACACCTCTTTTTGGTTTGATAATTGGTGTTCAATGGGCAGGCTGATCGAGGCACTAGGGGAGAGAGGATTCATAGACATGGGTATCAAGGCTGAAAGTACTTTGAAAGAAGTTATCATGAACCATAGATGTAGAAGGCGCAGACCGCAACTGTTGGCTCATATTGAAGCCGAAATTGAATCCACACGGAGTAATGCAAATGACGATGAGGATGTTCACACTTGGAAGTATAAAGCGAATAAATATAAGGCACAATTTGGAACCAAGGAAACTTGGAATCTACTAAGGGAGCAAGGACTTCAGAACACTTTGTACAAGGTAGTATGGTGTACTCATGCAACTCCGAAATACTCATTTATCTTGTGGTTAGCAGGCCTTAATAGATTGGCCACTGGAGATAGAATGCAAACATGGTCATCTAATGCTATGGTAAAGTGTGTATTCTGCCCGGAACCCTTAGAGATGCGAGACCACCTCTTCTCCTACTGTCCTTTCACGGCAACCATATGGCACCACCTTGCTTCTGGTTTGATGGATCAAGGATTCTCCCTAAACTTTACTCAGATTTTAACAAACCTCCAAGCAAGAAGAAAGGGAACAGAAGAGTTCATAACAAAGTACACCTTCCACGCTTTGGTCTACTCGGTATGGAAAGAAAGAAACATGCGCAGACACGGTAGCACACCACTCACCTCCGGAAAAATGATCAACGACGTCGGGCATCTTGTAAGAAACAAACTTTCAACCCTCCAACAGCAAGGTATTATGACAAATGGACTTCAGACCTGGTTTGACTCAAGACGAAATCATCACCACTTCGACGCAGTTAGCTCCTCAATAATTGGTTAGTACTCTTTTTTCCGTAGGTGGTTTTGTCCCACTGGGTTTTCCACCATCGGATTTTAACGAGGCTACCAATTATTGACATCAAACAAAACTATTTTTCCACTTTTTTTTCTATCAAAAGCTGCACTTGTTGTAAAAACGGTTTATTTCTTTTGAATATAATTTTACATATTATTCAAAAAAAAAAACTCAAGGTTAACCTTTGGTTTTCTAAAAGTTTCACTCCTTCTTTTCCATGTATTTGACTACAAATGCATTATTCATTTTACCCAAAATTTCTTTGTTAATCATTTTTATCCAATTTATTTTTTGTCTATACCTCTTTTATAATTTTTAAAATACAGAGATATTACTACACCCGTTTTTTGTATAGCATAGCTTCCTTTTATCAATAACATGCATTATCTCGAATTAAAATCGGATTGTAATTCACAACAAAAACGGTTTCAGAAACTCAATAATTCCTTATATTTTTATTACAAAATAAACAAATAGAAACGGTTTTGTGATTAACTATAATAAATATTTTTGTTAATTTTTTATTAAATCAACTATAAAATATCATTAAATACATTTTTATATTTATTATAAAATATCATTTAAATATTAAATTAAAATTTTAATTTCGCTTATGGCCTTAAATTCCTAGGAACGGCCCTGGGTGAAAGTAGTAATTTTTTAAAATAAATGATTAAATTATCCTATTAAATAAAAATATCTAACTAAGAGTTTCCATTTATTAATTAAAACTAAAAAGAAAAAATCTTAAGAAAGAGAAATACGATTACATCACAGGCAATCACAACTTCGTCTTGTTACAAACTCATCAAACATCTCTATATTCATAAGGTTGGATGATTGATGATAAATAAATAGAGATCTTTAAGCGGAGACAATGTTTTTCACAGAGACCTTCACCATTTCAGCTTCAAAGATAATGACATCATTCTTCAAATAGCCCTTTGATACATCGTTCAAATCTGCTAGCGTTATGATGATCCCTCCCACACCATAACCGCTTCGAATTGGGTACCAATCTGCGGCTGCAAAAATACAAAAAATATAATTATATCTCATTCACTGATTATGTCTTATGTAGATAAACAAAAAATTGGTTAGTTTTCTTACAATATAAGTTTTTGTGGTTGGAGCTTTTTTCTTTTTGAATAGTATGTAAATTTACAAGCGAAACTAACCTTCTAAGTCGACTTTTGTTCCAATTGGTTTTCCAATTCGGAGTTTTAATGTAAAAATGGTCTCGTTAATTATTCAAAAACTTATATTTTAGACAAAAGTTTACAAGCGAAACTAACCTTCTAAACTTTTGTTAGAGGTAGACAAACCTTTTAAACAAAAGTCGATAACTGATGGTCTCGTTAAAACTCCGAACTGGAAAACCAATTGGAACAAAACCACTTAGTGAGAAAAATAGTACCATCACTTTCGACAGAGATGAGAATACAACATAATAAAAATATAATCGAAATAAATCAAAATTGAATACGAGGAAGTCAATGTCTTAAAGCAAACCAAAATTGCATCTCCTCCCTCATAATGCCTCGCCTTTGCAGTGTCGAGAGACGACTCCGAACTGTCCTCTCCACATCTTGAACTAGTGTGGCCATGAGCTTTGGTATTTCGCCATGTCACCGCTGGTTTCTTTCACGCCATAAAAGATAAAGTGAAGTTTGGAACACATACCTAAAGATGAACATCTGATGACACTTACTTGTGGGAGACACCAAAGCTGAAATGATTTTAGGAAAAAGATTTGTATATCCCTGGTTGAAAAGACCGTGTGTGAGCATGTTCCAGATCTGCAAGGTAAAAGAGCAAGAAAAAAACAGGTGGTCTCGGGTCTCCGTGAGACAAGAACAAAAGACACAACCCGCTTGAGTACTTCCATTCCAAGTGAAACATTTGGTATCCCGTGGATAGACGATCCTGAGCTGTCAGCCAAACAATGAAAGAAAACTTTGGAGTAGCGTGAGAAAACCAAACAACTATGACCTAAGCCTTTTTCGATGAATGGGATCTGACCAGATCCCAAATTTTTTTCGACGAAAATCTGGCCTTGAAACTGTCCCCTTACTACGCCATAAAGCTATGTCCTCATTAATAAAACCACCATACTTTAACCATTTTATTTCGTCTTCAATATGAGACAGCACCTGAAAACGTCGACGTTTCGGTTTATGGTTCTCGAAAACATCCGCCAAAGTATCTGAGATCTTAATACCCATATTGATGCTATCACAGTCTCCCAACACATCAAAATTTTTATAGAGATGACTCCAATAATCAAACCAAAAAGAAGTGTGATAACCACATCTTACCTTGACTTTATGAAAGTCCTTAGCGGGGTCCCTGTATTTTAGGAGCTTCCTCCACATCCACAAGCCATCACTCGTATTTGATTTGACCGACCAAAAAGAGCCTTTCCTCATCAAATTCTTCTTTACCCAGTTCACCCAAAAAGAGGAAGTTGAAAAAAGCAAGCGCCAAATTAACTTATACCAACTCACCTTATTTGCTTCGGCCTCGGATTTTAGACCAAGAGCCCCCTCTGACTTCGGTTTACAGACATCAGACCAAGCTACCTTTGCCTTCCTTGGGTTAATGTTTGGACTTGACCATAGAAAGGCTGCGCTTATTCTCTCAATCTCGTGAATGCATGCTCGAGGAAGTCTAAAAGTTGCGATCCAAAAATTTTTCAAACTAGCAATCACCGACGAGATCAATTGAAGCCTACATGCAAAAGAAAGAAAACGGTTTTTCCAAGAACCAATTTGGCGCGGATCTTCTCTATTAGAGGCTAATAGTCCAAAGTTGTCATTCTTTTTGTCAGCAGAGGAAGCCTTAGATATTTTATCGACAAGGATCCATGAGTAAATGGAAACTCAGAGAGGGAAGCCCGAGCGATAGAAGAAATCCTAATGATGAAAAAGAGGTTTTTCCAAGATGATGTTTAAACCCGAGAAACGGGCAAAATCATCAAAAACATCCAGAATAGCTTTGATTGAATGAGTACGACCATCAGCAAACACCATAATGTCATCCGCAAAACACAAATGGCTAAGATTCAACTTTTTACATCCCGGATGATAGCCAAACCAACCCTTTATAGAAGCCTTGTCCAGCATATAGGATAAATATTCATCGAGATAACAAATATATAAGGGGAGAGAGCGCAACCCTGATGCAGCCCACGTCCACTTCTAAAAAATCCTGCAAGCTCTCTATTTATCTGAAGTGAAAAGGAGGGTGTCGTAACACAAAGCTCTAGCCAACAAATAAAATCATCTGATAAATCCATAACCTTTAAAACCATGAAAAGAAACTTCCAATTATAGAGTCAAAAGCTTTCGAAATATATATCTTCATGGCACATCGAGAAGCTAAATTAGGCTTAAGATAATCCTTTACCAACTCCGATGCTAAAAGAAGGTTTTCCATCAAATCATGATCCTTAATGAAAGCAGACTGATTAGGGGCTATAAACGCAAGTAAAATTAATTTCAACTGATTAGCCAGAAGCTTAGAAATAACCTTATAAAGCACGTTGCAGCAAGAGATCGACTGATAATCCTTTATTCCAATGGTACTTGTCTTCTTTGGAATCAGTGCTAGAATCGTAATATTAATTCCTTTCAGAAGAAAACCTTAGCGGAAGAAAGCTTGGACATCGACGATGAAATCCTTCTTAACAATTGGCCAAACCTCTCTGAAAAAATCCACTATGTAGTTGTCCTGCTGAATCCCTTATTGCATTTATTGAGTTCCGGGCTTCTCTCTCCTTTAATGCATTATGAAAAAACCAATTATTCCTGTCCCTAACATCCATCCAATGAAGCTTTGCCTTTTGTTTCAGAAACTCTTCTTCTAACCCTGCCACTTTTCTCACCGTTCAAAAGCAATCGATTCAGCCCTCATTGTATGATCATCCGGATTAGTCATTGTAGCTTTTTGCTTCTCGCAAAGATCCCCAAAAGCTTCCTCAACTCAGCAAGACAAGTGATGCATCTTGTTGCGGCCTAGAGAACGAATAACAGGGCTTAAGGACCTTGAGCTTCTTAACAAAGCAGAGGTTGAGGAAAACAGGCTTTATTCCATTCCAAAAACCCTTAATAGCTAGCTTGAACTCAGACATTCTAACCACTGCATTGAACACATTAAAAGGGCACTCGGCTTCCGATGAGAACCCACTAGACAAATAACACCATAAAGATGATCCGAGCATCCGTTTGCCTCAAAAACACAGTAAGACGTCTCTAAATGCTGCAGCCAAATGTTTTTAACAAGAACGCGATCAAGTTTCTTACAAACTAAACCTTTATCCCTTTTGTTACACCACGTAAACCTTGGACCATGATAAGCCATACCCACCAAAGAATAATGTCTAACCACATATTGAAACTCAACCATACCTAGCTGTGGAGTATAAGCTGATGAGGGCCAGGAATCCTCCGTCGACTCTAAAATTTTACTGAAATCGCCAGCACAAAGCCAATGCTTCCCTGGAAAGTGAGCTGAATTTTCATGAATTTTCAAGTCTCGCCATAATTCACGACGCTCCTCCATTGAGTTTGAGGTATGAACAAAAGTACAAAGAAACTCCTCTTCTATCTCAGCCATCTTAACTAAATACAAAATAAGCTGCCTCGTCTTGAAAAAAATAGTTAAAATCACCTTGTTACTCCATACAACCCAGATTTGACCCACCGGATCAAACTCATTATTCGAGACCATCGACCAATTACCTAAGACAACTTTTGCGATCTGGCTAGCTTTGCTTTCTTTAACTCGCATTTCAAGCAAACCCCCTAAACACCATAGAATTTGAACGGATCAAGACCCTCACTACTGAATGCTTCTTAGACTTAATGAGACCCCTAATGTTCCACGAAAAACAAGACATTAAACTTTCTTTTGTTGATTCCTTTTTCCAATACCTTTTGAGGACTGATCTCCCACTTTCTGATTTGTTTTTGTGAAATACTTGTGCGTCACCTGCGAAGAGCGGTGCAATCTAGGGCGAGTCCCCGTCTCCACCCGAGTAGTGATAGAACTAACCTGAGGTTGAGTAGTCTCCAGCAAAACGTTCTCGATACCAGCACCAAAAGAACAATTGTCCTGGTGCAGTGTAGGCGAGTCCTCGTCTCATCGGTATGTCACAAATATTCTAAATACCCCGGCGAAGGAACGGACGTCTTGAATTTAGATTTCGGATTCAAAACTTGATCGTCGTATCATCAAGCAAACACATCGATCTTTACTGATTTGTCTCCAAGATTCCAAATTTTATTGACAATAACATGGACTTTTGCGATGTGTGGAGCTTTATCAACAAACCATCCAAGCAGAAACTCCTCCCAAAGAAACGGCGCATCTGTGAGAACTTCCTCTGGAACCGAGATGACCTCTCTACCATTAATCGAAGAAACCTCATAGTTGAAAGTCGAGAAAAATTGTCTACGAGCAACCTGTGCCCATGATTTTTTTGTCGGAGAACCTAGCATAGGTTGGCTGTTGGAAGCCTGAGACTCTTCCATCACCAAGCCCTCAGACCTCACAACCATCGCTGCTCCAGTTGTCGCTGATTCCTGAGCTCCTCCCGAACCCCCATCCGACGGAGCCAATACCGAAACCCCTTTAGCTGAAACACCAGCTGAAATTTGAAGGACGAAACAGTCCCGTTTGACTAATCTCTACCATCCCTGACCCCGAAAACTCGGCCACATCTGACACCAATGTTGAAACCGTGATAGAGTTCTGTCCGAGAACCGTCAAACCCCCAGCTGAGAAAAACCCAAAGACACACCTTTCGCTACACCCCCTACCGAACCATAGATATGAGTTAACCCCACAGGACGAACCTCAAAATCCCCCGACGTCAACATCACTGCAGAATCTGACTTCCCAGCTAAATCCGACTGCTGGCTGAGCCCCTACGATGCCAGAGGACTGCCCTAGTGGCGGAGGAACCACGTTGCGGCACCGAAACCCTCCAAACCCATAAAATCGCCACTTTCCTTAAACAACACTCAAGAAAAAATCCCCAAATTTTTTTTTGTGGTTGGAGCTTCGTTGATTCTTTAACTACATATTAACTGCTCCAAATGTGTTTGTAGCTACTGCATTTGGCTTAAAGCCTTGAGCATATTGGTAGACTGAAACTGGACTCCCTTTTGGGTTACATACCAATCTCCTAATTGTACATTAATTAAAAACTGTTAATTATTAGCATTGAGATTCAACTGCATTTTGGTCTAAAAGATCCGTTTCTCAAAACAAGATCCATCATCAACGAGAAAATCGTCAGCGTAATAGTCTTTATTTTCCAACGTTGAGAGTGGAAGTATCTTCCCAATGAAAACATTGTCTGGAGGGTTTGATATGTATATGATTTTCTCTTGTTGAGTGTCCAATTTTAACGATAAAAATCTCAGCACCAAAAGAACAAGTATCCTGCTCAATGTACCCTTCACTCTTGAATGTTGAAAGAGAAATCAACTGTCTGACCCCCAATCTTTTTTCTCGTTGTTGTATCTTTTCACCGTTCCATCTACAATCCACACTTATTCAAAAGTATTCAATCACAATCAACTACATTTATGGAAAAATCAGACCAACATTTGAGATCGACAATGACAATTTAACTTCTAAATTATTAATCAAGCTTATCATCAAGGGAGTTTAGGGAAGATGGTTGGATTTGGGTGTCCGTACAAGTCCATATGGATCCATACAAGTCTGTATGGATCCGTACAAGACCGTACGACCTTAGGGAGCCTCCAGAACATTTGAGGACACCTTCGAGAATCTTCTAGATGCTTGGCAACGTTCGGATCATGCACCAAGCCACTTGAGCGTCTAGGTACATTGGCGCTTTGTCCTTGGTCTTCCTTCTTATCCATTCGGTCAAGGAAGGGGCTGGAACCAGGCTGGCATGAACGCCACTAAGCCTGGAAAACAAGTATACTTCATCTTTGGGGGCTCAAAATTTTGCAACAATTTCGTCAACTCGATAAAAGATTATCAGTGAAAGGCCGAGTCAAGAAACAGAATATAGTCACTGCTTGAAGGCCCAATGACGAAATAACATTCAGGGAAAACAAAACACAAAGCCTCAACAAACTGCATGATGACATTCTAGTCATGATTGATACCAAGAGTTTAGTAGATATCCTGTTCTACGAAGCCTTCAAATAAATAGGGTACAAAGACTCCGACCTGATGGATGAACATACCCCGCTAACCGGATTCGCTGGAGAAATGACCTTATCTATGAGCACTAACATACTCTAGGTAGATAACCACAGAGTCCGAAGAATGACCAAATTTATAGTCGTTGATCGACATGCATTATTCAATGCATATTAGGTAGACCATGGTTGTACGCCTTGAGGGCACTCGCCAGCACATATCATCAGTGCTTAAAATTTCTTTCTGGAAGAGGAACTGAAACAATCTACGAGAACCAAGCAGCCTCTCGTAGATGCTACAGAAATATTCACAAATATACTAGGTTATCAGACAAATAGCAATTAATGATCAAAAAGGAGCTCGAAGCTCGAGACATCAACTGATCTAATAACCCTTGCATTCGAGATCCTTGAAAAGACCTCGTGCTTTAGGTATGCATTGATTATGACAACCCGGAAAGGTGTGTGTTCGCGTTGGTGCCGACTTGGAACCCTGAATCCGCACTGAGTTAGTGACCTTCTTAAAGGAGAACCAAAACCAGAGCAAATCCCAGATCACAATGCTCCAGCTCATGAGGAAGATGAACCCAACGCTAAGGAAGAAACCGATTGGAGGCTTCCATTTATCAAATAAATCACCAGCAAAAATCTACCTCCCTACAAATGGAAAACTCATAAATTCAAGTAAAAAGTGCACGGTACTATGTGATCCAAGGTCTAGACAAAAGAAATATCAGCGGTTCGTACTTGCTCTGTACCTTCGGTTAGCAAACCTTAAACCTCATGACCAAAATGCACGAGGGGCACTGTGGAAGCCACAACCTATGATGAACTCTCGTAATAAAATTAAAAAGATAAGGCTACTATTATCCAAAAATGGTTGCAGACTGCGAGTCATATTCGACAAGATGTGATAAGTGTCAAAATAATATATATATATAATTACTCATACATTAGTTGTTTTAACAAATTGTTGGTTTTCTTATGTAAATTGTTTATTTATTAGTATTGCAACTATGAGCGGAGCGGGAGATGGAGTGCTGGATCAAATAAAAAATACAGTAAATTACTTTTTAAAAAGTATTTTATTATAAAAATTTATAATTTTAATATGGCTAATTTTTTTGAGTTGTCAAATTTAAACTTGTATACTTATTTTAGATGGCTGCCAAGCCTCAATTCTCTATTCATTGAATTGTTAGATGCAACTACAAAAAATAAACTACGTTTCGACTTTGCCAAATAAAGAGGATAAAAATCTAGTAAAAAAATTCCATCAATGGACGAAAATTAAAATTGATTGGGATAAATGTAAGCATAAACATGATGACCTAAGGGTCTTGTATGGCCTATAAGAGATTTGTTCGTCGTACTGATACAAATACCGAATATGGTACATGAAAACTAATAATGGATGATAGTTGGTTGAAATATCAAAAAAGTATTATTTTAAAATCATAAACCTATAAATATTACTATTATTTGTTTTTATAATGAATTTATGGTATGTTATAGGATACAGAAGGGGCGTCACAGTTAAAAAAATCATCTAACACATATAGAGTTGATGCAAAAAGTGTATGGACCTCATTGTGTTGTAAACGACAATATGATTTCAGCTAGTCAGATAGATGAAATATTTGAAGACGATGATGATGAAGAAGAACAAGAGTTTGAAGAAGAAGATGATGAATAAAACTTTACTGAGAATGTACCAGAAACTCAAGGACAATTCATATCAAAGAAAAAATGTTGAGAATGTGCAGAGTTTTTGGTGATTGGGATTTGGATCTATATGGAGATAAAAGAGATATCGCACAAGAAGTTAATAACACGCATGTTGAATAACTTTTGGTAAAGTGTTTTTAACCCATTACTTCTCCCAAACAGAGTTTATTACTAAATTATTCATTGTGCAAGATAACCAATTAGGCAAAATAACATTTTGAAGATGCCACATATAGAGAAACTTCAACACTAGAATTAACAAGTCAGTAATGGTTCGTAATAATCTTGGTACATAGGGCACATTAAGGTTACTAACACTATATACATTTTGAAGATGTATATTGATGAACCAGAAACAAGAGTCTTAGAAAATGCAAATAAAGAGGAGCATGGCATAGTTGGATCTCTACAACATGTACATGTTGGAAGCGTCTATATAGATATATACATATAATATAATATATATATGTATTTAATATTTTAAACAATAAAATCTAATACATAAATTATATATTGTACCTGATTTAAAGATAAAAATAATGCTTAAAGTCACACGTTTAGACCGTTGTCATCATTGAGTCCTTCTTCAACAATATCAAACACAACTGCCTCCAAATCTGATTCATCAAGAGAAGAAAACTCAAAGCTCCCTAAATTAATCTCATCCAATAAATCAAATTGGTCACCTCCAACATCACACATATTATTAAGTCATTCTTTATAAATAGAACTCTTTCTAGATAGAAGACGAAAGTTACTGTGCACAAATACCAAATCTTCAGTTGTTTTTGGAATAATCTTGTTTCTTGTTGTAGAGTGTATGAACTTGTATGTACTCTTATTCCTTTCACAACATGAGGACAAAGACGAGTGTCCAAGAAACTTAAATGGTAAGGCTTGAAATTTTGATGCGGAAGATCTATAAACTGCCTACAATCTAAAAAATTCTACGATAAACACATCAAGAATCGCATCGACACTTCCAAAATATTCTAAGCATATAGAGAAATTGGAATATTCAACATTAACCTCTCTTTTTTCATCTTGATTTGAAAAATACAGCATGATACAATTTTTTCTTTCTCTAGTAACCTCTAAGTCTTGATGTGGAGTTTTTCTATTATTCACTTGTCCAATACACTCTTAACTATAATATATGCATCCAACAAAAATAGAAAATAATTATACTAATTAAACACATAATATGGCATAAAGCGACAAAAACTCATAAAAAGAGAGAGTATAATGTTACAGTTCATATACAATGATAAATTAAGTAACTTACATGGGATTCAGAGATGGTGTCATACATTGAAGAGGAGTTTTACTATTGCTCCAACGAGATGCCAAAACAAAATGAATAGCATTTCAAAAGAAAGAGTCCTCATCAAGTTGTTTTCTTTATTTTTTAAAGATAACCTTCTTCACCTCCTGAATCATACTTTCTCACCATTCATAGACTAGATGAAGAGAAGGTCTATCAGTATCAGTAACTCTAATCACGGTATAGATGGGCAAAATGAAGGATATAACATATTCAAACTCATCCAAAAAAATCATCTAATATATTTTTCTTCATTACATATGCTCTACCCACAACATCTTCTTTCTAATCATCAGACATAGGACTGATCAGTATTTGCTGTAACCTGATTATCATTTTTTTTAATCTCTACAACATCACAACCGTGGAGGCAAACATGTGAAAATAAAAAATTTATGATCTTAGACTTCTTATTTAAAAATGTAAAATATAACTTAACAAACGAGATTACAAAACCTTGTAGAAGCAATTGTAAGGAGCTTAAGATCACAATGCTCAATGAACATCATAAGCCTTATTTCATGGTTCATAATAAATCTTTGATTCAATTCACATCCCCACCGATAGAGTTTATCCAATAACAAGTTTCACACATCTTCATTGTTTCTTGTGGTCACTGATGGTCCACATAAATTTTTCAAAGTAAGATTCAAGACATGAACAACACATGTTGTCCAAAAGATAGTAGGAAACTTGGCTGAAATAAGTGCACCACCTTTTACACAATTTAAAGATTTGTCGGTGAATATTTGAACAAGATCTTGGTGTCGCACCTCCTTTTTACATTCTATGTTCAGCTCTGCAATCATCTCACTGGTTTTTGTTTCACATTGACTATTGATCGCCCTTAAAATCTTTAGACCACTTTCATTGGCAAAAATCAACTTAATTATTATTGGTCTTCGTTGTGGATCATCTGACCAACCATCACTACATATACTAACTCTTTTTATATCCATGTGTTCTTCACCGGTTGCAAGTGCATAATATTCTCTCTTTTTTTGAAAAAGTGTAGTTCTCAATGAATTATATCCAGGTGTAACATAGCCTGGAATTTTTTATTCACACACATATGAGCTAGGTTTGTTATTCTCTATATGTTTGAATAGTAAGCATTGAACTAATATCAACATATATATTAATTTAAAACATTAATAAGAAAAACAAGAGCACAACAATTAGGTAATTAGGCAAACATCTAATGAATTAGCACTATTAGAAAACTAAGAACAACACCACTAACATATTTCAAATTTTCAAACTGAGTAGAAATAGAAAAAATATAAACAAGTGTCTCTAAAGAATTATAAGTTCACGAGAATTCATTAGATTCCATGCTGGTCTGCTTCAATAACTACAATACAAAATCATGGTATGTTATCAAATCAAGATGTTTCATCAAAAAACAAATAAATCGTTATATACCACTATGGCCTTAAGCTACAAATTCAAACCATAATTTTAGTTCCTAAACATTATTATGTTATTGTAGTCTTGAAACAACTATAAAAATCATATCTAAAGATTCAAACGATGCTCAACAAAATGAAATAAAAAAAATTAAATTCACATATTCACACGAATTTGAATGTTTCAAATTTATAACTTAAAATGTGGAGTTTAACTTTAAGTTTCTTTAGAAAAACAAAATTTCTTCTAGTTCATGATTTGGAGAAAAAATTCACAAGTTTACGTAACAAAAGTACTTTCACTTCTGCACTTCTCATCTCCTTTGTTTCTTTATTAATTAGGGTTTAAATTTTGTATGTGTTAAGTTGGGCCACAAAAAAATTTATAAGTCCAAAAAATAGTTTGTTGATTTGTTTAAATTTTAAATTTTAATGTGAGCCTCCGTCGATGATTTCGATCAACACCATCAACACTTCCAACTCTGAACTATGTGATTCCTCTCTGCTTCCAAACTCCTCATTTTTGGAAACATGATTTTGAGGCGATTCTGGGCGCTTCACCTTCTGCTTCTGATTCCGTAGCAAAAAAAACAATACCATTAGCCATTTCATATTGTCTACTTATTGCAGGTTATTTCATGTAAGATACATATTTATCTGATGGGCCTCCAATAGGCCACAGATGTACACATCAATGTGTAAATTTATGAGATATTCACATTTGTCTGTACACTAATACGAAGTTATATGCTGCTGGCCAAGGTAAAGTGATGAGCCTCCAACAAGGTATTAAGTGTACACATCAGTCTGTACACTTATGAGTTGGGTATATGAAGTGTACAACTAGTGTGTACACTTATGAGGTGTACATATGAAGTTTATAAAATGAGTGTACAAATATGTGTGTCCACCCAATCGTGTCTACTTATTACATACTAGGCCATGTAATATAGAGGTTAATGTGATGGGCATGGAACAAGCCATAGGTAATGTGATGGGCCTCGAACATGCCATATTGATAGTGTATAGACAATATATACACTTATGATGTACATACTCTTTGTACATCCATACATGTCAGTTTATGACAATTCAGCCTTTGTAAAGTAATAAACTATATAGACAACATGTACACGTATAGGTGTACAGACATAGTGGCCAATGTAAGATACAAACTTATGTGGTGCTGGCACAGGTAGGCATATCATGATGAGTCTTGGAATATTAACAAGGTACGTTGAGTTAAACAAGTACTTTGAGATGAGTTACGTTAAATGTGATATTGTACCACTTTACCCACTAACTCACTGATAGAAATTTACGCTATGTTGTATATGTGTAGTATTGAGAATATTTTCCACAAGCTAAGAAAATGATTTGAGAAAATATTGTGAATTATTAACTTTATCTACATTAAACTGTGATATTCTCACACAGTGACACATATGCTTTCCTAACCATATTATCTTCCACCTACTTACTCATCTATTATTACATTTTTGTGTTATATAGGTGAAGCCTCAAAGCACTTTTCCACACAAACGGAAACATGTCTATTCCACATTTCCAAGATTAATTACTTTCTAAAATAACTGGAAAAATAGCAAAAAAACACTGGTGGCAACTAGGGCCATTAAGGAGAACGAAAAAATAAGGTCGAGATATTGTGTAATTATTGAAAAATGTTAACATCCTTCGCCTTTGTATTCATCTCCAAGGGCGATACAGGCCAATCTTCTATTGATGTCTTGAGTTGGGAAACCGTATGACGATCTACAATGAGGTTCTCCATCTTGTAGCATAATCTAGAGGTTTATTTTTCTTTACCAATATATCAGTTTACATTGATGTGTTTTAGTTTCCACTTCTTCTTACGATTTAGTTTCTTTTTTTCAATATTCATTACACACAACATATTTTACATTGATATACTTGGGTTCTTAATTCTATTTAAAGTTTAAATTGCTTCTTATCTATGTTTAAAGGTTTTAAGGAATAGAATTTGGTTTTATGTTTTAAAGTCTACGGTGTGCAATATATCTAAATATTAACCAATATTATATAAATCCTAATAATTATACTAAACCTTTAATATTTACATCAATATTAGACATTTATTAACATATATATATATATATATTATTTGTTAATGCTAACATCCAGAAGAGTGGAAGTTGAAGAGACGTGATAAAATGGTAACAAAGTAAAAAAGACAAAAATAATTTAATTTATTGTAACCTCCAAAAAATGACATAGTAATGCAAATTAAATGTTATAAAATGTTATTTCGTAAAGATTCCCAAATATAAAACGGTTCGCATGCATTATAGATGTAAAAACGATAGATATTATTTTAAATTATAATAGTAATATAACTAACTAATCATTTTATTTTATTAAAAATGACCACTTATATTTATTATATAAAATATAATTGTGTCCTGACTAGGATATCATTGACTGCATAGACAAAGGAGCTCAACCGGCATTCATCCGTTTAATCCAAAAATATTATAAGTTACAAGTTTTTAGTATTTATTTTAAACTCGTATATGATATTTTCAAACAATAATAAAGATTAAGTTAACGGGTAAATTTGGCACAGTAATGGAACAAAATGTCTCATGGAAACAATTTGAATACGGAAGATATTTTTTTCATGAGAACATGACTAGATGTTCTGAGGCTGGGGAAACAATCACTAAAGAACACGAGGCAATAGAAGAAAATGAGACCGGTAACATATAAGCAATGATAATGACCACAATGCTAAGTTAATGACCACAATACTACTGATCAAATTTTTTGACAAGTTAATACACATATGTGATCTTAATTTGTTCAAATACTTTTATTTATGTATTTGATTTTGGAATTGGGTGAAACAGTGGTTTTGGTATGTAATATTCTTTTCACTAAACCTTGTAATATATCTATGATCTATAGATAATAGTATAATCCTATAACTGCATTCAGATGTTTCCGAAAGCGAGGATTCCATCATCATTGGACTTAAAAGTGCATAATTTTTTTATGGTTTCTAAATTGCCAAAAATAATAATTTTAGATATTTTCAAATTAGCCTTAGAGTTCTTCTCTAACATTAATTTTGATGTGAGTGGCTGATTTGAATGCATGTTTTGAGATTAAAAAATTAAAAAAGAAGAAACAAAAAAAGTAAAACATAAGCAGAATGAACACTTTTTAACTACCAACGACAAAAAAATGTAACAATACAAATAACTCCATTATATATATATATAAAGGATCCTAAACAAAATATGCCAAGAAACCACCAATAAAAAATATCAAAAATGGTAAAGAGTAAAAATAAATTTACTGAAAAATATGGAATAGATGCTCGGAAGGAACCATTTGCAGGTACAACTTAATGTGTATCTTAGTACAACAATCCAACTGAAGTAGTTATTCTTACTTAGATAGTTTAATAAGTAATACATAAGATATAACTAGAAATATGTAAATATTACTTTTTCATAAGTTGTAATTAACATATCTCAAAATCATAGTAGTCTCTCTATCTTGTTTATGTTTGTAATATCCTCTTTCCTAATTCTAGGAATACAATTACTCTTTTTATTCAACCATACTAGTCCATTAAAAGTCATGTAATCATGATATATAAAATGTAAATTCACCATCATTAGCAAGTAACAAATCAAACACTGTCGAGTTTCGTCAAGATACCATTTTAAAGGAGAATCGAGTCTATTCTAAGGTGGACTGCTCCTACATGCTCATGTCCCCGGTAAGAAATACTCGTGTTGCTAAACTTCTTGATGCACTAGTAGGTGGGGTTCATCGCTCCTACTACGAGATCATAAACTAGTTAGAAATAACTTATATTAACAAAATAATGTCACTTACCTTCCATAACTGAACAGTAAGTTCAGTTTGTGGGCCTCCAAAATTCGACGTGGGAGAAACGACACCCTGGATGAGAATAGTGCATCTAGTTTGTATAAAATCAGAACACATGAGATTGTAGCATCTGGTGCGATTGTATGCATCTTTCTGCAATATACTACACATTTTAATTAAAATGTTTTTTTGGTATATACATGTTTATGAAATAAAATTTTAAATTCAAAAGGTTCATAAATATTTGCATCTAACTTATAAAAAATATTTGCATCTAACTTATAAAAAATATTTGTAGCTAGATAATATTACGTTTTATCAATACTTTAAAGATGTTAAATTGAATCACAGATATACCAACCAGAAAATAGAGAGTCTCGGCTAGTAGTCCAAATACAGGTGGAAAAAATTAAGCAAAATAATCAAAATTTATAGTTTTCGTCATTTTGCATACATTAGTATTTAATTAAAATAAAAATTACAGAAAAAATAATTACTAGAAATGTTTTGTAAATAATAACTACTTTGATTAATTAAAAACTAACCTGCCATCCGGTCTGGATGGTGTTTATGTCACTGTTGTTATACCTCCCAAGTTATCTCATAACAAATACGAGATCAAAATTTCTAACGATGCGTACATAACGACATAACAAATAACAACTAAAAGACATATCTTAAAATAAAATTAACAAAATATTTAAATATTAAGAAATGATATCATATATATATGAACGAAGGTTAACCCTTTCTGACAGATTGACACGTTAGTATTAGAAAAAGCGACACGTAGGAATTACTTTTTTTTTTTAAGAAAAAAAACTATATCTCTTTTCTTGACAGAAAAAAAAACTTTTTTCTCATTGTAGTGCCAGCCGCCGATGAAAATGGTAAAGGTTATGTAAACATGTAAACTGGTGGTATCCTTCTTTATCTCTCTTGCACCTAAAATTTTATCTTCTAGTGATATTAGTGAGATATTATGTAATAAACTATAAATTAAAGATTATTTTTTTAATATACTATAAACTGGTGGACCATGGATATTCGTTGAAGATTTTAATGAGGTTCTGGATTTGGCTGATAACTCTTTTTCTTTTACTGTTTGTGTTTATTTGCTGGGAATGATTAATTTTTATGATACAGTTTATTAATTCTAGCTGCCATATATGGTTTTTCATGGTCTCATTACATTTGGTGCAACAAGAAAAAGGAAGGGTTAGTTTGCAAAAAGCTGGACTAAATTCCCATTAATAATCACAGGCTGAAGCGTCCTTATTGCTTGTTTGAGGCGAATGGTTGCTCAGATCACCTATGTGGCATAGTCTCCCTGGATGCTGCTCCGTACAAACTGAAATGTCCATTTAAAGTTGTCAATGCAACTGTTAACATGGATGAGTTTCAGTCAGTGGTGGAGGTTTATTGGAACACTACACCAAAGCTTTTTCTTTTAACCTTTGCTTCGTTTCGATTCTCTAAGAAGTTAAAACTGGTCAAGCCTGAGATTTGACAGCTTAGTCGCCACAAGCTTCCTCACCTCACTCGGCGGACTATTGAAGCTTATGTGGATCTTTGTGAGAAGCAAAAAATAAATCTAACCAGACATGATGTGATATCTATACAAGATGAATCCAGAGCTTATGAAGTTTGGGAGAAAGTGGCGATTCTAGAGGAGAGTTACTTGAGACAAAAGGGGAAGCTTCATTGGCTGAATGTAGGGGATAAAATAACAGTTTTTTCATAATGATGTCAAGGAAATGGAAGCTAGAAACTCTATTAATATAATTTATTCCCCAGATGTGGTGTTGCTAACTCATCGAGATGATATAAAATCAGAAACATTCATTATTTCACTGACTTGTTTGGTATGAATTCTAAATGTTATTCAGGTCTGTTTGAGGAAGAGATTTCTAATGTTTTGTACTATAGTTGCTCGGAGGAGAAGAAAGCAAGTGTATTGGCAGAGGTCACAGAGTTAGAAATTAAGAAGGTATTATTTTCTATGCCTTCAAATAAATCCCTAGGTTCGAATGACTATACGGTGGAATTTTTTAAGGCGGTTTGGCATATTGTTGGAAAAGACTTCACAGTTGCTGTTAAATCCGTCTTCATCTACGGTTTCTTACCAAAGGGGATCAATATCATGATTTTAGCCTTAATTCCAAAGAAGATGGGTACCATTGGTATGAAGAACTATCGACCTATCTCATGTTGCAACGTGTTATACAAGGTCATATCCAAACTTCTAGCAAACCGCCTAATACCAATCTGCAATCATTGAGGATCGTTATATGATAAAAATCTGCTACTTGCTTATGATTTAGTGATGGATTATCATAAGCCGAGATGTTGCATCTTGTTGTGCCATGAAGATTGACATATCCAAGGCTTTTGATTCAGTTCAATGGGATTTTTTACTCAATATATTAAAGGCAATGCAGCTACTGCCTCAGTTTGTTAGGTGGATCGAGTTGTGCGTTACAACCCTTCTTTCTCAGTTCAGCTCAATGGTGAGCTTACGTGGTTTTTCAAAAATGAGAGGGGCTTACCCCAAGGTTTTTCTCTTTCTCCCTATCTATTTGTTATTTGTATGAATTGTTTATCTCGTATGTTGGATAAGGCAGTGATTGATGGCAAATTTGGGTTTCATCCGGGTTGTAAGCCTCACCATCTTCTGCTATTCTTTCTGTTTTTTTTAGAATTGTTGGCTGGTTTTTCTTTGATAGGTTTGTCCTCCTTTTTTGGCTCAAAAGTTCCGGACTACTCTGTCTAACCTTTTTCAGCCAAGATTCGACTGTATTTCCTACCCTTTTGCGTCGAATAACCCTTTTCTCATTAATTTTGCAGTACGTTTTCTGGATCAAAGTTTGGGTTTTTGCTTTGTTTGGGACTTCTTATTTCGAAGGAATGTTGTCCTTGATTTTTCGGCTCCCTTTTAGGGTGCTTTTTCGGGTTATGTGTTCGTGTTTGTGTTTTGGGCACTTTTTCCTTTCCGTTTGTGGCTGCTAGATCTTCCTCTATTTGTATGAAGTATTTAAAATGATGCAGCACATCGTCTATTGATGCTGGCAGTAGCAATGATATTTTTACAGCCAATATGATGCCCATTTTGTAGAGCTAATATTGCTATAGTGTCGTTCAAGTTTGCGACTTTGGATTTAATTCTTTGAACTTGGCTATGTAAGCCTGTAAGTGTTCTTGTCCTTGGGACAGTTTCCAAAGACCGGCTTTTGTAGTTTGTGTTTCCATGATAATGGAGTATTGTTTGAGTAAGGCAGAGGCTAACTGACCAAAATTATCGATAGAGTTCCCGTAGAGCTTTGTGAACCATTCTAGTGCAGGCCCAATGAGATGTTCCGCAAAAATGTGGCAGTACACTGACTAGATCTCTTAATCAACCAGGTGAGCTTGCGCAATTGCAAAACATAACATCCTCAAATGAGCTATAGTGTCCGTACTCCCGCTGTATTATGGGAAATTCAACTTTTCAACGTCATGAAGGTGAGTTGAGGCAATCATGTTGAGCTTGTCGTTATGTGCATTTGAGACCTTATCTGCCGTAAACTAGTATTATTTCATTCTATGTAATCTTTAAACAACTCCAGGTTGACAATGTTCTTGGGGTCAACCACAACATTATTATAGAGTGCAGAGGTCATCTGTTGCCAGGGATGCGAGCATTCTTTGGATTTCTGCCAGCTCGTCGGTAGATCATCTGTTGGCTTCGGCGGAATTTATTGGTGCTCTGCCGCGTTGACTTGCCAGTCGTGGAGCGTTCTATGCATCCTTGAGAACCCAGACTCCTGGTCCTCTTCCTTATACCGGAGGAATTTGACGCGGTAGGCCAATTCTCATAGCTGGTGTTTGATGCGTTACGCTGGCATCAACTAGAGTGAGTTCTAGTCAAACTGCCACCGTGACAAGTGTTAATATGTGCGATAGCCGCGGTATTGTTGGAGCATGTGCCAGCTATACTTCTGTTTGGTGGGGCAGATCCAGGTCGCGTACTCAAAATTAGGATTGCCATGGTGGTGCCAGATAGCGGCTGTCGATGTGGTTAACCTATCCACAGTACCGGGTGTGGCATCATTTTTTCATGTTAAAACACACTCGGTTTGAGTTGTTGGGACTGTGGGTACGCTTTTTATTCCGGCACTAAATAATGGCGGTGGAACTGACACAATGACCATTGTTCTTTTGTCATTTGAGCTAGTTGTTACGGCCTTGTTTGGCTGTGATAAGTTGTTTCGGGCTTGCGCCCTCAGGCTCGTTCTCATGTTGTCCGATTGGATTTGATCCATTTCAATTTTCGCAAGGAAAAAAGATCTGCTCTGGTGTTCCCCATAGAAGGCGCCAAATTGTGAATCCTAAAACTCGTAATCAGAGATTTGGTATTGTTTGGAAATTTCAAAGATCTAGACTTTCGTATGAAGTTATAGATCTTTAATGGGAAAATGTCGTCTGAGGCATAAACTTTCAAAAAATGGACGTTTTAATCACGAACTTTCGAAATGTCATTTAAATGCCAAAGTTTTTGTTGACATTCGAATTAAAAAGCGAAATTTCGTTGACTCCGCCAAAAAAGGCATGCCATTATATAACACAATGATGGGGTTAACTTGTTGTTAACTGTAAGTTAACGACATTTCTTTTTGGTAGAGTCAACGAAAGTTTGCTATTTAATTAGAAAATCAACAAAAAATTAGTATTTAAATGACATTTTGTAAGTTCATGATTAAAACGTCAATTTTTTGGAAGTTCATATTTTTTTACATTTTCCCTTTTGTTTTTATCATAAACTTAAGTGTTAGTGAAATCATATTGAATTTACAACATTTTGAATAAAAAAAAATATAGCCTAAGAACATGTTGTTAAATGTGGTTTATTTTCACTTTTTTGAATTCACAGTTTTAAAAACATTCAGTTTCTCTTCAATATAGTTAATTTACTATGTTATCGAGATTCTAATTAAATCATATAAATACAAAATATTTTTAAAATATTTTCTAATTTTCATTACCATTTTTTAGCTAAAAAATATTACAAATTCTATTTAAGTTTTACTAAAAATGGTTTTAAAATAAAATAAAAGATGTAAACAAATTTAAACTTTAATTTTGAACTGATTCAAAAAGTGAGAAAGAAAGGTCAAATTTTCAGCTTTGATCTTAGGATTGTCTAAGCTAAAAACTTACTGTTTCAGACCACTCGAATGTATTAAAATTTAGATTTCACCAATTAATCATTAAAAAAATTTTAGCATAAAGGAACAAAAGATGAATCTTGATCGATTAGAGATTGAGGTGGAACTATCTACATTTGCATAGAGTTTACTCGATGAGTGTTAACGACGAATCAAATGAAAACAATTGTAAAAAAAAAATTTAAATAAAATAAAAGATGGAAATTTTGTAAACTTCGAAAAGAAATGCATTATTTAGAAAGGAAACTTTAACTGGAAAAAAAAGAAATTAAATTGATATTTTTACCAAATGTTAGTGACACCTATAACTATAAATATTTATGATTTATATTATCTCGAAAAGATATAAAATAATTTTTGACACGGATTTATCACATATTGGTTTATGTAAATATAATTAATATCTACTATTAGACTAAAACTATAACTATTTTCATTTATATTATCTCGAAAAGATATAAAATAATTTTTGACACGGATTTATCACATATTGGTTTATGTAAATATAATTAATATCTACTATTAGACTAAAACTATAACTATTTTCATTTATATTATCTCAAAAAGATATAAAATAATTTTGATAAAAAATGACTTATAAAAATGTCATTTTAAACCAAAATTTTATTGACTTTCAAATTAAATAGCAAACTTTCGTTGATTCGGCCAAAAAAGACATGACGTTAACTTACCATTAACGGCAAGTTAACTCCATTATCGTGTTCTAACGGCATCTTTTTTTTGGCCGAGTCAACGAAATTTTGCTATTTAATTTGAATGCAAAATAACTTTGGCATTTAAATACCATTTCGAAAGTTCGTGATTAAAACGTCCACTTTTTGAAGGTTCATGTCTCAAACGATATTTTTCCCAATCTGTAATAGTTGAATGTATCAAAGTGGATTTTATTGATTGAATCAGAGTTACAGAGAAGTAATGAAGAATGAAGAATGAAATACAAAAGATGAGCTCTCGACAAGAGTGCGTAATTAAGGTTCTAGGATAAATTTTTCATGTCTGCCTCTTTTCTCCAGCTTGCTTTAACTATGCTTCCTCTTCAAATTCCTCTGCATATCTCTCTACTGCAATTGGGTGAAATCAACCCGAGATTTCCTCCAATCTTTTCTATCCAGCTTTAACTCGACATCCTATTGCGCCTTAGTTGAGCTGCCGCAACGGCTTACGTGAAGATGCTATCAAAGTTGGGCCAAGTCATCCGTCTGCGGCCCAATAATAAAATGTAGCTTTATGGGCTTTTATCCTCAAGCCCATTTAGAGCTTTGGCTTTACTAGAGGTCAAAGTGTCGGGCCATGTCCAACACCAACCCAAATAAAATAATGCAAAAACAAGAAATCATAGAGAGAGAGAGAAATAATTAATTTGAGTAGCAATCTAATGATGTGTGGTTGTCGTGTGATGCAATATTTAATTTGACGGTCCACATGACATCGGTTTAGATTACACCGATATGACCATGTTCATATGTTTTTTCTTCTAAATTCAGTTAAAATATAAAAATACAAAGATGATACAAATTCGGATACAAAACATAGTAATACAATTTATTACATAAACAGTTATATATGTCATACAGTGAACACTATATATTAGAAAAAAAATGTTGAACGCTGCTTCCTTTCAGGTTTAGCCTTACATGCTAATAGACATGGTATGTATACCAGATTGGCATTGATTTTTTTGCTTTCAAAATCGTACAAGAAAATATCATTGCATCTGTTACATGTTTTAGAAAGTCGACATGATACCAACTAATCTGTATTCGCGTCCTTGATAATAATGTACACTTCATATTTATCCTGCTTTGACTCCATATATTCTTGCGTTATCGAATGCTTCTTTCGATGATATTACTGAAATCCTCCATTTATGTAGATAAATCCACAGGATTTTTCTAGGTTTAAAACAAGAAGTCGGTGCCAATTTAAATATTTTATAGGAAACAGTCATCAACAGAAAGAGACCGATGATTATTACCACCGGAACAACCCTCCTCAATTGAGAGACAAAATGATTAATCAATCGAGTACTTTCATAAGACAATCATAGATTAGATCTCATCATTATTGCATTCTCCTGAAAGATGAACCCCCTCCCCCCAATTTGGTTTGAATGATAGGTCATTGATAATGATTTTTTAGAAAATAGGATAAAACAACGCAGGATGAACAATAACCAAATAAAATAAAATGATTAGGGGCATAGAAAAGGAATCATATAACCGATCGATTTTTTCATAGATCTCATCCAAACCCCAAAAAATACAAACTAAATAAATAAGATAAACAAAAAAAAATGTGTGACCGACGTCGGCCGGAAAAATAATTTAGAGAAATAAAATCGGTTTAAAGGTTTCTTTGGGAGAGAAATAAGAGAAAAAAGTCATATCTGTTAGCCCAATGGACCAATATATTCTAAATATTTAATTTTGATAAAAAAATGTTTTATGTATATTATACTAACATTTAAATTAATTTTTAAGATACAAATAAATTCCAATGTCATATACTGAAATATTTTATTTAATAAAATTTTAAGCATAATTTTCTGTTTATTATATGTATATTCTTTTAAGTTATAACATATTTTTCCATCAAACAAAATTTAAAATTAGCTCCATATATAGATTTAAAAAATATTTGTCATAATGTTTTGCTGAAACTACTAACAAGAGTTATAAACGGAAAAAATTCTAAGCTGTTTAACTCTATGTGACTTTAAGAAACAATATATAAACAAGAAGAATAACAAAAAAAGACACATAAAAGTGGCTCTTGTGACAGAAAAACTAAAGTCTTTAAAGCATGATTGAAGCTCTTTAAAAAAAAGGAAAAAACATGATTGGAAAATAATCGGTGGAAGCATCCTTGATCCATTGGTTAAGGGTTTAAAGGTTTCTACACAAGATATGGGGTTTGATTCCCAGAGAATACAGTTTTTGCAAATTAATGGATGCAAAGTTTTTTCGTAAGTTCCAAAATGCTGCGAATATAGTTATTCGTTGTGGCTGCGTGTGTTGCGGAGCAGTATCCATCATAGAGATGTCATACATGTAGAACTGTCCATCGTAGATTCGAGTGTTGAAGAGAGAGAATGTCCATCATAAGAATGTCATACATACATAACCGTCTGTCGTAGATCTGAGTGTTGCAGAGAGATCATGTCCATCATATGAATGTCGTACATACATAACCGTTTGTCGAGGAGAATTTGCGTCATGGAATCGTCGTTTGAAAATGTTCATCATAATCTCATATACTGCACTAGTCATATCATTGTAATCAAATCATTTATCTCTAATGATGTAATAGACGATAATAGAAATTGAAAAATAATTGGCTGTCAGAAAATTTTTAAAGCCTAAAATCTTGAACGCCTATCCTCAATTGTCCTAATTATTTTTAGAATTTGACTGTAGCTTTTAAATAAATAATGTAAAGAACGACTGGTTGAGTTTAAATGCTGTCGAAATATCTTCTACTGTGGGAGCTTCTACAGCCACTAAAATATCATCCCCAAAATGAATACACAGGGAATACTTTACACGTTTTTTTTGTTAAAGATCTGATACTATATACATCATTATAACTAACTCAATAACTGTGCCCATTAACCCAAAAAAAAGCCTAACTGAATAAATAACTTGAATGTGTTTCTCTCTATGTAAATGTATAGCTTTACGTAGTCTTCCCAAAACAAAAATCTAGATCCGAAAAAATGGATAGTGTTGTATTTAGGCTTAGATCAAACAAAAATTTAGAGTTTTGAAAACAGTTGATTTTATTGATGTTTAAGATCGGCGATTATAAGAGGAAAATTAGGATTTCTCTTAACAAAGGTTTTAGAGAGTATTGAATCTGAACTCTTAGATTTTCTGTAGAGATTTCTGAATATATGTTTCTCTCTGTTTTTTTAATCCTTTGTGAAGAGTGGGTAATTCCTTATTTATAGTGGTTTGAAGAGGTTAGTAATTTCAATTTCTTTCCCGAATTGAAGTAGCTTTTTCGTCCAATCTTTCCTTTTCCTTTTCCAAATCGATTTCCTTTTTTGAAGGGTTTTGCAGATAAGTTGATGTCGATCTTCATGGACCGAGCTGATTGGATTTAGCATGTCGATTCTTGATTTGGATCGGGTTTATGGTGAGGATGTTAAACCCGGTACCAAAAATTAATCCCCCAGTTCGTCGAAGATTATATACTTGAGTTCGGCGAAACTAAGAGAGTTGACTTAATGTAAATCAAGAATAACTTATTTAATCCTTATGATATGAGGCTTGAACTCAGCTTAGTTGACGATGTGAGGACGAAAGCGACGTAGAGACTTGATGCGAGGATGAACTCGGCTTAGACTTGATGTGAGGCTGAGCTCGGTTCTATACTTTTACGATTACAAAGTTGGCTTACGATGCGAAACAAAGTTCTGCTTAACTGCGGGATTGAGATTGGCTTATGATGTGAAACTGAGTTGGCTTACTCTGTTGACATTAGGGGTTAGATTGGTGTTAGAGCTTATGTGGGCTTCTCCGTGGTACTGGTGTTAGTACCCGTGTTTTCGTCGTCCTGAGTTTCATCAACCGGAGGTGGATTGCGTGGATCTTGAGCTCCATTTCTTGTCATTCTTGTTGATCATATAGTTTCTTGCAAAAAAGTTTAGTTTTTTTCCACAGACGACACTAATTGTTGTATCTAGGGTTAGATCAAACAAAAAACTAGGGTTTTGAGAACTGTTGATTTTATTGATGTTTAAGAACGCGATTACAAGAGAAAAATTAGGGTTTCTCTTAACAAAAGATTTTAGAGAGTAATGAATATGAGTGCTTAGGTTTTCTGCAGAGATTTCTGGATATATGTTTCTCGCTGTTTTTTGAATCTTTGTGAAGAGGGTACCTCTTTATTTGTAGTGGTTTGAGGAGGTTAGTAATTTTTTTTTTCCGAATTAAGGTTACCTTTTTGTCCAAAATTTCTTTTTTCTTTTCCAAATTAATTTATTTTTTTGCAGAATTTTGCAGATAAGTTGATGTTAATTTTCATGAGTCGAGCTGATTGAGCTTTAACATGTCGATTCTTGATTTGGATCGAGTTTATGCTGAGGGTGCTTAACCCAGTATTTACAAACCGTAAAAAGTTGAGTCTGGGTCTGATATATCTGGCTTTTCTCTTCATCACTTACTCTTCGGCTGAGTTCCTCATTCAACATCTATTTTTTTTCTTTTTTTAAATCACTTTTTCGATTGAATGGTTTTTTTTAAGTACTTTTTAACAATGAGAAAAAAAATCAGGTCACAGAGGGTAGGGGTATAGAGTACAACAGTTCTTATAGTCTCCAGGAGAATCTTGGTACGCTTATTGTTTGAAATCGTATTTATTTGGATTTTCTTGGGACAAGAAATTTTTAATTATCCGGCAAATTTTTGTTGACAGGAGTGACAAAAGTGTTGAGAGAAGAGAGACCGTCGAGTAAGATAGTGACACTAACAAGCTTCTCCATTATTCATTCAACAAATATACCCTACGAATCCTCTGTTTTTGAGGCTGCTGGTTACAAATGGTAAAGATCTTAACACTCTTAAATTTTCTTTTTGTTATTTACCTTTTTAATATATTTTTGGAGTTTAATATTGTAGGAGGTTGATTTTCTACGTGTCTGGTAATAAAAACGACGGAGGAAAATATCATATTTCACTTTACGTGAGGCTCGAAGAGACAGAATCTCTTCCAAAAACCTGGGAAGTCAATGTTGATCTCAAACTCTTTGTCTCCACTCAAAAGCTATCCAACTACTTGACTGTTTCAGGTACTTGTAAAGTGCATATGATTTTTACTAGATCCAATTCCAGTTATTGTCTAAGATTGATTCCAGCCACTACCACTTTTATTTGTTACAGTAGTTCATAGATTTATTAATTTATAGAGATATTTAGTTAGTTAAAAAAATCAATTCTGAACAGAAAGTTATTGATTTAAAGAAATATTAATTTATCGTGTTAATTTATGTTAGATTTTAGAGATTATAAATGAGAGATTTCGAGATAAATTAGAAAGATCACCATAATAGAATATTAGAGAAGAATTTCTTATTGATCTTTGAGAATTACATAGCATATTTATATATTTATAGGAGAAATACAAGGGAACCTAGGGTTAACTTTATTTTGAACTATCCAATGGGAGATCAGCCTTTGGAGCACTCATGACCATGCCAGCCAGCCCTTGACCATGTCAGCCTGGTTCCAGCCCCTTTCTTGACTGAATGGATAGAAGAAAGACCAAGGACAAGACGCCAATGCACCTGGACGCTCAAGCAGCTTGGTGCATGATCCGAACGTTGCCAAGCTTCTAGAAGACTCTCGAAGGCTTCCTCAAATGTTCCGGAGGCTCCTTAAGGTCGTACGGTCTTGTACGGTCTTGTACGGATCCGTACGGACTTGTATGGACACCCGTACGGACTAATTCATTTGCCAGCTTCCTCATTGCTCTATATTTTGACTCCGCACTTGAGCATGACACAACCTTCTGCTTCTTAGACTTCCAAGTTACTAGATTGCCTCCAATGAAAGTACAGTAGCTAGTTGTAGACTTCCTATCCATAGTGTCTCCTGCATAGTCCGCATCGCAGTATCCAACTATCTCAGTGTTGCCATTCTTCCCCATCCAGATTCCATGGCCCGGTGATCCGTTGATGTATCTCAATATTCTTTTTACCATGTTCCAATGATGCACAGTTGGTTCCTTCATATGTTGGCTAACCTGATTCACAACAAAACATAAGTCAGGCCGTGTAATAGTCAAGTAGATGAGCTTACCAACTAGGTGTCGATATTGTGATGGGTCTTCAAATGGCTTGTCAAGCGGATCATCTTCTTTCTCCCCCTTTCTCTTGACCTTGTAGCCATCTTCAAGTGGGGTCTTAGCTGGTTTGGATCCTAGCTTTCCTGTCTCCTGCAATAAATCAAGAGAATATTTCCTTTGTGATAGAAATAGGTTTTCCGAGGATCGGCATATCTCTATCGCTAGGAAATACTTAAGCTCTCCCAAGTCCTTGATATCAAAAACAGACTTAAGGAAGGATTTGGTTTCTAGAATTCTAACTTGATCACTACCTGAGATGATCAAGTCATCCACATAAACCAATACCACAATAAGCCCACGAGAGCTATGGTGAGTGAACAAGGTATGGTCGGCTTCTGACCAGCTAAATCCTCGAGCAACAAGAGTGAAGCTCAGTTTATGATACCAAGCCCTCAGTGATTGTTTTAGACCATAAATCGTCTTTCTTAACCTTAGGAATTTTCCAAGGCTGATTGAGTGCTCTAATCAGGGTAGTGGAGTCATGTACACTTCTTCTTCCAATTCTCCTTGAAGAAAGGCGTTCTTCACGTCTATTTGCCATAGATCCCATGATAGATTTGTGGCTAAGGACAAGATGACCCTAACTGTGTGAAGCTTTGCCACTGGCGCAAAAGTATCGGTATAATCAGCTCCATATGTCTGGGTGAAACCTCTGGCTACCAATCTGGCTTTGTACCGCTTAATCTCCTCATTAGATTGATATTTGATTGTAAATACCCACTTGGAACTTACTGCCTTCTTTCCCTTTGGAAGCTCAGTTTCATCCCAAGTATGATTCTTATCCATTGCTCATATCTCAGCATCCACAGCAGCTAACCATTCTTTTTGTTCTTTTGCTTCTTCATAGGAGCTCGGAATTTGGTGTTGATCAATCTTTCCAAGGAATGCTTGGTGTTCTGATGGCAAGAGGGCAAGAGAAAAAACCGCTTAGAGAGGATGAGCCACGGCTTGGCTGTTGTAATAGACCCTTGTTTGTTTCCAATGATCTGGTCCATACTTCAGCCTTGTACTTCTTCTAAGCTGAGGAGCACTAATTTCTTCACTCTCATGGTCTTGACTAACCATTGGCTCCATTCCTCCCATTTCTTCTTCTTCTTCATGATGAGCTTGGTCTTGATTACCATTATCCAAGTTGTTTGCTTCTTCTTCACTGTTATTTTCAGAATTTGGTCCTTCTTGTGGTTGGTGATCTGGTTGCTCTTGATGAGAGTCTCTTGGAGCCGGATTTCCCAGATGATTGAGTAAGAACTCTAAGCTAGCAGCTCTATCTGAAGGAGAACGGACTAGATCTTTAACACTATCCCAATTTTGCTTCTTGTCAAAGTACCCTTGGTTTTCTAAGAACTTCACGTCTCTTGAAACTAGGGTACACTTCCGGAAGGGTCATAGCACTTATACCCCTTTTAAGTGGTAGAATAGCCTATGAATACACATCTTGTGCTTTTGGCTTCTAGTTTGTCCCTCTGAGTACCTGGGATGAATACAAAACACAAACACCCAAGAACTCGTAAGTGATTGATAAAGGGTTTTATTGTGGTTTAAAACTTCAAAGGGAGAGACGTCCTTTAGGACTCTTGTTGGAATTCGGTTGATAAGATAGAAAGCTGTTATGACTGCATCTCCCCAGAAGTTTCTTGGCAGGTTGGAATGAAACATTATAGCTCTAGCTACTTCCATGAAATGCCTATTCTTTCTTCCAGCTACGCCATTTTGTTGAGGTGTGTATGGGCAGCTCGTTTGGTGGATTATTCCATGCTTATCTAGGTGTTCTTTGAATTTGTGGCTTGTATATTCCCCTCCATTATCCATTCGAAGTACCTTAACATTTTTTTTGAATTGATTAGTAATGTAGTTCTGAAAATTAATAAAAACGTCAAATATTCTATCTTTAGATGGCATTAAGGTGATCCAAGTGTATTTCGACTTTTCATCAATAAATATCACAAAGTACTTATTATTATCTCTTGATAAACATGGGGAAGTCCATACATCCGAGTGGACCAAGTTAAAACATTTTTCATATATGGTAGAGGACTTAGGAAATACATTTTTACAATGTTTTCCTAAAATACAAGACTCACAAACCGAGTTATTAAACGAAATATTAGGCAATATTATTTCCAAGGCACACGAGTGAGGATGTCCCAATCTAGCGTGCCATATTGCATTAGAACTACTAGCTAAGCATGAATTAAAACTTGATAAAGTAGGATTCCTTGAAGAATCTTCTAAGATGTATAAGTCTCCTTTTGTGTTTCCTTCTCCAAGAACCCTTCCGGTCTTAATATCCTAAAAATGAAAACTATTAGGCCCAAAGATAGCATAAGCATCAAGATCAGTAGTATCTCTCTTAACCAATACAAGATTCAAAGTGAAAGATGGCATGTAGAATGCTTGAGATTCTTTGTCAAATAGTTTTAAACTTCCTATTCCTTTAACTGGTATCCTATCACCATTAGCAATCACTACATTTCCACTAGCAGTTTAAATGTTACTAATCAAATTTGGATTACTAATCATGTGATGAGAAGCTCCAGCATCAATAACAAGAGAAGTGCTAGTATTAGTAGGTTTAGTAGCAAAGTAGGTGATATGCTACCATGGCCATCTCATCTCCTTGCTTCAAGCTTTCGATTTGAGGTTGTTTTGTTGAGGATGATGAGCTTGGCGCTTCTTGTGCTTGATGAGCTTGGAACTTTCTTGGCTTGAATTCCCTTGGATGCCAATCTTTGGGCTTGAGATGCGGATGAAGGATCCAGCAATCCTCCTTTGTATGATCATCCTTCTTGCAATGAGCGTATGTTTTCCTATTCTTGCCTTTGTAGCCTTGATTTTGTTGGTAATTGCCCTTATTGGCCGTTGGGAGTTCTTGTTTTCCACTAAAGAGACCAAAGGACCCTTGTTCCTTTTGAATTTATGCACAAACTTCATCAAGACTAGGGAGCTTCTCCGATCTTAAGATATGCTTTATGAGGTCGTTAAACGCCGGATTAAGTGTGAGAAAAAAACCGAAGACCTTATCTCGTTCTCTTCTTTCTTCAATGATTGAAAAATCCTTAGTGTTTGGACGTAACATCTCTAATTCAGCCCAAAGAGATCTAAATGTCCCAAAGTGTTGAGTAAATTCTAGATCCTCTTGATTGAGATTGTTGATTGCCCTTTTTACTTCAAAGACCCGGGTCAAGTTGGAGATGTTCTCGTAGACGTTCTTTAGTGTATCCCAAAGCTCCTTTGTCGTGTCACAATAGGAGTATGCCTCTAGGATTGATGGGTCTTGTGAGTTTTGAAGGGGACCCAAAACCTTTTGGTCTTCTTGAAACTATTTGATTTCCTCCTCGGTCGTGGTCTCATTTTCTTCATCTTGTGTGTCTTCTTTTGGTTTTTACTTAAAGACGACATGCCGGCTCAATCTTTTCCGTATTAAACGAGAAGAGACTGAAGCGGCGGATCAAGTACTTGTTTACCGCCCGGACCGAGAGGCCTCGCGTCCAATTACTTTCCTCCATGGTAGCAAGTTTGACTAATTTTTGGATATCTGCTTTTAGACTTCCTCGAACTTGCATCAAGAAAATTGAGAAGACAAGTTCTGCTTTTCTTTGCTCTGGGTTGAGGTTTGTAAGCCAAAAAATGAAGGGGGACTTGGTCTTAAGTCTTTAGAGCTAGCTAACAAGGTGAGTTGCTATAAGCTGATATGGAGATTGGTTTCTTCAAAGACATCCTTATGGGTAAATTGGGTCAATAAGAATCTAATTCGGAAGGGATATTTTTGGTCGATAAAGTTGAAGACTCAAGCTGGCTCATGGATGTGGCGTAAGATATTAAAATACAGAGATACATCAAAAGACTTTCATAAGGTTCATGTGCGAAGTGGTTTTCACACTTCGTTTTGGTTTGATAATTGGTGTACACTTGGTAGGTTGGTTGAGGTGTTGGGTGAGCGAGGTTTTACCGACATGGGTATTAAGTTAACGGATACGTTGGGGATGTTTTCACTTACCATAGACGTAGACGTCACCGCACTGCTCTACACTATCAGATTGAGGAAGAGGTTCAGGAGCTAAGGACTCGTGCTCAAACCGATTTAGACATGGCTTTGTGAAGAGGTAAGGAAGATAAGTTCAAATCGCATATCTCTTCAAAGGAGACTTGGAATCAGCTAATTGAAGTTTCCCCGGAGAAGGCATGGTCTAAGGGCGTTTGGTTTTTCACATGCTACTATGAAATTCTCCTTCATCGTGTGGCTGGCCATTCTTAATTGTTTGTCAATGGGCGATCATATGTTCTTGTGGAATCCTAATTTCGCTCAAGGTTGTGCTTTTTGCTCTAACTCCCTGTAGACTAGAGATAATATATTTTTCTCTTGCTCTTTCACTTCTCAGATTTGGCACCGGCTCAGTTCAGGGATTCTCTAACACATGTACACTAATAATTTTCAAGATATTATTTTAACGGTATTGACCTCATGTAACAGGGGGACTCGAGCCTTTATAGCCACGTATGTGTTCTAAGCTGTTGTTTATCTCTTTTGGAGGAAGAGAAATCAACAGAGACATGGGGAAGGGCCATCTTCCATGGATAATCTGATTAGAGACATCGGGAGGACTGTGCGTAATCGTCTATCAATAATGCAAAGTCAGGGAATTATGAAGATTGGGTTACAAGAATTGTATGCAACAAGAATCTAATATCTCTGTGACATGTGTTCAGTTTTCTTTTTGATTTTTTTTCTGTTTTGTTTCAACTCAATCAAAAGTGGATGTACTCATTTTCCCAATAACTACTTTTGTTCCAATTGAGTTTTCCAGTTCTGGGTTTTAACAAGGTAACCACTTTCGACTCTTCAATTTTTGAGCTTTTTGTTTCTTTTATTTAAATTTCAAACAAACGTTTTTCGTATAAAGGTTTTTCTTGAATATAATTTTACATAATATTCAGAAAATAAATAGATTATTTTCTCAACCTTATTTTAGTATTTATTTTTTGGCATCACCTTACTTTAGTATTAGCTCATCATGATCTAACATTTTAAACAATTAATTACCTACCTTGGACCTGATGATGGTTTTACAAAGAATGAACATTTATCTTAAATCCGTGAAATATAAAAATTGTAAAAATAAATCTTCACAATTGTATATCTTCTATCTTTATAAAGAAAAATTAGACTTGGGATATATTTATAAGAAAAATATCATTCAAAGGATTTAAAACGGGCTTTGATCTCAGATGCCACTTTTGAAGAAAAAATTATTTGGCATGCCATTAAATGATCTTTATGCCATCCACAATGGGATAATCCTATTTTGCCCTTAATTAAAATGACTAGTGGCATTTGAGATCAAGCTTCTTTTTTTCTCTCCGTTGACGTCCTTCCTCAATTCGCGTGCCGCTGGAGCCGGTCATTTTGTCGTCCATCTGTTATTGCTTCCGTCAGCCTCTATCACCTCCGTAAATCAGTTTCTTCTCCTCTCTCATCATATATTGCTAGAATAGAGTGATTTCTTGTTAGAAGATTGGGTGATTTCATAAATTTAGGGATTTGATATAAAAATTGGTTGTTTGGATAAGCACATTTGGTTAGTAATCATGTTTAATGGGACGATTAGGTATTTGCATTGGTAATTTGTCGAATGTAGCTATTGGTTGAATTGGGTTTAATCTCAGGTAAATTAGAATCCCCGATTAGAATCGTAGTTCAGGAAATCTGCAGACTGGTATAACTGAGAGATAATATGACAACTGGTACAAATGAGACAAATGGTACAAATGGTATAACTGAGAGATGTGACAACTTATATAATTCGTAATAGTGTTTTATTTTATTCTATTTAAAGGAGGCGATGAAGAAGAATAGCCACACAAACGTACATTCGACTATGGAGGATACTATTCAGAAGAGCATGACTGGATTTGAAAAAATTCTATATACGTTATATCGTTTAAGACCTCATCTTTGGAGGAGATAACTTTATTGGTGTTAGTAGATAAGATCTGCATGAAGATTGCGATTGATAAAACCTCGGGAAAGTTAAATTTGAGTTACAGTCTATCTAAATCTCGGAGAGATTCATATATTGTAGATGACGAGGACATATATGTTTTTATAATATCATTGGATAAAGAGGGACATAAACCTGTTCCACATGTGGAGTTATTAGGGGATTTAGATAATAATCAGAAGATGGAGCAACTTTCAAGAGTGGAGCAAGGAAGTTCATTATGGGGAGCTGGATTCAAATGGCAGAGTTGAAAATGCAGGATTCCTTACTATATTAAGAGAGAGTAATACGAAGGAACAATGGATTGAGCCGATTATTGATGAGTCGATGGAGAATGCTGGTAATGAAAATGTTGTTGATGAAGATTGTGATAATGTATTACGTAACGAAAGTGCGGCTGTGGATAGTCCGATGGATAACCATGCAGATGATGTTTTGGATGCTAGACTGAATATGTTGAGCTTCCATATCGTGTAGAAGAAAGTCAGTATGTTATAGAATGGGAAGATGGTACAAGTCTTGAAATATATCAATAAATTTGTTCTAAGGAGGTATTGCAAGATCTGGTTAACAAAGTTGCAAATAAGAACTGTTTTGGGGTCCAAAATGTTAAGTCAGACACGGAGTGACTTATACTATGATGATGTCAAGCTTCACAAGGTTGTAAATGGTATTTACGAGTTGCAAAAATTAAGAAATCAGGTTTTTCCAGTGTCAGACTACATAGAAAGATGCATACATGCTCTCGGTCTATTGAGACTACAAGCAATAGTAAACAGAGAGGCTCACCACGATTAGTAGCATCGATTTTGCATGAAGACTATCTAGGCCTATTTAAAACACCAAATGTTAAGAACATAGTGAGTATTGTTCAAGGAAGACTTTATTTGCATTTTTCCTACTTTACTACCTTGAGAGGGAAAAATAACATGTTAGTGATGTGCGAGGGAGTCCTGATAAAAGCTACAAGATATTGTTTTCTTATCTGTACATGTTAGAAAAAGACAATCATGGGACAATAAGAAGTGTGGAATTGCATGCAGAAAAGGTTCAAATACCTATTCATCGCTTTGGGCGCTAGCATTGGAAGGTTTAGGGCAATGAGGAAAGTGATAGTTGTGAATGCAACTTTTCTTAAGACTGTATATGGTGGTATGTTAGTTTTTGCAACAGCTCAAGATCCTAATCATCACCATTATCCCATTGCGTTTGGCGTAATTGATAGTGAAAATGATGTTAGTTTGATCTGGTTTTTCAAAAAGCTGAAAACCGTTATACCAGATGTTCTTGGATTGGTTTTTATAAGCGATAGACATGCAAGCATCATCAACACAGTCTTTGAGGTGTGCTCGAGCGCATTGCTTTTACATTGCATCTGGCATTTATCTTAAAATGTGAGAGGACATATGAAGAATGACAAGGATCAAGATGTGATGAAATTCAGGGATTGCGCTCATGTTTATACTAAAACTGAGTTCAAAAGATAGTATAGTGAATTTAGGAGTAGGTTTCCTAAAGCCGGCGCGTATTTGGATAAGAGTAAAGGGCTGGAGAAATGGGCATGATCTCATTTTGAAGAAGACAAGTACAACATAGACACCAGTAATTCCATAGAATCAATGAATTGTGTGTTTAAGAAAGCAAGGAAGTACAACCTATTACCTATGATTGATGTGATTCTTGAAAAATTTTCTGAATGGTTCAATAAACATAGGAATGAATCTGCCGGTGCATCAGACACAAAGAAATTGGTACCTTTTGTGGAGGACGAATTGCACACAAGATGTGTAATTATGTCATGTTTAACGGTGACTGAGTCAAACACCTTCCAGCTTGAATACAACGTTATTGGGCTCGATGGGAAGACTTATTTGGTGGACTTGGAATTGAAAAGTTGTTCTTGTAGATGTTTTTATATGGAAAAGTTTTCATGTGTCCATGCAATAACCGCGGCAAAGAACGTCATGTAGAAGGAAGATAGAACATAGACTATCCAAACCTATAATCTCTGCTCGAAATATTACTTGATTAAGACATGGGGATTGGCCAATTATATGACGATTTATGTAGTGGCACATGAGTCTAAGTGGACAATTCCTGCTGAAATTCAAGAATTGTTCGCCTTACCGCCGGAGTACACCAAACTATAGGGAAGAAATCAAGAAACACTGTTTCCATCCACCAGAGAACGTCACTCCAAGGGGTTGAGGAAGAACAATAACAAGCCTACATGGCATAAACTTGGAGAGGTGGTTGCAGCCTGATGAAGAAACGTAATTTGTGTGTTTGTATTTGTGTTTCTATTTGAAAATTTTGGATTTGTACAACCAGGTTCAACTAGGTACAACTAAGAACATGTCTTGTTCTCTTTATTATTTTTGACAAATTTTTAAACTATTATAAGGATTCCAAAAACATCTTGAACTATGAAGAAACAATTAAATCAATAGAAAAAAACTTTAATATTTTCCTAACCAATATTATTGTTTTCATAGAATAGACTCCTTATAGTATAATGAAGTTCTTGTAAGTGCTCACCCTTTTATGATAAAAAAGAAGTGTAAACTTATATTTTTGTGGAACTTTTATTATGAAAACCTCCTAAATAATAATTAAAAATGGAAAATCATGTGACCAACTATAACATAATATTTTAGATCAAAGTCCAATTAAAAAACCCCCAACATTCGTACAATTAGAAAGATGAACGTCCAACTGTACAACTATGTTTATATCACATAAATTTTTAATAATATCCCGCTGCTTAATTGGAAAATGTGGTCCTACACGTGTAATATCCCTTTCTCTCTCTCACTTTAATTAGATCCTTTAAAAATTTCAAAATTTCATTTCATTTAACATGTAATATCCCTTTCTCTCTCACACTTTGTTAAATCAACACAAGAGTTTGTTTTGTGAGAGAAAAGTCCTTGAGGAGAGAGAGTCTATTGCAATTTCAGAGAGAGAGGCGATGAACCAGATGTACCAGTTGTACCACTAAATACTGAAAGCAGATGAACCAGTTGTACCACTAAATACTGAAAGCAGATGAACCAGTTGTACCAAATACTGAAAGAAGATGTACCTAATAAACCCAATTGTACCAAATACTGAAACCGTTATACCTAATAAACCCAGTTGTACCAAATACTAAAATAAGATGTAGTTAAATACATAATAAGCAACATATTTTTCTCTTCAACGACAATACTCCTTTCTCGGTCGCTTCTGCTCGGCTACATATGGTGCCTTTATCAACCTTTACGATTGCCTTGTTCGCTTTTGCCCAGTTTCAAGTATAGGTCAATTGTCTTTCTTTTTCTCTTTCTTTCATTTCTTTTCTTCTTGTCCTTTCTTTCCTTTCTCACACCCAGCCTCCTCACCTTCATCAAAGTTCCAAAACGATGTAAAGACAACAAAAAACCATTAACTCCATCAAATTTAATCCATCAAAACACTAACTTATCTAAGGTGTTGGATCAGGGACTTCACTTGGCTGAGAAGGTGTTGGATCAGGGACTCCACTTGCCTGAGAAGGTGTTGGATCAGGGGCTCCACTTGGCTGAAAAGATGTTGGATCAGGAACTACTTTAAAGCTTTGTTGGATCAGGGACTCCAAAAAGCTTTCAACCTCTTTCAATCTCATATCCAAGTCATCAAACTTCACCATGATATCCCCAAACCGTTTCTCCATCGACTCTTTTAGTTTCCGCTTAAACCTTGCTATAAACCTTGCATGGTTAGGAACTCCATCAACTTTCTCAAGGAATTCATCACTTCGACCATCCAAGTCCAATATGTCCAGATCTTTCCACCATATCTTATTCCTATGTATGGTTAGACGCTCGGTCCAACTTTCGACGATTGGATCGATAAAACCTATCCCATCATCAAAACCATCGTCTAAGATACGTGCCAACAAAGCTTTCTCATTAGAGTCAGGTTCCAAGATGCTCATGATATCCTGTGAATATAAATATATTAAACTTCTAAAAAACTCATAAAAATACAAATATTACCAAAAAGTTCACAAACACTAATCTTAGTACTTCTGAGCTCTACATTTATGTCTTCCAATGGAAAACCTTTCATGCAGCTTTCTAATAACTTGTGATTTCACAACCTTGGACAATCCTTCTCTACGGGTACATCTTCTCGAAATTTGCGTCCAAGATGTGGAATACACTCAAATGCCAGAACCTACACATTGAGTTACAATATCTCAAGTAATCCTAAAACAATTACTTAAAATAATAATAAAGAGTTACCTTGAGAGGAAGAATGAATCCAGAAAGGATGGTTTGCTGTTTTAGTTTCACGGAGCCTTTGAAGCTCTTTAAAAAGCGCCTAATCTCTTCTATAAGCTCATCAAATGTAAAATGCCCCCACGAAAATGTCTCACAAGTGTACAAATCATCAACAACACTGAGAAGGAAGGGGTCTATGTTACCATCAGACTTAAACTTTGCTTTCACTACCTTGCATAAGAAATACAATATAGTCATCTTCTTTATGTCCACTGAACTCTTCTTCTTCTTCATTGCCTCTAGCTTCTCTTCCACATCTGAGATTTTTATTCCCTTTCTCCTTTTAAACATCTTTTTCACAAAGTTCAAATCCCCCAGTTCCCTCCATTTGTTGGGGTATTCATGGCAATCCAACCCTGTTAACAACGTGTGCTCTCTTAAAGAATACCTAATAGGCACTCCATTGACCACAAACCATCACTATTTTTCCTTCTCCGTAGCTGCTGTTCGAACGAGAAGCATCCGCATCCCTTGAAGCATGTGGTTTGGTTCTTTATGCATGTGGAATATATGCTTGAATTGATAATGACTCCGGAACCATTTCAGTTCTGCAGGAAGTTCCTCTATGTACTCCACTATCTGGGTCACACGACACCTAGTTCATATCTTACAAACCTTGGTGTATTCACTTGGACCAAACAACATCTTCTCTGGCTGCAGTGTTTGGGTATCATCATCATGCTGAAAATTCAAACACAAATTTCTAACAGACTTACTTAGTTGTTCTAGTTATTCGGAAACCAAAAAATAACCCTAAGTTGTACTAGTTGTACTAAACTAGTTCCTAATTTCCTAACTAGTTCCTAATTTCCTAACTAATTCCTAATTTCCTAACTAGTTCTTACTTATTTGTTCTAGTTATACGAAAACCACCTAAGTTGTACTATTTGTACTAAATATTTAAAACCTAGTTTGTACTAGTTGTGTCAAAACCACCATTCTTATTTACCTAACTAGTTCTCCTAACTTGAACCATTCTCAATCTAATGTACATACATGCGATGAAGCTGCTGGTGATGGATCATGAGCATCGACGTTTGTCTCTTCTTCCTCTTCGTCCTCATCCTCCCAATCACCTTCACTAGATTTTGTCTCCTCTTCCCCTCCTGTCTCTTCATCCGTCTCTGTCTCTTGTTCCTCTTCTTTCTCTTCTTCCCTTCCTCCCCATCACCTTCATTTGTTTCTTCCTCCTCTTCACTGCTTTCTTCCTCCACATTTGTCTCTTCCTCATCTTCACCACTTTCTTCCTCCCAATTAAATGACTCTCTTCTTCACCGCTTTCTTTCTCCCTACTCAAACTACTCTCTTTTTCCTCTTCATTCACGTTTTCCCCCTTTTCTTCTTGAACCTTAGGACCTTTTGTTAACTCATCTACACAATACTTGTCTTTTACACGAGCCATTACTAAAGAAAAACAACAACATTACATGAAATCTATTGCCAATTCTAATGAAGTAACAATGAGAGCAGGGGGATGGTAGACGATTCTTATGGAGAGGTGGCGGCGATTGGCAAAATCAACGAGTAGACCGGATTAGTATTCCGATGCGAGGGTTTGAGCATCACGAGGGTTTGAAGCCCAGATTCGTGGCGGCAGCAATTAAAGGCTGGCGGCGAAGGATGGACTCGACTTAGTCGGAATCGGAGGTGGAGAATTTGCAGTTTCACTTTTTTTGTCGGATCAATGTTTCGGATGTTTCACGGTTTCGCAAAGTGGAGGTTTATTTTTTGTGGAGGTTTTTTTCTATTTTTTATCACAACTTCAATTTAAATCGGTGGGTGAATGGGTGAAAAGAGTTGAGTCGGATAAATGTATCGAATAAAAATCCGAATAGTTTTGGTTGGATTGGTAATATTGATTCTAAACTTAGAGTTTTTTTTACTTTTGATTCAATTTTAATTTTAAAAAATATTATATGAAATCAATAATATAACAGTAGCATTTGGGATCACAATTTCTAAAAAGTGGTATTTTACCCATTGATCTTTTAAAATTGTTTACTCATTGAATTAATAAAAGAAACATTAAAAATGGTGAACAACTAGAATAATCTTACAATTTGGTTTTATTACTAAAGTAACCTAGAAAAAAGTAAGGTTAGTAAAAAAGTAATTACAAAACTGTCATTACCAATTAATTCCACATCAACATTTTTCCATTTTTCCATTTTTAATATATTTTTCAAAAAAATTAGCAATTATTTACGACATTACCACCACTGATATATAAATATGTGACAAAAATTTGTGATTCGATGTTATGGCAGATTTTTTGAAATGACAGATTTTTTTGCCGCAGATTTTTTTGACAAATTTAATTTATTCTGCAGATTTACTTATATTAGTGGTCGTAGATTTTCTAATTCATCGCAGGTTTTTTTTATTCATAGATTAATTTTCTCAATGGTAGCAGATTTTTTTATTTCTTCAAAATGATAGAATTTATAAGGCAGATTTATTTTTTATCGCAGAATTTTGTCGCGAACTTATTTTTTACCGAAGATTTTTTGTTTTATTTATCGCAGAGTTTTTTCACATTAGATTTTCTAACCAAAAAAATAATTGTTAGATCTATTTTACGTTACCGCAGATTTATTTCACGTTATCGTAGAATTTTTTTTCAATAATTATCACAAAATGTGTAATTTTTTTTACCACATGCATTATAAATTTCTTTAGTGGCCACAGTCTTTCTTGGCAAATTTTTAGCCGGTCAGTTATAACAGATTTTATGCTGCATATTTGATTCAATGATATTACATACTTTCTAATTAGTAGCGAAAAATAAGGAAAAATGACAAAAATAAAATAATTTACCAAATTAATGACGAAAAATTAGATTTTTTTTTTAAAACTCATGGCTCCTTCGACTTAAACAACAGAGCATACAAATAAAATTTTATGAAAAGTTACAAGTTTAGAAAGAAGAAAAAGTAAAATTTTACTCATTTACTTGAAGTTAATGTATATATAAATTCATATATGGTCCGGCATCGTTTGGACCATAAGTACACAAATTTTACTAATCAATTTACATGAAAGGTTTCTGAGGCTGTTGATCGATGGTCCGTATGGTGCACTAGCACAAGATCACCGGAACTACATGTATTGCTTCTGTTAGGCCTAGGGATCGGAGCGACCCCATTAATCAGCATAATCAAGGACGTCCTTAACAACATAAAAAAGCAGAAATCCAACGAACAAGGCACTAACCACAACATAAAAAACTATGTTGCCACAATAACCTAAGTTTGTAAAGTTACTATATTTCCATCGACATAGTAACCTAATTACATGTTTGGTTTCTTTTACTTTGTTTTATCATTTGGTTTCTCTAATGTTACTCGGAACCTTTGGGTATTTGTTGCTTCTCTTCTTTTATATATTTTTTGTTTCACTTATCATTTCGGTTAATCCATGGCTTTGTTACATAAATTAAAGAGAAAGAGGTGTTTCCTTATTCACTTAAAACACAGTTTCAAGGTGAAGGATCTATAAAGTATACTATATGTATGTGCCAAGAACAGGCCTAGCGTAGAATTTGTATAGACTTGGTTATGTAATTCAATAAGAAAATATCTCAACATTGATTAGTAATAATTATTGTCGACACTCACGTTGACCAAAAGAGTCTTCGGGTCTCTTCCCTTGTAATAATACCAAGACAAAAATCTTATCAGTTCCAAACTTTAAAACTTCCACAGAAACAAAAAAAAAACAAGATTTTAGACTCAAATGAGCAAGAAGACTTCTGGTGACCCCAATTCTTTAAGCACCAAGGGCATTAACCTCTGCAAGAAAATACTCCCAACGGTTGGTTTTAATACAGCTGAAACACTAAGAAACTAATCATAGAAAACATAAGATGAGGAAAATCACATCAACATAGGCAGAGATTGGAGCACCCATGTCTTGAGCAACTTCAGCAAGACTAGCAACTACCATTGTCCTATCAACGGCTCAAAGAATTTGGCAAAGACAGGTTCAAAATGAGACCCAATGCACTTTGCAAAGGTGGGAAGGAGTTCAGACACTGCATCCATGAGAACCTCATCATGTCCAAAGTCATCATTATCAATATCACTCTCATCTTCTACATGCTGACATGCTGCTTTCTCCGTCAGTAGTAGCAATGTCGCATCAAGAAGGGGTGATAAATCTAAAAATCATTGTTGTCAGATCAGGATACAAGAATAAAGATAATTTAAATATCCTGAAATAATTTTTCATGAAATTGACTCCAACAAGAACAGATACCCACAATTTTGAATGGCTACATAACCATAATCCTTCATGATATCCGCTATGCTCATGCAAGCCTGAGCAACAACCTCCCTGTCGTCATCTTCAGCCATGGTTTTGATATAAATATTCATAACTGTATCCGCAAGGGACAAAAACTGTTTAAATATCCCATCGTCATTATTGTTGTTAATGAGGCAAAAATTGCTGTGAAATATGGGTTACCAAGAATTTCATTTGCCTTCCCAGTTCCATCCTACATAAGAACCAAACATTCAAAAAATGGAAACTAACACGACTGAAAATTAGAGAGGGGAGGGGAGGAAAGAATGGGAAAAAGATAGAGATATTCATAATCAAGTCTCTTACATTGTGAGTCTGGAAGATAACATGTGTTGCAGCCAAGATATCTGCAATTCCAACATATAAAAGAGCTATAATTTTCGAGACTCAAAATATTAAGTCTAACTCATAGATTAGGTAAGCATTTGATTACTAACAGATCCGGTGAGCTGCGAATTTCTAAAAAAACTGAGTGAGCATGAAATTGAAAAACCAAATAGCCTAGACATTTGACTTCATATTGACCAAAGGCGGTGAGAAGGAAAATTGGCACATCAATCATATGCCCAACGGTCAAAAACCATTAATCATCAGGCCTGTTGCTGGTTGTACCATATGCTGGGAAGAAGCTGTGCCTAGTAAACAAAATTTACTAAGCTATGTATCAAGTAAAATTAATTTGTCCCCACCAACAGAAGAGGTCCCAAGGGTTGTGGATGAGGTCGACTGTGTCAGCATAGTTCCTGCCCAGTAAAACAACGACAATCAATGGAACAAGATATCAAATAATCAACAGATAGAAAAAAACTCACGTTTCATACCAGTGACTGCTTGAAGCCGAACATCTTCATGAAATATGCAGAATATTTTTCCATAATCCTCAATGATTCCTCCAGAGAAAACTAGATTGAAAATAACATATAATTCTATTCTATCAATCATCACATGATCAAAAATAAAACAAAATCGAGCATAGAATGATCATATAACAAAATTTGAATAAATTCAGAGAAAATTAGATTGAAAAAACATAATTCTCACTACATCAATCATCCCATTATCACTTCTACATCAATCATTGAAAAAAGTTTGGCACCCTCTCTGGGATTGTCCCTTCGAATCTTCTTCTCTTCTCACTGAATCGAGAAATCAGTCGTCTTAGGCGGTTCTGGGCTTTGTCGGCTAGCAGGTTTCAGCAATTGACGACAGCGACAGAGGACTCTGGCGATGAAAGTTTTTTTTGTCTTTGGATATAGATGGTCTAGCTCTGGTTCATCCGGTTCTTGTAAACCTCTTAGCCACCCGGGTTGGTTCGGGGGTTGTAAATTAGATTTAAAGAGATGTTATTTACCTGGAATAATACTACAAGTAGATTTAATTAGTAGATTAGTACTTTAAAAAAACATATTAGATTAACATTATTTAAAAAAAAAAGAATTATTTATTAATATGTCATTATATGAGCCTATATATTTAAAAAAAAATTCCATATTTTTGTTATTACGATATGCTATATTTTTTTTAATTTTTTCGCCACTAATTAAGCAGTCTACGATAACATTAGAACAAAAAAATCTACAGTAACATATCGGCAAGAAATCTGCGGCCACTAAAAATAATTTAAATCTCTACCGTAAAGAAAATTGCACAGTATGTGATAACTACGTTTTTTAAAACAAATTTGCGATAGCTAAAATTAAATCTTCGGTAACGATAATGTTAGTCTAGCAATTTTTTTTTGAAAATAAAATCTACGGGTACTAGTAATTGAAAAAAAAAATGTACTACAACGTTAAAAAAATCTTCGGTGGAAAAGAAAATATGCGATTTACAAAAAATCAGGGAGAGAATTTCTATCTGTATAGAAAATTCAAAAATCTACTGCCTCTGTCATGTTTTCAAAAATAAATCTACGACAGGAAAAATTTTGTGATGAATTACGAAATCTGTAACTATTATCATACATAACTGTGCGACATAAATTAAATATACAAGAAAAATCTGCGGCAAAAATATAAATCTATCATTCCAAAAACTCTGCCATAACATAAAACTGTAGATTTGTGCGTAATTTATCTATCAGCGGTGGCAAAGTAAATATTTGTTGTTTTTTTAAAAAAAACGGAAATAATGCTGATGTAGAATTAATTAGTAATGACAATATTGTAATTACTTTTTTTCACCACATGGCTTTAAAAGCACTTTTGTGATTAGAAAAACTCATTTAATCTTACTTTTTTTAGGTTAGTCTACTAATTAAATCTATCAAAACGAAAAGAACACTCTTTAACAGAACAAATATTGTTGAAGTATTCACATTGTATTATCAAAAAGCTTTCATGTAGCAGAATGTTAGTTAATCCATGTCATAGATATACGCATTATTAATCCCAATCATATATATATATATATATATATAATCATTAAGATTTACTAGATTAACTATACGTGATTTCTAGTGAATAAAACATTGGACTTGGTTCTTTCCAAGTCGTAAATTTTGTGTGTTGGATTATGTGAAGTAAGAATATGTTTGATATAAAATTAAAACAGTCTCATAGGAGTTGTCAAGTGGTAACACAAACCAGCTGCTGCCTATCTACAAAGGGAAAATGAGAATAGCAAGAGCATTTAAAGGTTCAAGTTTCATAATTCATACACACTATCTCGTCTGATTTTTTAGCTCTATACAAGAACAGTCCCATGGGAGTTGCCTTACGGTAGCATAAACTTAGACACACTAACATATGAATGTGTGAGATATATAACTTGATGCAAACGAGAAAATGGAAAATTGTTAGAATACCAACGGCTTAAATACAAACGATTTACAACGATTTTTTTTGGTTAGTGGGCTTTGTCTACACTTCAACGCAAAAGTTAGATCTTAGTTCAGTCACAGTAACTTGTTTGAATCTGTGAACTCTTAATAAGAATACTCCCATAGAAGTTGCCTGATGAGAATAATAACTTGCGGCTTATGTGGCACATTTGTAAGGCTCTCTCTCTACATTCCGCTTAAGGAAAGTACCCGGCGATTGACCAGAGACAAGGGTTCTCGCCTTAAACCTAGCCTGCAACGGCGCCTGGGTTCGGTGCCGGCATGGTCACTCAAAGTACAGAAACAGGGGGCGACAATGCAGAAGGGGCGAGAGCTGCTATGGCTTCCCCTGTGTCAGAACTTTCTGCGCAACACCATGATTTGGAGAAGTTATCTGATGCTATCATTCACCGGCAGGATGCAAGAGGAGTCGCTGACCATGGAGGAGTCATAGCCAGCGCTGCTATGGATTCAAATACTGTTCTGAAACCAACATCATCACTCTATGTTTCAGCGATGAAGTCTGATAAAATATCGAAAATAGTAGTGAACCCCGACATGAATACAACTGAAGGTTCTGCTGCTGCTGCGTTAGGCTCACAGCCTGAAGATACTCGAAAGAAAACCTGGGCACAAGTTGCAGGTCATTTATTTAAATTCAGTTTCGAAACTCAGATTGTCGATGGGAAGCAAGTAATAACAGTTTCGGAGGAAATCCTTGAAGCGGCTACACCACTTTGGGAGGATTTTCTAGTTGGACGCTTTGTCTCCATGGCATCCCACATAGCGAAGGTTCATGTTGTAGTTAACAAAATCTGGAACCTCGGAGACAAAACAATCAAAATTGATGCCTACGTCCTGAATGAGACCACAATTAAATTCAGAATCCATAACGTAAATGCAAGAACACGTGTACTGCGTCGGGGTATGTGGAATATTTGTGAGATTCCAATGCTAGTTTCAAAATGGACTCCTGTGGCAGAAGACGCCCAACCTGTGCTAAGCTCCATGCCAATGTGGGTTAAGCTGGAGAATATTCTGCCATCAGTTTTTTGTGGAAGGGTATTAGTTTCATTGCAAGTAATGTTGGTATACCGCTAAGACTACACTCTGACACAGAACTTGTGACCTTCTTCGATGAAGCAAAGGTCTTCATTGATGTCTCTCTAATAAAGGAGCTCCCAAAAAGCCATGTATTTCAAGCTCGCGATGAAGAAATCACTGTAAATTTCGAATATCCTTGGCTACCAATGCGGTGTGTTTGCTGTGAGAAATGGGGGCACACAGAGGTTGGTTGTCTCTTGAAGTTTCAAGGCTCACAATCGCCTGCTCGAAACAAGACCTCTGAGAAGTTCAATTGGGAATCTGCAGTTGCTCCAGTCAGTCTACGCTCTGTCAATGTTTGTCCCATCTCAACAACTACAATGCTGGCTGGGGCAGAAGATGGAAGTCCTATGCCACCGGGTTCAAAAAACATGAGTCCAAAAAAGAAGTCAGTTCAGGTTCAAGCGAGCAAGATTATTCCATCATCCCAGCACCTGCAACTTTCAGCGGATAACAATAAGAAATTTCCATTAGAACCTGTGAAACACAATATCTTGAATTCAGTCCAGACCTTAAATATTCGACCAAATCAAAATGAGTTGCAACCAGCAGAGATCGAAAGCCAGCTTCATGAAACCCAAGCTTGAGTTCGGGAATATGGGGAAACATCTGAACCAAAACAGAGAAACTTCACTTCAAAACACAATGATACGGGATCGCTTTCGGAGCTAGAAGACGGTGAAATCAGCCTTCTATCCCCAGTCCTCAAGACATCAGACAAGGAATGGGCTATTGTATTATACTCAAGCAGCAAAATCTCCAAAGCTTCAATATGGTCATGTATCGATAGCTTCTCCCTCTCGATTCTCTGTTTTGCAGGTCCAGGATGATGTAGAGAACTCTATCCTCCCGGCTTTTTCCTCCAAAATTCAGCAGGAAAAATTGTGACTCAGGATGAGCCTTGTGTAATCACGCAAGACGGGAAGCACACGCCCAGTTCACCTCAGCTAAACCATGGTCAGGTATCGATAGTCTCTTCTTCGCTGGTTTCTGTTTTGCAGGATCAAGACAACACATAAACAACTTCGAATAGTATCCCTAGTTCATTGCCAGAAAAGATTGCGATTAAGAAACAAGATGTGATTTGTGATGATCTGACTGTGGTATCTATTGCACCTTCGGTTATCAACGCTACTCCCAACCCATTATATAATCGGCTCAGAATTCCCGAAAATCAGAACACCCTCATTCAAACCCGGAAACCACTTCCCAAATCTTCAAAAATAGCACACAAGTACTTCGTCAAGCCTTCTCAGAAAGCTGGAGAATCCTTAATCATTGGTATCAGCAAAAGGTCATCTCATCAGAAACACTAATGTCTTGTTTTTCATGGAATATATGTGGCTTCAACAAAGCAAGGAAGCATTCAGTCATTAAAACGTTAATCCAAGCTCACTAGATGGAGTTTGGGGGATTATTGGAAACAAGGATTTCAGAATCTAAGGCGAGTTCTATAGCGAGCTCTGTATTTCTAGACTGGTCTATGGTTTCTAACTATGAGCATAACCCTCTAGGGAGGATCTGGATGGTTTGGAGTCAGAGAATTGAGCTCCCGGTGGTGTCTAAGTCAAGTAAGATGATTACATGTTTAATTAATTTTAAGGGAACAACGGAAGACTTTTTTTTCTCATTCATCTATGCTTCAAATGATCTGATCCATCGTCGACTTTTGTGGAGTGAGCTCAAAGGCTTACAGGACTCATCTCAGTTTCGAGGGAAGCAGTGGCTATGTCTGGGGGACTTTAACAAGGTGTTATCTCGTGATGATCATTCCCTCTCTGCTACGTCAAACATTCATCTCCCGGGTATGATCGAATTCCAAGAGGTAGTTCCCAATTGTTAGTTTAGTGACATGGCTTATCATGGCCCTCACTACACTTGGTGTAACAAGCGAGAAGAGGGTCTTCTCTGCAAAAAAGCTGGATCATGTGATTATTAATAGTCATTGGTTGCATCGGCCTTCAAGGTCTTTCTGTATGTTTGAGGCAAAGGGGTGCTCAGATCATTCTCGCCTTGGTCAGCATGGTCTTGCCCAACCATTGAGTACCCAAGGAGGCGTGTGAAGCATGTATTTTGGGGAAGCATTGTAGGAAAGTGTTTCCAGAATCTACTACTATGTATAAGAAGTCTTTTGAGTTAATACACTCTGATGTATGGTCTGCTCCGTGTACTTCAAGAGATCAATATAAGTACTTTGTTTCCTTCATCGATCAAAAATAAAAGTATACATGGGTAACATTGATGCGCTCTAAGGATCAAGTGCTTGAATCATTTTAGAACTTCTATAACTATGTGCTCAATCAGTATGATACCAAGATTAAGATACTAAGAAGTGATAATGGCGGAGAATACATGAGCATACAGTTTAGGGAGTTTGTGAATGAGAAAGGGATAGTACATCAGACAACTTGCGCCTATACACCTCAACAAAATGGGATAGCAAAGAGGAAGAATAGACATTTGTTAGAAGTGGCTAGGAGCATGATGTTTGATAGGGGAGTTCCTAAGAATCTGTGGGGAGATGCAGTGATGGCGGCAGCTTACTTAATCAACCGCATACCCACTGAAAGCTTGAGTTACAAGTCACTATTTGAAGTTTTGAATGGTGTGAAGCCGAGTATCAGTCACTTGAGAGTCTTTGGGTGTAGATGCTATGTCCTTGTTCCAGAGGCACAAAGAAATAAGTTAGAGCCAAAAAGTATTAAGTGTGTGTTTGTGGGATACTCAAGTACTCAAAAAGGATACAAATGTCTTAACCCGGAGCCTAATAGAATGTATGTGTCAAGGGAGGTGCAATTTGAGGAAGAGTATGGTTACTTCGAAAAAAAGAAATGGGAAGACTTAGATGAGATTATGGACTCAAATGCAGATAGAGATTAAGTTCTAAGAAGCATTTGGGAAAGCATAGATGGCCGGGAGAGTGATGATAATGAGCAGAGGGGTGAAGAAGAAGTAGAAGAAAGTGAGCAGCTTCCGATAGTTCCGGATACTTTACCATTAGACTCAGAACTGGTAGAAGAAGAGGAGAGCACAAGAGGTGAGGGGGAGATAGAATCTGAAGAAGTGGAAGAAGTGCAAGCTCCTCAGTTAAGAAGAAGCCAAAGGATAAGACACGGACCTGAAAATTGGAAAAATACTAGAGTGTATTACAATGGGATGGCTATGGCTTATCAAGATCACATGGGAACTAATGTTGTGCTTGGGACAAGAGAGGGATGTACTGGGCGTACGGCAGGCTTAGATCCTGATCCTATATGCGACAGCGTCTCCTTCTTGTCCCTTAAGCATAACACCACACAAGAAGAGAAGATAGCCATAAGATATCCTATTGAAGAATACTACTCGGTTTCTAATATTCCAGCTGATCATCAGGCATTTCTGAGCACTATTGATAGAAAAGTACCTAATTCTTATGAGGAAGCAAGCATGGACAAGTTATGGGTTGATGCCATGAGGGAAGAGATTGCATCTATGTTGAGAAATAATACTTGGGACTTGACAAAATTGCCCAGCGGGAAGAAACTTGTGTGATGTAGATGGGTGTATACTATCAAATACAAGAGCAATGGTGAAATTGAGAGGTATAAAGCTAGACTAGTGGCAAAAAGATATACACAAGTATATGGAGAAGATTATACTGAAACTTTTGCTCCAGTAGCGAAGTTGCACTCGGTGAGGGTTCTACTATCCATTGCCATTAATCTGTCATGGAATTTGTGGCAAATGGATGTGAGAAACGCTTTCTTACAAGGGGATTTAGAAGAAGAATTGTTTATGGAACTTCCACAAGGTTATGGAGCAAGTTCAGATCAAGTGTGTAGATTAAAGAAGGCTATATACGGCTTGAAACAATCTCCTAGAGCTTGGTACCAACGGTTAAGCCGGTGCCTGTTGGAGAAAGGGTTTGTAAAATCTGAAGCGGATCACTCTCTCTTTACCAAAAGGAGCAAAAAAGGGATAGTTGTGGTGCTTATCTACGTGGATGACATTATTGTTACGGGAAGTGATTGTGAGGAGATGAAAGGGACTAAGGAGGATCTAAACTGTACGTTTGATATAAAAGACCTAGGAGAGCTCAAATACTTCCTAGGAATTGAGATGAGCAGAGAGGCAAATAGAATGTTTATATCGCAAAGGAAGTATGTGATCGACTTACTAAAAGAAACTGGGAAGCTTGGGTGTAAACCGGCTAAGACTCCTATTGAAGAAGGTTACCAAGAAGAGAGCAACGTGGAGATATGGTCTGACATCAAGCAGTACCAAAGGTTAGTTGGTAAACTAATCTATTTGACCATAACAAGGCTAGATATTTGTTTTGCGGTGAATAAAGTAAGTCAACACATGCAAGCGCCAACAACACACCATTGGGGAATGATTGAAAGGATCTTGAGATATCTAAAAGGGAACCCAAGAAGAGGTATTTGGCTAGAGTGTCATGGAAGTGCAGATGTAGAAGCGTTTTGTGATGCGGATTGGGCTGGGGATAGACAAGATAGGAAGTCTACGACCGGTTATTGTACATTTGTAGGCGGGAATCTTGTCACCTGGAGAAGCAAAAAACAAAAGGTAATCTCTCTATCTAGTGCTGAAGCTAAGTATAGAGCAATGAGAGAAGCCACAAAAGAAATGATATGGCTGAAGGCGCTTCTACATGACTTGGGAGTTCAAGAAGACAAACCAATGACATTGTATTGTGATAACCAAGCGGCAATACACATAGCTTCAAACCCGGTGTTTCATGAAAGGACAAAACACATTGAGGTGGATTGTCATTTCATCCGAGACAAAATTCAGGAGGGAGTTGTGGTTCCCAAGTTTGTGAAGAGTAGAGAACAAATGGCGGATATATTTACCAAGCCTACTTCTTCACGCATATGTGAATACATCCATGGCAAGATCGGCTTAAAGAACCCCTACCAGCCTATCTTGAGGGGGAGTGTTGAGAATATGGATGTGAAGGTGTGTGAACATGAAATAAAGTGCCAATGAGTAGTTAAGATCAACTAAAACAAGACCAAACAAGAAGTAGAGAAGGAACTAGACTGGTTAGAAACAGACAAGTTTTTTCTCTCTCAGCACAAGTGGAGCAAGTTGCAAAGAGGAGTAGGTAGGAGCAGTTGGGAGAAGCATGGCTCGCCTATACTTGTGTAGAGGTGTTGGTGAGATATTTTTCTCTCTAAAATTCATGTAAAGCGTCCATATATGTTGGTTGTATTGTAAGAAGAAAAACACACACGAAATTATAAACTTCTTCTCTAAAAAACTTCTATTCATCATCTTCATCACTCCTATCTTCTAATCTTCCTCCCTTAAAATCACCTTCATATCCTCTAAAATCTACAAGGATCTCATGGTCTATTTGGGGGAAAGGGCGAGCTGGTTATGGCTAATAAAGTAGAGCTGGGTGACGCCAACAAAGGATTTTACAAACCGTTGGGATCAAACCAGAACAAGAAAGTGGGATTAAATGCAATCTGTGAGCATTGCAAGAAAGAGGGGCACACAAAGGAAAAATGATGGAAGCTCCATCCTCATCTAAAACCAAGCTAGTGGAAGGAACCAAGAGCTAATGTCTCCTAAGAAGTGGCTGGGAATCAGGCTGGGACATCCAAGAGGGCTGAAGAAGGAGAAATGAGAGCTTTGGTGCCATATCAACAAGAATCTGAATTTGTGAGGAAATCAGATTTTGAAGCTCTCATCAAAGCCTTGAAAGAGGCTGGTAGGTCTGGTATGGTTTCTGGAAACTCTCTTCATGCTCAAAACATTTCAAAGCCTTTGATTGTAGATTCTGGTGCATCACATCATATGATAAGTGATGCACATCTAATGAATAACATAAAACCAGCTTTAGGTAATGTCACTATAGCAAATGGAGATAGTATTCCAATTGATGGAGTAGGAAATCTTAGGTTATTTGGAAAAGATTCAAATGCTTTCTACATGCCTAAGTTTACTTCAAATTTGTTATCCGTAAAGAAAGTTACATCTGATTTGAATTGTTATGCTATATTTGGTCCTAATGATGTACACTTTCAGGATATTGAGACCATGAAACTACTCGGAAAAGGAGTAGCAAAGGAGGAGCTGTATGTTCTTGAAAATAACAAGCCGAACTCCAATTTGTTTTGTAGTTTTAGTTTGAATGTTTCTAATGTTAATAGTTCAATTTGGCATGCAAGGCTAGGTCATCGGCACTCTAGAGCATTAGAACTATTGTTGCCTAGGATTTCTTTCAAAAATGATGCATGTGAAGCTTGTATACTTGGCAAACATTGTAGATCTATGTTTTCCAGGTCTCCAACTATCTACTCCTCAGTAAAATGGAGTTGGTGAAAGAAAGAATAGGCACTTAATGGAAGTGGCCCAGTCTATGATGTTCCACATAAGTGTTCCCAAGAGATTTTGGGGAGATGATGTGGTTTCAGCATGCTATTTAATCAACAGGATACCAACAAAAATCTTGGATGATCACTCTCCATTTGAGGTATTAAACAACTCTAAACCCGTTATTAACCACTTACGTGTGTTTGGGTGTGTTTTTTTATTAATCCTAGGAGAACAAAGAAACAAGTTAGAAGCTAAAAGTGTGAAGAGCATGTTCATTGGATACTCCATAACACAAAAAGGTTACAAATGCTTTGTTCCGGAAACAAGAAAGATTCTAGTCTCAAGGGACGTGAAGTTTGTTGAAACAAAAAGGTTCTATGATGAGAAGAACTGGAAAGAATTGGAGAATCTATCATCCTCAACATCAGACCGAGCTAGCAATTTGAGAAAAATCTTGGAGAACCTTGGATTACATCAGCCAGAAGCTAGTACAAGCACATCTCAATCAAATGAAGAAACTATACCCTTTGATCCTGAGGGAGGCAATAAACAGGAGGATCCAGTAGTGGCTCAACAAGACTCAACAATTCATGGTCAAAATGAATCAAAAGTTCACAATGAAGCGGTTCATGATCAAAGTGAAGAGAGTCCGGAAAGTCAAGAAGAAGCTCAAACCTCAGATTCTGACTTTGAAGGGCCAGAACCTCAAGTTCAAGCTCAAGAAGGGGTTTAAGGAGAAGTACAAGAAAAAGGTTTGGACCAGAACATTGGAAGCAAACCCAAGTGTACTACAACAACAAGGCAGTTGCTCATCCCATTCAATTTGTTTGCACTCTAGCTCATTTCCCATTGGAAGATCAAGCCTACATAGGCAAGTTGGATAAAGCTGAGATTCCAACAGCCTATGAATAAGCCAAGGAGCTTAAAGTATGGAAAGATGCTATTGGTGAAGAAAAGAAAGCTATGGAAATCAACCACACTTGGGATGAAGCTGAACTGCCAAAAGGGAAGAAGGCCGTAAGCTCTAGATGGATCTTCACTATCAAGTATAGAAGTGATGGAGAAATAGAGCATTACAAGGCTAGGCTGGTGGCTAGAGGATTCACTCAAACCTATGGAGATGACTACCTTGACACATTTGCACCTGTGGCAAAACTTCATACGGTAAGAGTCATTTTATCCTTAGGTACTAACTTGGAATGGGATGTTTGGCACATGGATGTCAAGAATGCATTCTTGCAAGGGGAACTAGAAGATAAAGTCTACATGACTCCACCACCAGGCTTGGAGGACTCAATTACACCAGGAAAGGTGTTGAGACTCAAGAAAGCAATCTATAGAATGAAGCAATCTCCTCGAGCATGGTACCACAAGTTGAGTACAACACTCAAGAGTAAAGGCTTCAAGAAGTCCGAGGCAGATCATACACTTTTCACCTTGTAAAGCCAAGAAGGTATTGTAGTCATTCTCATTTATGTGGATGACACTATCATCTCGGGGAATGACAAGGTAGGTATTAAAGATACAAAAGCATATTTAAAATCTGTATTTGATATTAAAGATTTTGGAGAGTTGAAATATTTTCTAGGGATTGAAGTCTATAGGTCCAATGAAGGACTCTTCTTATCCCAAAGGAAGTACACTCATTTGTGCACCCAAAGTCTTCACCCTTCTAGAAGACTTCTTAATGGGCTTGCATATGTTGAATAAGACCTCTTCTCTTCTTTGGGTCTTAAGGTAATGTATTCTCTCATTATTCAACACTATTATTCTACAATTCATTTACCGGATAAGGATCAAGCATTTTTGAGTGCAATTGATGAGCAAGTACCAACAACCTATGAAGAAGCTTGTAAAAGCAAAGTGTGGGTTGCGGCAATGGAAGAAGAAATTGCCTCAATGATTAGAAATAATACTTGGAGCATGATGGAGTTGCCTAAGGGAAAGAAAACCGTGGACTGTAGATGGATATATACGATTAAGTACAAGAGCACAGGAGAGATAGAGAGGTACAAAGCTCGGCTGGTGGCTAAGGGGTATACACAAGTCTATGGGAAGACTACACCGAGACATTTGCACCGTTTGCCAAACTTCACTCAGTTTGAGTTCTCTTGTCGATTGCCATAAATCTCTCATGGGGGATGTGGCAAATGGACGTAAGAAATGCATTCTTGCAAGGAGACTTAGAAGAAGAAGTTTACATGGCGGCTCCTCAAAGATATGACCAGAAGCAAGGCCAAGTATGTAAACTAAGAAAGGCAATTTATGGTCTCAAACAGTCCCCGAGAGCTTGGTACCAAAGATTAAGTGGCTGCCTTGAAGAGGAGAATTTTACAAAATCAGAAGCTGATCACTCTCTATTCACCAAACAAGGCGAAAAGGGGATCGTAGTGATTTTGATTTATGTTGATGACATCATAATCACTGGTAATGATGAAGAGGACATTTTAAGGACCAAGGAAATCTTGAAAAAATCATTTGACATAAAGGATTTAGGGGAGCTAAAATATTTCCTTGGAATTGAAATGATGAGGTCGGAGGAAGGAATGTTTATCTCTCAAAGGAAGTATGCTCTGGATCTCTTAACCGAGACTGGAAAGCTTGGAGGAAGGCCTGCAAAGACTCCTATTGAAGATGGGTACCAAGATGTACCTGAGGGGGAGCTATGGGCTGATATGAAACAATACCAAAGGCTAGTGGGAAAATTAATCTACTTGACTATCACACGTCCTGATATTAGTTTTGCAGTGAATCGTGTGAGTCAACATATGCAAGCCCCAAGAGTGCATCATTGGAATATGGTAGAAAGAATACTAAGGTATCTCAAAGGGAGTCCCGGGAAGGGAGTGTGGCTTAAGTGTTGTGGAAACACAAAGCTGGTAGGCTACTGTGATGCAGATTGGGGAGGTGATAAAATGGATAGGAAGTCCACTACTGGATATTGCACATTCGTTGGAGGTAATCTAGTGACTTGGAGAAGTAAGAAACAAAAGGTAACAGCCTTATCAAGTGCCAAGGCAGAGTACCGGGCAATGAAAGTGTTGAATAATGAGAGAATACATTAGCTTAAGACCCAAAGAAGAGAAGATGCATTATTCAACATATGCAAGCCCATTAATAAGTCTTCTAGAAGAGTGAAGACTTTGGGTGCACAAGTAGGTGTCTCGGGAAGTGTAAAAAGGAAGGAGATGTGTTTGAATTTCAAATAAGAGATTGAAGGGAAATTTGAATGTTGTGAAACCCTTCTTCACCTCCTAATTTCGTGGCTCTCCTCTATATATACATGTTGTACACCCTTTGTAACTCTTAATCAATTCTAATGGAAACTTCTCTTTATCTCTCATTCTATTGTTTCTCTTTCAAGCACTCTCAAACTCTCTAATCTTCTATTCCGCAAATTCAACATGGTATCAAAGCAAGGTTCTTAACTAAATCAAGCTCTTGTTATCCCATTCTCAAATCTCTTCCTTTAAAATTCTGGGAATACTCTTTGTCAATCCTTTTTCACTCTGAGACTTAGTCCTCAAAGTCATTGACTCTTGAGTTGTGAAAAGGCTAAAAAAGTGTATTTCTTGAAGCTTCTCTAACATTTTCTTTTTCACTCTAAAATTCTGGGAATACTCTTTGTCAATCCTTTTTCACTCTGAGACTTAGTCCTCAAAGTCATTGACTCTTGAGTTGTGAAAAGGCTGAAAAAGTGTATTTCTTGAAGCTTCTCTAATATTTTCTTGAGAAAATCTCTTAATCCTTTGGTTAATAGAATTATCCGGTGAATAAATATTGAAACACCATGGAAAACTCTAAACCAATTGTTATTCCAGTCATCTTGAAGGATGTCAACTCTTTGCTGTGGTCAAGAATGATAAGAACAGCTCTATATGGTCGTGGGCTTTGGAGCTATGTCTTGAAAGGACAAGATCCAAAAGATGGAGAAGAAGCCATCGGTAATTATGAAGATAAGTGGTTCCAAGAGGACCAAATGGTGCTCGGAATCATCCAGAACTCTCTTGAAGCATCCATCTTTGAAGCCTACTCCTACTGTGAAAATGCAAAGGAATTGTGGGATACTCTTCAAACCGTGTATGGAAATACTTCAAACTTGAGCAGAATCTATGAAGTCAAGAAGGCTGTCAATGATCTAAGCCAAGAAGATTTATAGTTTACAAAGCACTTTGGCAAATTCAGATCATTGTGGGCTGAACTATAAATGTTTAAGGCCAAGCACGATTGATCCTTTGGTGTTAAATGAGAGGCCCGAACAAGACAAGGTCTTTGGTCTGCTATTGAACTTAAATCCAACTTACAAAGATCTCATTAAGCACCTCCTTAGGGCAGACAATCTCCCCAGCCTAGATGAAGTGTGCTCCAAGATACAAAAGCAGCAAAGATCTCATGGTCTATTTGGGGGAAAGGGCGAGCTAGTTATGGCTAACAAAGTAGAGCTGGGTGACGCCAACAAAGGATTTTACAAACCGTTGGGATCAAACCAGAAAAAGAAAGTGGGATCAAATGCAATCTGTGAGCATTGCAAGAAAGAGGGGCACACAAAGGAAAAATGTTGGAAGCTCCATCCTCATCTAAAACCAAGCTGGTGGAAGGAACCAAGAGCTAATGTCTCCCAAGAAGTGGCTGGGAATCAGGCTGGGACATCCAAGATAGCTGAAGAAGGAGAAATGAGAGCTTTGGTGCCATATCAACAAGAATCTGAATTTGTGAGGAAATCAGATTTGGAAGCTCTCATCAAAGCCTTGAAAGAGGCTGGTAGGTCTGGTATGGTTTCTGGAAACTCTCTTCATGCTCAAAACATTTCAAAGCCTTTGATTGTAGATTCTGGTGCATCACATCATATGATAAGTGATGCACATCTAATGAATAACATAAAACCGGCCATAGATAATGTCATTATAGCAAATGGAGATAGTATTCCAATTGATGGAGTAGGAAATCTTAGGTTATTTGGAAAAGATTCAAATGCATTCTACATGCCTAAGTTTACTTCAAATTTGTTATCCGTAAAGAAAGTTACTTCTGATTTGAATTGTTATGCTATATTTGGTCCTAATGATGTACACTTTCAGGATATTGAGACCATGAAACTACTCGGAAAAGGAGTAGCAAAAGAGGAGTTGTATGTTCTTGAAAATAACAAGCCAGACTCCAATTTATTTTGTAGTTTTAGTCTGAATGTTTCTAATGTTAGTAGTTCAATTTGGCATGCAAGGCTAGGTCATCCGCACTCTAAAGCATTAGAACTTGGTAAACATTGTAAATCTGTGTTTTCCAAGTCTCCAACTATCTATGAAAAGTGTTTTGATTTAATTCATTCTGATATTTGGACCTCACCATGTGAATCTAGAGAACATCATAAATACATCGTCACCTTCATAGATGAAAAATCAAAATATACATGGCTAACACTTCTTCCATCCAAAGATAGAGTTCTAGAAGCATTTAGAAAATTTCAAGCATATGTGACTAACCATTATAATGCCAAGATTAAAAATTTTAGATCAGATAATGGTGGAGAGTACATAAGCCATGCCTTCAAACAACACTTAGCAAACTATGGGACCATACACTCCTTAGCAAAATGGAGTTGCTGAAAGAAAGAATAGGCACTTAATGGAAGTGGCCCGGTCTATGATGTTCCACACAAGGGTTCACAAGAGATTTTGGGGAGATGTTGTGGTTTCAGCATGCTATTTGATCAACCGGATGCCAAAAAAAATCTTGGATGATCACTCTCCATTTGAGGTATTAAAAACCTCTAAACCCGCCATTAACCACTTACGCGTGTTTGGGTGTGTTTGTTTTGTATTAATCTTAGGAGAACAAAGAAACAAGTTGGAAGCTAAAAGTGTGAAGAGCATGTTCATTGGATACTCCACAACACAAAAAGGTTATAAATGCTTTGTTCCGGAAACAAGGAAGATTCTAGTCTCAAGGGACGTGAAGTTTGTTGAAACGAAAGGGTTCTATGATGAGAAGAAATGGAAAAAATTGGAGAATCTATCATCCTCATCATCAGACCGAGCTAGCAATTTAAGAAAAATCTTGGAGAACCTTGGATTACATCAGCCAGAAGCTAGTACAAGCACATCTCAATTTAATGAAGAAACTATACCCTTTGATCCTGAGGGAGGCAATAAACAAGAGGATCCAGTAGTGGCTCAACAAGACTCAACAATTCATGATCAAAATGAATCAGAAGTTCGCAATGAAGCGGTTCATGATCAAAGTGAAGAGAGTCCGGAAAGTCAAGAAGAAGCTCAAACCTCAGATTCTGACTTTGAAGGGACAGAACCTCAAGTTCAAGATCAAGAAGAGGGTTTAAGGAGAAGTACAAGACAAAGGTTTGGACCAGAACATTGGAAGCAAACCCGAGTGTACTACAACAACAAGGCAGTTGCTTATCCCATTCAAGCTGTTTGCACTCTAGCTCATTTCCCATTGGAACATCAAGCCTACATGGGCAAGTTGGATGAAGATGAGATTCCAACAACCTATGAAGAAGCCAAGGAGCTTAAAGTATGGAGAAATGCTGTTGGTGAAGAAAAGAAAGTTATGGAAATCAACCACACTTGGGATGAAGCTGAACTGCCAAAAGGGAAGAAGGCCGTAAGCTCTAGATGGATCTTCACTATCAAGTATAGAAGTGATGGAGAAATAGAGCGTTACAAGGCTAGGCTGGTGGCTAGAGGATTCACTCAAACCTATGGAGATGACTACCTTGACACATTTGCACCTGTGGCAAAACTTCATACGGTAAGAGTTATTTTATTCTTAGCTACTAACTTGGAATGGGATGTTTGGCAAATGGACGTCAAGAATGCATTCTTGCAAGGGGAACTAGAGGATGAAGTCTACATGACTCCACCACCAGGCTTGGAGGACTCAATTGCACCAGGAAAGGTGTTAAGACTCAAGAAAGCAATCTATGGACTGAAGCAATCTCCTCGAGCATGGTACCACAAGTTGAGTACAACACTCAAGAGTAAAGGCTTCAAGAAGTCCGAGGCAGATCTTACACTTTTCACCTTGCAAAGCCAAGAAGGTATTGTAGTCATTCTCATTTATGTGGATGATATTATCATCTCTGGAAATGACAAGGTAGGTATTAAAGATACAAAAGCATATTTAAAATCTTTGTTTGATATTAAAGATCTTGGAGAGTTGAAATATTTTCTAGGGATTGAAGTCTATAGGTCCAATGAAGGACTCTTCATATCCCAAAGGAAGTAAACTCTTGATCTATTGGCTGGGGCAGGAAAGCTAGGAGCCAAACCAACAAAGACTCCCTTAGAAGAAGGATACAAAGTCATACGAGAGGGGGAGCTTGAAGATAAGCCTTTTGAAGATGTCAAGCAATATCGGAGAATGGTTGGTAAGTTGATTTATCTTACCATAACTCGTCCTGATTTGTGTTTTGCTATGAACTAGGTGAGTCAACATATGCAAGCTCCAAAAGTGCACCATTGGAACATGGTGGATCGGATTCTCAAATATCTCAAAGGAGCTCCAGGTCAAGGCATTTGGATGGGTTGTAACAAAAGCACAGAAATTGTGGGTTATTGTGATGCTGACTGGGCTGGAGACAAAACGGATAGAAGATCCACCACTGGGTATTGCACATTCATTGGAGGTAACCTGGTCACTTGGAAGAGCAAGAAACAAAAGGTTGTGTCATGTTCAAGTGCTGAAGCTGAGTATAGAGCAATGAGGAAGCTCACAAATGAGCTAACATGGCTGAAAGCTCTTCTCAAGGATTTGGGCATTGAATCACCAGATCCAATCACAATGCATTGTGAAAACCAAGCTGCTATTCACATTGTGTCCAACTCAGTGTTCCATGAGAGGACAAAGCATATTGAAGTGGATTGTCACAACGTACGAGAGATGGTGGAGAAAAGGGTCAGTCTTCCATGCTTTACAAGAAGTTCAGAACAATTGGCAGACATTTTTACCAAGGCAGCGAGTTTAAAAGTGTGTGAGTTCATCCATTCAAAGCTTGGACTCATAGATATATCTCGGCCATGATTTCCTTAGCCATGGAGTCCACACTCTTTTTCCCTTAGTATGGTTTGTTGAGAATATGGATGTAAAGGTGTGTGAACATGAAATAAAGTGCCAATGAGTAGGTAAGATCAACTAAAACAAGACCAAACAAGAAGTAGACTGGTTAGAAACAGACCAGTTTTTTTCTCTCTCAGCACAAGTGGAGCAAGCTGCAAAGAGGAGTAGGTAGGAGCAGTTGGGAGAAGCATGGCTCGCCTATACTTGTGTATAGGTGTTGGTGAGATATTTTTCTCTCTATAATTCATGTAAAGCGTCCATATATGTTGGTTGTATTGTAAGAAGAAAAACACACACGAAATTATAAAGTTCTTCTCTAAAAAACTTCTATTCATCATCTTCATCACTCCTATCTTCTAATCTTCCTCCCTTAAAATCACCTTCATATCCTCTAAAATCTACATGGTATCAGAGCACTTAAGGTCCTAAACAAGATCTTAAACTCGTTCATATCTCTCAAACATTTCAAATCACTCTGTTTTTTTTCTGTTTCGTGTGTACTATTCACCAAAAATTTCAAGTCATGGAAAGCTCCAAGAATATGGTTCTACCAGTTATTCTCAAAGGGAATAACTATATTTTGTGGTCAAGGACCACAAAGACAGTCCTAAGAGGAAGAGGGCTGGGGAGTATGTTGATAGCTTGGAGGGAAATACTGAAGATGACAGTATGATGGAGAGGAAGTGGGAGCAAGAAGATGCTCAAGTCTTGGCTGCACTTCAAAGCTCCCTTGAGCCATCTATTCTGGCGGCCTATTCATACTGTGAGAACTCCAAGGAGCTGTGGGAGACGCTCAAGGGAGTTTATGGAGACATCTCAAACATTTCAAGGATCTTTGAGGTGAAGAAGGCATTGAATGACCTTAGTAGAATGGGAAGGCGTTCAAGGACTTGTTTGGGGAGTTTAGAGGGTTATGGGCAGAGCTGGAAATGCTTAGACCCACAACAAACGATCCAAAGGAGTTGAATGAGAGGAGAGAGCAAGATCAAGTGTTTGGTCTCTTACTCATACTTGATGACTTTTACAAGGGACTCATTCAGCATATCCTTCGATTTGACAAGCTTCCAACATTAAATGAAGTGTGTCAACAAGTTCAGAAGGAGGAAGGTGCTAGAATGTTGTTTAAACACGCTAGTGAGATGGCGCATGTGGCGCAAAGAAGTTTTGGGCATGGAGAAAGGAGATCGGTTGAGTGTAGCCATTGTAGAATAAGAGGGCACACTAAAGAGAAGTGCTGGACACTTTACCCGCACTTGAAACCAGCCCGGCTAAGAGGAAATGGCCAGGGAAGCATTCAAGGCGTTAGGAACTTTGCGGGTGTAACTAGCATGGAAGGAGACCAATTGGTGAGGAAGAGCGATTTGGAGGGCCTCATCAAGAGTATCTCAAAGCTAGCAGAATCTGGTAAGGGTTTCTTTACCTCTAAGGCTAAGAAAAACGTGATAATAGATTCGGGAGCAAGTCATAATATGATTTGTGATGCTAAGTTTCTGGAGAATGTAGAACCGCATAAGGGTAGTGTTAGGATAGCAAACGGGAAAGAAGTTCCAATAGAGGGTGTTAGGGACTTAGAGGTGTTTGGGAAGATAACTAAAGCCTTATATATCCCAGAATTTACTTCGAATTTGCTATCAGTTCATAAGACAACTAAGGATTTGAATTGTAAAGTTATTTTTGGAGTTAATGGTGTTGAGTTTTAGGATAATGAAACCAAAGATGCGATCGGATCCGGGGGTGTGAAAGATGGTCTGTACATATTGAATAAAAAGGATAAAGAGTTTAAAGTGCTTGCAGTCAGTTCGGTTGGATCAAGCCCTTTATGGCATTCTCGCCTTGTCACCCAAGTCACAAGATGCTCAGCATGGTCTTGCCCAACCATTCAGTACCCAAGGAGGCGTGTGAAGCATGTATTTTGGGGAAGCATTGTAGGAAAGTGTTTCCAGAATCTACTACTATGTATAAGAAGTATTTTGAGTTAATACAATCTGATGTATGGTCTGCTCCGTGTACTTCAAGAGATCAATATAAGTACTTTGTTTCCTTCATCGATCAAAAATAAAAGTATACAGGGGTAACATTGATGCGCTCTAAGGATCAAGTGCTTGAATCATTTCAGAACTTCTATAACTATGTGCTCAATCAGTATGATACCAAGATTAAGATACTAAGAAGTGATAATGGCGGAGAATACATGAGCATACGGTTTAGAGAGTTTGTGAATGATAAAGGGATAGTACATCAGACAACTTGCGCCTATACACCTCAACAAAATGGGATAGCAGAGAGGAAGAATAGACATTTGTTAGAAGTGGCTAGGAGCATGATGTTTGATAGGGGAGTTCCTAAGAACCTGTGGGGAGATGCAGTGATGGCGGCAGCTTACTTAATCAACCGTATACCCACTGAAAGCTTGAGTTACAGGTCTCCATTTGAAGTTTTGAATGGTGTGAAGCCAAGTATCAGTCACTTGAGAGTCTTTGGGTGTAGATGTTATGTCCTTGTTCCAGAAGCACAAAGAAATAAGTTAGAGCCAAAGAGTATTAAGTGTGTGTTTGTGGGATACTCAAGTACTCAAAAGGGATACAAATGTCTTAAACCGGAGACTAATAGAATGTATGTGTCAAGGGAGGTGCAATTTGAGGAAGAGTATGGTTATTTTGAGAAAAAAAAATGGGAAGACTTAGATGAGATTGTGAACGCAAATGCAGATAGAGATCAAGTTCTAAGAAGCATTTGGGAAAACATAGATGGCCGGGAGAGTGATGATAATGAGCAGAGGGGTGAAGAAGAAGTAGAAGAAAGTGAGCAGCTTCCGTTAGTTCCAGATACCTTACCATTAGATTCAGAACTGGTAGAAGAAGAGGAGAGTACAGGAGGTGAGGGGGAGATAGAATCTGAAGAAGTGGAAGTAGTGCAAGCTCCTCAGTTAAGAAGAAGCCAAAGGATAAGACACGGACCTGAAAATTGGAAAAATACTAGAGTGTATTACAATGGGATGGCTATGGCTTATCAAGATCACATGGGAACTGATGTTGTGCTTGGGACAAGAGAGGGATGTACTGGGCGTACGGCAGGCTTAGATCCTGATCCTATATGCGACAGTGTCTCCTTCTTGTCCCTTAAGCATAACACCGCACAAAAAGAGAAGATAGCCATAAGTTATCCTATTGAAGAATACTACTCGGTTTCTAATACTCCAGCTGATCATCAGGCATTTCTGAGCACTATTGATAGAAAAGTACCTAATTCTTATGAGGAAGCAAGCATGGACAAGTTATGGGTTGATGCCATGAGGGAAGAGATTGCATCTATGTTGAGAAATAATACTTGGGACTTGACAAAATTGCCCAGCGGGAAGAAACTTGTGGGACGTAGATGGGTGTATACTATCAAATACAAGAGCAATGGTGAAATTGAGAGGTATAAAGGTAGACTAGTGGCAAAAGGATATACACAAGTATATGGAGAAGATTATACTGAAACGTTTGCTCCAGTAGCGAAGTTGCACTCTGTGAGGGTTCTACTATCCATTGCCATTAATCTGTCATGGAATTTGTGGCAAATGGATGTGAGAAACGCTTTCTTACAAGGGGATTTAGAAGAAGAAGTGTTTATGGAACTTCCACAAGGTTATGGAGCAAGTTCAGATCAAGTGTATAGATTAAAAAAGGCTATATACGGCTTGAAACAATCTCCTAGAGCTTGGTACCAAAGGTTAAGCCGGTGCCTGTTGGAGAAAGGGTTTGTAAAATCTGAAGCGGATCACTCTCTCGTTACCAAAATGAGCAAAGAAGGGATAGTTGTGGTGCTTATCTACGTGGATGACATTATTGTTACGGGAAGTGATTGTGAGGAGATGAAACGGACTAAGGAGGATCTAAACACTACGTTTGATATAAAAGACCTAGGAGAGCTCAAATACTTCCTAGGAATTGAGGTGAGCAGAGAGGCAAAGGGAATGTTTATATCGCAAAGGAAGTATGTGATCGACTTACTAAAAGAAACTGGGAAGCTTGGGTGTAAACCGGCTAAGACTCCTATTGAAGAAGGTTATCAAGAAGAGACTAACGTGGAGATATGGTCTGACATCAAGCAGTACCAAAGGTTAGTTGGTAAACTAATCTATTTGACCATAACAAGGCCGGATATTTGTTTTGCGGTGAATAAAGTAAGTCAGCACATGCAAGCGCCAACAACACACCATTGGGGAATGATTGAAAGGATCTTGAGATATCTAAAAGGGAACCCATGAAGAGGTATTTGGCTAGAGTGTCATGGAAGAGCAGATGTAGAAGCGTTTTGTGATGCGGATTGGGCTGGGGATAGACAAGATAGGAAGTCCACGACCGGTTATTGTACATTCGTAGGCGGGAATCTTGTCACCTGGAGAAGCAAACAACAAAAGGTAATCTCTCTATCTAGTGTTGAAGCTGAGTATAGAGCAATGAGAGAAGCCACAAAAGAAATGATATGGCTGAAGGCGCTTCTACATGACGTGGGAGTTCAAGAAGACAAACCAATGACATTGTATTCCGATAACCAAGCGGCAATACACATAGCTTCAAACCCGGTGTTTCATGAAAGGACAAAACACATTGAGGTGGATTGTCATTTCATCCGAGACAAAATTCAGGAGGGAGTTGTGGTTCCCAAGTTTGTGAAGAGTAGAGAACAAATGGCTGATATATTTAACCAAGGCTACTTCTTCACGCATATGTGAATACATCCATGGCAAGATCGGCTTAAAGAACCCCTACCAGCCTACCTTGAGGGGGAGTGTTGAGAATATGGATGGGAAGGTGTGTGAACATGAAATAAAGTGCCAATGAGTAGTTAAGATCAACTAAAACAAGACCAAACAAGAAGTAGAGAAGGAACTAGACTGCTTAGAAACAGACCAGTTTTTTTCTCTCTCAGCACAAGTGGAGCAAGCTGCAAAGAGGAGTAGGTAGGAGCAGTTGGGAGAAGCATGGCTCGCCTATACTTGTGTAGAGGTGTTGGTGAGATATTTTTATCTCTATAATTCATGTAAAGCGTCCATATATGTTGGTTGTATTGTATGAAGAAAAATACACACGAAATTATAAAGTTCTCTAAAATACTTCTATTCATCATCTTCATCACTCCTATCTTCTAATCTTCCTCCCTTAAAATCACCTTCATATCCTCTAAAATCTACATGGTTTTGTCCCATGAGGTTTTCCATACTAAGGTTTTTAATGAGGTGGGTCATCATGGTTCCAAGCTTAACCTTTGGTTTCTCTACGGTTAAGCTTGAGGGGGAGTGTTGAATAATGAGAGAATACATTAGCTTAAGACCCAATGAAGAGAAGATGCCTTATTCAACATATACAAGTCCATTAAGAAGTCTTCTAGAAGGGTGAAGACTTTGGGTGCACAAGTGGGTGTCTCGGGAAGTGTGAAAAGGAAGGAGATGTGTTTGAATTTCAAATAAGAGATTGGAGGGAAATTTGAATGTTGTGAAACCCTTCTACACCTTCTAATTTCGTGGCTCTCCTCTATATATACATGTTGTACACCCTTTGTAACACTTAATCAATTCTAATGGAAACTTCTCTTTATCTCTCATTCTATTGTTCTCTTTCAAGCACTCTGTATTAATCAAGCTTATCATCAAGAGAGCTTAGGGAAGATGGTTGGATTTGGGTGTCCGTACAAGTCCGTACGGATCCGTACAAGTCCGTACAAGTCTGTACGGATCCGTACAAGTCCGTACGACCATAGGGAGCCTCCCGAACATTTGAGGAAGCCTTCGAGAGTCTTCTAGAAGCTTGGAAACGTTTGGATCATGCACCAAGCCACTTGAGTGTCCAGGTGCATTAGCACCTTGTCCTTGGTCTTCCTTCTTATCCATTTGGTCAAGGAAGGGGCTGGAAACAGGCTGGCATGGTCAAGGACGCCCAAAGACTACACTCCTATTGGCTGGTTCAAATTAAAGTTAAACTTAGGTTCCCTTGTAATTCTCCTATAAATATGCTATGTATTTCACAAAGATCAATAAGAAATTCTTCTCTAATATTCTACTATGGTGTTTCTTCTAGTTTATCTCAAAATCTCTCATTTATAATCTCTAAAATCTAACATGGTATCAGAGCATTGATCTTGCTCCTATCTATTCCGCTTTATTCTTGGTTATTCTCCATGATTCTCCATCATTCTCCATCATTCTCCATCATTTCTCCATCATTTCTCCATCATTTCTCCATCAGTTCTTGTCATTTCTACTCATTCTCCACGTTTTTCTTCTTTATTTTCTCCTTTCTCACGCTGCTAGCTTCATTTCTCTCCGAGAGAAATTCCTCAAATCCATTGGTGCTGAGTTGAGAAAGTTGCTAGCTTTGTGATTTTCACTTCATTTTTCTTTCTTTCACGTTGCTAGCCTCATTTCTCTCTGAGAGAAATTCCTTAAATCCATTGGTGCTGAGTTGAGAAAGTTGCTAGCTTTGTGATTAAACACCAAGAAAATCATGGAAAATCTAAAAACCATGATCATTCCGGTTACCCTCAAAGGGAATAATTACTTGTTGTGGGCAAAAACAACTAAGACTGCTTTGTGTGGAAGAGGTTTGTGGAGACACATTGAGATCACACAAAACCCTAAAGAAGACACACAAGATGAAGAAAATGAGACCAAGACCGAGGAGGAAATCAAATGGTTTCAAGAAGACCAAACAGTTTTGGGTCTCCTTCAAAACTCACTAGACCCATCAATCCTAGAGGCATACTCCTATTGTGACACCGCAAAGGAGCTTTGGGATACACTAAAGAATGTCTATGGGAACATCTCCAACTTGACCCGCGTCTTCGAAGTAAAAAGGGCAATCAACAATCTCAATCAAGAGGATCTAGAATTTACTCAACACTTCGGGAAATTTAGATCTCTTTGGGCTGAATTAGAGATGTTACGTCCAAGCACAAAGGATTTTTCAATCATTGAAGAAAGAAGAAAACAAGATAAGGTCTTTGGTTTGCTTCTCACACTCAATCCGACGTTTAACGACCTCATAAAGCATATCTTAAGATCGGAGAAGCTCTCTAGACTTGATGAAGTTTGTGCACAAATTCAAAAGGAACAAGGGTCTTTTGGTCTCTTTAGTGGTAAACAGGAACTCCCAATGGCCAATAAGGGCAATTACCAACCAAATCAAGGCTACAAAGGCAAGAATAGGAAAACATGCGATCATTGCAAGAAGGATGGTCATACAAAGGAGGATTGCTGGATCCTTCATCCACATCTCAAGCCCAAAGATTGGCATCCAAGAGAATTCAAGCCAAGAAAATTCCAAGCTCATCAAGCACAAGAAACGCCAAGCTCATCAAACTCAACAAAACAACCTCAAACCGAAAGCTTGAAGCAAGGAGATGAGATGGCCATGGTAGCATATTCAAATGACGTGGTGCGCAAGTCAGACTTAGAAGCACTCATTCGATCCATCGCCGCACTAAAGGAGTCCGGTATCACATACTTTGCTACTAAACCTAATAAGACTAGTACTTCTCTTGTTATTGATTCTGGAGCTTCTCATCACATGATTAGTAATCCAAATTTGATTAGTAACATTAAAACTGCTAGTGGAAATGTAGTGATTGATAATGGTGATAGGATACCGGTTAAAGGAATAGGAAGTTTAAGACTATTTGACAAAGAATCTCAAGCTTTCTACATGCCATCTTTCACTTCGAATCTTGTATCGGTTAAGAGAGCTACTACTGATCTTGATGCTTATGCTATCTTTGGGCCTAATAGTTTCCATTTTCAGGATATTAAGACCGGAAGGGTTCTTGGAGAAGGAAACACAAAAGGAGACTTATACATCTTAGAAGATTCTTCAAGCAATCCTACTTTATCAAGTTTTAATTCATGCATAGCTAGTAGTTCTAATGCAATATGGCACGCTAGATTGGGACATCCTCACTCGCATGCCTTGGAAATAGTATTGCCTAATATTTCGTTTAATAACTCGGTTTGTGAGTCTTGTATTTTAGGAAAACATTGTAAAAGTGTATTTCCTAAGTCCTCTACCATATATGAAAAATGTTTTGATTTGGTCCACTCGGATGTATGGACTTCCCCATGTTTATCAAGAGATAATAATAAGTACTTTGTGACATTCATTGATGAAAAGTCGAAATACACTTGGATCACCTTAATGCCATCTAAAGATAGAGTATTTGACGCTTTCATTAATTTTCAGAACTACATTACTAATCAATTCAAAACAAATGTTAAGGTACTTCGAACGGATAATGGAGGGGAATATACAAGCCACAAATTCAAAGAACACCTAGGTAAGCATGGAATAATCCACCAAACGAGCTGCCTATACACACCTCAACAAAATGGTGTAGCTGAAAGAAAGAATAGACATCTCATGGAAGTAGCTAGAGCTATGATGTTCCATTCCAACTTGCCAAGAAACTTCTGGGGAGATGCAGTCATGACGGCTTGCTATCTTATCAACCAAATTCTAACAAGAGTCCTAAAGGACATCTCTCCCTTTGAAGTTTTAAATCACAATAAACCCTATATCAATCACTTACGAGTTCTTGGGTGTTTGTGTTTTGTATTTATCCCAGGTACTCAGAGGGACAAACTAGAAGCCAAAAGCACAAGATGTGTATTCATAGGCTATTCTACCACTCAAAAGGGGTATAAATGCTATGACCCCATTCGGAAGTGTACCCTGGTTTCAAGAGACGTGAAGTTCATAGAAAACCAAGGGTACTTTGACAAGAAACAAAATTGGGATAGTGTTAAAGATCTAGCCCGTTCTCCTTCAGATAGAACCACCAGCTTAGAGTTCTTACTCAATCATTTGGGAAATCCGGCTCCAAGAGACTCTCATCAAGAGCAACCAGATCATCAGCCACAAGAAGGACCAAATTCTGAAAATAACAGTGAAGAAGAAGCAAACAACTTGGATAATGGTAATCAAGACCAAGCTCATCATGACGAAGAATCCACTGGAGGAATGGAGCCAATGGTTAGTCAAGACCATGAGAGTGAAGAAATTAGTGCTCCTCAGCTTAGAAGAAGTACAAGGCTGAAGTATGGACCAGATCATTGGAAACAAACAAGGGTCTATTACAACAGCCAAGCAGTGGCTCATCCTCTCCAAGCGGTTTGTTCTCTTGCCCTCTTGCCATCAGAACACAAAGCATTCCTTGGAAAGATTGATCAACACCAAATTCCGAGCTCCTATGAAGAAGCAAAAGAACACAAAGAATGGTTAGCTGCTGTGGATGCTGAGATAGGGGCAATGGATAAGAATCATACTTGGGATGAAATGGAGCTTCCAAAGGGAAAGAAGGCAGTAAGTTCCAAGTGGGTATTTACAATCAAATATCAATCTAATGGGGAGATTAAGCGGTACAAAGCCAGATTGGTAGCCAGAGGTTTCACCCAGAAATATGGAGCTGATTATACCAATACTTTTGCGCCAGTGGCAAAGCTTCACACAGTTAGGGTCATCTTGTCCTTAGCCACAAATCTATCATGGGATCTATGGCAAATGGACGTGAAGAACGCCTTTCTTCAAGGAGAATTGGAAGAAGAAGTGTACATGAGTCCACCACCCGGATTAGAACACTCAATCAGCCTCGGAAAAGTCCTAAGGTTAAGAAAGGCAATTTATGGTCTAAAGCAATCACCAAGGGCCTGGTATCATAAACTGAGCTTCACTCTTGTTTCTCGAGGATTTAGCCGGTCAGAAGCTGACCATACCTTGTTCACTCACCAGAGCTCCCGTGGGCTTATTGTGGTATTAGTTTATGTGGATGACTTGATCATCTCAGGTAGTGATCAAGTTGGGGTTCAAGAAACCAAATCCTTCCTTAAATCTGTTTTTGATATCAAGGACTTGGGAGAGCTTAAGTATTTCCTAGGGATAGAGATATGCCGATCCTCGGAAGGCCTATTTCTATCACAAAGGAAATATTCTCTTGATTTATTGCAGGAGACAAGAAAGCTAGGATCCAAACCAGCTAAGACCCCACTTGAAGATGGCTACAAGGTCAAGAGAAAGGGAGAGAAAGAAGATGATCCGCTTGACAAGCCATTTGAAGACACAGCACAATATCGGCGCCTAGTTGGTAAGCTCATCTATTTGACTATTACACGGCCTGACTTATGTTTTGTTGTGAATCAGGTTAGCCAACATATGAAGGAACCAACCGTGCATCATTGGAACATGGTGGAAAGAATATTGAGATACATTAAAGGTTCACCGGGCCAAGGAATTTGGATGGGGAAGAATGGCAACACTGAGATAGTTGGATACTGCGATGCGGACTATGCGGGAGACACTATGGATAAGAAGTCTACAACTGGCTATTGTACTTTCATTGGAGGAAATCTAGTAACTGGGAAGTCTAAGAAGCAGAAGGTTATGTCATGCTCAAGTGCGGAGTCAGAATATAGAGCAATGAGGAAGCTAACAAATGAATTAGTTTGGTTGAAGGCTCTTCTCAAGGATCTTGGCATAGAAACTTCAAGTCCCATCACAATGCATTGTGATAATCAGGCAGCCATTCATATAGCAACCAATCCAGTATTTCACGAGAGGACCAAGCACATTGAGATTGACTGCCACAAAGTTAGAGAGAAGATCATAGAAGGAGTGATACTTCCAGGTTACACCAAGAGAGAAGACCAGTTGGCTGACATCTTCACCAAGGCTGCTAGCCTCAAATTTTGCAACCACATCCATAGTAAACTTGGGTTAGTAGACCTTACTCATCCTTGATAATACTTGCCTGTTCCGGGAAGACCACACTCTTTTTCCCTTACCAAGGTTTTGTCCCACTGGGTTTTCCTTGGTAAGGTTTTTAATGAGGTGGTAGTCCTGGTTCCCAAACTTAGCCTTCATTCCAACACTCCGGCTAAGTTTGAGGGAGAGTATTAATCAAGCTTATCATCAAGGGAGCTTAGGGAAGATGGTTGGATTTGGGTGTCCGTACAAGTCCGTACGGATCCGTACAAGTCCGTACGGATCCGTACAAGTCCGTACGGATCCGTACAAGTCCGTACGGATCCGTACAAGTCCGTACAGATCCGTACAAGTCTGTACAAGTCTGTACGGATCCGTACAAGTCCGTACGACCATAGGGAGCCTCCCGAACATTTGAGGAAGCCTTCGAGAGTCTTCTAGAAGCTTGGAAACGTTGATCATGCACCAAGCCACTTGAGTGTCCAGGTGCATTAGCACCTTGTCCTTGGTCTTCCTTCTTATCCATTTGGTCAAGGAAGGGGCTGGAAACAGGCTGGCATGGTCAAGGACGCCCAAAGACTACACTCCTATTGGCTGGTTCAAATTAAAGTTAAACCTAGGTTCCCTTGTAATTCTCCTATAAATATGCTATGTATTTCACAAAGATCAATAAGAAATTCTTCTCTAATATTCTACTATGGTGTTTCTTCTAGTTTATCTCAAAATCTCTCATTTATAATCTCTAAAATCTAACACTCTAAAACTCTCTAATCTTCTATTCCGCAAATTCAACACCCGAAACACCCACTTAGTTGACACCCTTCAAGATGACTGGAATAACAATTGGTTTAGAATTTTCCATGGTGTTTCAAGATTTATTCACCGGATAATTCTATTAACCAAAGGATTAAGAGATTTTCTCAAGAAAATATTAGAGAAGCTTCAAGAAATACACTTTTCAGCTTTTCACAACTCAAGAGTCAATGACTTTGAGGACTAAGTCTTAGAGTGAAAAAGGATTGACAAAGAGTATTCCCAGAATTTTAAAGGAAGAGATTTGAAATGGGATAACAAGAGCTTGATTTAGTTAAGACCCTAGGCTCTGATACCATGTTGAATTTGCGGAATAGAAGATTAGAGAGTTTGAGAGTGCTTGAAAGAGAAACAATAGAATAAGAGATAAAGAGAAGTTTCCATTAGAATTGATTAAGTGTTACAAAGGGTGTACAACATGTATATATAGAGGAGAGCCACGAAATTAGAAGGTGAAGAAGGGTTTCACAACATTCAAATTTCCCTCCAATCTCTTATTTAAAATTCAAACACATCTCCTTCCTTTTCACACTTCCCGAGACACCCACTTGTGCACTCAAAGTCTTCACCCTTTTAGAAGACTTTTTAATGGGCTTGCACATGTTGAATAAGGTCTCTTCTCTTCTTTGGGTCTTAAACTCTCTTCTCTTGTTTTCTTATTTCTTTTTATTTAATGCAGATGAATGTATTCTCTCATTATTCAACACCTTGGAGATTTGAGACTCGTTTCTGCCTTCTTTTACTTCATCTTCCCTTCTATTAGAAGAAGTTTCCAAGCCATCCATGCCTCTTCTCTGTCCATCTTCACTCACTAAAATGCTCCTTAGTACTTGGCCCTATCCTCAAGGTCTTTCCAACTCTCACTTTGAAAATATCCATTCTCCTCTTCAAATTGGACTTCTCTTGACACATGAATCCTGTTAGTTTCTAGATTATAACACTTATACCCCTTTTGGGTACTTGAGTATCCAACAAAGACACATCTCATACTTTTAGGCTCCAGCTTGCTTTTTTGTGACTCGGGGAGAAGCACATAACACTTACTTCCAAATACTCGGAGATGGTTGATGTTAGGCTTTACTCCATTAAGCACCCCATATGGAGACTTGTTGTTTAGGTTTGGTGTTGGTAACCGATTGATGACATAACAAGCTGTCATTATGGCATCTCCCCAAAAGCTTTTTGGAACTTTCTGATCAAAACAGCATGCTTCTAGCTACCTCCAGCACATGAGGTTTGGTGCATTATTCCCTTTTCTTCCACAAAATTCTTGAACTGATTACTTAGGTATTCTCCCCCATTATCACTTCTGAGAATTTTAATCTTGGTTCCAAATTGTATTTCGACATACTTGTAGAATTTCGCAAAGGATTCAAATACTTGTCTCTTGGAACTCATGAGTGTCACCCACGTATACTTGGACTTTTCATCAATAAAAGAGAAAAAAATACTTATATTGATCCTTGGAGATACATGGAGCTGTCCATATATCAGAGTGAATCAGCTCAAAACACTTAGCATACTTAGTTGTGGAATCCGGAAAACTACTTCTACATTGCTTGCCTAACACACAAGCTTCACATCCTTTATTGTCTTCGGTGATATTGGGCAAGATCATGCTGAGCACCTTGTTGCTTGGGTGACCTACCCGTGAGTGCCATAAAGATCTTGAACCAACTTCACTCAGACCACAAGACTTCACTACATCTTGCTCCTCTTTATTCAAAACATACAACCTACCTTTAACTCCTCCTTCTCCAATCACTTCCTTAGTATTATTGTCCTGAAACTTAACTTCATTAGATCCAAGAGTAACTTTACAATTTAGGTCTTGAGTAGCCTTGTGAACCGACAACAGATTGGTGGTGAATTCGGGAATAAACAAAGCTTTAGTGTTTTTTTTAAATAATTCCAAATCACCAATTCCTTCTATGGGGACTTATTTACCATTAGCTATCCTAACTGTTCCACCATGAGGTTTTATATTCGCTAACAAACCTCCATCTCTAATCATGTGGTGACTTGCACCTGAGTCTACAATAAACTTTCTATCAAGTTTAGAAGCTATGTAGCTCTTACCAGAATCAGCTAGCTTGTGTAAGATTTTAGAGATTATAAATGAGAGATTTTGAGATAAACTAGAAGAAACACCATAGTAGAATATTAGAGAAGAATTTCTTATTGATCTTTGAGGATTACATAGCATATTTATAGGAGAAATACAAGGGAACCTATGGTTAATTTTATTTTGAACTATCCAATGGGAGATCAGCCTTGGAGTACCCTTGACCATGCCAGCCTGGTTCCAGCCCCTTCCTTGACCGAATGGATAAGAAGGAAGACCAAGGACAAGGTACCAATGCACCTGGACGCTCAAGTGGCTTGGTGCATGATCCAAACGTTGCCAAGCTTCTAGAAGACTCTAGAAAGCTTCCTCAAATGTTCTGGAGGCTCCCTATGGTCGTACGGTCTTATACGGCCTTGTACGGATCCGTACGGACTTGTACGGATCAGTACAGACTTGTACGGACACCCAAATCCAACCATCTTCCCTAAGCTCCCTTGATGATAAGCTTGATTAATACTCCCCCTCAAACTTAGCCGGAGTGTTGGAATGAAGGCTAAGTTTGGGAACCGGGACTACCACCTCATTAAAAACCTTCCCAAGGAAAACCTAGTGAGACAAAACCTTGGTAAGGGAAAAAGAGTATGGTCTTCCCAGAACAGGCAAGTATTATCAAAGATGAGTAAGGTCTACTAACCCAAGTTTGCTGTAGATGTGGTTGCAAACTTTGAGGCTAGCAGCATTGGTGAAGATGTCTGCCAACTGGTCTTCACTCTTGGTGTGGCATGGAAGTATCACTCCTTCTATGATCTTCTCTCTGACCTTGTGGCAGTCGATCTCAATGTGCTTGGTCCTCTCGTGAAATACTGGATTGGTTGCTATATGAATGGCTGCCTGATTGTCACAATGCATCATGATAGGACTTGAAGTTTCTATGCCAAGATCCTTGAGAAGAGCATTCAACCAAACTAATTCATTTGTCAGCGTCCTCATTGCTCAATATTCTCACCCCGCATTGAGCATGACATAACCTTCTGCTTCTTAGACTTCCAAGTTACTTGATTGCCTCCAATGAAAGTACAATAGCCAGTTGTAGCCTTCCTATCCATAGTGTCTCCCGCATAGTCTGCATCGCAGTATCCAACTATCTCAGTGTTGCCATTCTTCCCCATCCAGATTCCTTGGCCCGGTGATCCTTTGATGTATCTCTTTCTTTTCACCATGTTCCAATGATGCACGGTTGGTTCCTTCATATGTTGGCTAACCTGATTCACAGCAAAACATAAGTCTGGCCATGTAATAGTCAAGTAGATGAGCTTACCAACTAGGCGCCGATATTGTGCTGGGTTTTCAAATGGCTTGTCAAGCAGGTCATCTTCTTTCTCCCCCTTTCTCTTGACCTTGTAGCCATATTCAAGTGGAGTCTTAGCTGGTTTGGATCCTAGCTTTCCTGTCTCCTGCAATAAATCAAGAGAATATTTCCTTTGTGATAGAAATAGGCCTTCCGAGGATCGGCATATCTCTATCCCTAGAAAATACTTGAATTCTCCCAAGTCCTTGATATCAAAAACAGACTTAATGAAGGATTTGGTTTCTTGAATCCCAACTTGATCACTTCCTGAGATGATCAAGTCATCCACATAAACCAATACCACAATAAGCCCACGGGAGCTCTGGTGAGTGAACAAGGTATGGTCGGCTTCTGACCGGCTAAGTCCTCGAGCAACAAGTGTGAAGCTCAGTTTATGATACCAGGCCCTCGGTGATTGCTTTAGACCATAAATTGCCTTTCTTAACCTTAGGACTTTTCCGGGGCTGATTGAGTGCTCTAATCCAGATGGTGGAGTCATGTACACTTCTTCCAATTCTCCTTCAAGAAAGGCGTTCTTTACGTCCATTTGCCATAGATCCCATGATAGATTTGTGGCTAAGGACAAGATGACCCTAACTGTGTGAAGCTTTGCCACTGGCGCAAAAGTATTGGTATAATCAGCTCCATATTTCTGGGTGAAACCTCTGGCTACCAATCTGGCTTTGTACCGCTTAATCTCCCCATTAGATTGATATTTGATTGTAAATACCCACTTGGAACTTACTGCCTTCTTTCCCTTTGGAAGCTCTATTTCATCCCAAGTATGATTCTTATCCATTGCCCCTATCTCAGCATCCACAGCAGCTAACCATTCTTTGTGTTCTTTTGCTTCTTCATAGGAGCTCGGAATTTGGTGTTGATCAATCTTTCCAAGGAATGCTTTGTGTTCTGATGGCAAGAGGGCAAGAGAACAAACCGCTTGGAGAGGATGAGCCACTGCTTGGCTGTTGTAATAGACCCTTGTTTGTTTCCAATGATCTAGTCCATACTTCAGCCTTGTACTTCTTCTAAGCTGAGGAGCACTAATTTCTTCACTCTCATGGTCTTGACTAACCATTGGCTCCATTCCTCCAGTGGATTCTTCGTCATGATGAGCTTGGTCTTGATTACCATTATCCAAGTTGTTTGCTTCTTCTTCACTGTTATTTTCAGAATTTGGTCCTTCTTGTGGCTGATGATCTGGTTGCTCTTGATGAGAGTCTCTTGGAGCCGGATTTCCCAAATGATTGAGTAAGAACTCTAAGCTGGCGGTTCTATCTGAAGGAGAACGGGCTAGGTCTTTAACACTATCCCAATTTTGTTTCTTGTCAAAGTACCCTTGGTTTTTGTTGAGAATATGGATGTGAAGGTGTGTGCACATGAAATAAAGTGTCAATGAGTAGTTTAGATCAACTAAAACGAGACCAAACAAGAAGTAGAGAAGGAACTAAAGTGGTTAGAAGCAGACCAGTTTTTTCTCACTCAGCACAAGTGGAGCAAGTTGCAAAAAGGAGTAGGTAGGAGCAGTTGGGAGAAGCATGGCTCGCCTATACTTGTGTAGAGGTGTTGGTGAGATATGTTTCTCTCTATAAGTCATGTAAAGCGTCCATATATGTTGGTTGGATTGTAAGAAGAAATATACACACGAAATTATAAAGTTCTTCTCTAAAAACTTATATTCATCATCTTCATCAGTCCTATCTTCTAATCTTCCTCCCTTAAAATCACCTTCATATCCTCTAAAATCTACATGGTATCAGAGCAGTTAAGGTCCTAAACAAGATCTTAAACTCGTTCATATCCCTCAAACACTTCAAATCACACGTTTATTTTCTTTCTCGTGTGTATTATTCACTAAAAATCTCAAGTAATGGAAAACTCCAAGAATATGGTTCTACCGGTTATTCTTATTGATCAAGAAGACCAGCCAGGCCTTGCAAGACCAAACCATCCCGACCGTACGGATTTTGTACGGACTTGTACGGACTGTACGAATTGTACGGACCGTGCAAAATCTGGGATTCCCCAAAATGTCTTCAAACATCCTAAAATGAAGAAACAAGAATGTGCAAAACTCGGGATAAAGTATTTTCAGGATTTGGGGATCGTGCAAAACTCGGGTGCAAAAGGACATGGATAGCTGGCAATGAATCTAGCCAAAGGAGTGTCCCAATGCAACCTTATCCAACCGGTCAAAGCAAGGAGGGCTGGAGCAAGGCTGGTAATCTTATCCACATGGTCAAAAGGAGCCTCCAAGACTAAGCCCTTATTGGCTAGTTTGAATTAAAGCATTTCTATTGGTTGTTGCATTTTGAATTTACTTAGAGAAAACCCTAGATTTTTCTCTATAAATGTAATGCCTCATTATCAATGAAATGTTAGACCCTTTGGGGTCCCATTCTCTCATTCTCCACGAAATCTCTCTCATTTTATTCTCCTTAGTCTCATTTACATGCTTATTCTCTTAGTTCATACTTGCATATTCTCCATGTCATTTACATTATTCTCTCATATTTAATCTCTTATATTCCGCATAATCTCTCTAATTCTTACATGGTATCAGAGCATTAAGGTCCTTAAATGCGTCCTTAATCTCTTTCTTCTTATTCTTTTATTTTCATACACTTTGTTAGCCTTTTTCACTCTGAGAGTTATTCCTCAAAACCATTGGTTCTTGAGTTGTGAAAGTTGCTAACTTAGTGTTTCTAGTGACAATGAAGAGAAATAAATGGGGGCTGTAGTGAAAAATTACATAAAAATGGAGATTAAAGGATGCCTTAATTGCTTATTCATGGATTCGTCTAGTGCTTCCATTTTTTGGAAATGAATACACTTAGAACCATGATTTGCTGGTGCCTCATTCTATAATCTATTCCTTTTTAAGCCCCATTTTCATCTCCAAGTCATTTTCTTGATTTTAAAGCTCAAACCACAATTTTTACAAAGTTAAAACCTTGGATTGTATTTTTCTTTCTTATGGAATGAAGAAATACGTAACTCCATCGTATTTTATGTTTTTGAGTTTTTTTAGTGGTTTGAAGCAATTTCAATTAGTGAACCATGATTAAAATTACTTGATTCTTATGGATTTAAGCATATTTAATCATGTTGTATCCGTGTTTTAAAGGTAGAGAACCTTGGTAAAACTTTGCTCTTATGAGTTTAAGTATAAAACTTTGATGAATCATAATCCTTGTTTTGTGGGAAGAGAACTTTGGTAAAGCTATGTTTCCATAAGCATAAGCATAAAGCCATGTTGAATCCAATTCTCATTGTTTTATGGGAAGAGAACTTTGGTAAAGCTATGTTTCCATAAGCATAAGCATAAAGCCATGTTGAATCCAAGTCCCATTTTTAAGGGAAGAGAACTTTGGTAAAGCTATGCCCCCATGAGCATAAGCATAAAGCCATGTTGAATCCAAGTCCCGTCTTGAAAAGAGAAGAGAACCTTGGTAAAGCTATGCTATTATGAGCATAAGCACAAAGCCTTGATGAATCCAAATCTCTTTGTTTTCAAATTCCAAAGGAAGAGAACCTCGTTGAATCCAAAAGCTAGAGAACCTTGATGAATCCAAATCCTTTGGTAGAAATCTTGGACTACTTCCAAACATGTTTGAGTCCTAGGTTATTTTTTTCAATTTTTCTTAAAAATTCTTATTGGATTCCAATCTCTTCTGTACTTGTTTGTTTGGGAAGAGTGTTTTAAGGAATCCTTGGTTGTTCTATTTAAGAAAAGAAAAAAAAGGGGTAGTGAACCTTGTTGAATCCGAAGCTAGGGAACCGAGATGGATCCAAATCCAAAGTTGGATGAAAGCCTCGTTGAAACTCGAATGCTAGAGAACCTTGAGTGAATCCAAACCCTTAGAAACCAAAAGAAGTGAACCATGACCTATTTTGGCTCGTTGGAGTTAAAATTGAGAAGGCATGATGGATCCAAATTTTTTTGTGTTAAAAGAGGTGAACCATGACCTGATTTACTCATAAAAGTTAAATCAAGAAGGCATGATGAATCCAAGTTTTCAAAAACATTGGACCTCTAGTATTTACTAAGTCCTTGGTAAAATTTTTCAAAAAAAAAAAAAAAGGGATGAATCTTAGTCAGTTTTCTTTTTTATGAATGAAAAACAATTAATGACATTGATTCATCCGGTTTTATTTTCTCAAAAGGATAGGCTTTGGTTTAAAGTTTTCCATTCTTGTTAAAACAAGTGGATAATTCCAAAGACCATCGCTAGAATCCAATCTCTCAAATGAGAGTAAAGTCCTTTGTGGTGAAGAGCCATGAAGAGAAAAATCCCAACCACTAACCTTTGTTTTTCTTAGGAATGGAAGAATGTGAGTGGTGGAAGAAGAGGTCAAATCTCAAGAAGATCGACCAATCAAAACAATGGTTCAACAATAAGTCACTATCCTAACCGGTTTAGCATAAAGGGCTACTCTCTAAACACTAATATTTTCCAATATACTTAGTGTACCAATTATTTTTTAATCTTGTTTCTTTAGTTTCTCTTATTTGCAATCTATCTTTCATCTAAACTTCCTTATCCCTCACGTTGAGTACTTTAAAATTTTAAATCTCATGATGAAGGTTTAGAGGAGGAAAGCGTGAATATTCTAACGGGGAAGTATTAGATAATGAAGAGGCCAAATGAAGATTAAATAAAGTAAAGAAGTATGATTGGTGACACAAGGAAGCTATGGGAGTTAGTGTTCATTTGGTACCGGTTTGAAGTGTTCATCTTTTACTTTTTTCAAGCTTGCCTTTCGGAGTCCCTCCAACCAAGCTTGAGGGGGAGAAAGAACCAAAAAGAAGGCAAGAATCTTTAAGCAAACCAAGCCGAGTTGAGACTAGACCGCACCGCACTAAAAGATGTTGAAGGTTCGTGCTCACTCGTGGACAAGTTGATAGAGGGGCCACACCGTTGGAAACAAGTTGTAGGTTCGTGCTCACTTGTGGACGAGTTGATAGAGGGACCGCATCATAGGAGACAAATTGTCCCACTAGAAGACGGGCCACTTTACTAAAGATCAAAACTGGGTCACTTGCAAAGACAAGCTCGCAAAGACAAGGGCAATGGTTGAGACAAAGCAAAGAGGCATGTGAGTTGGAAACGAAGCTAAGGCATCTCCATCACCATGAAGAAAACCAAGTTGTATGGATGATACTCACCTTAAGGTTGGTTTATCTTTCGGAAGTGAGGAAAATAAGGAGATAAAATCAGAGCATACACAAGTGGTGCTCCCCAACCCAATAAATCAACAAAGAGGAAGAAACCAACATCCAAAGGAATTAGGTTGTTTCTATCCCCTCTCTCCATTTAAATTCTCTATGCAAAGTGTGATCATTTCTACCATTAAAATTGGAGTAAATTGATACATTTTGTCAATTTTTCTTGCAAGGAGCAATGTGCATAAAGGACTTCAAACCCAAAAGATCGTCTTTCCTTATTCTCAAGCCGATCGTGAGGGGGAGCATTCAAAGCATTGATCAAGATTTGGAATCCACAAATGGTGAACCCAAGAAGGATGACCCGAGAGCTAAGACTCAAGCGTGGTGAACCCAAGAGGAAGACCGAAGTGATTACCAAAGAATGAAATCAACAAATCCTTGCAAGACTACAACAAGTGAAGATTAAGTTGCGACATTCTTCACAAAGGTTACAAGACCTTTTCATGTCCTTGGTCAAAGGTCCCCTAGATCCGTGAAGGCCATACTCTTTTTCCCTTATAAGGTTTTGTCCCAAAGGGTTTTCCTTATAAGGTTTTTAATGAGGTGGCACTCACGGGTCACTCCAAACTTAGCCTCCATTCTCAAGTTCACTATGGCTAAGTTTGAGGGGGAGTATTGATCAAGAAGACCAGCCAGGCCTTGCAAGACCAAACCATCCCGACCGTACGGATTTTGTACGGACTTGTACGGACTGTACGAATTGTACGGACCGTGCAAAATCCGGGATTCCCCAAAATGTCTTCAAACATCCTAAAATGAAGAAACAAGAATGTGCAAAACTCGGGATAAAGTATTTTCAGGATTTGGAGATCGTGCAAAACTCGGGTGCAAAAGGACATGGATAGCTGGCAATGAATCTAGCCAAAAGAGTGTTCCAATGCAACCTTATCCAACCGGTCAAAGCAAGGAGGGCTGGAGCAAGGCTGGCAATCTTATCCACATGGTCAAAAGGAGCCTCCAAGACTAAGCCCTTATTGGCTAGTTTGAATTAAAGCATTTCTATTGGTTGTTGCATTTTGAATTTACTTAGAGAAAACCCTAGATTTTTCTCTATAAATGTAATGCCTCATTATCAATGAAATGTTAGACCCTTTGGGGTCCCATTCTCTCATTCTCCACGAAATCTCTCTCATTTTATTCTCCTTAGTCTCATTTACATGCTTATTCTCTTAGTTCATACTTGCATATTCTCCATGTCATTTACATTATTCTCTCATATTTAATCTCTTATATTCCGCATAATCTCTCTAATTCTTACAATTCTCAAGGGGAATAACTATATTTTGTGGTCCAGGACCACAAAGACAGTCCTAAGAGGAAGAGGGCTGTGGGAGTATGTTGATAGCTTGGTGGGAAACACTGAAGAAGGAAGGGCTGAAGATGGCGGTATGACAGAGAGGAAGCGGGAGCAAGAAGATGCTCAAGTCTTGGCTGCGCTTCAAAGCTCTCTTGAGCCATCTATACTGGCGGCCTATTCATACTGTGAGAACTCCAAGTAGCTATGGGAGACGCTCAAGGGAGTTTATGGAGACATCTCAAACATTTCAAGGATCTTTAAGGTGAAGAAGACATTGAACGACCTTCAGCAGAATGGGAAGGCGTTCAAGGACTTGTTTGGGGAGTTTAGAGGGTTGTGGGTAGAGCTGGAAATGCTTAGACCTACAACAAACGACCCAAAGGAGTTGAATGAGAGGAGAGAGCAAGATCAAGTGTTTGGTCTCTTACTCACACTTGATGACTCTTACAAGGGACTCATTCAGCATATCCTTCGATTTGATAAGCTTCCAACATTAAATGAAGTGTGTCAACAAGTTCAGAAGGAGGAAGGTGCTAGTGGGTTGTTTAAACCTGCTAGTGAAATGGCGCATGTGGCGCAAAGAAGTTTTGGGCATGGAGAAAGGAGAGCGGTTGAGTGTAGCCATTGTAGAATGAGAGGGCACACTAAGGAGAAGTGCTGGACACTTTACCCGCACTTGAAACCAGCCCGGCTAAGTGGAAGTGGCCAGGGAAGCAGTCAAGGTGCTAGGAACTTTGCGGGTGTAACTAGCATGGAAGGAGACCAATTGGTGAGGCAGAGCGATTTGGAGGGCCTCATCAAGAGTATCTCAAAGCTAACAGAATCTGGTAAGGGTTTCCTTACCTCTAAGGCTAAGAGAAACGTGATAATAGATTCGGGAGCAAGTCATAATATGATTTGTGATGCTAAGTTGCTGGAGAATGTAGAACCGCATAAGGGTAGTGTTAGGATAGCAAACGGGAAAGAAGTCCCAATAGAGGGTGTTGGGGACTTAGAAGTGTTTGGAAAGAGAACTAAAGCCTTATATATCCCAGAATTTACTTCGAATTTGCTATCAGTTCATAAGGCAACTAAGGACTTGAATTGTAAAGTTGTTTTTGGAGTTAATGGTGTTGAGTTTCAGGATAATGAATCCAAAGATGCGATCGGATCAGGGGGTGTGAAAGATGGTCTGTACATATTGAATAAAAAGGATAAAGAGTTGAAAGCGCTTGCGGTCAGTTCGGTTGGATCAAGCCCTTTATGGCATTCTCGCCTTGGTCACCCAAGTCACAAGGTGCTCAGCATGGTCTTGCCCAACCATTCATTACCCAAGAAGGCGTGTGAAGCATGTATTTTGGGGAAGCATTGTAGAAAAGTGTTTCCAGAGTCTACTACTATGTATAAGAAGTCTTTTGAGTTAATACACTCTGATGTATGGTCTGCTCCGTGTACTTCAAGAGATCAATATAAGTACTTTGTTTCCTTCATCGATCAAAAATAAAAGTATACATGGGTAACATTGATGCACTCTAAGGATCAAGTGCTTGAATCATTTCAGAACTTCTATAACTATGTGCTCAATCAGTATGATACCAAGATTAAGATACTAAGAAGTGATAATGGTGGAGAATACATGAGCATACGGTTTAGGGAGTTTGTGAATGAGAAAGGGATAGTACATCAGATAACTTGCGCCTATACACCTCAACAAAATGGGATAGCAGAGAGGAAGAATAGACATTTGTTAGAAGTGGCTAGGAGCATGATGTTTGATAGGGGAGTTCCTAAGAACCTGTGGGGAGATGCAGTGATGGCGGCAGCTTACTTAATCAACCGCATACCCACTGAAAGCTTGAGTTACATGTCTCCATTTGAAGTTTTGAATGGTGTGAAGCCAAGTATCAGTCACTTGAGAGTCTTTGGGTGTAGATGCTATGTCTTTGTTCCTGAATCACAAAGAAATAAGTTAGAGCCAAAGAGTATTAAGTGTGTGTTTGTGGGATACTCAAGTACTCAAAAGGGATACAAATGTCTTAACCCGAAGACTAATAGAATGTATGTGTCAAGGGAGGTGCAATTTGAGGAAGAGTATGGTTACTTTGAGAAAAAGAAATGGGAAGACTTAGATGAGATTGTGAACGCAAATGCAGATAGAGATCAAGTTCTAAGAAGCATTTGGGAAATTATAGATGGCCGGGAGAGTGATGATAATGAGCAGAGGGGTGAAGAAGAAGTAGAAGAAAGTGAGCAGCTTCCGTTAGTTCCAGATACCTTACCATTAGATTCAGAACTGGTAGAAGAAGAGGAGAGTACAGGAGGTGAGGGGGAGATAGAATCTGAAGAAGTGGAAGTAGTGCAAGCTCCTCAGTTAAGAAGAAGCCAAAGGATAAGACACGGACCTGAAAATTGGAAAAATACTAGAGTGTATTACAATGGGATGGCTATGGCTCATCAAGATCACATGGGAACTGAGGTTGTGCTTGGGACAAGAGAGGGATGTACTGGGCGTACGGCATGCTTAGATCCTGATCCTATAGGCGACAGTGTCTCCTTCTTGTCCCCTAAGCATAACACCGCACAAAAAGAGAAGATAGCCATAAGATATCCTATTGAAGAATACTACTCGGTTTCTAATACTCCAGCTGATCATCAGGCATTTCTGAGCACTATTGATAGAAAAGTACCTAATTCTTATGAGGAAGCAAGCATGGACAAGTTATGGGTTAATGCCATGGGGGAAGAGATTGCATCTATGTTGAGAAATAATACTTGGGCTTGACAAAACTGCCAAGCGGGAAGAAACTTGTGGGATGTAGATGGGTGTATACTATCAAATACAAGAGCAACGGTGAAATTGAGAGGTATAAAGCTAGACTAGTGGCAAAAGGATATACACAAGTATATGGAGAAGATTATACTAAAACTTTTGCTCCAGTAGCGAAGTTGCACTCGGTGAGGGTTCTACTATCCATTGCCATTAATCTGTCATGGAATTTGTGGCAAATGGATGTGAGAAACGCTTTCTTACAAGGGGATTTAGAAGAAGAAGTGTTTATGGAACTTCCACAAGGTTATGGAGCAAGTGCAGATCAAGTGTGTAGATTAAAGAAGGCTATATACGGCTTGAAACAATCTCCTAGAGCTTGGTACCAACGGTTAAGCCAGTGCCTGTTGGAGAAAGGGTTTGTAAAATCTGAAGCGGATCACTCTCTCTTTAACAAAACGAGCAAAGAAGGGATAGTTGTGGTGCTCATCTATGTGGATGACATTATTGTTACGGGAAGTGATTGTGAGGAGATGAAACGAACTAAGGAGGATCTAAACTCTATGTTTGATATAAAAGACCTAGGAGAGCTCAAATACTTCCTAGGAATTGAGATGAGCAGAGAGGCAAAGGGAATGTTTATATCGCAAAGGAAGTACGTGATCGACTTACTAAAAGAAACTGGGAAGTTTGGGTGTAAACCGGCTAAGACTCCTATTGAAGAAGGTTATCAAGAAGAGAGCAACATGGAGATATGGTCTGACATCAAGCAGTACCAAAGGTTAGTTGGTAAACTAATCTATTTGACCATAACAAGGCCGGATATTTGTTTTGCGGTGAATAAAGTAAGTCAACACATGCAAGCGCCAACAACACACCATTGGGGAATGATTGAAAGGATCTTGAGATATCTAAAAGGGAACCCAGGAAGAGGTATTTGGCTAGAGTGTCATGGAAGAGCAGATGTAGAAGCGTTTTGTGATGCAGATTGGGCTGGGAATAGACAAGATAGGAAGTCTACGACTGGTTATTGTACATTCGTAGACGGGAATCTTGTCACCTGGAGAAGCAAAAAACAAAAGGTAATCTCTCTATCTAGTGCTGAAGCTGAGTATAGAGCAATGAGAGAAGCCACAAAAGAAATGATATGGCTGAAGGCGCTTCTACATGACTTGGGAGTTCAAGAAGACAAACCAATGACATTGTATTGTGATAACCAAGCGGCAATACATATAGCTTCAAACCCGGTGTTTCATGAAAGGACAAAACACATTGAGGTGGATTGTCATTTCATCTGAGACAAAATTCAGGAGGGAGTTGTGGTTCCCAAGTTTGTGAAGAGTAGAGAACAAATGGCTGATATATTTACGAAGGCTACTTCTTCACGCATATGTGAAGGTGTGTGCACATGAAATAAAGTGCCAATGAGTAGTTTAGATCAACTAAAACGAGACCAAACAAGAAGTAGAGAAGGAACTAAAGTGGTTAGAAACATACCAGTTTTTTCTCTCTCAGCACAAGTGGAGCAAGTTGCAAAAAGGAGTAGGTAGGAGCAGTTGGGAGAAGTATGGCTCGCCTATACTTGTGTAGAGGTGTTGGTGAGATATTTTTCTCTCTATAAGTCATGTAAAGCGTCCATATATGTTGGTTGGATTGTAAGAAGAAATATACACACGAAATTATAAAGTTCTTCTCTAAAAACTTCTATTCATCATCTTCATCAGTCCTATCTTCTAATCTTCCTCCCTAAAAATCACCTTCATATCTTCTAAAATCTACATGGTATCAGAGCAGTTAAGGTCCTAAACAAGATCTTAAACTCGTTCATATCCCTCAAACACTTCAAATCACACGTTTATTTTCTTTCTCGTGTGTATTATTCACTAAAAATCTCAAGTAATGGAAAGCTCCAAGAATCTGGTTGCTCTTGATGAGAGTCTCTTGGAGCTGGATTTCCCAAATGATTGAGTAAGAACTCTAAGCTGGCGGTTCTATCTGAAGGAGAACGGGCTAGGTCTTTAACACTATCCCAATTTTGTTTCTTGTCAAAGTACCCTTGGTTTTTGTTGAGAATATGGATGTGAAGGTGTGTGCACATGAAATAAAGTGCCAATGAATAGTTTAGATCAACTAAAACGAGACCAAACAAGAAGTAGAGAAGGAACTAAAGTGGTTAGTGTTGAGAATATGGATGAGAAGGCATACATGGGAAGTAGCAATGCGAGTTCACATAATAACAAAGGCAAGGAGCTGGAGTGCATAGCACGTATCTGGGAACTTGGCGAATGCTCTAAGACTAAGGGAGAAGTGCCGTATGCAACAAGTAAGGAAAAGAGTGGAGCTGATGATTTAATGAGTGGCAAAACTAGACATTGGGATGTAAATAGAAGGAAGGATTCTTGGTTGAGTTCTAAGCAGATCAAAGGGTTGAAAAACCAAGAAGAAGCACATGAGGAGCCATTGGGTAAAGGCAAGCTCCATGCTCCTCACCCAAAGAAGAAACATGCCCAGGCCTTGATCTTAGCATGTTTAACCATTTTAGGAAGTTAAGGGTGTTAGTCCTTTAACCATTGTAAATTCCTGTGTCTTGTTTTTGAATTTTTTCTCTTACATATATGCAATGTAAACCGAGCTCAATTGATATAATAACAAGAAAAAATATTCCAGAAATCTCTCTCAGCCATCTTCAATCTCATTGAGTTCTTGATATTTTCTAATTCTAGTTTATTCTCCTTAAAATCAACATGGTATCAGAGCATGTTTAGAGATCCTTGAAAATCTTCTAAACTGTTTCTTTCTCATCTAAAAGTTTCTCTCTCAGATTTTTTTCTTGTTCCCTTATTTCTCTCCATATTCTCAAGTTGGTTGTTGAAGATAAGAAAGAAAACCTATGGAGATGCAGAAACAAGTTGTACTGCCGGTTGTCTTCAAAGGGAGCAACTACTTGCTGTGGTCAAGGACTACAAGAACTGCTCTAAGAAGCAGAGGTCTATGGAGTTATGTGGAAACTCTAAAGCTAGGGAGAAGGTGATAATAGATTCTGGAGCAAGTCATAACATGATTTGTAATGCCAAGCTGTTAACAAATATTAAGCCTTATGAAGGAAATGTTAAAGTTGCAAATGGAAAAGAGGTTCAAATAGAAGGAATTGGAGACCTAAAAGTGTTTAGGAAAAATACTAAGGCCTTATACATTCCGGAATTCACATCTAACTTACTCTCGGTATATAAAGCAACTAAGGATCTAGATTGCAAAGTTATTTTTGGATCTAATGATGTTGAGTTTCAGGATAATGAGACTAAGGAAGTAATCGGAGTAGGGAATGTGGAAGGTGGTTTGTATTTGCTGAATAAAGAAGTGATGGAGTCGTTTGCGGTTAGTCTGGTTGGTTCAAGCCCTTTATGGCACTCACGCCTTGGTCATCCAAGTCACAAGGTGCTCAGCATGGTCCTGCCCAACCTCACCTTACCTAATAAGGAGTGTGAAGCATGTGTCTTAGGGAAGCATTGTAGGAAAGTGTTTCCGGAATCTACTACTGTGTATGAGAAATGTTTTGAGTTGATACATTCTGATGTGTGGTCAGCCCCCTGTACTTCAAAAGATCAATATAAGTATTTCGTGTCTTTCATTGATCAAAGGTCAAAGTACACTTGGGTAACTCTTATGAGCTCTAAGGATCAAGTATTTGAATCATTTCAAAAATTCTATATTATACACTGAATCAGTTTGGTACAAAGATCAAGATCCTTAGGAGTGATAATGGTGGAGAGTATATGAGTAATAGATTCAAGAAGTTGCTGGATGACAATGCGATAATTCACCATACTTCTTGTGCATACACACCTCAGCAGAATGGAGTTTCCGAGAGAAAGAATAGACATTTGCTGGAGGTGGCTAGAAGTATGATGTTTGATAGAGGCGTGCCTAAGAGTTTTTGGGGAGATGCTGTGATGGCGGCATGCTATGTGATTAATCGTTTACCCACAGAAAGTCTGAGCCACAAGTCTCCATTTGAAATTTTGAATGGAGTAAAGCCAAGCATTGATCACCTAAGAGTTTTCGGGTGTAAATGCTATGTCTTTACCCCTGATGCACTAAGGAGTAAACTTGAGCCAAAAAGCATCAAATGTATTTTTATGGGATACTCAAGCACTCAGAAGGGATACAAGTGTTTCCATCCAGAAACTAATAGGATATATGTGTCAAGAGAGGTGCGTTTTGATGAGAATTGTGGGTATTTTGAAGAAAAAAAATGGGAGGATTTAGATGACATTGTGAGCTCGGGCATAGACAGAGAGCGAGTACTAAGAAGCATCTTGGCAGATGTCAATGGTTCGAATGGAGGTAATGATGAGCAAGGGATATCTCAGAATGAGCAAGGAGGTGAAGAGGAAGAAGAAGACAATGAGCAACTCTCATCGGATACAAGCTCACTACCAAGGGATTCCGAACTGGTTGAAGAATCAGAACTTGCAAGTGGTGAGGGGGAGTCTGAACATGAAGAAGTTGAGGTAACTCAAGAACCCCCTCTAAGAAGAAGCCAACGGATAAGGCATGGCCCGGAAAATTGGAAAAACACTAGGGTGTATTACAATGGATTAGCTACGGTTCAACAAGAGCATATAGGATCTGAGGTGAAGTCTACCGTAGGTGAGGGATGTTCTGGGCGTACGGCAGACTTTGATTCTGAACCTATAGGCGACAGCATCCCTCCCTTACCAAGTAGATCATGTACTTCAAAGAGAAGAAAATTAACCGTAAGTGACATAAAATATCCTATTGAAGCATATAGTTCAGTGTCCTATTTAGGTGCTGAGCAGCAAGCTTACCTCACCAAGATTGATGAACATCAAGTCCCATCATCATATGAGGAAGCATGTAGAGACGAGAGATGGGTTAAAGCCATGGAAGAAGAGATCAGTTCTATGGTGAGAAACAATACATGGAATTTGACTGAGCTGCCAAGAGGGAAGAAGCTAGTGGGATGTAGATGGGTTTATACTATCAAGTATAAAAGCAATGGTGAAGTCGAGAGATACAAAGCGAGACTAGTGGCAAAGGGATACACACAAGTCTATGGAGAAGATTATACAGAAACTTTTGCTCCGATGGCAAAATTGCATTCGGTAAGGGTTCTCCTATCCATTGCGGTTAACTTGTCATGGGAGTTATGGCAAATGGATGTAGATGATATCATCATCACCGGAAATGATGTTGAAGGAGTTAAAAGGACCAAGGTAATTCTGAGCTCCACGTTTGATATAAAAGATTTGGGAGAGCTGAGGTATTTCTTGGGCATTGAGATGATCAGAGAGCCAAATGGGATGTTTATATCACAAAGGAAGTATGTGATTGACTTACTAAAGGAAACCGGCAAGTTAGGGTCGAAGCCAGCAAAAACGCCCATTGAAGAAGGCTATCAAGATGTGAGTAAGGAGGAAATGTGGCCTGATGTCAAGCAATATCAAAGGTTAGTTGGAAAACTAATCTACTTAACTATAACTCAGCCGGATATATGCTTTGCCGTGAATAGGGTGAGCCAGCACATGCAAGCTCCAAAAGCACACCATTGGGGCATGGTGGAGAGAATACTTAGGTATCTCAAGGGGAACCCTTGAAAGGGGATATGGTTGAGTCGCAATGAAAATACTGAATTGGAAGCCTATTGTGATTCAGACTATGCTGGAGACAAACAAGATAGAAAATCTACAACTGGGTATTGCACATTTGTAGGAGGAAATCTTGTCACTTGGAGGAGTAAAAAACAGAAGGTAATTGCATTGTCAAGTGCTGAGGCTGAGTATAGAGCAATGAAGGAAGTCACAAAGGAGATGATATGGCTGAAGGCTCTTCTCAAGGATTTGGGTATTCAAGAAACCAAACCAATGACCCTTTATTGCGATAACCAAGCCGCAATACACATAGCTTCAAATCCAGTGTTTCATGAGAGAACGAAACACATTGAAGTGGATTGTCACTTCATCCGGGGCAAGATTTAAGATGGGCTAATAATCTCTAAGTTTGTGAAGAGTGGAGACTAGGTGGCAGACATCTTCACAAAGGCTACTTCCCTAAATATATGTGAGTATATCCATGACAAGATAGGCTTAAAGGATCCCTACCAGCCTATCTTGAGGGGGAGTGTTGAGAATATGGATGAGAAGGCATACATGGGAAGTAGCAATGCGAGTTCACATAATAACAAAGGCAAGGAGCTGGAGTGCATAGCACGTATCTGGGAACTTGGCGAATGCTCTAAGACTAAGGGAGAAGTGCCGTATGCAACAAGTAAGAAAAAGAGTGGAGCTGATGATTTAATGAGTGGCAAAACTAGACATTGGGATGTAACTAGAAGGAAGGATTCTTGGTTGAGTTCTAAGCAGATCAAAGGGTTGAAAAACCAAGAAGAAGCACATGAGGAGCCATTGGGTAAAGGCAAGCTCCATGCTCCTCACCCAAAGAAGAAACACGCCCAGGCCTTGATCTTAGCATGTTTAACCATTTTAGGAAGTTAAGGGTGTTAGTCCTTTAACCATTGTAAATTCCTGTGTCTTGTTTTTGAATTTTTTCTCTTACATATATGCAATGTAAACCGAGCTCAATTGATATAATAACAAGAAAAAATATTCCAGAAATCTCTCTCAGCCATCTTCAATCTCATTGAGTTCTTGATATTTTCTAATTCTAGTTTATTCTCCTTAAAATCAAAAGTTAGAAGCAGACCAGTTTTTTCTCACTCAGCACAAGTGGAGCAAGTTGCAAAAAGGAGTAGGTAGGAGCAGTTGGGAGAAGCATGGCTCGCCTATACTTGTGTAGAGGTGTTGGTGAGATATTTTTCTCTCTATAAGTCATGTAAAGCGTCCATATATGTTGGTTGGATTGTAAGAAGAAATATACACACGAAATTATAAAGTTCTTCTCTAAAAACTTCTATTCATCATCTTCATCAGTCCTATCTTCTAATCTTTTTCCCTTAAAATCACCTTCATATCCTCTAAAATCTACAGTTTTCTATGAACTTCACGTCTCTTGAAACCAGGGTACACTTCCGGATGGGGTCATAGCACTTATACCCCTTTTGAGTGGTAGAATAGCCTATGAATACACATCTTGTGCTTTTGGCTTCTAGTTTGTCCCTCTGAGTACCTGGGACAAATACAAAACACAAACATCCAAGAACTCGTAAGTGATTGATATAGGGTTTATTGTGATTTAAAACTTCAAAGGGAGAGACGTCCTTTAGGACTCTTGTTGGAATTTGGTTGATAAGATAGCAAGCCGTATGACTGCATCTCCCTAGAAGTTTCTTGGCAAGTTGGAATGGAACATCATAGCTCTAGCTACTTCCATGAGATGTCTATTCTTTCTTTCAACTACACCATTTTGTTGAGGTGTGTATGGGCAACTCGTTTGGTGGATTATTCCATGCTTAACTTGGTGTTCTTTGAATTTGTGGCTTGTATATTCCCCTCCATTATCCATTCGAAGTACCTTAACATTTGTTTTGAATTGATTAGTAATGTAGTTCTAAAAATTAATGAAAGCGTCAAATACTCTATCTTTAGATGGCATTAAGGTTATCCAAGTGTATTTTTACTTTTCATCAATAAATATCAAAAAGTACTTATTATTATCTCTTGATAAACATGGGGAAGTCCATACATCCGAGTGGACCAAATCAAAACATTTTTCATATATGGTAGAGGACTTAGGAAATACATTTTAACAATGTTTTCCTATAATACAAGACTCACAAACCGAGTTATTAAACGAAATATTAGGCAATATTATTTCCAAGGCACGCGAGTGAGGATTAGCATCAGCATCAAGATCAGTTGTAACTCTCTTAACCGATACAAGATTCGAAGTAAAAGATGGCATGTAGAAAGCTTGAGATTCTTTGTCAAATATTTTTAAACTTCCTATTCCTTTAACCGGTATCTTATCACCATTAGCAATCACTACATTTCCACTAGCAGTTTTAATGTTACTAATCAATTTTGGATTACTAATCATGTGATGAGAAGCTCCAGAATCAATAACAAGAGAAGTGCTAGTCTTAGTAGGTTTAGTAGCAAAGTAGGTGATACCAGACTCCTTTAGTGCGGAGATGGATTGAATGAGTGCTTCTAATTCTGACTTGCGCACCACATCATTTGAATATGCTACCATGGCCATCTCATCTCCTTGCTTCAAGCTTTCGGTTTAAGGTTGTTTTGTTGAGTTTGATGAGCTTGGCGCTTCTTGTGCTTGATGAGCTTGGAAATTTCTTGGCTTGAATTCCCTTGGATGCCAATCTTTGGGCTTGAGATGCGGATGAAGGATCCAGCAATCCTCCTTTGTATGACCATCCTTCTTGCAATGATCGTATGTTTTCCTATTCTTGCCTTTGTAGCCTTGATTTGGTTGGTAATTGCCCTTATTGGCCGTTGGGAGTTCTTGTTTTCCCCTAAAGAGACCAAAGGACCCTTGTTCCTTTTGAATTTGTGCACAAATTTCATCAAGGCTAAGGAGCTTCTCCGATCTTAAGATATGCTTTATGAGGTCGTTAAACGCCGGATTGAGTGTAAGAAGCAAACCAAAGACCTTATCTTGTTCTCTTCTTTCTTCAATGATTGAAAAATCCTTTGTGCTTGGATGTTACTAGAAGCCAAAAGCACAAGATGTGTATTCATAGGCTATTCTACTACTCAAAAGGGGTATAAGTGTTATGACCTCATCCGGAAGTGTACCCTGGTTTCAAGAGACGTGAAGTTCATAGAAAAACAAGGATACTTTGACAAGAAGCAGAATTGGGATAGTGTTAAAGACCTAGCCCGCTCCCCTTCAGATAGCCGCCAGCTTAGAGTTCATACTCAATCATCCGGGAAATCTTGCTCCAAGGGACTCTCATCAAGAGCAACTGGAGTAGCAACCGCAAGGAGGACCAAATTCTGAAAATAACAATGAAGAGGAAGCAAACAACTTAGATAATGGTAATCAAGACCAAGCTCATCATGTAGAAGAAGTCACTGGAGGAATGGAGCCAATGGTTAGTCAAGACCATGAGAGTGAAGAAATTAGTGCTCCTCAGCTTAGAAGAAGTACAAGGCTGAAGTATGGACCAGATCATTGGAAACAAACAAGGGTCTATTACAAAAGCCAAGCGGTCTGTTTTCTTGCCCTCTTACCATCAGAACACCAAGCATTCCTTGGGAAGATTGATCAACAACAAATTCCGAGCTCCTATGAAGAAGCAAAAGAACACAAAGAATGGTTAGCTGCTGTGGATGCTGAGATAGGAGCAATGGATAAGAATCATACTTGGGATGAAACGGAGCTTCCAAAAGGAAAGAAGGCAGTAAGTTCCAAGTGGGTATTTACAATAAAATATAAATCTAATGGGGAGATTGAGCGGTACAAAGCCAGATTGGTAGCCAGAGGTTTCACCCAGACATATTAAGCTGATTATACCGATACTTTTGTGCCAGTGGCAAAACTTCACACAGTTAGGGTTATCTTGTCCTTAGCTACAAATCTATCATGGGATCTATGGCAAATGGACGTGAAGAACGCCTTTCTTCAAGGAGAATTGGAAGAAGAAGTGTACATGACTCCACCACCCGGATTAGAGCAAACAATCAGCCCCGGAAAAGTCTAAAGGTTAAGAAAGGCAATTTATGGACTAAAGCAATCACCGAGGGCCTGGTATCATAAACTGAGCTTCACTCTTGTTTCTCGAGGATTTAGCCGGTCAGAAGCCGACCATACCTTGTTCACTCACCAGAGCTCCCATGGGCTTATTGTGGTATTGGTTTATGTGGATGACTTGATCATCTCAGGTAGTGATCAAGTTGGAGTTCAAGAAACCAAATCCTTCCTTAAGTCTGTTTTTGATATCAAGGACTTGGGAGAACTCAAGTATTTCCTAGGGATAGAGATATGCCGATCCACGGAAGGCCTATTTCTATCACAAAGGAAATATTCTCTTGATTTATTGCAGGAAATAGGAAAGCTAGGATCCAAACCAGCTAAGACTCCACTTGAAGATGGCTACAAGGTCAAGAGAAAGGGGGAGAAAGAAGATGATCCGCTTGACAAGCCATTTGAAGACCCAGCACAATATCGGCGCCTTGTTCGTAAGCTCATCTACTTGACTATTACACGGCCTGACTTATGTTTTGCTGTGAATCAGGTTAGCCAACATATGAAGGAACCAATCGTGCATCATTGGAACCTGGTGGAAAGAATTTTGAGATACATCAAAGGATCACCAGGCCAAGGAATCTGGATGGGGAAGAATGGCAACACTAAGATAGTTGGATATTGCGATGCAGACTATGCTGGAGACACTATGGATAGAAAGTCCACAACTGGCTACTGTACTTTCATTGGAGGTTGCCTCTAGTGACCTGGAAGTCTAAGAAGCCGAAGGTTGTGTCATGCTCGAGTGCAGAGTCAGAATATAGAGCAATGAGGAAGCTAACAAATGAATTAGTTTGGTTGAAAGCACTTCTCAAAGATCTCGGCATATAAACTTCAAGTCCTATCACGATGCATTGTGACAATCAGGCAGCCATTCATATAGCAACAAATCCAGTATTTCACGAGAGGACCAAGCACATTGAGATCGACTGCCACAAGGTTAGAGAGAAGATCATAGAAGGAGTGATACTTCCATGCTACACCAAGAGTGAAGACCAGTTGGCTGACATCTTCACCAAGGCTGCTAGCCTCAAAGTTTGCAACCACATCCATAGCAAACTTGGGTTAGTAGACCTTACTCATCCTTAATAATACTTGCCTTTTCCGGGAAGACCACACTCTTTTTCCCTTACCAAGGTTTTGTCCCACTGGGTTTTCCTTGGTAAAGTTTTTAATGAGGTGGTAGTCCCGGTTTCCAATCTTAGCCTTCATTCCGACACTCCGGCTAAGTTTGAGGGGGAGTATTAATCAAGCATATCATCAAGGGAGCTTAGGGAAGATGGTTGGATTTGGGTGTCCGTACAAGTCCGTACGGATCCGTACAAGTCCGTACGGATCTGTACAAGGCCGTACAAGACCGTACGACCTAAGGGAGCCTCCGAAATGTTTAAGGAAGTCTTGGAGAGTCTTGGAGAGTCTTCTAGAGTCTTCTAGAAGCTTGGCAATGTTCGGATCATGCACCAAGTCACTAGAGCGTCCAGGTGCATTGGGGCTTGTCCTTGGTCTTCCTTCTTATCCATTTGGTCAAGGAAGGGCTGGAACCAGGCTGGAACAGGCTGGCATGGTCAAGGGCGCTCCAAAGACTACTCTCCTATTGGCTGGTTCAAATTAAAGTTAAACCTAGGTTTCCTTGTAATTCTCCTATAAATATGCTATGTAATTCACAAAGATCAATAAGAAATTCTTCTCTAATGTTCTACTATGGTTTTTCTTCTAATTTATCTCAAAATCTTTCATTTATAATCTCTAAAATCTTACACTTGGCAGTCTCACAATAGGAGTAACCAGCCAAGATTGATGGCTCAAGAGAGCTCTGAAGTGCTGCAAAGACCTGTTGGTCCTCTTGCTCCCATTTCTTCTCCTTTGTACTGCCATCACTGGCTTCACTCCCTTCAACAGCTCCTTCCGAGATTTCCACATATCCCCACAGCCCTCTACTTCTCAAGGCTGTCTTCATGGTCCTTGACTACAAGAGGTAGTTGTTTCCCTTCAAAAAAACTGGTAGTATCATCTGCTTTTGCATCTCCATATTTTTTAGCAAAGAAATGTCTGGTAAGTAAAACTGAAAGAAAGAAGAGATTTATAAACGAAAACAGGGGATTTCGAAGAGATTAGAAGAAATTAGATGATAAAACCGAGTTTAAGAACTTGTTATAGATCTTAAATGCTCTGATACCATGTAGATTTTAGAGAGTATAATCGTGAATTAAGAAGAATTACAGAAGGATAAGATAAGTGAAAGAGAAAAGGAAGAAGAGTTGTTTGACTTTTAATCTCTTGATTTAATTTCTTCTAAGCCATTTACAAGATATAGGCGAGCTAGATGAGAGAGAGATACAGCCAATACAATGAAATATCCACAAGATAAATTACTAATCTCTACTTAGCCTAAAATGGCAAAACATGCTTGGGAGGGACTTCCAAGTTTGCTCCTTTTAGGCTGAGTGTTAGGGGCTGGCAAACTGTCCACTAGTTCTTAGCATGGTTCATTTCAAGCCTTTGACTTTCAGACCTTGTCTTGTTTCAACCGAAATCCTTTGCCTCCAATTCCTTTCCAACAGCTAGTTTCCTCTTCTCTTTTGCGTTTGTCTAGCCTTCCCACACACGCTATCTTTTCGTTCTCTTCAACAGAGGTAACTAGCCATTGGAAAGGAATGGGAAAGAAACAATGCTAAGAACCAGTGGATAATTGCCAGCCCTTAACGCTCAGCCTAAAAGAGCAAACTTGGAAGTCTCCCCAAAGTCTGTTTTGCCATTTTGGGCTAACTGGAGATTAGTAATTTACCTTGTGGATATTTCATTGTATTGGCTATATTTCTCTTTCATATAGCTCGCCTATATCTTGTAAAACACTTAGAAGAAATAAAATCAAGAGATTAAAAATCAAACAACTCTTCTTCTTTCCTCTCTCACTTATCTGATCCTTCTCTAATTTCTCTTAATTCTCGATTATACTCTCTAAATTCTACAGTCCATGGGGAATCTCCTCTGGAAAGACATCTTCAAACCGGTTCAAGAGCCTCTTGATATCTCTCGGTAAGTCATCTTCCAATGTACTTATACTCAAGTTCTCTTTAAACACCATTAGCAAAACACCACAAGAATTATCATAAAGATATTTCCTAACAACAGTAGAATTGATCAAGAAATTAGCCTTGTAAAGGAGTTAAGAAATTAGCTTGCATTTCATTAACTTGTAAAGGAGTTAGGGGTGCTAAACTAATTCGTTTCTTATCATGAACAAAAGAGTAATGTTTTGTTCGGCCACAATGAGTGGTATCCGTATTAAACTGCCATGGACACCCCAAAAGGAGGTGGCTAGCTTGCATTTGAACCACATCACACAAGACTTGGTCTCGGTAATGGCCGACACTAAATGACACTAAGACTTGGTCATCCACATTTATCACAGTTTTATCATTTAACCATTTGAGCTTATAAGGCTTGGGATGTTTAGTGGTTTTAAGGTTAAGTTTATCTACCATATAGGCGCTTGCTAAATTTGTACAAGAACCACCATCAATGATTAAACCACATACTTTCCCACTTACCGTACATCTTGTATAGAAGATGTTTTCTCGTTGGTTGGCATCCTCTGGGTATTGAGTTGTGCTTAAGATCTTCATGATGACAAGTAGTTCACCCACATCCGGGTACTCAATCTCTCCTCCCAAGTCTTGTTCCTCTTCTTTGAGCTTTTCTTCTTCATCTTGGGACTCATAGTTTTGGGTGGGAGTAATGATCATGACTCTCCGGTTAGGACAGTCCCTAGCATAGTGTTCGTGCCCTTGGCATTTGAAGCATACTATGTCCCAACTCCTTGGAACATTGGCTTCTCCTCTTTGTTCCAGCTTCTTATCCCTTGGTGCCTCCACATTCCTTGGTTTGAACCTTGACTCTACCATAGCCGGTTTACTCTTTTCTTGGATGCGTGGAGCATTGTTCGATGGAGTGGCGCTTGGAGACCAACTTGGAGTACCTTGCACGCGGTTCCGGTTCACACTATTTTGCTTCCACTTCACTTGTTGTTCAACTTGAATCGCGAGGTGCAATAGCTCCTCAAACCCTTCGTAGGATTGTCTTTCAACTTTTTGCACTATCCTATCTTGTAAGCAATCCATGAATTAAGCCATGCGAGTTTCCTCAGCTTCATCTAGTTGTAACCAGTTTTGGAGATGCTCGAACTCCTCATAGTACTCTTCAACGGATTTAGTGCCTTGTGTGAGCCTCATAAATTTCTTTAGGAGCTCTCGGTGATATAAAGAAGGTACATATGTTCTCTTCATTAGGCGCTTCATAACATACTAAGTAGGCACTAGCCCTTCTTGGTTCCTCCTCCTCGACTTGGTCTTGATCCCACCATGTGAGTGCGTGATCCATGAGTTGTGCTGCTGCATAGGCAATCTTCTTTTGATCATTATACTCGTAGCACACGAAAGATGGTGATCCATCTTTCGCCCCCAATCCAAGTAAGCCTCCAGATCAACCTTGCCGGCAAAGGTGGGAGCCGTGATTTTAAGGCTAAGCGCATGGGGTCTAGGTACTTGATCCTCTTCTTCATTTAATCCCACTCGGCGTCTAGGTCTCATCCTCCTCTGTGGTGGAGGTTCTAATTCATCATCGGAGATAGCTCCTTGATCCGGTCCACGGCAAGGTGGAGCTTGTTGAATTTCCGGAATAGAAGATTAGAGAGTTTGAGAGTGCTTGAAAGAGAAACAATAGAATGAGAGATAAAGAGAAGTTTCCATTAGAATTGATTAAGTGTTACAAAGGGTGTACAACATGTATATATAGAGGAGAGCCACGAAATTAAGAGGTGAAGAAGGGTTTCACAACATTCAAATTTCCCTCCAATCTCTTATTTGAAATTCAAACACATCTCCTTCCTTTTCACACTTCTCGAGACACCCACTTCTGCACCCAAAGTCTTCACCCTTTTAGAAGACTTCTTAATGGGCTTGCATATGTTGCATAAAACCTCTTCTCTTCTTTGGGTCTTAAGCTAATGTATTCTCTCATTATTCAACACTCCCCCTTAAGCTTAACCGTAGAGAAACCAAAGGTTAAGCTTGGAACCATGATGACCCACTTCATTAAAAACCTTAGTATGGAAAACCTCATGGGACAAAACCATACTAAGGGAAAAAGAGTGTGGACTCCATGGCTAAGGAAATCATGGCCGAGACATATCTATGAGTCCAAGCTTTGAATGGATGAACTCACACACTTTAAAACTTGCTGCCTTGGTAAAAATGTCTGCCAATTGTTCTGAACTTCTTGTAAAGCATGGAAGAATGACCCTTTTCTCCACCATCTCTCGCACCTTGTGACAATCCACTTCATTATGTTTTGTCCTCTCATGGAACACTGAGTTGGACGCAATGTGAATAGCAGCTTGGTTGTCACAATGCATTGTGATTGGATCTGGCGATTCAATGCCCAAATCCTTGAGAAGAGCTTTCAGCCATGTTAGCTCGTTTGTGAGCTTCCTCATTGCTCTATACTCAGCTTCAGCACTTGAACATGACACAACCTTTTCTTTCTTGCTCTTCCAAGTGACCAGGTTACCTCCAATGAATGTGCAATACCCAGTGGTGGATCTTCTATCCGTTTTGTCTCCAGCCCAGTTAGCATCACAATAACCCACAATTTATGTGCTTTTGTTACAACCCATCCAAATGCCTTGACCCGGAGCTCCTTTGAGATATTTGAGAATCCGATCCACCATGCTCCAATGGTGCACTTTTGGAGCTTGCATATGTTGACTCACCTGGTTCACAGCAAAACACAAATCAGGACGAGTTATGGTAAGATAAATCAACTTACCAACCATTCTCCGATATTGCTTGATATCTTCAAAAGGTTTATATTCAAGCTCCCCCTCTCGTATGACTTTGTATCCTTCTTCTAAGGGAGTCTTTGCTAGTTTGGCTCCTAGCTTTCCTGCCCCAGCCAATAGATCAAGAGTGTACTTCCTTTGGGATAAGAAGAGTCCTTCATTGGACCAATAGACTTCAATCCCTAGAAAATATTTCAACTCTCTAAGATCTTTAATATCAAACACAGATTTTAAATATGCTTTTGTATCTTTAATACCTACCTTGTCATTCCCAGAGATGATAATATCATCCACATAAATGAGAATGACTACAATACCTTCTTGGCTTTGCAAGGTGAAAAGTGTATGATCTGCCTCGGACTTCTTGAAGCCTTTACTCTTGAGTGTTGTACTCAACTTGTGGTACCATGCTCGAGGAGATTGCTTCAATCCATAGATTGCTTTCTTGAGTCTCAACACCTTTCCTGGTGCAGTTAAGTCCTCCAAGCCTGGTGGTGGAGTCATGTAGACTTCATCCTCTAGTTCCCCTTGCAAGAATGCATTCTTGACGTCTATCTGCCAAAGATCCCATTCCAAGTTAGTAGCTAAGGATAAAATAACTCTTACCGTATGAAGTTTTGCCACAGGTGCAAATGTGTCAAGGTAGTCCTCTCCATAGGTTTGAGTAAATCCTCTAGCCACCAGCCTAGCCTTGTAACGCTCTATTTCTCCATCACTTCTATACTTGATAGTGAAGATCCATCTAGAGCTTACGGCCTTCTTCCCTTTTGGCAATTCAGCTTCATCCCAAGTGTGGTTGATTTCCATAGCTTTCTTTTCTTCACCAACAGCATCTCTCCATACTTTAAGCTCCTTGGCTTCTTCATAGGTTGTTGGAATCTCAGCTTCATCCAACTTGCCCATGTAGGCTTGATGTTCCAATGGGAAATGAGCTAGAGTGCAAACAGCTTGAATGGGATGCGCAACTGCCTTGTTGTTGTAGTACACTCGGGTTTGCTTCCAATGTTCTGGTCCAAACCTTTTTCTTGTACTTCTCCTAAAACCTTCTTCTTGATCTTGAACTTGAGGTTCTGGCCCTTCAAAGTCAGAATCTGAGGTTTGAGCTTCTTCTTGACTTTCCGGACTCCCTTCACTTTGATCATGAACCGCTTCATTGCGAACTTCTGATTCATTTTGATCATGAATTGTTGAGTCTTGTTGAGCCACTACTGGATCCTCTTGTTTATTGCCTCCCTCAGGATCAAAGGGTATAGTTTCTTCATTTGATTGAGATGTGCTTGTACTAGCTTCTGGCTGATGTAATCCAAGGTTCTCCAAGATTTTTCTCAAATTGCTAGCTCGGTCTGATGATGAGGATGATAGATTCTCCAATTTTTTCCAGTTCTTCTCATCATAGAACCCTTTCGTTTCAACAAACTTCACGTCCCTTGAGACTAGAATCTTCCTTGTTTCCGGAACAAAGCATTTGTAACCTTTTTGTGTTGTGGAGTATCCAATGAACATGCTCTTCACACTTTTAGCTTCCAACTTGCTTCTTTGTTCTCCTAGGATTAATACAAAACAAACACACCCAAACACACGTAAGTGGTTAATGGCGGGTTTAGAGTTTTTTAATACCTCAAATGGAGAGTGATCATTCAAAATTTTTGTTGGCATTCGGTTGATCAAATAGCATGCTGAAACCACAGCATCTCCCCCAAATCTCTTGGGAACACTTGTGTGGAACATCATAGACCGGGGCACTTCCATTAAGTGCCTATTCTTTCTTTCAGCAACTCCATTTTGCTGAGGAGTGTATGGGCAGCTGGTTTGATGGACTATCCCATGGTTTGCTAAGTGTTGTTTGAAGGCATGGCTTATTGATCAAGAAGACCAGCCAGGCCTTGCAAGACCAAACCATCCCGACCGTACGGATTTTGTACGGATTGTACGGACCGTGCAAAATCCAGGATTCCCCAAAATGTCTCCAAACATCCTAAAATGAAGAAACAAGAATGTGCAAAACTCGGGATAAAGTATTTTCAGGATTTGGGGATCGTGCAAAACTCGGGTGCAAAAGGACATAGATAGCTGGCAATGAATCTAGCCAAAGGAGTGTCCCAATGCAACCTTATCCAACCGGTCAAAGCAAGGAGGGCTGGAGCAAGGCTGGCAATCTTATCCACATGGTCAAAAGGAGCCTCCAAGACTAATCCCTTATTGGCTAGTTTGAATTAAAGCATTTCTATTGGTTGTTGCATTTTGAATTTACTTAGAGAAAACCCTAGATTTTTCTCTATAAATGTAATGCCTCATTATCAATGAAATGCTAGACCCTTTGGGGTCCCATTCTCTCATTCTCCACAAAATCTCTCTCATTTTATTCTCCTTAGTCTCATTTACATGCTTATTCTCTTAGTTCATACTTGCATATTCTCCATGTCATTTACATTATTCTCTCATGTTTAATCTCTTATATTCCGCATAATCTCTCTAATTCTTACATGGTATCAGAGCATTAAGGTCCTTAAATGTGTCCTTAATCTCTTTCTTCTTATTCTTTTATTTTCATACACTTTGTTAGCCTCTTTCACTCTGAGAGTTATTCCTCAAAACCATTGGTTCTTGAGTTGTGAAAATTGCTAACTTAGTGTTTCTAGTGACAATGAAGAGAAATAAATGGGGGCTGTAGTGAAAAACTACATAAAAAGGGAGATTAAAGGCTGCCTTAATTGCTTATTCATGGATTCCTCTAGTGCTTCCATTTTTTGGAAATGAATACACTTAGAACCATGATTTGCTGGTGCCTCATTCTATAATCTATTCTTTATAAGCCCCATTTTCATCTCCAAGTCATTTCTTGATTTTAAAGCTCAAACCACAATTTTTACAAAGTTAAAACTTTGGATTGTATTTTTCTTTCTTATGGAATGAAGAAATACGTAACTCCATCGTATTTTATGTTTTTGAGTTTTTTTTTTTAGTGGTTTGAAGCAATTTCAATTAGTGAACCATGATTAAAATTACTTGATTCTTATGGATTTAAGCATATTTAATCATGTTGTATCCGTGTTTTAAAGGTAGAGAACCTTGGTAAAACTTTGCTCTTATGAGTTTAAGTATAAAACTTTGATGAATCATAATCCTTATTTTGTGGGAAGAGAACTTTGGTAAAGCTATGTTTCCATAAGCATAAGCATAAAGCCATGTTGAATCCAATTCCCATTGTTTTATGGGAAGAGAACTTTGGTAAAGCTATGTTTCCATAAGCATAAGCATAAAGCCATGTTGAATCCAAGTCCCATTTTTAAGGGAAGAGAACTTTGGTAAAGCTATGCCCCCATGAGCATAAGCATAAAGCCATGTTGAATCCAAGTCCCGTCTTGAAAAGAGAAGAGAACCTTGGTAAAGCTATGTTATTATGAGCATAAGCACATAGCCTTGATGAATCCAAATCTCTTTGTTTTCAAATTACCAAAGGAAGAGAACCTCGTTGAATCCAAAAGCTAGAGAACCTTGATGAATCCAAATCCTTTGGTAGAAAATCTTGGACTACTTTCAAACATTTTTGAGTCCTAGGTTATTTTTTTCAATTATTCTTAAAAATTCTTATTGGATTCCAATCTCTTCTGTACTTGTTTGTTTGGGAAGAGTGTTTTAAGGAATCCTTGGTTGTTCTATTTAAGAAAAGAAAAAAAAAGGGTAGCGAACCTTGTTGAATCCGAAGCTAGGGAACCGAGATGGATCCAAATCCAAAGTTGGATGAGAGCCTCGTTGAAACTCGAATGCTGGAGAACCTTGAGTGAATCCAAACCCTTAGAAACCAAAAGAAGTGAACCATGACCTATTTTGGCTCGTTGGAGTTAAAATTGAGAAGGCATGATGGATCCAAATTCTTTTGTGATAAAAAAGGTGAACCATGACCTGATTTACTCATTGGAGTTAAAGTCGAGAAGGCATGATGAATACAAACTCTTTTGGGATTAAAGAAGTGAACCATGGCCTGATTTACTCATAGAAGTTAAATCGAGAAGGCATGATGAATCCAAGTTCTTTAAATCCAAGTTTTCAAAAACATTGGACCTCTAGTATTTACTAAGTCCTTGGTAACAAATTTTTTTTTTTTAAAAAAGGGATGAATCTTAGTCAGTTTTCTTTCTTATGAATGAAAAACAATTAATGACATTGATTCATCCGGTTTTGTTTTCTCAAAAGGATAGGCTTTGGTTTAAAGTTTTCCATTCTTGTTAAAACAAGTGGATAATTCCAAAGACCATTACTAGAATCCGATCTCTCAAATGAGAGTAAAGTCCTTTGTGGTGAAGAGCCATGAAGAGAAAAATCCCAACCACTAACCTTTGTTTTTCTTAGGAATGGAAGAATGTGAGTGGTGGAAGAAGAAGTCAAATCTCAAGAAGATCGACCAATCAAAACAATGGTTCAACAACAAGTCACTATCCTAACCGGTTTAGCATAAAAGGCTACTCTCTAAACACTAATCTTTTCCAATATACTTAGTGTACCAATTATTTTTTTATCTTGTTTCTTTAGTTTCTCTTATTTGCAATCTATCTTTCATCTAAACTTCCTTATCCCTCACGTTGAGTACTTTAAAATTTTAAATCTCATGATGAAGGTTTAGAGGAGGAAAGCGTGAATATTCTAACGGGGAAGTATTAGATGATGAAGAGGCCAAATGAAGATTAAATGAAGTAAAGAAGTATGATTGGTGACACAAGGAAGCTGTGGGAGTTAGTGTTCATTTGGTACCGGTTTGAAGTGTTCATCTTTTACGTTTTTCAAGCTTGCCTTTCGGAGTCCCTCCAACCAAGCTTGAGGGGGAGTAAGAACCAAAAAGAAGGCAAGAATCTTCAAGCAAACCAAGCCGAGTTGAGACTAGACCGCACCGCACTAAAAGATGTTGAAGGTTCGTGCTCACTCGTGGACAAGTTGATAGAGGGGCCACACCGTTGGAAACAAGTTGTAGGTTCGTGCTCACTTGTGGACGAGTTGATAGAGGGACCGCATCATAGGAGACAAATTGTCCCACTAGAAGACGGGCCACTTTACTAAAGATCAAAATCGGGTCACTTGCAAAGACAAGCTCACAAAGACAAGGGCAATGGTTGAGACAAAGCAAGGAGGCATGTGAGTTGGAAACGAAGCTAAGGCATCTCCATCACCATGAAGAAAACCAATTTGTATGGATCATACTCACCTTAAGGCTGGTTTATCTTTCGGAAGTGAGGAGAATAAGGAGATAAAATCAGAGCATACACAAGTGGTGCTCCCCAACCCAATAAATCAACAAAGAGGAAGAAACCAGTATCCAAAGGAATTAGGTTGTTTCTATCTTCTCTCTCCATTTAAATTCTCTATGAAAAGTGTGATCATTTCTACCATTAAAATTGGAGTAAATTGATACATTTTGTCAATTTTTCTTGCAATGAGCAATGTGCATAAAGGACTTCAAACCCAAAAGATCGTCTTTCCTTATTCTCAAGCCGATCGTGAGGGGGAGCATTCAAAGCATTGATCAAGATTTGGAATCCACAAATGGTGAACCCAAGAAGGATGACCCGAGAGCTAAGACTCAAGCGTGGTGAACCCAAGAGGAAGACCGAAGTGATTACCAAAGAATGAAATCAACAAATCCTTGCAAGACTACAACAAGTGAAGATTAAGTTGGGACATTCTTCACAAAGGTTACAAGACCTTTTCATGCCCTTGGTCAAAGGTCCCCTAGATCCGTGAAGGCCATACTCTTTTTCCCTTATAAGGTTTTGTCCCAAAGGGTTTTCCTTATAAGGTTTTTAATGAGGTGGCACTCACGGGTCACTCCAAACTTAGCCTCCATTCTCAAAGTTCACTATGCCTAAGTTTGAGGGGGAGTATTGATCAAGAAGACCAGCCAGGCCTTGCAAGACCAAACCATCCCGACCGTACGGATTTTGTACGGATTGTACGGACCGTGCAAAATCCGGGATTCCCCAAAATGTCTCCAAACATCCTAAAATGAAGAAACAAGAATGTGCAAAACTCGGGATAAAGTATTTTCAGGATTTGGGGATCGTGCAAAACTCGGGTGCAAAAGGACATAGATAGCTGGCAATGAATGTAGCCAAAGGAGTGTCCCAATGCAACCTTATCCAACCGGTCAAAGCAAGGAGGGCTGGAGCAAGGCTGGCAATCTTATCCACATGGTCAACTTGTTTCTTTGTTCTCCTGGGATTAATACAAAACAAATACACCCAAACACACGTAAGTGGTTAATGTCGGTTTAGAGTTGTTTAATACCTCAAATGGAGAGTGATCATCCAAATTTTTTGTTGCCATACGGTTGATCAAATAGCATGCTGAAACCACAGCATCTCCCCAAAATCTCTTGGGAACACTTGTGTGGAACATCATAGACCGGGCCACTTCCATTAAGTGCCTATTCTTTCTTTCAGCAACTCCATTTTGCTGAGGAGTGTATGGGCAGCTGGTTTGATGGACTATCCCATGGTTTGCGAAGTGTTGTTTGAAGGCATGGCTTGTGTACTCTCCACCATTATCTGATCTAAAAATTTTAATCTTGGCATTATAATGGTTAGTCACATATGCTTGAAATTTTCTAAATGCTTAGAGAACTCTATCTTTGGATGGAAGAAGTGTTAGTCATGTATATTTTGATTTTTCATCTATGAAGGTGACAAAGTATTTATGATGTTCTCTAGGTTCACGTGGTGAGGTCCAAACATCATAATGAATTAAATCAAAACACTTTTCATAGATAGTTGGAGACTTGGAAAACACAGATTTACAATGTTTGCCAAGTATACAAGCTTCACATTCATCATTTTTGAAAGAAATCCTAGGCAACAATAGTTCTAATGCTCTAGAGTGCGGATGACCTAGCCTTGCATGCCAAATTGAACTACTAACATTAGAAACATTCAAACTAAAACTACAAAACAAATTGGAGTCCGGCTTGTTATTTTCAAGAACATACAGCTCCTCCTTTGCTACTCCTTTTCCGAGTAGTTTCATGGTCTCAATATCCTGAAAGTGTACATCATTAGGACAAAATATAGCATAACAATTCAAATCAGATGTAACTTTTTTTACGGATAACAAATTTGAAGTAAACTTAGGCATGTAGAAAGCGTTTGAATCTTTTCAAAATAACCTAAGATTTCCTACTCCATCAATTGGAATACTATCTCCATTTGCTATAATGACATTACCTACGGCCGGTTTTATGTTATTCATTAGATGTGCATCACTTATCATATGATGTGATGCACCAGAATCTACAATCAAAGGCTTTGAAATGTTTTGAGCATGAAGAGAGTTTCCAGAAACCATACCAGACCTACCAGCCTCTTTCAAGGCTTTGATGAGAGCTTCCAAATCTGATTTCCTCACAAATTCAGATTCTTGTTGATATGGCACCAAAACTCTCATGTCTCCTTCTTCAGCCCTCTTGGATGTCCCAGCCTGATTCCCAGCCACTTCTTGGGAGACATTAGCTCTTGGTTCCTTCCACCAGCTTGGTTTTAGATGAGGATGGAGCTTCCAGCATTTTTCCTTTGTGTGCCCCTCTTTCTTGCAATGCTCACAGATTGCATTTGATCCCACTTTCTTGTTCTGGTTTGATCCCAACGGTTTGTAAAATCCTTTGTTGGCATCACCCAGCTCTACTTTGTTAGCCATAGCCAGCTCGCCCTTTCCCCCAAATAGACCATGAGATCCTTGCTCCTTTTGTATCTTGGAGCACACTTCATCTAGGCTGGGGAGATTGTCTGCCCTAAGGAGGTGCTTAATGAGATCCTTGTAAGTTGGATTTAAGGTCAATAGCAGACCAAAGACCTTGTCTTGTTCGCGCCTCTCATTTAACACCAAAGGATCAATCGTGCTTGGCCTTAACATTTCTAGTTCAGCCCACAATGATCTGAATTTGCCAAAGTGCTTTGTAAATTCCAAATCTTCTTGGCTTAGATCATTGATAGACTTCTTGACTTCATAGATTCTGCTCAAGTTTGAAGTATTCCCATACACGGTTTGAAGAGTATCCCACAATTCCTTTGCATTTTCACAGTAGGAGTAGGCTTCAAGGATGGATGCTTCAAGAGAGTTCTGGATGATTCCGAGCACCATTTGGTCCTCTAGGAACCACTTATCTTCATAATTACCAATGGCTTCTTCTCCATCTTTTGGATCTTGTCCTTTCAAGACATGGCTCCAAAGCCCACGACCACATAGAGCTGTTCTTATCATTCTTGACCACAACAAATAGTTGACACCCTTCAAGATGACTGGAATAACAATTGGTTTCGAATTTTCCATGGTGTTTCAAGATTTATTCACCGGATAATTCTATTAACCAGAGGATTAAGAGATTTTCTCAAGAAAATATTAGAGAAGCTTCAAGAAATACACTTTTTCAGCCTTTTCACAACTCAAGAGTCAATGACTTTGAGGACTAAATCTCAGAGTAAAAAAGGATTAACAAAGAGTATTCCAAGAATTTTAGAGCGAAAAAGAAAATTTTAGGGAAGCTTCAAGAAATACACTTTTTCAGCCTTTTCACAACTCAAGAGTCAATGACTTTGAGGACTATGTCTCAGAGTGAAAAAGGATTGACAAAGAGTATTCCCAGAATTTTAAAAGAAGAGATTTGAAAATAGGATAACAAGAGCTTGATTTAGTTAAGAACCTTGCTTTGATACCATATTGAATTTGCGGAATAGAAGATTAGAGAGTTTGAGAGTGCTTGAAAGAGAAACAATAGAATGAGAGATAAAGAGAAGTTTCCATTAGAATTGATTAAGTGTTACAAAGGGTGTACAACATGTATATATAGAGGAGAGCCACGAAATTAAGAGGTGAAGAAGGGTTTCACAACATTCAAATTTCCCTCCAATCTCTTATTTGAAATTCAAACACATCTCCTTCATTTTCACACTTCCCGAGACACCCACTTGTGCACCCAAAGTCTTCACCCTTCTAGAAGACTTCTTAATGGGCTTGCATATGTTGAATAAAGCCTCTTCTCTTCTTTGGGTCTTAAGCTAATGTATTCTCTCATTATTCAACAGAGCTTAGGGAGGTGGGGTTTCTGCTTGTGTGAGCCTCTCTCCGAGTTGTTGGAGTTGCGCTTGTGTAGCGGCAAGGACGTTCCCAATATCCAGTTGGTCTTCCATAGCTTCCAGCCTTCTCAAGTCGCTTAGTCTTTGGTACCTTGCAAGACAAGTAGCAAGGCTTAAGTATCTTGTGGTTGATGTTGATTTTAAGGAGAATAAACTAGAATTAGAAAATATCAAGAACTCAATGAGATTGAAGAAGGCTAAGAGAGATTTCTGGAATATTTTTTCTTGTTATTCTATCACTAGAGCACGGTTTACATTGCATACATGTAAGAGAAAAATTTAAAAACAAGACAAAGGAATTTACAATGGGTAAAAGACTAACACCCTTGACTTCCTAAACTGGTTAAACATGCTAAGATCAAGGCCTGGGCGTGTTTCTTCTTTGGGTGAGGAGCATGGAGCTTGCCTTTACCCAATGGCTCCTCATGTGCTTCTTTTTGGTTTTTCAACCCTTTGATCTACTTAGGATTCAACCAAGAATCCTTCCTTCTGTTGAATTTGCGGAATAGAAGATTAGAGAGTTTGAGAGTGTTTGAAAGAGAAACAATAGAATGAGGGATAAAGAGAAGTTTCCATTAGAATTGATTGAGTGTTACAAAGGGTGTACAACATGTATATATAGAGGAGAGCCACGAAATTAGGAGGTGAAGAAGGGTTTCACAACATTCAAATTTCCCTCCAATCTCTTATTTGAAATTCAAACACATCTCCTTCCTTTTCACACTTCCCAAGACACCCACTTGTGCACCCAAAGTTTTCACCCTTCTAGAAGACTTCTTAATGGGCTTGCATATGTTGAATAAGGCCTCTTCTCTTCTTTGGGTCTTAAGCTAATGTATTCTCTCATTATTCAACACTCCCCCTCAAGCTTAGCCGTAGAGAAACCAAAGGTTAAGCTTGGAACCATGATGACCCACCTCATTAAAAACCTTAGTATGGAAAACCTCATGGGACAAAACCATACTAAGGGAAAAAGAGTGTGGACTCCATGGCTAAGGAAATCATGGCCGAGACATATCTATGAGTCCAAGTTTTGAATGGATGAACTCAGACACTTTTAAACTCGCTGCCTTGGTAAAAATGTCTGCCAATTGTTCTGAACTTCTTGTAAAGCATGGAAGAATGACCCTTTTCTCCACCATCTCTCGCACCTTGTGACAATCCACTTCAATATGCTTTGTCCTCTCATGGAACACTGAGTTGGACGCAATGTGAATAGCAGCTTGGTTGTCACAATGCATTGTGATTGGATCTGGCGATTCAATGCCTTAATCCTTGAGAAGAGCTTTCAGCCATGGTAGCTCGTTTGTGAGCTTCCTCATTGCTCTATACTCAGCTTCAGCACTTGAACATGACACAACCTTTTGTTTCTTGCTCTTCTAAGTGACCAGGTTACCTCCAATGAATGTGCAATACCCAGTGGTGGATCTTCTATCCGTTTTGTCTCCAGCCCAGTCAGCATCACAATAACCCAGAATTTCTGTGCTTTTGTTAAAAACCATCCAAATACCTTGACCTGGAGTTCCTTTGAGATATTTGAGAATCCGATCCACCATGCTCCAATGGTGCACTTTTGGAGCTTGCATATGTTGACTCGCCTGGTTCACAGCAAACCACAAATCAGGACGAGTTATGGTAAGATAAAGCAACTTACCAACCATTCTCCGATATTGCTTGACATCTTCAAAAGGTTTATCTTCAAGCTCTCCCTCTCGTATGACTTTATATCCTTCTTCTAAGGGAGTCTTTGCTGGTTTGGCTCCTAGCTTTCCTGCCCCAGCCAATAGATCAAGAGTGTCCTTCCTTTGGGATAAGAAGAGTCCTTCATTGGACCTATAGACTTCAATCCCTAGAAAATATTTCAACTCTCCAAGATCTTTAATATCAAAAACAGATTTTAAATATGCTTTTGTATCTTTAATACCTACCTTGTCATTCCCAGAGATGATAATATCATCCACATAAATGAGAATGACTACAATACCTTCTTGGCTTTGCAAGGTGAAAAGTGTATGATCTGCCTCGGAATTCTTGAAGCCTTTACTCTTGAGTGTTGTACTCAACTTGTGGTACAATGCTCGAGGAGATTGCTTCAGTCCATAGATTGCTTTCTTGAGTCTCAACACCTTTCCTGGTGCAACTGAGTCCTCCAAGCCTGGTGGTGGAGTCATGTAGACTTCATCTTCTAGTTCCCGTTGCAAGAATGCATTCTTGACGTCCATCTGCCAAAGATCCCATTCCAAGTTAATAGCTAAGGATAAAATAACTCTTACCGTATGAAGTTTTGCCATAGGTGCAAATGTGTCAAGGTAGTCCTCTCCATAGGTTTGAGTGAATCCTCTAGCCACCAGCCTAGCCTTGTAACGCTCTATTTCTCCATCACTTCTATACTTGATAGTGAAGATCCATCTAGAGCTTACGGCCTTCTTCCCTTTTGGTAGTTCAGCTTCATCCCAAGTGTGGTTGATTTCCATAGCTTTCTTTTCTTCACCAACAGCATCTCTCCATACTTTAAGCTCCTTGGCTTCTTCATAGGTTGTTGGAATCTCAGCTTCATCCAACTTTCCCATGTAGGCTTGATGTTCTAATGGGAAATGAGCTAGAGTGCAAACAGCTTGAATGGGATGAGCAACTGCCTTGTTGTTGTAGTACACTCTGCTTTGCTTCCAATGTTCTGGTCCAAACCTTTTTCTTGTACTTCTCCTTAAACCCTCTTCTTGATCTTGAACTTGAGGTTCTGGCCCTTCAAAGTCAGAATCTGAGGTTTGAGCTTCTTCTTGACTTTCCGGACTCCCTTCACTTTGATCATGAACCGCTTCATTGCGAACTTCTGATTCATTTTGATCATGAATTGTTGAGTCTTGTTGAGCCACTACTGGATCCTCTTGTTTATTGCCTCCCTCAGGATCAAAGGGTATAGTTTCTTCATTTGATTGAGATGTGCTTGTACTAGCTTCTGGCTGATGTAATCCAAGGTTCTCCAAGATTTTTCTCAAATTGCTAGCTCGATCTGATGATGAGGATGATAGATTCTCCAATTCTTTCCAGTTCTTCTCATCATATAACCCTTTCGTTTCAACAAACTTCAAGTCCCTTAAGACTAGAATCTTCCTTGTTTCCGGAACAAAGCATTTGTAACCTTTTTGTGTTGTGGAGTATCCAATGAACATGCTCTTCACACTTTTAGCTTCCAACTTGTTTCTTTGTTCTCCTGGGATTAATACAAAACAAATACACCCAAACACACATAAGTGGTTAATGTCGGTTTAGAGTTGTTTAATACCTCAAATGGAGAGTGATCATCCAAATTTTTTGTTGCCATACGGTTGATCAAATAGCATGCTGAAACCACAACATCTCCCCAAAATCTCTTGGGAACACTTGTGTGGAACATCATAGACCGGGCCACTTCCATTAAGTGCCTATTCTTTCTTTCAGCAACTCCATTTTGCTGAGGAGTGTATGGGCAGCTGGTTTGATGGACTATCCCATGGTTTGCGAAGTGTTGTTTGAAGGCATGGCTTGTGTACTCTCCACCATTATCTGATCTAAAAATTTTAATCTTGGCATTATAATGGTTAGTCACATATGCTTGAAATTTTCTAAATGCTTAGAGAACTCTATCTTTGGATGGAAGAAGTGTTAGTCATGTATATTTTGATTTTTCATCTATGAAGGTGACAAAGTATTTATGATGTTCTCTAGGTTCACGTGGTGAGGTCCAAACATCATAATGAATTAAATCAAAACACTTTTCATAGATAGTTGGAGACTTGGAAAACACAGATTTACAATGTTTGCCAAGTATACAAGCTTCACATTCATCATTTTTGAAAGAAATCCTAGGCAACAATAGTTCTAATGCTCTAGAGTGCGGATGACCTAGCCTTGCATGCCAAATTGAACTACTAACATTAGAAACATTCAAACTAAAACTACAAAACAAATTGGAGTCCGGCTTGTTATTTTCAAGAACATACAGCTCCTCCTTTGCTACTCCTTTTCCGAGTAGTTTCATGGTCTCAATATCCTGAAAGTGTACATCATTAGGACCAAATATAGCATAACAATTCAAATCAGATGTAACTTTTTTTACGGATAACAAATTTGAAGTAAACTTAGGCATGTAGAAAGCGTTTGAATCTTTTCAAAATAACCTAAGATTTCCTACTCCATCAATTGGAATACTATCTCCATTTGCTATAATGACATTACCTACGGCCGGTTTTATGTTATTCATTAGATGTGCATCACTTATCATATGATGTGATGCACCAGAATCTACAATCAAAGGCTTTGAAATGTTTTGAGCATGAAGAGAGTTTCCAGAAACCATACCAGACCTACCAGCCTCTTTCAAGGCTTTGATGAGAGCTTCCAAATCTGATTTCCTCACAAATTCAGATTCTTGTTGATATGGCACCAAAACTCTCATGTCTCCTTCTTCAGCCCTCTTGGATGTCCCAGCCTGATTCCCAGCCACTTCTTGGGAGACATTAGCTCTTGGTTCCTTCCACCAGCTTGGTTTTAGATGAGGATGGAGCTTCCAGCATTTTTCCTTTGTGTGCCCCTCTTTCTTGCAATGCTCACAGATTGCATTTGATCCCACTTTCTTGTTCTGGTTTGATCCCAACGGTTTGTAAAATCCTTTGTTGGCATCACCCAGCTCTACTTTGTTAGCCATAGCCAGCTCGCCCTTTCCCCCAAATAGACCATGAGATCCTTGCTCCTTTTGTATCTTGGAGCACACTTCATCTAGGCTGGGGAGATTGTCTGCCCTAAGGAGGTGCTTAATGAGATCCTTGTAAGTTGGATTTAAGGTCAATAGCAGACCAAAGACCTTGTCTTGTTCGCGCCTCTCATTTAACACCAAAGGATCAATCGTGCTTGGCCTTAACATTTCTAGTTCAGCCCACAATGATCTGAATTTGCCAAAGTGCTTTGTAAATTCCAAATCTTCTTGGCTTAGATCATTGATAGACTTCTTGACTTCATAGATTCTGCTCAAGTTTGAAGTATTCCCATACACGGTTTGAAGAGTATCCCATAATTCCTTTGCATTTTCACAGTAGGAGTAGGCTTCAAGGATGGATGCTTCAAGAGAGTTCTGGATGATTCCGAGCACCATTTGGTCCTCTTGGAACCACTTATCTTCATAATTACCGATGGCTTCTTCTCCATCTTTTGGATCTTGTCCTTTCAAGACATGGCTCCAAAGCCCACGACCACATAGAGCTGTTCTTATCATTCTTGACCACAACAAATAGTTGACACCCTTCAAGATGACTGGAATTATTAATCAAGCTTATCATCAAGGGAGCTTAGGGAAGATGGTTGGATTTGGGTGTCTGTACAAGCCCGTACGGATCCGTACAAGTCCATACAAGACCGTACGACCTTAGCGAGTCTCTGGAACATTTGAGGAAGCCTTCGAGAGTCTTTTAGAAGCTTGGAAACGTTTGGATCATGCACCAAGCCACTTGAGTGTCCAGGTGCATTGGCACCTTGTCCTTGGTCTTCCTTCTTATCCATTTAGTCAAGGAAGGTGTTGAATTTGCGGAATAGAAGATTAGAGAGTTTGAGAGTGCTTGAAAGAGAAACAATAGAATGAGAGATAAAGAGAAGTTTCCATTATAATTGATTAAGTGTTACAAAGGGTGTACAACATGTATATATAGAGGAGAGCCACGAAATTAAGAGGTGAAGAAGGGTTTCACAACATCAAATTTCCCTCCAATCTCTTATTTGAAATTCAAACACATCTCCTTCCTTTTCACACTTCCCGAGACACCCACTTGTGCACCCAAAGTCTTCACCCTTCTAGAAGACTTCTTAATGGGCTTGCATATGTTGAATAAGGCCTCTTCTCTTCTTTGGGTCTTAAGCTAATGTATTCTCTCATTATTCAACACTCCCCCTCAAGCTTAACCGTAGAGAAACCAAAGGTTAAGCTTGGGACCATGATGACCCACCTCATTAAAAACCTTAGTATGGAAAACCTCATGGGACAAAACCATACTAAGGGAAAAAGAGTGTGGACTCCATGGCTAAGGAAATCATGGCCGAGACATATCTATGAGTCCAAGCTTTGAATGGATGAACTCAGACACTTTTAAACTTGCTGCCTTGGTAAAAATGTCTGCCAATTGTTCTGAACTTCTTGAAAAGCATGGAAGAATGACCCTTTTCTCCACCATCTCTCGCACCTTGTGACAATCCACTTCAATATGCTTTGTCCTCTCATGGAACACTGAGTTGGACGCAATGTGAATAGCAGCTTGGTTGTCACAATGCATTGTGATTGGATCTGGCGATTCAATGCCTTAATCCTTGAGAAGAGCTTTCAGCCATGGTAGCTCGTTTGTGAGCTTCCTCATTGCTCTATACTCAGCTTCAGCACTTGAACATGACACAACCTTTTGTTTCTTGCTCTTCCAAGTGACCAGGTTACCTCCAATGAATGTGCAATACCCAGTGGTGGATCTTCTATCCATTTTGTCTCCAGCCCAGTCAGCATCACAATAACCCACAATTTCTGTGCTTTTGTTACAACCCATCCAAATGCCTTGACCTGGAGCTCCTTTGAGATATTTGAGAATCCGATCCACCATGCTCCAATGGTGCACTTTTGGAGCTTCCATATGTTGACTCACCTGGTTCACAGCAAAACACAAATCAGGACGAGTTATGGTAAGATAAATCAACTTACCAACCATTCTCCGATATTGCTTGACATCTTCAAAAGGTTTTTCTTCAAGCTTCCCTTCTCGTATGACTTTGTATCCTTCTTCTAAGGCAGTCTTTGCTGGTTTGGCTCCTAGCTTTCCTGCCTCAGCCAATAGATCAAGTGTGTACTTCCTTTGGGATAAGAAGAGTCATTCATTGGACCTATAGACTTCAATCCCTAGAAAATATTTCAACTCTCCAAGATCTTTAATATCAAATACAGATTTTAAATATGCTTTTGTATCTTTAATACCTACCTTGTCATTCCCTGAGATGATAATGTCATCCACATAAATGAGAATGACTACAATACCTTCTTGGCTTTGCAAGGTGAAAAGTGTATTATCTGCCTTGGACTTCTTGAAGCCTTTACTCTTGAGTGTTGTACTCAACTTGTGGTACCATGCTCGAGGAGATTGCTTCAGTCCATAGATTGCTTTCTTGAGTCTTCCAAGCCTTGTGGTGGAGTCATGTAGACTTCATCCTCAAGTTCCCCTTGCAAGAATGCATTCTTGACGTCCATCTGCCAAAGATCCAATTCCAAGTTAGTAGCTAAGGATAAAATGACTCTTACCGTATGAAGTTTTGCCACAGGTGCAAATGTGTCAAGGTAGTCCTCTCCATAGGTTTGAGTGAATCCTCTAGCCACCAGCCTAGCCTTGTAACGCTCTATTTCTCCATCACTTCTATACTTGATAGTGAAGATCCATCTAGAGCTTACAGCCTTCTTCCCTTTTGGCAGTTCAGCTTCATCCCAAGTGTGGTTGATTTCCATAGCTTTTTTTTCTTCACCAACAGCATCTCTCCATACTTTAAGCTCCTTGGCTTCTTCATAGGTTGTTGGAATTTCAGCTTCATCCAACTTGCCCATGTATTCTTGATGTTCCAATGGGAAATGAGCTAGACTGCAAACAACTTGAATGGGATGAGCAACTGCCTTGTTGTTGTAGTACACTCGGGTTTGCTTCCAATGTTCTGGGTCAAACCTTTGTCTTGTACTTCTCCTTAAACCCCTTTCTTGAGCTTGAACTTGAGGTTCTGGCCCTTCAAAGCCAGAATCTGAGGTTTGAGCTTCTTCTTGACTTTCCGGACTCTCTTCACTTTGATCATGAACCGCTTCATTGCGAACTTCTGATTCATTTTGATCATGAATTGTTGAGTCTTGTTGAGCCACTACTGGATCCTCTTGTTTATTGCCTCCCTCAGGATCAAAGGGTATAGTTTCTTCATTTGATTGAGATGTGCTTGTACTAGCTTCTGGCTGATGTAATCCAAGGTTCTCCAAGATTTTTCTCAAATTGCTAGCTCGGTCTGATGATGAGGATGATAGATTCTCCAATTCTTTCCAGTTCTTCTCATCATAGAACCCTTTTGTTTCAACAAACTTCACATCCCTTGAGACTAGAATCTTCCTTGTTTCCGGAACAAAGCATTTGTAACCTTTTTGTGTTATGGAGTATCCAATGAACATGCTCTTCACACTTTTAGCTTCCAACTTGTTTCTTTGTTCTCTCCTGGGATTAATACAAAACAAACACACCCAAACACACGTAAGTGGTTAATGGCGGGTTTAGAGTTGTTTAATACCTCAAATGGAGAGTGATCATCCAAGATTTTTGTTGGCATCCGGTTGATCAAATAGCATGCTGAAACCACAGCATCTCCCCAAAATCTCTTGGGAATACTTGTGTGGAACATCATAGACCGGGCCACTTCCATTAAGTGCCTATTCTTTCTTTCAGCAACTCCATTTTGCTGAGGAGTGTAAGGGCAGCTGGTTTGATGGACTATCCCATGCTAAGTGTTGTTTGAAGGCATGGCTTGTGTACTCCCCACCATTATCTGATCTAAAAATTTTAATCTTGGCATTATAATGGTTAGTCATATATGCTTGAAATTTTCTAAATGCTTCTAGAACTTTATCTTTGGATGGAATAAGTGTTAGCCATGTATATTTTCATTTTTCATCTATGAAGGTGACAAAGTATTTATGATGTTCTCTAGATTCACATGGTGAGGTCCAAACATCAGAATGAATTAAATCAAAACACTTTTCATAGATAGTTGGAGACTTGGAAAACACAGATTTGGAATGTTTACCAAGTATACAAGCTTCACATTCATCATTTTTGAAAGAAATCCTAGGTAACAATAGTTCTAATGCTCTAGAGTGCGGATGACCTAGCCTTGCATGCCAAATTGAACTACTAACATTAGAAACATTCAAACTAAAACTACAAAATAAATTGGAGTCCGGCTTTTTATTTTCAAGAACATACAGCTCCTCCTTTGCTACTCCTTTTCCGAGTAGTTTCATGGTCTCAATATCCTGAAAGTGTACATCATTAGGACCAAATATAGCATAACAATTCAAATCAGATGTAACTTTTTTTACGGATAACAAATTTGAAGTAAATTTAGGCATGTAGAAAGCGTTTGAATCTTTTCCAAATAACCTAAGATTTCCTACTCCATCAATTGGAATACTATCTCCATTTGCTATAATGACATTACCTACAGCCGGTTTTATGTTATTCATTAGATGTGCATCACTTATCATATGATGTGATGCACCAGAATCTACAATCAGAGGCTTTGAAATGTTTTGAGCATGAAGAGAGTTTCCAGAAACCATACCAGACCTACCAGCCTCTTTCAAGGCTTTGATGAGAGCTTCTAAATTTGATTTCCTCACAAATTCAGATTCTTGTTGATATGGCACCAAAGCTCTCATTTCTCCTTCTTCAGCCCTCGTGGATGTCACAGCCTGATTCCCTGCCACTTCTATGGAACTTTAGTTCTCTTTGTGACTTGGGTGACCAAGGCGAGAATGCCATAAAGGGTTTGATCCAACCGAACTGACCACAAGCGCTTTCAACTCTTTATCCTTTTTATTTAATATGTACAGACCATCTTTCACACCCCCTGATCCGATCGCATCTTTGGTTTCATTATCTTGAAACTCAACACCATTAACTCCAAAAACAACTTTACAATTCAAGTCCTTAGTTGCCTTATGAACCGATAGCAAATTCGAAGTAAATTCTGGGATATATAGGGCTTTAGTTCTCTTCCCAAACACCTCTAAGTCCCCAACACCCTCTATTGGAACTTTTTTCCCGTTTGCTATCCTAACACTACCCTTATGCGGTTCTACATTCTCCAGCAACTTAGCATCACAAATCATATTATGACTTGCTCCAGAATCTATTATCACTTGCTCCAGAATCTATTATCACGTTTCTCTTAGCCTTAGAGGTAAAGAAACCCTTATCAGATTCCGCTAGCTTTGAGATACTCTTGATGAGGCCCTCCAAATCGCTCTTCCTCACCAATTGGTCTCCTTCCATGCTAGTTACACCAGCAAAGTTCCTAGAGCCTTAACTGCTTCCCTGGCCATTTCCTCTTAGCCGGGCTGGTTTCAAGTGCGGGTAAAGTGTCCAGCACTTCTCCTTAGTGTGCCCTTTCATCCTACAATGGCTACACTCAACAGCTCTCCTTTCTCCATGCCCAAAACTTCTTTGCACCACATGCGCCATCTCACTAGCGGGTTTCTGAACTTGTTGACACACTTCATTTAACGTTGGAAGCTTGTCAAATCGAAGGATATGCTGAATGAGTCCCTTGTAAGAGTCATCAAGTGTGAGTAAGAGACCAAACACTTGATCTTGCTCTCTCCTCTCATTCAACTCCTTTGGGTCGTTTGTTGTAGGTCTAAGCATTTCCAGCTCTGCCCACAACCCTCTAAACTCCCCAAACAAATCCTTGAACGCCTTCCCATTCTGCTAAAGGTCATTCAATGCCTTATTCACCTCAAAGATCCTTGAAATGTTTGAGATGTCTCCATAAACTCCCTTTAGCGTCTCCCACAGCTCCTTGGAGTTCTCACAGTATGAATAGGCCGCCAGAATAGATGGCTCAAGGGAGCTTTGAAGTGCAGCCAAGACTTGAGCATCTTCTTGCTCCCGCTTCCTCTCCATCATGCTGCCATCTTCAGCATTTCCCACTAAGCTATCAACATACTCCCCCGGCCCTTTTCCTCTTAGGACTGTCTTTGTGGTCCTTGACCACAAAATATAGTTATTCCCTTTGAGAATAACTGGTAGAACCATATTCTTGGAGCTTTCCATGACTTGAAATTTTTGGTGAATAGTACACACGAAACACAAAAAAACAGAGTGATTTGAAATGTTTGAGAGATATGAACGAGTTTAAGATCTTGTTTAGGACCTTAAGTGCTCTGATACCATGTAGATTTTAGAGGATATGAAGGTGATTTTAAGGGAGGAAGATTAGAAGATAGGAGTGATGAAGATGATGAATAGAAGTTTACAATACAACCAACATATATGGACGCTTTACATGAATTTTAGAGAGAAAAATATCTCACCAACACCTCTACACAAGTATAGGCGAGCCATGCTTCTCCCAACTGCTCCTACCTACTCCTCTTTGCAACTTGCTCCACTTGTGCTGAGAGAGAAAAACTGGTCTGTTTCTAACCAGTCTAGTTCCTTCTCTATTTCTTGTTTGGTCTTGTTTCAGTTGATCTTAACTACTCATTGGCACTTTATTTCATGTTCACACACCTTCACATCCATATTCTCAACAGATTTAAGGTCAATAGCAGACCAAAGACCTTGTCTTGTTCGCAACTCTCATTTAACACCAAAGGATCAATCGTGCTTGGCCTTAACATTTCTAGTTCAGCCCACAATGATCTGAATTTGCCAAAGTGCTTTGTAAACTCCAAATCTTCTTGGCTTAGATCATTGATAGCCTTCTTGACTTCATAGATTCTGCTCAAGTTTGAAGTATTCCCATACACGGTTTGAAGAGTATCCCACAATTCCTTTGCATTTTCACAGTAGGAGTAGACTTCAAGGATGGATGCTTCAAAAGAGTTCTGGATGATTCCGAGCACCATTTGGTCCTCTTGGAACCACTTATCTTCATAATTACCGATGGCTTCTTCTCCATCTTTTGGATCTTTTCCTTTCAAGACATGGCTCCAAAGCCCACGTCCACATAGAGTTGTTCTTATCATTCTTGACCACATCAAATAGTTGACACCCTTCAAGATGACTAGAATAACAATTGGTTTAGAATTTTCCATGGTGTTTCAAGATTTATTCACCGGATAATTCTATTAACCAAAGGATTAAGAGATTTTCTCAAGAAAATATTAGACAAGCTTCAAGAAATACACTTTTTCAGCCTTTTCACAATTCAAGAGTCAATGACTTTGAGGACTAAGTCTCAGAGTGAAAAAGGATTGACAAAGAGTATTCCCAGAATTTTAGAGTGAAAAAGAAAATGTTAGAGAAGCTTCAAGAAATACACTTTTTCAGCCTTTTCACAACTCAAGAGTCAATGACTTTGAGGACTAAGTCTCAGAGTGAAAAAGGATTGACAAAGAGTATTCCCAGAATTTTAAAGGAAGAGATTTGAGAATGGGATAACAAGAGCTTGATTTAGTTAAGAACCTTGCTTTGATACCATATTGAATTTGCGGAATAGAAGATTAGAGAGTTTGAGAGTGCTTGAAAGAGAAACAATAGAATGAGAGATAAAGAGAAGTTTCCATTAGAATTGATTAAGAGTTACAAAGGGTGTACAACATGTATATATAGAGGAGAGCCACGAAATTAGGAGGTGAAGAAGGGTTTCACAACATTCAAATTTCCCTTCAATCTCTTATTTGAAATTCAAACACATCTCCTTCCTTTTTACACTTCCCGAGACACCTACTTATGCACCCAAAGTCTTCACCCTTCTAGAAGACTTATTAATGGGCATATGTTGAATAAGGCCTCTTCTCTTCATTGGGTCTTAAGCTAATTTATTCTCTCATTATTCAATAGTGGGAAGGCTAGACAAACGCAAAAGAGAAGAGGAAACTAGCTGTTGGAAAGGAATTGGAGGCAAAGGATTTCGGTTGAAACAAGACCAGGTCTGAAAGTCAAAGGCTTGAAATGAACCATGCTAAGAACCAGTGGACAGTTGGCAGCCCCTAACACCCAGCCTAAAAGGAGCAAACTTGGAAGTCCCTCCCAAGCATGTTTTGCCATTTTAGGCTAAGTAGAGATTAGTAATTTATCTTGTGGATATTTCATTGTATTGGATGTATCTCTCTCATCTAGCTTGCCTATATCTTGTAAATGGCTTAGAAGAAATAAAATCAAGAGATTAAAAATCAAACAGCTCTTCTTCCTTTTCTTTTTCACTTATCTTATCCTTCTCTAATTCTTCTTAATTCTCGATTATACTCTCTAAAATCTACAAAACTAGAAGCCAAAAGCACAAGATGTGTATTCATAGGCTATTCTACCACTCAAAAGGGGAATAAGTGCTATGCCCCATCCGGAAGTGTACCCTGGTTTCAAGAGACGTGAAGTTTATAGAAAACCAAGGTTTAAAGATCTAGCCCGTTCTCCTTCAGATAGAGCTGCCAGCTTAGAGTTCTTACTCAATCATCTGGGAATTCCGGCTCCAAGAGACTCTCATCAAGAGCAACCAGATCATCAGCCACAAGAAGGACCAAATTCTGAAAATAACAGTGAAGAAGAAGCAAACAACTTGGATAATGGTAATCAAGACCAAGCTCATCATGAAGAAGAAGAAATAGGAGGAAGGGAGCCAATGGTTAGTCAAGACCATGAGAGTGAAGAAATTAGTGCTCCTCTGCTTAGAAGAAGTACAAGGCTGAAGTATGGACCAGACCATTGGAAACAAACAAGGGTCTATTATAACAGCCATGTTAGAATTAGAGAGATTAAACATGAGAGAATAATGTAAATGACATGGAGAATATGCAAGTATGAACTAAGAGAATAAGCATGTAAATGAGACTCAGGAGAATAAAATGAGAGAGATTTCATGGAGAATGAGAGAATGGGACCCCAAAGGGTCTAACATTTCATTGATAATGAGGCATTACATTTATAGAGAAAAATCTAGGGTTTTCTAAAAATGCAACAACCAATGGGAATGCTTTAATTCAAAATAGCCAATGAGAGCTTAGTCTTGGAGCCTCTTTTTGACCATGTGGATAAGATTGCCAGCTTTTCTCTAGCCCTCCTTGCTTTGACCAGTTGGATAAGGTTGCATTGGGACACTCCTTTGGCTAGATTCATTGCCAACTATATCCATGTCCTTTTGCACCCGAGTTTTGCACAATCCCAAAATCCTGAAAATACTTTATCCTGAGTTTTGCACATTCTTGTTTCTTCTTTTTAGGATGTTTGGAGATATTTTGGGGAATCCCGGATTTTGCACGGTCCGTACAATCCGTACAATCCGTACAAGTCCGTACAAAATCCGTATGGTCGGGATGGTTTGGTCTTGCAAGGCCTGGCTGGTCTTCTTGATCAATACTCCCCCTCAAACTTAGCCATAGTGAACTCGAGAATGAAGACTAAGTTTGGAGTGACCCGTGAGTGCCACCTCATTAAAAACCTTATAAGGAAAACCCTTTAGGACAAAACCTTATAAGGGAAAAAGAGTATGGCCTTCACGGATCTAGGGGACCTTTGACCAAGGGCATGAAAAGGTCTTGTAACCTTTGTGAAGAATGTCGCCACTTAATCTTCACTTGTTGTAGTCTTGCAAGGATTTGTTGATTTCATTCTTCGGTAATCACTTCGGTCTTCCTCTTGGGTTCACCACACTTGAGTCTTAGTTCTCGGGTCATCCTTCTTGGGTTCATCATTTGTGGATTCCAAATCTTGATCAATGCTTCGAATTCTCCCCCTCACGATCGGCTTGAGAATAAGGAAAGACGATCTTTTGGGTTTGAAGTCCGTTATGCACATTGTTCCTTGCAAGAAAAATTGACAAAAAAAGTGTATCAATTTACTCCAATTTTAATGGTAGAAATGATCACACTTTACATAGAGAATTTTAATGGAGGGAGAGGATAGAAACAACCTGATTCCTTTGGATGGTGGTTTCTTCCTCTTTGTTGATTTATTGGGTTAAAGAGCACCACTTATGTATGCTCTGATTTTTTCTTCTTATTCCCCTTACTTCCGAAAGATAAACCAGTCTTAAGGTTAGTATGATCCATACAGCTTGGTTCTCTTCATGGTGATGGAGATGCCTTAGCTTTATTTCCAACTCGCATGCCTCCTTGCTTTGTCTCAACCGTTGCCCTTGTCTTTGCAAGCTTGTCTTCTCTAGTCAAGTTGCCCGTCTTCTAGTGGGACAATTTGTCTCCTATGATATGGTTCCTCTATCAACTCGTCCACAAGTGAGCACGAACCCACAACTTGTTCCCAACGGTGTGGCCCCTCTATCAACTTGTCCACAAGTGAGCACGAATCTTCAACATCTTTTAGTGCGGTGCGGTCTAGTCTCAACTCGGCTTCGTTTGCTTGAAGAATCTTGCCTTCTTTGACATCATTTTTCTTTTCCTTCTTCTTTGGCATCCTTCACCTTCGTTTCGGTTCTTTCTCCCCCTCAAGCTTGGTTGGAGGGACTCCGAAAGGCAAGCTTGAAAAACGTAAAAGAGGAACACTTCAAACCGGTGCCAAATGAACAGTAACTCCCACAGCTTCCTTGTGTCACCAATCATACTTCTTTACTTCATTTAATCTTCATTTGACCTCTTCATCATCTAATGCTTCCCCATTCAAATATTCACGCTGTCCTCCTCTAAACCTTCATCATGAGATTTAAAATTTTAAAGTACTCAACGTGAGGGATAAGGAAGTTTAGATGAAAGATAGATTGCAAATAAGAGAAACTAAAGAACCAAGATTAAACAATAATTGGTACACTAAGAATATTGGAAAAGATGAGTGTTTAGAGAGTAGCCCTTTATGCTAAACCGGTTAGGATAGTGACTTGTTGAATCATTTTTTTTTTTTTTTGATTGGTCGATCTTCTTGAGATTCGACCTGTTCTTCCACCACTCACATTCTTCCATTCTAGAAAAAAAAGGTTAGTGGTTGGGATTTTTTTTTTCTCTTCATGGCTCTTCACCACAAAGATTTTTCCTCTCATTTGAGAGATCGGATTCTAGCAATGGTCTTTGAAATTATCCACTTGTTTAACAAGAATGGAAAACTTCAAACCAAAGCCTATCCTTTTGACAAAACAAATCGGATGAATCAATGTCATTAATTGTTTTTCCATTCATAAGAAAGAAAACTGACTAAGTTTCATCGTTTTTATTTTTTTTAAAAAATTTTCCAAGGACTTGAGAATTACTAGAGGTCCAAGGTTTTTGAAAACTTAGATTTAAAGAACTTGGATTCATCATGCCTTCTTGATTTAACTCCAATGAGTAAATCAGGCCATGGTTCACTTCTTTATTTCCAAAAGAGTTAGGATTCATCATGCCATCTTGATTTTAACTCCAATGAGTAAATCAGGTCATGGTTCACCTCTTTTAATCCCAAAAGAGTTAGGATTCATCATGCCTTATTGATTTTAACTCCAATGAGCAAAATAGGCCATTGTTCACTTCTTTTGGTTTCTAAGGGTTTGGATTCATTCAAGGTTCTCTAGCATTCAAGTTTCAACGAGGCTATACAACTTTGGATTTGGATCCATCTCGGTTCCCTAGCTTCGGATTCAACTAAGGACTCAAAAATGTTTGAAAGTAGTCCAAGATTTTCTACCAAAGGATTTGGATTCATCAAGGTTCTCTAGCTTTTGGATTCAACGAGGTTCTCTTCCTTTGGTAACTTAAAACAAAGAGATTTGGATTCATCAAGGCTTTGTGCTTATGCTCATAATAACGTAGCTTTACCAAGGTTCTCTTCTCTTTTCAAGACGGGACTTGGATTCAACATGGCTTTATGCTTATGCTCATGGGGGCATAGCTTTACCAAAGTTCTCTTCCCATAAAACAAGGATTAAGATTCATCAAGGTTTTATACTTAAACTCATAAGAGAAAAGTTTTACTAAGGTTCTCTACCTTTAAAACCCGGATACAACATGATTAAATATGTTTCAATCCATAAGAATCAAGCAATTTTAATCATGGTTCACTAACTGAAATTGCTTCAAACCACTAAAAACAACTCAAAAACATAAAATACAATGGACTTACGTATCTCTTCATTCCATAAGAAAGAAAAATACAATCCAAGGTTTTAGTTTTGTAAAAATTGTGGTTTGAGCTTTAAAATCAAGAAATGACTTGGAGATGAAAATGGGGCTTAAAAAAAGAATAGATTATAGAATGAGGCACCAGAAAATCATGGTTCTAAGTGTATTCATTTCCAAATGGAAGCACTAGAAGAATCCATGAATAAGCAATTAAGGCAGCCTTTAATCTCCCTTATTATGTAGTTTTTCACTACAGCCCCCATTTATTACTCTTCATTGTCACGAAAAACACTAAGTTAGCAACTTTCACAACTCAAGAACCAATGGTTTTGAGGAATAACTCTCATAGTGAAAGAGCCTAACAAAGTGTATGAAAATGAAAGAATAAGAAGAATGAGATTAAGGAGACATTTAAGGACCTTAATGCTCTGATACCATGTTAGAATTAGAGAGATTAAACATGAGAGAATAATGTAAATGACATGGAGAATATGCAAGTATGAACTAAGAGAATAAGCATGTAAATGAGACTCAGGAGAATAAAATGAGAGAGATTTCATGGAGAATGAGAGAATGGGACCCCAAAGGGTCTAACATTTCATTGATAATGAGGCATTACATTTATAGAGAAAAATCTAGGGTTTTCTAAAAATGCAACAACCAATGGGAATGCTTTAATTCAAAATAGCCAATGAGAGCTTAGTCTTGGAGCCTCTTTTTGACCATGTGGATAAGATTTCCAGCCTTGCTCCAGCCCTCCTTGCTTTGACCAGTTGGATAAGGTTGCATTGGGACACTCCTTTGGCTAGATTCATTGCCAACTATATCCATGTCTTTTTTCACCCGAGTTTTGCACGATCCCCAAATCCTGAAAATACTTTATCCTGAGTTTTGCACATTCTTGTTTCTTCTTTTTAGGATGTTAGGAGATATTTTGGGGAATCCCGGATTTTGCACGGTCCGTACAATCTGTACAGTCTGTACAAGTCCGTACAAAATTCGTATGGTCGGGATGGTTTGGTCTTGCAAGGCCTGGCTGGTCTTCTTGATCAATAAGCCAAGCCGTGGCTCATCCTCTCCAAGCGGTTTGTTCTCTTGCCCTCTTGCTATCAGAACACCAAGAATTCCTTGGAAAGATTGATCAACACCAAATTCCGAGCTCCTATGAAGAAGCAAAAGAACACAAAGAATGGTTAGCTGCTGTGGATGCTGAGATAGGAGCAATGGATAAGAATCATACTTGGGATGAAACTGAGCTTCCAAAAGGAAAGAAGACAGTAAGTTCCAAGTGGGTATTTACAATCAAATATCAATCTAATGGGGAGATTGAGCAGTACAAAGCCAGATTGGTAGCCAGAGGTTTTGTAGATTTTAGAGAGTATAATCGTGAATTAAGAAGAATTAGAGAAGGATACGATAAGTGAAAGAGAAAAGGAAGAAGAGTTGTTTGATTTTTAATCTCTTGATTTAATTTCTTCTAAGCCATTTACAAGATATAGGCGAGCTAGATGAGAGAGAGATACAACCAATACAATGAAATATCCACAAGATAAATTACTAATCTCTACTTAGCCTAAAATGGCAAAACATGCTTGGGAGGGACTTCCAAGTTTGCTCTTTTTAGGCTGAGTGTTAGGGGCTGGCAACTATCCACTGGTTCTTAGCATGGTTCATTTCAAGCCTTTGACTTTCAGACCTGGTCTTGTTTCAACCGAAATCCTTTGCCTCCAATTCCTTTCCAACAGCTAGTTTCCTCTTCTCTTTTGCGTTTGTCTAGCCTTCCCACACACGCTATCTTTTCGTTCTTTTCAACACTCCCCCTCAAGGCTGGCTGGTAGGGATCTATTAAGCCAACCTTGGACTGTATATAGTTGCTGACTAGCGATGTGGTTGCCTTGGTGAAGATATCTGCCACTTGTTCTTCACTCTTGATGAACTTTGGAATCACAACTCCTCCTTGAATTTTTTCTCGAACAAAATGACAGTCTATCTTAATGTGTTTTGTTCACTCATGGAAAACTGGATTAGAGGCAATGTGTATGGTTACTTGGTTATCACAATAGAGAGTGGTTGGTTTACCCTCATGTATACCCAGATCTCTAAGCAAAGCTTTCAACCAGATCAACTCTTTTGTTACTTCTTTCATTGCCCGGTACTCCGCCTCGGCACTTGATAAGGCTGTTACCTTTTGTTTCTTACTTCTCCAAGTCACTAGATTACCTCCAACGAATGTGCAATATCCAGTAGTGGACTTCCTATCCATTTTATCACCTCCCCAATCTGCATCACAATAGCCTACTAGCTCTGTGTTTCCACAACACTTAAGCCACACTCCCTTCCCGGGACTCCCTTTTGTTGAATAATGAGAGAATACATTAGGTTAAGACCAAAAGAAGAGAAGAGGCCTTATTCAACATATGCAAACCCATTAAGAAGTCTTCTAGAAGGTGAAGACTTTGGGTGCACAAGTGGATGTCTCGAGAAGTGTGAAAAGGAAAGAGATGTGTTTGAATTTCAAATAAGAGATTGGAGGGAAATTGAATGTTGTGAAACCCTTCTTCACCTCCTAATTTCGTGGCTCTCCTCTATATATACATGTTGTACACCCTTTGTAACACTTAATCAATTCTTATGGAAACTTCTCTTTATCTCTCATTCTATTGTTTCTCTTTCAAGCACTCTCAAACTCTCTAATCTTCTATTCCGCAAATTCAACATGGTATCAGAGCAAGGTTCTTAACTAAATCAAGCTCTTGTTATCCCATTTTCAAATCTCTTCCTTTAAAATTCTGGGTATACTCTTTGTCAATCCTTTTTCACTCTGAGACTTAGTCCTCAAAGTCATTGACTCTTGAGTTGTGAAAAGGCTGAAAAAGTGTATTTCTTGAAGTTTCTCTAAAATTTTCTTTTTCACTCTAAAATTCTGGGAATACTCTTTGTCAATCCTTTTTCACTCTGAGACTTAGTCCTCAAAGTCATTGACTCTTGAGTTGTGAAAAGGCTGAAAAAGTGTATTTCTTGACGCTTCTCTAATATTTTCTTGAGAAAATCTCTTAATCCTCTGGTTAATAGAATTATCCGGTGAATAAATATTGAAACACCATGGAAAATTCTAAACCAATTGTTATTCCAGTCATCTTGAAGGGTGTCAACTATTTGATGTGGTCGAGAATGATAAGAACAACTCTATGTGGTCGTGGGCTTTGGAGCCATGTCTTGAAAGGACAAGATCCAAAAGATGGAGAAGAAGCCATCGGTAATTATGAAGATAAGTTGTTCCAAGAGGACCAAATGGTGCTCAGAATCATCCAAAACTCTCTTGAAGCATCCATCCTTGAAGCCTACTCCTACTGTGAAAATGCAAAGGAATTGTGGGATACTCTTCAAACCGTGTATGGGAATACTTCAAACTTGAGCAGAATCTATGAAGTCAAGAAGGCTATCAATGATCTAAGCCAAGAAGATTTGGAGTTTACAAAGCACTTTGGCAAATTCAGATCATTGTGGGCTAAACTAGAAATGTTCAGGCCAAGCACGATTGATCCTTTGGTGTTAAATGAGATGCGCAAACAAGACAAGGTCTTTGGTCTGCTATTGACCTTAAATCCAACTTACAAGGATCTCATTAAGCACCTCCTTAGGGCAGACAATCTCCCTAGCCTAGATGAAGTGTGCTCCAAGATACAAAAGAAGCAAGGATCTCATGGTCTATTTGGGGGAAAGGGCGAGTTGGTTATGGCTAACAAAGTAGAGCTGGGTGACGCCAACAAAGGATTTTACAAACCGTTGGGATCAAACCAGAACAAGAAAGTGGGATCAAATGCAATCTGTGAGCATTGCAAGAAAGAGGGGCACACAAAGGAAAAATGCTGGAAGCTCCATCCTCATCTAAAACCAAGCTGGTGGAAGGAACCAAGAGCTAATGTCTCCCAAGAAGTGGCTGGGAATCAGGCTGGGGCATCCAAGAGGGCCGAAGAAGGAGAAATGAGAGCTTTGGTGCCATATCAACAAGAATATGAATTTGTGAGGAAATCAGATTTGGAAGCTCTCATCAAAGCCTTGAAAGAGGCTGGTAGGTCTGGTATGGTTTCTGGAAACTCTCTTCATGCTCAAAACATTTCAAAGCCTTTGATTGTAGATTCTGGTGCATCACATCATATGATAAGTGATGCACATCTAATGAATAACATAAAACCGGCTGTAGGTAATGTCATTATAGCAAATGGAGATAGTATTCCAATTGATGGAGTAGGAAATCTTAGGTTATTTGGAAAAGATTCAAACGCTTTCTACATGCCTAAGTTTACTTCAAATTTGTTATCCGTAAAGAAAGTTACATCTGATTTGAATTGTTATGCTATATTTGGTCCTAATGATGTACACTTTCAGGATATTGAGACCATGAATCTACTCGGAAAAGGAGTAGCAAAGGAGGAGCTGTATGTTCTTGAAAATAATAAGCCGGACTCCAATTTATTTTGTAGTTTTAGTCTGAATGTTTCTAATGTTAGTAGTTCAATTTGGCATGCAAGGCTAGGTCATCCGTACTCTAGAGCATTAGAACTATTGTTGCCTAGGATTTCTTTCAAAAATGATGAATGTGAAGCTTGTATACTTGGCAAACATTGTAAATCTGTGTTTTTCAAGTCTCCAACTATCTATGAAAAGTGTTTTGATTTAGTTCATTCTGATGTTTGGACCTCACCATGTGAATCTAGAGAACATCATAAATACTTTGTCACCTTCATAGATGAAAAATCAAAATATACATGGCTAACACTTCTTCCATCCAAAGATAGAGTTCTAGAAGCGTTTAGAAATTTTCAAGCATATGTGACTAACCATTATAATGCCAAGATTAAAATTTTTAGATCAGATAATGGTAGAGAGTACACAAGCCATACCTTCAAACAACACTTAGCACACCGTGGGATAGTCCATCAAACCAGCTGCACATACACTCCTCAGCAAAATGGAGTTGCTGAAAGAAAGAATAGGCACTTAATGGAAGTGGCCCGGTCTATGATGTTCCACACAAGTGTTCCCAAGAGATTTTGGGGAGATGCTGTGGTTTCAGCATTCTATTTAATCAACCGAATGCCAACAAAAAATTTGGATGATCACTCTCCATTTGAGGTATTAAACAACTCTAAACCTGCCATTAACCACTTACGTGTGTTTGGGTGTGTTTGTTTTGTATTAATCCCAGGAGAACAAAGAAACAAGTTGGAAGCTAAAAGTGTGAAGAGCATATTCATTAGATACTCCACAACACAAAAAGGTTACAAATGCTTTGTTCCGGAAACAAAGAAGATTCTAGTCTCAAGGGACATGAAGTTTGTTGAAACGAAAGGGTTCTATGATGAGAAGAACTGGAAAGAATTGGAGAATCTATCATCCTCATCATCAGACCGAGCTAGCAATTTGAGAAAAATCTTAGAGAACCTTGGATTACATAAGCCAGAAGCTAGTACAAGCACATCTCAATCAAATGAAGAAACTATACCCTTTGATCCCGAGGGAGGCAATAAACAAGAGGATCCAGTAGTGGCTCAACAAGACTCAACAATTCATGATCAAAATGAATCAGAAGTTCACAATAAAGTGGTTCATGATCAAAGTGAAGAGAGTCCGGAAAGTCAAGAAGAAGCTCAAACCTAAGATTCTGACTTTGAAGGGCTAGAACCTCAAGTTCAAGATCAAGAAGGGGGTTTAAGGAGAACTACAAGACAAAGGTTTGGACCAGAACATTGGAAGCAAACCCGAGTGTACTACAACAACAAGGCAGTTGCTCATCCCATTCAAGCTGTTTGCACTCTAGCTCATTTCCCATTGGAACATCAAGCCTACATGGGCAAGTTGGATGAAGCTGAGATTCCAACAACCTATGAAGAAGCCAAGGAGCTTAAAGTATGGAGAGATGCTGTTGGTGAAGAAAAGAAAGCTATGGAAATCAACCACACTTGGGATGAAGCTGAACTACCAAAAGGGAAAAAGGCCGTAAGCTCTAGATGGATCTTCACTATCAAGTATAGAAGTGATGGAGAAATAGAGCGTTACAAGGCTAGGCTGGTGGCTAGAGGATTCACTCAAACCTATGGAGAGGACTACCTTGACACATTTGCACCTATGGCAAAACTTCATACGGTAAGAGTTATTTTATCCTTAGCTACTAACTTGGAATGGGATCTTTGGCAGATGGACGTCAAGAATGCATTCTTGCAACGGGAACTAGAAGATGAAGTCTACATGACTCCACCACCAGGCTTGGAGGACTCAGTTGCACCAGGAAAGGTGTTGAAACTCAAGAAAGCAATCTATGGACTGAAGCAATCTCCTCGAGCATGGTACCACAAGTTGAGTACAACACTCAAGAGTAAAGGCTTCAAGAAGTCCGAGGCAGATCATACACTTTTCACCTTGCAAAGCCAAGAAGGTATTGTAGTCATTCTCATTTATGTGGATGATATTATCATCTCTGGGAATGATAAGGTAGGTATTAAAGATACAAAAGCATATTTAAAATCTGTATTTGATATTAAAGATCTTGGAGAGTTGAAATATTTTCTAGGGATTGAAGTCTATAGGTCCAATGAAGGACTCTTCTTATCCCAAAGGAAGTACACTCTTGATCTATTGGCTGGGGCAGGAAAGCTAGGAGCCAAACCAGCAAAAGACTCCCTTAGAAGAAGATACAAAGTCATACGAGAGGGGGAGCTTGAAGATAAACCTTTTGAAGATGTCAAGCAATATCGGAGAATGGTTGGTAACTTGATTTATCTTACCATAACTCGTCCTGATTTGTGTTTTGCTGTGAACCAGGTGAGTCAACATATGCAAGCTCCAAAAGTGCACCATTGGAGCATGGTGGATCGGATTCTCAAATATCTCAAAGGAGCTCCAGGTCAAGGCATTTGGATGGGTTGTAACAAAAGCACATAAATTGTGGGTTATAGTGATGCTGATTGGGCTGGAGACAAAACGGATAGAAGATCCACCACTGGGTATTGCACATTCATTGGAGGTAACCTGGTCACTTGGAAGAACAAGAAACAAAAGGTTGTGTCATGTTCAAGTGCTGAAGCTGAGTATAGAGCAATGAGGAAGCTCACAAATGAGCTAACATGGTTGAAAGCTCTTCTCAAGGATTTGGGCATTGAATCGCCAGATCCAATCACAATGCATTGTGACAACCAAGCTGCTATTCACATTGCGTCCAACTCAGTGTTCCATGAGAGGACAAAGCATATTGAAGTGCATTGTCACAAGGTGCGAGAGATGGTGGAAAAAAGGGTCATTCTTCCATGCTTTACAAGGAGTTCAGAACAATTGGCAGACATTTTTACCAAGGCAGCGAGTTTAAAAGTGTGTGAGTTCATCCATTCAAAGCTTGGACTCTTAGATATGTCTCGGCCATGATTTCCTTAGCCATGGAGTCCACACTCTTTTTCCCGTAGTATGGTTTTGTCCCATGAGGTTTTCCATACTAAGGTTTTTAATGAGGTGGGTCATCATGGTTCCAAGCTTAACCTTTGGTTTCTCTACGGTTAAGCTTGAGGGGGAGTGTTGAATAATGAGAGAATACATTAGCTTAAGACCAAAAGAAGAGAAGAGGCCTTATTCAACATATGCAAACCCATTAAGAAATCTTCTAGAAGGTGAAGACTTTGGGTGCACAAGTGGGTGTCTCGGGAAGTGTGAAAAGGAAGGAGATGTGTTTGAATTTCAAATAAGAGATTGGAGGGAAATTTAATGTTGTGAAAACCTTCTTCACCTCCTAATTTCGTGGCTCTCCTCTATATATACATGTTGTACACCCTTTGTAACACTTAATCAATTCTAATGGAAACTTCTCTTTATCTCTCATTCTATTGTTTCTCTTTCAAGCACTCTCAAATTCTCTAATCTTCTATTCCGCAAATTCAACACCTTTGAGATACCTTAGTATTCTTTCTACCATATTCCAATGATGCACTCTTGGGGCTTGTATATGTTGACTCACACGATTCATTGCAAAACTAATATCAGGACGCGTGATAGTCAAGTAGATTAATTTTCCCACTAGCCTTTGGTATTGTTTCACATCAGCCCATAGCTCCCCCTCAGGTACATTTTGGTACCCATCTTCAATAGGAGTCTTTGCAGGCCTTCCTCCAAGCTTTCCAGTCTTGGTTAAGAGATCCAGAGCATACTTCCTTTGAGAGATAAACATCTCTTCCTCCGACCTCATCATTTCAATTCCAAGGAAATATTTTATCTCCCCTAAATCCTTTATGTCAAATGATTTTTTCAAGATTTCCTTGGTCCTTTGAATGCCCTCTTCATCATTACCAGTGATTATGATGTCATCAACATAAATCAAAATCACTACGATCCCCTTTTCTTCTTGTTTGGTGAATAGAGAGTGATCAACTTCTGATTTTGTAAAATTCTCCTCTTCAAGGCAGCCACTTAATCTTTGGTACCAAGCTCTCGGTGACTGTTTGAGACCATAAATTGCCTTTCTTAGTTTACATACTTGGCCTTGCTTCTGGTCATATCCTTAAGGAGCCGCCATGTAAACTTCTTCTTCTAAGTCTCCTTGCAAGAATGCATTTCTTACGTCCATTTGCCACAGCCCCTTGATAGATTTATGGCAATCGACAAGAGAACTCGAACTGAGTGAAGTTTGGCAACCGGTGCAAATGTCTCGGTATAGTCTTCCTCGTAGACTTGTGTATACCCCTTGGCCACCAACCGAGCTTTGTACCTCTCTATCTCTCCTATGCTCTTGTACTTAATCGTATAGACCCATCTACAGCCCACGGTTTTCTTTCCCTTAGGCAACTCCATCATGCTCCAAGTATTATTTCTAATCATTGAGGCAATTTCTTCTTCCATTGCCTCAACCCACACTTTGATTTTACAAGCTTCTTCATAGGTTGTTGCTACTTGCTCATCAATTGCACTAAAAAATGTTTGATCCTTATCTGGTAAATGAATTGTAGAATAATAGGCTTCAATAGGATACCTTATGGTTGTAACGGCTAGATTTTCTTCTTGTGAGTTGTGTTGCTTAGTAGATGAGGGAGGGATGATGTCGCCTATAGGATCAGGCTCAAAGCCTGTCGTACGCCCAGAACATCCCCTACTCACACTAAACAACATCTCAGTCCTTATATTGTCTTGTTGAACCATAGATAGACCATTGAAGTAAACCCTTGTATTTTTCCAATTTTCCGGACAAATTTTCTCCTCTGACTCCTTCTTAAGATAGGTTTTGGGGCTTGGGTTTCTTCACCCTCCTCATGTGTCAGACCTTCCTCAGGGTCTATGGTCAATTCTTCTCCTTCTGGTTGATTTTTAGTACCACTTGATTCTCCGAGAACTGAATCACTTTCCTCGGAGATTTGAGACTCGTTTCTGCCTTCTTCTACTTCATCTTCCCTCATATTAGAAGATGTTTCCAAGTCATATGTGCCTCTTCTCTGTCCATCTTCACTCACTAAAATGCTCCTTAGTACTTGTGCCCTATCCAGACTTGAACTAACAATCTCCTCAAGGTCTTTCCAACTCTCACTTTGAAAATATCCATTCTCCTCTTCAAATTGGACTTCTCTTGACACATGAATCCTGTTAGTTTCTGGATTATAACACTTATACCCCTTTTGGGTACTTGAGTATCCAACAAAGACACATCTCATACTTTTAGGCTCCAGCTTGCTTCTTTGTGACTCGGGGAGAAGCACATAACACTTACTTCCAAATACTCAGACATGGTTGATGTTAGGCTTTACTCCATTAAGCACCTCATATGGAGACTTGTTGTTTAGGTTTGGTGTTGGTAACCGATTGATGACATAACAAGCTGTCATTATGGCATCTCCCCAAAAGCTTTTTGGAACTTTCCGATCAAACAGCATTCTTCTAGCTACCTCCAGCAAATGCCTATTCTTCCTTTCCGATACTCCGTTTTGCTGAGGAGTATAAGCACATGAGGTTTGGTGCACTATTCCCTTTTCTTCCACAAAATTCTTGAACTGATTACTTAGGTATTCTCCCCCATTATCACTTCTGAGAATTTTGATCTTGGTTCCAAATTGTATTTCGACATACTTGTAGAATTTTGCAAAGGATTCAAATACTTGGCGCTTGGACCTCATGAGTGTCACCCACGTATACTTGGACTTTTCATCAATAAAAGAGACAAAATACTTATATTGATCCTTGGAGATACATGGAGCTGTCTATACATCAGAGTGAATCAGCTCAAAACACTTAGCATACTTAGTTGTGGAATCCGGAAAACTACTTCTACATTGCTTGCCTAACACACAAGCTTCACATCCTTTATTGTCTTCTGCGATACTGGGCAAGATGATGCTGGGCACCTTGTTGCTTGGGTGACCTAGCCTTGAGTGCCATAAAGATCTTGAACCAACTTCACTCAGACCATAAGACTTCACTACATCTTGCTCCTCTTTATTCAAAACATACAGTCCACCTTTAACTCCTCCTTCTCCAATCACTTCCTTAGTATTATTGTCTTGAAACTGAACTTCATTAGATCCAAAAATAACTTTACAATTCAGGTCTTGAGTAGCCTTGTGAACCGACAACAGATTGGTGGTGAATTCGGGAACAAACAAAGCTTTAGTGTTTTTTTCTAAATATTTCCAAATCACCAATTCCTTATATGGGGACTTCTTTACCATTAGCTATCCTAATTGTTCCACCATGAGGTTTTATATTCGCTAACAAACCTCCATCTCTAATCATGTGGTGACTTGCACCTGAGTCTACAATAACCTTTCTATCAAGTTTAGAAGCTATGTAGCTCTTACCAGAATCAGCTAGCTTGGAGATGCTTTTGATGAGGGCTTCTAGGTCCGATTTCCTCACTAAGCCATCATCTCCTACACTTGCACTTTCAGCAAAAATCCTTGTTCCCTGACTAATCCCTTGGTTATTTCCTCTCAGCCTTGTCAGCTTCAAATGGGGGTGAAGGGTCCAACACTTTTCCTTTGTGTGCCTTCTCATCTTGCAATGCTCCCATTCCAAGTTCCTCCTTTCACCATAGCTTTGGTTTCTTTGCGCCACATGCGCTATCTCACTTGTTGGCTTGAATAAGCTTCTAGCTCCCTCTTCTTTTTGAATTTGTTGACATACTTCATTTAGAGTTGGAAGTTTGTCAAACCTCAAAATATGCTGAATGAGGCTCTTGTACGAATCATTGAGTGTGAGCAATAATCCAAATACTTGGTCTTGCTCTCTCCTCTCATTCAGCTCTTTGGGATCGTTTGTTGCCGGCCTAACCATCTCCAGCTCTGCCCACAGCCCTCTAACCGTTCCAAACAGATCCTTGAATGCCTTCCCCTCTTGCTGAAGATCATTCAGGGCTTTCTTGACTTCAAAAATCCTTGAGATATTTGACATATCTCCATACACTCCTTTGAGTGTTTCCCACAGCTCCTTGGCTGTCTCACAATAGGAGTAACCAACCAAGATTGATGGCTCCAGAGAGCTCTGAAGCGCTGCAAGGACCTGTTGGTCCTCTTGCTCCCATTTCTTCTCCTTTGTACTGCCATCACTGGCTTCACTTCCTTCAACAGCTCCTTCCGAGATTTCCACATATCCCCACAGCCCTCTACTTCTCAAGGCTGTCTTCGTGGTCCTTGACCACAAGAGGTAGTTGTTTCCCTTGAAAACAACTGGTAGTATCATCTGCTTTTGCATCTCCATATTTTTTAGCAAAGAAATGTCTGGTAAGTAAAACTGAAAGAAAGAAGAGATTTATAAACGAAAATAGGGGATTTCGAAGAGATTAGAAGAAATTAGATGATAAAACCGAGTTTAAGAACTTGTTATAGATCTTAAATGCTCTGATACCATGTAGATTTTAGAGAGTATAATCGTGAATTAAGAAGAATTAGAGAAGGATAAGATAAGTGAAAGAGAAAAGGAAGAAGAGTTGTTTGATTTTTAATCTTTTGATTTAATTTCTTCTAAGCCATTTACAAGATATAGGTGAGCTAGATGAGAGAGAGATATAGCCAATACAATGAAATATCCACAAGATAAATTACTAATCTGTACTTAGCCTAAAATGTTGAGAATATGGATGAGAAGGCATACATGGGAAGTAGCAATGCGAGTTCACATAATAACAAAGGCAAGGAGCTGGAGTGCATAACAAGTATCTGGGAACTTGGCGAATGCTCTAAGACTAAGGGAGAAGTGCCATGTGCAACAAGTAAGGAGAAAAGTGGAGTTGATGATTTAATGAGTGGCAAAACTAGACATTGGGATGTAACTAGAAGGAAGGATTCTCAGTTGAATCCTAAGCAGGTCAGAGGGTTAAAAACTCAAGAAGAAGCAAATGAGGAGCCATTGGGTAAAGGCAAGCTCCATACTCCTCACCCAAAGAAGAAAGACGCTCAGGCCTTGATTCTAGCATGTTTAACCATTTTAGGAAGTCAAGGGTGTTAGTCTTTTATCCATTGTAAATTTATGTGTCTTGTTTTTAAATCCTTTCTCTTACATGTATACATATGAAAACCGAGCTCTAGAGTGATAATAACAAGAAATAATTTTCCAGAAATCTCTTTCAACCTTCTTCAATCTCATCAGCTCTTGATAACCTTTGATTCTTGTTTATTCTCCTTAAAAACAACATAAAATGGCAAAACATGCTTGGTAGGGACTTCCAAGTTTGCTCCTTTTAGGCTGAGTGTTAGGGGCTGGCAACTGTCTACTGGTTCTTAGCATGGTTCATTTCAAGCCTTTGACTTTCAGACCTGGTCTTGTTTCAACCGAAATCCTTTGCCTCCAATTCCTTTCCAACAGCTAGTTTCCTCTTCTCTTTTGCGTTTGTCTAGCCTTCCCACACACACTATCTTTTCGTTCTTTTCAACAGGTTTCACCGAGACATATGGAGCTGATTATACCGATACCGTTGCGCCAGTGGCAAAGCTTCACACAGTTAGGGTCATCTTGTCCTTAGCCACAAATCTATCATGGGATCTATGGCAAATGGACGTGAAGAACGCCTTTCTTCAAGGAGAATTGGCAGAAGAAGTGTATATGACTCCACCACCCGGATTAGAGCACTCAATCAGCCCCGGAAAAGTCCTAAGGTTAAAAAAGGCAATTTATGGTCTAAAGCAATCACCGAGGACCTGGTATCATAAACTGAGCTTCACACTTGTTGCTCGAGGATTTAGCCGGTCAGAAGCCGACTATACCTTGTTCACTCACTAGAGCTCCCGTGGGCTTATTGTGGTATTGGTTTATGTGGATGACTTGATCATCTCAGGTAGTGATCAAGTTGGGATTCAAGAAACCAAATCCTTCCTTAAGTCAGTTTTTGATATCAAGGACTTGGGAGAACTCAAGTAATTCCTAGGGATAGAGATATGCCGATCCTCGGAAGGCCTATTTCTATCACAAAGGAAATATTCTCTTGATTTATTACAGGAGACAGGAAATCTAGGATCCAAACCAGCTAAGACTCCGCTTGAAGATGGCTACAAGGTCAAGAGAAAGGGGGAGAAAGAAGATGATCCGCTTGACAAGCCATTTGAAGACCCAGCACAATATTGGCGCCTAGTTGGTAAGCTCATATACTTGACTATTACACGGCCTGACTTATGTTTTGCTGTGAATCAGGTTAGCCAACATATGAAGGAACCAACCGTGCATCATTGGAACATGGTGGAAAGAATATTGAGATACATCAAAGGATCACCGGGCTAAGGAATCTGGATGGGGAAGAATGGCAACCCTGAGATAGTTGGATATTGCGATGCGGACTGTTGAGAATATAGATGTAAAGGTGTGTGCACATGAAATAAAGTGCCAATGAGTAGTTAAGATAAACTAAAACGAGACCAAACAAAAAGTAGAGAAGGAACTAAAGTAGTTAGAAACAGACCAGTTTTTTCTCTCTCGGCACAAGTGGAGCAAGTTGCAAAGAGGAGTAGGTAGGAGCAGTTGGGAGAAACATGGCTCGCCTATACTTGTGTAGAGGTGTTGGTGAGATATTTTTCTCTCTATAAGTCATGTAAAGCGTCCATATATGTTGGTTGTATTGTAAGAAGAAATATACACACAAAATTATAAAGTTCTTCTCTAAAAACTTATATTCATCATCTTCATCGTCCTATCTTCTAATCTTCCTCCCTTAAAATCACCTTCATATCCTCTAAAATCTACATGGTATCAGAGCAGTTAAGGTCCTAAACAAGATCTTAAACTCGTTCATATCCCTCAAACACTTCAAATCACTCTGTTTATTTTCTTTCTCGTGTGTACTATTCACTAAAAATTTCAAGTAATGGAAAGCTCCAAGAATGTGGTTCTACCGGTTAATCTCAAGGGGAATAACTATATTTTGTGGTCCAGGACGACCAAGACAGTCCTAAGAGGAAGAGGGCTGTGGGAGTATGTTGATAGCTTGGTAGGAAACGCTGAAGAAGGAAGGGCTAAAGATGGCGGTATGATAGAGAGAAAGCGGGAGCAAGAAGATGCTTAAGTCTTGGCTGCGCTTCAAAGCTCTCTTGAGCCATCTATACTGGCCGCCTACTCATACTGTGAGAACTCCAAGGAGCTATGGGAGACGCTCAAGGGAGTTTATGGAGACATCTCAAACATTTCAAGGATCTTTGAGGTGAAGAAGACATTGAACGACCTTCAGCAGAATGGGAAGGCGTTCAAGGACTTGTTTGGGGAGTTTAGAGGGTTGTTGGCAGAGCTGGAAATGCTTAGACCTACAACAAACGACCCAAAGGAGTTGAATGAGAGGAGAGAGCAAGATCAAGTGTTTGGTCTCTTACTCACACTTGATGACTCTTACAAGGGACTCATTCAGCATATCCTTCGATTTGACAAGCTTCCAACATTAAATGAAGTGTGTCAACAAGTTCAGAAGGAGGAAGGTGCTAGAGGGTTGTTTAAACCCGCTAGTGAAATGGCGCATGTGGCGCAAAGAAGTTTTGGGCATGGAGAAAGGAGAGCGGTTGAGTGTAGCATTGTAGAATAAGAGGGCACACTAAGGAGAAGTGTTGGCCACTTTACCCGCACTTGAAACCAGCTCGGCTAAAGAGGAAGTGGCCAGGGAAGCAGACAAGGTGCTAGGAACTTTGCGGGTGTAACTAGCATGGAAGGAGACCAATTGGTGAGGAAGAGCGATTTGGAGGGCCTCATCAAGAGTATCTCAAAGCTAGCAGAATCTGGTAAGGGTTTCCTTACCTCTAAGGCGAAGAGAAACGTGATAATAGATTCGGGAGCAAGTCATAATATGATTTGTGATGCTAAGTTGCCGGACAATGTAGAACCGCATAAGGGTAGTGTTAGGATAGCAAATGGGAAAAAAGTCCCAATAGAGGGTGTTGGGGACTTAGAAGTGTTTGGGAAGAGAACTAAAGCCTTGTATATCCCAGAATTTACTTCGAATTTGCTATCAGTTCATAAGGCAACTAAGGACTTGAATTGTAAAGTTGTTTTTGGAGTTAATGGTGTTGAGTTTCAGGATAATGAAACCAAAGATGCGATCGGATCAGGGGGTGTGAAAGATGGTCTGTACATATTGAATAAAAAGGATAAAGAGTTTAAAGCGCTTGCGGTCAGTTCGGTTGGATCAAGCCCTTTATGGCATTCTCGCCTTGGTCACCCAAGTCACAAGGTGCTCAGCATGGTCTTGCCCAACCATTCATTACCCAAGAAGGCGTCTGAAGCATGTATTTTGGGGAAGCATTGTAGAAAAGTGTTTCCAGAGTCTACTACTATGTATAAGAAGTCTTTTGAGTTAATACATTCTGATGTATGGTCTGCTCCGTGTACTTCAAAAGATCAATATAAGTACTTTGTTTCCTTCATCAATCAAAAATCAAAGTATACATGGGTAACATTGATGCGCTCTAAGGATCAAGTGCTTGAATCATTTCAGAACTTCTATAACTATGTGCTCAATCAGTATGATACCAAGATTAAGATACTAAGAAGTGATAATGGCGGAGAATACATGAGTATACGGTTTAGGGAGTTTGTGAATGAGAAAGGGATAGTACATCAGACAACTTGCGCCTATACACCTCAACAAAATGGGATAGCAGAGAGGAAGAATAGACATTTGTTAGAAGTGGCTAGGAGCATGATGTTTGATAGGGGAGTTCCTAAGAATCTATGGAGAAATGCAGTGATGGCGGCAGCTTACTTAATCAACCGCATACCCACTGAAAGCTTGAGTTACATGTCTCCATTTGAAGTTTTGAATGGTGTGAAGCCAAGTATCAGTCACTTGAGAGTCTTTGGGTGTAGATGCCATGTCTTTGTTCCAGAAGCATAAAGAAATAAGTTAGAGCCAAAGAGTATTAAGTGTGTGTTTGTGGGATACTCAAGTACTCAAAAGGGATACAAATGTCTTAACACGGAGACTAATAAAATGTATGTGTCAAGGGAGGTATTATTTGAGGAAGAGTATGGTTACTTTGAGAAAAAGAAATTGGAAGACTTAGATGAGATTGTGAACGCAAATGCAGATAGAGTTCAAGTTCTAAGAAGCATTTGGGAAAACATAGATGGCCGGGAGAGTGATGATAATGAGCAGAGGGGTGAAGAAGAAGTAGAAGAAAGTGAGCAGCTTCCGTTAGTTCCAGATACCTTACCATTAGATTCAGAACTGGTAGAAGAAGAGGAGAGTACAGGAGGTGAGGGGGAGATAGAATCTGAAGATATCCTATTGAAGAATACTACTCGGTTTCTAATACTCCAGCTGATCATCAGGCATTTCTGAGCACTATTGATATAAAAGTACCTAATTCTTATGAGGAACCAAGCATGGATAAGTTATGGGTTGATGCCATGGGGGAAGAGATTGCATCTATGTTGAGAAATAATACTTGAGACTTGACAAAACTGCCAAGCGGGAAGAAACTTGTGGGATGTAGATGGTGTATACTATCAAATACAAGAGCAACGGTGAAATTGAGAGGTATAAAGGTAGACTAGTGGCAAAAGGATATACACAAGTATATGGAGAAGATTATACTGAAACTTTTGCTCCAGTAGCGAAGTTGCACTCGGTGAGGGTTCTACTATCCATTGCCATTAATCTGTCATGGAATTTGTGGCAAATGGATGTGAGAAACGCTTTCTTACAAGGGGATTTAGAAGAAGAAGTGTTTATGGAACTTCCACAAGGTTATGGAGCAAGTGCAGATCAAGTGTGTAGATTAAAGAAGCCGGTGCCTGTTGGAGAAAGGGTTTGTAAAATCTAAAGCGGATCACTCTCTCTTTACCAAAAGGAGCAAAGAAGGGATAGTTGTGGTGCTCATCTACGTGGATGACATTATTGTTACGGGAAGTGATTGTGAGGAGATGAACGAACTAAGGAAGATCTAAACTCTATGTTTGATATAAAAAACCTAGGAGCAAAGAGGCAAAGGGAATGTTTATATCGCAAAGGAAGTATATGATCGACTTACTAAAAGAAACTGGGAAGCTTGGGTGTAAACCAGCTAAGACTCCTATTGAAGAAGGTTATCAAGAAGAGAGCAACATGGAGATATGGTCTGACATCAAGCAATACCAAAGGTTAGTTGGTAAACTAATCTATTTGACCATAAAAAGGCCGGATATTTGTTTTGCGGTGAATAAAGTAAGTCAACACATGCAAGCCACAACACACCATTGGGGAATGATTGAAAGGATCTTGAGATATCTAAAAGGGAACCCAGGAAGAGGTATTTGGATAGAGTTTCATGGAAGAGCAGATGTAGAAGCATTTTGTGATGCGGATTGGGCTGGGGATAGACAAGATAGGAAGTCTACGACTGGTTATTGTACATTCGTAGGCGGGAATTTTGTCACCTGGAGAAGCAAAAAACAAAAGGTAATCTCTCTATCTAGTGCTGAAGCTGAGTATAGAGCAATGAGAGAAGCTACAAAAGAAATGATATGGCTGTAGGCGCTTCTACATGACTTGGGAGTTCAAGAAGACAAACCAATGACATTGTATTGTGATAACCAAGCGGCAATACATATAGCTTCAAACCCGGTGTTTCATGAAAGGACAAAACACGTTGAGGTGGATTCTCATTTCATCCGAGACAAAATTCAGGAGGGAGTTGTGGTTCCCAAGTTTGTGAAGAGTAGAGAACAAATGGCGGATATATTTACCAAGGCTACTTCTTCACGCATATGTGAATACATCCATGGCAAGATCGGCTTAAAGAACCCCTACCAGCCTATCTTGAGGGGGAGTGTTGAGAATATGGATGTGAAGGTGTGTGCACATGAAATAAAGTGCCAATGAGTAGTTAAGATCAACTAAAACGAGACCAAACAAGAAGTAGAGAAGGAACTAAAGTGGTTAGAAACAGACCAGTTTTTTCTCTCTCAGCACAAGTGGAGCAAGTTGCAAAGAGGAGTAGGTAGGAGCAGTTGGGAGAAGCATGGCTCGCCTATACTGTGTAGAGGTGTTGGTGAGATATTTTTCTCTCTATAAGTCATGTAAAGTGTCCATATATCTTGGTTGTATTGTAAGAAGAAATATACACACGAAATTATAAAGTTCTTCTCTAAAAACTTTTATTCATCATCTTCATCAGTCCTATCTTCTAATCTTCCTCCCTTAAAATCACCTTCATATCCTCTAAAATCTACACGGACTATGCGGGAGACACTATGGATAGGAAGTCTACAACTGGCTACTGTACTTTCATTGGAGGCAGTCTAGTAACTTGGAAGTCTAAGAAGCAGAAGGTTGTGTCATGCTCAAGTGCAGAGTCAGAATATAGAGCAATGAGGAAGTTGACAAATGAATTAGTTTGGTTGAAGGCTCTTCTCAAGGATCTTGGCATAGAAACTTCAAGTCCTATCACGATGCATTGTGACAATCAGGCAGCCATTCATATAGCAACCAATCCAGTATTTCATGAGAGGACCAAGCACATTGAGATCGACTGCCACAAGGTCAGAAAGAAGATCATAGAAGGAGTGATACTTCCATGCTACACCAAGAGCGAAGACCAGTTGGCAGACATCTTCCCCAAGGCTGCTAGCCTCAAAGTTTGCAACCACATCCACAACAAACTTGGGTTAGTAGACCTTACTCATCCTTGATAATACTTGCCTGTTCTGGGAAGACCACACTCTTTTTCCCTTACCAAGATTTTGTCCCACTGGGTTTTCCTTGGTAAGGTTTTCCTTTGATCTTGGACATCTCACTTGGAATTAGATATAGAGAAATTCGTTTGAGAAAATGAGGGACGAGTACGACTTTTACTCCGCACCCGGAGTACAGGAAACTCAACGGCACGCGGCGAAAAGTTCCCCAAGCCACCCGGGCAACACAATGTTTCCTCCACTTCGGCTAAGTTTGAGAGGGAGTATTAATCAAGCTTATCATCAAAGGAGCTTAGGGAAGATGGTTGGATTTGGGTGTCCGTACAAGTCCGTACGGATCCATACAAGTCCGTACAAGTCCGTACAAATCCGTACAAGACCGTACGACCATAGGGAGTCTCCGGAACATTTGAGGAAGCCTTCTAGAGTCTTCTAGAAGCTTGGCAACGTTTGGATCATGCACCAAGCCACTTGAGCGTCCAGGTGCATTGGTACCTTGTCCTTGGTCTTTCTTCTTATCCATTCGGTCAAGGAAGGGGCTGGAACTAGGCTGGCATTGTCAAGGGCAGGATGGCATGGTCAAGGGCACTCCAAAGGCTGATCTCCCATTGGATAGTTCAAAATAAAGTTAACCCTAGGTTCCCTTGTATTTCTCCTATAAATATGTTATGTAATCCTCAAAGATCAATAAGAAATTCTTCTCTAATATTCTACTATAGTGTTCCTTCTAATTTATCTCAAAATCTCTCATTTATATTCTCTAAAATCTTACAAGGACTTGAAGTTTCTATGCCAAGATCCTTGGAAAGAGCCTTCAACCAAACTAATTCATTTGTCAGCTTCCTCATTGCTCTATATTCTGACTCTGCACTTGAGGATGACACAACCTTCTGCTTCTTAGACTTCCAAGTTACTAGATTGCTCCAATGAAAGTACAGTAGCCAGTTGTAGACTTCCTATCCATAGTGTCTCCCGCATAGTCCGCATCGCAGTATCCAACTATCTCAGTGTTGCCATTCTTCCCCATCCAGATTCCTTGGCCCGGTGCTCCTTTGATGTATCTCAATATTATTTCCACCATGTTCCAATGATGCACAGTTGGTTCCTTCATATGTTGGCTAACCTGATTCACAGCAAAACATAAGTCAGGCTGTGTAATAGTCAAGTACATGAGCTTACCAACTAGGCGCCGATATTGTGATGGGTCTTCAAATGGCTTGTCAAGCGGTTCATCTTCTTTCTCCCCCTTTCTCTTGACCTTGTAGCCATCTTCAAGGGGAGTCTTAGCTGGTTTGGATCCTAGCTTTCCAGTCTCCTGCAATAAATCAAGAGAATATTTCCTTTGTGATAGAAATAGGCCTTCCGAGGATTGGCATATCTCTATCCCTAGGAAAAACTTGAGTTCTCCCAAGTCATTGATATCAAAAACAGACTTAAGGAAGGATTTGGTTTCTTGAATCCAAACTTGATCACTACCTGAGATGATCAAGTCATCCACATAAACCAATACCATAATAAGCCCACGGGAGCTCTGGTGAGTGAACAAGGTATGGTCGGCTTCTGACCGGCTAAATCCTTGAGCAACAAGTGTGAAGCTCAGTTTATGATACCAGGTCCTCGGTGATTGCTTTAGACCATAAATTTCCTTTCTTAACCTTAGGAGTTTTTCGGGACTGATTAAGTGCTCTAATCCAGGTGGTGGAGTCATGTACACTTCTTCTTCCAATTCTCCTTGAAGAAAGGCGTTCTTCACGTCCATTTGCCATAGATCCCATGATGGATTTGTGGCTAAGGACAAGATGAGCCTAACTGTGTGAAGTTTTGCCACTGGCGCAAAGGTATCGGTATAATCAGCTCCATATGTCTCAGTGAAACCTCTGGCTACCAATCTGGCTTTGTACCGCTCAATCTCCCCATTAGATTGATATTTGATTGTAAATACCCACTTGGAACTTACTGCTTTCTTTCCCTTCGGAAGCTCAGTTTCATCCCAAGTATGATTCTTATCCATTGCTCCTATCTCAGCATCCACAGCAGCTAACCATTCTTTGTGTTCTTTTGCTTCTTCATAAGAGCTCGGAATTTGGTGTTGATCAATCTTTCAAGGAATGCTTGGTGTTCTGATGGCAAGAGGGCAAGAGAACAAACCGCTTGGAGAGGATGAGCCACGACTTGGCTGATTCCAATGGTCTGGTCCATACTTCAGTCTTGTACTTCTTCTAAGCTAAGGAGCACTAATTTCTTCACTCTCATGGTCTTGACTAACAATTGGCTCCATTCCTCCTATTTTTTCTTCTTCATGATGAGCTTGGTCTTGATTACCATTATCCAAGTTGTTTGCTTCTTCTTCACTGTTGTTTTCAGAATTTGGTCCTTCTTGTGGCTGATGATCTGGTTGCTCTTGATGAGAGTCTCTTGGAGCCGGATTTCCTAGATGATTGAGTAAGAACTCTAAGCTGGCGGCTCTATCTGAAGGAGAATGGGCTAGGTTTTTAACACTATCCCAATTTTGCTTCTTGTTAAAGTAACCTTGGTTTTCTATAAACTTCACGTCTCTTGAAACCAGGGTACACTTCCGGATGGGGTCATAGCACTTATACCCCTTTTGAGTGGTAGAATAGCCTATGAATACACATCTTGTGCTTTTCGCTTCTATTTTGTCCCTCTGAGTACCTGGGACAAATACAAAACACAAACACCCAAGAACTCGTAAGTGATTGATAAAGGGTTTATTGTGATTTAAAACTTCAAAGGGAGAGACGTCCTTTAGGACTCTTGTTGGAATTATTAATCAAGCTTATCATCAAGGGAGCTTAGGGAAGATGGTTGGATTTGGGTGTCCGTACAAGTCCGTACGGATCCGTACAAGTCCGTACAAGTCTGTACGGATCCGTACAAGTCCGTACGACCATAGGGAGCCTCCGGAACATTTGAGGAAGCCTTCGAGAGTCTTCTAGAAGCTTGGAAACGTTTGGATCATGCACCAAGCCACTTGAGTGTCCAGGTGCATTGGCACCTTGTCCTTGGTCTTCCTTCTTATCCATTTGGTCAAGGAAGGGGCTGGAAACAGGCTGGCATGGTCAAGGACGCCCAAAGACTATACTCCTATTGGCTGGTTCAAATTAAAGTTAAACCTAAGTTCCCTTGTAATTCTCCTATAAATATGCTATGTATTTCACAAAGATCAATAAGAAATTCTTCTCTAATATTCTACTATGGTGTTTCTTCTAGTTTATCTCAAAATCTCTCATTTATAATCTCTAAAATCTAACATGGTATCAGAGCATTGATCTTGCTCCTATCTATTCCGCTTTATTCTTGGTTATTCTCCATCATTCTCCATCATTCTCCATCATTCTCCATCATTTCTCCATCAGTTCTTGTCATTTCTACTCATTCTCCACGTTTTTCTTCTTTATTTTCTCCTTTCTCACGCTGCTAGCTTCATTTCTCTCTGAGAGAAATTCCTCAAATCCATTGGTGCTGAGTTGAGAAAGTTGCTATCTTTGTGATTTTCACTTCATTTTTCTTCCTTTCACATTGCTAGCCTCATTTCTCTCTGAGAGAAATTCCTCAAATCCATTGGTGCTGAGTTGAGAAAGTTGCTAGCTTTGTGATTAAACACCAAGAAAATCATGGAAAATCTAAAAACCATGATCATTCCGATTACCCTCAAAGGGAATAATTACTTGCTGTGGGCAAGAGCAACTAAGACTGCTTTGTGTGGAAGAGGTTTGTGGAGACACATTGAGATCACACAAAACCTTAAAGAAGACACACAAGAAGAAGAAAATGAGACCAAGACCGAGGAGGAAATCAAATGGTTTCAAGAAGACCAAACAGTTTTGGGTCTCCTTCAAAACTCACTGGACCCATCAATCCTAGAGGCATACTCCTATTGTGACACCGCAAAGGAGCTTTGGGATACACTAAAGAATGTCTACGGGAACATATCCAACTTGACCCGCGTCTTCGAAGTAAAAAGGGCAATCAACAATCTCAATCAAGAGGATCTAGAATTTACTCAACGCTTTGGGAAATTTAGATCTCTTTGGGCTGAATTAGAGATGTTACGTCCAAGCACAAAAGATTTTTCAATCATTGAAGAAAGAAGAGAACAAGATAAGGTCTTCGGTTTGCTTCTCACACTCAATCCGACGTTTAACGACCTCATAAAGCATATCTTAAGATCGGAGAAGCTCCCTAGACTTGATGAAGTTTGTGCACAAATTCAAAAGGAACAAGGGTCCTTTTGTCTCTTTAGTGGTAAACAAGAACTCCCAATGGCCAATAAGGGCAATTACCAACCAAATCAAGGCTACAAAGGCAAGAATAGGAAAACATGCGATCATTGCAAGAAGGATGGTCATACAAAGGAGGATTGATGGATCCTTCATCCACATCTCAAGCCCAAAGATTGGCATCCAAGGGAATTCAAGCCAAGAAAGTTCCAAGCTCATCAAGCACAAGAAACGCCAAGCTCATCAAACTCAACAAAACAACCTCAAACCGAAAGCTTGAAGCAGGGAGATGAGATGGCCATGGTAGCATATTCAAATGACGTGGTGCGCAAGTCAGACTTAGAAGCACTCATTCGATCCATCGCCGCACTAAAGGAGTCCGGTATCACATACTTTGCTACTAAACCTAATAGGACTAGCACTTCTCTTGTTATTGATTCTGGAGCTTCTCATCCGTTGATTAGTAATCCAAATTTGATTAGTAACATTAAAACTGCTAGTGGAATTGTAGTGATTGCTAATGGTGATAGGATACCGGTTAAAGGAATAGGAAGTTTAAAACTATTTGACAAAGAATCTCAAGCTTTCTACATGCCATCTTTCACTTTGAATCTTGTATCGGTTAAGAGAGCTACTACTGATCTTGATGCTTATGCTATCTTTGGGCCTAATAGTTTCCATTTTCAGGATATTAAAACCGGAAGGGTTCTTGGAGAAGGAAACACTAAAGGAGACTTATACATCTTAGGAGATTCTTCAAGCAATCCTACTTTATCAAGTTTTAATTCATGCATAGCTAGTAGTTCTAATGCAATATGGCACGCTAGATTGGGACATCCTCACTCGCGTGCCTTGGAAATAATATTGCCTAATATTTCGTTTAATAACTCGGTTTGTGAGTCTTGTATTTTAGGAAAACATTGTAAAAGTGTATTTCCTAAGTCCTCTACCATATATGAAAAATGTTTTGATTTGGTCCACTCGGATGTATGGACTTCCCCATGTTTATCAAGAGATAATAATAAGTACTTTGTGACGTTTATTGATGAAAAGTCGAAATACACTTGGATCACCTTAATGCCATCTAAAGATAGAGTATTTGACGCTTTCATTAATTTTCAGAACTACATTACTAATCAATTCAAAACAAATGTTAAGGTACTTCGAACGGATAATGGAGGGGAATATACAAGCCACAAATTCAAAGAACACCTAGCTAAGCATGGAATAATCCACCAAACGAGCTGCCCATACACACCTCAACAAAATGGTGTAGCTGAAAGAAAGAATAGACATCTCATGGAAGTAGCTAGAGCTATGATGTTCCATTCCAACTTGCCAAGAAACTTCTGGGGAGATGCAGTCATGACGGCTTGCTATCTTATCAACCGAATTCCAACAAAAGTCCTAAAGGAAATTTCTCCCTTTGAAGTTTTAAATCACAATAAACCCTATATCAATCACTTACGAGTTCTTGGGTGTTTGTGTTTTGTATTTGTCCCAGGTACTCAGAGGGACAAACTAGAAGCCAAAAGCACAAGATGTGTATTCATAGGCTATTCTACCACTCAAAAGGGGTATAAATGCTATGACCCCATCCGGAAGTGTACCCTGGTTTCAAGAGACGTGAAGTTCATAGAAAACCAAGGGTACTTTGACAAGAAACAAAATTGGGATAGTGTTAAAGACCTAGCTCGTTCTCTTTCAGATAGAACCGCCAGCTTAGAGTTCTTACTCAATCATTTGGGAAATCCGGCTCCAAGAGACTCTCATCAAGAGCAACCAGATCATCAGCCACAAGAAGGACCAAATTCTGAAAATAACAGTGAAGAAGAAGCAAACAACTTGGATAATGGTAATCAAGACCAAGCTCATCATGAAGAAGAATCCACTGGAGGAATGGAGCCAATGGTTAGTCAAGACCATGAGAGTGAAGAAATTAGTGCTCCTCAGCTTAGAAGAAGTACAAGGCTGAAGTATGGACAAGATCATTGGAAACAAACAAGGGTCTATTACAACAGCCAAGCCGTGGCTCATCCTCTCCAAGCGGTTTGTTCTCTTGCCCTCTTGCCATTAGAACACAAAGCATTCTGCTTTGGATGCTGAGATAGGGGCAATGGATAAGAATCATACTTGGGAAGAAATGGAGCTTCCAAAGGGAAAGAAGGCAGTAAGTTCCAAGTGGGTATTTACAATCAAATATCAATCTAATGGGGAGATTGAGCGGTACAAAGCCAGATTGGTAGCCAGAGGTTTCACCCAGACATATGGAGCTGATTATACCGATAATTTTGCGCCAGTGGCAAAGCTTCACACAGTTAGGGTCATCTTGTCCTTAGCCACAAATCTATCATGGGATCTATGGCAAATGGACGTGAAGAACGCCTTTCTTCAAGGAGAATTGGAAGAAGAAGTGTACATGACTCCACCACCCGGATTAGAACACTCAATCAGCCCCGGAAAAGTCCTAAGGTTAAGAAAGGCAATTTATGGTCTAAAGCAATCACCAAGGGCCTGGTATCATAAACTGAGCTTCACTCTTGTTGCTCGAGGATTTAGCCGGTCAGAAGCCGACCATACCTTGTTCACTCACCAGAGCTCCCGTGGGCTTATTGTGGTATTGGTTTATGTGGATGACTTGATCATCTCAGGTAGTGATCAAGTTGGGATTCAAGAAACCAAATCCTTCCTTAAGTCTGTTTTTGATATCAAGGACTTGGGAGAGCTTAAGTATTTCCTAGGGATAGAGATATGCCGATCCTCGGAAGGCCTATTTCTATCACAAAGGAAATATTCTCTTGATTTATTGCAGGAGACAAGAAAGCTAGGATCCAAACCAGCTAAGACCCCACTTGAAGATGGCTACAAGGTCAAGAGAAAGGGGGAGAAAGAAGATGATCCACTTGACAAGCCATTTGAAGACCCAGCACAATATCGGCGCCTAGTTGGTAAGCTCATCTATTTGACTATTACACGGCCTGACTTATGTTTTGCTGTGAATCAGGTTAGCCAACATATGAAGGAACCAACCGTGCATCATTGGAACATGGTGGAAAGAATATTGAGATACATCAAAGGTTCACCGGGCCAAGGAATTTGGAAGGGGAAGAATGGCAACACTGAGATAGTTGGATACTACGATGCGGACTATACGGGAGACACTATGGATAGGAAGTCTACAACTGGCTATTGTACTTTCATTGGAGGCAATCTAGTAACTTGGAAGTCTAAGAAGCAGAAGGTTGTGTCATGCTCAAGTGCGGATTCAGAATATAGAGCAATGAGGAAGCTAACAAATGAATTAGTTTGGTTGAAGGCTCTTCTCAAGGATCTTGGCATAGAAACTTCAAGTCCCATCACAATGCAATGTGACAATCAGGCAGCCATTCATATAGCAACCAATCCAGTATTTCACGAGAGGACCAAGCACATTGAGATTGACTGCCACAGAGTTAGAGAGAAGATCATAGAAGGAGTGATACTTCCATGTTACACCAAGAGTGAAGACCAGTTGGCTGACATCTTCACCAAGGCTGCTAGCCTCAAAGTTTGCAACCACATCCATAGCAAACTTGGGTTAGTAGACCTTACTCATCCTTGATAATACTTGCCTGTTCCGGGAAGACCACACTCTTTTTCCCTTACCAAGGTTTTGTCCCACTGGGTTTTCCTTGGTAAGGTTTTTAATGAGGTGGTAGTCCCGGTTCCCAAACTTAACCTTCATTCCAACACTCCGGCTAAGTTTGAGGGGGAGTATTAATCAAGCTTATCATCAAGGGAGCTTAGGGAAGATGGTTGTATTTGGGTGTCCGTACAAGTCCGTACGGATCCGTACAAGTCCATACAAGTCTGTACGGATCCGTACAAGTCCGTACGACCATAGGGAGCCTCCGGAACATTTGAGGAAGCCTTCGAGAGTCTTCTAGAAGCTTGGAAACATTTGGATCATGCACCAAGCCACTTGAGTGTCCAGGTGCATTGGCACCTTGTCCTTGGTCTTCCTTCTTATCCATTTGGTCAAGGAAGGGGCTGGAAACAGGCTGGCATGGTCAAGGACGCCCAAAGACTATACTCCTATTGGCTGGTTCAAATTAAAGTTAAACCTAGGTTCCCTTGTAATTCTCCTATAAATATGCTATGTATTTCACAAAGATCAATAAGAAATTCTTCTCTAATATTCTACTATGGTGTTTCTTCTAGTTTATCTCAAAATCTCTCATTTATAATCTCTAAAATCTAACAGTAATTCGGTTGATAAGATAGCAAGCCGTCATGACTGCATCTCCCCAGAATTTTCTTGGCAGGTTGGAATGGAACATCATAGCACTAGCTACTTCCATGAGATGCCTATTCTTTCTTTCAGCTACACCATTTTGTTGAGGTGTGTATGGGCAGCTCGTTTGGTGGATCATTCCATGCTTAGCTAGGTATTCTGTGAATTTGTGGCTTGTATATTCCCCTCCATTATCCGTTCGAAGTACCTTAACATTTGTTTTGAATTGATTAGTAATGTAGTTTTGAAAATTAATGCGTCAAATACTCTATCTTTAGATGGCATTAAGGTGATCCAAGTGTATTTCGACTTTTCATCAATAAATGTCACAAAGTACTTATTATTATCTCTTGATAAACATGGAGAAGTCCATACATCAGAGTGGACCAAATCAAAACATTTTTCATATATGGTAGAGGACTTAGAAAATACATTTTTACAATGTTTTCCTAAAATACAAGACTCACAAACCGAGTTATTAAACGAAATATTAGGCAATATTATTTCCAAGGCACGTGAGTGAGGATGTTCCAATCTAGCGTGCCATATTGCATTAGAACTACTAGCTAAGCATGAATTAAAACTTGATAAAGTAGTATTGCTTGAAGAATCTTCTAAGATGTATAAGTCTCCTTTTGTGTTTCCTTCTCCAAGAACCCTTCCGGTCTTAATATCCTGAAAATGAAAACTATTAGGCCCAAAGATAGCATAAGCATCAAGATCCGTAGTAGCTCTCTTAACCGATACAAGATTCGAAGTGAAAGATGGCATGTAGAAAGCTTGAGATTCTTTGGCAACCGGTATCCTATCACCATTAGCAATCACTACATTTCCACTAGCAGTTTTAATGTTACTAATCAAATTTGGATTACTAATCATGTGATGAGAAGCTCCAGAATCAATAACAAGAGAACTGCTAGTCTTAGTAGGTTTAGTAGCAAAGTAGGTGATACCGGACTCTTTAGTGCGGCGACGGATCGAATGAGTGCTTCTAAGTCTGACTTGTGCACCACGTCATTTGAATATGCTACCATGGCCATCTTATCTCCTTGCTTCAAGCTTTCGGTTTGAGGTTGTTTTGTTGAGTTTGATGAGCTTGGCGCTTCTTGTGCTTGATGAGCTTGGAACTTTCTTGGCTTGAATTCCCTTGGATGCCAATCTTTGGGCTTGAGATGCGGATGAAGGATCCAGCAATCCTCGTTTGTATATCCATCCTTCTTACAATGATCGCATGTTTTCCTATTCTTGCCTTTGTAGCCTTAATTTGGTTGGTAATTGCCCTTATTGGCCGTTGGGAGTTCTTGTTTTCCACTAAAGAGACCAAAGAACCCTTGTTCCTTTTGAATTTGTGCACAAACATCATCAAGGCTAGGGAGCTTCTCCGATCTTCAGATATGCTTTATGAGGTCGTTAAACACCGGATTTAGTGTGAGAAGCAAACCGAAGACCTTATCTTGTTCTCTTCTTTCTTCAATGATTGAAAAATCCTTAGTGCTTGGATGTAACATCTCTAATTCAGCCCAAAGAGATCTAAATTCCCAAAGTGTTGAGTAAATTCTAAATCCTCTTGATTGAGATTGTTGATTGCCATTTTTACTTCAAAGACCCGGGTCAAGTTGGAGATGTTCCCGTAAACGTTATTTAGTGTATCCCAAAGCTCTTTTGACATGTCACAATAGGAGTATGCCTCTAGGATTCATGGGTCTAGTGAGTTTTGAAGGAGACCCAAAACCGTTTGGTCTTCTTGAAACCATTTGATTTCCTCCTCGGTCTTAGTCTCATTTTCTTCTTCTTGTGTGTCTTCTTTTGGGTTTTACATGATCACAATGTGTCTCCACAAACCTCTTCCACACAAAGCAATCTTAGTTGTTCTTGCCCACATCAAGTAATTGATCCCTTTGAGTGTTACCGGAATGATCATGGTTTTTAGATTTTCCACGATTTTCTTGGTGTTTAATCACAAAGCTAGCAACTTTCTCAACTCAGCACCAGTGGATTTGAGGAATTTCTCTTAGAGATAAATGAGGCTAGCAACGTGAAAGGAAGAAAATGAAGTGAAAATCACTAAGCTAGCACCTTTCTTAACTCAGCACCAATGGATTTGAGGAATTTCTCTCAGAGAGAAATGAAGCTAGTGTTTGAATTAGAGAGATTATGCGGAATATAAGAGATTAAACATGAGAGAATAATGTAAATGACTTGGAGAATATGCAAGTATGGACTAAGAGAATAACATGTAAATAAGACTAAGGAGAATAAAATGAGAGAGATTTCGTGGAGAATGAGAGAATGGGACCCCAAAGGGTCTAACATTTCATTGATAATGAGGCATTACATTTATAGAGAAAAATCTAGGGTTTTCTCTAAGTACATTCAAAATGCAACAGCCAATAGGAATGCTTTAATTCAAACTAGCCAATAAGGGCTAGTCTTGGAGGCTCCTTTTGACCATGTGGATAAGATTGCCAGCCTTGCTCCAGCCCTCCTTGCTTTGACTGGTTGGATAAGGTTGCATTGGGACACTCCTTTGGCTAGATTCATTGCCAGCTATCCATGTCCTTCTGCACGATCCCCAAATCCTAAAAATACTTTATCCCGAGTTTTGCGCATTCTTGTTTCTTCATTTTAGGATGTTTGGAGACATTTTGGGGAATCCCGGATTTTGCACGGACCGTACAATCCGTACAAGTCCGTACAAAATCCGTACGGTCGGGATAGTTTTGTTTTGCAAGGCCTGGCTGGTCTTCTTGATCAATACTCCCCCTCAAACTTAGCCATAGTGAACTTGAGAATGGAGGCTAAGTTTGGAGTGACCCGTGAGTGCTGTTGAGAATATGGATGTGAAGGTGTGTGAACATGAAATAAAGTGCCAATGAGTAGTTAAGATCAACTAAAACGAGACCAAACAAGAAATAGAGAAGGAACAAGAGTGGTTAGAAACAGACCAGTTTTTTCTTTCTCAGCACAAGTGGAGCAAGTTGCAAAGATGAGTAGGTAGGAGCAGTTGGGAGAAGCATGGCTCGCCTATACTTGTGTAGAGGTGTTGGTGAGATATTTTTCTCTCTATAATTCATGTAAAGCGTCCATATATGTTGGTTGTATTGTAAGAAGAAATTTACACACGAAATTATAAAGTTCTTCTCTAAAAAACTTCTATTCATCATCTTCATCACTCCTATCTTCTAATCTTCCTCCCTTAAAATCACCTTCATATCCTCTAAAATCTACATGGTATCAGAGCACTTAAGGTCCTAAACAAGATCTTAAACTCGTTCATATCTCTCAAACATTTCAAATCACTCTGTTTTTTTTCTGTTTCGTGTGTACTATTCACCAAAAATTTCAAGTCATGGAAAGCTCCAAGAATATGGTTCTACCGGTTATTCTCAAGGGGAATAACTATATTTTTTGGTCAAGGACCACAAAGACAGTCCTAAGAGGAAGAGGGCTGTGGGAGTATGTTGATAGCTTGGTGGGAAATGCTGAAGAAGGAAGGGCTGAAGATGGCAGTTTGATGGAGAGGAAGCGGGAGCAAGAAGATGCTCAAGTCTTGGCTGCAATTCAAAGCTCCCTTGAGACATCTATTCTAGCGGCCTATTTATACTGTGAGAACTCCAAGGAGCTGTGGGAGACGCTCAAGGGAGTTTATGGAGAAATCTCAAACATTTCAAGGATCTTTGAGGTGAAGAAGGTATTGAATGACCTTCAGCAGAATGGGAAGGCGTTCAAGGACTTGTTTGGGTAGTATAGAGGGTTATGGGTAGAGCTGGAAATGCTTAGACCTACAACAAACGACCCAAAGGAGTTGAATGAGAGGAGAGAGCAAGATCAAGTGTTTGGTCTCTTACTCACACTTAATGACTCTTACAAGGGACTCATTCAGCATATCCTTCGATTTGACAAGCTTCCAACATTAAATGAAGTGTGTCAACAAGTTCAGAAGGAGGAAGGTGCTAGAGTGTTGTTTAAACCCGCTAGTGAGATGGCGCATGTGGTTCAAAGAAGTTTTGGGCATGGAGAAAGGAGAGCGGTTGAGTGTAGCCATTGTAGAATGAGAGGGCACACTAAGGAGAAGTGCTGGACACTTTACCCGCACTTGAAACTAGCCCGGCTAAGAGGAAATGGCCAGGGAAGCATTTAAGGCGTTAGGAACTTTGCGGGTGTAACTAGCATGGAAGGAGACCAATTGGTGAGGAAGAGCGATTTGGAAGGCCTCATCAAGAGTATCTCAAAGCTAGCGGAATCTGGTAAGGGTTTCTTTACCTCTAAGGCTAAGAGAAACGTGATAATAGATTAGGGAGCAAGTCATAATATGATTTATGATGCTAAGTTGCTGGAGAATGTAGAACTGCATAAGGGTAGTGTTAGGATAGCAAACGGGAAAGAAGTTCCAAGAGAGGGTGTTGGGGACTTAGAGGTATTTGGGAAGAGAACTAAAGCCTTATATATCCCAGAATTTACTTCGAATTTGCTATCAGTTCATAAGGCAACTAAGGATTTGAATTGTAAAGTTGTTTTTCGAGTTAATGGTGTTGAGTTTCAGGATAAAGAAAACAAAGATTCGATCGGATCAGGGGGTGTGAAAGATGGTCTGTACATATTGAATAAAAAGGATAAAGAGTTTAAAGCGCTTGCGGTCAGTTCGGTTGGATCAAGCCCTTTATGGCATTCTCGCCTTGGTCACCCAAGTCACAAGGTGCTCAGCATGGTCTTGCCCAACCATTCAGTACCCTAGGAGGCGTGTGAAGCATATATTTTGGGGAAGCATTGTAGGAAAATGTTTCCAGATTCTACTACTATGTATAAGAAGTCTTTTGAGTTAATACACTCTGATGTAGGTCTGCTCCGTGTACTTCAAGAGATCAATATAAGTACTTTGTTTCCTTCATCGATCAAAAATCAAAGTATACATGGGTAACATTGATGCGCTCTAAGGATCAAGTGCCTGAATCATTTCAGAACTTCTATAACTATGTGCTCAATCAGTATGATACCAAGATTAAGATACTAAGAAGTGATAATGGCGGAGAATACATGAGCATACGGTTTAGAGAGTTTGTGAATGATAAAGGGATAGTACATCAGACAACTTGCGCCTATACACCTCAACAAAATGGGATAGCAGAGAGGAAGAATAGACATTTGTTAGAAGTGGCTAGGAGCATGATGTTTGATAGGGGAGTTCCTAAGAATCTGTGGGGAGATGCAGTGATGGCGGCATCTTACTTAATCAACCGCATACCCACTGAAAGCTTGAGTTACAAGTCACCATTTGAAGTTTTGAATGGTGTGAAGCCAAGTATCAGTCACTTGAGAGTCTTTGGGTGTAGATGTTATGTCCTTGTTCCAGAAGCACAAAGAAATAAGTTAGAGCCGAAGAGTATTAAGTGTGTGTTTGTGGGATACTCAAGTACTCAAAAGGGATACAAAAACTGTCTTAACCCGGAGACTAATAGAATGTATGTGTCAAGGGAGGTGCAATTTGAGGAAGAGTATGGTTACTTCGAAAAAAAGAAATGGGAAGACTTAGATGAGATTATGGACTCAAATGCAGATAGAGATCAAGTTCTAAGAAGCATTTGGGAAAGCATAGATGGCCGGGAGAGTGATGATAATGAGCAGAGGGGTGAAGAAGAAGTAGAAGAAAGTGAGCAGCTTCCGATAGTTCCGGATACTTTACCATTAGACTCAGACCTGGTAGAAGCAGAGGAGAGTACAAGAGGTGAGGGAGAGATAGGATCTGAAGAAGTGGAAGAAGTGCAAGCTCCTCAGTTAAGAAGAAGCAAAAGGATAAGACACAGACCTAAAAATTGGAAAAATACTAGAGTGTATTACAATGGAATGGCTATGGCTTATCAAGATCACATGGGAACTGATGTTGTGCTTGGGACAAGAGAGGGATGTACTGGGCGTACGACAGGCTTAGATCCTGATCCTATAGGCGACAACGTCTCCTTCTTGTCCCTTAAGCATAACACCGCACAAGAACAGAAGATAGCCATAAGATATCCTATTGAAGAATACTACTCAGTTTCTAATACTCCAACAGATCATCAGGCATTTCTGAGCACTATTGATAGAAAAGTACCTAATTCTTATGAGGACGCAAGTATGGACAAGTTATGGGTTGATGCCATGAGGGAAGAGATTGCATTTATGTTGAGAAATAATTCTTGGGACTTGACAAAATTGCCCAGCGGGAAGAAACTTGTGGGATGTAGATGGGTGTATACTATCAAATACAAGAGCAATGGTGAAATTGAGAGGTATAAAGCTAGACTAGTGGCAAAAGGATATACACAAGTATATGGAGAAGATTATACTGAAACTTTTGCTCCAGTAGCAAAGTTGCACTCGATGAGGGTTCCACTATCCATTGCCATTAATCTGTCATGGAATTTGTGGCAAATGGATGTGAGAAACGCTTTCTTACAAGGGGAATTAGAAGAAAAAGTGTTTATGGAACTTCCACAAGGTTATGGAGCAAGTTCAGATCAAGTGTGTAGTTTAAAGAAGGCTATATACGGTTTGAAACAATCTCCTAGAGCTTGGTACCAACGGTTAAGCCGGTGCCTGTTGGAGAAAGGGTTTATAAAATCTGAAGCGGATCACTCTCTCTTTACCAAAAGGAGCAAAAAAGGGATAGTTGTGGTGCTTATCTACGTGGATGACATTATTGTTATAGGAAGTGATTGTGAGGATATGAAACGAACTAAGGAGGATCTAAACTCTACGTTTGATATAAAAGACCTAGGAGAGCTCAAACACTTCCGAGGAATTGAGATGAGCAGAGAGGCAAAGGGAATGTTTATATCGCAAAGGAAGTATGTGATCGACTTACTAAAAGAAACTGGGAAGCTTGGGTGTAAACCGGGTAAGACTCCTATTGAAGAAGGTTATCAAGAAGAGAGCAACGTGGAGATATGGTCTGACATCAAGTAGTACCAAAGGTTAGTTGGTAAACTAATCTATTTGACCATAACAAGGCCAGATATTTGTTTTGCGGTGAATAAAGTAAGTCAACACATGCAAGCTCCAACAACACACCATTGGGGAATGATTGAAAGGATCTAGAGATATCTAAAAGGGAACCCAGGAAGAGGTATTTGGCTAGAGTGTTATGGAAGAGCAGATGTAGAAGCGTTTTGTGATGCGGATTGGGCTGGGGATAGACAAGATAGGAAGTCCACGACCGGTTATTGTACATTCGTAGGCGGGAATCTTGTCACCTGGAGAAACAAAAAACAAAAGGTAATCTCTCTATCTAGTGCTGAAGCTGAGTATAGAGCAATGAGAGAAGCCACAAAAGAAATGATATGGGTAAAGGCACTTCTACATGACTTGCGAGTTCAAGAAGACAAACCAATGACATTGTATTGTGATAACCAAGCAGCAATACACATAGCTTCAAACCCAATGTTTTATGAAAGGACAAAACACATTGAGGTGGATTGTCATTTCATCCGAGACAAAATTCAGGAGGGAGTTGTGGTTCCCAAGTGTGTGAAGAGTAGAGAACAAATGGCGGATATATTTACCAAGGCTACTTCTTCACGCATATGTTAATACATCCATGGCAAGATCGGCTTAAAGAACCCCTACCAGCCTATCTTGAGGGGGAGTGTTGAGAATATGGATGTGAAGGTGTGTGAACATGAAATAAAGTGCCAATGAGTAGTTAAGATCAACTAAAACGAGACCAAACAAGAAGTAGAGAAGGAACTAGAGTGGTTAGAAACAGACCATTTTCTTCTTTCTCAGCACAAGTGGAGCAAGTTGCAAAGAGGAGTAGGTAGGAGCAGTTGGGAGAAGCATGACTCGCCTATACTTGTGTAGAGGTGTTGGTGAGATATTTTTCTCTCTATAATTCATGTAAAGCGTCCATATATGTTGGTTGTATTGTAAGAAGAAAAAAACACACGAAATTATAAAGTTCTTCTCTAAAAAACTTCTATTCATCATCTTCATCATTCCTATCTTCTAATCTTCCTCCCTTAAAATCATCTTCATATCCTATAAAATCTACAGGTACCAACGGTTAAGCCAGTGCCTGTTGGAGAAAGAGTTTGTAAAATCTAAAGCGGATCACTCTCTCTTTACCAAAAGGAGCAAAGAAGGGATAGTTGTGGTGCTTATCTACGTGGATGACATTATTGTTACGGGAAGTGATTGTAAGGAGATGAAACAGACTACGGAAGATCTAAACTCTACGTTTGATATAAAAGACCTAGGAGAGCTCAAATACTTCCTAGGAATTGAGATGAGCAGAGAGGCAAAGGGAATGTTTATATCGCAAAGGAAGTATGTGATCGACTTACTAAAAGAAACTGGGAAGCTTGGGTGTAAACCGGGTAAGACTCCTATTGAAGAAGGTTATCAAGAAGAGAGCAACGTGGAGATATGGTCTGACATCAAGCAGTACCAAAGGTTAGTTGGTAAACTAATCTATTTGACCATAACAAGGCCATATATTTGTTTTGCGGTGAATAAAGTAAGTCAACAGATGCAAGCGCCAACAACACACCATTGGGGAATGATTGAAAGGATCTTGAGATATCTAAAAGTGAACCCAGGAAGAGGTATTTGGCTAGAGTGTCATGAAGAGCAGATGTAGAAGCGTTTTGTGATTCGGATTGGGCTGGGGATAGACAAGATAGGAAGTCTACGACCGGTTATTGTACATTCATAGGCGGCAATCTTGTCACCTGGAGAACCAAAGAACAAAAAGTAATCTCTCTATCTAGTGTTGAAGCTGAGTATAGAGCAATGAGAGAAGCCACAAAAGAAATGATATGGCTAAAGGCACTTCTACATGACTTGGGAGTTCAAGAAGACAAACCAATGACATTGTATTGTGATAACCAAGCAGCAATACACATAGCTTCAAACCCAATGTTTCATGAAAGGACAAAACACATTGAGGTGGATTGTCATTTCATCCGAGACAAAATTCAGGAGGGAGTTGTGGTTCCCAAGTTTGTGAAGAGTAGAGAACAAATGGCGGATATATTTACCAAGGCTACTTCTTCACGCATATGTTAATACATCCATGGCAAGATCGGCTTAAAGAACCCCTACCAGCCTATCATGAGGGGGAGTGTTGAGAATATGGATGTGAAGGTGTGTGAACATGAAATAAAGTGCCAATGAGTAGTTAAGATCAACTAAAATGAAACCAAACAAGAAGTAGAGAAGGAACTAGAGTGGTTAGAAACAGACCAGTTTTTTCTTTCTCAGCACAAGTGGAGCAAGTTGCAAAGAGGAGTAGGTAGGAGCAGTTGGGAGAAGCATGGCTCGCCTATACTTGTGTAGAGGTGTTGGTGAGATATTTTTGTCTCTATAATTCATGCAAAGCCTCTATATATGTTGGCTGTATTGTAAGAAGAAAAATACACACGAAATTATAAAGTTCTTCTCTAAAAAACTTCTATTCATTATCTTCATCACTCCTATCTTCTAATCTTCCTCCCTTAAAATCACCTTCATATCCTCTAAAATCTACAAGTGCCACCTCATTAAAAACCTTATAAGGAAGACCCTTTGGGACAAAACCTTATAAGGAAAACCCTTTGGGACAAAACCTTATAAGGGAAAAAGTGTATGGCCTTCACGGATATAGGGGACCTTTGACCAAGGGCATGAAAAGGTCTTGCAACCTTTGTGAAGAATATCGCCACTTAATCTTCACTTGTTGTAGTCTTGCAAGCATTTGTTGATTTCATTCTTTGGTAATCACTTCGGTCTTCCTCTTGGGTTCACCACACTTGAGTCTTAGCTCTCGGGTCATCCTTCTTGGGTTCACCATTTGTGGATTCCAAATCTTGATCAATGCTTTGAATGCTCCCCCTCATGATCGGCTTGAGAATAAGGAAAGACGATCTTTTGGGTTTGAAGTCGTTTATGCACATTGCTTCGTACAAGAAAAATTGACAAAGTGTATCAATTTACTCCAATTTTAATGGTAGAAATGATCACACTTTGCATAGAGAATTTAAATGGAGGGAGAGGATAGAAACAACCTAATTCCTTTGGATGGTGGTTTCTTCCTCTTTGTTGATTTATTGGGTTGGGGAGCACCACTTGTGTATGCTCTGATTTTATCTCCTTATTCTCCTCACAGCTTCATTGTGTCACCAATCATACTTCTTTACTTCATTTAATCTTCATTTTGTTGAGAATATGGATGTGAAGGTGTGTGAACATGAAATAAAGTGCCAATGAGTAGTTAAGATCAACTAAAACAAGACCAAACAAGAAGTAGAGAAGGAACTAGACTGGTTAGAAACAGACCAGTTTTTTCTCTCTCACCACAAGTGGAGCAAGTTGCAAAGAGGAGTAGGTAGGAGCAGTTAGGAGAAGCATGGCTCGCCTATACTTGTGTAGAGGTGTTGGTGAGATATTTTTCTCTCTAAAATTCATGTAAAGCGTCCATATATGTTGGTTGTATTGTAAGAAGAAAAATACACACGAAATTATAAACTTCTATTCATCATCTTCATCACTCCTATCTTCTAATCTTCCTCACTTAAAATCACCTTCATATCCTCTAAAATCTACATGGTATCAGAGCACTTAAGGTCCTAAACAAGATCTTAAACTCGTTCATATCTCTCAAACATTTCAAATCACTCTGTTTTTTTTGTTTCGTGTGTACTATTCACCAAAAATTTCAAGTCATGGAAAGCTCCAAGAATATGGTTCTACCAGTTATTCTCAAGGGGAATAACTATATTTTGTGGTCAAGGACCACAAAGACAGTCCTAAGAGGAAGAGGGCTGTGGGAGTATGTTGATAGCTTGGTGGGAAATGCTGAAGAAGGAAGGGCTGAAGAGGGCAGTATGATGGAGAGGAAGCGGGAGCAAGAAGATGCTCAAGTCTTGGCTGCGCTTCAAAGCTCTCTTGAGCCATCTATATTGGCAGCCTATTCATACTGTGAGAACTCCAAGGAGCTATGGGAGACGCTCAAGGGAGTTTATGGAGACACCTCAAACATTTCAAGGATCTTTGAGGTGAAGAAGGCATTGAATGACCTTCAGCAGAATGGGAAGGCGTTCAAGGACTTGTTTGGGGAGTTTAGAGGGTTGTGGGCAGAGCTGGAAATGCTTAGACCTACAACAAACGACCCAAAGGAGTTGAATGAGAGGAGAGAGCAAGATCAAGTGTTTGGTCTCTTACTTACACTTGATGACTCTTACAAGGGACTCATTCAGCATATCCTTCGATTTGACAAGCTTCCAACATTAAATGAAGTGTGTCAACGAGTTCAGAAAGAGGAAGGTGCTAGAGGGTTGTTTAAACCCGCTAGTGAGATGGCGCATGTGGTACAAAGAAGTTTTGGGCATGGAGAAAGGAGAGCTGTTGAGTGTAGCCATTGTAGGATGAAAGGGCACACTAAGGAGAAGTGCTGGACACTTTACCCGCACATGAAACCAGCCCGGCTAAGAGGAAATGACCAGGGAAGCAGTCAAGGCTCTAGGAACTTTGCGGGTGTAACTAGCATTGAAGGAGACCAATTGGTGAGGAAGAGCGATTTGGAGGGCCTCATCAAGAGTATCTCAAAGCTAGCGGAATCTGGTAAGGGTTTCTTTACCTCTAAGGCTAAGAGAAACGTGATAATAGATTCTGGAGCAAGTCATAATATGATTTGTGATGCTAAGTTGCTGGAGAATGTAGAACCGCATAAGGGTAGTGTTAGGATAGCAAACGGGAAAGAAGTTCCAATAGAGGGGGTTGGGGACTTAGAGGTGCTTGGGAAGAGAACTAAAGCTCTATATATCCCAAAATTTACTTCGAATTTGCTATCGGTTCATAAGGCAACTAAGGACTTGAATTGTAAAGTTGTTTTTGGAGTTAATGGTGTTGAGTTTCAGGATAATGAAACCAAAGATGCGATCGGATCAGGGGGTGTGAAAGATGGTCTGTACATATTGAATAAAAAGGATAAAGAGTTGAAAGCGCTTGCGGTCAGTTCGGTTGAATCAAGCCCTTTATGGCATTCTCTCCTTGGTCACCCAAGTCACAAGGTGCTCAGCATGGTCTTGCCCAACCATTCAGTACCCAAGGAGGCGTGTGAAGCATGTATTTTGGGGAAGCATTGTAGGAAAGTGTTTCCAGAATCTACTACTATGTATAAGAAGTCTTTTGAGTTAATACACTCTGATGTATGGTCTGCTCCGTGTACTTCAAGAGATCAATATAAGTATTAATCAAGCATATCATCAAGGGAGCTTAGGGAAGATGGTTAGATTTGGGTGTCCGTACAAGTCCGTACGGATCCGTACAAGTCCGTACAAGTCCGTACGGATCCGTACAAGTCCGTACCGATCCGTACAAGGCCGTACAAGACCGTACAAGACCGTACGACCTAAGGGAGCCTCCGGAACGTTTAAGGAAGTCTTGTAGAGTCTTGGAGAGTCTTCTAGAGTCTTCTAGAAGCTGGGCAATGTTCGGATCATGCACCAAGTCACTAGAGCGTCTAGGTGCATTGGGGCTTGTCCTTGGTCTTCCTTCTTATCCATTTGGTCAAGGAAGGGGCTGGAACCAGGCTGGAACAGGCTGGCATGGTCAAGGGCGCTCCCAAGACTACTCTCCTATTGGCTGGTTCAAATTAAAGTTAAACCTAGGTTCCCTTGTAATTCTCCTATAAATATGCTATGTAATTCACAAAGATCAATAAGAAATTCTTCTCTAATGTTCTACTATGGTTTTCCTTCTAATTTATCTCAAAATCTCTCATTTATAATCTCTAAAATCTAACATGGTATCAGAGCATTGATCTTGCTCCTATCTATTCCGCTTTATTCTTAATTATTCTCCATTATTCTCCATCATTTCTCCATCATTCTCCATCATTTCTCCATCATTTCTCCATCAGTTCTCCATCAGTTCTTGTCATTTCTAGTCATTCTCCAAGCTTTTATTCTTTATTTTCTCCTTTCTCACGCTGCTAGCTTCATTTCTTGATTAAACACTAAGAAGATCATGGAAAATCTAAAAACCATGATTATTCCGGTTACACTCAAAGGGATCAATTACTTGCTGTGGGCAAGAACAACAAAGACTGCTTTGTGTGGAAGAGGTTTGTGGAGACACATTGAGATCACACAAAACCCAAAAGAAGACACACAAGATGAAGAAAATGAGACCAAGACCGAGGAGGAAATCAAATGGTTTCAAGAGGACCAAACGGTGTTGGGTCTCCTTCAAAACTCACTAGACACATCAATCCTAGAGGCATACTCCTATTGTGACACGGCAAAGGAGCTTTGGGATACATTAAAAAATGTTTACGGGAACGTCTCCAACTTGACCCGGGTCTTTGAAGTGAAAAGGGCAATCAACAATCTCAACCAAGAGGATCTAGAATTTACTCAACACTTTGGGAAATTTAGATTTCTTTGGGCTGAATTAGAGATGTTACGTCCAAGCACTAAGGATTTTTCAATCATTGAAGAAAGGAGAGAACAAGATAAGGTCTTTGGTTTACTTCTCACACTCAATCCGGCATTTAATGACCTCATAAAACACATCTTGAGATCGGAGAAGCTCCCTAGCCTAGATGTAGTTTGTGCACAAATTCAAAAGGAACAAGGGTCCTTTGGTCTCTTTAGTAGAAAACAAGAACTCCCAACGGCTAATAAAGGCAATTACCAACCAAGTCATGGCTACAAAGGCAAGAATAGGAAAACATGCGATCATTGCAAGAAAGATGGTCATACAAGGGAGGATTGCTGGATCCTTCATCCACATCTCAAGCCCAAAGATTGGCAACCAAGGGAGTTCAAACCAAGGAAGTTTCAAGCTCATCAAGCACAAGAAGCGCCAAGCTCCTCAACCGCAACCAAACAACCTCAAACCGAAAACTCAAAGCAAGGAGATGAGATGGCCATGGTAGCATACTCGAATGACGTGGTGCGCAAGTCAGACCTAGAGGCACTTATTCGATCCATTGCTGCACTAAAGGAGTCCGGTATCACCTACTTTGCTACTAAACCTACTAAAACTAGCACTTCTCTTGTTATTGATTCCGGAGCTTCTCATCACATGATTAGTAATCCAAATTTGACTAGTGGAAATGTAGTGATTGCTAATGGTGATAAAATACCGGTTAAAGGGATAGGAAGTTTAAGACTATTTGACAAAGAATCTCAAGCTTTCTACATGCCATCTTTCACTTCGAATCTTGTATCGGTTAAGAGAGCTACTACTGATCTTGATGCTTATGCTATCTTTGGGCCTAATAGTTTCCATTTTCAGGATATTAAGACCGGAAGGGTTCTTGGAGAAGGAAACACAAAAGGAGACTTATACATCTTAGAAGATTCTTCAAACAATCTTACTTTATCAAGTTTTAATTCATGCTTAGCTAGTAGTTCTAATGCAATATGGCACGCTAGATTGGGACATCCTCACTCGCGTAACTTGGAAATAATATTGCCTAATATTTCGTTTAATAACTCGGTTTGTGAGTCTTGTATTTTAGGAAAACATTGTAAAAGTGTATTTCCTAAGTCCTCTACCATATATGAAAAATGTTTTGATTTGGTCCACTCGGATGTATGGACTTCCCCATGTTTATCAAGAGATAATAATAAGTACTTTGTGACATTTATTGATGAAAAGTCGAAATACACTTGGATCACCTTAATGCCATCTAAAGATAGAGTATTTGACGCTTTCATTAATTTTCAGAACTACATTACTAATCAATTCAAAACAAATGTTAAGGTACTTCGAACGGATAATGGAGGGGAATATACAAGCCACAAATTCAAAGAACACTTAGCTAAGCATGGAATAATCCACCAAACAAGCTGCCCATACACACCTCAACAAAATGGTGTAGCTGAAAGAAAGAATAGGCATCTCATGGAAGTAGCTAGAGCCATGATGTTCCATTCCAACCTGCCAAGAAACTTCTGGGGAGATGCAGTCATGACGGCCTACTATCTTATCAACCGAATTCCAACAAGAGTCCTAAAGGACGTCTCTCCCTTTGAAGTTTTAAATCACAATAAACCCTTTATCAATCACTTACGGGTTCTTGGATGTTTGTGTTTTGTATTTGTCCCAGGTACTCAGAGGGACAAACTAGAAGCCAAAAGCACAAGATGTGTATTCATAGGCTATTCTACTACTCAAAAGGGGTATAAGTGTTATGACCCCATCCGGAAGTGTACCCTGGTTTCAAGAGACGTGAAGTTCATAGAAAACCAAGGATACTTTGACAAGAAGCAGAATTGGGATAATGTTAAAGACCTAGCCCGCTCTCCTTCAGATAGAGCCGACAGCTTAGAGTTCATACTCAATCATCTGGGAAATCCTGCTCCAAGGGACTCTCATCAAGAGCAACCGGAGCAGGAACCGCAAGGAGGACCAAATTCCGAAAATAACAATGAAGAGGAAGCAAACAACTTAGATAATGGTAATCAAGAACAAGCTCATCATGAAGAAGAAGTCACTGGAGGAATGGAGCCAATGCTTAGTCAAGACCATGAGAGTGAAGAAATTAGTGCTCCTCAGCTTAGAAGAAGCACAAGGCTGAAGTATGGACCAGATCATTGGAAACAAACAAGGGTCTATTACAACAGCCAAGCCGTGGCTCATCCTCTCCAAGCGGTCTGTTCTCTTGCCCTCTTGCCATCAGAACACCAAGCATTCCTTGGGAAGATTGATCAACACCAAATTCCGAGCTCCTATGAAGAAGCAAAAGAACACAAAGAATGGTTAACTGCGGTGGATGCTGAGATAGGAGCAATGGATAAGAATCATACTTGGGATGAAACGGAGCTTCCAAAGGGAAAGAAGGCAGTAAGTTCCAAGTGGGTATTTACAATAAAATATCAATCTAATGGGGAGATTGAGCGGTACAAAGCCAGATTGGTAGCCAGAGGTTTCACCCAGACATATGGAGCTGATTATACCGATACCTTTGCGCCCGTGGCAAAGCTTCACACAGTTAGGGTTATCTTATCCTTAGCCACAAATCTATCATGGAATCTATGGCAAATGGACGTGAAGAACGCCTTTCTTCAAAGAGAATTGGAAGAAGAAGTGTACATGACTCCACCACCCGGATTAGAGCACACAATCAGCCCCGAAAAAGTCCTAAGGTTAAGAAAGGCAATTTATGGTCTAAAGCAATCACCAAGGGCCTGGTATCATAAACTGAGATTCACTCTTGTTGCTCGAGGATTTAGCCGGTCAGAAGCCGACCATACCTTGTTCACTCACCAGAGCTCCCGTGGGCTTATTGTGGTATTGGTTTATGTGGATGACTTGATCATCTCAGGTAGTGATCAAGTTGGGGTTCAAGAAACTAAATCTTTCCTTAAGTCTATTTTTGATATCAAGGACTTGGGAGAACTCAAGTATTTCCTAGGGATAGAGATATGCCGATCCACGGAAGGCCTATTTCTATCACAAAGGAAATATTCTCTTGATTTATTGCAGGAGACAGGAAAGCTAGGATCCAAACCAGCTAAGACTCCACTTGAAGATGGCTACAAGGTCAAGAGAAAGGGGGAGAAAGAAGATGATCCGCTTGACAAGCCATTTGAAGACCCAGCACAATATCGGTGCCTAGTTGGTAAGCTCATCTACTTGACTATTACACGGCCTGACTTATGTTTTGCTGTGAATCAGGTTAGCCAACATATGAAAGAACCAACCGTGCATCATTGGAACATGGTGGAAAGAATTTTGAGATACATCAAAGGATCACCAGGCCAAGGAATCTGGATGGGGAAGAATGGCAACACTGAGATAGTTGGATATTACGATGCAGACTATGCTGGAGACACTATGGATAGAAAGTCCACAACTGGCTACTGTACTTTCATTGGAGGCAATCTAGTGACTTGGAAGTCTAAGAAGCAGAAGGTTGTGTCATGCTCGAGGGCAGAGTCAGAATATAGAGCAATGAGGAAGCTGACAAATGAATTAGTTTGGTTGAAAGCACTTCTCAAAGATCTCGGCATAGAAACTTCAAGTCCTATCACGATGCATTGTGACAATCAGGCAACAATTCATATAGCAACGAATCCAGTATTTCACGAGAGGACCAAGCACATTGAGATCGACTGCCACAAGGTTAGAGAGAAGATCATAGAAGGAGTGATACTTCCATGCTACACCAAGAGTGAAGACCAGCTGGCTGACATCTTCACCAAGGCTGCTAGCCTCAAAGTTTGCAACCACATCCATAGCAAACTTGGGTTAGTAGACCTTACTCATCCTTGATAATACTTGCCTGTTCCGGGAAGACCACACTCTTTTTCCCTTCCCAAGGTTTTGTCCCACTAGGTTTTCCTTGGTAAGGTTTTTAATGAGGTGGTACTTCCGGTTCCCAAACTTAGCCTTCATTCCGACACTCCGGCTAAGTTTGAGGGGGAGTATTAATCAAGCATATCATCAAGGGAGCTTAGGGAAGATGGTTGGATTTGGGTGTCCGTACAAGTCCGTACAAGTCCGTACGGATCCGTACAAGTCCGTACGGATCCGTACAAGTCCGTACGGATCCGTACAAGGCCGTACAAGACCGTACAAGACCGTACGACCTAAGGGAGCCTCCAGAACGTTTAAGGAAGTCTTGGAGAGTCTTGGAGAGTCTTCTAGAGTCTTCTAGAAGCTGGGCAATGTTCGGATCATGCACCAAGTCACTAGAGCGTCCAGGTGCATTGGGGCTTGTCCTTGGTCTTCCTTCTTATCCATTTGGTCAAGGAAGGGGCTGGAACCAGGCTGGAACAGGCTGGCATGGTCAAGGGCGCTCCCAAGACTACTCTCCTATTGGCTGGTTCAAATTAAAGTTAAACCTAGGTTCCCTTGTAATTCTCCTATAAATATGCTATGTAATTCACAAAGATCAATAAGAAATTCTTCTCTAATGTTCTACTATAGTTTTCCTTCTAATTTATCTCAAAATCTCTCATTTATAATCTCTAAAATCTAACAATAAGTACTTTGTTTCCTTCATCGATCAAAAATCAAAGTATACATGGGTAACATTGATGCGCTCTAAGGATCAAGTGCTTGAATCATTTCAGAACTTCTATAACTATGTGCTCAATCAGTATGATACCAAGATTAAGATACTAAGAAGTGATAATGGCGGAGAATACATGAGCATATAGTTTAGGGAGTTTGTGAATGAGAAAGGGATAGTACATCAGAAAACTTGCGCCTATACACCTCAACAAAATGGGATAGCAGAGAGGAAGAATAGACATTTGTTAGAAGTGGCTAGGAGCATGATGTTTGATAGGGGAGTTCCTAAGAATCTGTGGGGAGATGCAGTGATGGCGGCATCTTACTTAATCAACCGCATACCCACTGAAAGCTTGAGTTACAAGTCACCATTTGAAGTTTTGAATGGTGTGAAGCCGAGTATCAGTCACTTGAGAGTCTTTGGGTGTAGATGCTATGTCCTTGTTCCAGAGGCACAAAGAAATAAGTTAGAGCCAAAGAGTATTAAGTGTGTATTTGTGGGATACTCAAGTACTCAAAAAGGATACAAATGTCTTAACCCGGACACTAATAGAATGTATGTGTCAAGGGAGGTGCAATTTGAGGAAGAGTATGGTTACTTCGAAAAAAAGAAATGGGAAGACTTAGATGAGATTATGGACTCAAATGCAGATAGAGATCAAGTTCTAAGAAGCATTTGGGAAAGCATAGATGGCCGGGAGAGTGATGATAATGAGCAGAGGGGTGAAGAAGAAGTAGAAGAAAGTGAGCAGCTTCCGATAGTTCCAGATACTTTACCATTAGACTCAGAACTGGTAGAAGAAGAGGAGAGTACAAGAGGTGAGGGGGAGATAGAATCTGAAGAAGTGGAAGAAGTGCAAGCTCCTCAATTAAGAAGAAGCCAAAGGATAAGACACGGACCTGAAAATTGGAAAAATACTAGAGTGTATTACAATGGGATGGCTATGGCTTATCAAGATCACATGGGAACTGATGTTGTGCTTGGGACAAGAGAGGGATGTACTGGGCGTACGGCAGGCTTAGATCCTGATCCTATAGGTGAAAGCGTCTTCTTCTTGTCCCTTAAGCATAACACCGCACAAGAAGAGAAGATAGCCATAAGATATCCTATTGAAGAATACTACTCGGTTTCTAATACTCCAGCAGATCATCAGGCATTTCTGAGCACTATTGATAGAAAAGTACCTAATTCTTATGAGGAAGAAAGCATGGACAAGTTATGGGTTGATGCCATGAGGGAAGAGATTGCATCTATGTTGAGAAATAATACTTGGGACTTGACAAAATTGCCCAGCGGGAAGAAACTTGTGGGATGTAGATGGGTGTATACTATCAAATACAAGAGCAATGGTGAAATTGAGAGGTATAAAGCTAGACTAGTGGCAAAAGGATATACACAAGTATATGGAGAAGATTATACTGAAACTTTTGCTCCAGTAGCGAAGTTGCACTCGGTGAGGGTTCTACTATCCATTGCCATTAATCCGTCATGGAATTTGTGGCAAATGGATGTGAGAAACGCTTTCTTACAAGGGGATTTAGAAGAAGAAGTGTTTATGGAACTTCCACAAGGTTATGGAGCAAGTTAAGATCAAGTGTGTAGATTAAAGAAGGCTATATACGGCTTGAAACAATCTCCTAGAGCTTGGTACCAACGGTTAAGCCGGTGCCTGTTGGAGAAAGGGTTTGTAAAATCTGAAGCGGATCACTCTCTCTTTACCAAAAGGAGCAAAAATGGGATAGTTGTGGTGCTTATCTACGTGGATGACATTATTGTTACGGGAAGTGATTGTGAGGAGATGAAACGGACTAAGGAGGATCTAAACTCTACGTTTGATATAAAAGACCTAGGAGAGCTCAAATACTTCCTAGGAATTAAGATGAGCAGAGAGGAAAAGGGAATGTTTATATCGCAAAGGAAGTATGTGATCGACTTACTAAAAGAAACTGGGAAGCTTGGGTGTAAACCGGCTAAGACTCCTATTGAAGAAGGTTATCAAGAAGAGAGCAACATGGAGGTATGGTCTGACATCAAGCAATACCAAAGGTTAGTTGGTAAACTAATCTATTTGACCATAAAAAGGCCGGATATTTGTTTTGCGGTGAATAAAGTAAGTTAACACATGCAAGCCACAACACACCATTGGGGAATGATTGAAAGGATCTTGAGATATCTAAAAGGGAACCCAGGAAGAGGTATTTGGCTAGAGTGTCATGGAAGAGCAGATGTAGAAGCATTTTGTGATGCGGATTGGGCTGGGGATAGACAAGATAGGAAGTCTACGACCGGTTATTGTACATTCGTAGGCGGGAATCTTGTCACCTGGAGAAGCAAAAAACAAAAGGTAATCTCTCTATCTAGTGCTGAAGCTGAGTATAGAGCAATGAGAGAAGCCACAAAAGAAATGATATGGCTGAAGGCGCTTCTACATGACTTGGGAGTTCAAGAAGACAAACCAATGACATTGTATTGTGATAACCAAGCGGCAATACACATAGCTTCAAACCCGGTGTTTCATGAAAGGACAAAACACATTGAGGTGGATTGTCATTTCATCCGAGACAAAATTCAGGAGGGAGTTGTGGTTCCCAAGTTTGTGAAGAGTAGAGAACAAATGGCGGATATATTTACCAAGTCTACTTCTTCACGCATATGTGAATACATCCATGGCAAGATCGGCTTAAAGAACCCCTACCAGCCTATCTTGAGGGGGAGTGTTGAGAATATGGATGTGAAGGTGTGTGAACATGAAATAAAGTGCCAATGAGTAGTTAAGATCAACTAAAACAAGACCAAACAAGAAGTAGAGAAGGAACTAGACTGGTTAGAAACAGACCAGTTTTTTCTCTCTCACCACAAGTGGAGCAAGTTGCAAAGAGAAGTAGGTAGGAGCAGTTGGGAGAAGCATGGCTTGCCTATACTTGTGTAGAGGTGTTGGTGAGATATTTTTCTCTCTAAAATTCATGTAAAGCGTCCATATATGTTGGTTGTATTGTAAGAAGAAAAATACACACGAAATTATAAACTTCTATTCATCATCTTCATCACTCCTATCTTCTAATCTTCTTCCCTTAAAATCACCTTCATATCCTCTAAAATCTACACATTTGACCTCTTCATCATCTAATACTTCCCCGTTAGAATATTCACGCTTTCCTCCTCTAAACACTAAGTATATTGGAAAAATTTAGTGTTTAGAGAGTAGTATTAATCAAGCTTATCATCAAGGGAGCTTAGGGAAGGTGGTTGGATTTGGGTGTCCGTACAAGTCTGAACGGATCCGTACAAGTCCGTACAAGTCCGTACGGATCCGTACAAGGCCGTACAAGACCGTACGACCTTAGCGAGCCTCCGGAACATTTGAGGAAGCCTTCGAGAGTCTTCTAGAAGCTTGGAAACGTTTGGATCATGTACGAACCCACTTGAGTGTCCAGGTGCATTGGCACCTTGTCGTCCTTGGTCTTCCTTCTTATCCATTTGGTCAAGGAAGGGGCTGGAACCAGGCTGGCATGGTCAAGGACGCCCAAAGACTACACTCCTATTGGCTGGTTCAAATTAAAGTTAAACCTAGGTTCCCTTGTAATTCTCCTATAAATATGCTATGTATTTCACAAAGATCAATAAGAAATTCTTCTCTAATATTCTACTATGGTGTCTCTTCTAGTTTATCTCAAAAGTTCTCATTTATAATCTCTAAAATCTAACATGGTATCAGAGCATTGATCTTGCTCCTATCAATTCTGCTTTATTCTTTGTTATTCTCCATCATTCTCCATCACTTTTCCATCATTTCTCCATCAGTTCTTGTCATTTCTACTCATTTTCCACGTTTTTCTTCTTTATATTCTTCCTTCTCACACTACTAGCTTCATTTCTCTCAGAGAGAAATTCCTCAAATCCATTAGTGCTGAGTTGAGAAAGTTGCTAGATTTGTGATTTTTACTTCATTTTATTCCTTTCACGTTGCTAGCCTCATTTCTCTCTGAGAGAAATTTCTTAAATCCATTGGTGCTGAGTTGAGAAAGTTGCTAGGTTTATGATTAAACACCAAGAAAATCATGGAAAATCTAAAAACCATGATCATTCCGGTTACCCTTAAAGGGAATAATTACTTGTTGTGGGCAAGAACAACTAAGACTGCTTTGTGTGGAAGAGGTTTGTGGAGACACATTGAGATCACACAAAACCCTAAAGAAGACACACAAGATGAAGAAAATGAGACCAAGACCGAGGAGGAAATCAAATGGTTTCAAGAAGACCAAACGGTTTTGGGTCTCCTTCAAAACTCACTAGACCCATCAATCCTAGAGACATACTCCTATTGTGACACTGCAAAGGAGCTTTGGGATACACTAAAGAATGTCTACGGGAACATCTCCAACTTGACCCGGGTCTTCGAAGTAAAAAGGGCAATCAACAATCTCAATCAAGAGGATCTAGAATTTATTCAACACTTTGGGAAATTTAGATCTCTTTGGGCTGAATTAGAGATGTTACGTCCAAGCACAAACGATTTTTCAATCATTGAAGAAAGAAGAGAACAAGATAAGGTCTTCGGTTTGCTTCTCACACTCAATCCGACGTTTAACAACCTTATAAAGCATATCTTAAGATCGGAGAAGCTCCCTAGACTTGATGAAGTTTGTGCACAAATTCAAAAGGAACAAGGGTCCTTTGGTCTCTTTAGTGGTAAACAAGAACTCCCAATGGCCAATAAGGGCAATTACCAACCAGATCAACGCTACAAAGACAAGAATAGGAAAACATGCGATCATTGCAAGAAGGATGGTCATACAAAGGAGGATTGCTGGATCCTTCATCCACATCTCAAGCCCAAAGATTGGCATCCAAGGGAATTCAAGCCAAGAAAGTTTCAAGCTCATCAAGCACAAGAAACGCCAAGCTCATCAAACTCAACAAAACAACCTCAAACCGAAAGCTTGAAGCAAGGAGATGAGATGGCCATGGTAGCATATTCAAATGACGTGGTGCGCAAGTCAGACTTAGAAGCACTCATTCGATCCATCGCCGCACTAAAGGAGTCGGGTATCACATACTTTGCTACTAAACCTAATAAGACTAGTACTTCTCTTGTTATTGATTCTGGAGCTTCTCATCACATGATTAGTAATCCAAATTTGAGTAGTAACATTAACTCTGCTAGTGGAAATGTAGTGATTGCTAATGGTGATAGGATACCGGTTAAAGGAATAGGAAGTTTAAAACTATTTGACAAAGAATCTCAAGCTTTCTACATGCTATCTTTCACTTCGAATCTTGTATCGGTTAAGAGAGCTACTACTGATCTTGATGCTTATGCTATCTTTGGGCCTAATAGTTCCATTTTCAAGATATTAAGTCCGGAAGGGTTCTTGGAGAAGGAAACACAAAAGGAGACTTATACATCTTAGAAGATTCTTCAAGCAATCCTACTTTATCAAGTTTTAATTCATGCTTAGCTAGTAGTTCTAATGCAATATGGCACGCTAGATTGGGACATCCTCACTCGCGTGCCTTGAAAATAATATTGCCTAATATTTCGTTTAATAACTCGGTTTGTGAGTCTTGTATTTTAGGAAAACATTATAAAAGTGTATTTCCTAAGTCCTCTACCATATATGAAAAATGTTTTGATTTGGTCCACTCGGATGTATGGACTTCCCCATGCTTATCAAGAGATAATAATAAGTACTTTGTGACATTCATTGATGAAAAGTCGAAATACACTTGGATCACCTTAATGCCATCTAAAGAGAGAATATTTGACGCTTTCATTAATTTTCAGAACTATATTACTAATCAATTAAACAAATGTTAAGGTACTTCGAACGGATAATGGAGGGCAATATACAAGCCACAAATTCAAAGAACACCTAGCTAAGCATGGAATAATCCACCAAACGAGCTGCCCATACACACCTCAACAAAATGGTGTAGCTGAAAGAAAGAATAGACATCTATGATGTCTATCATCAAGGGAGCTTAGGGAAGATGGTTGGATTTGGGTGTCTGTACAAGTCCGTACGGATCCGTACAAGTCCGTACGGATCCGTACAAGGCCGTACAAGACCGTACGACCTTAGCGAGCCTCCAGAACATTTGAGGAAGCCTTCAAGAGTCTTCTAAAAGCTTGGAAACGTTTGGATCATGCACCAAGCCACTTGAGTGTCCAGGTGCATTGGTACCTTGTCCTTGGCCTTCCTTCTTTTCCATTTGGTCAAGGATGGGGTTGGAAACAGGCTGGCATGGTCAAGGACCCCCAAAGACTACACTCCTATTGGCTGGTTCAAATTAAAGTTAAACCTAGGTTCCCTTGTAATTCTCCTATAAATATGCTATGTATTTCACAAAGATCAATAAGAAATTCTTCTCTAATATTCTACTATGGTGTTTCTTCTAGTTTATCTCAAAAAACTCTCATTTATAATCTCTAAAATCTAACAAGTAGCCCTTTATGCTACCGGTTAGGATAGTGACTCGTTGTTAAACCATTGTTTTGATTGGTTGACCTTCTTGAGATTCGACCTCTTCTTCCACCACTCACATTCTTCCATTCCTAAGAAAAACAAAGGTTAGTGGTTGGGATTTTTCTCTTCATGGCTCTTCACCATAAAGGACTTTTATTCTCAAATTCTAGCAATGGTCTTCGGAATTATCCACTTATTTTGACAAGAATGGAAAACTTTAAACCAAAGCCTATCCTTTTGAGAAAACAAAACCGGATGAATCAATGTTATTAATTGTTTTTCATTCATAAGAAAGAAAACTCACTAAGATTCATCCTTTTTTTAGTTTTGAAATTTACCAAGGATTTAGTAATTACTAGAGGTCTAAGGTTTTTGAAAACTTGGACTTAAAGAACTTGGATTCATCATGTCTTCTCAATTTAACTTCTATGTGTAAATCAGGCCATGGTTCACTTCTTTAATCCCAAAAGAGTTCAGATTCATCATGCCTTCTTGACTTTAACTCCAATGAGTAAATCAAGTCATGGTTCACCTCTTTTAACACAAAAGAATTTGGATCCATCATGCCTTCTTAATTTTAACTCCAACGAGCCAAAATAGGTCATGGTTCATTTTTTCTTTTTGGTTTCTAAGGGTTTGGATTCACTCAAGGTTCTCCAGCATTCGAGTTTCAACGAGGCTCTCATCCAACTTTGGATTTGGATCTGTTGAGAATATGGATGAGAAGGCATACATGGGAAGTAGCAATGCGAGTTGACATAATAACAAAGGCAAGGAGCTGGAGTGCATAGCAAGTATCTGGGAACTTGGCGAATGCGCTAAGACTAAGGGAGAAGTGCCGTGTGCAACAAGTAAGGAGAAGAGTGGAGTTGATGATTTAATGAGTGGCAAAACTAGACATTGGGATGTAACTAGAAGGAAGGATTCTCAGTTGAATCCTAAGCAGGTCAGAGGGTTGAAAACCCAAGAAGAGGCAAATGAGGAGCCATTGGGTAAAGGTGAGCTCCATACTCCTCACCCAAAGAAGAAAGACGCTCAGGCTTTGATTCTAGCATGTTTAACCATTTTAGGAAGTCAAGGGTGTTAGTCTTTTATCCATTGTAAATTTATGTGTCTTGTTTTTAAATCCTTTCTCTTACATGTATACATATGAAAACCGAGCTCTAGAGTGATATTAACAAGAAATAATTTTCCAGAAATCTCTTTCAACCTTCTTCAATCTCATCAGCTCTTGATAATCTCTGATTTTTGTTTATTCTCCTTAAAATCAACAGGATCCATCTCGGTTCCCTAGCTTCGGATTCAACAAGGTTCACTACCCTCCCTTTTTTTTCTTAAATAGAACAAACAAGGATTCTTTAAAACACTCTTCCCAAACAAACAAGTACAAAAGAGATTGGAATCCAATAAGAATATTTAAGAAAAATTGAAAAAAATAATCTAGGACTCAAAAATGTTTGAAAGTAGTCCAAGATTTTCTACCAAAGGATTTGGATTCATCAAGGTTCTTAAGCTTTTAGATTCAAAGAGGTTCTCTTTCTTTGGTAATTTGAAAACAAAGAGATTTGGATTCATCAAGACTTTGTACTTATACTCATAATTACATAGCTTTACCAAGGTTCTCTTCTCTTTTAAAGAAAAATGGGACTTGGATTCAACATGGCTTTAAGATTATGCTTATGGAAACATAACTTTACCAAAGTTCTCTTCCCATAAAACAAGGATTAGGATTCATCAAGGTTTTATACTTAAACTCATAAGAGCAAAGTTTTACCAAGGTTCTCTACCTTTAAAACCCGGATACAACATGATTAAATATGCTTCAATCCATAAGAATCAACCAATTTTAATCATGGTTCACTAATTGAAATTGCTTCAAACCACTAAAAACAACTCAAAAACATAAAATACAATGGACTTACGTATTTCTTCATTCCATAAGGAAGAAAAATACAATCCAAGGTTTTATCTTTGTAAAAATTGTGGTTTGAGCTTTAAAATCAAGAAATGACTTGGAGATGAAAATGGGGCTTAAAAAAAAAGAATAGATTATAGATTGAGGCGCTAGCAAATCATGGTTTTAAGTGTATTCATTTCCAAAAAATGGAAGCACTAGACGAATCCATGAATAAGCAATTAAGGCAGCCTTTAATCTCCTTTTTTATGTAGTTTTTCACTACAACCCCCATTTATTTCTCTTCATTGTCACTAGAAACACTAAGTTAACAACATTCACAACTCAAGAACCAAAGGTTTTGAGGAATAACTCTCAGAGTGAAAGAGGCTAACAAAGTGTATGAAAATGAAAGAATAAGAAAATGAGATTAAGGAGACATTTAAGGACCTTAATGCTCTGATACCATGTTAGTCTTTTACCCATTGTAAATTGATGTGTCTTATTTTTAAATTTTTTTTCTTACATGTATACAATGTAAATCGAGCCCTAGTGATAGAATAACAAGAAAAAATATTCCAGAAATCTCTCTCAGCCTTCTTCAATCCCATTGAGTTCTTGATATCTTATAATTATAGTTTATTCTCCTTAAAATCAACATGGTTTCAGAGCATGTTTAGAGATCCTTGAAAATCTTCTAAACTGTTTCTTTCTCATCTAAAAGTTTCTCTCTCAGATTTTTTCTTATTCTCTTATTTCTCTCCATATTCTCAAGCTGGTTGTTGAAGAAAAGAAAAAAAACCTATGGAGATGCAGAAACAAGTTGTACTGCCGGTTGTCTTCGAAGGGAGCAACTACTTGTTGTGGTCAAGGACTACAAGAACTGCTCTAAGAAGCAGAGGTCTATAGAGTTATGTGGAAACTCCAGAGGAGGTAGCTGGAGAAGGAGCAGTGGGTGATGGCATTGTGAAGGGGCAGAAGTGGGAGCAAGAAGACCAACAAATTCTTGCGGTGCTCCAGAGCTCTCTAGAGCCATCAATACTTGCTGCTTACTCCTACTGTGAGACAACCAAGGAGCTGTGGGACACACTCAAAGGAGTCTATGGAGACATCTCAAACATTTCTAGGATTTCTGAGGTGAAGAAAGCGTTGAATGACCTTCAGCAAGATGGAAAGGCATTCAAGGATCTATTTGGGGTATTTAGAGGATTATGGGCTGAGCTTGAGATGCTCAGGCCAGCAACAAATGACCCCAAGGAATTGAATGAGAGGAGGGAACATGACCAGGTGTTTGGGCTACTACTCACGTTAAATGAGTCCTACAAGAACCTCATTCAACACATCCTTCGCTTTGACAAGCTTCCAACGCTGAATGAAGTCTGTCAACAGATCCAAAAGGAGGAAGGGTCTAGGGGCTTGTTCAAAGCATCAAGCGAAATGGCACATGCTGCACATAGGAGCCAACTCTATGGAGAAAGCAGGAGTCTGGAATGTGAGCATTGCAAGATGAAAGGACATACTAAGGAAAAATACTGGACCTTGCACCCACATTTAAAGCTAGCTAGGCTAAAGGGAAAATGACCAAGGAAGTAGTCAAGGACCAAGGAACTTTGCTGGAGTAGCAAACGTGGAAAATGACAACTTGGTGAGGAAAAGCGACCTGGAAGCTCTCATCAAGAGTATTGCTAAGCTAGCTGAGTCTGGTAAGGTTTTCTTTACCTCTAAAGCTAGGGAGAAGGTGATAATAGATTCTGGAGCAAGTCATAATATGATTTGTAATGCCAAGTTGTTAACAATAATTAAGCCTTGTGAAGGAAATGTTAAAGTTGCAAATGGAAAAGAGGTTCAAATAGAAGGAATTGGAGACCTAAAAGTGTTTAGGAAAAATACTAAGACCTTGTACATTCCGGAATTCACATCTAACTTACTCTCGGTTTATAAAGCAACTAAGGATCTAGATTGCAAAGTTATTTTTGGATCTAATGATGTTGAGTTTCAGGATAATGAGACTAAGGAAGTAATCGGAGTAGGGAATGTGGAAGGTGGTTTGTATTTGCTGAATAAAGAAGATGGAGTGATGGAGTCGTTTGCGGTTAGAGGATATGAAGGTGATTTTAAAGGAGGAAGATTAAAAGATAGGAGTGATGAAGATGATGAATAGAAGTTTTTTAGAAAAGAACTTTATAATTTCGTGTGTTATTTTTCCTTACAATCCCATACACATATATGCACGCTTTACATGAATTATTGAGTGAAAAATATCTCACCAACACCTCTACACAAGTATAGGCGAGCCATGCTTCTCCCAACTGCTCCTACCTATTCCTCTTTGCAACTTGCTCCACTTGTGCTGAGTGAGAAAAAACTAGTCTGCTTCTAACCAATTCAGTTCCTTCTCCACTTCTTGTTTGGTCTCGTTTTAGTTGATCTTAGCTGCTCATTGGTGCTTTATTTCATGTGCAAGCAAGACTTTATTCTTCTTCTCTTCCTGACTTGTTTTGCATGGTATACCTTCTCTTTTTACTTCTGAGCTTTCACCATATTCCAACACACTTGCTATACATGCTAACTCTTTCCCTTTGATATTGTCTCCTCTCCTTTCACGTGCATAGACCTTCACATCCATATTCTCAACACTCCCCCTCAAGATAGGCTGGTAGGGGTCCTTTAAGCCGATCTTGCCATGGATGTATTGACAGATGCGTGAAGAAGTAGCCTTGGTAAATATATCCGCCATTTGTTCTCCACTCTTCACAAACTTGGGAACCACAACTCCCTCCTGAATCTTGTCTCGGATGAAATGACAATCCACCTCAATGTGTTTTGTCCTTTAATGAAACACCGGGTTTGAAGCTATGTGTATTGCCGCTTGGTTATCACAATACAATGTCATTGGTTTGTCTTCTTGAACTCCCAAGTCATGTAGAAGCGCCTTCAGCCATATTATTTCTTTTGTGGCTTCTCTCATTGCTCTATACTCAGCTTCAGCACTAGATAGAGAGATTACCTTTTGTTTTTTGCTTCTCCAGGTGACAAGATTCCGACCTACGAATGTACAATAATCGGTTGTAGACTTTCTATCTTGTCTATCCCCAGCCCAATCCGCATCACAAAACGCTTCTACATCAGCTCTTCCATGACACTCTAGCCAAATACCTCTTCCCGGGTTCCCTTTTAGATATCTCAAGATTCTTTCAATCATTCCCCAATGGTATGTTGGCGTTTGCATGTGTTGACTTACTTTATTCACCGCAAAACAAATATCCGGCCTTGTTATTGTAGATTTTAGAGAGTAGAATTGGATTTTTAATCTCTTGATTTTATTTCTTCTAAGCCATTTACAAGATATAGGCGAGCTAGATGATATTAATCAAGCATATCATCAAGGGAGCTTAGGGAAGATGGTTGGATTTGGGTGTCCGTACAAGTCCGTACGGATCCGTACAAGTCCGTACAAGTCCGTACGGATCCGTACAAGGCCGTACAAGACCGTACGACCTAAGGGATTAGTCTTTTAACCATTGTAAATTCCTGTCTTGTTGTTTGAATTTTTTCTCTTACATATATGCAATGTAAACCGAGCTGAATTGAGATAATAACAAGAAAAAATATTCCAGAAATCTCTCTCAGCCATCTTCAATCTCATTGAGTTCTTGATATTTTCTAATTCTAGTTTATTCTCCTTAAAATCAACATGGTATCAGAGCATGTTTAGAGATCCTTGAAAATCTTCTAAACTGTTTCTTTCTCATCTAAAACTTTCTCTCTCAGATTTTTTCTTGTTCCCTTATTTCTCTCCATATTCTCAAGCTGGTTGTTGAAGATAAGAAAGAAAACCTATGGAGATGCAGAAACAAGTTGTACTGCCGGTTGTCTTCAAAGGGAGCAACTACTTGCTGTGGTCAAGGACCACAAGAACTGCTCTAAGAAGCAGAGGTCTATGGAGTTATGTGGAAACTCCAGAGGAGTTAGCTGGAGAAGGAGCAGCAGGTGATGGCGTTGTGAAGGGGCAGAAATGGGAGCAAGAAGACGAACAAGTTCTTGCAGTGCTCCAGAGCTCTCTAGAGCCATCAATACTCGCTGCTTACTCCTACTGTGAGACAGCCAAGGAGCTGTGGGACACACTCAAAGGAGTGTATGGAGACATCTCAAACATTTCTAGGATTTTTGAGGTGAAGAAAGCGTTGAATGACCTTCATCAAGATGGAAAGGCATTCAAGGATCTATTTGGGGTATTTAGAGGCTTATGGGCTGAGCTTGAGATGCTCAGGCCAACAACAAATGACCCCAAGGAATTGAATGAGAGGAGGGAACAGGACCAGGTGTTTGGGCTACTACTCACGTTAAATGAGTCCTACAAGAGCCTCATTCAACACATCCTTCGCTTTGACAAGCTTCCAACGCTGAATGAAGTCTGTCAACAGATCCAAAAGGAGGAAGGGTCTAGGGGCTTGTTCAAAGTATCAAGCGAAATGGCACATGCTGCACATAGGAGCCAACTCTATGGAGAAAGAAGGAGTCTGGAATGTGAGCATTGCAAGATGAAAGGACATACTAAGGAAAAATGCTGGACCTTGCACCCACATTTAAAGCCAGCTAGGCTAAGGGGAAATGGCCAAGGAAGTAGTCAAGGACCAAGGAACTTTGCTGGAGTAGCAAACGTGGAAAATGACAACTTGGTGAGGAAAAGCGACCTGGAAGCTCTCATCAAGAGTATTGCTAAGCTAGCTGAGTCTGGTAAGGTTTTTTTTACCTCTAAAGCTAGGGTGAAGGTGATAATAGATTCTGGAGCAAGTCATAATATGATTTGTAATGCCAAGCTGTTAACAAATATTAAGCCTTGTGAAGGAAATGTTAAAGTTGCAAATGGAAAAAAGGTTCAAATAGAAGGAATTGGAGACCTAAAAGTGTTTAGGAAAAATACTAAGACCTTGTACATTCCGGAATTCACATCTAACTTACTCTCGGTTTATAAAGCAACTAAGGATCTAGATTGCAAAGTTATTTTTGGATCTAATGATGTTGAGTTTCAGGATAATGAGACTAAGGAAGTAATCGGAGTAGGGAATGTGGAAGGTGGTTTGTATTTGCTGAATAAAGAAGATGGAGTGATGGAGTCGTTTGCGGTTAGTCTGGTTGGTTTAAGCCCTTTATGGCACTCACGCCTTGGTCATCCAAGTCACAAGGTGCTCAGCATGGTCCTGCCCAACATCACCTTACCTAATAAGGAGTGTGAAGCATGTGTCTTAGGGAAGCATTGTAGGAAAGTGTTTCCGGAATCTACTACTGTGTATGAGAAGTGTTTTCAGTTGATACATTCTGATGTGTGGTCAGCCCCCTGTACTTCAAAAGATCAATATAAGTATTTCATGTCTTTCATTGATCAAAGGTCAAAGTACACTTGGGTAACTCTAATGAGCTCTAAGGATCAAGTATTTGAATCATTTCAAAAATTCTACAATTATACACTGAATCAGTTTGGTACAAAGATCAAGATCCTTAGGAGTGATAATGGTGGAGAGTATATGAGTAATAGATTCAAGAAGTTGCTGGATGACAATGGGATAATTCACTAGACTTCTTGTGCATACACACCTCAGCAGAATGGAGTTTCCGAGAGAAAGAATAGACATTTGCTGGAGGTGGCTAGAAGTATGATGTTTCATAGAGGCGTGCCTAAGAGTTTTTGGGGAGATGCTGTGATGGCGGCATGCTATGTGATTAATCGTTTACCCACAGAAAGTCTGAGCCACAAGTCTCCATTTGAAATTTTGAATGGAGTAAAGCCAAGCATTGATCACCTAAGAGTTTTCGGGTGTAAATGCTATGTCTTTACCCCTGATGCACTAAGGAGTAAACTTGAGCCAAAAAGCATCAAATGTATTTTTGTGGGATACTCAAGTACTCAGAAGGGATACAAGTGTTTCCATCCAGAAACTAATAGGATATATGTGTCAAGAGAGGTGCGTTTTGATGAGAATTGTGGGTATTTTGAAGAAAAAAAATGGGAGGATTTAGATGACATTGTGAGCTCGGGCATAGACAGAGAGCGAGTGCTAAGAAGCATCTTGGCAGATGTCAATGGTTCGAATGGAGGTAATGATGAGCAAGGGATATCTCAGAATGAGCAAGGAGGTGAAGAGGAAGAAGAAGACAATGAGCAACTCTCATCGGATACAAGCTCACTACCAAGGGATTCCGAACTGGTTGAAGAATCAGAACTTGCAAGTGGTGAGGGGGAGTCTGAACATGAAGAAGTTGAGGTAACTCAAGAACCCCCTCTAAGAAGAAGCCAACGGATAAGGCATGGCCCAGAAAATTGGAAAAACACTAGGGTGTATTACAATGGATTAGCTACGGTTCAACAAGAGCATATAGGATCTGAGGTGAAGTCTACCGTAGGTGAGGGATGTTCTGGGTGTACGGCAGACTTTGATTCTGAACCTATAGGCGACAGCATCCCTCCCTTACCAAGTAGATTATGTACTTCAAAGAGAAGAAAATTAACCGTAAGTGACATAAAATATCCTATTGAAGCATATAGTTCAGTGTCCTATTTAGGTGCTGAGCAACAAGCTTACCTCACCAAGATTGATGAACATCAAGTCCCAGCATCATATGAGGAAGCCTGTAGAGACGAGAGATGGGTTAAAGCCATGGAAGAAGAGATCAGCTCTATGGTGAGAAACAATACATGGAATTTGACTGAGCTGCCAAGAGGGAAGAAGCTAGTGGGATGTAGATGGGTTTATACTATCAAGTATAAAAGCAATGGTGAAGTCGAGAGATACAAAGCGAGACTAGTGGCAAAGGGATACACACAAGTCTATGGAGAAGATTATACAGAAACTTTTGCTCTAGTGGCAAAATTGCATTCGGTAAGGGTTCTCCTATCCATTGCGGTTAACTTGTCATGGGAGTTATGGCAAATGGATGTAAAAAATGCCTTTTTACAAGGAGACCTAGAAGAGGAAGTCTTTATGGCTCTTCCACAAGGATATGGTACAGGTACAAATCAGGTCTGTGAATTGAAGAAAGCTATTTATGGTTTGAAACAATCCCCGAGGGCCTGGTACCAAAGACTGAGCAGATGCTTGCTGGAGAAGGAATTTGTGAAGTCGGAAGCTGATCATACTTTATTCACCAAGAGGAGTAAAGAGGGGCTAGTGGCTGTTCTTATCTATGTAGATGATATCATCATCACCGGAAGTGATGTTGAAGGAGTTAAAAGGACCAAGGTAATTCTGAGCTCCACGTTTGATATAAAAGATTTGGGAGAGCTGAGGTATTTCTTGGGCATTGAGATGATCAGAGAGCCAAATGGGATGTTTATATCACAAAGGAAGTATATGATTGACTTACTAAAGGAAACCGGCAAGTTAGGGTCGAAGCCAGCAAAAAGCCCATTGAAGAAGGCTATCAAGATGTGAGTAAGGAGGAAATGTGGCCTGATGTCAAGCAATATCAAAGGTTAGTTGGAAAACTAATCTACTTAACTATAACTCGGCCGGATATATGCTTTGCCGTGAATAGGGTGAGCCAGCACATGCAAGCTCCAAAAGCACACCATTGGGGTATCTCAAGGGGAACCCTGGAAAGGGAATATGGTTGAGTCGCAATGAAAATACTGAATTGGAAGCCTATTGTGATTCAGACTATGCTGGAGAGAAACAAGATAGAAAATCTACAACTAGGTATTGCACATTTGTAGGAGGAAATCTTGTCACTTGGAGGAGTAAAAAACAGAAGGTAATTGCATTGTCAAGTGCTGAAGCTGAGTATAGAGCAATGAAGGAAGTCACAAAGGAGATGATATGGCTGAAGGCTCTTCTCAAGGATTTGGGTATTCAAGAAACCAAACCAATGACCCTTTATTGCGATAACCAAGCAGCAATACACATAGCTTCAAATCCAGTGTTTCATGAGAGAACGAAACACATTGAAGTGGATTGTCACTTCATCCGGGGCAAGATTCAAGATGGGCTAATAATCCCTAAGTTTGTGAAGAGTGGAGACTAGGTGGCAGACATCTTCACAAAGGCTACTTCCCTAAATATATGTGAGTACATCCATGACAAGATAGGCTTAAAGGATCCCTACCAGCCTATCTTGAGGGGGAGTGTTGAGAATATGGATGAGAAGGCATACATGGGAAGTAGCAATGCGAGTTCACATAATAACAAAGGCAAGGAGCTGGAGTGCATAGCAAGTATCTGGGAACTTGGCGAATGCTCTAAGACTAAGGGAGAAGTGCCGTATGCAACAAGTAAGGAAAAGAGTGGAGCTGATGATTTAATGAGTGGCAAAACTAGACATTGGGATGCAACTAGAAGGAAGGATTCTTGGTTGAATTCTAAGCAGATCAAAGGGTTGAAAAACCAAGAAGAAGCACATGAGGAGCCATTGGGTAAAGGCAAGCTCCTTGCTCCTCACCCAAAGAAGAAACACGCCCAGGCCTTGATCTTAGCATGTTTAACCATTTAGGAAGTTAAAGGTGTTAGTCTTTTAACCATTGTAAATTCCTGTGTCTTGTTGTTTGAATTTTTTCTCTTACATATATGCAATGTAAACCGAGCTGAATTGAGATAATAACAAGAAAAAATATTCCAGAAATCTCTCTCAGCCATCTTCAATCTCATTGAGTTCTTGATATTTTCTAATTCTAGTTTATTCTCCTTAAAATCAACATAAGTGTTATGACCCCATCCGGAAGTGTACCCTGGTTTCAAGAGACGTGAAGTTCATAGAAAACCAAGGATACTTTGACAAGAAGCAGAATTGGGATAGTGTTAATGACCTAGCCCGCTCTCTTTCAGATAGAGCCGCCAGCTTAGAGTTCATACTCAATCATCTGGGAAATCCTGCTCCAAGGGACTCTCATCAAGAGCAACCAGAGCAGCAACCGCAAGGAGGACCAAATTCTGAAAATAACAATGAAGAGGAAGCAAACAACTTAGATAATGGTAATCAAGACCAAGCTCATCATGAAGAAGAAGCCACTGGAGGAATGGAGCCAATGGTTAGTCAAGACCATGAGAGTGAAGAAATTAGTGCTCCTTGTTGAATAATGAGAGAATACATTAGCTTAAGACCCAATGAAGAGAAGAGGCCTTATTCAACATATGCAAGTCCATTAAGAAGTCTTCTAGAAGGGTGAAGACTTTGGGTGCACAAGTGGGTGTCTCGGGAAATGTGAAAAGGAAGGAGATGTGTTTGAATTTCAAATAAGAGATTGGAGGGAAATTTGAATGATGTGAAACCCTTCTACACCTTCTATTTTCGTGGCTCCCCTCTATATATACATGTTGTACACCCTTTGTAACACTTAATCAATTCTAATGGAAACTTCTCTTTATCTCTCATTCTATTGTTTCTCTTTCAAGCACTCTCAAACTCTCTAATCTTCTATTCCGCAAATTCAACATGGTATCAGAGCAAGGTTCTTAACTAAATCAAGCTCTTGTTATCCTATTTTCAAATTCTCTTCTTTTAAAATTCTGGGAATACTCTTTGTCAATCCTTTTTCACTCTGAGACTTAGTCCTCAAAGTCATTGACTCTTGAGTTGTGAAAAGGCTGAAAAAGTGTATTTCTTGAAGCTTCTCTAAAATTTTCTTTTTCACTCTAAAATTCTGGGAATACTCTTTGTCAATCCTTTTTCACTCTGAGATTTAGTCCTCAAAGTCATTGACTCTTGAGTTGTGAAAAGGCTGAAAAAGTGTATTTCTTGAAGCTTCTCTAAAATTTTCTTGAGAAAATCTCTTAATCCTCTGGTTAATAGAATTATCCGGTGAATAAATCTTGAAACACCATGGAAAATTCTAAACCAATTGTTATTTCAGTCATCTTGCAGGGTGTCAACTATTTGCTGTGGTCAAGAATGATAAGAACAGCTCTATGTGGTCGTGGGCTTTGGAGCCATGTCTTGAAAGGACAAGATCCAAAAGATGGAGAAGAAGCCATCGGTAATTATGAAGATAAGTGGTTCCAAGAGGACCAAATGGTGCTCGGAATCATCCAGAACTCTCTTGAAGCATCCATCCTTGAAGCCTACTCCTACTGTGAAAATGCAAAGGAATTATGGGATACTCTTCAAACCGTGTATGGGAATACTTCAAACTTGAGCAGAATCTATGAAGTCAAGAAGGCTATCAATGATCTAAGCCAAGAAGATTTGGAGTTTACAAAGCACTTTGGCAAATTCAGATCATTGTGGGCTGAACTAGAAATGTTAAGGCCAAGCATGATTGATCCTTTGGTGTTAAATGAGAGGCGCGAACAAGACAAGGTCTTTGGTATGCTATTGACCTTAAATCCAACTTACAAGGATCTCATTAAGCACCTCCTTAGGGCATACAATCTCCCCAGCCTAGATGAAGTGTGCTCCAAGATACAAAAGGAGCAAGGATCTCATGGTCTATTTGGGGGAAAGGGCGAGCTGGCTATGGCTAACAAAGTAGAGCTGGGTGATGCCAACAAAGGATTTTACAAACCGTTGGGATCAAACCAGAACAAGAAAGTGGGATCAAATGCAATCTGTGAGCATTGCAAGAAAGAGGGGCACACAAAGGAAAAATGCTGGAAGCTCCATCCTCATCTAAAACCAAGCTGGTGGAAGGAACCAAGAGCTAATGTCTCCCAAGAAGTGGCTGGGAATCAGGCTGGGACATCTAAGAGGGCTGAAGAAGGAGACATGAGAGTTTTTGTGCCATATCAACAAGAATCTGAATTTGTGAGGAAAGCAGATTTGGAAGCTCTCATCAAAGCCTTGAAAGAGGCTGGTAGGTCTGGTATGGTTTCTGGAAACTCTCTTCATGCTCAAAACATTTCAAAGCCTTTGATTGTAGATTCTGGTGCATCACATCATATGATAAGTGATGCACATCTAATGAATAACATAAAACCGGCTGTAGGTAATGTCATTATAGCAAATGGAGATAGTATTCTAATTGATGGAGTAGGAAATCTTAGGTTATTTGGAAAATATTCAAACGCTTTCTACATGCCTAAGTTTACTTCAAATTTGTTAGCCGTAAAGAAAGTTACATCTGATTTGAATTGTTATGCTATATTTGGTCCTAATGATTTACACTTTCAGGATATTGAGACCATGAATCTACTCGGAAAAGGAGTAGCAAAGGAGGAGCTGTATGTTCTTGAAAATAACAAGCCGGACTCCAATTTATTTTGTAGTTTTAGTCTGAATGTTTCTAATGTTAGTAGTTCAATTTGGCATGCAAGGCTAGGTCATCCGCACTCTAGAGCATTAGAACTATTGTTGTCTAAGATTTCTTTCAAAAATGATGAATGTGAAGCTTATATACTTGGCAAACATTGTAAATCTGTGTTTTCCAAGTCTCCAACTATCTATGAAAAGTGTTTTGATTTAGTTCATTCTGATGTTTGGACATCACCATGTGAATCTAGAGAACATCATAAATACTTTGTCACCTTCATAGATGAAAAATCAAAATATACATGGCTGACACTTCTTCCATCCAAAGATAGAGTTCTAGAAGCGTTTAGAAATTTTCAAGCATATGTGACTAACCATTATAATGCCAAAATTAAAATTTTTAGATCAGATAATGGTGGAGAGTACACAAGCCATGCCTTCAAACAACAGTTAGCAAACCATGGGATAGTCCATCAAACCAGCTGCCCATACACTCCTCAGCAAAATGGAGTTGCTGAAAGAAAGAATAGGCACTTAATGGAAGTAGCTCGGTCTATGATGTTCCACACAAGTGTTCCCAAGAGATTTTGGGGAGATGCTGTGCTTTCAGCATGCTATTTGATCAACTGAATGCCAACAAAAATTTTGGATGATTACTCTCCATTTGAGGTATTAAACAACTCTAAACCTGCCATTAACCACTTACGTGTGTTTGGGTGTGTTTGTTTTGTATTAATCCCAGGAGAACAAAGAAACAAGTTGGAAGCTAAAAGTGTGAAGAGCATGTTCATTGGATACTCCACAACACAAAAAGGTTACAAATGCTTTGTTTCAGAAACAAGGAAGATTCTAGTCTCAAGGGACATGAAGTTTGTTGAAACGAAAGGGTTCTATGATGAGAAGAACTGGAAAGAATTGGAGAATCTATCAACCTCATCATCAGACCGAGCTAGCAATTTGAGAAAATTTTTGGAGAACCTTGGATTACATCAGCCAGAAGCTAGTACAAGCACATCTCAATCAAATGAAGAAACTATACCCTTTGATCCTGAGGGAGGCAATAAACAAGAGGATCCAGTAGTGGCTCAACAAGACTCAACAATTCATGATCAAAATGAATCAGAAGTTCGCAATGAAGCGGTTCATGATCAAAGTGAAGGGAGTCCGGAAAGTCAAAAAGAAGCTCAAACCTCAGATTCTGACTTTGAAGGGCCAGAACCTCAAGTTCAAGATCAAGAAGAGGGTTTAAGGAGAAGTACAAGACAAAGGTTTGGACCAGAACATTGGAAGCAAACCCGAGTATACTACAACAACAAGGCAGTTGCTCATCCCATTCAAGTTGTTTGCACTCTAGCTCATTTCCCATTGGAACATCAAGCCTACATGGGCAAGTTGGATGAAGCTGAGATTCCAACAACCTATGAAGAAGCCAAGGAGCTTAAAGTATGGAGAGATGCTATTGGTGAAGAAAAGAAAGCTATGGAAATCAACCACACTTGGGATAAAGCTGAACTGCCAAAAGGGAAGAAGGCCGTAAGCTCTAGATGGATCTTCACTATCAAGTATAGAAGTGATGGAGAAATAGAGCGTTACAAGGCTAGGCTGGTGGCTAGAGGATTTACTCAAACCTATGGAGAGGAATACCTTGACACATTTGCACCTGTGGCAAAACTTCATACGGTAAGAGTTATTTTATCCTTAGCTACTAACTTGGAATGGGATCTTTGGCAGATGGACGTCAAGAATGCATTCTTGCAAGGGGAACTAGAGGATGAAGTCTACATGACTCCACCACCAGGCTTTGAGGACTCAATTGCACCAGGAAAGGTGTTGAGACTCAAGAAAGCAATCTATGGACTGAAGCAATCTCCTCGAGCATGGTACCACAAGTTGAGTACAACACTCAAGAGTAAAGGCTTCAAGAAGTCCGAGGCAGATCATACACTTTTCACCTTGCAAAGCCAAGAAGGTATTGTAGTCATTCTCATTTATGTGGATGATATTATCATCTCTGGGAATGACAAGGTAGGTATTAAAGATACAAAAGCATATTTAAAATCTGTGTTTGATATTAAAGATCTTGGAGAGTTGAAATATTTTCTAGGGATTGAAGTCTATAGGTCCAATGAAGGACTCTTCTTATCCCAAAGGAAGTACACTCTTGATCTATTGGCTGGGGCAGAAAAGCTAGGAGCCAAACCAGCAAAGACTCCCTTAGAAGAAGGATACAAAGTCATACGAGAGGGGGAGCTTGAAGATAAACCTTTTGAAGATGTCAAGCAATATCGGAGAATGGTTGGTAAGTTGATTTATCTTACCATAACTCGTCCTGATTTGTGTTTTGCTGTGAACCAGGTGAGTCAACATATGCAAGCTCCAAAAGTGCACCATTGGAGCATGGTGGATCGGATTCTCAAATATCTCAAAGGAGCTCCAGGTCAAGGCATTTGGATGGGTTGTAACAAAAGCACAGAAATTGTGGGTTATTGTGATGCTGACTGGGCTGGAGACAAAACGGATAGAAGATCCACCACTGGGTATTGCACATTCATTGGAGGTAACCTGGTCACTTGGAAAAGCAAGAAACAAAAGGTTGTGTCATGTTCAAGTGTTGAAACTGAGTATAGAGCAATGAGGAAGCTCACAAATGAGCTAACATGGCTGAAAGCTCTTCTCAAGGATTTGGGCATTGAATCACCAGATCCAATCACAATGCATTGTGACAACCAAGCTGCTATTCACATTGCGTCCAACTCAGTGTTCCATGAGAGGACAAAACATATTGAAGTGGATTGTCACAAGGTACGAGAGATGGTGGAGAAAAGGGTCATTCTTCCATGTTTTACAAGGAGTTCAGAACAATTGGCAGACATTTTTACCAAGGCAGCGAGTTTAAAAGTGTGTGAGTTCATCCATTCAAAGCTTGGACTCATAGATATGTCTCGGCCATGATTTCCTTAGCCATGGAGTCCACACTCTTTTTCCCTTAGTATGGTTTTGTCCCATGAGGTTTTCCATACTAAGGTTTTTTTAATGAGGTGGGTCATCATGGTTCCAAGCTTAACCTTTGGTTTCTCTACGGTTAAGCTTGAGGGGGAGTGTTGAATAATGAGAGAATACATTAGCTTAAGACCCAATGAAGAGAAGAGGCCTTATTCAACATATGCAAGTCCATTAAGAAGTCTTCTAGAAGGGTGAAGACTTTGGGTGCACAAGTGGGTGTCTCGGGAAGTGTGAAAAGGAAGGAGATGTGTTTGAATTTCAAATAAGAGATTGGAGGGAAATTTGAATGATGTGAAACCCTTCTACACCTTCTATTTTCGTGGCTCCCCTCTATATATACATGTTGTACACCCTTTGTAACACTTAATCAATTCTAATGGAAACTTCTCTTTATCTCTCATTCTATTGTTTCTCTTTCAAGCACTCTCAAACTCTCTAATCTTCTATTCCGCAAATTCAACATGGTATCAGAGCAAGGTTCTTAACTAAATCAAGCTCTTGTTATCCTATTTTCAAATTCTCTTCTTTTAAAATTCTGGGAAACTCTTTGTCAATCCTTTTTCACTCTGAGACTTAGTCCTCAAAGTCAAGAAAATCATGGAAAATCTAAAAACCATGATCATTCCGGTTACCCTCAAAGGGAATAATTACTTGCTGTGGGCAAGAACAACTAAGACTGCTTTGTGTGGAAGAGGTTTGTGGAGACACATTGAGATCACACAAAACCCTAAAGAAGACACACAAGATGAAGAAAATGAGACCAAGACCGAGGAGGAAATCAAATGGTTTCAAGAAGACCAAACGGTTTTGGGTCTCCTTCAAAACTCACTAGACCCATCAATCCTAGAGGCATACTCCTATTGTGACACTGCAAAGGAGCTTTGGGATACACTAAAGAATGTCTACGGGAACATCTCCAACTTGACCCGGGTCTTCGAAGTAAAAAGGGCAATCAACAATCTCAATCAAGAGGATCTAGAATTTACTCAACACTTTGGGAAATTTAGATCTCTTTGGGCTGAATTAGAGATGTTACGTCCAAGCACAAAGGATTTTTCAATCATTGAAGAAAGAAGAGAACAAGATAAGGTCTTCGGTTTGCTTCTCACACTCAATCCGGCGTTTAACGACCTCATAAAGCATATCTTAAGATCAGAGAAGCTCCCTAGACTTGATGAAGTTTGTGCACAGATTCAAAAGGAACAAGGGTCCTTTGGTCTCTTTAGTGGTAAACAAGAACTCCCAATGGCCAATAAGGGCAATTACCAACCAAATCAAGGCTACAAAGGCAAGAATAGGAAAACATGCGATCATTGCAAGAAGGATGGTCATACAAAGGAGGATTGCTGGATCCTTCATCCACATCTCAAGCCCAAAGATTGGCATCCAAGGGAATTCAAGCCAAGAAAGTTCCAAGCTCATCAAGCACAAGAAACGCCAAGCTCATCAAACTCAACAAAACAACCTCAAACCGAAAGCTTGAAGCAAGGAGATGAGATGGCCATGGTAGCATATTCAAATGATGTGGTGCGCAAGTCAGACTTAGAAGCACTCATTCGATCCATCGCCGCACTAAAGGAGTCCGGTATCACATACTTTGCTACTAAACCTAATAAGACTAGCACTTCTCTTGTTATTGATTCTGGAGCTTCTCATCACATGATTAGTAATCCAAATTTGATTAGTAAGATTAAAACTACTAGTGGAAATGTAGTGATTGCTAATGGTGATAGGATACCGGTTAAAGGAATAGGAAGTTTAAAACTATTTGACAAAGAATCTCAAGCTTTCTACATGCCATCTTTCACTTCGAATCTTGTATCGGTTAAGTGAGCTACTACTGATCTTGATGCTTATGCTATCTTTGGGCCTAATAGTTTCCATTTTCAGGATATTAAAACCGGAAGGGTTCTTGGAGAAGGAAACACAAAAGGAGACTTATACATCTTAGAAGATTCTTCAAGCAATCCTACTTTATCAAGTTTTAATTCATGCATAGCTAGTAGTTCTAATGCAATATGGCACGCTAGATTAGGACATCCTCACTCGCGTGCCTTGGAAATAATATTGCCTAATATTTCGTTTAATAACTCGGTTTGTGAGTCTTGTATTTTAGGAAAACATTGTAAAAGTGTATTTCCTATGTCCTCTACCATATATGAAAAATGTTTTGATTTGGTCCACTCGGATGTATGGACTTCCCCATGTTTATCAAGAGATAATAATAAGTACTTTGTGACATTCATTGATGAAAAGTCGAAATACACTTGGATCACCTTAATGCCATCTAAAGATAGAGTATTTGATGCTTTCATTAATTTTCAGAACTACATTACTAATCAATTCAAAACAAATGTTAAGGTACTTCGAACGGATAATGGAGGGGAATATACAAGCCAAAAATTCAAAGAACACCTAGCTAAGCATGGAATAATCCACCAAACGAGCTGCCCATACACACCTCAACAAAATGGTGTAGCTGAAAGAAAGAATAGACATCTCATGGAAGTAGCTAGAGCTATGATGTTCCATTCCAACTTGCCAAGAAACTTCTGGGGAGATGCAGTCATGACGGCTTGCTATCTTATCAACCGAATTCCAACAAGAGTCCTAAAGGACGTCTCTCCCTTTGAAGTTTTAAATCACAATAAACCCTATATCAATCACTTACGAGTTCTTGGGTGTTTTTGTTTTGTATTTGTCCCAGGTACTCAGAGGGACAAACTAGAAGCCAAAAGCACAAGATGTGTATTCATAGGCTCTTCTACCACTCAAAAGGGGTATAAGTGCTATGACCCCATCCGGAAGTGTACCCTGGTTTCAAGAGACGTGAAGTTCATAGAAAACCAAGGGTACTTTGACAAGAAACAAAATTGGGATAGCGTTAAAGACCTAGCCCGTTCTCCTTCAGATAGAACCGCCAGCTTAGAGTTCTTACTCAATCATTTGGGAAATCCGGCTCCAAGAGACTCTCATCAAGAGCAACCAGATCATCAGCCACAAGAAGGACCAAATTCTGAAAATAACAGTGAAGAAGAAACAAACAACTTGGATAATGGTAATCAAGACCAAGCTCATCATGAAGAAGAATCCACTGGAGGAATGGAGCCAATGGTTAGTCAAGACCATGAGAGTGAAGAAATTAGTGCTCCTCAGCTTAGAAGAAGTACAAGGCTGAAGTATGGACCAGATCATTGGAAATAAACAAGGGTCTATTACAACAGCCAAGCCGTGGCTCATCCTCTCCAAGCGGTTTGTTCTCTTGCCCTCTTGCCATCAGAACACAAAGCATTCCTTGGAAAGATTGATCAACACCAAATTCCGAGCTCCTATGAAGAAGCAAAAGAACACAAAGAATGGTTATTGCAGGAGACAAGAAAGCTAGGATCCAAACCAGCTAAGACCCCACTTGAAGATGGCTACAAGGTCAAGAGAAAGGGGGAGAAAGAAGATGATCCGCTTGACAAGCCATTTAAAGACCCAGCACAATATCGGCGCCTAGTTGGTAAGCTCATCTATTTGACTATTACACGGCCTGACTTATGTTTTGCTGTGAATCAGGTTAGCCAACATATGAAGGAACCAACCGTGCATCATTGGAACATGGTGGAAAGAATATTGAGATACATCAAAGGTTCACCTGGCCAAGGAATTTGGATGGGGAAGAATGGCAACACTGAGATAGTTGGATACTGCGATGCGGACTATGCGGGAGACACTATGGATAGGAAGTCTACAACTGGCTATTGTACTTTCATTGGAGGCAATCTAGTAACTTGGAAGTCTAAGAAGCAGAAGGTTGTGTCATGCTCAAGTGCGGAGTCAGAATATAGAGCAATGAGGAAGCTGACAAATGAATTAGTTAGGTTAAAGGCTCTTCTCAAGGATCTTGGCATAGAAACTTCAAGTCCCATCACAATGCATTGTGACAATCAGGCAGCCATTCATATAGCAACCAATCCAGTATTTCACTAGAGGACCAAGCACATTGCGATTGACTGCCACAAAGTTAGAGAGAAGATCATAGAAGGAGTAATACTTCCATGTTACACCAAGAGTGAAGACCAGTTGGCTGACATCTTCACCAAGGCTGCTAGCCTCAAAGTTTGCAACCACATCCACAGCAAACTTGGGTTAGTAGACCTTACTCATCCTTGATAATACTTGCCTGTTCCGGGAAGACCACACTCTTTTTCCCTTACCAAGGTTTTGTCCCACTGGGTTTTCCTTGGTAAAGTTTTTAATGAGGTGGTAGTCCCGGTTCCCAAACTTAGCCTTCATTCCAACACTCCGGCTAAGTTTGAGGGGGAGTATTAATCAAGCTTATCATCAAGGGAGCTTAGGGAAGATGGTTGGATTTGGGTGTCCGTACAAGTCCGTACGGATCCGTACAAGTCCGTACAAGTCCGTACGGATCCGTACAAGGCCGTACAAGACCGTACAACCTTAGCGAGCCTCCGGAACATTTGAGGAAGCCTTCGAGAGTCTTCTAGAAGCTTGGAAACGTTTGGACCATGCACCAAGCCACTTGAGTGTCCAGGTGCATTGGCACCTTGTCCTTGGTCTTCCTTCTTATCCATTTGGTCAAGGAAGGGGTTGGAAACAGGCTGGCATGGTCAAGGACGCCCAAAGACTACACTCCTATTGGCTGGTTCAAATTAAAGTTAAACCTAGGTTCCCTTGTAATTCTCCTATAAATATGCTATGTATTTCACAAAAATCAATAAGAAATTCTTCTCTAATATTCTACTATGGTGTTTCTTCTAGTTTATCTCAAAAGCTCTCATTTATAATCTCTAAAATCTAACAATACCCACTGAAAGCTTGAGTTACAAGTCACCATTTGAAGTTTTGAATGGTGTGAAGCCGAGTGTCAGTCACTTGAGAGTCTTTGGGTGTAGATGCTATGTCCTTGTTCCAGAGGCACAAAGAAATAAGTTAGAGCCAAAGAGTATTAAGTGTGTGTTTGTGGGATACTCAAGTACTCAAAAAGGATACAAATGTCTTAACCCGGAGACTAATAGAATGTATGTGTCAAGGGAGGTGCAATTTGAGGAAGAGTATGGTTACTTCGAAAAAAAGAAATGGGAAGACTTAGATGAGATTATGGACTCAAATGCAGATAGAGATCAAGTTCTAAGAAGCATTTGGGAAAGCATAGATGGCCGGGAAAGTGAGCAGCTTCCGATAGTTCCGGATACTTTACCATTAGACTCAGAATTGGTAGAAGAAGAGGAGAGTACACGAGGTGAGGGGGAGATAGAATCTGAAGAAGTGGAAGAAGTGCAAGCTCCTCAATTAAGAAGAAGCCAAAGGATAAGACACGGACCTGAAAATTGGAAAAATACTAGAGTGTATTACAATGGGATAGCTATGGCTTATCAAGATCACATGGGAACTGATGTTGTGATTGGGACAAGAGAGGGATGTACTGGGCGTACGGCATGCTTAGATCCTGATCCTATAGGCGACAGCGTCTCCTTCTTGTCCCTTAAGCATAACACCGCACAAGAAGAGAAGATAGCCATAAGATATCCTATTGAAGAATACTACTCGGTTTCTAATATTCCAGCTGATCATCAGGCATTTCTGAGCACTATTGATAGAAAAGTACCTAATTCTTATGAGGAAGCAAGCATGGACAAGTTATGGGTTGATGCCATGAGGGAAGAGATTGCATCTATGTTGAGAAATAATACTTGGGACTTGACAAAATTGCCCAGCGGGAAGAAACTTGTGGGATGTAGATGGGTGTATACTATCAAATACAAGAGCAATGGTGAAATTGAGAGGTATAAAGCTAGACTAGTGGCAAAAGGATATACACAAGTATATGGAGAAGATTATACTGAAACTTTTGCTCCAGTAGCGAAGTTGTACTCGGTGAGGGTTCTACTATCCATTGCCATTAATCTGTCATGGAATTTGTGGCAAATGGATGTGAGAAATGCTTTCTTACAAGGGGATTTAGAAGAAGAAGTGTTTATGGAACTTCCACAAGGTTATGGAGCAAGTTCAGATCAAGTGTGTAGATTAAAGAAGGCTATATACGGCTTGAAACAATCTCCTTGAGCTTGGTACCAACGGTTAAGCCGGTGCCTGTTGGAGAAAGGGTTTGTAAAATCTGAAGCGGATCACTCTCTCTTTACCAAAAGGAGCAAAAATGGGATAGTTGTGGTGCTTATCTACGTGGATGACATTATTGTTACGGGAAGTGATTGTGAGGAGATGAAACGGACTAAGGAGGATCTAAACTCTACGTTTGATATAAAAGACCTAGGAGAGCTCAAATACTTCCTAGGAATTGAGATGAGCAGAGAGGAAAAGGGAATGTTTATATCGCAAAGGAAGTATGTGATCGACTTACTAAAAGAAACTGGGAAGCTTGGGTGTAAACCGGCTAAGACTCCTATTGAAGAAGGTTACCAAGAAGAGAGCAACGTGGAGATATGGTCTGACATCAAGCAGTACCAAAGGTTAGTGTAAACTAATCTATTTGACCATAACAAGGCCAAATATTTGTTTTGCGGTGAATAAAGTAAGTCAACACATGCAAGCGCCAACAACACACCATTGGGGAATGATTGAAAGGATCTTGAGATATCTAAAAGGGAACCCATGAAGAGGTATTTGGCTAGAGTGTCATGGAAGAGCAGATGTAGAAGCGTTTTGTGATGCGGATTGGGCTGGGGATAGACAAGATAGGAAGTCTATGACCGGTTATTGTACATTCGTAGGCGGGAATCTTGTCACCTGGAGAAGCAAAAAACAAAAGGTAATCTCTCTATCTAGTGCTGAAGCTGAGTATAGAGCAATGAGAGAAGCCACAAAAGAAATGATATGGCTGAAGGCGCTTCTACATGACTTGGGAGTTCAAGAAGACAAACCAATGACATTGTATTGTGATAACCAAGCGGCAATACACATAGCTTCAAACCCAGTGTTTCATGAAAGGACAAAACATATTGAGGTGGATTGTCATTTCATCCGAGACAAAATTCAGGAGGAAGTTGTGGTTCCCAAGTTTGTGAAGAGTAGAGAACAAATGGCGGATATATTTACCAAGCCTACTTCTTCACGCATATGTGAATACATCCATGGCAAGATCGGCTTAAAGAACCCCTACCAGCCTATCTTGAGGGGGAGTGTTGAGAATATGGATGTGAAGGTGTGTGAACATGAAATAAAGTGCCAATGAGTAGTTAAGATCAACTAAAACAAGACCAAACAAGAAGTAGAGAAGGAACTAGACTGGTTAGAAACAGACCAGTTTTTTCTCTCTCAGCACAAGTGGAGCAAGTTGCAAAGAGGAGTAGGTAGGAGCAGTTGGGAGAAGCATGGCTCGCCTATACTTGTGTAGAGGTGTTGGTGAGATATTTTTCTCTCTAAAATTCATGTAAAGCGTCCATATATGTTGGTTGTATTGTAAGAAGAAAAATACACACGAAATTATAAACTTCTATTCATCATCTTAATCACTCCTATCTTCTAATCTTCCTCCCGTAAAATCACCTTCATATCCTCTAAAATCTACAATCCATTTGAAATTTTGAATGGAGTAAAGCCAAGCATTGATCACCTAAGAGTATTCGGGTGTAAATGCTATGTCTTTACCCCTGATGCACTAAGGAGTAAACTTGAGCCAAAAAGCATCAAATGTATTTTCGTGGGATACTCAAGCACTCATAAGGGATACAAGTGTTTCCATCCAGAAACTAATAGGATATATGTGTCAAGAGAGGTGCATTTTGATGAGAATTGTGGGTATTTTGAAGAAAAAAAATGGGAGGATTTAGATGACATTGTGAGCTCGGGCATAGATAGAGAGCGAGTGCTAAGAAGCATCTTGGCAGATGTCAATGGTTCGAATGGAGGTAATGATGAGCAAGAGATATCTCAGAATGAGCAAGGAGGTGAAGAGGAAGAAGAAGACAATGAGCAACTCTCATCGAATACAAGCTTACTACCAAGGGATTCCGAACTGGTTGAAGAATCAGAACTTGCAAGTGGTGAGGGGGAGTCTGAACATGAAGAAGTTGAGGTAACTTAAGAACCCCCTCTAAGAAGAAGCCAACGGATAAGGCATGGCCCAGAAAATTGGAAAAACACTAGGGTGTATTACAATGGATTAGCTACGGTTCAACAAGAGCATATAGGATCTGAGGTGAAGTCTACCGTAGGTGAGGGATGTTCTGGGCATACGGCAGACTTTGATTCTGAACCTATAGGCGACAGCATCCCTCCCTTACCAAGTAGAGCATGTACTTCAAAGAGAAGAGAATTAACCGTAAGTGACATAAAATATCCTATTGAAGCATATAGTTCAGTGTCCTATTTAGGTGCTGAGCAGCAAGCTTACCTCACCAAGATTGATGAACATCAAGTCCCAGCATCATATGAGGAAGCATGTAGAGATGAGAGATGGGTTAAAATCATGGAAGAAGATATCAGTTCTATGGTGAGAAACAATACATGGAATTTGACAGAGCTGCCAAGAGGGAAGAAGCTAGTGGGATGTAGATGGGTTTATACTATCAAGTATAAAAGCAATGGTGAAGTCGAGAGATACAAAGCGAGACTAGTGGCAAAGGGGTACACACAAGTCTATGGAGAAGATTATACAGAAACGTTTGCTCCGGTGGTAAAATTGCATTCGGTAAGGGTTCTCCTATCCATTGCGGTTAACTTGTCATGGGAGTTATGGCAAATGGATGTAAAAATGCATTTTTACAAGGAGACCTAGAAGAGGAAGTCTTTATGGCTCTTCCACAAGGATATGGTATAGGTACAAATCAGGTCTGTGAATTGAAAAAAGCTATTTATGGTTTGAAACAATCTCCGAGGGCCCGGTACCAAAGATTAAGCAGATGCTTGCTGGAGAAGGAATTTGTGAAGTCGGAAGCTGATCATACTCTATTCACCAAGAGGAGTGAAGAGGGGCTAGTGGCGGTTCTTATCTATGTAGATGATATCATCATCATCGGAAATGATGTTGAAGGAGTTAAAAGGACCAAGGAAATTCTGAGCTCCACGTTTGGTATAAAAGATTTGGGAGAGCTGAGGTATTTATTGGGCATTGAGATGATCAGAGAGCCAAATGGGATGTTTATATCACAAAGGAAGTATGTGATTGACTTACTAAAGGAAACCGGCAAGTTAGGGTCGAAGCCAGCAAAAACACCCATTGAAGAAGGCTATCAAGATGTGAGTAAGGAGGAAATGTGGCCTGATGTCAAGCAATATCAAAGGTTAGTTGGAAAACTAATCTACTTAAATATAACTCGGCCAGATATATGCTTTGCCGTGAATAGGGTGAGCCAGCACATGCAAGCTCCGAAAGCACACCACTGGGGCATGGTGGAGAGAATACTTAGGTATCTCAAGGGGAACCCTGGAAAGGGAATATGGTTGAGTCGCAATGAAAATACCGAAGTGGAAGCCTATTGTGATTCAGACTATGCTGGAGACAAACAAGATAGAAAATCTACAACTGGGTATTGCACATTTGTAGGAGGAAATCTTGTCACTTGGAGGAGTAAAAAACAGAAGGTAATTGCATTGTTAAGTGCTGAGGCTGAGTATAGAGCAATGAAGGAAGTCACAAAGGAGATGATATGGCTGAAGGCTCTTCTCAAGGATTTGGGTATTCAAGAAACCAAACCAATGAGCCTTTATTGCGATAACCAAGCCGCAATACACATAGCTTCAAATCCAGTGTTTCATGAGAGAACGAAACACATTGAAGTGGATTGTCACTTCATCCGGGGCAAGATTCAAGATGGGCTAATAATCCCTAAGTTTGTGAAGAGTGGAGACTAGATGGCAGACATCTTCACAAAGGCTACTTCCCTAATGTGAGTACATCCATGACAAGATAGGCTTAAAGGATCCCTACCAGCCTATCTTGAGGGGGAGTGTTGAGAATATGGATGAGAAGGCATACATGGGAAGTAACAATGCGAGTTCACATAATAACAAAGGCAAGGAGTTGGAGTGCATAGCAAGTATCTGGGAACTTGGCGAATGCTCTAAGACTAAGTGAGAAGTGCCGTGTGCAACAAGTAAGGAGAAGAGTGGAGTTGATGATTTAATGAGTGGCAAAACTAGACATTGGAATGTAACTAGAAGGAAGGATTCTCAGTTGAATCTTAAGCAGGTCAGAGGGTTGAAAACCCAAGAAGAAGCAAATGAGGAGCCATTGGGTAAAGGAGAGCTCCATACTCCTCACCCAAAGAAGAAAGACACTCAGACCTTGATTCTAGCATGTTTAACCATTTTAGGAAGTCAAGGGTGTTAGTCTTTTATCCATTTTAAATTTATGTGTCTTGTTTTTAAATCCTTTCTCTTACATGTATACATATGAAAACCGAGCTCTATAGTGATAATAACAAGAAATAATTTTCCAGAAATCTCTTTCAACCTTCTTCAATCTCATCAGCTCTTGATAATCTCTGATTCTTGTTTATTCTCCTTAAAATCAACATTGCTTTTGGTCATATCTTTGAGGAGCTGCCATGTAAACTTCTTCTTCTAAGTCTCCTTGCAAGAATGCATTTTTTACATCCATTTGCCATAGCCCCCATGAGAGATTTATGGCAATCGACAAGAGAACTCGGACTGAGTGAAGTTTGGCAATCGGTGCAAATTTCTCGGTGTAGTCTTCCCCGTAGACTTGTGTATACCCCTTAGCCACCAGCTGAGCTTTGTACCTCTCTATCTCTCATGTGCTGTTGTACTTAATCGTATAGACCCATCTACAGCCCACGGTTTTTTTTCCCTTAGGCAACTCCATCATGCTCCAAGTATTATTTCTTATCATTGAGGCAATTTCTTCTTCCATTGCCTCAACCCACACTTTGCTTTTACAAGCTTCTTCATAGGTTGTTGGTACTTTGCTCATAAATTGCACTCAAAAATGCTTAATCCTTATCCGGTAAATGAATTGTAGAATAATAGGCTTCAATGGGATACCTTATGGTTGCAACCGCTAGATTTTCTTCTTGTGAGTTGTGTTGCTTAGTAGATGAGGGAGAGATGCTGTCGCCTATAGGATTAGAGTCAAAGCCTGCCGTACGCCCAGAACATCCCCCACTCACACTAAACAATGCCTCAGTCCTTGTGTTGTCTTGTTGAACCATAGATAGACTATTGAAGTAAACTCTTGCATTTTTCTAATTTTCCGGATCAAATTTTCTCCTCTGACTCCTTCTTAAGATAGGTTCTGGGGCTTGGGTTTCTTCACCCTCCTCATGCATCAGACCTTCCTCAGGGTCTATGGTCAAGTCTTCTCCTTCTGGTTGAATTTTAGTACCACTTGATTCTCCGAGAGCTGAATCACTTTCCTCGGAGATTTGAGACTCGTTTCTGCCTTCTTTTACTTCATCTTCCCTCCTATTAGAAGATGTTTCCAAGTCATCTGTGCATCTTCTCTGTCCATCTTCACTCACTAAAATGCTCTTTAGTACTTGTGCTCTATCCAGACTTGAACTAACAATCTCCTCAAGGTCTTTCCAACTCTCATTTTGAAAATATCCATTCTCCTCTTCAAATTGGACTTCTCTTGACACATGAATCCTGTTAGTTTCTGGATTATAACACTTATACCCCTTTTGGGTACTTTAGTATCCAACAAAGACACATCTCATACTTTTAGGCTCTAGCTTGCTTTTTTGTGACTCGGGGATAAACACATAACACTTACTTCCAAATACTCAGAGATGATTGATGTTAGACTTTACTCCATTAAGCACCTCATATGGAGACTTTTTGTTTAGGTTGGTGTTGGTAACCGATTGATGACATAACAAGCTGTCATTATGGCATCTCCCCAAAAGCTTTTTATAACTTTCCGATGAAACAGCATTCTTCTAGCTACCTCCAACAAATGCCTATTCTTCCTTTCCGACTCCGTTTTGCTGAGGAGTATAAGCACATGAGGTTTGGTGCACTATTCCCTTTTCTTCCACAAAATTCTTGAACTGATTACTTAGGTATTCTCCCCCATTATTACTTCTGAGAATTTTGATCTTGGTTCCAAATTGTATTTTGACATACTTGTAGAATTTCGCAAAAGATTTAAATACTTGGCTCTTGGAACTCATGAGTGTCACCCACGTATACTTGGACTTTTCATCAATAAAAGAGACAAAATACTTATATTGATCTTTGGAGATACATGGAGCTGTCCATACATCAGAGTGAATGAGCTCAAAGCACTTAGCATACTTAGTTGTGGAATCCGGAAAACTACTCCTACATTGCTTGCCTAACACACAAGCTTCACATCCTTTATTGTCTTCGGTGATATTGTGCAAGATCATGCTGAGCACCTTGTTGCTTGGGTGACCTAGCCGTGAGTGCCATAAAGATTTTGAACCAACTTCACTCAGACCACAAGTATTCACTACATCTTGCTCTTCTTTATTCAAAACATACAGCCAACCTTTAACTCCTCCTTCTCCAATCACTTCCTTAGTATTATTGTCCTGAAACTGAACTTCATTAGATCCAAAAATAACTTTGCAATTCAGGTCTTGAGTAGCCTTGTGCACCGACAACAGATTGGTGGTGAATTCGGGAACAAACAAAGCCTTAGTGTTTTTTCTAAACAATTCCAAATCACCAATTCCTTTTATGGGGACTTCTTTACCATTAGCTATCCTAACAGTTCCACCATGAGGTTTTATATTTGCTAATAAACCTCCATCTCTAATCATGTGGTTGTAGATTTTAGAGGATATCAAGATAATTTTAGGGGAAGAAGATTAGAAGAGAGGAGTAATGAAGATGATGAATAGAAATTTTTAGAGAAGAACTTGAATATTTTCGTGTGTTGTTTTTCCTTACAATCCCATACACATATATGCACGCTTTACATGAATTATTGAGTGAAAAATATCTCACCAACACCTCTACACAAGTATAGGCGAGCCATGCTTCTCCCAACTGCTCCTACCTACTCCTCTTTGCAACTTGCTCCACTTGTGCTGAGTGAGAAAAATGCCTGATGATCAGCTGGAGTATTAGAAACCGAGTAGTATTCTTCAATAGGATATCTTATGGCTATCTTCTCTTTTTGTGCGGTGTTATGCTTAGGGGACAAGAAGGAGACGCTGTCGCCTATAGGATCAGGATCTAAGCCTGCCGTACGCCCAGTACATCCCTCTCTTGTCCCAAGCACAACCTCGGTTCTCATGTGATCTTGATGAGCCATAGCCATCCCATTGTAATACACTCTAGTATTTTTCCAATTTTCAGGTCCGTGTCTTATCCTTTGGCTTCTTCTTAACTGAGGAGCTTGCACTACATCCACTTCTTCAGATTCTATCTCCCCCTCACCTCCTGTACTCTCCTCTTCTTGTACCAGTTCTGAATCTAATGGTAAGGTATCTGGAACTTATTAATCAAGCTTATCATCAAGGGAGCTTAGGGAAGATGGTTGGATTTGGGTGTCCGTACAAGTCCGTACGGATCCGTACAAGTCCGTACAAGTCTGTACGGATCCGTACAGGTCCGTACGACCATAGGGAGCCTCTGGAACATTTGAGGAAGCCTTCGAAAGTCTTCTAGAAGCTTGGAAACGTTTGGATCATGCACCAAGCCACTTGAGTGTCCAGGTGCATTGGCACCTTGTCCTTGGTCTTCCTTCTTATCCATTTGGTCAAGGAAGGGGCTGGAAACAGGCTGGCATGGTCAAGGACGCCCAAAGACTACACTCCTATTGGCTGGTTCAAATTAAAGTTAAACCTAGGTTCCCTTGTAATTCTCCTATAAATATGCTATGTATTTCACAAAGATCAATAAGAAATTCTTCTCTAATATTCTACTATGGTATTTCTTCTAGTTTATCTCAAAATCTCTCATTTATAATCTCTAAAATCTAACATGGTATCAGAGCATTGATCTTGCTCCTATCTATTCCGCTTTATTCTTGGTTATTCTCCATCATTCTCCATCATTCTCCATCATTTCTCCATCATTTCTCCATCAGTTCTTGTCATTTCTACTCATTCTCCACGTTTTTCTTCTTTATTTTCTCCTTTCTCACGCTGCTAGCTTCATTTCTCTCTGAGAGAAATTCCTCAAATCCATTGGTGCTGAGTTGAGAAAGTTGCTAGCTTTGTGATTAAATACCAAGAAAATCATGGAAAATCTAAAAACCATGATCATTCTGGTTACCCTCAAAGGGAATAATTACTTGTTGTGGGCAAGAACAACTAAGACTGCTTTGTGTGGAAGAGGTTTGTGGAGACACATTGAGATCACACAAAACCTTAAAGAAGACACACAAGATGAAGAAAATGAGACCAAGACCGAGGAGGAAATCAAATGGTTTCAAGAAGACCAAACAGTTTTGGGTCTCCGTCAAAACTCACTAGACCCATCAATCCTAGAGGCATACTCCTATTGTGACACCGAAAAGGAGCTTTGGGATACACTAAAGAATGTCTACGGGAACATCTCCAACTTGACCCGCGTCTTCGAAGTAAAAAGGGCAATCAACAATCTCAATCAAGAGGATCTAGAATTTACTCAACACTTTGGGAAATTTAGATCTCTTTGGGCTGAATTAGAGATGTTACGTCCAAGCACAAAGGATTTTTCAATCATTGAAGAAAGAAAAGAACAAGATAAGGTCTTCGGTTTGCTTCTCACACTCAATCCGATGTTTAACGACCTCATAAAGCATATCTTAAGATCGGAGAAGCTCCCTAGACTTGATGAAGTTTGTGCACAAATTCAAAAGGAACAAGGGTCCTTTGGTCTCTTTAGTGGTAAACAAGAACTCCCAATGGCCAATAAGGGAAATTACCAACCAAATCAAGGCTACAAAGGCAAGAATAGGAAAACATGCGATCATTGCAAGAAGGATGGTCATACAAAGGAGGATTGCTGGATCCTTCATCCACATCTCAAGCCCAAAGATTGGCATCCAAGGGAATTCAAGCCAAGAAAGTTCCAAGCTCATCAAGCACAAGAAACGCCAAGCTCATCAAACTCAACAAAACAACCTCAAACCGAAAGCTTGAAGCAAGGAGATGAGATGGCCATGGTAGCATATTCGAATGACGTGGTGCGCAAGTCAGACTTAGAAGCACTCATTCGATCCATCACCGCACTAAAGGAGTCCGGTATCACATACTTTGCTACTAAACCTAATAAGACTAGTACTTCTCTTGTTATTGATTCTGGAGCTTCTCATCACATGATTAGTAATCCAAATTTGATTAGTAACATTAAAACTGCTAGTGGAAATGTAGTGATTGCTAATGGTGATAGGATACCGGTTAAAGGAATAGGAAGTTTAAAACTATTTGACAAAGAATCTCAAGCTTTCTACATGCCATCTTTCACTTCGAATCTTGTATCGGTTAAGAGAGCTACTAAAGATCTTGATGCTTATGCTATCTTTGGGCCTAATAGTTTCCATTTTCAGGATGATAAGACCGGAAGGGTTCTTGGAGAAGGAAACACAAAAGGAGACTTATACATCTTAGAAAATTCTTCAAGCAATCCTACTTTATCAAGTTTTAATTCATGCTTAGCTAGTAGTTCTAATGCAATATGGCACGCTAGATTGGGACATCGTCACTCGCGTGCGTTGGAAATAATATTGCCTAATATTTCGTTTAATAACTCGGTTTGTGAGTCTTGTATTTTAGGAAAACATTGTAAAAGTGTATTTTCTAAGTCCTCTACCATATATGAAAAATGTTTTGATTTGGTCCACTCGGATGTATGGACTTCCCCATGTTTATCAAGAGATAATAATAAGTACTTTGTGACATTTATTGATGAAAAGTCGAAATACACTTGGATCACCTTAATGCCATCTAAAGATAGAGTATTTGACGCTTTCATTAATTTTCATAACTACATTACTAATCAATTCAAAAAAAATGTTAAGGTACTTCGAACGGATAATGGAGGGGAATATACAAGCCACAAATTCAAAGAACACATAGCTAAGCATGGAATAATCCACCAAACAAGCTGCCCATACACACCTCAACAAAATGGTGTAGCTGAAAGAAAGAATAAGCTTCTCATGGAAGTAGCTAGAGCCATGATGTTCCATTCCAACCTGCCAAGAAACTTCTGGGGAGATGCAGTCATGACGGCCTGCTATCTTATCAACCGAATTCCAACAAGAGTCCTAAAGGACGTCTCTCCCTTTGAAGTTTTAAATCACAATAAACCCTTTATCAATCACTTACGGGTTCTTGGATGTTTGTGTTTTGTATTTGTCCCAGGTACTCAGAGGGACAAACTAGAAGCCAAAAGCACAAGATGTGTATTCATAGGCTATTCTACTACTCAAAAGGGGTATAAGTGTTATGACCCCATCCGGAAGTGTACCCTGGTTTCAAGAGACGTGAAGTTCATAGAAAACCAAGGATACTTTGACAAGAAGCAGAATTGGGATAGTGTTAAAGATCAGTCCGCTCTCCTTTAGATAGAGCCGCCAGCTTAGAGTTCTTACTCAATCATCTGGGAAATCCTGCTCCAAGGGACTCTCATCAAGAGCAACCGGAGCAGCAACCGCAAGGAGAACCAAATTCTGAAAATAACAATGAAGAGGAAGTAAACAACTTAGATAATGATAATCAAGACCAAGCTCATCATGAAGAAGAAGTCACTGGAGGAATGGAGCCAATGGTTAGTCAAGACCATGAGAGTGAAGAAATTAGTGCTCCTCAGCTTAGAAGAAGCACAAGGCTGAAGTATGGACCAGATCATTGGAAACAAACAAGGGTCTATTACAACAGCCAAGTCGTGGCTCATCCTCTCCAAGCGGTCTGTTCTCTTGCCCTCTTGCCATCAGAACACCAAGCATTCCTTGGGAAGATTGATCAACACCAAATTCCGAGCTCCTATGAAGAAGCAAAAGAACACAAAGAATGGTTAGCTGCTGTGGATGCTGAGATAGGAGCAATGGATAAGAATCATACTTGGGATGAAACAGAGCTTCCAAAGGGAAAGAAGGCAGTAAGTTCCAAGTGGGTATTTACAATAAAATATCAATCTAATGGGGAGATTGAGCGGTACAAAGCCAGATTGGTAGCTAGAGGTTTCACCCAGACATATGGAGCTGATTATACCGATACTTTTGCGCCAGTGGCAAAGCTTCACACAGTTAGGGTTATCTTGTCCTTAGCCACAAATCTATCATGGGATCTATGGCAAATGGACGTGAAGAACGCCTTTCTTCAAGGAGAATTGGAAGAAGAAGTGTACATGACTCCACCACCCGGATTAGAGCACACAATCAGCCCCGGAAAAGTCTTAAGGTTAAGAAAGGCAATTTATGGACTAAAGCAATCACCGAGGGCCTGGTATCATAAACTGAGCTTCACTCTTGTTGCTCGAGGATTTAGCCGGTCAGAAGCCGACCATACCTTGTTCACTCACCAGAGCTCCCGTGGGCTTATTGTGGTATTGGTTTATGTGGATGACTTGATCATCTCAGGTAGTGATCAAGTTGGGGTTCAAGAAACCAAATCCTTCCTTAAGTCTGTTTTTGATATCAAGGACTTGGGAGAACTCAAGTATTTCCTAGGGATAGAGATATGCCGATCCACGGAAGGCCTATTTCTATCACAAAGGAAATATTCTCTTGATTTATTGCAGGAGACAGGAAAGCTAGGATCCAAACCAGCTAAGACTCCACTTGAAGATGGCTACAAGGTCAAGAGAAAGGGGGAGAAAGAAGATGATCCGCTTAACAAGCCATTTGAAGACCCAACACAATATCGGCGCCTAGTTGGTAAGCTCATCTACTTGACTATTACACGACCTGACTTATGTTTTGCTGTGAATCAGGTTAGCCAACATATGAAGGAACCAACCGTGCATCATTGGAACATGGTGGAAAGAATTTTGAGATACATCAAAGGATCACCAGGCCAAGGAATCTGGATGGGGAAGAATGGCAACACTGAGATAGTTGGATATTGCGATGCAGACTATGTTGGAGACACTATGGATAGAAAGTCCACATCTGGCTACTGTACTTTCATTGGAGGCAATCTAGTGACCTGGAAGTCTAAGAAGCAGAAGGTTGTGTCATGCTCGAGTGCAGAGTCAGAATATAGAGCAATGAGGAAGCTGACAAATGAATTAGTTTGGTTGAAAGCACTTCTCAAAGATCTCGGCATAGAAACTTTAAGTCCTATCACGATGCATTGTGACAATCAGGCAGCCATTCATATAGCAACGAATCCGGTATTTCACGAGAGGACCAAGCACATTGAGATCGACTGCCACAAGGTTAGAGAGAAGATCATAGAAGGAGTGATACTTCCATGCTACACCAAGAGTGAAAACCAGCTGGCTGACATCTTCACCAAGGCTGCTAGCCTCAAAGTTTGCAACCACATCCATAGCAAACTTGGGTTAGTAGACCTTACTCATCCTTGATAATACTTGCCGGTTCCGGGAAGACCACACTCTTTTTCCCTTACCAAGGTTTTGTCCCACTGGGTTTTTCTTGGTAAGGTTTTTAATGAGGTGGTAGTCCCGGTTCCCAAACTTAGCCTTCATTCCGACACTCCGGCTAAGTTTGAGGGGGAGTATTAATCAAGTATATCATCAAGGGAGCTTAGGGAAGATGGTTGGATTTGGGTGTCCGTACAAGTCCGTACGGATCCGTACAAGTCCGTACAAGTCCGTACGGATCCGTACAAGGCCGTACAAGACCGTACGACCTAAGGGAGCCTCCAGAATGTTTAAGGAAGTCTTGGATAGTCTTGGAGAGTCTTCTAGAGTCTTCTAGAAGCTGGGCAATGTTCGGATCATGCACCAAGTCACTAGAGCGTCCAGGTGCATTGGGGCTTGTCCTTGGTCTTCCTTCTTATCCATTTGGTCAAGGAAGAGGCTGGAACCAGGCTGGAACAGGCTGGCATGGTCAAGGGCGCTCCCAAGACTACTCTCCTATTGGCTGGTTCAAATTAAAGTTAAACCTAGGTTCCCTTGTAATTCTCCTATAAATATGCTATGTAATTCACAGAGATCAATAAGAAATTCTTCTCTAATGTTCTACTATGGTTTTCCTTCTAGTTTATCTCAAAATCTCTCATTTATAATCTCTAAAATCTTACAAACTAAAGCTTTATATATCCCAGAATTTACTTCGAATTTGCTATCAGTTCATAAGGCAACTAAGGATTTGAATTGTAAAGTTGTTTTTGGAGTTAATGGTGTTGAGTTTCAGGATAATGAAACCAAAGATGCGATCGGATCAGGGGGTGTGAAAGATGGTCTGTACATATTGAATCAAAAGGATAAAGAGTTTAAAGCGCTTGTGGTCAGTTCGGTTGGATCATGCCCTTTATGGCATTCTCGCCTTGGTCACCCAAGTCACAAGGTGCTCAGCATGGTCTTGCCCAACCATTCAGTACCCAAGGAGGCGTGTGAAGCATGTATTTTGGGGAAGCATTGTAGGAAAGTGTTTCCAGAATCTACTACTATGTATAAGAAGTCTTTTGAGTTAATACACTCTGATGTATGGTCTGCTCCGTGTACTTCAAGAGATCAATATAAGTACTTTGTTTCCTTCATCGATCAAAAATCAAAGTATACATGGGTAACATTGATGCGCTCTAAGGATCAAGTGCTTGAATCATTTCAGAACTTCTATAACTATGTGCTCAATCAGTATGATACCAAGATTAAGATACTAAGAAGTGATAATGGCGGAGAATACATGAGCATACAGTTTAGGGAGTTTGTGAATGAGAAAGGGATAGTACATCAGACAACTTGCGCCTATACACCTCAACAAAATGGGATAGCAGAGAGGAAGAATAGACATTTGTTAGAAGTGGCTAGGAGCATGATGTTTGATAGGGGAGTTCCTAAGAATCTGTGGGGAGATGCAGTGATGGCGGCAGCTTACTTAATCAACCGCATACCCACTGAAAGCTTGAGTTACAAGTCACCATTTGAAGTTTTGAATGGTGTGAAGCCGAGTATCAGTCACTTGAGAGTCTTTGGGTGTAGATGCTATGTCCTTGTTCCAGAGGCACAAAGAAATAAGTTAGAGCCAAAGAGTATTAAGTGTGTGTTTGTGGGATACTCAAGTACTCAAAAAGGATACAAATGTCTTAACCCGGAGACTAATAGAATGTATGTGTCAAGGGAGGTGCAATTTGAGGAAGAGTATGGTTACTTCGAAAAAAAGAAATTGGAAGACTTAGATGAGATTATGGACTCAAATGCAGATAGAGATCAAGTTCTAAGAAGCATTTGGGAAAGCATAGATGGCCGGGAGAGTGATGATAATGAGCAGAGGGGTGAAGAAGAAGTAGAAGAAAGTGAGCAGCTTCCGATAGTTCTGGATACTTTACCATTAGACTCAGAACTGGTAGAAGAAGAGGAGAGTACAAGAGGTGAGGGGGAGATAGAATCTGAAGAAGTGGAAGAAGTGCAAGCTCCTCAATTAAGAAGAAGCCAAAGGATAAGACACGGACCTGAAAATTGGAAAAATACTAGAGTGTATTACAATGGGATGGCTATGGCTTATCAAGATCACATGGGAACTGATGTTGTGCTTGGGACAAGAGAGGGATGTACTGGGCGTACGGCAGGCTTAGATCCTGATCCTATAGGCGACAGCGTCTCCTTCTTGTCCCTTAAGCATAACACCGCACAAGAAGAGAAGATAGCCATAAGATATCCTATTGAAGAATACTACTCGGTTTCTAATACTCCAGCTGATCATCAGGCATTTCTGAGCACTATTGATAGAAAAGTACCTAATTCTTATGAGGAAGCAAGCATGGACAAGTTATGGGTTGATGCCATGAGGGAAGAGATTGCATCTATGTTGAGAAATAATACTTGGGACTTGACAAAATTGCCTAGTGGGAAGAAACTTGTGGGATGTAGATGGGTGTATACTATCAAATACAAGAGCAATGGTGAAATTGAGAGGTATAAAGCTAGACTAGTGGCAAAAGGATATACACAAGTATATGGAGAAGATTATACTGAAACTTTTGCTCCAGTAGCGAAGTTGCACTCGGTGAGGGTTCTACTATCCATTGCCATTAATCTGTCATGGAATTTGTGGCAAATGTATGTGAGAAACGCTTTCTTACAAGGGGATTTAGAAGAAGAAGTGTTTATGGAACTTCCACAAGGTTATGGAGCAAGTTCAGATCAAGTGTGTAGATTAAAGAAGGCTATATACGGCTTGAAACAATCTCCTAGAGCTTGGTACCAACGGTTAAGCCGGTGCCTGTTGGAGAAAGGGTTTGTAAAATCTGAAGCGGATCACTCTCTCCTTACCAAAAGGAGCAAAAATGGGATAGTTGTGGTGCTTATCTACGTGGATGACATTATTGTTACGGGAAGTGATTGTGAGGAGATGAAACGGACTAAGGAGGATCTAAACTCTACGTTTGATATAAAAGACCTAGGAGAGCTCAAATACTTCCTAGGAATTGAGATGAGCAGAGAGGAAAGGGAATGTTTATATCGCAAAGGAAGTATGTGATCGACTTACTAAAAGAAACTGGGAAGCTTGGGTGTAAACCGGCTAAGACTCCTATTGAAGAAGGTTACCAAGAAGAGAGCAACGTGGAGATATGGTCTGACATCAAGCAGTACCAAAGGTTAGTGTTGAATTTGCGGAATATAAGATTAGAGAGTTTGAGAGTGCTTGAAAGAGAAACAATAAAATGAGAGATAAAGAGAAGATTCCATTAGAATTGATTAAGTGTTACAAAGGGTGTACAACATGTATATATAGAGGAGAGCCACGAAATTAAGAGGTGAAGAAGGGTTTCACAACATTCAAATTTCCCTCCAATCTCTTATTTGAAATTCAAACACATCTCCTTCCTTTTCACACTTTCCGAGACACCCATTGTGCACCCAAAGTCTTCACCCTTCTAGAAAACTTCTTAATGGGCTTGCATATGTTGAATAAAGCCTCTTCTCTTCTTTGGGTCTTAAGCTAATGTATTCTCTCATTATTCAACACTCCCCCTCAAGCTTAACCGTAGAAAAAACCAAAGGTTAAGCTTGGAACCATGATGACCCACCTCATTAAAAACCTTAGTATGGAAAACCCCATGGGACAAAACCATACTAAGGGAAAAAGAGTGTGGACTCCATGGCTAAGGAAATCATGGCTGAGACATATCTATGAGTCCAAGCTTTGAATGGATGAACTCACACACTTTTAAACTCGCTGCCTTGGTAAAAATGTGTGCCAATTGTTCTGAACTTCTTGTAAAGCATGGAAGAATGACCCTTTTCTCCACCATCTCTCGCACCTTGTGACAATCCACTTCAATATGTTTTGTCCTCTCATGGAACACTGAGTTGGACGCAATGTGAATAGCAGCTTGGTTGTCACAATGCATTGTGATTAGATCTGGCGATTCAATGCCCAAATCCTTGAGAAGAGCTTTCAGCCATGTTAACTCGTTTGTGAGCTTCCTCATTGCTCTATACTCAGCTTCAGCACTTGAACATGACACAACCTTTTGTTTCTTGCTCTTCCAAGTGACCAGGTTACCTCCAATGAATGTGCAATACCCAGTGGTGGATCTTCTATCCGTTTTGTCTCCAGCCCAGTCAGCATCACAATAACCCACAATTTCTGTGCTTTTGTTACAACCCATCCAAATGCCTTGACCTGGAGATCCTTTGAGATATTTGAGAATCCGATCCACCATACTCCAATGGTGCACTTTTGGAGCTTGCATATGTTTACTCACCTGGTTCACAGCAAAACACAAATCAGGACGAGTTATGGTAAGATAAATCAACTTACCAACCATTCTCCGATATTGCTTGACATCTTCAAAAGGTTTATCTTCAAGCTCCCCCTCTCGTATGACTTTGTATCCTTCTTCTAAGGGAGTCTTTGCTGGTTTGGCTCCTAGCTTTCCTGCCTCAGCCAATAGATCAAGAGTGTACTTCCTTTGGGATAAAAAAAGTCCTTCATTGGACCTATAGACTTCAATCCCTAGAAAATATTTCAACTCTCCAAGATCTTTAATATCAAATACAGATTTTAAATATGCTTTTGTATCTTTAATACCTACCTTGTCATTCCCTGAGATGATAATGTCATCCACATAAATGAGAATGACTACAATACCTTCTTGGCTTTGCAAGGTGAAAAGTGTATGATCTGCCTCGGACTTCTTGAAGCCTTTACTCTTGAGTGTTGTACTCAACTTGTGGTACCATGCTCGAGGAGATTGCTTCAGTCCATAGATTGCTTTCTTGAGTCTCAACACCTTTCCTGGTGCAATTGAGTCTTCCAAGCCTGGTGATGGAGTCATGTAGACTTCATCCTCTAGTTCCCCTTGCAAGAATGCATTCTTGACGTCCATCTGCCAAAGATCCCATTCCAAGTTAGTAGCTAAGGATAAAATGACTCCTACCGTATGAAGTTTTGCCACAGGTGCAAATGTGTCAAGGTAGTCCTCTCCATAGGTTTGAGTGAATCCTCTAGCCACCAGCCTAGCCTTGTAACGCTCTATTTCTCCATCACTTCTATACTTGATAGTGAAGATCCATCTAGAGCTTACAGCCTTCTTCCCTTTTGGCAGTTCAGCTTCATCCCAAGTGTGGTTGATTTCCATAGCTTTCTTTTCTTCACCAACAACATCTCTCCATACTTTAAGCTCCTTGGCTTCTTCATAGGTTGTTGGAATCTCAGCTTCATCCAACTTGCCCATGTAGGCTTGATGTTCCAATGGGAAATGAGCTAGAGTGCAAACAGCTTGAATGGGATGAGCAACTGCCTTGTTGTTGTAGTACACTCGGGTTTGCTTCCAATGTTCTGGTCCAAACCTTTGTCTTGTACTTCTCCTTAAACCCCTTTCTTGAGCTTGAACTTGAGGTTCTGGCCCTTCAAAGTCAGAATCTGAGGTTTGAGCTTGTTCTTGACTTTCCGGACTCTCTTCACTTTGATCATGAACCGCTTCATTGCGAACTTCTGATTCATTTTGATCATGAATTGTTGAGTCTTGTTGAGCCACTACTAGATCCTCTTGTTTATTGCCTCCCTCAGGATCAAAGGGTATAGTTTCTTCATTTGATTGAGATGTGCTTGTACTAGCTTCTGGCTGATGTAATCCAAGGTTCTCCAAGATTTTTCTCAAATTGCTAGCTCGGTCTGATGATGAGGATGATAGATTCTCCAATTCTTTCCAGTTCTTCTCATCATAGAACCCTTTTGTTTCAACAAACTTCACATCCCTTGAGACTAGAATCTTCCTTGTTTCCGGAACAAAGCATTTGTAACCTTTTTGTGTTATGGAGTATCCAATGAACATGCTCTTCACACTTTTAGCTTCCAACTTGTTTCTTTGTTCTCCTGGGATTAATACAAAACAAACGCACCCAAACACACGTAAGTGGTTAATGGCGGGTTTAGAGTTGTTTAATACCTCAAATGGAGAGTGATCATCCAAGATTTTTGTTGGCATCCGGTTGATCAAATAGCATGCTGAAACCACAGCATCTCCCCAAAATCTCTTGGGAACACTTGTGTGGAACATCATAGACCGGGCCACTTCCATTAAATGCCTATTCTTTCTTTCAGCAACTCCATTTTGCTGAGGAGTGTATGGGCAGCTGGTTTGATGGACTATCCCATGATGTGCTAAGTGTTGTTTGAAGGCATGGCTTGTGTACTCTCCACCATTATCTGATCTAAAAATTTTAATCTTGGCATTATAATGGTTAGTCACATATGCTTGAAATTTTCTAAATGCTTCTAGAACTCTATCTTTGGATGGAATAAGTGTTAGCCATGTATATTTTGATTTTTCATCTATGAAGGTGACAAAGTATTTATGATGTTCTCTAGATTCACATGGTGAGGTCCAAACATCAGAATGAATTAAATCAAAACACTTTTCATAGATAGTTGGAGACTTGGAAAACACAGATTTGCAATGTTTACCAAGTATACAAGCTTCACATTCATCATTTTTGAAAGAAATCCTAGGCAACAATAGTTCTAATGCTCTAGAGTGCGGATGACCTAGCCTTGCATGCCAAATTGAACTACTAACATTAGAAACATTCAGACTAAAACTACAAAATAAATTGGAGTCCGGCTTGTTATTTTCAAGAACATACAGCTCCTCCTTTGCTACTCCTTTTTCCGAGTAGTTTCATGGTCTCAATATCCTGAAAGTGTACATCATTAGGACCAAATATAGCATAACAATTCAAATCAGATGTAACTTTTTTTACGGATAACAAATTTAAAGTAAATTTAGGCATGTAGAAAGCGTTTGAATCTTTTCCAAATAACCTAAGATTTCCTACTCCATCAATTGGAATACTATCTCCATTTGCTATAATGACATTACCTACAGCCGGTTTTATGTTGTTCATTAGATGTGCATCACTTACCATATGATGTGATGCACCAGAATCTACAATCAAAGGTTTTGAAATGTTTTGAGCATGAAGAGAGTTTCCAGAAACCATACCAGACCTACCAGCCTCTTTCAAGGCTTTGATGAGAGCTTCCAAATCTGATTTCCTTACAAATTCAGATTCTTAATGATATGGCACCAAAGCTCTCATTTCTCCTTCTTCAGCCCTCTTGGATGTCCCAGCCTGATTCCCAGCCACTTCTTGGGAGACATTAGCTCTTGGTTCCTTCCACCAGCTTGGTTTTAGATGAGGATGGAGCTTCCAGCATTTTTCCTTTGTGTGCCCCTCTTTCTTGCAATGCTCACAGATTGCATTTGATCCCACTTTCTTGTTCTGGTTTGATCCCAAAGGTTTGTAAAATCCTTTGTTTGCTTCACCCAACTCTACTTTGTTAGCCATAACCAGCTCGCCCTTTCCCCCAAATAGACCATGAGATCCTTGCTCCTTTTGTATCTTGGAGCACACTTCATCTAGGCTGGGGAGATTGTCTGCCCTAAGGAGGTGCTTAATGAGATCCTTGTAAGTTGGATTTAAGGTTAATAGCAGACCAAAGACCTTGTCTTGTTCGCGCCTCTCATTTAACACTAAAGGATCAATCGTGCTTGGCCTTAACATTTCTAGTTCAGCCCACAATGATCTGAATTTGCCAAAGTGCTTTGTAAACTCCAAATCTTCTTGGCTTAGATCATTGATAGCCTTCTTGACTTCATAGATTCTGCTCAAGTTTGAAGTATTCCCATACACAGTTTGAAGAGTATCCCACAATTCCTTTGTATTTTCACAGTAGGAGTAGGCTTCAAGGATGGATGCTTCAAGAGAGTTCTGGATGATTCCGAGCACCATTTGATCCTCTTGGAACCACTTATCTTCATAATTACCGATGGCTTCTTCTCCATATTTTGGATCTTGTCCTTTCAAGACATGGCTCCAAAGCCCACGACCACATAGAGCTGTTCTTATCATTCTTGACCACAGCAAATAGTTGACACCCTTCAAGATGACTGAAATAACAATTGGTTTAAAGTTTTCCATGGTGTTTCAAGATTTATTCACCGGATAATTCTATTAACCAAAGGATTAAGAGATTTTCTCAAGAAATTATAAGAGAAGCTTCAAGAAATACACTTTTTCAGCCTTTTCACAACTCAAGAGTCAATGACTTTGAGGACTAAGTCTCAGAGTGAAAAAGGATTGACAAAGAGTATTCCCAGAATTTTAGAGTGAAAAAAGAAAATTTTAGAGAAGCTTCAAGAAATACACTTTTTCAGCCTTTTCACAACTCAAGAGTCAATGACTTTGAGGACTAAGTCTCAGAGTGAAAAATGATTGACAAAGAGTATTCCCAGAATTTTAAAAGAAGAGATTTGAAAATGGGATCACAAGAGCTTGATTTAGTTAAGAACCTTGCTCTGATACCATGTTGAATTTGCGGAATATAAGATTAGAGAGTTTGAGAGTGCTTGAAAGAGAAACAATAGAATGAGAGATAAAGAGAAGATTCCATTAGAATTGATTAAGTGTTACAAAGGGTGTACAACATGTATATATAGAGGAGAGACACGAAATTAAGAGGTGAAGAAGGGTTTCACAACATTCAAATTTCCCTCCAATCTCTTATTTGAAATTCAAACACATCTCCTTCCTTTTCACACTTCCCGAGACACCCATTGTGCACCCAAAGTCTTCACCCTTCTAGAAGACTTCTTAATGGGCTTGCATATGTTGAATAAAGCCTCTTCTCTTCTTTGGGTCTTAAGCTAATGTATTCTCTCATTATTCAACAGTTAGTTGGTAAACTAATCTATTTGACCATAACAAGACCAGATATTTGTTTTGCGGTGAATAAAGTAAGTCAACACATGCAAGCGCCAACAACACACCATTGGGGAATGATTGAAAGGATCTTGAGATATCTAAAAGGAAACCCATGAAGAGGTATTTGGCTAGAGTGTCATGGAAGAGCAGATGTAGAAGCGTTTTGTGATGCGGATTGGGCCGGGGATAAACAAGATAGGAAGTCTACAACCAGTTATTGTACATTCGTAGGTGGGAATCTTGTCACCTGGAGAAGCAAAAAACAAAAGGTAATCTCTCTATCTAGTGCTGAAGCTGAGTATAGAGCAATGAGAGAAGCCACAAAAGAAATGATATGGCTGAAGGCGCTTCTACATGACTTGGGAGTTCAAGAAGATAAACCAATGACATTGTATTGTGATAACCAAGCAGCAATACACATAGCTTCAAACCCGGTGTTTCATGAAAGGACAAAACACATTGAGGTGGATTGTCATTTTATCCGAGACAAGATTCAGGAGGGAGTTGTGGTTCCCAAGTTTGTGAAGAGTGGAGAACAAATGGCGGATATATTTACAAAGGCTACTTCTTCACGCATCTGTGAATACATCCATGGCAAGATCGGCTTAATGGACCCCTACCAGCCTATCTTGAGGGGGAGTGTTGAGAATATGGATGTGAAGGTCTGTGCATGTGAAAGGAGAGGGGACAATATCAAAGGGAAAGAGTTAGCATGTATAGCAAGTGTGTTGGAATATGGTGAAAGCTCAGGAGTAAAAAGAGAAGGTATACCATGCATTGCACATGAAATAAAGCACCAATGAGTAGCTAAGATCAACTAAAATGAGACCAAACAAGAAGTGGAGAAGGAACTGAATTGGTTAGAAGCAGACCAGTTTTTTCTCACTCAGCACAAGTGGAGCAAGTTGCAAAGAGGAGTAGGTGGGAGCAGTTGGGAGAAGCATGGCTCGCCTATACTTGTGTAGAGGTGTTGGTGAGATATTTTTCACTCAATAATTCATGTAAATCGTGCATATATGTGTATGGGATTGTAAGGAAACATAATACACGAAATTATAAACTTCTATTCATCATCTTCATCACTCCTATCTTCTAATCTTCCTCCCTTAAAATCATTTTCATATCCTCTAAAAACTACATGAGTGAATCCTCTAGCCACCAGCCTAGCCTTGTAACGCTCTATTTCTCCATCACTTCTATACTTGATAGTGAAGATCCATCTAGAGCTTACAACCTTCTTTCTTTTTGGCAGTTCTGCTTCATACCAAGTGTTGTTGATTTCCATAGCCCTTTTTTCTTCTCCAACTGCATCTCTCCATACTTTGTGTTTCATGGCTTCTTCATAGTTTGTTGGAATCTCAGCTTTATCCAGCTTGCCAATGTATACTTGATGTTTTAATGGGAAGTGAGCTAGAGTGCAAACAGCTTGAATTGGATGCGCAACTGCCTTGTTGTTGTAATACACCCGGGTTTGCTTCCAATGTTCTGGGCCAAACCTTTGTCTTGTACTTCTCCTTAAGGGTACTTCTTGAGCTTGCTCTTCTTCTAGAATTTCCGGACCCGCTTCATTTTGATCATAAACCGCTTCATTTTGAACTGCTGATTCACTTTGATCATGAATTGTTGAGTCTTCTTGTGGTGCCAAGATTGGCTCCTCTTCTTCATTGCCTCCGTCATGATCAAGGGGAATAGCTTCTTCAATTGGATGTGATGTGCTTATGCTATTTTCTTGTTGATGCAGTCCAATACTTTCCAAGATCCTCCTTAAGTTTGTTGCTCGGTCTGATGGTGAGGATGATAGATTCTTCAATTCTTCCCAGTTCTTCTCACCATAGAATCCCTTGGTTTCCACAAACTTCACATCCCTTGAGACTAGAACCTTTCTTGAGTCTGGAACATAGCATTTGTAACCCTTTTGTGTTGTGGAGTACCCAATGAACATGCTCTTCACACTCTTAGCATCCAGCTTGTTGCGTTGTTCTCCTGGGATAAATGGAGGGTTTGGTGTTGTTTAATACCTCAAACGGAGAATGATCTTGTAGGATTTTTGTAGGTGTTCGGTTGATTAAGTAACATGCTAAAACCACAGCATCCCCCCAAAACTTCTTTGGAACATTGGTGTGGAACATCATAGACTGGGACACCTCCATCAAATGCCTATTCTTTCTTTCAGCAACTCCATTTTGTTGAGGAGTGTATGGACAGCTTGTTTGATGGATTATCCCATGTTTTGCTAAGTGTTGTTTGAAAGCATGGCTTGTGTACTCTCCACCATTATCTGATCTAAAATTTTAATCTTTGCATTATAATGGTTAGTCACATATGCTTGAAAATTCCTAAATGCTTCTAGTACTCGGTCCTTAGATGGAAGAAGTGTTAGCCAAGTATATTTTGATTTTTCATCTATGAAAGTGACAAAATATTTATGATGTTCTCTAGATTCACATGGTGAGGTCCAAACATCAGAATGAATTAAATCAAAACATTTTTCATAGATAGTTGGAGACTTGGAAAACACAGACTTACAATGTTTGCCAAGTATACAAGCTTCACATACATCATTTTTAAACGAAATACTAGGTAACAACAGTCCTAATGCTCTAGGGTGAGGATGGCCTAATCTAGCATGCCAAATAGAGTTACTAACATCAGAGGGATTTAAACTAAAGTTACAAGATATATGAGAGGTTGGGTTAGTGTCTTCAAGAACATAAAGTTCCTCCTTGGCTACTCCTTTTCCGAGTAGTTTCATAGTCTCAATATCCTGAAAATGTACATCATTAGGCCCAAAGATTGCATAACAATTAAGATCAGATGTAACCTTTTTCACGGATAACAAATTAGAAGTAAACTTAGGCATGTAAAAAGCTTTAGAATCTTTACCAAACAATCTAAGATTACCAATTCCTTTAACTGGAACTTTATCTCCATTTGCTATAACCACATCACCTAAAGCCGGTTCTAAGTTGTTCATTAAATGAGAATCACTTATCATATGATGTGATGCACCTGAATCTACAATTAATGGCTTTGTGATGTTTTGAGCATGGAGAGAGATACCAGAAATTGTACCAGAATTACCAGCCTCTTTCAAGGCTTTGATGAGGGCCTCAAGATCTGATTTCCTTACTAGCTCATGTTGAGATGACACTAGAGCCCTCATTTCTCCTTCCATAGATTGTGTGGATGGACCAGTGTGATTCTCAACAATTTCTTTTGTGAGGTTTGCTCTTGGTTCTTTCCACCAGCTTGGTTTGAGATGGGGGTTGAGGATCCAGCATTTTTCTTTTGTATTCCCTTCTTTCTTGCAATGTCCACATATTACATGTGGGTTTGTTACCAGCTTTTTGTTATGGTTTGGAGGCTTGTATGCACCCTTGTTGGCTGTGATTAGCTCTTCTTTTCCCCCAAAGAAGAAATAAGAAAACAAGAGAAGAGAGCTTAAGACCCAAAGAAGAGAAGAGGCCTTATTCAACATGTGCAAACCCATTAAGAAGTCTTCTAGAAGGGTGAAGACTTTGTGTGGAAAAGTGGATGTCTCGAGAAGTGTGAAAAGGAAGGAGATGTGTTTGAATTTCAAATAAGAGATTGGAGGGAAATTTGAATGTTATGAAACCTTTCTTCACCTTCTAATTTCGTGGCTCTCCTCTATATATACATGTTATACACCCTTTGTAACACTTAATCAATTCTAATGAAAACTTCTCTTTATCCCTGATTCTATTGTTTCTCTTTCAAGCACTCTCAAACTCTCTAATCTTCTATTCCGCAAATTCAACATGGTATCAGAGCAAAGTTCTTAACTAAATCAAATTCTTGTTATTCCATTTCAAATCTCTTCCTTTAAAATTCTAGGAATACTCTTTGTCAATCTTTTTTCACTCTGAGACTTAGTCCTCAAAGTCATTGACTCTTGAGTTTTGAAAAGGCTGAAAAGTGTATTTCTTGAAGTTTCTCTAAAATTTTCTTTTTCACTCTAAAATTCTGAGAATAATCTTTGTCAATCCTTTTTCACTCTGAGACTTAGTCCTCAAAGTCATTGACTCTTGAGTTGTGAAAAGGCTGAAAAAGTGTATTCTTGAAACTTCTCTAATAATTTCTTGAGAAAATCTCTTAATCCTCTGGTTAATAGAATTATCCGGTGAATAAATCTTGAAACACCATGGAAAACTCTAAACCAATTGTTATTCCAGTCATCTTGAAGGGTGTCAACTATTTGCTGTGGTCAAGAATGATAAGAACAGCTCTATATGGTCGTGGGCTTTGAAGCCATGTCTTGAAAGGACAAGATCCAAAAGATGGAGAAGAAGCCATCGGTAATTATGAAGATAAGTGGTTTCAAGAGGACCAAATGGTGCTCGGAATCATCCAGAACTCTCTTGAAGCATCAATTCTTGAAGCCTCCATTCTTGGAGCCTACTCCTACTGTGAAAATGCAAAGGAATTGTGGGATACTCTTCAAACCGTGTATGGGAATACTTCAAACTTGAGCAGAATCTATGAAGTCAAGAAGGTTATCAATGATCTAAGCCAAAAAGATTTGGAGTTTACAAAGCACTTTGGCAAATTCAGATCATTGTGGGCTGAACTAGAAATGTTAAGGCCAAGCACGATTGATCCTTTGATGTTAAATGAGCTGGGCTTACAAGGATCTCATTAAGCACCTCCTTAGGGCAGACAATCTCCCCAGCCTAGATGAAGTGTGCTCCAAGATTCAAAAGGAGCAAGGATTTCATGGTTTATTTAGGGGAAAGGGCGAGCTGGTTATGGCTAACAAAGTAGAGTTGGGTGACGCAAACAAAGGATTTTACAAACCTTTGGGATCAAACCAGAACAAGAAAGTGGGATCAAATGCAATCTGTGAGCATTGCAAGAAAGAGGGGCACACAAAGGAAAAATGCTAGAAGCTTCATCCTCATCTAAAACCAAGCTGGTGGAAGGAACCAAGAGCTAATGTCTCCCAAGAAGTGGCTGGGAATCAGGCTGGGACATCTAAGAGGGCTGAAGAAGGAGAAATGAGAGCTTTGGTGCCATATCAACAAGAATCTGAATTTGTGAGGAAATCAGATTTGGAAGCTCTCATCAAAGCCTTGAAAGAGATGTAAGATAATAGAGATTATAAATGAGAGCTTTTGAGATAAACTAGAAGAAACACCATAGTAGAATATTATAGGAGAATTACAAGGGAACCTAGGTTTAACTTTAATTTGAACATGCCAATAGGAGTGTAGTCTTTGGGCGTCCTTGACCATGCCAGCCTATTTCCAGCCCCTTCCTTGACCAAATGGATAAGAAGGAAGACCAAGGACAAGGTGCCAATGCACCTAGACACTCAAGTGGCTTGGTGCATGATTCAAACGTTTCCAAGCTTCTAGAAGACTCTCGAAGGCTTCCTCAAATGTTCTGGAGGCTTGCTAAGGTCGTACGGTCTTGTACGGCCTTGTACGGATCCGTACGGACTTGTACGTATCCTTACGGACTTGTACGGACACCCAAATCCAACCATTTTCCCTAAGCTCCCTTGATGATAAGCTTGATTAATACTCCCCCTCAAACTTAGCCGGAGTGTTAGAATGAAGGCTAAGTTTGGGAACCGGGACTACCACCTCATTAAAACCTTACCAAGGAAAACCCAATGGGACAAAACCTTGGTAAGGGAAAAAGAGTGTGGTCTTCCCGGAACAGGCAAGTATTATCAAGGATGAGTAAGGTCTACTAACCCAAGTTTGCTGTGGATGTGGTTGCAAACTTTGAGGCTAGCAGCCTTGGTGAAGATGTCAGCCAACTGGTCTTCACTCTTGGTGTAACATAGAAGTATCACTCCTTCTATGATCTTCTTTTTAACTTTGTGGCAGTCAATCTCAATGTGCTTGGTCCTCTCGTGAAATACTAGATTAGTTGCTATATGAATGGCTGCCTTATTGTCACAATGCATTGTGATGGGACTTGAAGTTTCTATGCCAAGATCCTTGAGAAGAGCCTTCAACCAAACTAATTCATTTGTTAGCTTCCTCATTGCTCTATATTCTGACTCCACACTTGAGCATGACACAACCTTCTGCTTCTTAGACTTCCAAGTTACTTGATTGCCTCCAATGAAAGTTCAGTAGCCAGTTGTAGACTTCCTATCCATAGTGTCTCCCGCATAGTCCGCATCGCAGTATCCAACTATCTCAGTGTTGCCATTCTTCCCCATTCAAATTCCTTGGCCCGGTGAACCTTTGATGTATCTCAATATTCTTTCCACCATGTTCCAATGATGTACGGTTGGTTCCTTCATATGTTGGCTAACCTGATTCACAGCAAAACATAAGTTAGGCCGTGTAATAGTCAAATAGATGAGCTTACCAACTAGGCGTCGATATTGTGATGGGTCTTCAAATGGCTTGTCAAGCGGATCATCTTCTTTCTCCCCCTTTCTCTTGACCTTGTAGCCATCTTCAAGTGGGGTCTTAGCTGGTTTGGATCCTAGCTTTCTTGTCTCCTGCAATAAATTAAGAGAAGATTTCCTTTGTGATAGAAATAGGCCTTCCGAGGATCGGCATATCTCTATCCCTAGGAAATACTTAAGCTCTCCCAAGTCCTTGATATCAAAAACAGACTTAAGGAAGGATTTGGTTTCTTGAATCCCAACTTGATCACTACCTGAGATGATCAAGTCATCCACATAAACCAATACCACAATAAGCCCACAGGAGCTCTGGTTAGTGAACAAGGTATGGTCGGCTTCTAACCGGCTAAATCCTCGAGCAACAAGAGTGAAGCTCAGTTTATGATACCAGGCCCTTGGTGATTGCTTTAGACCATAAATTGCCTTTCTTAACCTTAGGACTTTTCTAGGGCTGATTGAGTTTTCTAATCCGGGTGGTGGAGTCATGTACACTTCTTCTTCCAATTCTCCTTGAAGAAAGGCGTTCTTCACATCCATTTGCCATAGATCCCATGATAGATTTGTGGCTAAGGACAAGATGACCCTAACTGTGTGAAGCTTTGCCACTGGCGCAAAAGTATCGGTATAATCAGCTTCATATGTCTGGGTGAAACCTCTTGCTACCAATCTGGCTTTGTACGGCTCAATCTCCCCATTAGATTGATATTTGATTGTAAATACCCACTTGGAACTTACTGCCTTCTTTCCCTTTGGAAGCTCAGTTTCATCCCAAGTATGATTCTTATCTATTGCCCCAATCTTAGCATCCACAGCAGCTAACCATTCTTTGTGTTCTTTTGCTTCTTCATAAGAGCTCGGAATTTGGTGTTGATCAATCTTTCCAAGGAATACTTTGTGTTCTGATGGCAAGAGGGCAAGAGAACAAACCGCTTGGAGAGGATGAGCCACGGCTAGGCTGTTGTAATATACCCTTGTTTGTTTCCAATGATCTGGTCCATACTTCAGCCTTGTACTTCTTCTAAGCTGAGGAGCACTAATTTCTTCACTCTCATGGTCTTGACTAACCATTGGCTCCATTCCTCCAGTGGATTCTTCTTCATGATGAGCTTGGTCTTGATTACCATTATCCAAGTTATTTGCTTCTTCTTCACTGTTATTATCAAATTTGGTCCTTCTTGTGGCTGATGATCTGGTTGCTCTTGATGAGAGTCTCTTGGAGCCGGATTTCCCAAATGATTGAGTAAGAACTCTAAGCTAACGGTTCTATCTGAAGGAGAACGGGCTAGGTCTTTAACACTATCCCAATTTTGTTTCTTGTCAAAGTACCCTTGGTTTTCTATGAACTTCACGTCTCTTGAAACCAGAGTACACTTCCGGATGGGGTCATAGCACTTATACCCCTTTTGAGTGGTAGAATAGCCTATGAATACACATCTTGTGCTTTTGGCTTCTAGTTTGTCCCTCTGAGTACCTGGGACAAATACAAAACACAAACACCCAAGAACTCGTAAGTGATTGATATAGGGTTTATTGTGATTTAAAACTTCAAAGGGAGAGACGTCCTTTAGGACTCTTGTTGGAATTCGGTTGATAAGATAGCAAGCCGTCATGACTGCATCTCCCCAGAAGTTTCTTGGCAAGTTGGAATGGAACATCATAGCTCTAGCTACTTCCATGAGATGTCTATTCTTTGTTTCAGCTACACCATTTTGTTGAGGTGTGTATGGGCAGCTCGTTTGGTGGATTATTCCATGCTTAGCTAAGTGCTCTTTGAATTTGTGGCTTATATATTTCCCTCCATTATCCGTTCAAAGTACCTTAACATTTGTTTTGAATTGATTAGTAATGTAGTTCTGAAAATTAATGAAAGCGTCAAATACTCTATCTTTAGATGGCATTAAGGTGATCCAAGTGTATTTCGACTTTTCATCAATGAATGTCACAAAAGTACTTATTATTATCTCTTGATAAACATGGGGAAGTCCATACATCCGACTACACCAAATCAAAACATTTTTCATATATGGTAGAGGACTTAGGAAATACACTTTTAAAATGTTTTCCTAAAATACAAGACTCACAAACCGAGTTATTAAACGAAATATTAGGCAATATTATTTCCAAGGCACGCGAGTGAAGATGTCCCAATCTAGCGTGTCATATTGCATTAGAACTACTAGCTAAGCATGAATTAAAACTTGATAAAGTAGGATTGCTTGAATAATCTTCTAAGATGTATAAGTCTCCTTTCATTAATTTTCATAACTACATTCCTAATCAATTCAAAACAAATGTTAAGGTACTTCGAACGGATAATGGAGGGGAATATACAAGCCACAAATTCAAAGAACACTTAGCTAAGCATGGAATAATCCACCAAACAAGCTGCCCATACACACCTCAACAAAATGGTGTAGCTGAAAGAAAGAATATGCATCTCATGGAAGTAGCTAGAGCCATGATGTTCCATTCCAACCTGCCAAGAAACTTCTGGGGAGATGCAGTCATGACGGCCTGCTATCTTATCAACCGAATTCCAACAAGAGTCCTAAAGGACGTCTCTCCCTTTGAAGTTTTAAATCACAATAAACCCTTTATCAATCACTTACGGGTTCTTGGATGTTTGTGTTTTGTATTTGTCCCAGGTACTCAGAGGGACAAACTAGAAGCCAAAAGCACAAGATGTATATTCATAGGCTATTCTACTACTCAAAAGGGGTATAAGTGTTATGACCCCATCCGGAAGTGTACCCTGGTTTCAAGAGACGTGAAGTTCATAGAAAACCAAGGATACTTTGACAAGAAGCAGAGTTGGGATAATGTTAAAGACCTAGCCCGCTCTCCTTCAGATAGAGCCGGCAGCTTAGAGTTCATACTCAATCATCTGGGAAATCCTGCTCCAAGGGACTCTCATCAAGAGCAACCGGAGCAAGAACCGCAAGGAGGACCAAATTCCGAAAATAACAATGAAGAGGAAGCAAACAACTTAGATAATGGTAATCAAGAACAAGCTCACCATGAAGAAGTCACTGGAGGAATGGAGCCAATGGTTAGTCAAGACCATGAGAGTGAAGAAATTAGTGCTCCTCAGCTTAGAAGAAGCACAAGGCTGAAGTATGGACCAGATCATTGGAAACAAACAAGGGTCTATTACAACAGCCAAGCCGTGGCTCATCCTCTCCAAGCGGTCTGTTCTCTTGCCCTCTTGCCATCAGAACACCAAGCATTCCTTGGGAAGATTGATCAACACCAAATTCCGAGCTCCTATGAAGAAGCAAAAGAACACAGAGAATGGTTAGCTGCGGTGGATGCTGAGATAGGAGCAATGGATAAGAATCATACTTGGGATGAAACGGAGCTTCCAAAGGGAAAGAAGGTAGTAAGTTCCAAGTGGGTATTTACAATAAAATATCAATCTAATGGGGAGATTGAGCGGTACAAAGCCAGATTGGTAGCCAGAGGTTTCACTCAGACATATGGAGCTGATTATACCGATACCTTTGCGCCCGTGGCAAAGCTTCACACAGTTAGGGTTATCTTGTCCTTAGCCACAAATCTATCATGGGATCTATGGCAAATGGACGTGAAGAACGCCTTTCTTCAAGGAGAATTGGAAGAAGAAGTGTACATGACTCCACCACCCGGATTAGAGCACACAATCAGCCCCGGAAAAGTCTTAAGGTTAAGAAAGGCAATTTATGGATTAAAGCAATCACCGAGGGCCTGGTATCATAAACTGAGCTTCACTCTTGTTGCTCGAGGATTTAGCCGGTCAGAAGCCGACCATACCTTGTTCACTCACCAGAACTCCCGTGGGCTTATTGTGGTATTGGTTTATGTGGATGACTTGATCATCTCAGGTAGTGATCAAGTTGGGGTTCAAGAAACCAAATCCTTCCTTAAGTCTGTTTTTGATATCAAGGACTTGGGAGAACTCAAGTATTTCCTAGGGATAGAGATATGCCGATCCACGGAAGGCCTATTTCTATCACAAAGGAAATATTCTCTTGATTTATTGCAGGAGACAGGAAAGCTAGGATCCAAACCAGCTAAGACTCCACTTGAAGATGGCTACAAGGTCAAGAGAAAGGGGGAGAAAGAAGATGATCCGCTTGACAAGCCATTTGAAGACCCAGCACAATATCGGCGCCTAGTTGGTAAGCTCATCTACTTGACTATTACACGGCCTGACTTATGTTTTGTTGTGAATAAGGTTAGCCAACATATGAAAGAACCAACCGTGCATCATTGGAACTTGGTGGAAAGAATTTTGAGATACATCAAAGGATCACCAGGCCAAGGAATCTGGATGGGGAAGAATGGCAACACTGAGATAGTTGGATATTGCGATGCAGACTATGCTGGAGACACTATGGATAGAAAGTCCACAATTGGCTACTGTACTTTCATTGGAGGCAATCTAGTGACTTGGAAGTCTAAGAAGCAGAAGGTTGTGTCATGCTCGAGTGCAGAGTCAGAATATAGAGCAATGAGGAAGCTGACAAATGAATTAGTTTGGTTGAAAGCACTTCTCAAAGATCTCGGCATAGAAACTTCAAGTCCTATCACGATGCATTGTGACAATCAGGCAGCCATTCATATAGCAACGAATCTAGTATTTCACGAGAGGACCAAGCACATTGAGATCGACTGCCACAAGGTTAGAGAGAAGATCATAGAAGGAGTGATACTTCCATGCTACACCAAGAGTGAAGACCAGCTGGCTGACATCTTCACCAAGGCTGCTAGCCTCAAAGTTTGCAACCACATCCATAGCAAACTTGGGTTAGTAGACCTTACTCATCCTTGATAATACTTGCCTGTTCCGGGAAGACCACACTCTTTTTCCCTTCCCAAGGTTTTGTCCCACTGGGTTTTCCTTGGTAAGGTTTTTAATGAGGTGGTAGTCCCGGTTCCCAAACTTAGCCTTCATTCCTACACTCCGGCTAAGTTTGAGGGGGAGTATTAATCAAGCATATCATCAAGGGAGCTTAGGGAAGATGGTTGGATTTGGGTGTCCGTACAAGTCCGTACGGATCCGTACAAGTCCGTACAAGTCCGTACGGATCCGTACAAGTCCGTACGGATCCGTACAAGGCCGTACAAGACCGTACGACCTAAGGGAGCCTCCGAAACGTTTAAGGAAGTCTTGGAGAGTCTTGGAGAGTCTTCTAGAGTCTTGTAGAAGTTGGGCAATGTTCGGATCATGCACCAAGTCACTAGAGCGTCCAGGTGCATTGGGGCTTGTCCTTGGTCTTCCTTCTTATCCATTTGGTCAAGGAAGGGGCTGGAACTAGGCTGGAACAGGCTGGCATGGTCAAGGGCGCTCCCAAGACTACTCTCCTATTGGCTGGTTCAAATTAAAGTTAAACCTAGGTTCCCTTGTAATTCTCCTATAAATATGCTATGTAATTCACAAAGATAAAAAAAAAAACAAATTCTTCTCTAATGTTCTACTATGGTTTTCCTTCTAATTTATCTCAAAATCTCTCATTTATAATCTCTAAAATCTTACAGCAATCGGATCAGGGGGTGTGAAAGATGGTCTGTACATATTGAATAAAAAGGATAAAGAGTTGAAAGCGTTTGCGGTCAGTTCGGTTGGATCAAGCCCTTTATGGCATTCTCGTCTTGGTCACCCAAGTCACAAGGTGCTTAGCATGGTCTTGCCCAACCATTCAGTACCCAAGGAGGCGTGTGAAGCATGTATTTTGGGGAAGCATTGTAGGAAAGTGTTTACAGAATCTACTACTATGTATAAGAAGTCTTTTGAGTTAATACACTCTGATATATGGTCTGCTCCGTGTACTTCAAGAGATCAATATAAGTACTTTGTTTCCTTCATCGATCAAAAATCAAAGTATACATGGGTAACATTGATGCGCTCTAAGGATCAAGTGCTTGAATCATTTCAGAACTTTTATAACTATGTGCTCAATCAGTATGATACCAAGATTAAGATACTAAGAAGTGATAATGGCGGAGAATACATGAGCATACAGTTTAGGGAGTTTGTGAATGAGAAAGGGATAGTACATCAGACAACTTGCGCCTATACACCTCAACAAAATGGGATAGCAGAGAGGAAGAATAGACATTTGTTAGAAGTGGGTAGGAGCATGATGTTTGATAGGGGAGTTCCTAATAATCTGTGGGGAGATGCAGTGATGGCGGCAGCTTACTTAATCAACCGCATACCCACTGAAAGCTTGAGTTACAAGTCACCATTTGAAGTTTTGAATGGTGTGAAACCGAGTATCAGTCACTTGAGAGTCTTTGGGTGTAGATGCTATGTCCTTGTTCCAGAGGCACAAAGAAATAAGTTAGAGCCAAAGAGTATTAAGTGTGTGTTTGTGGGATACTCAAGTACTCAAAAAGGATACAAATGCCTTAACCCGGAGACTAATAGAATGTATGTGTCAAGGGAGGTGCAATTTGAGGAAGAGTATGGTTACTTCAAAAAAAAGAAATGGGAAGACTTAGATGAGATTATGGACTCAAATGCAGATAGAGATCAAGTTCTAAGAAGCATTTGGGAAAACATAGATGGTCGGGAGGGTGATGATAATGAGCAGAGGGGTGAAGAAGAAGTAGAAGAAAGTGAGCAGCTTCCGATAGTTCCGGATACTTTACCATTAGACTCAGAACTGGTAGAAGAAGAGGAGAGTACAAGAGGTGAGGGGGAGATAGAATTTGAAGAAGTGGAAGAAGTTCAAGCTCCTCAGTTAAGAAGAAGCCAAAGGATAAGACACGGACCTGAAAATTGGAAAAATACTAGAGTGTATTACAATGGGATGGCTATGGCTTATCAAGATCACATGGGAACTGATGTTGTGCTTAGGACAAGAGAGGAATGTACTGGGTGTACGGCAGGCTTAGATCCTGATCCTATAGGCGACAGCGTCTCCTTCTTGTCCCTTAAGCATAACACCGCACAAGAAGAGAAGATAGCCATAAGATATCCTATTGAAGAATACTACTTGGTTTCTAATACTCCAGCTGATCATCAGGCATGTCTGAGCACTATTGATAGAAAAGTACCTAATTCTTATGAGGAAGCAAGCATGGACAAGTTATGGGTTGATGCCATGAGGGAAGAGATTGCATCTATGTTGAGAAATAATACTTGGGACTTGACAAAATTGCCCAGCGGGAAGAAACTTGTGGGATGTAGATGGGTGTATACTATCAAATACAAGAGCAATGGTGAAATTGAGAGGTATAAAGCTAGACTAGTGGCAAAAGGATATACACAAGTATATGGAGAAGATTATACTGAAACTTTTGCTCCAGTAGCGAAGTTGCACTCGGTGAGGGTTCTACTATCCATTGCCATTAATCTGTCATGGAATTTGTGGCAAATGGATGTGAGAAACGCTTTCTTACAAGGGGATTTAGAAGAAGAAGTGTTTATGGAACTTCCACAAGGTTATGGAGCAAGTTCAGATCAAGTGTGTAGATTAAAGAAGGCTATATACGGCTTGAAACAATCTCCTAGAGCTTGGTACCAAGAAGAGAGCAACGTGGAGATATGGTCTGACATCAAGCAGTACCAAAGGTTAGTTGGTAAACTAATCTATTTGACCATAACAAGGCCAGATATTTGTTTTGCGGTGAATAAAGTAAGTCAACACATGCAAGCGCCAACAACACACCATTGGGGAATGATTGAAAGGATCTTGAGATATCTAAAAGGGAACCCAGGAAGAGGTATTTGGCTAGAGTGTCATGGAAGAGCAGATGTAGAAGCGTTTTGTGATGCGGATTGGGCTGGGGATAGACAAGATAGGAAGTCTACGACCGGTTATTGTACATTCGTAGGCGGGAATCTTGTCACCTGGAGAATCAAAAAACAAAAGGTAATCTCTCTATCTAGTGCTGAAGCTGAGTATAAAGCAATGAGAGAAGCCACAAAAGAAATGAGAAGGAACTAGACTGGTTAGAAACAGACCAGCTTTTTCTCTCTCAGCACAAGTGGAGCAAGTTGCAAAGAGGAGTAGGTAGGAGCAGTTGGGAGAAGCATGGCTCGCCTATACTTGTGTAGAGGTGTTGGTGAGATATTTTTCTCTCTAAAATTCATGTAAAGCGTCCATATATGTTGGTTGTATTGTAAGAAGAAAAATACACACGAAATTATAAACTTCTTCTCTAAAAACTTCTATTCATCATCTTCATCACTCCTATCTTCTAATCTTCCTCCCTTAAAATCACCTTCATATCCTCTAAAATCTACAAGGGGGAGATAGAATCTGAAGAAGTGGAAGAAGTGCAAGCTCCTCAGTTAAGAAGAAGCCAAAGGATAAGACACGGACCTGAAAATTGGAAAAATACTAGAGTGTGTTACAATGGAATGGCTATGGCTTATCAAGATCACATGGGAATTGAGGTTGTGCTTGGGACAAGAGAAGGATGTACTGGGCGTACGGCAAGCTTAGATTCTGATCCTATAGGCGACAACGTCTCCTTCTTGTCCCCTAAGCATAACACCGCACAAGAAGAGAAGATAGCCATAAGATATCCTATTAAAGAATACTACTCGGTTTCTAATACTCCAGCTGATCATCAGGCATTTCTGAGCACTATTGATAGAAAAGTACCTAATGCTTATGAGGAAACAAGCATAGACAAGTTATGGGTTGATGCCATGGGGGAAAAGATTAAATCTATGTTGAGAAATAATACTTGGGACTTGACAAAACTGCCAAGCGGGAAGAAACTTGTGGGATGTAGATGGGTGTATACTATCAAATACAAGAACAACGGTGAAATTGAGAGGTATAAAGCTAGACTAGTGGCAAAAGGATATACACAAGTATATGGAGAAGATTATACTGAAACTTTTGCTCTAGTAGCAAAGTTGCACTCGGTGAGGGTTCTACTATCCATTGCCATTAATCTGTCATGGAATTTGTGGCAAATGGATGTGAGAAACGCTTTTTACAAGGGGATTTAGAAGAAGAAGTGTTTATGGAACTTCCACAGGGTTATGGAGCAAGTTCAGATCTATACGGCTTGAAACAATCTCCTAGAGCTTGGTACCAACGGTTAAGCCGGTACCTGTTGGAGAAAGGGTTTGTAAAATCTGAAGCGGATCACTCTCTATTTACCAAAAGAAGCAAAGAAGGGATAGTTGTGGTGCTTATCTACGTGGATGACATTATTGTTACACGAAGTGATTGTTGTTGAATTTTCGGAAAAGAAGATTAGAGAGTTTTAGAGTGCTTGAAAGAGAAACAATAGAATGAGAGATAAAGAGGAGTTTCCATTAGAATTGATTAAGTGTTACAAAGGGTGTACAACATGTATATATAGAGGAGAGCCACGAAATTAGAAGGTGAAGAAGGGTTTCAAAACATTCAAATTTCCCTCCAATCTCTTATTTGAAATTCAAACACATCTCTTTCCTTTTCACACTTCCCGAGACACCCACTTGTGCACCCAAAGTCTTCACCCTTCTAGAAGACTTCTTAATGGGCTTGCACATGTTGAATAAGGCATTTTCTCTTATTTGGGTCTTAAGTTCTTTTCTCTTGTTTTCTTATTTCTTCTTATTTAATGCAGATGAATGTATTCTCTCAGTATTCAACACTCCCCCTCAAGCTTAACCGTAGAGAAAACAAAGGATAAGCTTGGAACCATGATGACCCACCTCATTAAAAACTTTAGTATGGAAAACCTCATGGGAAAAAACCATACTAAAGGAAAAAGAGTGTGGACTCCATCGCTAAGAAAGTCATGGCCGAGACATATCTATGAGTCCAAGCTTTGAATGGATGATCTCACACACTTTTAAGCTCGCTGCCTTGGTAAAAATGCCTGCCAACTGTTCTGAACTCCTTGTAAAGCATAGAAAAATGACCCTTTTCTCCACCATCTCTCGCACCTTATGACAATCCACTTCAATATGCTTTGTCCTCTCATGGAACACTGAGTTGGACGCAATGTGAATAGCAGCTTGGTTGTCACAATGCGTTGTGATTGGATCTGGCGATTCAATGCCCAAATCCTTAAGAAGAGTTTTCAGCCATGTTAGCTCATTTGTGAGCTTCCTCATTGCTCTATACTCAGCTTCAACACTTGAACATGACACAACCTTTTGTTTCTTGCTCTTCCAAGTGACCAGGTTACCTCCAATGAATGTGTAATACCCAGTGGTGGATCTTCTATCCGTTTTGTCTCCAGCCCAATCAGCATCACAATAACCCACAATTTCTGTGCTTTTGTTACAACCCATCCAAATGCCTTGACCTGGAGCTCCTTTGAGATATTTGAGAATCCGATCCACCATGCTCCAATGGTGCACTTTTGGAGCTTGCATATGTTGACTCACCTGGTTCACAGCAAAACACAAATCAGGACGAGTTATGGTAAGATAAATCAACTTACCAACCATTCTCCGATATTGCTTGACATCTTCAAAAGGTTTATCTTCAAGCTCCCCCTCTTGTATGACTTTGTATCTTTCTTCTAAGGGAGTCTTTGCTGGTTTGGCTCCTAGCTTTCCTGCCCCAGCTAATAGATCAAGAGTGTACTTCCTTTGGGATAAGAAGAGTCCTTCATTGGACCTATAGCCTTCAATCCCTAGAAAATATTTCAACTCTCCAAGATCTTTAATATCAAATACAAATTTTAAATATGCTTTTGTATCTTTAATACCTACCTTGTCATTCCCAGAGATGATAATATCATCCACATAAATGAGAATGACTACAATACCTTCTTGGCTTTGCAAGGTGAAAAGTGTATGATCTGCCTCGGACTTCTTGAAGCCTTTACTCTTGAGTGTTGTACTCAACTTATGGTTCCATGCTCGAGGAGATTCCTTCAGTCCATAGATTGCTTTCTTGAGTCTCAACACCTTTCCTGGTGCAATTGAGTCCTCCAAGCCTGGTGGTGGAGTCATGTAGACTTCATCCTCTAGTTCCCCTTGCAAGAATGCATTCTTGACGTCCATCTGCCAAAAAGCCCATTCTAAGTTAGTAGGTAAGGATAAAATGACTCTTACCGTATGAAGTTTTGCCACAGGTGCAAATGTGTCAAGGTAGTCCTCTCCATAGGTTAAAGTGAATCCTCTAGCCACCAGCCTAGACTTGTAATGCTCTAATTCTCTATCACCTCTCTTGAATTTGCGGAATAGAAGATTAGACAGTTTGAGAGTGCTTGAATGAGAAACAATAGAATGAGAGATAAAGAGAAGTTTCCATTAGAATTGATTAAATGTTACAAAGGGTGTACAACATGTATATATAGAGGAGAGCCACGAAATTAGGAGGTGAAGAAGGGTTTCACAACATTCAAATTTCCCTCCAATCTCTTATTTGAAATTCAAACACATCTCTTTCCTTTTCACACTTCCCGAGACACCCACTTGTGCACCCAAAGTCTTCACCCTTCTAGAAGACTTCTTAATGGACATGCATATGTTGAATAAGGCCTCTTCTCTTCATTGGGTCTTAAGCTAATGTAATTTCTCATTATTCAACACTCCCCCTCAAGCTTAACCGTAGAGAAACCAAAGGCTAAGCTTAGAACCATGATGACCCACCTCATTAAAAACCTTAGTATGGAAAACCTCATGGGACAAAACCATACTAAGGGAAAAAGAGTGTGGATTCCATGGCCAAGGAAATCATGGCTGAGACATATCTATGAGTCCAAGCTTTGAATGGATGAACTCACACACTTTTAAACTCGCTGCCTTGGTAAAAATGTCTGCCAATTGTTCTGAACTCTTTGTAAAGCATGGAAGAATGACCCTTTTCTCCACCATCTCTCGTACCTTGTGACAATCCACTTCAATATGCTTTGTCCTCTCATGGAACACTGAGTTGGACGCAATGTGAATAGCAGCTTGGTTGTCACAATGCGTTGTGATTGGATCTGGCGATTCAATGCCCAAATCCTTAAGAAGAGCTTTCAGCCATGTTAGCTCATTTGTGAGCTTCCTCATTGCTCTATACTCAGCTTCAGCACTTGAACATGACACAACCTTTTGTTTCTTGCTCTTCCAAGTGACCAGGTTACCTCCAATGAATGTGTAATACCCAGTGGTGGATCTTCTATCCGTTTTGTCTCCAGCCCAATCAGCATCACAATAACCCACAATTTCTGTGCTTTTGTTACAACCCATCCAAATGCCTTGACCTGGAGCTCCTTTGAGATATTTGAGAATCCGATCCACCATGCTCCAATGGTGCACTTTTGGAGCTTGCATATGTTGACTCACCTGGTTCACAGCAAAACACAAATCAGGACGAGTTATGGTAAGATAAATCAACTTACCAACCATTCTCCGATATTGCTTGACATCTTCAAAAGGTTTATCTTCAAGCTCCCCCTCGTGTATGACTTTGTATCTTTCTTCTAAGGGAGTCTTTGCTGGTTTGGCTCCTAGCTTTCCTGCCCCAGCCAATAGATCAAGAGTGTACTTCCTTTGGGATAAGAAGAGTCCTTCATTGGACCTATAGCCTTCAATCCCTAGAAAATATTTCAACTTTCCAAGATCTTTAATATCAAATACAAATTTTAAATATGCTTTTGTATCTTTAATACCTACCTTGTCATTCCCAGAGATGATAATATCATCCACATAAATGAGAATGACTACAATACCTTCTTGGCTTTGCAAGGTGAAAAGTGTATGATCTGCCTCGGACTTCTTGAAGCCTTTACTCTTGAGTGTTGTACTCAACTTATGGTTCCATGCTCGAGGAGATTCCTTCAGTCCATAGATTGCTTTCTTGAGTCTCAACACCTTTCCTGGTGCAATTGAGTCCTCCAAGCCTGGTGGTGGAGTCATGTAGACTTCATCCTCTAGTTCCCCTTGCAAGAATGCATTCTTGACGTCCATCTGCCAAAAAGCCCATTCTAAGTTAGTAGGTAAGGATAAAATGACTCTTACCGTATGAAGTTTTGCCACAGGTGCAAATGTGTCAAGGTAGTCCTCTCCATAGGTTAAAGTAAATCCTCTAGCCACCAGCCTAGACTTGTAATGCTCTAATTCTCCATCACCTCTCTTGAATTTGCGGAATAGAAGATTAGACAGTTTGAGAGTGCTTGAATGAGAAACAATAGAATGAGAGATAAAGAGAAGTTTCCATTAGAATTGATTAAATGTTACAAAGGGTGTACAACATGTATATATAGAGGAGAGCCACGAAAGTAGGAGGTGAAGAAGGGTTTCACAACATTCAAATTTCCCTCCAATCTCTTATTTGAAATTCAAACACATCTCTTTCCTTTTCACACTTCCCGAGACACCCACTTGTGCACCCAAAGTCTTCACCCTTCTAGAAGACTTCTTAATGGACATGCATATGTTGAATAAGGCCTCTTCTCTTCATTGGGTCTTAAGCTAATGTAATTTCTCATTATTCAACACTCCCCCTCAAGCTTAACCGTAGAGAAACCAAAGGCTAAGCTTAGAACCATGATGACCCACCTCATTAAAAACCTTAGTATGGAAAACCTCATGGGACAAAACCATACTAAGGGAAAAAGAGTGTGGATTCCATGGCTAAGGAAATCATGGCTGAGACATATCTACGAGTCCAAGCTTTGAATGGATGAACTCACACACTTTTAAACTCGCTACCTTGGTAAAAATGTCTGCCAATTGTTCTGAACTCTTTGTAAAGCATGGAAGAATGACCCTTTTCTCCACCATCTCTCGTACCTTGTGACAATCCACTTCAATATGCTTTGTCCTCTCATGGAACACTGAGTTGGACGCAATGTGAATAGCAGCTTGGTTGTCACAATGCATTGTGATTGGATCTGGCGATTCAATGCCCAAATCCTTGAGAAGAGCTTTCAGCCATGTTAGCTCATTTGTGAGCTTCCTCATTGCTCTATACTCAGCTTCAGCACTTGAACATGACACAACCTTTTGTTTCTTGCTCTTCCAAGTGACCAGGTTACCTCCAATGAATGTGTAATACCCAGTGGTGGATCTTCTATCCGTTTTGTCTCCAGCCCAATCAGCATCACAATAACCCACAATTTCTGTGCTTTTGTTACAACCCATCCAAATGCCTTGACCTGGAGCTCCTTTGAGATATTTGAGAATCTGATCCACCATGCTCCAATGGTGCACTTTTGGAGCTTGCATATGTTTACTCACCTGGTTCACAGCAAAACACAAATCAGGACGAGTTATGGTAAGATAAATCTGTTAGATTTTAGAGACTATAAATGAGAGCGTCTGAGATAAACTAGAAGAAACACCATAGTAGAATATTAGAGAAGAATTTCTTATTGATCTTTGTGAAATACATAGCATATTTATAGGAGAATTACAAGGGAACCTAGGTTTAACTTTAATTTGAACCAGCCAATAGGAGTGTAGTCTTTGGGCGTCCTTGACCATGCCAGCCTGTTTCCAGCCCCTTCCTTGACCAAATGGATAAGAAGGAAGACCAAGGACAAGGTGCCAATGCACCTGGACACTCAAGTGGCTTGGTGCATGGTCCAAACGTTTCCAAGCTTCTAGAAGACTCTCGAAGGCTTCCTCAAATGTTCCGGAGGCTCGCTAAGGTTGTACGGTCTTGTACGGCCTTGTACGGATCCGTACGGACTTGTACGGACTTGTACGGACACCCAAATCCAACCATCTTCCCTAAGCTCCCTTGATGATAAGCTTGATTAATACTCCCCCTCAAACTTAGCCGGAGTGTTGGAATGAATGCTAAGTTTGGAAACCAGGACTACCACCTCATTAAAAACCTTACCAAGAAAAACCCAGTGGGACAAAACCTTAACATTTGTTTTGAATTGATTAGTAATGTAGTTCTGAAAATTAATGAAAGCGTCAAATACTCTATCTTTAGATGGCATTAAGGTGATCCAAGTGTATTTCGACTTTTCATCAATGAATGTCACAAAAGTACTTATTATTATCTCTTGATAAACATGGGGAAGTCCATACATCCGAGTGGACCAAATCAAAACATTTTTCATATATGGTAGAGGACTTAGGAAATACACTTTTACAATGTTTTCCTAAAATACAAGACTCACAAACCGAGTTATTAAACGAAATATTAGGCAATATTATTTCCAAGGCACGCGAGTGAGGATGTCCCAATCTAGCGTGCCATATTGCATTAGAACTACTAGCTATGCATGAATTAAAACTTGATAAAGTAGGATTGCTTGAAGAATCTTCTAAGATGTATAAGTCTCCTTTTGTGTTTCCTTCTCCAAGAACCCTTCCGGTTTTAATATCCTGAAAATGGAAACTATTAGGCCCAAAGATAGCATAAGCATCAAGATCAGTAGTAGCTCTCTTAACCGATACAAGATTCGAAGTGAAAGATGGCATGTAGAAAGCTTGAGATTCTTTGTCAAATAGTTTTAAACTTCCTATTCCTTTAACCGGTATCCTATCACCATTAGCAATCACTACATTTCCACTAGCAGTTTTAATGTTACTAATCAAATTTGGATTACTAATCATGTGATGAGAAGCTCCAGAATCAATAACAAGAGAAGTGCTAGTCTTATTAGGTTTAGTAGCAAAGTATGTGATACCGGACTCCTTTAGTGCGGCGATGGATCGAATGAGTGCTTCTAAGTCTGACTTGCGCACCACGTCATTTGAATATGCTACCATGGCCATCTCATCTCCTTGCTTCAAGCTTTCGGTTTGAGGTTGTTTTGTTGAGTTTGATGAGCTTGGCGTTTCTTGTGCTTGATGAGCTTGGAACTTTCTTGGCTTGAATTCCCTTGGATGCCAATCTTTGGGCTTGAGATGTGGATGAAGGATCCATCAATCCTCCTTTGTATGACCATCCTTCTTGCAATGATCGCATGTTTTCCTATTCTTGCCTTTGTAGCCTTGATTTGGTTGGTAATTGCCCTTATTGGCCATTGGGAGTTCTTGTTTACCACTAAAGAGACCAAAGGACCCTTGTTCCTTTTGAATTTGTGCACAAACTTCATCAAGTCTAGGGAGCTTCTCCGATCTTAAGATATGCTTTATGAGGTCGTTAAACGCCGGATTGAGTGTGAGAAGCAAACCGAAGACCTTATCTTGTTCTCTTCTTTCTTCAATGATTGAAAAATCCTTTGTGCTTGGACGTAACATCTCTAATTCAGCCCAAAGAGATCTAAATTTCCCAAAGTGTTGAGTAAATTCTAGATCCTCTTGATTGAGATTGTTGATTGCCCTTTTTACTTCGAAGACCCGGGTCAAGTTGGAGATGTTCCCGTAGACATTCTTTAGTGTATCCCAAAGCTCCTTTGCAGTGTCACAATAGGAGTATGCCTCTAGGATTGATGGGTCTAGTGAGTTTTGAAGGAGACCCAAAACCGTTTGGTCTTCTTAAAACCATTTGATTTCCTCCTCGGTCTTGGTCTCATTTTCTTCATCTTGTGTGTCTTCTTTAGGGTTTTGTGTGATCTCAATGTGTCTCCACAAACCTCTTCCACACAAAGCAGTCTTAGTTGTTCTTGCCCACAGCAAGTAATTATTCCCTTTGAGGGTAACCGGAATGATCATGGTTTTTAGATTTTCCATGATTTTCTTGGTGTTTAATCACAAAGCTAGCAACTTTCTCAACTCAGCGCCAATGGATTTGAGGAATTTCTCTCAGAGAGAAATGAGGCTAGCAACGTGAAAGGAAGAAAATGAAGTGAAAATCACAAAGCTAGCAACTTTCTCAACTCAGCACCAATGGATTTGAGGAATTTCTCTCAGAGAGAAATGAAGCTAGCAGCGTGAGAAAGGAGAAAATAAAGAAGAAAAACGTGGAGAATGAGTAGAAATGACAAGAACTGATGGAGAAATGATGGAGAAATGATGGAGAAATGATGGAGAATGATGGAGAATGATGGATAATAACCAAGAATAAAGCAAAATAGATAGGAGCAAGATCAATGCTCTGATACCATGTTAGATTTTAGAGATTATAAATGAGAGCTTTTGAGATAAACTAGAAGAAACACCATAGTAGAATATTAGAGAAGAATTTCTTATTGATCTTTGTGAAATACATAGCATATTTATAGGAGAATTACAAGGGAACCTAGGTTTAACTTTAATTTGGTGCATGGTCCATATGTTTCCAAGCTTCTAGAAGACTCTCGAAGGCTTCCTCAAATGTTCCGGAGGCTCGCTAAGGTTGTACGGTCTTGTACGGCCTTGTACGGATCCGTACGGACTTGTACGGATCCGTACGGACTTGTACGGACACCCAAATCCAACCATCTTCCCTAAGCTCCCTTGATGATAAGCTTGATTAATAGACTCACCTGGTTCACAGCAAAACACAAATTAGGACGAGTTATGGTAAGATAAATCAACTTACCAACCATTCTCCGATATTGCTTTATTAATCAAGCATATCATCAAGGAAGCTTAGGGAAGATGGTTGGATTTGGGTGTCCGTACAAGTCCGTACGGATCCGTACAAGTCCGTACAAGTCCGTACAAGTCCGTACGGATCCGTACAAGGCCGTACAAGACCGTACAAGACCGTACGACCTAAGGGAGCCTTCGGAACGTTTATGGAAGTCTTGGAGAGTCTTGGAGAGTCTTCTAGAGTCTTCTAGAAGCTGGGCAATGTTCGGATCATAAACCAAGTCACTAGAGCATCCAGGTGCATTGGGGCTTGTCCTTGGTCTTCCTTCTTATCCATTTAGTCAAGGAAGGGGCTGGAACCAGGCTGGAACAGGCTGGCATGGTCAAGGGCGCTCCCAAGACTACTCTCCTATTGGCTGGTTCAAATTAAAGTTAAACCTAGGTTCCCTTGTAATTCTCCTATAAATATGCTATGTAATTCACAAAGATCAAAAAAAAAAGAAATTCTTCTCTAATGTTCTACTATGGTTTTCCTTCTAATTTATCTCAAAATCTCTCATTTATAATCTCTAAAATCTAACTTAGATAATGGTAATCAAGAACAAGCTCACCATGAAGAAGAAGTCACTAGAGGAATGGAGCCAATGGTTAGTCAAGACCATGAGAGTGAAGAAATTAGTGCTCCTCAGCTTAGAAGAAGCACAAGGCTGAAGTATGGACCAGATCATTGGAAACAAACAAGGGTCTATTACAACAGCCAAGCCGTGGCTCATCCTCTCCAAGCGGTCTGTTCTCTTGCCCTCTTGCCATCAGAACACCAAGCATTCCTTGGGAAGATTGATCAACACCAAATTCCGAGCTCCTATGAAGAAGCAAAAGAACACAGAGAATGGTTAGCTGCGGTGGATGCTGAGATAGGAGCAATGGATAAGAATCATACTTGGGATGAAACGGAGCTTCCAAAGGGAAAGAAGGTAGTAAGTTCCAAGTGGGTATTTACAATAAAATATCAATCTAATGGGGAGATTGAGCGGTACAAAGCCAGATTGGTAGCCAGAGGTTTCACTCAGACATATGGAGCTGATTATACCGATACCTTTGCGCCCGTGGCAAAGCTTCACACAGTTAGGGTTATCTTGTCCTTAGCCACAAATCTATCATGGGATCTATGGCAAATGGACGTGAAGAACGCCTTTCTTCAAGGAGAATTGGAAGAAGAAGTGTACATGACTCCACCACCCGGATTAGAGCACACAATCAGCCCCGGAAAAGTCTTAAGGTTAAGAAAGGCAATTTATGGATTAAAGCAATCACCGAGGGCCTGGTATCATAAACTGAGCTTCACTCTTGTTGCTCGAGGATTTAGCCAGTCAGAAGCCGACCATACCTTGTTCACTCACCAGAACTCCCGTGGGCTTATTGTGGTATTGGTTTATGTGGATGACTTGATCATCTCAGGTAGTGATCAAGTTGGGGTTCAAGAAACCAAATCCTTCCTTAAGTCTGTTTTTGATATCAAGGACTTGGGAGAACTCAAGTATTTCCTAGGGATAGAGATATGCCGATCCACGGAAGGCCTATTTCTATCACAAAGGAAATATTCTCTTGATTTATTGCAGGAGACAGGAAAGCTAGGATCCAAACCAGCTAAGACTCCACTTGAAGATGGCTACAAGGTCAAGAGAAAGGGGGAGAAAGAAGATGATCCGCTTGACAAGCCATTTGAAGACCCAGCACAATATCGGCGCCTAGTTGGTAAGCTCATCTACTTGACTATTACACGGCCTGACTTATGTTTTGTTGTGAATAAGGTTAGCCAACATATGAAAGAACCAACCGTGCATCATTGGAACTTGGTGGAAAGAATTTTGAGATACATCAAAGGATCACCAGGCCAAGGAATCTGGATGGGGAAGAATGGCAACACTGAGATAGTTGGATATTGCGATGCAGACTATGCTGGAGACACTATGGATAGAAAGTCCACAATTGGCTACTGTACTTTCATTGGAGGCAATCTAGTGACTTGGAAGTCTAAGAAGCAGAAGGTTGTGTCATGCTCGAGTGCAGAGTCAGAATATAGAGCAATGAGGAAGCTGACAAATGAATTAGTTTGGTTGAAAGCACTTCTCAAAGATCTCGGCATAGAAACTTCAAGTCCTATCACGATGCATTGTGACAATCAGGCAGCCATTCATATAGCAACGAATCCAGTATTTCACGAGAGGACCAAGCACATTGAGATCGACTGCCACAAGGTTAGAGAGAAGATCATAGAAGGAGCGATACTTCCATGCTACACCAAGAGTGAAGACCAGCTGGCTGACATCTTCACCAAGGCTGCTAGCCTCAAAGTTTGCAACCACATCCATAGCAAACTTGGGTTAGTAGACCTTACTCATCCTTGATAATACTTGCCTGTTCCGGGAAGACCACACTCTTTTTCCCTTACCAAGGTTTTGTCCCACTGGGTTTTCCTTGGTAAGGTTTTTAATGAGGTGGTAGTCCCGGTTCCCAAACTTAGCCTTCATTCCGACACTCCGGCTAAGTTTGAGGGGGAGTATTAATCAAGCATATCATCAAGGGAGCTTAGGGAAGATGGTTGGATTTGGGTGTCCGTACAAGTCCGTACGGATCCGTACAAGTCCGTACAAGTCCGTACGGATCCGTACAAGGCCGTACAAGACCGTATTAATCAAGCATATCATCAAGGCAGCTTGGTTGTCACAATGCATTGTGATTGGATCTGGTGATTCAATGCCCAAATCCTTGAGAAGAGCTTTCAGCCATATTAGCTCATTTGTGAGCTTCCTCATTGCTCTATACTCAGTTTCAACACTTGAACATGACACAACCTTTTGTTTCTTGCTTTTCCAAGTGACCAGGTTACCTCCAATGAATGTGCAATACCCAGTGGTGGATCTTCTATCCGTTTTGTCTCCAGCCCAGTCAGCATCACAATAACCCACAATTTCTGTGCTTTTGTTACAACCCATCCAAATGCCTTGACCTGGAGCTCCTTTGAGATATTTGAGAATCCGATCCACCATGCTCCAATGGTGCACTTTTGGAGCTTGCATATGTTGACTCACCTGGTTCACAGCAAAACACAAATCAGGACGAGTTATGGTAAGATAAATCAACTTACCAACCATTCTCCGATATTGCTTGACATCTTCAAAAGGTTTATCTTCAAGCTCCCCCTTTTGTATGACTTTGTATCCTTCTTCTAAGGGAGTCTTTGCTGGTTTGGCTCCTAGCTTTCCTGCCCCAGCCAATAGATCAAGAGTGTACTTCCTTTGGGATAAGAAGAGTCCTTCATTGGACCTATAGCCTTCAATTCCTAGAAAATATTTCAACTCTCCAAGATCTTTAATATCAAATACAGATTTTAAATATGCTTTTGTATCTTTAATACCTACCTTGTCATTCCCAGAGATGATAATATCATCCACATAAATGAGAATGACTACAATACCTTCTTGGCTTTGCAAGGTGAAAAGTGTATGATCTGCCTCGGACTTCTTGAAGCCTTTACTCTTGAGTGTTGTACTCAACTTATGGTACCATGCTCGAGGAGATTGCTTCAGTCCATAGATTGCTTTCTTGAGTCTCAACACCTTTCCTGGTGCAATTGAGTCCTCCAAGCCTGGTGGTGGAGTCATGTAAACTTCATCCTCTAGTTCCCCTTGCAAGAATGCATTCTTGACGTCCATCTGCCAAAGATCCCATTCCAAGTTAGTAGCTAAGGATAAAATAACTCTTACCGTATGAAGTTTTGCCACAGGTGCAAATGTGTCAAGGTAGTCCTCTCCATAGGTTTGAGTGAATCCTCTAGCCACCAGCCTAGCCTTGTAACGCTCTATTTCTCCATCACTTCTATACTTGATAGTGAAGATCCATCTAGAGCTTACGGCCTTCTTCCTTTTTGGTAGTTCAGCTTCATCCCAAGTGTTGTTGATTTCCATAGCTTTCTTTTCTTCACCAACAGCATCTCTCCATACTTTAAGCTCCTTGGCTTCTTCATAGGTTGTTGGAATCTTAGCTTCATCCAACTTGCCCATGTAGGCTTGATGTTCCAATGGGAAATGAGCTACATTGCAAATAACTTGAATGGGATGAGCAACTGCCTTGTTGTTGTAGTACACTCGGGTTTGCTTCCAATGTTCTGGTCCAAACCTTTGTCTTGTACTTCTCCTTAAACCCTCTTCTTGATCTTGAACTTGAGGTTCTGGCCCTTCAAAGTCAGAATATGAGGTTTGAGCTTCTTCTTGACTTTCTGGACTCTCTTCACTTTGATCATGAACCGCTTCATTGCGAACATCTGATTCATTTTGATCATGAATTGTTGAGTTTTGTTGAGCCACTACTGGATCCTCTTGTTTATTGCCTCTCTCAGGATCAAAGGGTATAGTTTCTTCATTTGATTGAGATGTGCTTGTACTAGCTTCTAGCTTATGTAATCCAAGGTTCTCCAAGATTTTTCTCAAATTGCTAGCTCGGTCTGATGATGAGGATGATAGATTCTCCAATTCTTTCCAGTTCTTCTCATCATAGAACCTTTTCGTTTCAACAAACTTCACGTCCCTTGAGACTAGAATCTTCCTTGTTTCCGGAACAAAGCATTTGTAACCTTTTTGTGTTGTGGAGTATCCAATGAACATGCTCTTCACACTTTTAGCTTCCAACTTGTTTCTTTGTTCTCCTGGGATTAATACAAAAGAAACACACCCAAACACACGTAAGTGGTTAATGGCGGGTTTAGAGTTGTTTAATACCTCAAATGGAGAGTGATCATCCAAAATTTTTGTTGGCATTCGGTTGATCAAATAGCATGCTGAAACCACAGCATCTCCCCAAAATCTCTTGGGCACACTTGTGTGGAACATCATAGACCGGGCCACTTCCATTAAGTGCCTATTCTTTGTTTCAGCAACTCTATTTTGCTGAGGAGTGTATGGGCAGCTGGTTTGATGGACTATCCCATGCTGTGCTAAGTGTTGTTTGAAGGCATGGCTTGTGTACTCTCCACCATTATCTGATCTAAAAATTTTAATCTTGGCATTATAATGGTTAGTCACATATGCTTGAAATTTTCTAAATGCTTCTAGAACTCTATCTTTGGATGGAATAAGTGTTAGCCATGTATATTTTGATTTTTCATCTATGAAGGTGACAAAGTATTTATGATGTTTTCTAGATTCACATGGTGAGGTCCAAACATCAGAATGAATTAAATCAAAACACTTTTCATAGATAGTTGGAGACTTGGAAAACACAGATTTACAATGTTTGCCAAGTATACAAGCTTCACATTCATCATTTTTGAAAGAAATCCTAGGCAACAATAGTTCTAATGCTCTAGAGTGCGGATGACCTAGCCTTGCATGCCAAATGGAACTACTAACATTAGAAACATTCAGACTAAAACTACAAAATAAATTGGAGTTCAGCTAGTTATTTTCAAGAACATACAGCTCCTCCTTTGCTACTCCTTTCCCGAGTAATTTTATGGTCTCAATATCCTGAAAGTGTACATCATTGGGACCAAATATAACATAACAATTCAAATCAGATGTAAATTTCTTTACGGATAACAAATTTGAAGTAAACTTAGGCATGTAGAAAGCGTTTGAATCTTTTCCAAATAACCTAAGATTTCCTACTCCATCAATTGGAATACTATCTCCATTTGCTATAATGACATTATCTACAGCCGGTTTTATATTATTCATTAGATGTGCATCACTTATCATATGATGTGATGCACCAGAATCTACAATCAAAGGCTTTAAAATGTTTTGAGCATGAAGAGAGTTTCCAGAAACAATACCAGATCTACCAGCCTCTTTCAAGGCTTTGATGAGAGCTTCCAAATCTGATTTCCTCACAAATTCAGATTCTTGTTGATATGGCACCAAAGCTCTCATTTCTCCTTCTTCAGCCCTCTTGGATGTCCCAGCCTGATTCCCATCCACTTCTTGGGAGACATTAGCTCTTGGTTCCTTCCACCAGCTTGGTTTTAGATGAGGATGGAGCTTCCAGCATTATTCCTTTGTGTGACCCTCTTTCTTGCAATGCTCACAGATTGCATTTGATCCCACTTTCTTGTTCTGGTTTGATCCCAAAGGTTTGTAAAATTCTTTGTTGGCGTCACCCAACTCTACTTTGTTAGCCATAACCAGCTCGCCCTTTCCCCCAAATAGACCATGAGATCCTTGCTCCTTTTGTATCTTGGAGCACACTTCATCTAGGCTGGGGAGATTGTCTACCCTAAGGAGGTGCTTAATGAGATCCTTGTAAGTTGGATTTAAGGTCAATAACAGACCAAAGACCTTGTCTTGTTCGCTCCACTCATTTAACACCAAAGGATCAATCGTGCTTGGCCTTAACATTTCTAGTTCAGCCCACAATGATCTGAACTTGCCAAAGTGCTTTGTAAACTCCAAATCTTCTTGGCTTAGATCATTGATAGCCTTCTTGACTTCATAGATTCTGCTCCAGTTTGAAGTATTCTCATACACGGTTGAAGAGTATCCCACAATTCCTTTGTATTTTCACAATGGGAGTAGGCTTCAAGGATGGATGCTTCAACGGACTTCTGGATGATTCCGAACACCATTTGGTCCTCTTGGAACCACTTATCTTCATTATTACGATGGCTTCTTCTCCATCTTTGGTGGTTTCTTTCTCTTCCGTCTTCTTAGGCTCTTTTGGATCTTGTCCTTTCAAGACATGGCTCCAAAGCCCACGACCACATAGAGCTGTTCTTATCATTCTTGACCACAGCAAATAGTTGACACCCTTCAAGATGATTGGAATAACAATTGGTTTAGAGTTTTTCATGGTGTTTCAAGATTTATTCACCGAACAATTCTATTAACCAGAGGATTAAGAGATTTTCTCAAGAAAATTTTAGAGAAGCTTCAAGAAGTACACTTTTCACAACTCAAGAGTCAATGACTTTGAGGACTAAGTCTCAGAGTGAAAAAGGATTGACAAAGAGTATTCCTAGAATTTTAGAGTGAAAAAGAAAATTTTAGAGAAGCTTCAAGAAATACACTTTTTCAGCCTTTTCACAACTCAAGAGTCAATGACTTTGAGGACTAAGTCTCAGAGTGAAAAAGGATTGACAAAGAGTATTCCCAGAATTTTAAAGGAAGAGATTTGAAAATGGGATCACTATTAATCAAGCTTATCATCAAGGGAGCTTAGGGAAGATGGTTGGATTTGGGTGTCCGTACAAGTCCGTACAATTCCGTACGGATCCGTACAAGGCCGTACAAGACCGTACAACCTTAGCGAGCCTCCGGAACATTTGAGGAAGCCTTCGAGAGTCTTCTAGAAGCTTCGAAACGTTTGGACCATGCACCAAGCCACTTGAGTGTCCAGGTGCATTGGCACCTTGTCCTTGGTCTTCCTTCTTATCCATTTGGTCAAGGAAGGGGCTGGAAACAGGCTGGCATGGTCAAGGACGCCCAAAGACTACACTCCTATTGGCTGGTTCAAATTAAAGTTAAACCTAGGTTCCCTTGTAATTCTCCTATAAATATTCTATGTATTTCACAAAGATCAATAAGAAATTCTTCTCTAATATTCTACTATGGTGTTTCTTCTAGTTTATCTCAAAAGCTCTCATTTATAATCTCTAAAATCTAACATGGTATCAGAGCATTGATCTTGCTCCTATCTATTCTGCTTTATTCTTGGTTATTCTCCATCATTCTCCATCATTCTCCATCATTTCTCTATCATTTCTCCATCATTTCTCCATCAGTTCTTGTCATTTCTACTCATTCTCCACGTTTTTCTTCTTTATTTTCTCCTTTCTCACGCTGCTAGCTTCATTTCTCTCTGAGATAAATTCCTCAAATCCATTGGTGCTGAGTTGAGAAAGTTGCTAGCTTTGTGATTTTCACTTCATTTTCTTCCTTTCACGTTGCTAGCCTCATTTCTCTCTGAGAGAAATTCCTCAAATCCATTGGTGCTGAGTTGAGAAAGTTGCTAGCTTTGTGATTAAACACCAAGAAAATCATGGAAAATCTAACAACCATGATCATTCCGGTTACCCTCAAAGGGAATAATTACTTGCTGTGGGCAAGAACAACTAAGACTGCTTTGTGTGGAAGAGGTTTGTGGAGACACATTGAGATCACACAAAACCCTAAAGAAGACACACAAGATGAAAAAAATGAGACCAAGACCGAGGAGGAAATCAAATGGTTTCAAGAAGACCAAACGGTTTTGGGTCTCCTTCAAAACTCATTAGACCCATCAATCCTAGAGGCATACTCCTACGGGAACATCTCTAACTTGACCCGGGTCTTCGAAGTAAAAAGGGCAATCAACAATCTCAATCAAGAGGATCTAGAATTTACTCAACACTTTGGGAAATTTAGATCTCTTTGGGCTGAATTAGAGACGTTACGTCCAAGCACAAAGGATTTTTCAATCATTGAAGAAAGAAGAGAACAAGATAAGGTCTTCGGTTTGCTTCTCACACTCAATCCGGCGTTTAACGACCTCATAAAGCATATCTTAAGATCGGAGAAGCTCCCTAGACTTGATGAAGTTTGTGCACAAATTCAAAAGGAACAAGGGTCCTTTGGTCTCTTTAGTGGTAAACAAGAACTCCCAATGGCCAATAAGGGCAATTACCAACCAAATCAAGGCTACAAAGGCAAGAATAGGAAAACATGCGATCATTGCAAGAAGGATGGTCATACAAAGGAGGATTGCTGGATCCTTCATCCACATCTCAAACCCAAAGATTGGCATCCAAGGGAATTCAAGCCAAGAAAGTTCCAAGCTCATAAAGCACAAGAAACGCCAAGCTCATCAAACTCAACAAAACAACCTCAAACCGAAAGCTTGAAGCAAGGAGATGAGATGGCCATGGTAGCATATTCAAATGACGTCGTGCGCAAGTCAGACTTAGAAGCACTCATTCGATCCATCGCCGCACTAAAGGAGTCCGGTATCACATACTTTGCTACTAAACCTAATAAGACTAGCACTTCTCTTGTTATTGATTCTGGAGCTTCTCATCACATGATTAGTAATCCAAATTTGATTAGTAACATTAAAACTGCTAGTGGAAATGTAGTGATTGCTAATGGTGATAGGATACCGGTTAAAGGAATAGGAAGTTTAAAACTATTTGACAAAGAATCTCAAGCTTTCTACATGCCATCTTTTACTTCGAATCTTGTATCGGTTAAGAGAGCTACTAATGATCTTGATGCTTATGCTATCTTTGGGCCTAATAGTTTCCATTTTCAGGATATTAAAACCGGAAGGGTTCTTGGAGAAGGAAACACAAAAGGAGACTTATACATCTTAGAAGATTCTCCAAGCAATCCTACTTTATCAAGTTTTAATTCATGCATAGCTAGTAGTTCTAATGCAATATGGCACGCTTATCAATATTGACACTCCGGCTAAGTTTGAGGGGGAGTATTAATCAAGCTTATCATCAAGGGAGCTTAGGGAAGATGGTTGGATTTGGGTGTCCGTACAAGTCCGTACGGATCCGTACAAGTCCGTACAAGTCCGTACGGATCCGTACAAGGCCGTACAAGACCGTACAACCTTAGCGAGCCTCCGGAACATTTGAGAAAGCCTTCAAGAGTCTTCTAGAAGCTTGGAAACGTTTGGACCATGCACCAAGCCACTTGAGTGTCCAGGTGCATTGGCACCTTGTCCTTGGTCTTCCTTCTTATCCATTTGGTCAAGGAAGGGGCTGGAAACAGGCTGGCATGGTCAAGGACGCCCAAAGACTACACTCCTATTGGCTGGTTCAAGTTAAAGTTAAACCTAGGTTCCCTTGTAATTCTCCTATAAATATGCTATGTATTTCACAAAGATCAATAAGAAATTCTTCTCTAATATTCTACTATGGTGTTTCTTCTAGTTTATCTCAAAAGCTCTCATTTATAATCTCTAAAATCTAACAATAACAAGAGCTTGATTTAGTTAAGAACCTTGCTCCGATACCATGTCGAATTTTCGGAATAGAAGATTAGAGATTTTGAGAGTGCTTGAAAGAGAAACAATAGAATGAGAGATATGTTGAATAATGAGAGAATACATTAGCTTAAGACCCAAAGAAGAGAAGAGGCTTTATTCAACATATGCAAGCCCATTAAGAAGTCTTCTAGAAGGGTGAAGACTTTGGGTGCACAAGTGGGTGTCTCGGGAAGTGTGAAAAGAAAAGAGATGTGTTTGAATTTCAAATAAGAGATTGGAAGGAAATTTGAATGTTGTGAAACCCTTCTTCACCTCTTAATTTCGTGGCTCTCCTCTATATATACATGTTGTACACCCTTTGTAACACTTAATCAATTCTAATGGAAACTTCTCTTTATCTCTCATTCTATCGTTTCTCTTTCAAGCACTCTCAAACTCTCTAATCTTCTATTCCGCAAATTCAACATGGTATCAGAGCAAGGTTCTTAACTAAATCAAGCTCTTGTTATCCCATTTTCAAATCTCTTCTTTTAAAATTCTGGGAATACTCTTTGTCAATCTTTTTTCACTCTGAGACTTAGTCCTGAAAGTCATTGACTCTTGAGTTGTGAAAAGGCTGAAAAAGTGTATTTCTTGAAGCTTCTCTAAAATTTTCTTTTTTCACTCTAAAATTCTGGGAATACTCTTTGTCAATCCTTTTTCACTCTGAGACTTAGTCCTCAAAGTCATTGACTCTTGAGTTGTGAAAAGGCTGAAAAGTGTATTTCTTGAAGCTTCTCTAATATTTTTTTGAGAAAATCTCTTAATCCTTTGGTTATTAGAATTATCCGGTGAATAAATCTTGAAACACCATGGAAAACTCTAAACCAATTGTTATTTCAGTCATCTTGAAGGGTGTCAACTATTTGCTGTGGTCAAAAATGATAAGAACGGCTCTATGTGGTCGTGGGCTTTGGAGCCATGTCTTGAAAGGACAAGATCCAAAATATGGAGAAGAAGCCATCGGTAATTATGAAGATAAGTGGTTCCAAGAGGACCAAATGGTGCTCGGAATCATCCAGAACTCTCTTGAAGCATCCATCCTTGAAGCCTACTCCTACTGTGAAAATGCAAAGGAATTGTGGGATACTCTTCAAACCGTGTATGGGAATACTTCAAACTTGAGCAGAATCTATGAAGTCAAGAAGGCTATCAATGATCTAAGCCAAGAAGATTTGGAGTTTACAAAGCACTTTGGCAAATTCAGATCATTGTGGGCTGAACTAGAAATGTTAAGGCCAAGCACGATTGATCCTTTAGTGTTAAATGAGAGGCGCGAACAAGACAAGGTCTTTGGTCTGCTATTAACCTTAAATCCAACTTATAAGGATCTCATTAAGCACCTCCTTAGGGCAGACAATCTCCCCAGCCTAGATGAAGTGTGCTCCAAGATACAAAAGGAGCAAGGATCTCATGGTCTATTTGGGGGAAAGGGCGAGCTGGTTATGGCAAACAAAGTAGAGTTGGGTGAAGCAAACAAAGGATTTTACAAACCTTTGGGATCAAACCAGAACAAGAAAGTGGGATCAAATGCAATCTGTGAGCATTGCAAGAAAGAGGGGCACACAAAGGAAAAATGCTGGAAGCTCCATCCTCATCTAAAACCAAGCTGGTGGAAGGAACCAAGAGCTAATGTCTCCCAAGAAGTGGCTGGGAATCAGGCTGTGACATCCAAGAGGGCTGAAGAAGGAGAAATGAGAGCTTTGGTGCCATATCAACAAGAATCTGAATTTGTGAGGAAATCAGATTTGGAAGCTCTCATCAAAGCCTTGAAAGAGGCTGGTAGGTCTGGTATGGTTTCTGGAAACTCTCTTCATGCTCAAAAAATTTCAAAGCCTTTGATTGTAGATTCTGGTGCATCACATCATATGATAAGTGATGCACATCTAATGAATAACATAAAACCGGCTGTAGGTAATGTCATTATAGCAAATGGAGATAGTATTCCAATTGATGGAGTAGGAAATCTTAGGTTATTTGGAGAAGATACAAACGCTTTCTACATGCCTAAATTTACTTCAAATTTGTTATCCGTAAAAAAAGTTACATCTGATTTGAATTGTTATGCTATATTTGGTCCTAATGATGTACACTTTCAGGATATTGAGACCATGAAACTACTCGGAAAAGGTGTAGCAAAGGAGGAGCTGTATGTTCTTGAAAATAACAAGCCGGACTCCAATTTATTTTGTAGTTTTAGTGTGAATGTTTCTAATGTTAGTAGTTCCATTTGGCATGCAAGGCTAGGTCATCCGCACTCTAGAGCATTAGAACTATTGTTGCCTAGGATTTCTTTCAAAAATGATGAATGTGAAGCTTTTATACTTGGTAAACATTGCAAATCTGTGTTTTCCAAGTCTCCAACTATCTATGAAAAGTGTTTTGATTTAATTCATTCTGATGTTTGGACCCCACCATGTGAATCTAGAGAACATCATAAATACTTTGTCACCTTCATAGATGAAAAATCAAAATATACATGGCTAACACTTATTCCATCCAAAGATAGAGTTCTAGAAGCATTTAGAAAATTTCAAGCATATGTGACTAACCATTATAATGTCAAGATTAAAAATTTTAGATCAGATAATGGTGGAGAGTACACAAGCCATGCCTTCAAACAACACTTAGCACAGCATGGGATAGTCCATCAAACCAGCTGCCCATACACTCCTCAGCAAAATGGAGTTGCTGAAAGAAATAATAGGCATTTAATGGAAGTGGCATGGTCTATGATGTTCCACACAAGTGTTCCCAAGAGATTTTGGGGAGATGCTGTGGTTTCAGCATGCTATTTGATCAACCGGATGCCAACAAAAATCTTGGATGACCACTCTCCATTTGAGGTATTAAACAACTCTAAACCCGCCATTAACCACTTACGTGTGTTTGGGTGTGTTTCTTTTGTATTAATCCCAGGAGAACAAAAAAACAAGTTGGAAGCTAAAAGTGTGAAGAGCATGTTCATTGGATACTCCATAACACAAAAAGGTTACAAATGCTTTGTTCCGGAAACAAGGAAGATTCTAGTCTCAAGGGATGTGAAGTTTGTTAAAACAAAAGGGTTCTATGATGAGAAGAACTGGAAAGAATTAGAGAATCTATCATCCTCATCATCAGACCGAGCTAGCAATTTGAGAAAAATCTTGGAGAACCTTGGATTACATCAGCCAGAAGCTAGTACAAGCACATCTCAATCAAATGAAGAAACTATACCCTTTGATCCTGAGGGAGGCAATAAACAAGAGGATCTAGTAGTGGCTCAACAAGACTCAACAATTCATGATCAAAATGAATCAGATGTTCGCAATGAAGCGGTTCATGATCAAAGTGAAGAGAGTCCGGAAAGTCAAGAAGAAGCTCAAACCTCAGATTCTGACTTTGAAGGGCCAGAACCTCAAGTTCAAGCTCAAGAAAAGGGTTTAAGGAGAAGTACAAGACAAAGGTTTGGACCAGAACATTGGAAGCAAACCCGAGTGTACTACAACAACAAGGCAGTTGCTCATCCCATTCAAGTTGTTTGCACTCTAGCTCATTTCCCATTGGAACATCAAGCCTACATGGGCAAGTTGGATGAAGCTGAGATTACAACAACCTATGAAGAAGCCAAGGAGCTTAAAGTATGGAGAGATGCTGTTGGTGAAGAAAAGAAAGCTATGGAAATCAACCACACTTAGGATGAAGCTGAATTACCAAAAGGGAAGAAGGCCGTAAGCTCTAGATGGATCTTCACTATCAAGTATAGAAGTGATGGAGAAATAGAGCGTTACAAGGCTAGGCTGGTGGCTAGAGGATTCACTCAAACCTATGGAAAGGACTACCTTGACACATTTGCACCTGTGGCAAAACTTCATACGGTAAGAGTTATTTTATCCTTAGCTACTAACTTGGAATGGGATCTTTGGCAGATGGACGTCAAGAATGTATTCTTGCAAGGGGAACTAGAGGATGAAGTTTACATGACTCCACCACCAGGCTTGGAGGACTCAATTGCACCAGGAAAGGTGTTGAAACTCAAGAAAGCAATCTATGGACTGAAGCAATCTCCTCGAGCATGGTACCATAAGTTGAGTACAACACTCATTTATGTGGATGACATTATCATCTTGGGGAATGAAAAGGTAGGTATTAAAGATACAAAAGCATATTTAAAATCTGTATTTGATATTAAAGATCTTGGAGAGTTGAAATATTTTCTAGGGATTGAAGTCTATAGGTCCAATGAAGGACTTTTCTTATCCCAAAGGAAGTACACTCTTGATCTATTGGCTGAGGCAGGAAAGCTAGGAGCCAAACCAGCAAAGACTCCCTTAGAAGAAGGATACAAAGTCATACGAGAGGGGGAGCTTGAAGATAAACCTTTTGAAGATGTCAAGCAATATCGGAGAATAGTTGGTAAGTTGATTTATCTTACCATAACTCGTACTGATTTGTGTTTTGCTGTGAACCAGGTGAGTCAACATATGCAAGCTCCAAAAGTGCACCATTGGAGCATGGTGCTCCGGGTCAAATATCTCAAAGGAGCTCCGGGTCAAGGCACTTAGATGGGTTGTAACAAAAGCACATAAATTGTGGGTTATTGTGATGCTGACTGGGCTGGAGACAAAACGGATAGAAGATCCACCACTGGGTATTACACATTCATTGGAGGTAACCTGGTCATTTGGAAGAGCAAGAAACAAAAGGGTGTGTCATGTTCAAGTGCTGAAGCTGAGTATAGAGCAATGAGGAAGCTCACAAACGAGCTAACATGGTTGAAAGCTTGATGCGATCATGGATAGCTCGCAGAAGCAGCATGAAGCCGAGGATGCTTTAGCAGTACCAAGTGGACCAATGACAAGATCAAGAGCTAAGGAGTTCAGAAATGCAATCACCACATTACTCACTCAAGTCCAACCGTTCGAAGACATGGAGAATAAAACCGTCTTGGTTGCTCGAGTGGACTAATACAAGGGTGATTCGTTTGTACTCTTTTTCCAGCCTTTGGTTTTATCCCAATGGGTTTTCCAAATGAGGGTTTTAATGAGGCAAATGGATCACTCTACTCCACTTAGTCCACAAGAGACAACAAGACAAATTCAGGTCCAAGTCCAACAATTTATGGGATTTATTTTCTGAAGTTCCAGCCCACTAAAGAAGAGATTAAGTAAGCCCAGCTCAATAAAATTCTGATTGAAAACGCCCAAGGGAATGGAGAAGCTGGCGTGGGGACTTCAAGGGTTACTCAAAAAATTAGTCAATGCTTTCTTAATTACGTTGTTTAATTTTAGACTTGTTTTCTACTCTATCTTTTCTTTAAAACTCCAGCCAAACACATCAAAACGTGGCTAGACCTTTCCTTTATAAAATCTGAGAGTGTATTTCTCTTGTGTTCTTTGAAGAACAATTTCGATTGTTGGTGAGTTATATCCATCAATCAAACCGAATCAAGGTGTGTCATATCCTTGCTTCAAGCCTTGACAATCTCGAGTGTGTCATATCTCGAAGGAGTCATTGAGGAAATATCCAAGGTCTTCCGCAACCTTGGTGCGATCCAATCATTCCATCATTCCATCTATCCATTTCTTTCCTACATACCCCTCGAGAGTGCCGATTCTAGGGAAGGCCTTATCAAAGCTCTTCTCAAGGATTTGGGCATTGAATCACCAGATCCAATCACAATGCATTGTGACAACCAAACTGCTATTCACATTGCGTCCAACTCAGTGTTCCATGAGAGGACAAAACATATTGAAGTGGATTGTCACAAGGTGCGAGAGATGGTGGAGAAAAGGGTCAGTCTTCCATGCTTTACAAGAAGTTCAGAACAATTAGCAGACATTTTTACCAAGGCAGCGAGTTTAAAAGTGTGTGAGTTCATCCATTCAAAGCTTGGACTCATAGATATGTCTCGGCCATGATTTCCTTAGCCATGGAGTCCACACTCTTTTCCTCTTTGTATTGTTTTGTCCCATGAGGTTTTCCATACTAAGGTTTTTAATGAGGTGGGTCATCATGGTTCGAAGCTTAACCTTCGGTTTCTCTACGGTTAAGCTTGAGGGGGAGTGTTGAATAATGAGAGAATACATTAGCTTAAGACCCAAAGAAGAGAAGAGGCTTTATTCAACATATGCAAGCCCATTAAGAAGTCTTCTAGAAGGGTGAAGACTTTGGGTGCACAAGTGGGTGTCTCGGGAAGTGTGAAAAGGAAGGAGATGTGTTTGAATTTCAAATAAGAGATTGGAGGGAAATTTGAATGTTGTGAAACTCTTCTTCACCTTCTAATTTCGTGGCTCTCCTCTATATATACATGTTGTACACCCTTTGTAACACTTAATCATTTCTAATGGAAACTTCTCTTTATCTCTCATTCTATCGTTTCTCTTTCAAGCACTCTCAAACTCTCTAATCTTCTATTCCGCAAATTCAACAAGATAAAGAGAAGTTTCCATTAGAATTGATTAAGTGTTATAAAGGGTGTAGAACATGTATATATAGAGGAGAGCCACGAAATTAGGAGGTGAAGAAGAGTTTCACAACATTCAAATTTCCCTCCAATCTCTTATTTGAAATTCAAACACATCTCCTTCATTCTCACACTTCCCGAGACACCCACTTGTGTATTAATCAAGCTTATCATCAAGGGAGCTTAGGGAAGATGGTTGGATTTGGGTGTCCGTACAAGTCCGTACGGATCCGTACAAGTCCGTACAAGTCCGTACGGATCCGTACAAGGCCGTACAAGACCGTACAACCTTAGCGAGCCTCCAGAACATTTGAGGAAGCCTTCGAGAGTCTTCTAGGAGCTTGGAAACGTTTGGACCATGCACCAAGCCACTTGAGTGTCGAGGTGCATTGGCACCTTGTCCTTGGTCTTCCTTCTTATCCATTTGGTCAAGGAAGGGGCTGGAAACAGGCTGGCATGGTCAAGGACGCCCAAAGACTACACTCCTATTGGCTGGTTCAAATTAAAGTTAAACCTAGGTTCCCTTGTAATTCTCCTATAAATATGCTATGTATTTCACAAAGATCAATAAGAAATTCTTCTCTAATATTCTTCTATGGTGTTTCTTCTAGTTTATCTCAAAAGCTCTCATTTATAATCTCTAAAATCTAACATGGTATCAGAGCATTGATCTTGCTCCTATCTATTTTGCTTTATTCTTGGTTATTCTCCATCATTCTCCATCATTCTCCATCATTTCTCCATCATTTCTCCATCATTTCTCCATCATTTCTCCATCAGTTCTTGTCATTTCTACTCATTCTCCACGTTTTTCTTCTTTATTTTCTCCTTTCTCACGCTGCTAGCTTCATTTCTCTCTGAGATAAATTCCTCAAATCCATTGGTGCTGAGTTGAGAAAGTTGCTAGCTTTGTGATTTTCACTTCATTTTCTTCCTTTCACGTTGCTAGCCTCATTTCTCTCTGAGAGAAATTCCTCAAATCCATTGGTGCTGAGTTGAGAAAGTTGCTAGCTTTGTGATTAAACACCAAGAAAATCATGGAAAATCTAAAAACCATGATCATTCCGGTTACCCTCAAAGGGAATAATTACTTGCTGTGGGCAAGAACAACTAAGACTGCTTTGTGTGGAAGAGGTTTGTGGAGACACATTGAGATCACACAAAACCCTAAAGAAGACACACAAGATGAAGAAAATGAGACCAAGACCGAAGAGGAAATCAAATGGTTTCAAGAAGACCAAACAGTTTTGGGTCTCCTTCAAAACTCACTAGACCCATCAATCCTAGAGGCATACTCCTATTGTGACACTGCAAAGGAGCTTTGGGATACACTAAAGAATGTCTACGGGAACATCTCCAACTTGACCTGGGTCTTCGAAGTAAAAAGGGCAATCAACAATCTCAATCAAGAGGATCTAGAATTTACTCAACACTTTGGGAAATTTAGATCTCTTTGGGCTGAATTAGAGATGTTACGTCCAAGCACAAAGGATTTTTCAATCATTGAAGAAAGAAGAGAACAAGATAAGGTCTTCGGTTTGCTTCTCACACTCAATCCGACGTTTAACGACCTCATAAAGCATATCTTAAGATCGGAGAAGCTCCCTAGACTTGATGAAGTTTGTGCACAAATTCAAAAGGAACAAGGGTCCTTTGGTCTCTTTAGTGGTAAACAAGAACTCCCAATGGCCAATAAGGGCAATTACCAACCAAATCAAGGCTACAAAGGCAAGAATAGGAAAACATGCGATCATTGCAAGAAGGATGGTCATACAAAGGAGGATTGCTGGATCCTTCATCCACATCTCAAGCCCAAAGATTGGCATCCAAGCGAATTCAAGCCAAGAAAGTTCCAAGCTCATCAAGCACAAGAAACGCCAAGCTTATCAAACTCAACAAAACAACCTCAAACCGAAAGCTTGAAGCAAGGAGATGAGATGGCCATGGTAGCATATTCAAATGACGTGGTGCGCAAGTCAGACTTAGAAGCACTCATTCGATCCATCGCCGCACTAAAGGAGTCCGGTATCACATACTTTGCTACTAAACCTAATAAGACTAGCACTTCTCTTGTTATTGATTCTGGAGCTTCTCATCACATGATTAGTAATCCAAATTTGATTAGTAACATTAAAACTGCTAGTGGAAATGTAGTGATTGCTAATGGTGATAGGATACCGGTTAAAGGAATAGGAAGTTTAAAACTATTTGACAAAGAATCTCAAGCTTTCTACATGCCATCTTTCACTTCGAATCTTGTATCGGTTAAGAGAGCTACTACTGATCTTGATGCTTATGCTATCTTTGGGCCTAATAGTTTCCATTTTCAGGATATTAAAACCGGAAGGGTTCTTGGAGAAGGAAACACAAAAGGAGACTTATACATCTTAGAAGATTCTTCAAGCAATCCTACTTTATCAAGTTTTAATTCATGCATAGCTAGTAGTTCTAATGCAATATGGCACGCTAGATTGGGACATCCTCACTCGCGTGCCTTGGAAATAATATTGCCTAATATTTCGTTTAATAACTCGGTTTGTGAGTCTTGTATTTTAGGAAAACATTGTAAAAGTGTATTTCCTAAGTCCTCTACCATATATGAAAAATGTTTTGATTTGGTCCACTCGGATGTATGGACTTCCCCATGTTTATCAAGAGATAATAATAAGTACTTTGTGACATTCATTGATGAAAAGTCGAAATACACTTGGATCACCTTAATGCCATCTAAAGATAGAGTATTTGACGCTTTCATTAATTTTCAGAACTACATTACTAATCAATTCAAAACAAATGTTAAGGTACTTCGAACGGATAATGGAGGGGAATATACAAGCCACAAATTCAAAGAACACTTAGCTAAGCATGGAATAATCCACCAAACGAGCTGCCCATACACACCTCAACAAAATGGTGTAGCTGAAAGAAAGAATAGACATCTCATGGAAGTAGCTAGAGCTATGATGTTCCATTCCAACTTGCCAAGAAACTTCTGGGGAGATGCAGTCATGACGGCTTGCTATCTTATCAACCGAATTCCAACAAGAGTCCTAAAGGACGTCTCTCCCTTTGAAGTTTTAAATCACAATAAACCCTATATCAATCACTTACGAGTTCTTGGGTGTTTGTGTTTTGTATTTGTCCCAGGTACTCAGAGGGACAAACTAGAAGCCAAAAGCACAAGATGTGTATTCATAGGCTATTCTACCACTCAAAAGGGGTATAAGTGCTATGACCCCATCCGGAAGTGTACCCTGGTTTCAAGAGACGTAAAGTTCATAGAAAACCAAGGGTACTTTGACAAGAAACAAAAATGGGATAGCGTTAAAGACCTAGCCCGTTCTCCTTCAGATAGAACCGCCAGCTTAGAGTTCTTACTCAATCATTTGGGAAATCCGGCTCCAAGAGACTCTCATCAAGAGCAACCAGATCATCAGCCACAAGAAGGACCAAATTCTGAAAATAACAGTGAAGGAGAAGCAAACAACTTGGATAATGGTAATCAAGACCAAGCTCATCATGAAGAAGAATCCACTGGAGGAATGGAGCCAATGGTTAGTCAAGACCATGAGAGTGAAGAAATTAGTGCTCCTCAGCTTAGAAGAAGTACAAGGCTGAAGTATGGACCAGATCATTGGAAACAAACAAGGGTCTATTACAACAGCCAAGCCGTGGCTCATCCTCTCCAAGCGGTTTGTTCTCTTGCCCTCTTGCCATCAGAACACAAAGCATTCTTTGGAAAGATTGATCAACACCAAATTCCGAGCTCCTATGAAGAAGCAAAAGAACACAAAGAATGGTTAGCTGCTGTGGATGCTGAGATAGGGGCAATGGATAAGAATCATACTTGGGATGAAACTGAGCTTCCAAAGGGAAAGAAGGCAGTAAGTTCCAAGTGGGTATTTACAATCAAATATCAATCTAATGGGGAGATTGAGCGGTACAAAGCCAGATTGGTAGCCAGAGGTTTCACCCAGACATATGGAGCTGATTATACCGATACTTTTGCGCCAGTGGCAAAGCTTCACACAGTTAGGGTCATCTTGTCCTTAGCCACAAATCTATCATGGGATCTATGGCAAATGGACGTGAAGAACGCCTTTCTTCAAGGAGAATTGGAAGAAGAAGTGTACATGACTCCACCACCTGGATTAGAACACTCAATCAGCCCCGGAAAAGTCCTAAGGTTAAGAAAGGCAATTTATGGTCTAAAGCAATCACCAAGGGCCTGGTATCATAAACTGAGCTTCACTCTTATTGCTAGAGGATTTAGCCGGTCAGAAGCCGACCATACCTTGTTCACTCACCAGAGCTCCCGTGGGCTTATTGTGGTATTGGTTTATGTGGATGACTTGATCATCTCAGGTAGTGATCAAGTTGGGATTCAAGAAACCAAATCCTTCCTTAAGTCTGTTTTTGATATCAAGGACTTGGGAGAGCTTAAGTATTTCCTAGGGATAGAGATATGCCAATCCTCGGAAGGCCTATTTCTATCACAAAGGAAATATTCTCTTGATTAATTGCAGGAGACAAGAAAGCTAGGATCCAAACCAGCTAAGACCCCACTTGAAGATGGCTACAAGGTCAAGAGAAAGGGGGAGAAAGAAGATGATTCGCTTGACAAGCCATTTGAAGACCCAGCACAATATCGGCGCCTAGTTGGTAAGCTCATCTATTTGACTATTACACGGCCTGACTTATGTTTTGCTGTGAATCAGGTTAGCCAACATATGAAGGAACCAACCGTGCATCATTGGAACATGGTGGAAAGAATATTGAGATACATCAAAGGTTCACCTGGCCAAGGAATTTGGATGGGGAAGAATGGCAACACTGAGATAGTTGGATACTGCGATGCGGACTATGCGGGAGACACTATGGATAGGAAGTCTACAACTGGCTACTGTACTTTCATTGGAGGCAATCTAGTAACTTGGAAGTCTAAGAAGCAGAAGGTTGTGTCATGCTCAAGTGCGGAGTCAGAATATAGAGCAATGAGGAAGCTGACAAATGAATTAGTTTGGTTGAAGGCTCTTCTCAAGGATCTTGGCATAGAAACTTCAAGTCCCATCACAATGCATTGTGACAATCAGGCAGCCATTCATATAGCAACCAATCCAGTATTTCACGAGAGGACCAAGCACATTGAGATTGACTGCCACAAAGTTAGAGAGAAGATCATAGAAGGAGTGATACTTCCATGTTACACCAAGAGTGAAGACCAGTTGGCTGACATCTTCACCAAGGCTGCTAGCCTCAAAGTTTGCAACCATATCCACAGCAAACTTGGGTTAGTAGACCTTACTCATCCTTGATAATACTTGCCTGTTCCGGGAAGACCACACTCTTTTTCCCTTACCAAGGTTTTGTCCCACTGGGTTTTCCTTGGTAAGGTTTTTAATGAGGTGGTAGTCCCGGTTCCCAAACTTAGCCTTCATTCCAACACTCCGGCTAAGTTTGAGGGGGAGTATTAATCAAGCTTATCATCAAGGGAGCTTAGGGAAGATGGTTGGATTTGGGTGTCCGTACAAGTCCGTACGGATCCGTACAAGTCCGTACAAGTCCGTACGGATCCGTACAAGGCCATACAAGACCGTACAACCTTAGCGAGCCTCCGTAACATTTGAGAAAGCCTTCGAGAGTCTTCTAGAAGCTTGGAAATGTTTGGACCATGCACCAAGCCACTTGAGTGTCCAGGTGCATTGGCACCTTGTCCTTGGTCTTCCTTCTTATCCATTTGGTCAAGGAAGGGGCTGGAAACAGGCTGGCATGGTCAAGGACGCCCAAAGACTACACTCCTATTGGCTGGTTCAAATTAAAGTTAAACCTAGGTTCCCTTGTAATTCTCCTATAAATATGCTATGTATTTCACAAAGATCAATAAGAAATTCTTCTCTAATATTCTTCTATGGTGTTTCTTCTAGTTTATCTCAAAAGCTCTCATTTATAATCTCTAAAATCTAACATTGTGCACCCAAAGTTTTCACCCTTCTAGAAGACTTCTTAATGGGCTTGCATATGTTGAATAAGGCCTCTTCTCTTCTTTGGGTTTTAAGCTAATGTATTCTCTCATTATTCAACACTGGCTCTCTAATCGAGTAGTAGTTCGTACCGACGAGTATTCGTGGCTTGAATCCTTGGATCTAGCCACCTTGGAATACATCAGTTAGGGTCTTCTTGTCATTAGCCACAAATATATCATGGGATCTATGGCAAATGGACGTGAAGAACACCTTTCTTCAAGGAGAATTGGAAAAAGAAGTGTACATGACTCCACCACCCGGATTAGAGCACTCAATCAGCCCCGGAGAAGTCCTAAGGTTAAGAAAGGTAATTTATGGTCTAAAGCAATCACTGAGAGCCTGGTATCATAAATTGAGCTTCACACTTGTTGCTCAAGGATTTAGCCGGTCAGAAGCCGACCATACCTTGATCACTCACCAGAGCTCCCGTGGGCTTATTGTGGTATTGGTTTATGTGGATGACTTGATCATCTCAGGTAGTGATCACGTTGGGATTCAAGAAACCAATTTTTTCCTTAAGTCTGTTTTTGATATCAAGGACTTGGGAGAACTCAAGTACTTCCTAGGGATAGAGATATGCCGATCCTCGGAAGGCCTATTTCTATCACAAAAGAAATATTCTCTTGATTTATTGTAGAAGATTGGAAAGCTAGGATCCAAACAAGCTAAGACTCCACTTGAAGATGGCTACAAGGTCAAGAGAAAGGGAGAGAAACAAGATGATCCGCTTGACAAGCTATTTGAAGACCCAGCACAATATCGGCGCCTAGTTGGTAAGCTCATCTACTTTACTATTACACGGCCTAACTTATGTTTTGATGTGAATCAGGTTAGCCAACATATGAAGGAACCAACCGTGCATCATTGGAACATGGTGGAAAGAATATTGAGAAACATCAAAGGATCACCGGGCCAAAGAATATGTAAGATTTTAGAGATTATAAATGAGAGATTTTGAGATAAACTAGAAGGAAAACCATAGTAGAACATTAGAGAAGAATTTCTTATTGATCTTTGTGAATTACATAGCATATTTATAGGAGAATTACAAGGGAACCTAGGTTTAACTTTTATTTGAACCAGCCAATAGGAGAGTAGTCTTGGGAGCGCCCTTGACCATGCCAGCCTGTTCCAGCCTGGTTCCAGCCCTTCCTTGACCAAATGGATAAGAAGGAAGACCAAGGACAAGCCCCAATGCACCTGGACGCTCTAGTGACTTGGTGCACGATCTGAACATTACCCAGCTTTTGGAAGACTCTAGAAGACTCTCCAAGACTCTCCAAGACTTCCTTAAACGTTCTGGAGGCTCCCTTAGGTCGTACGGTCTTGTACGGCCTTGTACGGACTTGTACGGACTTGTACGGATCCGTACGGACTTGTACGGACACCCAAATCCAACCATCTTCCTTAAGCTCCCTTGATGATATGCTTGATTAATACTCCCCCTCAAACTTAGCCGGAGTGTCGGAATGAAGGCTAAGTTTGGGACCCGGGACTACCACCTCATTAAAAACCTTACCAAGGAAAACCCAGTGGGACAAAACCTTGGTAAGGGAAAAAGAGTGTGGTCTTCCCGGAACAGGCAAGTATTATCAAGGATGAGTAAGGTCTACTAACCCAAGTTTGCTATGGATGTGGTTGCAAACTTTGAGGCTAGCAGCCTTGGTGAAGTTGTCAACCAGCTGGTCTTCACTCTTGGTGTAGCATGGAAGTATCACTCCTTCTATGATCTTCTCTCTAACCTTGTGGCAGTCGATCTCAATGTGCTTGGTCCTCTCGTGAAATACTGGATTCGTTGCTATATGAATGGCTGCCTGATTGTCACAATGCATCGTGATAGGACTTGAAGTTTCTATGCCGAGATCTTTGAGAAGTGCTTTCAACCAAACTAATTCATTTGTCAGCTTCCTCATTGCTCTATATTCTGACTCTGCACTCGAGCATGACACAACCTTCTGCTTCTTAGACTTCCAGGTCACTAGATTGCCTCCAATGAAAGTACAATAGCCAGTTGTGGACTTTCTATCCATAGTGTCTCCAGCATAGTCTCCATCGCAATATCCAACTATCTCAGTGTTGCCATTCTTCCCCATCCAGATTCCTTGGCCTGGTGATCCTTTGATGTATCTCAAAATTCTTTCCACCATGTTCCAATGATGCACGGTTGGTTCCTTCATATGTTGGCTAACCTGATTCACAGCAAAACAAAAGTCAGGCCGTGTAATAGTCAAGTAGATGAGCTTACCAACTAGGCGCCGATATTGTGCTGGGTCTTCAAATGGCTTGTCAAGCGGATCATCTTCTTTCTCCCCCTTTCTCTTGACCTTGTAGCCATCTTCAAGTGGAGTCTTAGCTGGTTTGGATCCTAGCTTTCTTGTCTCCTGCAATAAATCAAGAGAATATTTCTTTTGTGATAGAAATAGGCCTTCCGTGGATCGGCATATCTCTATCCCTAGGAAATAGTGATCAAGTTGTGGTATTGGTTTTTGTGGATGACTTGATCATCTCAGGTAGTGATCAAGTTGGGGTTCAAGAAACCAAATCCTTCCTTAAGTCTGTTTTTGATATCAAGGACTTGGGAGAACTCAAGTCCTTGATATCAAAAACAGACTTAAGGAAGGATTTGGTTTCTTGAACCCCAACTTGATCACTACCTGAGATGATCAAGTCATCCACAAAAACCAATACCACAATAAGCCCACGGGAGTTCTGGTGAGTGAACAAGGTATGGTCGGCTTCTGACCGGCTAAATCCTCGAGCAACAAGAGTGAAGCTCAGTTTATGATACCAGGCCTTCGGTGATTGCTTTAATCCATAAATTGCCTTTCTTAACCTGAAGACTTTTCTGGGGCTGATTGTGTGCTCTAATCCGGGTGGTGGAGTTATGTACACTTCTTCTTCCAATTCTCCTTGAAGAAAGGCGTTCTTCACGTCCATTTGCCATAGATCCCATGATAGATTTGTGGCTAAGGACAAGATAACCCTAACTGTGTGAAGCTTTGCCACTGGCACAAAAGTATCGGTATAATCAGCTCCATATGTCTAGGTGAAACCTCTAGCTACCAATCTGGCTTTGTACCGCTCAATCTCCCCATTAGATTGATATTTTATTGTAAATACCCACTTGGAACTTACTGCCTTCTTTCCCTTTGGAAGGTCCGTTTCATCCCAAGTATGATTCTTATCTATTGCTCCTATCTCAGCATCCACAGCAGCTAACCATTCTTTGTGTTCTTTTGCTTCTTCATAGGAGCTCGGAATTTGGTGTTGATCAATCTTCCCAAGGAATTCTTGGTGTTCTGATGGCAAGAGGGCAAGAGAACAGACCGCTTGGAGAGGATGAGCCACAGCTTGGCTGTTGTAATAGACCCTTGTTTGTTTCCAATGATCTGGTCCATACTTCAGCCTTGTGCTTCTTCTAAGCTGAGGAGCACTAATTTCTTCACTCTCATGGTCTTGACTAACCATTGGCTTCATTCCTCCAGTGACTTCTTCTTCATGATGAGCTTGGTCTTGATTACCATTATCTAAGTTGTTTGCTTCTTCATCATTGTTATTTTCAGAATTTGGTCCTTCTTGCGGTTGCTGCTCCGGTTGCTCTTGATGAGAGTCCCTTGGAGCCGGATTTCCCAGATGATTGAGTATGAACTCTAAGCTGGCAGCTCTATCTGAAGGAGAGCGGGCTAAGTCTTTAACACTATCCTAATTCTGCTTCTTGTCAAAGTATCCTTGGTTTTCTATGAACTTCACGTCTCTTGAAACCAGGGTACACTTCCGGATGGGGTCATAACACTTATACCCCTTTTGAGTAGTAGAATAGCCTATGAATACACATCTTGTGCTTTTGGCTTCTAGTTTGTCCCTCTGAGTACCTGGGACAAATACAAAACACAAACATCCAAGAACCCGTAAGTGATTGATAAAGGGTTTAGGACTCTTTATTAATCAAGCTTATCATCAAGGGAGCTTAGGGAAGATGGTTGGATTTGGGTGTCCGTACAAGTCCGTACAGATCCGTACAAGTCCGTATAAGTCCGTACGGATCCGTACAAGGCCGTACAAGACCGTACAACCTTAGCAAGCCTCCAGAACATTTGAGGAAGCCTTCGAGAGTCTTCTAGAAGCTTGGAAACGTTTGGACCATGCACCAAGCCACTTGAGTGTCCAGGTGCATTGGCACCTTGTCTCTTCCTTCTTATCCATTTGGTCAAGGAAGGGGTTGGAAACAGGCTGGCATGGTCAAGGACGCCCAAAGACTACACTCATATTGGCTGGTTCAAATTAAAGTTAAACCTAGGTTCCCTTGTAATTCTCCTATAAATATGCTATGTATTTCACAAAGATCAATAAGAAATTCTTCTCTAATATTCTTCTATGGTGTTTCTTCTAGTTTATCTCAAAAGCTCTCATTTATAATCTCTAAAATCTAACATTGTGCACCCAAAGTTTTCACCCTTCTAAAAGACTTCTTAATGGGCTTGCATATGTTGAATAAGGCCTCTTCTCTTCTTTGGGTTTTAAGCTAATGTATTCTCTCATTATTCAACACCGGCTCTCTAATCGAGTAGTAGTTCGTACCGACGAGTATTCGTGGCTTGAATCCTTGGATCTAGCCACCTTGGAATACATCAGTTAGGGTCTTCTTGTCATTAGCCACAAATATATCATGGGATCTATGGCAAATGGACGTGAAGAACACCTTTCTTCAAGGAGAATTGGAAAAAGAAGTGTACATGACTCCACCACCCGGATTAGAGCACTCAATCAGCCCCGGAGAAGTCCTAAGGTTAAGAAAGGTAATTTATGGTCTAAAGCAATCACTGAGAGTCTGGTATCATAAATTGAGCTTCATACTTGTTGCTCAAGGATTTAGCCGGTCAGAAGCCGACCATACCTTGATCACTCACCAGAGCTCCCGTGGGCTTATTGTGGTATTGGTTTATGTGGATGACTTGATCATCTCAGGTAGTGATCACGTTGGGATTCAAGAAACCAAATTTTTCCTTAAGTCTGTTTTTGATATCAAGGACTTGGGAGAACTCAAGTATTTCCTAGGGATAGAGATATGCCGATCCTCGGAAGGCCTATTTCTATCACAAAGGAAATATTCTCTTGATTTATTGTAGAAGATTGGAAAGCTAGGATCCAAACAAGCTAAAACTCCACTTGAAGATGGCTACAAGGTCAAGAGAAAGGGAGAGAAACAAGATGATCCGCTTGACAAGCTATTTGAAGACCCAGCACAATATCGGCGCCTAGTTGGTAAGCTCATCTACTTTACTATTACACGGCCTAACTTATGTTTTGATGTGAATCAGGTTAGCCAACATATGAAGGAACCAACCGTGCATCATTGGAACATGGTGGAAAGAATATTGAGATACATCAAAGGATCACCGGGCCAAAGAATATGTAAGATTTTAGAGATTATAAATGAGAGATTTTGAGATAAGCTAGAAGGAAAACCATAGTAGAACATTAGAGAAGAATTTCTTATTGATCTTTGTGAATTACATAGCATATTTATAAGATAATTACAAGGGAACCTAGGTTTAACTTTTATTTGAACCAGCCAATAGGAGAGTAGTCTTGGGAGCAACCTTGACCATGCCAGCCTGTTCCAGCCTGGTTCCAGCCCTTCCTTGACCAAATGGATAAGAAGGAAGACCAAGGACAAGCCCCAATGCACCTGGACGCTTTAGTGACTTGGTGCACGATCTGAACATTACCCAGCTTAGGTCGTACGGTCTTGTACGGCCTTGTACGGATCCGTACGGACTTGTACAGACTTGTACGGACTTGTACGGACTTGTACGGACTTGTACGGACTTGTACGGACACCCAAATCCAACCATCTTCCTTAAGCTCCCTTGATGATATGCTTGATTAATACTCCCCCTCAAACTTAGCCGGAGTGTCAGAATGAAGGCTAAGTTTGGGACCCGGGACTACCACCTCATTAAAAACCTTACCAAGGAAAACCCAGTGGGACAAAACCTTGGTAAGGGAAAAAGAGTGTGGTCTTCCCGGAACAGGCAAGTATTATCAAGGATGAGTAAGGTCTACTAACCCAAGGTTGCTATGGATGTGGTTGCAAACTTTGAGGCTAGCAGCCTTGGTGAAGATGTCAGCCAGCTGGTCTTCACTCTTGGTGTAGCATGGAAGTATCACTCCTTCTATGATCTTCTCTCTAACCTTGTGGCAGTCGATCTCAATGTGCTTGGTCCTCTCGTGAAATACTGGATTCGTTGCTATATGAATGGCTGCCTGATTGTCACAATGCATCGTGATAGGACTTGAAGTTTCTATGCCGAGATCTTTGAGAAGTGCTTTCAACCAAACTAATTCATTTGTCAGCTTCCTCATTGCTCTATATTCTGACTCTGCACTCGAGCATGACACAACCTTCTACTTCTTAGACTTCCAGGTCACTAGATTGCCTCCAATGAAAGTACAATAGCCAATTGTGGACTTTCTATCCATAGTGTCTCCAGCATAGTCTGCATCGCAATATCCAACTATCTCAGTGTTCCCATTCTTCCCCATCCAGATTCCTTGGCCTGGTGATCCTTTGATGTATCTCAAAATTCTTTCCACCATGTTCCAATGATGCACGGTTGGTTCCTTCATATGTTGGCTAACCTGATTCACAGCAAAACATAAGTCAGGCCGTGTAATAGTCAAGTAGATGAGCTTACCAACTAGGTGCCGATATTGTGCTGGGTCTTCAAATGGCTTGTCAAGCGGATCATCTTCTTTCTCCCCCTTTCTCTTGACCTTGTAGCCATCTTCAAGTGGAGTCTTAGCTGGTTTGGATCCTAGCTTTTGTGATAGAAATAGGCCTTCCGTGGATCGGCATATCTCTATCCCTAGGAAATACTTGAGTTCTCCCAAGTCCTTGATATCAAAAACAGACTTAAGGAAGGATTTGGTTTCTTGAACCCCAACTTGATCACTACCTGAGATGATCAAGTCATCCACAAAAACCAATACCACAATAAGCCCACGGGAGTTCTGGTGAGTGAACAAGGTATTATCTAAGTTGTTTGCTTCTTCATCATTGTTATTTTCAGAATTTGGTCCTTCTTGCGGTTGCTGCTCCGGTTGCTCTTGATGAGAGTCCCTTGGAGCCGGATTTCCCAGATGATTGAGTATGAACTCTAAGCTGGCAACTCTATCTGAAGGAGAGCGGGCTAAGTCTTTAACACTATCCCAATTCTGCTTCTTGTCAAAGTATCCTTGGTTTTCTATGAACTTCACGTCTCTTGAAACCAGGGTACACTTCCGGATGGGGTCATAACACTTATACCCCTTTTGAGTAGTAGAATAGCCTATGAATACACATCTTGTGCTTTTGGCTTCTAGTTTGTCCCTCTGAGTACCTGGGACAAATACAAAACACAAATATCCAAGAACCCGTAAGTGATTGATAAAGGGTTTATTGTGATTTAAAACTTCAAAGGGAGAGACGTCCTTTAGGACTCTTTATTAATCAAGCTTATCATCAAGGGAGCTTAGGGAAGATGGTTTGATTTGGGTGTCTGTACAAGTCCGTACGGATCCGTACAAGTCCGTACAAGTCCGTACGGATCCGTACAAGGCCGTACAAGACCGTACAACCTTAGCAAGCCTCCGGAACATTTGAGGAAGCCTTCGAGAGTCTTCTAGAAGCTTGGAAACGTTTGGACCATGCACCAAGCCACTTGACTGTCCAGGTGCATTGGCACCTTGTCCTTGGTCTTCCTTCTTATCCATTTGGTCAAGGAAGGGGCTGGAAACAGGCTGGCATGGTCAAGGATGCCCAAAGACTACACTCCTATTGGCTGGTTCAAATTAAAGTTAAACCTAGGTTCCCTTGTAATTCTCCTATAAATATGCTATGTATTTCACAAAGATCAATAAGAAATTCTTCTCTAATATTCTACTATGGTGTTTCTTCTAATTTATCTCAAAAGCTCTCATTTATAATCTCTAAAATCTAACATGGTATCAGAGCATTGATCTTGCTCCTATCTATTCCGCTTTATTCTTGGTTATTCTCCATCATTCTCCATCATTTCTCCATCAGTTCTTGTCATTTCTACTCATTCTCCACGTTTTTCTTCTTTATTTTCTCCTTTCTCACGCTGCTAGCTTCATTTCTCTCTGAGAGAAATTCCTCAAATCCATTGGTGCTGAGTTGAAAAAGTTGCTAGCTTTGTGATTTTTACTTCATTTTTCTTCCTTTCATGTTGCTAGCCTCATTTCTCTCTGAGAGAAATTCCTCAAATCCATTGGTGCTGAGTTGAGAAAGTTGCTAGCTTTGTGATTAAACACCAAGAAAATCATGGGAAATCTAAAAACCATGATCATTCCGGTTACCCTCAAAGGGAATAATTACTTGCTGTGGGCAAGAACAACTAAGACTCCTTTGTGTGGAAGAGGTTTGTGGAGACACATTGAGATCACACAAAACCCTAAAGAAGACACACAAGATGAAGAAAATGAGACCAAGACCGAGGAGGAAATCAAATGGTTTCAGGATATTAAAACCGGAAGGGTTCTTGGAGAAGGAAACACAAAAGGAGACTTATACATCTTAGAAGATTCTTCAAGCAATCCTACTTTATCAAGTTTTAATTCATGCATAGCTAGTAGTTCTAATGCAATATGGCACGCTAGATTAGGACATCCTCACTCGCGTGCCTTGGAAATAATATTGCCTAATATTTCGTTTAATAACTCGGTTTGTGAGTCTTGTATTTTAGGAAAACATTGTAAAAGTGTATTTCCTAAGTCCTCTACCATATATGAAAAATGTTTTGATTTGGTCCACTCGGATGTATGGACTTCCCCATGTTTATCAAGAGATAATAATAAGTACTTTGTGACATTCATTGATGAAAAGTCGAAATACACTTGGATCACCTTAATGCCATCTAAAGATAGAGTATTTGACGCTTTCATTAATTTTCAGAACTACATTACTAATCAATTCAAAACAAATGTTAAGGTACTTCGAACGGATAATGGAGGGGAATATACAAGCCACAAATTCAAAGAACACCTAGCTAAGCATGGAATAATCCACCAAACGAGCTGCCCATACACACCTCAACAAAATGGTGTAGCTGAAAGAAAGAATAGACATCTCATGGAAGTAGCTAGAGCTATGATGTTCCATTCCAACTTGCCAAGAAACTTCTGGGGAGATGCAGTCATGACGGCTTGCTATCTTATCAACCGAATTCCAACAAGAGTCCTAAAGGACGTCTCTCCCTTTGAAGTTTTAAATCACAATAAACCCTATATTAATCACTTACGAGTTTTTGGGTGTTTGTGTTTTGTATTTGTCCCAGGTACTCAGAGGGACAAACTAGAAGCCAGAAGCACAAGATGTGTATTCATAGGCTATTCTACCACTCAAAAGGGGTATAAGTGCTATGACCCCATCCGGAAGTGTACCCTGGTTTCAAGAGACGTGAAGTTCATAGAAAACCAAGGGTACTTTGACAAGAAACAAAACTGGGATAGCGTTAAAGACCTAGCCCGTTCTCCTTCAGATAGAACCGCCAGCTTAGAGTTCTTACTCAATCATTTGGGAAATCCGGCTCCAAGAGACTCTCATCAAGAGCAACCAGATCATCAGCCACAAGAAGGACCAAATTCTGAAAATAACAGTGAAGAAGAAGCAAACAACTTGGATAATGGTAATCAAGACCAAGCTCATCATGAAGAAGAATCCACTGGAGGAATGGAGCCAATGGTTAGTCAAGACCATGAGAGTGAAGAAATTAGTGCTCCTCAGCTTAGAAGAAGTACAAGGCTGAAGTATGGACCAGATCATTGGAAACAAACAAGGGTCTATTACAACAGCCAAGCCGTGGCTCATCCTCTCCAAGCGGTTTGTTCTCTTGCCCTCTTGCCATCAGAACACAAAGCATTCCTTGGAAAGATTGATCAACACCAAATTCCGAGCTCCTATGAAGAAGCAAAAGAACACAAAGAATGGTTAGCTGCTGTGGATGCTGAGATAGGGGCAATGGATAAGAATCATACTTGGGATGAAACTGAGCTTCCAAAGGGAAAGAAGGCAGTAAGTTCCAAGTGGGTATTTACAATAAAATATCAATCTAATGGGGAGATTGAGCGGTACAAAGCCAGATTGGTAGCTAGAGGTTTCACCCAGACATATGGAGCTGATTATACCGATACTTTTGCGCCAGTGGCAAAGCTTCACACAGTTAGGGTCATCTTGTCCTTAGCCACAAATCTATCATGGGATCTATGGCAAATGGACGTGAAGAACGCCTTTCTTCAAGGAGAATTGGAAGAAGAAGTGTACATGACTCCACCACCTGGATTAGAACACTCAATCAGCCCCGGAAAAGTCCTAAGGTTAAGAAAGGCAATTTATGGTCTAAAGCAATCACCAAGGGCCTGGTATCATAAACTGATATGGCCTTCCCTAGAATCGGCACTCTCGAGGGGTATGTAGGAAAGAAATGGATAGATGGAATGATGGAATGATTGGATCGCACCAAGGTTGCGGAAGACCTTGGATATTTCCTCAATGACTCCTTCGAGATATGACACACTCGAGATTGTCAAGGCTTGAAGCAAGGATATGACACACCTTGATTCGGTTTGATTGATGGATATAACTCACCAACAATCGAAATTGTTCTTCAAAGAACACAAGAGAAATACACTCTCAGATTTTATAAAAGAAAGGTCTAGCCACGTTTTGATGTGTTTGGCTGGAGTTTTAAAGAAAAGATAGAGTAGAAAACAAGTCTAAAATTAAAAAACGTAATTAAGAAAGCATTGACTAATTTTTTGAGTAACCCTTGAAGTCCCCACGCCAGCTTCTTCATTCCCTTGGGCGTTTTCAATCAGAATTTTATTGAGCTGGGCTTACTTAATCTCTTCTTTAGTGGGCTGGAACTTCAGAAAATAAATCCCATAAATTGTTGGACTTGGACCTGAACTTGTCTTGTTGTCTCTTGTGGACTAAGTGGAGTAGAGTGATCCATTTGCCTCATTAAAACCCTCCTTTGGAAAACCCATTGGGATAAAACCAAAGGCTAGAAAAAGAGTACAAACGAATCACCCTTGTATTAGTCCACTTGAGCAACCAAGACGGTTTTATTCTCCATGTCTTCGAACGGTTGGACTTGAGTGAGTAATGTGGTGATTGCATTTCCGAACTCCTTAGCTCTTGATCTTGTCATTGGTCCACTTGGTACTGCTAAAGCATCCTCGGCTTCATGCTGCTTCTACGAGCTATCCATGATCGCATCATCCCCTCCCTCTTGAAAAGGATTTGTCCTCAAATCTGGAACATCTGCAACAAAAGGGATTAAGTCAGCAACGTTAAAGCTTGAGCTCACATTGTATTTACCTTGGAGATCGATTTGGTAAGCATTATCGTTGATCCTCTTTGTGACCCGGAATGGACCGTCAATCCTTGGCATCAACTTAGACTTCCTCTCAGCCGGAAATCTCTCCTTCCTTAGATGTATCCAGACGTGATCTCCCTCCTCAAAAATCATCTTGCGTCTGCCTTTATTAGCTTGTTTGGCGTATAACTTTGTCTTCTCCTCGATGTTGTGCTTTGCTTTCTCATGAATCTGTTTAACAAGTTCAGCTTTCTTTTTCCCGTCCAAGCTTGCTCTTTCACTCAAAGGCAATGGGGTTAGATCCAAAGGAGATAAAGGATTAAAGCCATAAACAATTTCAAATGGAGAAAACTTTGTGGCGGAATGCACTGATCGATTGTAAGCAAATTCAACATGTGGTAAGCATTCTTCCCAAGTTTTCAAGTTCTTTTTAATCAAGGCACGCAGCAAGGTGGATAAAGTTCTATTAACTACTTCAGTTTGACCGTCGGTTTGAGGATGACAAGTAGTTGAGAATAACAACTTAGTACCTAGCTTAGACCAAAGTGTTTTCCAAAAATAACTCAAGAACTTTGTGTCCCTATCACTGACTATAGTCCTAGGCATTCCATGCAAACGAACTATTTCTTTAAAGAACAAGTCAGCTATATGAGAAGCATCATCAGTTTTATGACAAGCAAGAAAATGTGCCATTTTAGAGAACCTATCGACAACCACAAAAATTGAGTCCTTTCCAGTCCTAGTTCTAGGTAATCCAAGCACAAAATCCATAGAAATGTCAGTCCAAGGATGATCAGGAATAGGCAAAGGCATGTACATACCTTGGGACTGTACCTTTGATTTAGCTTGTTTGCACGTGACACATCTCCCACAAATTCTTTCAACGTCCCTCTTCATCTGCGGCCAGTAAAAGTGTTCTTGCATCACTTTTAAAGTCTTGGCGATCCCAAAATGCCCCATCAAGCCTCCTCCATGTGCCTCCCTAACTAGCAAGTCTCTCAAAGAACAATTAGGCACACACAAACGATTTTCAAAGAAAAGAAAGCCGTCATGCCTAAAATATTTCCCAAAAGCAAACTTCTCACAAAACTTGTAATTATCTTGAAAATCAGAATCAGCTTGATAAAGATCTTTAAGGTGTTCAAATCCCAATAATTTAGCATCCAAAGTCGAAATCAAGGCATACCTTCGAGATAAGGCATCAGCAACTATGTTTTCGTTACCTTGTTTGTACTTGATCACATAGGGAAATGTTTCGATAAACTCTACCCACCTAGCATGTCTCTTGTTGAGCTTATGCTGACCCTTTAAATGCTTCAAAGACTCGTGGTCAGTATGAATGACAAACTCCTTTGGCCAGAGGTAGTGTTGCCACGTTTGCAAGGCTCGGACTAGCGCATACAACTCCTTGTCATAGGTTGGATAGTTCAACGTAGCTCCTCCAAGCTTCTCACTAAAAAAGGCTATGGGCTTCATCTCTTGCATCAATACAGCTCCAATACCTACACCAGATGCATCATACTCAATTTCAAAAGTTTTAAGAAAATTCGGTAATGATAAAAGTGGTGCATTGGTGAGTTTATCCTTTAACGCTTGGAACGCTTCTTCTTGTGCTTTCTCCCATTTAAATCCTACACTTTTCTTGATCACTTCAGTGAGAGGAGCAGCTATGGTACTGAAATCTTTCACAAATCTTCGATAAAATCCCGCAAGCCCATGGAAACTCCTCACGTCTCCTACAGTTTTCGGACTGGGCCATTCGCGGACAGCTCTAACCTTCTCTTCGTCCACTTTGATGCCATCTGCACTTATAACAAAGCCTAGAAACACAACGTTATCCGTACAAAAAGTGCATTTCTTCAGATTAGCATACAGTTTTTCTTTCCTAAGTACCATCAAAACCGCTTCTAGATGCTTAACATGTTCTTCTAAATTTTTGCTGTAGACTAAGATATCATCAAAGTAAACAACAACAAAAATTCCAATGAAGCTCCTCAAAACATGATTCATCAATCTCATAAAAGTACTAGGTGCATTTGTTAATCCAAATGGCATAACTAACCATTCATACAAGCCATGTTTAGTTTTAAACGCAGTTTTCCATTCATCACCCTCTTTCATCCTAATTTGATGGTATCCACTTTTAAGATCTATTTTCGAAAATATGCTAGAACCATGAAGCTCATCTAACATATCATCTAAACAAGGGATAGGATGGCGATACTTTACAGTGATATTGTTGATGGCTCGGCAATCAATGCACATCCTCCAAGTTCCATCTTTTTTTGGAACGAGCAGCACCGGCACAGCACAAGGGCTCATGCTCTCTCGGATGTATCCTTTGTCCATCAGCTCAGTCACTTGCTTTTGAAGCTCCTTAGTCTCAACTGGGTTGGTTCTATATGCTGGCCTGTTAGGAAGTGAAGCTCCAGGCACGAAATCAATTTGATGCTCAATCCCACGAATAGGCGGCAATCCCTTGGGGTTTTCTTCCGGAAAGACGTCTTCAAAATCCTGCAAAATAGAAGTAATTTTACTCGGCAAATCCGGTACGGGGTTAGTAAGGTTCAACAAAGCTTCTTTGTAAATAAATAAGAGAACGGGTTGTTTAGAGAACAGAGCTCTCTTAACCACATTAGACCTCACAAAGAAGCTTGAATGCCTCACGGGTTTACTCTCACAGGCCTTTTTCTTGGTTTTTCTCAAACTCTCGTTTTTATTTTGAGGTGGTGTGTTTAGGGGTTCACTCACAATGGTTTTTCCTTGTTGTTTCAGCTGAAGTTGATCTTGATGAACTTCTTGTGGTGTTAATGGAGCAAGTATCGTCTTTCGGCCATTGTTCTCAAATGAGTATCGATTAGTAAAACCGTCATGTAAGACCCTTCTATCGAACTGCCAAGGTCTTCCAAGCAAGATGTGGCCCGCCTCCATAGGTAAAATATCACAAAGAATTTCGTCCTCATACTTGCCTATGGTTATAGGAACCAATACTTGGCTGCTCACCGTCATCTCGCCAGCATCATTTAGCCATTGAAGCTGATAAGGTTTTGGATGCCTCTTAACTTCCAACCCTAACTTCTTCACCATTGTTTCACTAGCCACATTAGTACAGCTCCCACCATCAATAATAAGGCTGCAAACTTTACCTTGTACCAAGCATCTCGTGTGAAATAAGTTCTCCCGCTGCTCTTGGACAGTATCCTTAACTTGAATACTCAAGGAACGTCTTGTTACCAATAATTCTCCGGTGGCTGGTAACTCTACGTCCGCTTCCTCGATCTCACTATCACTTTCAAGCTCTTCCTCCTCAGTTTCAATCTCGCCATTATCCAATAGGATCATAGTCCTTCTATTGGTGCACTCATTGGCGTAATGTCCTCTCCCTTGACACTTGAAACATTTAACGTCCCGGTTTCTAGACGAAGTCGCCACAGCTTTTCCTTTGGCGTCTTGAGTATTGGCGTAAGGCTTAGGGTCGGATTTTGGCTTAACAACAGACTTATCTTCTCGGCTGTAACTCGTCCTAGCATTGGCTGCTCCAGCTCCATAGGAAAGCCTAGAAGTACCCCTCCTCTTAATTTGTTGTTCAACCAAAACAGCCTTATGGAGCATTTCCTCCAAATCAACATATGTTTGAAGCTCCATTCTATCTTGTATATCTCGAGCCAACCCACTCAAGAACCTTGCCATTGTTGCCTCAGCATCTTCATCTATGTCAGCTTTGATCATTAGGGACTCCATCTCTTGAAAATAATCCTCCACACTCTTACTGCCCTGAGTTAATCGCCTAAGCTTTTGATGTAACTCCCGATGGTAGTGGCTAGGAACAAATCTCTTCCTCATCAGATTTTTCATCTCTTCCCAAGTGACTACGGGCGGTTCACGGTTACGTCTTCTACTTGTCACGATCTGATCCCACCAATTAATAGCATAGTCATAAAATTCAGTCGCCGCTACTTGAACTTTCTTTTGCCCTGAATAATTTTGACAATCAAACACGAGCTCAATTTTCTTTTCCCACTCCAAGTAAGCGTCTGGATCATTCTTCCCATGAAATGGCGATATCTTCAACTTCAGTCCACTGAGATTGTCCTCATTTCGAACCCCAGCTTCTCTTACACGTCTCGGCCTTCTTCGACTCCGATTAGAAGCTTGACTACCTATGCTATAGTAGTTCAACTCGTCCTCTTCATCTTCTTCTTGAGGTTGTTGTCTTCTTCTTCGACCAGCAGTATTTTGAGGCAATCCTTGATTAACGGATTCTTGTATTGTATCCATTCTCTCATGAACTGAATTCAACTCTCTCCTCAACATGCGCCTCATTTCTCCCATAAGGGCCTGCACGTCCAAATTAGTATCTCTTGTTACTCGTGCTCGGTTGGTGTTATCAGCGACTTCTTCTTCGCTATTAGACATTCAGAATTTTCCCTGCAAACACTTAACAAACCGTTAGTAATAAAAAGTCGATCCTCACAAGTGTTTCTCTCCTTTTTATTCACTCAATCACTCAAAATGTCCTCCCACAGCGTTTTCTCAATGGTTCTTATGGAACAAAACCGATCAAATTGGATGAACAATTCCAACAACACAAACTCGAATCGATTGAACGGAGATAGAAAGAAAAGAGTTTAGTTCTTTTTTTTTTTTTTTAAATAGGAACAGATCAAAAGATCAAGAACTTAAGAGATGAAAATTAGAACAAAATTTATACTCCCCCCCAAACTAATTAAATCGGACAGATTTCATTTTTTTTTTTTTTGTTTTTTTTTTTTGTTTTAAATAATCAGAACAGAATTTAGAAACGATTAATAGAGATTAGACAGAGAAAAAATAGAGAAACGAAAATGATCAGATCAGTTGGATTCAAATTCGCAAAGAGGAGAAGTCTAATCGCTCAAGTGTTAGCGATCAAACCGATTTGATTTATAAACAGAACTGATATGATTCTAAACAGAAAGCTAGACAAGAAAAAAGAAAAATTTACGATGATGAAAATGAGAAGATGAACAGACACGAATACCGATCTCGAAAGTGTGCTCTGATACCAAATGATATGGCCTTCCCTAGAATCGGCACTCTCGAGGGGTATGTAGGAAAGAAATGGATAGATGGAATGATGGAATGATTGGATCGCACCAAGGTTGCGGAAGACCTTGGATATTTCCTCAATGACTCCTTCGAGATATGACACACTCGAGATTGTCAAGGCTTGAAGCAAGGATATGACACACCTTGATTCGGTTTGATTGATGGATATAACTCACCAACAATCGAAATTGTTCTTCAAAGAACACAAGAGAAATACACTCTCAGATTTTATAAAAGAAAGGTCTAGCCACGTTTTGATGTGTTTGGCTGGAGTTTTAAAGAAAAGATAGAGTAGAAAACAAGTCTAAAATTAAACAACGTAATTAAGAAAGCATTGACTAATTTTTTGAGTAACCCTTGAAGTCCCCACGCCAGCTTCTCCATTCCCTTGGGAGTTTTCAATCAGAATTTTATTAAGCTGGGCTTACTTAATCTCTTCTTTAGTGGGCTGGAACTTCAGAAAATAAATCCCATAAATTGTTGGACTTGGACCTGAATTTGTCTTGTTGTCTCTTGTGGACTAAGTGGAGTAGAGTGATCCATTTGCCTCATTAAAACCCTCCTTTGGAAAACCCATTGGGATAAAACCAAAGGCTGGAAAAAGAGTACAAACGAATCACCCTTGTATTAGTCCACTCGAGCAACCAAGACGGTTTTATTCTCCATGTCTTCGAACGGTTGGACTTGAGTGAGTAATGTGGTGATTGCATTTCCGAACTCCTTAGCTCTTGATCTTGTCATTGGTCCACTTGGTACTGCTAAAGCATCCTCGACTTCATGCTGCTTCTGCGAGCTATCCATGATCGCATCATAAACTAAGCTTCACTCTTGTTGCTCGAGGATTTAGCCGGTCAGAAGCCGACCATACCTTGTTCACTCACCAGAGCTCCCGTGGGCTTATTGTGGTATTGGTTTATGTGGATGACTTGATCATCTCAGGTAGTGATCAAGTTGGGATTCAAGAAACCAAATCCTTCCTTAACTTTGTTTTTGATATCAAGGACTTGGGAGAGCTTAAGTATTTCCTAGGGATAGAGATATGCCGATCCTCGGAAGGCCTATTTCTATCACAAAGGAAATATTCTCTTGATTTATTGCAGGAGACAAGAAAGCTAGGATCCAAACCAGCTAAGACCCCACTTGAAGATGGCTACAAGGTCAAGAGAAAGGGGGAGAAAGAAGATGATCCGCTTGACAAGCCATTTGAAGACCCAGCACAATATCGGCGCCTAGTTGGTAAGCTCATCTATTTGACTATTACACGGCCTGACTTATGTTTTGCTGTGAATCAGGTTAGCCAACATATGAAGGAACCAACCGTGCATCATTGGAACATGGTGGAAAGAATATTGAGATACATCAAAGGTTCACCTGGCCAAGGAATTTGGATGGGGAAGAATGGCAACACTGAGATAGTTGGATACTGCGATGCGGACTATGCGGGAGACACTATGGATAGGAAGTCTACAACTGGCTACTGTACTTTCATTGGAGGCAATCTAGTAACTTGGAAGTCTAAGAAGCAGAAGGTTGTGTCATGCTCAAGTGCGGAGTCAGAATATAGAGTAATGAGGAAGCTGACAAATGAATTAGTTTGGTTGAAGGCTCTTCTCAAGGATCTTGGCATAGAAACTTCAAGTCCCATCACAATGCATTGTGACAATCAGGCAGCCATTCATATAGCAACCAATCCAGTATTTCACGAGAGGACCAAGCACATTGAGATTGACTGCCACAAAGTTAGAGAGAAGATCATAAAAGGAGTGATACTTCCATGTTACACCAAGAGTGAAGACCAGTTGGCTGACATCTTCACCAAGGCTGCTAGCCTCAAAGTTTGCAACCACATCCACAGCAAACTTGGGTTAGTAGACCTTACTCATCTTTGATAATACTTTCCTGTTCCGGGAAGACCACACTCTTTTTCCCTTACCAAGGTTTTGTCCCACTGGGTTTTCCTTAGTAAGGTTTTTAATGAGGTGGTAGTCCCGGTTCCCAAACTTAGCCTTCATTCCAACACTCCGGCTAAGTTTGAGGGGGAGTATTAATCAAGCTTATCATCAAGGGAGCTTAGGGAAGATGGTTGGATTTGGGTGTCCGTACAAGTCCGTACGGATCCGTACAAGTCCGTACAAGTCCGTACGGATCCGTACAAGGCCGTACAAGACCGTACAACCTTAGCAAGCCTCCGGAAAATTTGAGGAAGCCTTCGAGAGTCTTCTAGAAGCTTGGAAACGTTTGGACCATGCACCAAGCCACTTGACTGTCCAGGTACATTGGCACCTTGTCCTTGGTCTTCCTTCTTATCCATTTGGTCAAGGAAGGGGCTGGAAACAGGCTGGCATGGTCAAGGACGCCCAAAGACTACACTCCTATTGGCTGGTTCAAATTAAAGTTAAACCTAGGTTCCCTTGTAATTCTCCTATAAATATGCTATGTATTTCACAAAGATCAATAAGAAATTCTTCTCTAATATTCTACTATGGTGTTTCTTCTAATTTATCTCAAAAGCTCGCATTTATAATCTCTAAAATCTAACACTCTTTTTGGAATTCGGTTGATAAGATAGCAGGCCGTCATGACTGCATCTCCCCAGAAGTTTCTTGGCAGATTGGAAAGGAACATCATGGCTCTAGCTACTTCCATGAGATGCGTATTCTTTCTTTCAGCTACACCATTTTGTTGAGGTGTGTATGGGCAGCTTGTTTGGTGGATTATTCCATGCTTAGCTAAGTGTTCTTTGAATTTGTGGCTTGTATATTCTCTTCCATTATCCGTTCGAAGTACCTTAACATTTGTTTTGAATTGATTAGTAATGTAGTTCTGAAAATTAATGAAAGCGTCAAATACTCTATCTTTAGATGGCATTAAGGTGATCCAAGTGTATTTCGACTTTTCATCAATGAATGTCACAAAGTACTTATTATTATCTCTTGATAAACATAGGGAAGTCCATACATCCGAGTGGACCAAATCAAAACATTTTTCATATATGGTAGAGGACTTAGGAAATACACTTTTACAATGTTTTCCTAAAATACAAGACTCACAAACCGAGTTATTAAACGAAATATTAGGCAATATTATTTCCAAAGCAAGCGAGTGAGGATGTCCCAATCTAGCGTGCCATATTGCATTAGAACTACTAGCTAAGCATGAATTAAAACTTGATAAAGTAGGATTGCTTGAAGAATCTTCTAAGATGTATAAGTCTCCTTTTGTGTTTCCTTTTCCAAGAACCCTTCCGGTCTTAATATCCTGAAAATGGAAACTATTAGGCCCAAAGATAGCATAAGCATCAAGATCAGTAGTAGCTCTCTTAACCGATACAAGATTCGAAGTGAAAGATGGCATGTAGAAAGCTGGAGATTCTTTGTCAAATAGTCTTAAACTTCCTATCCCTTTAACCGGTATTTTATCACCATTAGCAATCACTACATTTCCACTAGCAGTTTTAATGTTAATAATCAAAAATTTGGATTACTAATCATGTGATGAGAAGCTCCGGAATCAATAACAAGAGAAGTGCTAGTTTTAGTAGGTTTAGTAGCAAAGTAGGTGATACCGGACTCCTTTAGTGCAGGAATGGATCGAATGAGTGCCTCTAGGTCTGACTTGCGCACCACGTCATTCGAGTATGCTACCATGGCCATCTCATCTCCTTGCTTTGAGTTTTCGGTTTGAGGTTGTTTGGTTGCGATTGAGGAGCTTGGCGCTTCTTGTGCTTGATGAGCTTGAAACTTCCTTGGTTTGAACTCCCTTGGTTGCCAATCTTTGGGCTTGAGATGTGGATGAAGGATCCAACAATCCTCCCTTGTATGACCATCTTTCTTGCAATGATCGCATGTTTTCCTATTCTTGCCTTTGTAGCCATAACTTGGTTGGTAATTGCCTTTATTAGCCGTTGGGAGTTCTTGTTTTCTACTAAAGAGACCAAAGGACCCTTGTTCCTTTTGAATTTGTGCACAAACTTCATTGAGGCTAGGGAGCTTCTCCGATCTCAAGATGTGTTTTATGAGGTCATTAAATGCCGGATTGAGTGTGAGAAGTAAACCAAAGACCTTATCTTGTTCTCTTCTTTCTTCAATGATTGAAAAATCCTTAGTGCTTGGACGTAACATCTCTAATTCAGCCCAAAGAGATCTAAATTTCCCAAAGTGTTGAGTAAATTCTAGATCCTCTTGGTTGAGATTGTTGATTGCCCTTTTCACTTCAAAGACACGGGTCAAGTTGGAGACGTTCCCGTAAACATTCTATAATGTATCCCAATGCTCCTTTTGCTGTGTCACAATAGAAGTATGCCTCTAGGATTGATGTGTCTAGTGAGTTTTGAAGGAGACCCAACATTTGATTTCCTCCTCGGTCTTGGTCTTATTTTCTTCATCTTGTGTGTCTTCTTTTGGGTTTTGTGTGATCTCAATGTGTCTCCAAAAACCTCTTCCACACAAAGCAGTCTTTGTTGTTCTTGCCCACAGCAAGTAATTGATCCCTTTGAGTGTAACCGGAATGATCATGGTTTTTAGATTTTCCATGATCTTCTTGGTGTTTAATCACAAAGCTAGCAACTTTCTCAACTCAGCACCAATGGATTTGAGGAATTTTTCTCAGAGAGAAATGAAGCTAGCAACGTGAAAGGAAGAAAAAAAAAAGTGAAAATCACAAAGCTAGCAACTTTCTCAACTCAGCACCAATGGATTTGAGGAATTTCTCTCAGAGAGAAATGAAGCTAGCTGCGTGAGAAAGGAGAAAATAAAGAATAAAAGCTTGGAGAATGACTAAAAATGACAAGAACTGATGGAGAACTGATGGAGAAATGATGGAGAAATGATGGAGAATGATGGAGAATAATGGAGAATAACTAAGAATAAAGCGGAATAGATAGGAGCAAGATCAATGCTCTGATACCATGATAGATTTTAGAGATTATAAATGAGAGATTTTGAGATAAACTAGAGGGAAAACCATAGTAGAACATTAGAGAAGAATTTCTTATTGATCTTTGTGAATTACATAGCATATTTATAGGAAAATTACAAGGGAACCTAGGTTTAACTGTAATTTGAACCAGCCAATAGGAGAGTAGTCTTGGGAGCTCCCTTGACCATGCCAGCCTGTTCCAGCCTGGTTCCAGCCCCTTCCTTGACCAAATGGATAAGAAGGAAGACCAAGGACAAGCCCCAATGCACCTGGATGCTCTAGTGACTTGGTGCATGATCCGAACATTGCCTAGCTTCTAGAAGACTCTAGAAGACTCTCCAAGACTCTCCAAGACTTCCTTAAACGTTCCAGAGGCTCCCTTAGGTCGTACGGTCTTGTACGGCCTTGTACGGATCCGTACGGATTTGTACGGTCTTGTACGGATCCGTACGGACTTGTACGGATCCGTACGGACTTGTACGAATACCCAAATCCAACCATCTTCCCTAAGCTCCCTTGATGATATGCTTGATTAATAAGTTGCTCATTGTCTTCTTCTTCCTCTTCACCTCCTTGCTCATTCTGAGATATCCCTTGCTCACCATTACCTCCATTCGAACCATTAACATCTGCCAAGATGCTTCTTAGCACTCGCTCTCTGTCTATGCCCGAGCTCACAATGTCATCTAAATCCTCCCATTTTTTTTCTTCAAAATACCCACAATTCTCATCAAAACGCACCTCTCTTGACACATATATCCTATTAGTTTCTGGATGGAAACACTTGTATCCCTTCTGAGTGCTTGAGTATCCCACAAAAATACATTTGATGCTTTTTGGCTCAAGTTTACTCCTTAGTGCATCAGGGGTAAAGACATAGCATTTACACCCGAAAACTCTTAGGTGATCAATGCTTGGCTTTACTCCATTCAAAATTTCAAATGGAGACTTGTGGCTCAGACTTTCTATGGGTAAACGATTAATCACATAGCATGCCGCCATCACAGCATCTCCCCAAAAACTCTTAGGCACACCTCTATCAAACATCATACTTCTAGCCACCTCCAGCAAATGTCTATTCTTTCTCTCAGAAACTCCATTCTGCTGAGGTGTGTATGCACAAGAAGTTTGGTGAATAATCCCATTGTCATCCAGCAACTTCTTGCCAGCCTGTTCCAGCCTGGTTCCAGCCCTTCCTTGACCAAATGGATAAGAAGGAAGACCAAGGACAAGCCCCAATGCACCTGGACGCTCTAGTGACTTGGTGCACGATCTGAACATTACCCAGCTTTTGGAAGACTCTAGAAGACTCTCCAAGACTCTCCAAGACTTCCTTAAACGTTCTGGAGGCTCCCTTAGGTCGTACGGTCTTGTACGGCCTTGTACGGACTTGTACGGACTTGTACGGATCCGTACGGACTTGTACGGACACCCAAATCCAACCATCTTCCTTAAGCTCCCTTGATGATATGCTTGATTAATACTCCCCCTCAAACTTAGCCGGAGTGTCGGAATGAAGGCTAAGTTTGGGACCCGGGACTACCACCTCATTAAAAACCTTACCAAGGAAAACCCAGTGGGACAAAACCTTGGTAAGGGAAAAAGAGTGTGGTCTTCCCGGAACAGGCAAGTATTATCAAGGATGAGTAAGGTCTACTAACCCAAGTTTGCTATGGATGTGGTTGCAAACTTTGAGGCTAGCAGCCTTGGTGAAGTTGTCAACCAGCTGGTCTTCACTCTTGGTGTAGCATGGAAGTATCACTCCTTCTATGATCTTCTCTCTAACCTTGTGGCAGTCGATCTCAATGTGCTTGGTCCTCTCGTGAAATACTGGATTCGTTGCTATATGAATGGCTGCCTGATTGTCACAATGCATCGTGATAGGACTTGAAGTTTCTATGCCGAGATCTTTGAGAAGTGCTTTCAACCAAACTAATTCATTTGTCAGCTTCCTCATTGCTCTATATTCTGACTCTGCACTCGAGCATGACACAACCTTCTGCTTCTTAGACTTCCAGGTCACTAGATTGCCTCCAATGAAAGTACAATAGCCAGTTGTGGACTTTCTATCCATAGTGTCTCCAGCATAGTCTCCATCGCAATATCCAACTATCTCAGTGTTGCCATTCTTCCCCATCCAGATTCCTTGGCCTGGTGATCCTTTGATGTATCTCAAAATTCTTTCCACCATGTTCCAATGATGCACGGTTGGTTCCTTCATATGTTGGCTAACCTGATTCACAGCAAAACAAAAGTCAGGCCGTGTAATAGTCAAGTAGATGAGCTTACCAACTAGGCGCCGATATTGTGCTGGGTCTTCAAATGGCTTGTCAAGCGGATCATCTTCTTTCTCCCCCTTTCTCTTGACCTTGTAGCCATCTTCAAGTGGAGTCTTAGCTGGTTTGGATCCTAGCTTTCTTGTCTCCTGCAATAAATCAAGAGAATATTTCTTTTGTGATAGAAATAGGCCTTCCGTGGATCGGCATATCTCTATCCCTAGGAAATAGTGATCAAGTTGTGGTATTGGTTTTTGTGGATGACTTGATCATCTCAGGTAGTGATCAAGTTGGGGTTCAAGAAACCAAATCCTTCCTTAAGTCTGTTTTTGATATCAAGGACTTGGGAGAACTCAAGTCCTTGATATCAAAAACAGACTTAAGGAAGGATTTGGTTTCTTGAACCCCAACTTGATCACTACCTGAGATGATCAAGTCATCCACAAAAACCAATACCACAATAAGCCCACGGGAGTTCTGGTGAGTGAACAAGGTATGGTCGGCTTCTGACCGGCTAAATCCTCGAGCAACAAGAGTGAAGCTCAGTTTATGATACCAGGCCTTCGGTGATTGCTTTAATCCATAAATTGCCTTTCTTAACCTGAAGACTTTTCTGGGGCTGATTGTGTGCTCTAATCCGGGTGGTGGAGTTATGTACACTTCTTCTTCCAATTCTCCTTGAAGAAAGGCGTTCTTCACGTCCATTTGCCATAGATCCCATGATAGATTTGTGGCTAAGGACAAGATAACCCTAACTGTGTGAAGCTTTGCCACTGGCACAAAAGTATCGGTATAATCAGCTCCATATGTCTAGGTGAAACCTCTAGCTACCAATCTGGCTTTGTACCGCTCAATCTCCCCATTAGATTGATATTTTATTGTAAATACCCACTTGGAACTTACTGCCTTCTTTCCCTTTGGAAGGTCCGTTTCATCCCAAGTATGATTCTTATCTATTGCTCCTATCTCAGCATCCACAGCAGCTAACCATTCTTTGTGTTCTTTTGCTTCTTCATAGGAGCTCGGAATTTGGTGTTGATCAATCTTCCCAAGGAATTCTTGGTGTTCTGATGGCAAGAGGGCAAGAGAACAGACCGCTTGGAGAGGATGAGCCACAGCTTGGCTGTTGTAATAGACCCTTGTTTGTTTCCAATGATCTGGTCCATACTTCAGCCTTGTGCTTCTTCTAAGCTGAGGAGCACTAATTTCTTCACTCTCATGGTCTTGACTAACCATTGGCTTCATTCCTCCAGTGACTTCTTCTTCATGATGAGCTTGGTCTTGATTACCATTATCTAAGTTGTTTGCTTCTTCATCATTGTTATTTTCAGAATTTGGTCCTTCTTGCGGTTGCTGCTCCGGTTGCTCTTGATGAGAGTCCCTTGGAGCCGGATTTCCCAGATGATTGAGTATGAACTCTAAGCTGGCAGCTCTATCTGAAGGAGAGCGGGCTAAGTCTTTAACACTATCCCAATTCTGCTTCTTGTCAAAGTATCCTTGGTTTTCTATGAACTTCACGTCTCTTGAAACCAGGGTACACTTCCGGATGGGGTCATAACACTTATACCCCTTTTGAGTAGTAGAATAGCCTATGAATACACATCTTGTGCTTTTGGCTTCTAGTTTGTCCCTCTGAGTACCTGGGACAAATACAAAACACAAACATCCAAGAACCCGTAAGTGATTGATAAAGGGTTTAGGACTCTTTATTAATCAAGCTTATCATCAAGGGAGCTTAGGGAAGATGGTTGGATTTGGGTGTCCGTACAAGTCCGTACAGATCCGTACAAGTCCGTATAAGTCCGTACGGATCCGTACAAGGCCGTACAAGACCGTACAACCTTAGCAAGCCTCCAGAACATTTGAGGAAGCCTTCGAGAGTCTTCTAGAAGCTTGGAAACGTTTGGACCATGCACCAAGCCACTTGAGTGTCCAGGTGCATTGGCACCTTGTCTCTTCCTTCTTATCCATTTGGTCAAGGAAGGGGTTGGAAACAGGCTGGCATGGTCAAGGACGCCCAAAGACTACACTCATATTGGCTGGTTCAAATTAAAGTTAAACCTAGGTTCCCTTGTAATTCTCCTATAAATATGCTATGTATTTCACAAAGATCAATAAGAAATTCTTCTCTAATATTCTTCTATGGTGTTTCTTCTAGTTTATCTCAAAAGCTCTCATTTATAATCTCTAAAATCTAACATTGTGCACCCAAAGTTTTCACCCTTCTAAAAGACTTCTTAATGGGCTTGCATATGTTGAATAAGGCCTCTTCTCTTCTTTGGGTTTTAAGCTAATGTATTCTCTCATTATTCAACACCGGCTCTCTAATCGAGTAGTAGTTCGTACCGACGAGTATTCGTGGCTTGAATCCTTGGATCTAGCCACCTTGGAATACATCAGTTAGGGTCTTCTTGTCATTAGCCACAAATATATCATGGGATCTATGGCAAATGGACGTGAAGAACACCTTTCTTCAAGGAGAATTGGAAAAAGAAGTGTACATGACTCCACCACCCGGATTAGAGCACTCAATCAGCCCCGGAGAAGTCCTAAGGTTAAGAAAGGTAATTTATGGTCTAAAGCAATCACTGAGAGTCTGGTATCATAAATTGAGCTTCATACTTGTTGCTCAAGGATTTAGCCGGTCAGAAGCCGACCATACCTTGATCACTCACCAGAGCTCCCGTGGGCTTATTGTGGTATTGGTTTATGTGGATGACTTGATCATCTCAGGTAGTGATCACGTTGGGATTCAAGAAACCAAATTTTTCCTTAAGTCTGTTTTTGATATCAAGGACTTGGGAGAACTCAAGTATTTCCTAGGGATAGAGATATGCCGATCCTCGGAAGGCCTATTTCTATCACAAAGGAAATATTCTCTTGATTTATTGTAGAAGATTGGAAAGCTAGGATCCAAACAAGCTAAAACTCCACTTGAAGATGGCTACAAGGTCAAGAGAAAGGGAGAGAAACAAGATGATCCGCTTGACAAGCTATTTGAAGACCCAGCACAATATCGGCGCCTAGTTGGTAAGCTCATCTACTTTACTATTACACGGCCTAACTTATGTTTTGATGTGAATCAGGTTAGCCAACATATGAAGGAACCAACCGTGCATCATTGGAACATGGTGGAAAGAATATTGAGATACATCAAAGGATCACCGGGCCAAAGAATATGTAAGATTTTAGAGATTATAAATGAGAGATTTTGAGATAAGCTAGAAGGAAAACCATAGTAGAACATTAGAGAAGAATTTCTTATTGATCTTTGTGAATTACATAGCATATTTATAAGATAATTACAAGGGAACCTAGGTTTAACTTTTATTTGAACCAGCCAATAGGAGAGTAGTCTTGGGAGCAACCTTGACCATGCCAGCCTGTTCCAGCCTGGTTCCAGCCCTTCCTTGACCAAATGGATAAGAAGGAAGACCAAGGACAAGCCCCAATGCACCTGGACGCTTTAGTGACTTGGTGCACGATCTGAACATTACCCAGCTTAGGTCGTACGGTCTTGTACGGCCTTGTACGGATCCGTACGGACTTGTACAGACTTGTACGGACTTGTACGGACTTGTACGGACTTGTACGGACTTGTACGGACACCCAAATCCAACCATCTTCCTTAAGCTCCCTTGATGATATGCTTGATTAATACTCCCCCTCAAACTTAGCCGGAGTGTCGGAATGAAGGCTAAGTTTGGGACCCGGGACTACCACCTCATTAAAAACCTTACCAAGGAAAACCCAGTGGGACAAAACCTTGGTAAGGGAAAAAGAGTGTGGTCTTCCCGGAACAGGCAAGTATTATCAAGGATGAGTAAGGTCTACTAACCCAAGGTTGCTATGGATGTGGTTGCAAACTTTGAGGCTAGCAGCCTTGGTGAAGATGTCAGCCAGCTGGTCTTCACTCTTGGTGTAGCATGGAAGTATCACTCCTTCTATGATCTTCTCTCTAACCTTGTGGCAGTCGATCTCAATGTGCTTGGTCCTCTCGTGAAATACTGGATTCGTTGCTATATGAATGGCTGCCTGATTGTCACAATGCATCGTGATAGGACTTGAAGTTTCTATGCCGAGATCTTTGAGAAGTGCTTTCAACCAAACTAATTCATTTGTCAGCTTCCTCATTGCTCTATATTCTGACTCTGCACTCGAGCATGACACAACCTTCTACTTCTTAGACTTCCAGGTCACTAGATTGCCTCCAATGAAAGTACAATAGCCAATTGTGGACTTTCTATCCATAGTGTCTCCAGCATAGTCTGCATCGCAATATCCAACTATCTCAGTGTTCCCATTCTTCCCCATCCAGATTCCTTGGCCTGGTGATCCTTTGATGTATCTCAAAATTCTTTCCACCATGTTCCAATGATGCACGGTTGGTTCCTTCATATGTTGGCTAACCTGATTCACAGCAAAACATAAGTCAGGCCGTGTAATAGTCAAGTAGATGAGCTTACCAACTAGGTGCCGATATTGTGCTGGGTCTTCAAATGGCTTGTCAAGCGGATCATCTTCTTTCTCCCCCTTTCTCTTGACCTTGTAGCCATCTTCAAGTGGAGTCTTAGCTGGTTTGGATCCTAGCTTTTGTGATAGAAATAGGCCTTCCGTGGATCGGCATATCTCTATCCCTAGGAAATACTTGAGTTCTCCCAAGTCCTTGATATCAAAAACAGACTTAAGGAAGGATTTGGTTTCTTGAACCCCAACTTGATCACTACCTGAGATGATCAAGTCATCCACAAAAACCAATACCACAATAAGCCCACGGGAGTTCTGGTGAGTGAACAAGGTATTATCTAAGTTGTTTGCTTCTTCATCATTGTTATTTTCAGAATTTGGTCCTTCTTGCGGTTGCTGCTCCGGTTGCTCTTGATGAGAGTCCCTTGGAGCCGGATTTCCCAGATGATTGAGTATGAACTCTAAGCTGGCAGCTCTATCTGAAGGAGAGCGGGCTAAGTCTTTAACACTATCCCAATTCTGCTTCTTGTCAAAGTATCCTTGGTTTTCTATGAACTTCACGTCTCTTGAAACCAGGGTACACTTCCGGATGGGGTCATAACACTTATACCCCTTTTGAGTAGTAGAATAGCCTATGAATACACATCTTGTGCTTTTGGCTTCTAGTTTGTCCCTCTGAGTACCTGGGACAAATACAAAACACAAATATCCAAGAACCCGTAAGTGATTGATAAAGGGTTTATTGTGATTTAAAACTTCAAAGGGAGAGACGTCCTTTAGGACTCTTTATTAATCAAGCTTATCATCAAGGGAGCTTAGGGAAGATGGTTTGATTTGGGTGTCTGTACAAGTCCGTACGGATCCGTACAAGTCCGTACAAGTCCGTACGGATCCGTACAAGGCCGTACAAGACCGTACAACCTTAGCAAGCCTCCGGAACATTTGAGGAAGCCTTCGAGAGTCTTCTAGAAGCTTGGAAACGTTTGGACCATGCACCAAGCCACTTGACTGTCCAGGTGCATTGGCACCTTGTCCTTGGTCTTCCTTCTTATCCATTTGGTCAAGGAAGGGGCTGGAAACAGGCTGGCATGGTCAAGGATGCCCAAAGACTACACTCCTATTGGCTGGTTCAAATTAAAGTTAAACCTAGGTTCCCTTGTAATTCTCCTATAAATATGCTATGTATTTCACAAAGATCAATAAGAAATTCTTCTCTAATATTCTACTATGGTGTTTCTTCTAATTTATCTCAAAAGCTCTCATTTATAATCTCTAAAATCTAACATGGTATCAGAGCATTGATCTTGCTCCTATCTATTCCGCTTTATTCTTGGTTATTCTCCATCATTCTCCATCATTTCTCCATCAGTTCTTGTCATTTCTACTCATTCTCCACGTTTTTCTTCTTTATTTTCTCCTTTCTCACGCTGCTAGCTTCATTTCTCTCTGAGAGAAATTCCTCAAATCCATTGGTGCTGAGTTGAAAAAGTTGCTAGCTTTGTGATTTTTACTTCATTTTTCTTCCTTTCATGTTGCTAGCCTCATTTCTCTCTGAGAGAAATTCCTCAAATCCATTGGTGCTGAGTTGAGAAAGTTGCTAGCTTTGTGATTAAACACCAAGAAAATCATGGGAAATCTAAAAACCATGATCATTCCGGTTACCCTCAAAGGGAATAATTACTTGCTGTGGGCAAGAACAACTAAGACTCCTTTGTGTGGAAGAGGTTTGTGGAGACACATTGAGATCACACAAAACCCTAAAGAAGACACACAAGATGAAGAAAATGAGACCAAGACCGAGGAGGAAATCAAATGGTTTCAGGATATTAAAACCGGAAGGGTTCTTGGAGAAGGAAACACAAAAGGAGACTTATACATCTTAGAAGATTCTTCAAGCAATCCTACTTTATCAAGTTTTAATTCATGCATAGCTAGTAGTTCTAATGCAATATGGCACGCTAGATTAGGACATCCTCACTCGCGTGCCTTGGAAATAATATTGCCTAATATTTCGTTTAATAACTCGGTTTGTGAGTCTTGTATTTTAGGAAAACATTGTAAAAGTGTATTTCCTAAGTCCTCTACCATATATGAAAAATGTTTTGATTTGGTCCACTCGGATGTATGGACTTCCCCATGTTTATCAAGAGATAATAATAAGTACTTTGTGACATTCATTGATGAAAAGTCGAAATACACTTGGATCACCTTAATGCCATCTAAAGATAGAGTATTTGACGCTTTCATTAATTTTCAGAACTACATTACTAATCAATTCAAAACAAATGTTAAGGTACTTCGAACGGATAATGGAGGGGAATATACAAGCCACAAATTCAAAGAACACCTAGCTAAGCATGGAATAATCCACCAAACGAGCTGCCCATACACACCTCAACAAAATGGTGTAGCTGAAAGAAAGAATAGACATCTCATGGAAGTAGCTAGAGCTATGATGTTCCATTCCAACTTGCCAAGAAACTTCTGGGGAGATGCAGTCATGACGGCTTGCTATCTTATCAACCGAATTCCAACAAGAGTCCTAAAGGACGTCTCTCCCTTTGAAGTTTTAAATCACAATAAACCCTATATTAATCACTTACGAGTTTTTGGGTGTTTGTGTTTTGTATTTGTCCCAGGTACTCAGAGGGACAAACTAGAAGCCAGAAGCACAAGATGTGTATTCATAGGCTATTCTACCACTCAAAAGGGGTATAAGTGCTATGACCCCATCCGGAAGTGTACCCTGGTTTCAAGAGACGTGAAGTTCATAGAAAACCAAGGGTACTTTGACAAGAAACAAAACTGGGATAGCGTTAAAGACCTAGCCCGTTCTCCTTCAGATAGAACCGCCAGCTTAGAGTTCTTACTCAATCATTTGGGAAATCCGGCTCCAAGAGACTCTCATCAAGAGCAACCAGATCATCAGCCACAAGAAGGACCAAATTCTGAAAATAACAGTGAAGAAGAAGCAAACAACTTGGATAATGGTAATCAAGACCAAGCTCATCATGAAGAAGAATCCACTGGAGGAATGGAGCCAATGGTTAGTCAAGACCATGAGAGTGAAGAAATTAGTGCTCCTCAGCTTAGAAGAAGTACAAGGCTGAAGTATGGACCAGATCATTGGAAACAAACAAGGGTCTATTACAACAGCCAAGCCGTGGCTCATCCTCTCCAAGCGGTTTGTTCTCTTGCCCTCTTGCCATCAGAACACAAAGCATTCCTTGGAAAGATTGATCAACACCAAATTCCGAGCTCCTATGAAGAAGCAAAAGAACACAAAGAATGGTTAGCTGCTGTGGATGCTGAGATAGGGGCAATGGATAAGAATCATACTTGGGATGAAACTGAGCTTCCAAAGGGAAAGAAGGCAGTAAGTTCCAAGTGGGTATTTACAATAAAATATCAATCTAATGGGGAGATTGAGCGGTACAAAGCCAGATTGGTAGCTAGAGGTTTCACCCAGACATATGGAGCTGATTATACCGATACTTTTGCGCCAGTGGCAAAGCTTCACACAGTTAGGGTCATCTTGTCCTTAGCCACAAATCTATCATGGGATCTATGGCAAATGGACGTGAAGAACGCCTTTCTTCAAGGAGAATTGGAAGAAGAAGTGTACATGACTCCACCACCTGGATTAGAACACTCAATCAGCCCCGGAAAAGTCCTAAGGTTAAGAAAGGCAATTTATGGTCTAAAGCAATCACCAAGGGCCTGGTATCATAAACTGATATGGCCTTCCCTAGAATCGGCACTCTCGAGGGGTATGTAGGAAAGAAATGGATAGATGGAATGATGGAATGATTGGATCGCACCAAGGTTGCGGAAGACCTTGGATATTTCCTCAATGACTCCTTCGAGATATGACACACTCGAGATTGTCAAGGCTTGAAGCAAGGATATGACACACCTTGATTCGGTTTGATTGATGGATATAACTCACCAACAATCGAAATTGTTCTTCAAAGAACACAAGAGAAATACACTCTCAGATTTTATAAAAGAAAGGTCTAGCCACGTTTTGATGTGTTTGGCTGGAGTTTTAAAGAAAAGATAGAGTAGAAAACAAGTCTAAAATTAAAAAACGTAATTAAGAAAGCATTGACTAATTTTTTGAGTAACCCTTGAAGTCCCCACGCCAGCTTCTTCATTCCCTTGGGCGTTTTCAATCAGAATTTTATTGAGCTGGGCTTACTTAATCTCTTCTTTAGTGGGCTGGAACTTCAGAAAATAAATCCCATAAATTGTTGGACTTGGACCTGAACTTGTCTTGTTGTCTCTTGTGGACTAAGTGGAGTAGAGTGATCCATTTGCCTCATTAAAACCCTCCTTTGGAAAACCCATTGGGATAAAACCAAAGGCTGGAAAAAGAGTACAAACGAATCACCCTTGTATTAGTCCACTTGAGCAACCAAGACGGTTTTATTCTCCATGTCTTCGAACGGTTGGACTTGAGTGAGTAATGTGGTGATTGCATTTCCGAACTCCTTAGCTCTTGATCTTGTCATTGGTCCACTTGGTACTGCTAAAGCATCCTCGGCTTCATGCTGCTTCTACGAGCTATCCATGATCGCATCATCCCCTCCCTCTTGAAAAGGATTTGTCCTCAAATCTGGAACATCTGCAACAAAAGGGATTAAGTCAGCAACGTTAAAGCTTGAGCTCACATTGTATTTACCTTGGAGATCGATTTGGTAAGCATTATCGTTGATCCTCTTTGTGACCCGGAATGGACCGTCAATCCTTGGCATCAACTTAGACTTCCTCTCAGCCGGAAATCTCTCCTTCCTTAGATGTATCCAGACGTGATCTCCCTCCTCAAAAATCATCTTGCGTCTGCCTTTATTAGCTTGTTTGGCGTATAACTTTGTCTTCTCCTCGATGTTGTGCTTTGCTTTCTCATGAATCTGTTTAACAAGTTCAGCTTTCTTTTTCCCGTCCAAGCTTGCTCTTTCACTCAAAGGCAATGGGGTTAGATCCAAAGGAGATAAAGGATTAAAGCCATAAACAATTTCAAATGGAGAAAACTTTGTGGCGGAATGCACTGATCGATTGTAAGCAAATTCAACATGTGGTAAGCATTCTTCCCAAGTTTTCAAGTTCTTTTTAATCAAGGCACGCAGCAAGGTGGATAAAGTTCTATTAACTACTTCAGTTTGACCGTCGGTTTGAGGATGACAAGTAGTTGAGAATAACAACTTAGTACCTAGCTTAGACCAAAGTGTTTTCCAAAAATAACTCAAGAACTTTGTGTCCCTATCACTGACTATAGTCCTAGGCATTCCATGCAAACGAACTATTTCTTTAAAGAACAAGTCAGCTATATGAGAAGCATCATCAGTTTTATGACAAGCAAGAAAATGTGCCATTTTAGAGAACCTATCGACAACCACAAAAATTGAGTCCTTTCCAGTCCTAGTTCTAGGTAATCCAAGCACAAAATCCATAGAAATGTCAGTCCAAGGATGATCAGGAATAGGCAAAGGCATGTACATACCTTGGGACTGTACCTTTGATTTAGCTTGTTTGCACGTGACACATCTCCCACAAATTCTTTCAACGTCCCTCTTCATCTGCGGCCAGTAAAAGTGTTCTTGCATCACTTTTAAAGTCTTGGCGATCCCAAAATGCCCCATCAAGCCTCCTCCATGTGCCTCCCTAACTAGCAAGTCTCTCAAAGAACAATTAGGCACACACAAACGATTTTCAAAGAAAAGAAAGCCGTCATGCCTAAAATATTTCCCAAAAGCAAACTTCTCACAAAACTTGTAATTATCTTGAAAATCAGAATCAGCTTGATAAAGATCTTTAAGGTGTTCAAATCCCAATAATTTAGCATCCAAAGTCGAAATCAAGGCATACCTTCGAGATAAGGCATCAGCAACTATGTTTTCGTTACCTTGTTTGTACTTGATCACATAGGGAAATGTTTCGATAAACTCTACCCACCTAGCATGTCTCTTGTTGAGCTTATGCTGACCCTTTAAATGCTTCAAAGACTCGTGGTCAGTATGAATGACAAACTCCTTTGGCCAGAGGTAGTGTTGCCACGTTTGCAAGGCTCGGACTAGCGCATACAACTCCTTGTCATAGGTTGGATAGTTCAACGTAGCTCCTCCAAGCTTCTCACTAAAAAAGGCTATGGGCTTCATCTCTTGCATCAATACAGCTCCAATACCTACACCAGATGCATCATACTCAATTTCAAAAGTTTTAAGAAAATTCGGTAATGATAAAAGTGGTGCATTGGTGAGTTTATCCTTTAACGCTTGGAACGCTTCTTCTTGTGCTTTCTCCCATTTAAATCCTACACTTTTCTTGATCACTTCAGTGAGAGGAGCAGCTATGGTACTGAAATCTTTCACAAATCTTCGATAAAATCCCGCAAGCCCATGGAAACTCCTCACGTCTCCTACAGTTTTCGGACTGGGCCATTCGCGGACAGCTCTAACCTTCTCTTCGTCCACTTTGATGCCATCTGCACTTATAACAAAGCCTAGAAACACAACGTTATCCGTACAAAAAGTGCATTTCTTCAGATTAGCATACAGTTTTTCTTTCCTAAGTACCATCAAAACCGCTTCTAGATGCTTAACATGTTCTTCTAAATTTTTGCTGTAGACTAAGATATCATCAAAGTAAACAACAACAAAAATTCCAATGAAGCTCCTCAAAACATGATTCATCAATCTCATAAAAGTACTAGGTGCATTTGTTAATCCAAATGGCATAACTAACCATTCATACAAGCCATGTTTAGTTTTAAACGCAGTTTTCCATTCATCACCCTCTTTCATCCTAATTTGATGGTATCCACTTTTAAGATCTATTTTCGAAAATATGCTAGAACCATGAAGCTCATCTAACATATCATCTAAACAAGGGATAGGATGGCGATACTTTACAGTGATATTGTTGATGGCTCGGCAATCAATGCACATCCTCCAAGTTCCATCTTTTTTTGGAACGAGCAGCACCGGCACAGCACAAGGGCTCATGCTCTCTCGGATGTATCCTTTGTCCATCAGCTCAGTCACTTGCTTTTGAAGCTCCTTAGTCTCAACTGGGTTGGTTCTATATGCTGGCCTGTTAGGAAGTGAAGCTCCAGGCACGAAATCAATTTGATGCTCAATCCCACGAATAGGCGGCAATCCCTTGGGGTTTTCTTCCGGAAAGACGTCTTCAAAATCCTGCAAAATAGAAGTAATTTTACTCGGCAAATCCGGTACGGGGTTAGTAAGGTTCAACAAAGCTTCTTTGTAAATAAATAAGAGAACGGGTTGTTTAGAGAACAGAGCTCTCTTAACCACATTAGACCTCACAAAGAAGCTTGAATGCCTCACGGGTTTACTCTCACAGGCCTTTTTCTTGGTTTTTCTCAAACTCTCGTTTTTATTTTGAGGTGGTGTGTTTAGGGGTTCACTCACAATGGTTTTTCCTTGTTGTTTCAGCTGAAGTTGATCTTGATGAACTTCTTGTGGTGTTAATGGAGCAAGTATCGTCTTTCGGCCATTGTTCTCAAATGAGTATCGATTAGTAAAACCGTCATGTAAGACCCTTCTATCGAACTGCCAAGGTCTTCCAAGCAAGATGTGGCCCGCCTCCATAGGTAAAATATCACAAAGAATTTCGTCCTCATACTTGCCTATGGTTATAGGAACCAATACTTGGCTGCTCACCGTCATCTCGCCAGCATCATTTAGCCATTGAAGCTGATAAGGTTTTGGATGCCTCTTAACTTCCAACCCTAACTTCTTCACCATTGTTTCACTAGCCACATTAGTACAGCTCCCACCATCAATAATAAGGCTGCAAACTTTACCTTGTACCAAGCATCTCGTGTGAAATAAGTTCTCCCGCTGCTCTTGGACAGTATCCTTAACTTGAATACTCAAGGAACGTCTTGTTACCAATAATTCTCCGGTGGCTGGTAACTCTACGTCCGCTTCCTCGATCTCACTATCACTTTCAAGCTCTTCCTCCTCAGTTTCAATCTCGCCATTATCCAATAGGATCATAGTCCTTCTATTGGTGCACTCATTGGCGTAATGTCCTCTCCCTTGACACTTGAAACATTTAACGTCCCGGTTTCTAGACGAAGTCGCCACAGCTTTTCCTTTGGCGTCTTGAGTATTGGCGTAAGGCTTAGGGTCGGATTTTGGCTTAACAACAGACTTATCTTCTCGGCTGTAACTCGTCCTAGCATTGGCTGCTCCAGCTCCATAGGAAAGCCTAGAAGTACCCCTCCTCTTAATTTGTTGTTCAACCAAAACAGCCTTATGGAGCATTTCCTCCAAATCAACATATGTTTGAAGCTCCATTCTATCTTGTATATCTCGAGCCAACCCACTCAAGAACCTTGCCATTGTTGCCTCAGCATCTTCATCTATGTCAGCTTTGATCATTAGGGACTCCATCTCTTGAAAATAATCCTCCACACTCTTACTGCCCTGAGTTAATCGCCTAAGCTTTTGATGTAACTCCCGATGGTAGTGGCTAGGAACAAATCTCTTCCTCATCAGATTTTTCATCTCTTCCCAAGTGACTACGGGCGGTTCACGGTTACGTCTTCTACTTGTCACGATCTGATCCCACCAATTAATAGCATAGTCATAAAATTCAGTCGCCGCTACTTGAACTTTCTTTTGCCCTGAATAATTTTGACAATCAAACACGAGCTCAATTTTCTTTTCCCACTCCAAGTAAGCGTCTGGATCATTCTTCCCATGAAATGGCGATATCTTCAACTTCAGTCCACTGAGATTGTCCTCATTTCGAACCCCAGCTTCTCTTACACGTCTCGGCCTTCTTCGACTCCGATTAGAAGCTTGACTACCTATGCTATAGTAGTTCAACTCGTCCTCTTCATCTTCTTCTTGAGGTTGTTGTCTTCTTCTTCGACCAGCAGTATTTTGAGGCAATCCTTGATTAACGGATTCTTGTATTGTATCCATTCTCTCATGAACTGAATTCAACTCTCTCCTCAACATGCGCCTCATTTCTCCCATAAGGGCCTGCACGTCCAAATTAGTATCTCTTGTTACTCGTGCTCGGTTGGTGTTATCAGCGACTTCTTCTTCGCTATTAGACATTCAGAATTTTCCCTGCAAACACTTAACAAACCGTTAGTAATAAAAAGTCGATCCTCACAAGTGTTTCTCTCCTTTTTATTCACTCAATCACTCAAAATGTCCTCCCACAGCGTTTTCTCAATGGTTCTTATGGAACAAAACCGATCAAATTGGATGAACAATTCCAACAACACAAACTCGAATCGATTGAACGGAGATAGAAAGAAAAGAGTTTAGTTCTTTTTTTTTTTTTTTAAATAGGAACAGATCAAAAGATCAAGAACTTAAGAGATGAAAATTAGAACAAAATTTATACTCCCCCCCAAACTAATTAAATCGGACAGATTTCATTTTATTTTTTTTTGTTTTTTTTTTTTGTTTTAAATAATCAGAACAGAATTTAGAAACGATTAATAGAGATTAGACAGAGAAAAAATAGAGAAACGAAAATGATCAGATCAGTTGGATTCAAATTCGCAAAGAGGAGAAGTCTAATCGCTCAAGTGTTAGCGATCAAACCGATTTGATTTATAAACAGAACTGATATGATTCTAAACAGAAAGCTAGACAAGAAAAAAGAAAAATTTACGATGATGAAAATGAGAAGATGAACAGACACGAATACCGATCTCGAAAGTGTGCTCTGATACCAAATGATATGGCCTTCCCTAGAATCGGCACTCTCGAGGGGTATGTAGGAAAGAAATGGATAGATGGAATGATGGAATGATTGGATCGCACCAAGGTTGCGGAAGACCTTGGATATTTCCTCAATGACTCCTTCGAGATATGACACACTCGAGATTGTCAAGGCTTGAAGCAAGGATATGACACACCTTGATTCGGTTTGATTGATGGATATAACTCACCAACAATCGAAATTGTTCTTCAAAGAACACAAGAGAAATACACTCTCAGATTTTATAAAAGAAAGGTCTAGCCACGTTTTGATGTGTTTGGCTGGAGTTTTAAAGAAAAGATAGAGTAGAAAACAAGTCTAAAATTAAACAACGTAATTAAGAAAGCATTGACTAATTTTTTGAGTAACCCTTGAAGTCCCCACGCCAGCTTCTCCATTCCCTTGGGAGTTTTCAATCAGAATTTTATTAAGCTGGGCTTACTTAATCTCTTCTTTAGTGGGCTGGAACTTCAGAAAATAAATCCCATAAATTGTTGGACTTGGACCTGAATTTGTCTTGTTGTCTCTTGTGGACTAAGTGGAGTAGAGTGATCCATTTGCCTCATTAAAACCCTCCTTTGGAAAACCCATTGGGATAAAACCAAAGGCTGGAAAAAGAGTACAAACGAATCACCCTTGTATTAGTCCACTCGAGCAACCAAGACGGTTTTATTCTCCATGTCTTCGAACGGTTGGACTTGAGTGAGTAATGTGGTGATTGCATTTCCGAACTCCTTAGCTCTTGATCTTGTCATTGGTCCACTTGGTACTGCTAAAGCATCCTCGACTTCATGCTGCTTCTGCGAGCTATCCATGATCGCATCATAAACTGAGCTTCACTCTTGTTGCTCGAGGATTTAGCCGGTCAGAAGCCGACCATACCTTGTTCACTCACCAGAGCTCCCGTGGGCTTATTGTGGTATTGGTTTATGTGGATGACTTGATCATCTCAGGTAGTGATCAAGTTGGGATTCAAGAAACCAAATCCTTCCTTAACTTTGTTTTTGATATCAAGGACTTGGGAGAGCTTAAGTATTTCCTAGGGATAGAGATATGCCGATCCTCGGAAGGCCTATTTCTATCACAAAGGAAATATTCTCTTGATTTATTGCAGGAGACAAGAAAGCTAGGATCCAAACCAGCTAAGACCCCACTTGAAGATGGCTACAAGGTCAAGAGAAAGGGGGAGAAAGAAGATGATCCGCTTGACAAGCCATTTGAAGACCCAGCACAATATCGGCGCCTAGTTGGTAAGCTCATCTATTTGACTATTACACGGCCTGACTTATGTTTTGCTGTGAATCAGGTTAGCCAACATATGAAGGAACCAACCGTGCATCATTGGAACATGGTGGAAAGAATATTGAGATACATCAAAGGTTCACCTGGCCAAGGAATTTGGATGGGGAAGAATGGCAACACTGAGATAGTTGGATACTGCGATGCGGACTATGCGGGAGACACTATGGATAGGAAGTCTACAACTGGCTACTGTACTTTCATTGGAGGCAATCTAGTAACTTGGAAGTCTAAGAAGCAGAAGGTTGTGTCATGCTCAAGTGCGGAGTCAGAATATAGAGTAATGAGGAAGCTGACAAATGAATTAGTTTGGTTGAAGGCTCTTCTCAAGGATCTTGGCATAGAAACTTCAAGTCCCATCACAATGCATTGTGACAATCAGGCAGCCATTCATATAGCAACCAATCCAGTATTTCACGAGAGGACCAAGCACATTGAGATTGACTGCCACAAAGTTAGAGAGAAGATCATAAAAGGAGTGATACTTCCATGTTACACCAAGAGTGAAGACCAGTTGGCTGACATCTTCACCAAGGCTGCTAGCCTCAAAGTTTGCAACCACATCCACAGCAAACTTGGGTTAGTAGACCTTACTCATCTTTGATAATACTTTCCTGTTCCGGGAAGACCACACTCTTTTTCCCTTACCAAGGTTTTGTCCCACTGGGTTTTCCTTAGTAAGGTTTTTAATGAGGTGGTAGTCCCGGTTCCTAAACTTAGCCTTCATTCCAACACTCCGGCTAAGTTTGAGGGGGAGTATTAATCAAGCTTATCATCAAGGGAGCTTAGGGAAGATGGTTGGATTTGGGTGTCCGTACAAGTCCGTACGGATCCGTACAAGTCCGTACAAGTCCGTACGGATCCGTACAAGGCCGTACAAGACCGTACAACCTTAGCAAGCCTCCGGAAAATTTGAGGAAGCCTTCGAGAGTCTTCTAGAAGCTTGGAAACGTTTGGACCATGCACCAAGCCACTTGACTGTCCAGGTACATTGGCACCTTGTCCTTGGTCTTCCTTCTTATCCATTTGGTCAAGGAAGGGGCTGGAAACAGGCTGGCATGGTCAAGGACGCCCAAAGACTACACTCCTATTGGCTGGTTCAAATTAAAGTTAAACCTAGGTTCCCTTGTAATTCTCCTATAAATATGCTATGTATTTCACAAAGATCAATAAGAAATTCTTCTCTAATATTCTACTATGGTGTTTCTTCTAATTTATCTCAAAAGCTCGCATTTATAATCTCTAAAATCTAACACTCTTTTTGGAATTCGGTTGATAAGATAGCAGGCCGTCATGACTGCATCTCCCCAGAAGTTTCTTGGCAGATTGGAAAGGAACATCATGGCTCTAGCTACTTCCATGAGATGCGTATTCTTTCTTTCAGCTACACCATTTTGTTGAGGTGTGTATGGGCAGCTTGTTTGGTGGATTATTCCATGCTTAGCTAAGTGTTCTTTGAATTTGTGGCTTGTATATTCTCTTCCATTATCCGTTCGAAGTACCTTAACATTTGTTTTGAATTGATTAGTAATGTAGTTCTGAAAATTAATGAAAGCGTCAAATACTCTATCTTTAGATGGCATTAAGGTGATCCAAGTGTATTTCGACTTTTCATCAATGAATGTCACAAAGTACTTATTATTATCTCTTGATAAACATAGGGAAGTCCATACATCCGAGTGGACCAAATCAAAACATTTTTCATATATGGTAGAGGACTTAGGAAATACACTTTTACAATGTTTTCCTAAAATACAAGACTCACAAACCGAGTTATTAAACGAAATATTAGGCAATATTATTTCCAAAGCAAGCGAGTGAGGATGTCCCAATCTAGCGTGCCATATTGCATTAGAACTACTAGCTAAGCATGAATTAAAACTTGATAAAGTAGGATTGCTTGAAGAATCTTCTAAGATGTATAAGTCTCCTTTTGTGTTTCCTTTTCCAAGAACCCTTCCGGTCTTAATATCCTGAAAATGGAAACTATTAGGCCCAAAGATAGCATAAGCATCAAGATCAGTAGTAGCTCTCTTAACCGATACAAGATTCGAAGTGAAAGATGGCATGTAGAAAGCTGGAGATTCTTTGTCAAATAGTCTTAAACTTCCTATCCCTTTAACCGGTATTTTATCACCATTAGCAATCACTACATTTCCACTAGCAGTTTTAATGTTAATAATCAAAAATTTGGATTACTAATCATGTGATGAGAAGCTCCGGAATCAATAACAAGAGAAGTGCTAGTTTTAGTAGGTTTAGTAGCAAAGTAGGTGATACCGGACTCCTTTAGTGCAGGAATGGATCGAATGAGTGCCTCTAGGTCTGACTTGCGCACCACGTCATTCGAGTATGCTACCATGGCCATCTCATCTCCTTGCTTTGAGTTTTCGGTTTGAGGTTGTTTGGTTGCGATTGAGGAGCTTGGCGCTTCTTGTGCTTGATGAGCTTGAAACTTCCTTGGTTTGAACTCCCTTGGTTGCCAATCTTTGGGCTTGAGATGTGGATGAAGGATCCAACAATCCTCCCTTGTATGACCATCTTTCTTGCAATGATCGCATGTTTTCCTATTCTTGCCTTTGTAGCCATAACTTGGTTGGTAATTGCCTTTATTAGCCGTTGGGAGTTCTTGTTTTCTACTAAAGAGACCAAAGGACCCTTGTTCCTTTTGAATTTGTGCACAAACTTCATTGAGGCTAGGGAGCTTCTCCGATCTCAAGATGTGTTTTATGAGGTCATTAAATGCCGGATTGAGTGTGAGAAGTAAACCAAAGACCTTATCTTGTTCTCTTCTTTCTTCAATGATTGAAAAATCCTTAGTGCTTGGACGTAACATCTCTAATTCAGCCCAAAGAGATCTAAATTTCCCAAAGTGTTGAGTAAATTCTAGATCCTCTTGGTTGAGATTGTTGATTGCCCTTTTCACTTCAAAGACACGGGTCAAGTTGGAGACGTTCCCGTAAACATTCTATAATGTATCCCAATGCTCCTTTTGCTGTGTCACAATAGAAGTATGCCTCTAGGATTGATGTGTCTAGTGAGTTTTGAAGGAGACCCAACATTTGATTTCCTCCTCGGTCTTGGTCTTATTTTCTTCATCTTGTGTGTCTTCTTTTGGGTTTTGTGTGATCTCAATGTGTCTCCAAAAACCTCTTCCACACAAAGCAGTCTTTGTTGTTCTTGCCCACAGCAAGTAATTGATCCCTTTGAGTGTAACCGGAATGATCATGGTTTTTAGATTTTCCATGATCTTCTTGGTGTTTAATCACAAAGCTAGCAACTTTCTCAACTCAGCACCAATGGATTTGAGGAATTTTTCTCAGAGAGAAATGAAGCTAGCAACGTGAAAGGAAGAAAAAAAAAAGTGAAAATCACAAAGCTAGCAACTTTCTCAACTCAGCACCAATGGATTTGAGGAATTTCTCTCAGAGAGAAATGAAGCTAGCTGCGTGAGAAAGGAGAAAATAAAGAATAAAAGCTTGGAGAATGACTAAAAATGACAAGAACTGATGGAGAACTGATGGAGAAATGATGGAGAAATGATGGAGAATGATGGAGAATAATGGAGAATAACTAAGAATAAAGCGGAATAGATAGGAGCAAGATCAATGCTCTGATACCATGATAGATTTTAGAGATTATAAATGAGAGATTTTGAGATAAACTAGAGGGAAAACCATAGTAGAACATTAGAGAAGAATTTCTTATTGATCTTTGTGAATTACATAGCATATTTATAGGAAAATTACAAGGGAACCTAGGTTTAACTGTAATTTGAACCAGCCAATAGGAGAGTAGTCTTGGGAGCTCCCTTGACCATGCCAGCCTGTTCCAGCCTGGTTCCAGCCCCTTCCTTGACCAAATGGATAAGAAGGAAGACCAAGGACAAGCCCCAATGCACCTGGATGCTCTAGTGACTTGGTGCATGATCCGAACATTGCCTAGCTTCTAGAAGACTCTAGAAGACTCTCCAAGACTCTCCAAGACTTCCTTAAACGTTCCAGAGGCTCCCTTAGGTCGTACGGTCTTGTACGGCCTTGTACGGATCCGTACGGATTTGTACGGTCTTGTACGGATCCGTACGGACTTGTACGGATCCGTACGGACTTGTACGAATACCCAAATCCAACCATCTTCCCTAAGCTCCCTTGATGATATGCTTGATTAATAAGTTGCTCATTGTCTTCTTCTTCCTCTTCACCTCCTTGCTCATTCTGAGATATCCCTTGCTCACCATTACCTCCATTCGAACCATTAACATCTGCCAAGATGCTTCTTAGCACTCGCTCTCTGTCTATGCCCGAGCTCACAATGTCATCTAAATCCTCCCATTTTTTTTCTTCAAAATACCCACAATTCTCATCAAAACGCACCTCTCTTGACACATATATCCTATTAGTTTCTGGATGGAAACACTTGTATCCCTTCTGAGTGCTTGAGTATCCCACAAAAATACATTTGATGCTTTTTGGCTCAAGTTTACTCCTTAGTGCATCAGGGGTAAAGACATAGCATTTACACCCGAAAACTCTTAGGTGATCAATGCTTGGCTTTACTCCATTCAAAATTTCAAATGGAGACTTGTGGCTCAGACTTTCTATGGGTAAACGATTAATCACATAGCATGCCGCCATCACAGCATCTCCCCAAAAACTCTTAGGCACACCTCTATCAAACATCATACTTCTAGCCACCTCCAGCAAATGTCTATTCTTTCTCTCAGAAACTCCATTCTGCTGAGGTGTGTATGCACAAGAAGTTTGGTGAATAATCCCATTGTCATCCAGCAACTTCTTGAATATATTACTCATATACTCTCCACCATTATCACTCCTAATGATCTTGATCTTTGTACCAAACTGATTCAGTGCATAATTGTACAATTTTTGAAATGATTCAAATACTTGATCCTTAGAGCTCATTAGAGTTACCCAAGTGTACTTTGACCTTTGATCAATGAAAGACACGAAATACTTATATTGATCTTTTGAAGTACAGGGGGCTGACCACACATCCGAATGTATCAACTCAAAACACTTCTCATACACAGTAGTAGATTCCGGAAACACTTTCCTACAATGCTTCCCTAAGACAAACGCTTCACACTCCTTATTAGGTAAGGTGAGGTTGGGCAGGACCATGCTGAGCACCTTGTGACTTGGATGACCAAGGCGTGAGTGCCATAAAAGGCTTGAACCAACCAGACTAACCGCAAACGAATCCATCACTCCATCTTCTTTATTCAGCAAATACAAACCACCTTCCACATTCCCTACTCCGATTACTTCCTTAGTCTTATTATCCTGAAACTCAACATCATTAGATCCAAAAATAACTTTGCAATCTAGATCCTTAGTTGCTTTATAAACCGAGAGTAAGTTAGATGTGAATTCCGGAATGTACAAGGCCTTAGTATTTTTCCTAAACACTTTTAGGTCTCCAATTCCTTCTATTTGAACCTCTTTTCCATTTGCAACTTTAACATTTCCTTCACAAGCCTTAATATTTGTTAACAGCTTGGCATTACAAATCATATTATGACTTGCTCCAGAATCTATTATCACCTTCTCCCTAGCTTTAGAGGTAAAGAAAACCTTACCAGACTCAGCTAGCTTAGCAATACTCTTGATGAGAGCTTCCAGATCGCTTTTCCTCACCAAGTTGTCATTTTCCACGTTTGCTACTCCAACAAAGTTCCTTGGTCCTTGACTACTTCCTTGGCCATTTCCCCTTAGCCTAGCTGGCTTTAAATGTGGGTGCAAGGTCCAGTATTTTTCCTTAGTATGTCCTTTCATCTTGCAATGCTCACATTCCAGACTCCTTCTTTCTCCATAGAGTTGGCTCCTATGTGCAGCATGTGCCATTTCGCTTGATGCTTTGAACAAGCCCCTAGACCCTTCCTCCTTTTGGATCTGTTGACAGACTTCATTCAGCGTTGGAAGCTTGTCAAAGCGAAGGATGTGTTGAATGAGGCTCTTGTAGGACTCATTTAACGTGAGTAGTAGCCCAAACACCTGGTCCTGTTCCCTCCTCTCATTCAATTCCTTGGGGTCATTTGTTGCTGGCCTGAGCATCTCAAGCTCAGCCCATAAGCCTCTAAATACCCCAAATAGATCCTTGAATGCCTTTCCATCTTGCTGAAGGTCATTCAATGCTTTCTTCACCTCAAAAATCTTAGAAATGTTTGAGATGTCTCCATACACTCCTTTGAGTGTGTCCCACAGCTCCTTGGCTGTCTCACAGTAGGAGTAAGCAGCGAGTATTGATGGCTCTAGAGAGCTCTGGAGCACTACAAGAACTTGTTGATCTTCTTGCTCCCACTTCTGCCCCTTCACAACGCCATCACCCGCTGCTCCTTCTCCAGCTACCTCCTCTGGAGTTTCCACATAACTCCACAGACCTCTGCTTCTTAGAGCAGTTCTTGTAGTCCTTGACCACAGCAAGTAGTTGCTCCCTTTGAAGACAACCGGTAGTACAACTTGTTTCTGCATCTCCATAAGTTTTTTTTTTCTTATCTTCAACAACCAGCTTGAGAATATGGAGAGAAATAAGAGAACAAGAAAAAATCTGAGAGAGAAACTTTTAGATGAGAAAGAAACAGTTTAGAAGATTTTCAAGGATCTCTAAACATGCTCTGATACCATGTTGATTTTAAGGAGAATAAACTAGAATTAGAAAGTATCAAGAACTCAATGAGATTGAAGATGACTGAGAGAGATTTCTGAAATATTTTTTCTTGTTATTCTATCAATTGAGCTCGGTTTGAATGTGCATACATGTAAGAGAAAAATTTAAAAACAAGACACAGGAATTTACAATGGGTAAAAGACTAACACCCTTGACTTCCTAAAATGATTAAACATGCTAAGATCAAGGCCTGGGCGTGTTTCTTCTTTGAGTGAGGAGCATGGAGCTTGCCTTTACCCAATGGCTCCTCATGTGCTTCTTCTTGGTTTTTAACCCTTTGATCTGCTTAGAATTCAACCAAGAATCCTTCCTTCTAGTTACATCCCAATGTCTAGTTTTGCCACTTATTAAATCATCAGCTCCACTCTTTTCCTTACTTGTTGCATACGGCACTTCTCCCTTAGTCTTAGAGCATTCGCCAAGTTCCCAGATACTTGTTATGCACTCCAGCTCCTTGCCTTTGTTATTATGTGAACTCGCATTGCTACTTCCCATGTATGCTTTCTCATCCATATTCTCAACAAACCTTAGGTTCCCTTGTATTTCTCCTATAAATATGTTATGTAATTCTCAAAGATCAATAAGAAATTCTTCTCTAATATTCTACTATGGTGTTCCTTCTAATTTATCTGAAATCTCTCATTTATAATCTCTAAAATCTTACAATCCGACTGTCATCTGCTAGCATCAGCATGTTGAATAATGAGAGATACATTAATCTGTATTAAATAAGAAGAAATAAGAAAACAAGAGAAGAGAAAATAAGAATCTGTGGGGAGATGCAGTGATGGCGGCAGCTTACTTAATCAACCGCATACCCACTGAAAGCTTGAGTTACAAGTCACCATTTGAAGTTTTGAATGGTGTGAAGCCGAGTATCAGTCACTTGAGAGTCTTTGGGTGTAGATGTTACGTTCTTGTTCCAGAAGCACAAAGAAATAAGTTAGAGCCGAAGAGTATTAAGTGTGTGTTTGTGGGATACTCAAGCACTCAAAAGGGATACAAATGTCTTAACCCAGAGAGTAATAGAATGTATATGTCAAGGGAGGTGCAATTTGAGGAAGAGTATGGTTACTTTGAGAAAAAGAAATGGGAAGAATTAGATGAGATTGTGAACTCAAATGCAGATAGAGATCAAGTTCTAAGAAGCATTTGGGAAAGCATAGATGGCCGGGAGAGTGATGATAATGAGTAGAGGGGTGAAGAAGAAGTAGAAGAAAGTGAGCAGCTTCCGATAGTTCCAGATACTGTACCATTAGACCCAGAACTGGTAGAAGAAGAGGAGAGTACAAGAGGTGAGGGGGAGATGGAATCCGAAGAAGTGGAAGAAGTGCAAGCTCCTCAGTTAAAAAGAAGCCAAAGGATAAGACACGGACCTGAAAATTGGAAAAATACTAGAGTGTATTACAATGGGATGGCTATGGCTCATCAAGATCACATGGGAACTGAGGTTGTGCTTGGGATAAGAGAGGGATGTACTGGGCGTACGGCAGGCTTAGATCCTGATCCTATAGGCGACAGCGTCTCCTTCTTGTCCCCTAAGCATAACACCGCACAAGAAGAGAAGGTAGCCATAAGATATCCTATTGAGGAATACTACTCGATTTCTAATACTCCAGCTGATCATCAGGCATTTCTGAGCACTATTGATAGAAAAGTACCTAATTCTTATGAGGAAGCAAGCATGGACAAGTTATGGGTTGATGCCATGGGGGAAGAGATTGCATCTATGTTGAGAAATAATACTTGGGACTTGACAAAATTGCCCAGCGGGAAGAAACTTGTGGGATGTAGATGGGTGTATACTATCAAATACAAGAGCAACGGTGAAATTGAGAGGTATAAAGCTAGACTAGTGGCAAAAGGATATACACAAGTATATGAAGAAGATTATACTGAAACTTTTGCTCCAGTAGCGAAGTTGCACTCGGTGAGGGTTCTACTATCCATTGCCATTAATCTGTCATGGAATTTGTGGCAAATGGATGTGAGAAACGCTTTTTTACAAGGGGATTTAGAAGAAGAAGTGTTTATGGAACTTCCAGAAGGTTATGGAGCAAGTTCAAATCAAGTGTGTAGATTAAAGAAGGCTATATACGGCTTAAAGCAATCTCCGAGAGCTTGGTACCTGTTAGATTTTAGAGATTATAAATGAGAGATTTTGAGATAAATTAGAAGGAAAACCATAGTAGAACATTAGAGAAGAATTTCTTATTGATCTTTGTGAATTACATAGCATATTTATAGGAGAATTACAAGGGAACCTAGGTTTAACTTTAATTTGAACCAGCCAATAGGAGGGTAGTCTTGGGAGCGCCCTTGACCATGCCAGCCTGTTCCAGCCTGGTTCCAGCCCTAATGCACCTGGACGCTCTAGTGACTTGGTGCATGATCCAAACATTGCCCAGCTTCTAGAAGACTCTAGAAGACTCTCCAAGATTCTCCAAGACTTCCTTAAACGTTCCGGAGGCTCCCTTAGGTCGTACGGTCTTGTACGGCCTTGTACGGATCCGTACGGACTTGTACGGACTTGTACGGATCCGTACGGACTTGTACGGACACCCAAATCCAACCATCTTCCCTAAGCTCCCTTGATGATATGCTTGATTAATACTCCCCCTCAAACTTAGCCGGAGTGTCGGAATGAAGGCTAAGTTTGGGAACCATGACTACCACCTCATTAAAAACCTTACCAAGGAAAACCCAGTGGGACAAAACCTTGGGAAGGGAAAAAGAGTGTGGTCTTCCCGGAACAGGCAAGTATTATCAAGGATGAGTAAGGTCTAATAACCCAAGTTTGCTATGGATGTGGTTGCAAACTTTGAGGCTAGCAGCCTTGGTGAAGATGTCAGCCAGCTGGTCTTCACTCTTGGTGTAGCATGGAAGTATCACTCCTTCTATGATCTTCTCTCTAACCTTGTGGCAGTCGATCTCAATGTGCTTGGTCCTCTCGTGAAATACTGGATTCGTTGCTATATGAATGGCTGCCTGATTGTCACAATGCATCGTGATAGGACTTGAAGTTTCTATGCCGAGATCTTTGAGAAGTGCTTTCAACCAAACTAATTCATTTGTCAGCTTCCTCATTGCTCTATATTCTGACTCTGCACTCGAGCATGACACAACCTTCTGCTTCTTAGACTTCCAAGTCACTAGATTGCCTCCAATGAAAGTACAGTATCCAGTTGTGGACTTTCTATCCATAGTGTCTCCAGCATAGTCTGCATCGCAATATCCAACTATCTCAGTGTTGCCATTCTTCCCCATCCAGATTCCTTGGCCTGGTGATCCTTTGATGTATCTCAAAATTCTTTCCACCATGTTCCAATGATGCACGGTTGGTTCTTTCATATGTTGGCTAACCTGATTCACAGCAAAACATAAGTCAGGCCGTGTAATAGTCAAGTAGATGAGCTTACCAACTAGGCGCCGATATTGTGCTGGGTCTTCAAATGGCTTGTCAAGCAGATCATCTTCTTTCTCCCCCTTTCTCTTGACCTTGTAGCCATCTTCAAGTGGAGTCTTAGCTGGTTTGGATCCTAGCTTTCCTGTCTCCTGCAATAAATCAAGAGAATATTTCCTTTGTGATAGAAATAGGCCTTCCGTGGATCGGCATATCTCTATCCCTAGGAAATACTTGAGTTCTCCCAAGTCCTTGATATCAAAAACAGACTTAAGGAAGGATTTGGTTTCTTGAACCCCAACTTGATCACTACCTGAGATGATCAAGTCATCCACATAAACCAATACCACAATAAGCCCACGGGAGTTCTGGTGAGTGAACAAGGTATGGTCGGCTTCTGACAGGCTAAATCCTCGAGCAACAAGAGTGAAGCTCAGTTTATGATACCAGGCCCTTGGTGATTGCTTTAATCCATAAATTGCCTTTCTTAACCTGAAGACTTTTCTGGGGCTGATTGTGTGCTCTAATCCGGGTGGTGGAGTCATGTACACTTCTTCTTCCAATTCTCCTTGAAGAAAGGCGTTCTTCACGTCCATTTGCCATAGATCCCATGATAGATTTGTTGCTAAGGACAAGATAACCCTAACTGTGTGAAGCTTTGCCACGGGCGCAAAGGTATCGGTATAATCAGCTCCATATGTCTGGGTGAAACCTCTGGCTACCAATCTGGCTTTGTACCGCTCAATCTCCCCATTAGATTGATATTTTATTGTAAATACCCACTTGGAACTTACTGCCTTCTTTCCCTTTGGAAGCTCCGTTTCATCCCAAGTATGATTCTTATCCATTGCTCCTATCTCAGCATCCACCGCAGCTAACCATTCTTTGTGTTCTTTTGCTTCTTCATAGGAGCTCGGAATTTGGTGTTGATCTCCAAGCGGTCTGTTCTCTTGCCCTCTTGCCATCAGAACACCAAGCATTCCTTGGGACAACACTTAGCAAACCATGGGATAGTCCATAAAACCAGCTGCCCATACACTCCTCAGCAAAATGGAGTTGCTGAAAGAAAGAATATGCACTTAATGGAAGTGGCCCGGTCTATGATTTTCCACACAAGTGTTCCCAAGAGATTTTGGGGAGATGCTGTGGTTTCAGCATGCTATTTGATCAACCGAATGCCAACAAAAATTTTGGATGATCACTCTCCATTTGAGGTATTAAACAACTCTAAACCCGCCATTAACCACTTACGTGTGTTTGGGTGTGTTTGTTTTGTATTAATCCGAGGAGAACAAAGAAACAAGTTGGAAGCTAAAAGTGTGAAGAGCATGTTCATTGGATACTCCACAACACAAAAAGGTTACAAATGCTTTGTTCCGGAAACAAGGAAGATTCTAGTCTCAAGGGACGTGAAGTTTATTGAAACGAAAGGGTTCTATGATGAGAAGAACTGGAAAGAATTGGAGAATCTATCATCCTCATCATCAGACCGAGCTAGCAATTTGAGAAAAATCTTGGAGAACCTTGGATTACATCAGCCAGAAGCTAGTACAAGTACATCTCAATCAAATGAAGAAACTATACCCTTTGATCCTGAGGGAGGCAATAAACAAGAGGATCCAGTAGCGGCTTAACAAGACTCAACAATTCATGATCAAAATGAATCAGAAGTTCGCAATGAAGCGGTTCATGATCAAAGTGAAGGGAGTCCCGAAAGTCAAGAAGAAGCTCAAACCTCAGATTCTGACTTTGAAGGGCCAGAACCTCAAGTTCAAGATCAAGAAGAGGGTTTAAGGAGAAGTACAAGACAAAGGTTTGGACCAGAACATTGGAAGCAAACCCGAGTGTACTACAACAACAAGGCAGTTGCTCATCCCATTCAAGCTGTTTGCACTCTAGCTCATTTCCCATTGGAACATCAAGCCTACATGGGCAAGTTGGATGAAGCTGAGATTCCAACAACCTATGAAGAAGCCAAGGAGCTTAAAGTATGGAGAAATGCTATTGGTGAAGAAAAGAAAGCTATGGAAATCAACCACACTTGGGATGAAGCTGAACTGCCAAAAGGGAAGAAGGCCGTAAGCTCTAGATGGATCTTCACTATCAAGTATAGAAGTGATGGAGAAATAGAGCGTTACAAGGCTAGGCTGGTGGCTAGAGGATTTACTCAAACCTATGGAGAGGACTACCTTGACACATTTGCACCTGTGGCAAAACTTCATACGGTAAGAGTTATTTTATCCTTAGCTACTAACTTGGAATGGGATCTTTGGCAGATGGACGTCAAGAATGCATTCTTGCAAGGAGAACTAGAGGATGAAGTCTACATGACTCCACCACCAGACTTGGAGGACTCAATTGCACCAGGAAAGGTGTTGAGACTCAAGAAAGCAATCTATGGACTGAAGCAATCTCCTCGAGCATGGTACCACAAGTTGAGTACAACACTCAAGAGTAAAGGCTTCAAGAAGTCCGAGGCAGATCATACACTTTTCACCTTGCAAAGCCAAGAAGGTATTGTAGTCATTCTCATTTATGTGGATGATATTATCATCTCTGGGAATGACAAGGTAGGTATTAAAGATACAAAAGCATATTTAAAATCTGTATTTGATATTAAAGATTTTGGAGAGTTGAAATATTTTCTAGGGATTGAAGTCTATAGGTCCAATGAAGGACTCTTCTTATCCCAAAGGAAGTACACTCTTGATCTATTGGCTGGGGCAGGAAAGCTAGGAGCCAAACCAGCAAAGACTCCCTTAGAAGAAGGATACAAAGTCATACGAGAGGGGGAGCTTGAAGATAAACCTTTTGAAGATGTCAAGCAATATCGGAGAATGGTTGGTAAGTTGATTTATCTTACCATAACTCGTCCTGATTTGTGTTTTGCTGTGAACCAGGTGAGTCAACATATGCAAGCTCCAAAAGTGCACCATTGGAGCATGGTGGATCGGATTCTCAAATATCTCAAAGGAGCTCCAGGTCAAGGCATTTGGATGGGTTGTAACAAAAGCACAGAAATCGTGGGTTATTGTGATGCTGACTGGGCTGGAGACAAAACGGATAGAAGATTCACCACTGGGTATTGCACATTCATTGGAGGTAACCTGGTCACTTGGAAGAGCAAGAAACAAAAGGTTGTGTCATGTTTAAGTGCTGAAGCTGAGTATAGAGCAATGAGGAAGCTCACAAATGAGCTAACATGGCTGAAAGCTCTTCTCAAGGATTTGGGCATTGAATCACCAGATCCAATCACAATGCATTGTGACAACCAAGCTGCTATTCACATTGCGTCCAACTCAGTGTTCCATGAGAGGACAAAACATATTGAAGTGGATTGTCACAAGGTACGAGAGATGGTGGAGAAAAGGGTCATTCTTCCATGTTTTACAAGGAGTTCAGAACAATTGGCAGACATTTTTACCAAGGCAGCGAGTTTAAAAGTGTGTGAGTTCATCCATTCAAAGCTTGGACTCATAGATATGTCTCGACCATGATTTCCTTAGCCATGGAGTCCACACTCTTTTTCCCTTAGTATGGTTTTGTCCCATGAGGTTTTCTATACTAAGGTTTTTAATGAGGTGGGTCATCATGGTTTCAAGCTTAACCTTTGGTTTCTCTACGGTTAAGCTTGAGGGGGAGTGTTGAATAATGAGAGAATACATTAGCTTAAGACCCAATGAAGAGAAGAGGCCTTATTCAACATATGCAAGTCCATTAAGAAGTCTTCTAGAAGGGTGAAGACTTTGGGTGCACAAGTGGATGTCTCGGGAAGTGTGAAAAGGAAGGAGATGTGTTTGAATTTCAAATAAGAGATTGGAGGGAAATTTAATGTTGTGAAACCCTTCTACACCTTCTATTTTCGTGGCTCCCCTCTATATATACATGTTGTACACCCTTTGTAACACTTAATCAATTCTAATGGAAACTTCTCTTTATCTCTCATTCTATTGTTTCTCTTTCAAGCATTCTCAAACTCTCTAATCTTCTATTCCACAAATTCAACATCAACTATTTGTTGTGGTCAAGAATGACAAGAACAGCTCTATGTGGTCGTGGGCTTTGGAGCCATGTCTTGAAAGGACAAGATCCAAAAGAGCCTAAGAAGACGGCAGAGGAAGAAACCACCAAAGATGGAGAAGAAGCCATTAGTGATTATGAAGATAAGTGGTTTCAAGAGGACCAAATGGTGCTCGGAATCATCCAGAACTCACTTGAAGCACCCATCCTTGAAGCATACTCTTATTGTGAAAACTCCAAGGAACTGTGGGATACACTTCAAAATGTGTATAGGAACACTTCAAATTTGAGCAGGGTCTACGAAGTAAAGAAAGCTATCAATGACCTAAGCCATGAAGAATTGGAGTTTACAAAACACTTTGGCATGTTTAGGTCTCTATGGGCTGAACTTTAGATGTTGAGACCAAACTCGTTAGATCCAATGGTGCTAAATGAGAGGCGTGAACAAGACAAGGTCTTTGGACTTCTTCTTACCTTGAATCCAACTTACAAAGACCTCATCAAGAATCTTTTGAGGGCTAACAAGCTTCCAAGATTAGATGAAGTGTGCTCAATGATCCAAAAGGAGCAAGGATCACACAGACTCTTTGGGGGAAAAGAAGAGCTAATCACAGCCAACAAGGGTGCATACAAGCCTCCAAACCATAACAAAAATCTGGTAACAAACCCACATGTAATATGTGTACATTGAAAGAAAGAAGGGCGTACAAAAGAAAAATGCTGGATCCTCAACCCCCATCTCAAACCAAGCTGGTGGAAAGAACCAAGAGCAAACCTCACCAAAGAAATTGTTGAGAATCACGCTGGTCCATCCACACAATCTATGGAAGGAGAATGAGGGCTCTAGTGTCATCTCAACATGAGCTAGTAAGGAAATCAGATCTTGAGGCCCTCATCAAAGCCTTGAAAGAGGCTGGTAATTTTGGTACAATTTCTGGTATCTCTCTCCATGCTCAAAACATCACAAAGCCATTAATTGTAAATTCTGTTGCATCACATCATATGATAAGTGATTCTCATTTAATGAACAACTTAGAACCGGCTTTAGGTGATGTGATTATAGCAAATGGAGATAAAATTCCAGTTAAAGGAATTGGTAATCTTAGGTTATTTGGTAAAGATTCTAAAGCTTTTTACATGCCTGAGTTTACTTCTAATTTGTTATCCGTGAAAAAGGTTACATCTGATCTTAATTGTTATGCAATCTTTGGGCCTAATGATGTACATTTTCAGGATATTGAGACTATGAAACTACTCGGAAAAGGAGTAGCCAAGGAGGAACTTTATGTTCTTGAAGACACTAAGCCAGACTCTCATATATCTTGTAACTTTAGTTTAAATCCCTCTGATGTTAGTAATGGTGGAGAGTACACAAGCCATGCTTTCAAACAACAATTAGCAAAACATGGGATAATCCATCAAACAAGCTGCCCATACACTCCTCAACAAAATGGAGTTGCTGAAGAAAGAATAGGCATTTGATGGAGGTGTCCTGGTCTATGATGTTCCACACCAATGTTCCAAAGAAGTTTTGGGGGGATGCTGTGGTTTTAGCATGTTACTTAATCAACCGAACGCCTACAAAAATCCTACAAGATCATTCTCCGTTTGAGGTATTAAACAACAATAAACCCTCCATTAACCACTAACGTGTGTTTGGTTACGTGTGCTTTGTTTTAATCCCAGGAGAATAACACAACAAGCTGGATGCTAAGAGTGTGAAAGAGCATGTTCATTGGGTACTCCACAACACAAAAATGTTACAAATGCTATGTTCCAAACTCAAGAAAGGTTCTAGTCTCAAGGGATGTGAAGTTTGTGGAAACCAAGGGATTCTAAGGTGAGAAGAACTGGGAAGAATTACAGAATCTATCATCCTCACCATCAGACCGAGCGACAAACTTAAGGAGGATCTTGGAAATTATTGGACTGTATCAACAAAAAAATAGCATAAGCACATCACATCAAGTTGAAGAAGCTATTCCCCTTGATCATGACGGAAGCAATGAAGAAGAGGAGCCAATCTTGGCACCACAAGAAGACTCAGCAATTCATGATCAAAGTGAATCAGCAGTTCAAAATGAAGCGGGTCCGGAAATTCAAGAAGAAGAGCAAGCTCAAGAAGTACCCTTAAGGAGAAGTACAAGACAAAGGTTTAGCCCAGAACATTGGAAGCAAACCCGGGTGTATTACAACAACAAGGCTGTTGTGCATCCAATTCAAGTTGTTTGCACTCTAGCTCACTTCCCATTAGAACATCAAGTATACATTGGCAACCTGGATAAAGCTGAGATTCCAACAAACTATGAAGAAGCCAAGAAACACGAAGTATGGAGAGATGCAGTTGGAGAAGAAAAAAAGGCTATGGAAATCAACAACACTTGGTATGAAGCAGAACTGCCAAAAGGAAAGAAGGCTGTAAGCTCTAGATGGATCTTCACTATCGAGTATAAAAGTGATGGAGAAATAGAGCGTTACAAGGCTAGGCTGGTGGCTAGAGGATTCACTCAAACCTATGGAGAGGACTACCTTGACACATTTGCTCCGGTGGCCAAACTTCATACGGTAAGAGTAATTTTATCCTTAGCTACTAACTTAGAATGGGATCTATGGCAGATGGATGTCAAGAATGCATTCTTATAAGGAGAACTAGAGGATGAAGTATATATGACTCCAACACCGGGCTTGGAACTATGAAGAAGCCAAGAAACACAAAGTATGGAGAGATGCAGTTGGAGAAGAAAAAAGGGCTATGGAAATCAACAACACTTGGTATGAAGCAGAACTGCCAAAAGGAAAGAAGGCTGTAAGCTCGAGATGGATCTTCACTATCAAGTATAGAAGTGATGGAGAAATAGAGCGTTACAAGGCTAGGCTGGTGGCTAGAGGATTCACTCAAACCTATGGAGATGACTACCTTGACACATTTGCTCCGGTGGCCAAACTTCATACGGTAAGAGTAATTTTATCCTTAGCTACTAACTTAGAATGGGACCTATGGTAGATGGATGTCAAGAATGCACTCTTACAAGAAGAACTAGAGGATGAAGTATATATGACTCCACCACCGGGCTTGGAGGACTCAATTGCACCATGAAAGGTGCTAAGACTCGAGAAAGCCATTTATGGACTAAAGCAATCTCCTCGAGCATGGTACCACAAGCTGAGTACAACACTCAAGAGTGGAGGCTTCAAGAAGTCAGAAACAGATCACACACTTTTCACATTGCAAAGCCAAGAAGGTATTGTAGTCATTCTCATTTACGTGGATGATATAATCATCTCTGGGAATGACAAGGTAAGTGTTCAAGATACTAAAACATTCTTGAAATCTGTATTTGATATTAAGGATCTTGGAGAGCTAAAATACTTTCTAGGGATTGAGGTTTGTAGGTCTAAAGAAAGACTCTTCTTATCCCAAAGAAAATACACTCTTGATCTATTGACTGATGCAGGAAAGCTAGGAGCTAAACCAGCCAAAACTCCCCTAGAAGAAGGATACAAAGTCATACGAGAGGGGGAGCTTGAAGACAAACCATTAGATAATGTCAAACAATACAGGAGAATGGTTGGTAAGTTGATTTACCTTACTATTACTCTTCCTGATTTGTCCTTTGCTGTGAACCAGGTGAGCCAACATATGCGAGCTCCAAAAGTGCATCATTGGAACATGGTAGATCGGATCCTCAAATATCTTAAAGGAGCTCCAGGTTAAGGCATTTGGATGGGTTGTAACAAAAGCACAGAAATTGTGGGTTATTATGATGTTGACTGGGCTGGAGACAAAATGGATAGAAAATCCACCACTATGTATTGCACATTCATTGGAGGCAACCTGGTCACTTGGAAAAGCAAGAAGCAAAAGGTGGTGTCATGTTCAAGCGCTGAAGCTGAATATAGAGCTATGAGGAAGCTCACAAATTAATTAACTTGGCTAAAGTCTCTGCTCAAAGATCTAGGCATTGAATCACCAGATCCTATCACAATGCATTGTGACAACCAAGCTGCAATCCATATTCGTCCAACTCTGTGTTTCATGAGAGGACGAAGCATATTGAAGTGGATTGTCACAAGGTGCGTGAGATGGTGGAGAAAGGAGTAATCCTTCCATGTTTTACAAGAAGTTCAGATCAGTTAGCTGACATTTTTACTAAGGCAGCGAGCTTAAAGGTTTGTGAGTTCATCCATTCAAAGCTTGGACTCATAGACATGTCTCAGCCATGATCCCCTTAGCTATGAAGTCCGCACTCTTTTTCTCTTAGTATGGTTTTGTCCCATGAGGTTTTCCATAATAAGGTTTTTAATGAGGTGGGTCTTCATGGTTCCAAGCTCAACCTAGTTATCTCTACGGTTAAGCTTGAGGGGGAGTGTTGAATAAAGAAGAAAATGATTATAAGAAGGTTAACTTGAAGTGCAAAAAAGCAAGAAAAGAGTTGTTGGTGAGCTTCCTTGGGTTCCGTTAAAAGGAAGGAGATGATTTTGAATTTCAAACTCAATCAGACCTTTGGAGGCTACTTCTCCTTCATACAAGTCGAGTTTCACTTCTATATAATGTATCTCTTGCTGTAACCTCAAATTCATTCTAATGGAAACTTCTCTCTATCTCTTATTCTCTTGTTTCTCTTGTTTCTCTTGCAAATACTCTCCAATCTTCTATTCCGCAAATTCAATAACTTGGTCCTTGTATTGACAAACACTAAAGGGTATGGTGACTTGGTCGGCAACGTGGATGACAGACTTGCCATTGAGCCACTTAAGCTTGTACAGGGCCGGATGTCGCGAGGTGGGGAGGCCGAGTTTCTTGACCATACTAAGGCTGACCACGTTGGTGCATGATCCGCTGTCAATGATCAAACCGTAGATCTTCCCGTTGATGGTGCATCTCGTGTGGAAGATGTTCTCGCGCTGACTAGGATCTTCTGGGGTCGGGACAGTGCTAAGGATCCGTCGGATCACGAGGAGTTCGCCCTCGTTCGGGTACTCCATTTCCTCGGTTGAAAGGTGTTCTTCTTCCGTGGACTCGGGTTCCTCGTCTTGTGACTCATAATCCCCTTCGGGAGTAAGGATCATGACGATTTTGTTGGGGTAGTTGTGCGCATAATGCCCATGGCCCTGGCATTTGAAGCAAATGCTGTCGCGGGATAGGATGGCCTCGGGTGCTAGTCGGGGATCTGGCCGAGGATTTTCTCGCGCTGGCTTATGGTTTCTCGGTCGAAACCTAGATTCAACCACAGCTGGTCGGGGTTTATCCGTGCCGCGGACAGGCAGATTGCTCGATGATGCGTTTGGTGACCAAGTTGGGAGTCCTTGGGGCCGGCTCCGATTTGCATTAGCCGCCTTCATTTTGACTTGTTGCTCTACTTGTATAGCTAAGTGGAGTAACTCCTCGAACCCCCCATAGGATTGTCTTTCCACCTTGCGAGCTATGCGGTCTTGTAATTCGTCGAGGAATTGGGGCATGAGTGTTTCCTCGGACTCTTCGAGTTGTAGTCGGTTCCGGACATGTTCAAATTCTTCGTAGTATTCTTCGACTGTCTTGTTGCCTTGGGTGAGTCGTCTGAACCGCTTTTGTAATTCCCGGTGATTGAGGGGAGGCACGTAGCGTCACCTTATAACATACTTCATGACCTCCCAGGTCGGGATAGGTCCTTCGCGGTTCCAGCGTCGTTCGGCCATGTCACGGTCCCACCAGGTGAGGGCGTGGTCCGTGAGCTGAGCGGCAATGTAAGCAATCTTCCTTTGCTCGTCATACGCGTAGCAGTCGAAGATGTGGTCCATTCTTCGCTCCCAATCGAGGTATGCCTTGGGATCTACTCGTCCGGCAAAGGTCGGGGCCACCAATTTGAGGCTATGGACGTGCGGTCTAAGAACAAGTCCCTCGGGGCCTTCATCGTTAAGTCCGGCTTATCGTCGGGGCCTTCATCGTTAAGTCCGGCTCGTCGTCGGGGCCTTCATCGTTTAGTCCGGCTCGTCGTCGGGGCCTCATCCTTCTTGGAAATTGCGGGTCCATCTCGTCGTCAGTAAGGTGATCGGGGTCACGCTCATGCGGGTGACGCACGGCCGGGTTACCCCCGGGTCGTTTTTCAGGCAAGTCGACCCTGTGTGGTGGTGCCGGGTAGCCGGCTTGTTGGGGTGGAACCTTGACCTGGTTCGACCTCTCTTCCAGGTGATGGAGCTGGTTTTGGATGGCTGTGAGGAGGGCGCCGATTTCTGGAGGCTCGGATGGTGGTTCCATGACTCGAGGTGCTTAGAGTCAAAGAACTGGTTTTATCGGGTGACAGAACGAGTAAGAGCAGGTACGGAACGGGAATGACCAGGTGACAAAATGGGATTTACATGGGTGACGGAACGGGATTTAGACGGGTGATGGAACAGGATTAAACGGGTGATGGAACGGGATTGAATGGGTGACAGAACATGATTGAACGGGTGACGGAACAAAAAATACTCGGATGACCTGGTAAGAATAACAAACACGAGGCGGGGTAAAAGTAAAAGGTTAAAGTTAATAATATAAATAAAGCAAGCTAACGACAAAAGGATAAGATTGCACGGGAAAGGACACGTGGCTTGGTCTCTTTCTGTATACACAGATGGGTCCAAATGCGGTAAACTTTTCTCGATGCGACGCGCTAAGGACGGTTACAAATAGACAACAAAAATGAAAGGACAAGGACAACTCGTGCGTGGTTAAAATCAGCAACAATCGCTTGGGGACCACACACACGCGGCGTTGCTTGGGTTATTCTCTAACAACGCGGTCTATCTTGGGACCATTTGGGGTAACGTGGCGATTCCTCGGGCCAACACGTAACTTGGTCGAGGAAAGGACGTTTCTTCCCCAAAGAACTGGTTAGCTCGAGAAAAATGGAGGATTTCGAGTTTAAAAACTGGTTCCAAGTTCAAATCCCTCTTCCGGCTAACGAGTAAAGACGCGGTCAAGTTTAGGACCTCGCGGAGTCGCAAACCTCTTACTCGACCCGAATTAGTCGGAGACAAGCAATAGGGGCGTATTCTCCTTATGTAAAGAAAGCAAAAGAAAAATATCGGAGATAAGCTAGCCGAGAACTGACACTTGGTCAGATCTCAACCTATCTTTTCCGGAAAGGTTTGGTGACGAAGAAACCAAAGCTTGACACTTGGTCAAGGCTTAGTCCGATGTCTTCCGAGAAAACAAAAGATAAAAGGCAACTAAGGAACGTTTAGTCCGATCCAAGGATTCAAGCCACGAATACTCGTCGGTACGAACTACTACTAGACTAGAGAGCCGGTTGCTGGAAAGAAAGGACTAAGGATAGATATGGAGCAAGGACCGAGGATGACTCGACCCAATCCTTGCGAAAGAAAGGGAAATGGAATGAGGTTGCAACACAAGGGGTATGGATCGTCCCTTGATACGGCAAACCGACGACGGCTTCGAGCCCGGCTCAAGAAGACGTGATCGAAAAAGAAGTTCCAAGAGAATAAACTCGATTGGAACGAAAGAAAACTCTAAGTGATTTTTAAGCATAAAACGGGTAATCTTTCATTAATGGACTAAGGTGCCTTTTATAGGCGTACAAGAAAGGATCTAGACGCGTGGCTAAGGCCCTTAATGAACATGCTCGTTTTGGGCCGTGTAAGACAAAACAAAGGCAAATAAATACTTAAATGAAAATGAAACCCATAACGCGGGTGGGCTTCACGCAGATAGGATCACACTTCGTCGACCTTCCTTGGCCCGGACGCAAGAAGGTTGACCTATGAGGGAAGCGTGATGAGCCAAGGTCGTTGCCTCGTTAAAAACCTATCCGATAAACCACTTAGGGATAAATCCAGATAGGGAAAAAGAGTACAACTTGCTTGACGGCTTAGACGTGTCTTCACCTGGTGATGGTGAAGACGCTAAATACTTTAGCGTCGATGGTGTCGAGGTTCGGTCTGGTCTTGAGGGAGTCTTGTTCCATGATCAGTTGGACAACTCGCACGAATTAGTCTCGATAGCGCTTGACCTTGCTTCGCTTAATGGGTCCAGGCGGAAGGACATGAACCTCTACGGCTATGCCATGATCAGGTGGTGCTGAGTCAGAATGCTCGGCATTGCCTGTCTGTGGATCGGTCTCGGACGGGTAATACTCGATCGTGGGACGTGTAGCGATCAGGACAGACTTGTCTGCGGAACGGGTAGCGATCGGGCCAGACTTGTTCGCGGAACATTCTACAGAACGGGTATTGACCTGGACAGACTTGTCTGCGGACTGGTCTACGAGTTGGCTAGTACGCAGGTTCCTGTCACTAACTGTGTGAAGCTTTGCCACTAGCGCAAAGGTATCGGTATAATTAGCTCCATATGTCTCGGTGAAACCTCTGGCTACCAATCTGGCTTTGTATCGCTCAATCTCCCCATTAGATTGATATTTGATTGTAAATACCCACTTGGAATTTATTGCCTTCTTTCCCTTTGGAAGCTCAGTTTCATCCCAAGTATGATTCTTACCTATTGCTCCTATCTCAGCATCCACAACAGCTAACCATTCTTTGTGTTCTTTTGCTTCTTCATAGGAGCTCGGAATTTGGTGTTGATCGATCTTTCCAAGGAATGCTTAGTGAATAACAGCTTGGTTGTCACAATGCATTGTGATTGGATCTGGTGATTCAATGCCCAAATCCTTGAGAAGAGCTTTTAGCCATGTTAGCTCAATGCTCTATACCCAGCTTCAGCACTTGAACATGACAACACCTTTTGTTTCTTGCTCTTCCAAGTGACAAGTTACCTCCAATGAATGTGCAATACCTAGTGGTGGATCTTCTATTCGTTTTGTCTCCAGCCCAGTTAGCATCACAATAACCCACAATTTCTATGCTTTGTTACAACCCATCCAAATGCCTTAACCTGGAGCTCCTTTGAGATATTTGAGAATCCGATCCACCATGCTCCAATGGTGCACTTTTGGAGCTTGCATATGTTGACTCACCTGGTTTACAGCAAAACACAAATCAGGACGAGTTATGGTAAGATAAATCAACTTACCAACCATTCTCCGATATTGCTTGACATCTTCAAAAGGTTTATCTTCAACCTCCCCCTCTCGTATGACTTTGTATCCTTCTTCTAAGGGAGTCTTTGCTGGTTTGGCTCCTAGCTTTCCTGCCTCAGCCAATAAATCAAGAGTGTACTTCCTTTGAGATAAGAAGAGTCCTTCATTTGGACCTATAGACTTCAATCCCTAGAAAATATTTCAACACTCCAAGATCTTTAATATCAAATACAGATTTTAAATATGCTTTTGTATCTTTAATACCTACCTTGTCATTCCCCGAGATGATAATGTCATCCACATAAATGAGAATGACTACAATACCTTCTTGGCTTTGCAAGGTGAAAAGTGTATGATCTGCCTAGGACTTCTTGAAGCCTTTACTCTTGAGTGTTGTACTCAACTTGTGGTACCATGCTCGAGGAGATTGCTTCAGTCCATAGATTGCTTTCTTGAGTCTCAACACCTTTCCTGGTGCAATTGAGTCCTCCAAGCCTGGTGGTGGAGTCATGTAGACTTCATCCTCTAGTTCCCCTTGCAAGAATGCATTCTTGACGTCCATCTGCCAAAGATCCCATTCCAAGTTAGTAGCTAAGGATAAAATGACTCTTACCGTATGAAGTTTTGCCACAGGTGCAAATGTGTCAAGGTAGTCCTCTCCATAGGTTTGAATGAATCCTCTAGCCACCTGCCTAGCCTTGTAACGCTCTATTTCTCCATCACTTCTATACTTGATAGTGAAGATCCATCTAGAGCCTATGGCCTTCTTCCCTTTTGGCAGTTCAGCTTCATCCCAAGTGTGGTTGATTTCCATAGCTTTCTTTACTTCACCAACAACATCTCTCTATACTTTAAGCTCCTTGGATTCTTCATAGGTTGTTGGAATCTCAGCTTCATCCAACTTGCCCATGTAGGCTTGATGTTCCAATGGGAAATGAGCTAGAGTGCAAACAGCTTGAATTGGATGAGCAACTGCCTTGTTGTTGTAGTACACTCGGGTTTGCTTCCAATGTTCTGGTCCAAACCTTTGTCTTGTACTTCTCCTTAAACCCCCTTCTTGAGCTTGAACTTGAGGTTTTGGCCCTTCAAAGTCAGAATCTGAGGTTTGAGCTTCTTCTTGACTTTTTGGACTCTCTTCACTTTGATCATGAATCGCTTCATTGCTAACTTCTGATTTATTTTGATCATGAATTGTTGAGTCTTGTTGAGCCACTATTGGATCCTCCTGTTTATTGCCTCCATCAGGATCAAAGGGTATAGTTTCTTCATTTGATTGAGATGTCTTTGTACTAGCTTCTGGCTTATGTAATCCTGTTGAATAATGAGAGAATACATTAGGTTAAGACCAAAAGAAGAGAAGAGGCCTTATTCAACATATGCAAGCCCATTAAGAAGTCTTCTAGAAGGTGAAGACTTTGGGTGGACAAGTGGGTGTCTCGGGAAGTGTGAAAAGGAAGGAGATGTGTTTGAATTTCAAATAAGAGATTGGAGGGAAATTTTAATGTTGTGAAACCCTTCTTCACCTTCTAATTTCGTGGCTCTCCTCTATATATACATGTTGTACACCCTTTGTAACACTTAACCAATTCTAATGGAAACTTCTCTTTATCTCTCATTCTATTGTTTCTCTTTCAAGCACCCTCAAACTCTCTAATCTTCTATTCCGCAAATTTAACATGGTATCAGAGCAAGGTTCTTAACTAAATCAAGCTTTTGTTATTCCATTTTCAAATCTCTTCCCTTAAAATTCTGGGAATACTCTTTGTCAATCCTTTTTCACTCTGAGACTTAGTCCTCAAAGTCATTGACTCTTGAGTTGTGAAAAGGCTGAAAAAGTGTATTTCTTGAAGCTTCTCTAAATTTTTTTTTTTTTTCACTCTAAAATTCTGGGAATACTCTTTGTCAATCCTTTTTCACTCTAAGACTTAGTCCTCAAAGTCATTGACTCTTGAGTTGTGAAAAGGCTGAAAAAGTGTATTTCTTGAAGCTTCTCTAATATTTTCTTGAGAAAATCTCTTAATCCTCTTGTTAATAGAATTATCCGGTGAATAAATCTTGCTAAACCAATTGTTATTCCAGTCATCTTGAAGGGTGTCAACTATTTGCTGTGGTCAAGAATGATAAGAACAACTCTATGTGGTCGTGGGCTTTAGAGCTGTGTCTTGAAAGGACAAGATCCAAAAGATGGAGAAGAAGCCATCAGTAATTATGAAGATAAGTGTTCCAAGAGGACCAAATGGTGCTCGGAATCATCCAAAACTCTCTTGAAGCATCCATCCTTGAAGCCTACTCCTATTGTGAAAATGCAAAGGAATTGTGGGATACTCTTCAAACCGTGTATGGGAATACTTCAAACTTGAGCAGAATCTTTGAAGTCAAAAAGGCTATCAATGATCTAAGCCAAGAAGATTTGGAGTTTACAAAGCACTTTGGCAAATTCAGATCATTGTGGGCTAAACTAGAAATGTTAAGGCCAAGCACGATTGATCCTTTGGTGTTAAATGAGAGGCGCGAACAAGACAAGGTCTTTGGTCTGCTATTTACCTTAAATCCAACTTACAAGGATCTCATTAAGCACCTCCTTAGGGCAGACAATCTCCCCAACCTAGATGAAGTGTGCTCCAAGATACAAAAGGAGCAAGGATCTCATGGTCTATTTGGGGGAAATGGCGAGCTGGTTATGGCTAACAAAGTAGAGCTGGGTGACGCCAACAAAGGATTTTACAAACCGTTGGGATCAAAGCAGAACAAAAAAGTGGGATCAAATGCAATCTGTGAGCATTGCAAGAAAGAGGGGCACACAAAGGAAAAATGCTGGAAGCTCCATCCTCATCTAAAACCAAGCTGGTGGAAGGAACCAATAGCTAATGTCTCCCAAGAAGTGGTTGGGAATCAGGCTGGGACATCCAAGAGGGCTGAAGAAGGAGAAATGAGAGCTTTGGTGCCATATCAACAAGAATCTGAATTTGTGAGGAAATCAGATTTGGAAGCTCTCATCAAAGCCTTGAAAGAGGCTGGTAGGTCTGGTATGGTTTCTGGAAACTCTCTTCATGCTCAAAACATTTCAAAGCCTTTGATTGTAGATTCTGGTGCATCACATCATATGATAAGTGATGCACATCTAATGAATAACATAAAACCGGCTGTAGGTAATGTCATTATAGCAAATGGAGATAGTATTCCAATTGATGGAGTAGGAAATCTTAGGTTATTTGGAAAAGATTCAAACGCTTTCTACATGCCTAATTTGTCACGCTTCAAATTTATTTTGTAGTTTTAGTTTGAATGTTTCTAATGTTAGTAGTTCAATTTGGCATGCAAGGCTAGGTCATCTGCACTCTAGAGCATTAGAACTATTGTTGCCTAGGATTTCTTTCAAAAATGATGAATGTGAAGCTTGTATACTTGGCAAACATTGTAAATATTAATCAAGCATATCATCAAGGGAGCTTAGGGAAGATGGTTGGATTTGGGTGTCTGTACAAGTCCGTACGGATCCGTACAAGGCCGTACAAGACCGTACGACCTAAGGGAGCCTCCGGAACGTTTAAGGAAGTCTTGGAAAGTCTTGGAGAGTGTTCTAGAGTCTTCTAGAAGCTTGGCAATGTTCAGATCATGCACCAAGTCACTAGAGCGTCCAGGTGCATTGGGGCTTGTCCTTGGTCTTCCTTCTTATCCATTTGGTCAAGGAAGGGCTGGAACCAGGCTGGAACAGGCTGGCATGGTCAAGGGCGCTCCCAAGACTACTCTCCTATTGGCTGGTTCAAATTAAAGTGAAACCTAGGTTCCCTTGTAATTCTCCTATAAATATGCTATGTAATTCACAAAGATCAATAAGAAATTCTTCTCTAATGTTCTACTATGGTTTTCCTTCTAATTTATCTCAAAATCTCTCATTTATAATCTCTAAAATCTTACATGGTATCAGAGCATTGATCTTGCTCCTATCTATTCCGCTTTATTCTTAGTTATTCTCCATTATTCTCCATCATTTCTCCATCATTCTCCATCATTTCTCCATCATTTCTCCATCAGTTCTCCATCAGTTCTTGTCATTTCTAGTCATTCTCCAAGCTTTTATTCTTTATTTTCTCCTTTCTCACGCTGCTAGCTTCATTTCTCTCTGAGAGAAATTCCTCAAATCCATTGGTGCTGAGTTGAGAAAGTTGCTAGCTTTGTGATTTTCACTTCTTTTTCTTCCTTTCACGTGGCTAGCTTCATTTCTCTCTGAGAGAAATTCCTCAAATCCATTGTTGCTGAGTTGAGAAAGTTGCTAGCTTTGTGATTAAACACCAAGAAGATCATGGAAAATCTAAAAACCATGATCATTCCGGTTACACTCAAAGGGATCAATTACTTGCTGTGGGCAAGAACAACAAAGACTGCTTTGTGTAGAAGAGGTTTGTGGAGACACATTGAGATCACACAAAACCCAAAAGAAGACACACAAGATGAAGAAAATGAGACCAAGACCGAGGAGGAAATCAAATGGTTTCAAGAGGACCAAACGGTGTTGGGTCTCCTTCAAAACTCACTAGACACATCAATCCTAGAGGCATACTCCTATTGTGACACGGCAAAGGAGCTTTGGGATACATTAAAGAATGTTTACGGGAACGTCTCCAACTTGACCCGGGTCTTTGAAGTGAAAAGGGCAATCAACAATCTCAACCAAGAGGATCTAGAATTTACTCAACACTTTGGGAAATTTAGATCTCTTTGGGCTGAATTAGAGATGTTACGTCAAAGCACTAAGGATTTTTCAATCATTGAAGAAAGGAGAGAACAAATAAGGTCTTTGGTTTACTTCTCACACTCAATCCGGCATTTAATAACCTCATAAAACACATCTTGAGATCGGAGAAGCTCCCTAGCCTCGATGAAGTTTGTGCACAAATTCAAAAGGAACAAGGGTCCTTTGGTCTCTTTAGTAGAAAACAAGAACTCTCAACGGCTAATAAAGGCAATTACCAATCAAGTCATAGCTACAAAGGCAAGAATAGGAAAACATGCGATCATTGCAAGAAAGATGGTCATACAAGGGAGGATTGCTGGATCCTTCATCCACATCTCAAACCCAAAGATTGGCAACCAAGGGAGTTCAAACCAAGGAAGTTTCAAGCTCATCAAGCACAAGAAGCGCCAAGCTCCTCAACCGCAACCAAACAACCTCAAACCGAAAACTCAAAGCAAGGAGATGAGATGGCCATGGTAGCATACTCGAATGACGTGGTGCGCAAGTCAGACCTAGAGGCACTCATTCGATCCATTGCTACACTAAAGTCCGGTATCACGTACTTTGCTACTAAACCTACTAAAACTAGCACTTCTCTTGTTATTGATTCCGGAGCTTCTCATCACATGATTAGTAATCCAAATTTGATTAGTAACATTAAAACTGCTAGTGGAAATTTAGTGATTGCTAATGGTGATAAAATACTGGTTAAAGGGATAGGAAGTTTAAGACTATTTGACAAAGAATCTCAAGCTTTCTACATGCCATCTTTCACTTCGAATCTTGTATCGGTTAAGAGAGCTACTACTGATCTTGATGCTTATGCTATCTTTGGGCCTAATAGTTTCCATTTTCAGGATATTAAGACCGGAAGGGTTCTTGGAGAAGGAAACACAAAAGGAGACTTATACATCTTAGAAGATTCTTCAAGCAATCCTACTTTATCAAGTTTTAATTCATGCTTAGCTAGTAGTTCTAATGCAATATGGCACGCTAGATTGGGACATCCTCACTCGCGTGCTTGGAAATAATATTGCCTAATATTTCGTTTAATAACTCGGTTTGTGAGTCTTGTATTTTAGGAAAACATTGTAAAATTGTATTTCCTAAGTCCTCTACCATATATGAAAAATGTTTTGATTTGGTCCACTCAGATGTATGGACTTCCCCATGTTTATCAAGAGATAATAATAAGTACTTTGTGACATTTATTGATGAAAAGTCGAAATACACTTGGATCACCTTAATGCCATCTAAAGATAGAGTATTTGACACTTTCATTAATTTTCAGAACTACATTACTAATCAATTAAAAACAAATGTTAAGGTACTTCGAACGGATAATGGAGGGGAATATACAAGCCACAAATTCAAAGAACACTTAGCTAAGCATGGAATAATCCACCAAACAAGCTGCCCATACACACCTCAACAAAATGGTGTAGCTGAAAGAAAGAATAGGCATCTCATGGAAGTAGCTAGAGCCATGATGTTCCATTCCAACCTGCCAAGAAATTTCTGGGGAGATGCAGTCATGACGGCTTGCTATCTTATCAACCGAATTCCAACAAGAGTCCTAAAGGACGTCTCTCCCTTTGAAGTATTAAATCACAATAAACCCTTTATCAATCACTTACGGGTTCTTGGATGTTTGTGTTTTGTATTTGTCCCAGGTACTCAGAGGGACAAACTAGAAGCCAAAAGCACAAGATGTGTATTCATAGGCTATTCTACTACTCAAAAGGGGTATAAGTGTTATGACCCCATCCGGAAGTGTACCTTGGTTTCAAAAGACGTGAAGTTCATAGAAAACCAAGGATACTTTGACAAGAAGCAGAATTGGGATAGTGTTAAAGACCTAGCCCGCTCTCCTTCAGATAGAGCCGCCAGCTTAGAGTTCATACTCAATCATCTGGGAAATCCTGCTCCAAGGGACTCCCATCAAGAGCAACCGGAGCAGCAACAGCAAGGAGGACCAAATTCCGAAAATAACAATGAAGAGGAAGCAAACAACGTAGATAATGGTAATCAAGACCAAGCTCATCATGAAGAAGAAGTCACTGGAGGAATGGAGCCAATGGTTAGTCAAGACCATGAGAGTGAAGAAATTAGTGCTCCTCAGCTTAGAAGAAGCACAAGGCTGAAGTATGGACCAGATCATTGGAAACAAACAAGGGTCTATTACAACAGCCAAGTCGTGGCTCATCCTCTCCAAGCGGTCTGTTCTCTTGCCCTCTTGCCATCAGAACACCAAGCATTCCTTGGGAAGATTGATCAACACCAAATTCCGAGCTCCTATGAAGAAGCAAAAGAACACAAAGAATGGTTAGCTGCTGTGGATGCTGAGATAGGAGCAATGGATAAGAATCATACTTGGGATGAAACGGAGCTTCCAAAGGGAAAGAAGGCAGTAAGTTCCAAGTGGGTATTTACAATCAAATATCAATCTAATGGGGAGATTGAGCGGTACAAAGCCAGATTGGTAGCCAGAGGTTTCACCCAGACATATGGAGCTGATTATACCGATACTTTTGCGCCAGTGGCAAAGCTTCACACAGTTAGGGTCATCTTGTCCTTAGCCACAAATCTATCATGGGATCTATGGCAAATGAACGCCTTTCTTCAAGGAGAATTGGAAGAAGAAGTGTACATGACTCCACCACCCGGATTAGAAAACTCAATTAGCACCAGAAAAGTCCTAAGGTTAAGAAAGGCAATTTATGGTCTAAAGCAATCACCAAGGGCCTGGTATCATAAACAGAGCTTCACTCTTGTTGCTCGAGGATTTAGCCGGTCAGAAGCCGACCATACCTTGTTCACTCACCAGAGCTCCCGTGGGCTTCTTGTGGTATTGGTTTATGTGGATGACTTGATCATCTCAGGTAGTGATCAAGTTAGGATTCAAGAAACCAAATCCTTCCTTAAGTCTGTTTTTGATATCAAGGACTTGGGAGAACTCAAGTATTTCCTAGGGATAGAGATATGCCGATCCACGGAAGGCTTATTTCTATCACAAAGGAAATATTCTCTTGATTTATTGCAGGAGACAGGAAAGCTAGGATCCAAACCAGCTAAGACTCCACTTGAAGATGGCTACAAGGTCAAGAGAAAGGGGGAGAAAGAAGATGATCCGCTTGACAAGCCATTTGAAGACCCAACACAATATCGACGCCTAGTTGGTAAGCTCATCTACTTGACTATTACACGGCCTGACTTATGTTTTGCTGTGAATCAGGTTAGCCAACATATGAAAGAACCAACCGTGCATCATTGGAACATGGTGGAAAGAATTTTGAGATACATCAAAGGATCACCAGGCCAAGGAATCTGGATGGGGAAGAATGGCAACACTGAGATAGTTGGATATTGCGATGCAGACTATGCTGGAGACACTATGGATAGAAAGTCCACAACTAGCTATTGTACTTTCATTGGAGGCAATCTAGTGACCTGGAAGTCTAAGAAGCAGAAGGTTGTGTCATGCTCGAGTGTAGAGTCAGAATATAGAGCAATGAGGAAGCTGACAAATGAATTAGTTTGGTTGAAAGCACTTCTCAAAGATCTCGGCATAGAAACTTCAAGTCCTATCACGATACATTGTGACAATCAAGCAGCCATTCATATAGCAACGAATCCAGTATTTCACGAGAGGACCAAACACATTGAGATCGACTGCCACAAGGTTAGAGAGAAGATCATAGAAGGAGTGATACTTCCATGCTACACCAAGAGTGAAGACCAGCTGGCTGACATCTTCACCAAGGCTGCTAGCCTAAAAGTTTGCAACCACATCCATAGCAAACTTGGGTTAGTAGACCTTATTCATCCTTGATAATACTTGCCTGTTCCGGGAAGACCAGACTCTTTTTCCCTTACCAAGGTTTTGTCCCACTGGGTTTTCCTTGGAAGGTTTTTAATGAGGTGGTAGGTCGGTTCCCAAACTTAGCCTTCATTCCGACACTCCGGCTAAGTTTGAGGGGGAGTATTAATCAAGCATATCATCAAGGGAGCTTAGGGAAGATGGTTGGATTTGGGTGTCCGTACAAGTCCGTACGGATCCGTACAAGTCCGTACAAGTCCGTACGACCTAAGGGAGCCTCCTGAACGTTTAATGAAGTCTTGGAGAGTCTTGGAGAGTGTTCTAGAGTCTTCTAGAAGCTTGGCAATGTTCAGATCATGCACCAAGTCACTAGAGCGTCCAGGTGCATTGGGGCTTGTCCTTGGTCTTCCTTCTTATCCATTTGGTCAAGGAAGGGCTGGAACCAGGCTGGCATGGTCGCTCCCAAGACTACTCTCCTATTGGCTAGTTCAAATTAAAGTTAAACCTAGGTTCCCTTGTAATTCTCCTATAAATATGCTATGTAATTCAAAAAGATCAATAAGAAATTCTTCTCTAATGTTCTACTATGGTTTTTGAAGTGACCCTCTCTTTAAACCGGAAACAGAACGAGAATTACCCTAGAGCATAAGGAAGTTATGGACGGAAAAGTGGGAATTGGAGTAAGTGGTGACCCAACGAAGTAAGGCAACCTCGGAAAGAAGGAATCCATGGTAAGGGAATTGATTGTGATCGGTGGACTAGTCGGAATGAGAAAAACTAAGCGGGAGAAAGAGTTAGACCAGTTAAGAGGAATCGAGGTGCTTCTGTAAAGTAGCCTAGCAGGTAGGTGGTGGCGAGGTGCTTCTGTGAAGTAGTCTAGCAGGTAGGTGGTGGCGAGGTGCTTCTGTGAAGTAGCCTAGCAGATAGGTGGTGGCTAGGTGCTTATGGGAAGCAACCTAGGAGGAAGGTGGTGGCAAGCAGCTTGGCTTACCCTCCTATGAAGTCTTCTTGATGACTCATGGAGGAGGTGTCACCAAGTTTGGAGCTGAGATTTCCTTCACCTTAAGTCTTCTAATCCTATAAATATTAGTCCACTTCCTTTCTCATTAAGTTTGCAAAAATCTCTAAGAAATTCTAAGTGTGGAGAAGAATCCGCGGAGAGGAAAAGAAGAGGATTTCGTGAGAAAAGACAAGGAAAATACTGATTTTCGGAAGAATTTCTGTTCTGCAGACAAGTTTATTCGGTCGGCAGAACAGTATTGCCTAAACCTAGATTGTGAGTTCGGTTTTTCTTTGTTTATTTCGTGGTGAATGATGCATATACATGAATAAGATGTAAGATGCATGAATACTAAATGGGTAGTATGTTAAGTTCTCGGTGGAATTATTTGGTGGTTTACTTGATGATGTTCTTGATGCCGAGACTTGAATTGATTTGATTCACCACTGGAAATTTGTTGAGTAGCCAAGTAAAGTGGCTTGATATGGATTGAAACATGCATAATTTCGTGTGGGATGATGCATGTGTTTAAGTGTGGTCAGCGCAGTACGCAGTGAGGCGTGCGCGGTTATGATTCTGAGGCGCGGTGAGGCGTGCTCGGTGAGACAGATCTATATGTCTTTAGTCCGATGAGAGCGGTACGCTGTGGGCGTAGCTCGCTCTATCGTGATACATACGGGGGATTGGGTCGCTACCACCAGCCGCATGTCGCATGACGATGCGTTGTTCGGATCACTCGGCATGTTCAGCCTTAGTGGTTGCATGTCGAATGAGGTAAGATGATGAACGAGATTCAGGATTGTTAGCACATTCAGTCTGAGTGACTGTGTGTTGGCAAGGTAAAAGGATGAACGAACTAAGGAATATGGATGCTGTGGATGGTGAATGAGAACGAGAATCGACGAGAAAATGTTCTATGTATTGTTCATATTTTTGTATCTCATTTTCGGTGAATGATCCATGTGATGTGATTTTGTTTGGGGTTTGGTGGGATCATTTTATACATGATAGACACCCGAATTCACTAAGCAAATTAGTTGCTTATTCATTCTCCTTCCTTGCAGGAAAGCGGTAGAGAAAGCGGAGTTAAAGAAGGAACGAAGTAAAGTCGGTGTAGAGTTGGCCTTTTTGTAAAAATGTATGTTGTAAATGACTTAATGTTTTATGGATTTTGTTGTGCGCACACATACTTATGAAAGTTTGAAAATGTGGTTTTGGAACTTAAGTAAATAAAGTTAAAGGTTTTGTATATTACGACTTAAGTTCCGGTATGATATTTGGCTTTGTCCGAGCTAAACTAACTACGAATTCTTGTTCCGGTTGAAAAGCTAGGAATGAGGATAAGTAGGAATGGTGCTAAGGATGTTTCATCTGAGGCATTGGATTCGTTCTGAAGCTTTGGATGAGATATTCTAAGTGTCATTGTAGCGCCTTTGATTAGAAATGATCGGGGGTGTTACAAGAGGTGGTATCAGAGCATGGTTATGATGCTCGTTCGGGACTTAAATTTTTTTAGTTTTATCGAGTCGAAATGTGTCGCAAAAAAGGCTTATAGGAAACTGGCTTGTTCCTTTTTGTCTTCGTTGATTAAGTTTTGACCGTAGTATTTCCTTTGCAGATGCGTCCACATAGAGTCTTTCGAGGGGGTGCTCACCTCTGTGAAGCATTAGCCCGACATGACAGGATTATATTCGACTCAGATACTTCTGAGGAATCATTACCTCAAGAACCTGAAGGATCCTCACCTAGAGAATCGGTGGGGGAGACATTAGGCAACACTGAGCATCTGGAAGGGAACAATCCTAGAAATTGGGAATCAAATGTGAATGAACGAGGAGAAGCCTCATTGTCAAGCAATAGAGAAAGTCTACGAGATCAAATACAAAGGGATTCAGCGAGAAAGAGGGATCCTTTGATGACCCTCGTACGTGATTTGATTGATCGTCTAGACCGTCAAAACCCTCATGCAAGTTCAAGTCGTTCTGCTCCACCCCCAGATTACTTAAAAGTGGTAACAATGATGAGAAACCTGGGAACAGAACATTTTGAAGGAGGAACAAATCCCTTTGAGGCCGATGCTTGGCTGAGGAATATCGAGAAGAATTTTAGTGCTACTCGATGTCCAGAGGAATTCAAGAAGGATGTGGCCGTGCACTACCTAAACCGAGATGCATTTAATTGGTGGTGTGCCTTGGAAAGACGATACGGACGATACTCGTCATCATATTCATGGTCTGAATTCCATGGAGAATTCCTGAGGAAATATTTTCCTGTCGAAGCCCAGGACCGATTGGAAAGACAATATTTGGGATTGGAACAAGGGAATAGAACGGTACGAGATTATGAAGTTGAATTTACGCGCCTTCGACAATATGCGCGTTATGGACCAAACAATGAGCTGGCTGTTGCCCGTAAGTTCATGCAAGGACTTCGACCAGAACTGTGGAGTCGCTTGCAAGTAGTAGAGTTTGATAGCCTGCCCACTCTGGTAGAAAGGGCTGTGAATGTAGAGGAAGGGTTAGCAGCGGAAAGAGCTCAAGCTGCAAGACCCAGTTTGGTAAAAGATTTTGGACAACACAGGCCAAGTCCAGGGAATCAAGAAAACCAAAGCAGAGGGCGTCCAAGTAGGGGCGCGCGAATGTCTGTAAGACCGGTAGAAAGACTACCGAGATGTTATTGTTGCAGACAACAGGGGCATTTGCAAAGAGCATGCCCAAACCCGGTAGCCAGAGTGTTGCCGGAGAGTATTATATGTTTTGTATGCAACGAGAGGGGGCATTATGCCACATCTTGTCCACGAAGACAATCAGCACCAATAGTGCAACCCTTAGCTATGGATGCTCCAGGAAACCGTCCTGTTATAGGACAAGCCCCTAAGAGACATACGATTCCCGGTAGAGTATATGCTTTAGACGTAGAGAAACCCGGACCGTCTTGTCCTCCTAAAGGACCCATTACAGGTATGTTGGGTTCTTACTTTGATTTAACTTGATGCATTTGTTTACATGATGATTACATGCATAATAATAATGTGAGTAAAAGTAAGAAATGATTGGATGGTAGGAACGTTACGTGTAGGAGGTATTTTGGTGCACGTATTGTTTGATTCAGGTGCTACGCATAGTTTTGTGTCACCCGAAGTGGTAAAGGGTTTTGAGGGAACTTTTACGAATGTAAAAGTAAGTGTGCCAATTAGAACACCTGGTGACCAAATACTTCATGCCACGAACTGTGTAATGGGAATTCCGGTAAAGATTGGCGAGATGATCTTCTCAGCAAATCTGTTGGTTGTCCCGCTAGTCCATCATGAGGTAATATTGGGAATGGATTGGCTATCCACTTATCAGGTCCTATTGGATTGTGGAAAGGGTTTAGTTACATGGGAAAAAGATGGACGACCGTTTGTTTCTTTCCAAGGAATTTGTCCAAGTGTTGGAGCAACCATAATATCGGCTATAAGAGCTGAAAAGGAATTGAGAAAAGGAGAAGCATACTTAGTCACCTTGACTATAACTAAAGATGATACAAAGGAAGAACTGAAGTTAGAAGAAATTTCAATTGTCAAGGAATTTTAGGATGTATTCCAACCTTTGGAAGGAGTACCACCATCACGCGCAAACCCCTTTACAATTACTTTAGAACCAGGTGCAGTACCGACAGTGAAAGCACCATACCGTATGGCCCCAGCGGAATTGGCGGAACTTAAGAATCAATTGGAAGACCTTTCGAATAAAGGCTTCATTCGACCAAGTTCATCACCTTGGGGAGCCCCGGTTCTATTTGTGAAAAAGAAGGATGGGAGTATGCGGTTATGTATTGATTATTGGGGAATCAATAACGTAACCATTAAGGATAAGTATCCATTGCCAAGAATTGATGAATTGTTGGATCAGTTACAAGGAGCCAGAGTATTTTCTAAGATTGATCTTGCTTCTGGCTATCATCAAATTCCAATTGCAGAAGGTGACATTCAAAGAACCGCCTCAAAACTCGGTACGGACATTATGAATTTGTCGTAATGCCTTTTGGCTTGACTAATGCCCCAGCAGCTTTTATGAGGTTAATGAATGAAGTCTTTCGAGACTACTTAGATGAGTTCGTAATCATCTTTATTGATGATATTCTTATATATTCTCGAAATACCGAAGATCATGAAAGGCATCAGAAGCATTTGAACAATTGAAAGAAGCCTTGACGACAACACCTATCTTAACATTACCTGAACGTGGTCAACCTTACTCGGTGTACACTGATGCATCTCGAGTAGGTTTGGGTTGTGTACTGATGCAAAATGATAAAGTTATTGCTTATGCATCACGTCAGTTAAGAAAGCATGAAGAGAACTATCCCACTCATGACTTAGAGATGGCCGCAGTGGTGTTTGCACTGAAAATATGGAGATCATATCTCTATGGAGAAACTGTCCAAGTTTTCACAGATCATCAAAGCCTCAAGTATCTATTCACTCAACCCGATCTTAACTTGAGACAACGGAGATGGATGGAATTTATCGCGGACTATGACTTGAAAATCATGTACCATCCCGGGAAAGCAAACGTGGTAGCAGATGCTCTAAGTCGCAGACAGGTTAATGTAAACGTTGAAAAGGACTTAGATGTTTTACAAGACGGATTTAAAAAGATAAGTCTAGTGGCTCTTGAAGGAGAAAGTAGTGAACCATTAGGACTCCAAGCGGTGAATCAAGTTGGACTGATTCAAAGAATCCGTGAGGAACAACAAGAAGATTCGAACTTAAAGAAAATTATAGAAGAGCTGGAAAGTACTAATAGACGAAATGAGAAGGGGTATCACATAGCTAGTGATGGTACACTCCTATTAAATGGAAGAATTACAGTCCCTGCTGGACGGGAATTAAATAACGAAATTCTAAAGATGGCGCATCAATCCTTACTTAGTATCCATCCTGGAAGTACTAAGATGTACCGAGATATAAAACGGTACTATCATTGGCCGGGAATGAAAAGATCAGTAGCTCAGTGGGTGGCTCAGTGCCGGACTTGTCAACAAGTCAAGGTCGAACACCAATTACCCGGAGGATTATTACAAAGTTTACCGATCCCAGAGTGGAAATGGGAAGCTGTTGCAATGGATTTTATAACAGGATTACCGACTGCACCGGGAAGAGGCAATGATGCAATATGGGTGGTAGTAGACCGTTTGACTAAGTCTACACATTTACTACCGATCAAAGTGACAGATCTAGTAGCGACGCTAGCAGAGTTATACTTAAAGGAAATTGTTCGACTCCATGGAGTACCAGCTAGTATTGTATCGGATCGAGATCCTCGATTCACTGCTCAGTTTTGGCGAGCTTTCCAAAATGCCTTAGGATCCCAACTACATATTAGTACGGCCTTTCACCCTGAAACCGATGGTCAGACGGAAAGGACTATAAGGACCATCGAAGACATGCTCAGAATGTGCATATTGGATTGGGCCGAATCTTGGGAACAACACTTACCATTAATAGAATTCTCTTATAATAACAGTTATCACTCGAGTATCGGCATGTCTCCTTACGAAGCTTTGTATGGGCGACCATGCCGAACGCCGTTGTGTTGGACTGAAATTGGGGAAAGAGGACTGTTTGGACCAAGTATCATAGATGAGACCACAGAGAAAATAAAAATGGTACAGATAAATATGAAGAAAGCCTAGGATCGTCAAAAGAAGTATGCGGATCAAAATCGGAGAGAACTAGTCTTTGCGGTGGGAGATTGGGTGTACTTGAAAGTAGCAGCCAAAAAAAGGTAAATACCGTTTTGGAAAAGTTGGGAAATTGGCTACTAGGTTTATAGGGCCTTATAAAATTGTGGGAAGAGTTGGAGAACTAGCTTACCGGCTAGAACTTCCCTCGGATATGGCCTTACATCCAGTGTTCCATGTATCTATGCTTAGAAAGTACATAAGGGATCCGACTGCGGTAGAACCACAGCGAATAGAGGAGCTCTGCACTAATCTTACTTACCCGGAAGGACCAATTCGGGTGGGAGAAAGAAGGATTAAACGACTAAAGAACCGAGAGCTCCGACAAATCCAAGTCTTTTGGGGAAAGCGAAACCGAATAATTGTGACTTGGGAAAATGAGGAAAATTTCTGGAGAGATTATCCGGAAATGTTTACAGATGAAGCATAAATACAAAACTTAAGAATTCGGGACAAATTCTAATAAGGGGGGGAGAATGAAGTGACCCTCTCTTTAAACCGGAAACAGAACGAGAATTGCCCTAGAGCATAAGGAAGTTATGGACGGAAAAGTGGGAATTGGAGTAAGTGGTGACCCAACGAAGTAAGGCAACCTCGGAAAGAAGGAATCCATGGTAAGGGAATTGATTGTGATCGGTGGACTAGTCGGAATGAGAAAAACTAAGCGGGAGAAAGAGTTAGACCAGTTAAGAGGAATCGAGGTGCTTCTGTAAAGTAGCCTAGCAGGTAGGTGGTGGCGAGGTGCTTCTGTGAAGTAGTCTAGCAGGTAGGTGGTGGCGAGGTGCTTCTGTGAAGTAGCCTAGCAGATAGGTGGTGGCTAGGTGCTTATGGGAAGCAACCTAGGAGGAAGGTGGTGGCAAGTAGCTTGGCTTACCCTCCTATGAAGTCTTCTTGATGACTCATGGAGGAGGTGTCACCAAGTTTGGAGCTGAGATTTCCTTCACCTTAAGTCTTCTAATCCTATAAATATTAGTCCACTTCCTTTCTCATTAAGTTTGCAAAAATCTCTAAGAAATTCTAAGTGTGGAGAAGAATCCGCGGAGAGGAAAAAAAGAGGATTTCGTGAGAAAAGACAAGGAAAATACTGATTTTCGGAAGAATTTCTGTTCCGCAGACAAGTTTATTCGGTCGGCAGAACAGTATTGCCTAAACCTAGACTGTGAGTTCGGTTTTTCTTTGTTTATTTCGTGGTGAATGATGCATATACATGAATAAGATGTAAGATGCATGAATACTAAATGGGTAGTATGTTAAGTTCTCGGTGGAATTATTTGGTGGTTTACTTGATGATGTTCTTGATGCCGAGACTTGAATTGATTTGATTCACCACTGGAAATTTGTTGAGTAGCCAAGTAAAGTGGCTTGATATGGATTGAAACATGCATAATTTCGTGTGGGATGATGCATGTGTTTAAGTGTGGTCAGCGCAGTACGCAGTGAGGCGTGCGCGGTTATGATTCCGAGGCGCGGTGAGGCGTGCTCGGTGAGACAGATCTATATGTCCTTAGTCCGATGAGAGCGGTACGCTGTGGGCGTAGCTCGCTCTATCGTGATACATACGGGGGATTGGGTCGCTACCACCAGCCGTATGTCGCATGACGATGCGTTGTTCGGATCACTCGGCATGTTCAGCCTTAGTGGTTGCATGTCGAATGAGGTAAGATGATGAACGAGATTCAGGATTGTTAGCACATTCAGTCTGAGTGACTGTGTGTTGGCAAGGTAAAAGGATGAACGAACTAAGGAATATGGATGTTGTGGATGGTGAATGAGAACGAGAATCGACGAGAAAATGTTCTATGTATTGTTCATATTTTTGTATCTCATTTTCGGTGAATGATCCATGTGATGTGATTTTGTTTGGGGTTTGGTGGGATCATTTTATACATGATAGACACCCGAATTCACTAAGCAAATTAGTTGCTTATTCATTCTCCTTCCTTGCAGGAAAGCGGTAGAGAAAGCGGAGTTAAAGAAGGAACGAAGTAAAGTCGGTGTAGAGTTGGCCTTTTTGTAAAAATGTATGTTGTAAATGACTTAATGTTTTATGGATTTTGTTGTGCGCACACATACTTATGAAAGTTTGAAAATGTGGTTTTGGAACTTAAGTAAATAAAGTTAAAGGTTTTGTATATTACGACTTAAGTTCCGGTATGATATTTGGCTTTGTCCGAGCTAAACTAACTACGAATTCTTGTTCCGGTTGAAAAGCTAGGAATGAGGATAAGTAGGAATGGTGCTAAGGATGTTTCATCTGAGGCATTGGATTCGTTCTGAAGCTTTGGATGAGATATTCTAAGTGTCATTGTAGCGCCTTTGATTAGAAATGATCGGGGGTGTTACAGTTTTCCTTCTAATTTATCTCAAAATCTCTCATTTATAATCTCTAAAATCTTACAGTAAATCTGTGTTTTCCAAGTCTCCAACTATCTATGAAAAGTGTTTGGACATCACCATGTGAATCTAGAGAACATCATAAATACAATGTTTGCCAAGTATACAAGCTTCACATTCATCATTTTTGAAAGAAATCCTAGGCAACAATAGTTCTAATGCTCTAGAGTGCGGATGACCTAGCCTTGCATGCCAAATTGAACTACTAACATTAGAAACATTAAAACTAAAACTACAAAATAAATTGGAGTCCGGCTTGTTATTTTCAAGAACATACATCTCCTCCTTTGCTACTCCTTTTCCGAGTAGTTTCATGGTCTCAATATCCTGAAAGTGTACATCATTAGGACCAAATATAGCATAACAATTCAAATCAGACGTAATTTTCTTTACGGATAACAAATTTGAAGTAAACTTAGGCATGTAGAAAGCGTTTGAATCTTTTCCAAATAACCTAAGATTTCCTACTCCATCAATTGGAATACTATCTCCATTTGCTATAATGACATTACCTACAGCCGGTTTTATGTTATTCATTAGATGTGCATCACTTATCATATGATGTCATGCACCAGAATCTACAAACAAAGGCTTTGAAATGTTTTGAGCATGAAGAGAGTTTCTAGAAACCATACCAGACCTACCAGCCTCTTATTAATCAAGCTTATCATCAAGGGAGCTTAGGGAAGATGGTTGGATTTAGGTGTCCGTACAAGTCCGTACGGATCCGTACGACCTTAGCAAGCCTCCGGAACATTTGAGGAAGCCTTCGAGAGTCTTCTAGAAGCTTGGAAACGTCTGGATCATGCACCAAGCCACTTGAGTGTCCAGGTGCATTGGCATCTTGTCCTTGGTCTTCCTTCTTATCCATTTGGTCAAGGAAGGGGCTGGAAACAGGCTGGCATGGTCAAGGATGCCCAAAGACTACACTCCTATTGGCTGGTTCAAATTAAAGTTAAACCTAGGTTCCCTTGTAATTCTCCTATAAATATGCTATGTATTTCACAAAGATTAATAAGAAATTCTTCTCTAATATTCTACTATAGTGTTTTTTCTAGTTTATCTCAAAAGCTCTCATTTATAATCTCTAAAATCTAACATGGTATCAGAGCATTGGTCTTGCTCCTATCTATTCCGCTTTATACTTGGCTCCATCATTTCTCCATCATTTCTCCATCAGTTCTCCATCAGTTCTTGTCATTTCTACTCATTCTCCACGTTTTTCTTCTTTATTTTCTCCCTTCTCACGCTGCTAGCTTCATTTCTCTCTGAGAGAAATTCCTCAAATCCATTGGTGCTGAGTTGAGAAAGTTGCTAGCTTTGTGATTTTCACTTCATTTTCTTCCTTTCACGTTGCTAACCTCATTTCTCTCTGAGAGAAATTCCTCAAATCCATTGGTGCTGAGTTGAGAAAGTTGCTAGCTTTGTGATTAAACACCAAAAAAAAATCATGGAAAATCTAAAAACCATGATCATTCCGGTTACCCTCAAAGGGAATAATTACTTGATGTGGGCATGAACAACTAAGACTGTTTTGTGTGGAAGAGGTTGTAGATTTTAGAGGATATGAAGGTGATTTTAAGGGAGGAAGATTAGAAGATAGGAGTGATGAAGATGATGAATAGAAGTTTTTTAGAGAAGAACTTTATAATTTCGTGTGTCTTTTTCTTCTTACAATACAACCAACATATATGGACGCTTTACATGAATTTTAGAGAGAAAAATATCTCACCAACCCCTCTACACAAGCATAGGCGAGCCATGCTTCTCCCAACTGCTCCTACCTACTCCTCTTTGCAACTTGCTCCACTTGTGCTGAGAGAGAAAAAACTGGTCTGTTTCTAACCAGTCTAGTTCCTTCTCTACTTCTTGTATGGTCTTGTTTTAGTTGATCTTAACTACTCATTGGCACTTTATTTCATGTTCCCACACCTTCACATCCATATTCTCAACACTCCCCCTCAAGATAGGCTGTAGGGGTTCTTTAAGCCGATCTTGCCATGGATGTATTCACATATGCGTGAAGAAGTAGGCTTGGTAAATATATCCGCCATTTGTTCTCTACTCTTCACAAACTTGGGAACCACAACTCCCTCCTGAATTTTATCTCGGATGAAATGACAATCCACCTCAATGTGTTTTGTCCTTTCATGAAACACCGGGTTTGAAGCTATGTGTATTGCCGCTTGGTTATCACAATACAATGTCATTGGTTTGTCTTCTTGAACTCCCAAGTCATGTAGAAGCGCCTTCAGCCATATCATTTCTTTTGTGGGTTCTCTCATTGCTCTATACTCAGCTTCAGCACTAGATAGAGAGATTACCTTTTGTTTTTTGCTTCTCCAGGTGACAAGATTCCCGCCTACGAATGTACAATAACTGGTCGTAGACTTCCTATCTTGTTTATCCCCAGCCCAATCCGCATCACAAAACGCTTCTACATCTGCTCTTCCATGACACTCTAGCCAAATACCTTGTCCTGGGTTCCCTTTTAGATATCTCACGATCCTTTCAATCATTCCCCAATGGTGTGTTGTTGGCGCTTGCATGTGTTGACTTACTTTATTCACCGCAAAACAAATATCTGGCCTTGTTATGGTCAAATAGATTAGTTTACCAACTAACCTTTGGTACTGCTTGATGTCAGACCATATCTCCACGTTGCTCTCTTCTTGGTAACCTTCTTCAATAGGAGTCTTAGCCGGTTTACACCCAAGCTTCCCAGTTTCTTTTAGTAAGTCGATCACATACTTCCTTTGCGATATAAACATTCCCTTTGCCTCTCTGCTCATCTCAATTCCTAGGAAGTATTTGAGCTCTCCTAGGTCTTTTATATCAAACGTAGAGTTTAGATCCTCCTTAGTCCGTTTTATCTCCTCACAATCACTTCCCGTAACAATAATGTCATCCACGTAGATAAGCACCACAACTATCCCTTTTTTGCTCCTTTTGGTAAAGAGAGAGTGATCCGCTTCAGATTTTACAAACCCTTTCTCCAACAGGCACCGGCTTAACCGTTGGTACCAAGCTCTAGGAGATTGTTTCAAGCCGTATATAGCCTTCTTTAATCTACACACTTGATCTGAACTTGCTCCATAACCTTGTGGAAGTTCCATAAACACTTCTTCTTCTAAATCCCCTTGTAAGAAAGCGTTTCTCACATCCATTTGCCACAAATTCCATGACAGATTAATGGCAATGGATAGTAGAACCCTCACCGAGTGCAACTTCGCTACTGGAGCAAAAGTTTCAGTATAATCTTCTCCATATACTTGGGTATATCCTTTTGCCACTAGTCTAGCTTTATACCTCTCAATTTCACCATTGCTTTTGTATTTGATAGTATACACCCATCTACATCCCACAAGTTTCTTCTCGCTGGGCAATTTTGTCAAGTCCCAAGTATTATTTCTCAACATAGATGCAATCTCTTCCCCCATGGCATCAACCCATAACTTGTCCATGCTTGCTTCCTCACAAGAATTAGGTACTTTTCTACAATAGTGCTCAGAAATGCCTGATGATCAGCTGGAGTATTAGAAACCGAGTAGTATTCTTCAATAGGATATCTTATGGCTATCTTCTCTTCTTGTGTGGTGTTATGCTTAAGGGACAAGAAGGAGATGCTGTCGCCTATAGGATCAGGATCTAAGCCTGCCGTACGCCCAGTACATCCCTCTCTTGTCCCAAGCACAACATCAGTTCCCATGTGATCTTGATAAGCCATAGCCATCCCATTGTAATACACTCTAGTATTTTTCCAATTTTCAGGTCCGTGTCTTATCCTTTGGTTTCTTCTTAACTGAGGAGCTTGCACTTCTTCCACTTCTTCAGATTCTATCTCCCCCTCACCTCTTGTACTCTCCTCTTCTTCTACCAGTTCTGAGTCTAATGGTAAAGTATCCGGAACTATCGGAAGCTGCTCACTTTCTTCTACTTCTTCTTCACCCCTCTGCTCATTATCATCACTCTCCCGGCCATCTATGCTTTCCCAAATGCTTCTTAGAACTTGATCTCTATCTGCATTTGAGTCCATAATCTCATCTAAGTCTTCCCATTTCTTTTTTTTCGAAGTAACCATACTCTTCGTCAAATTGCACCTCCCTTGACACATACATTCTATTAGTCTCCGGGTTAAGACATTTGTATCCTTTTTGAGTACTTGTGTATCCCACAAACACACATTTAATACTCTTTGGCTCTAACTTATTTCTTTGTGCCTTTGGAACAAGGACATAGCATCTACACCCAAAGACTCTCAAGTGACTGATACTCGGCTTCACACCATTCAAAACTTCAAATGGTGACTTGTAACTCAAGCTTTTAGTGGGTATGCGGTTGATTAAGTAAGCTGCCGCCATCACTGCATCTCCCCACAGATTCTTAGGAACTCCCCTATCAAACATCATGCTCCTAGCCACTTCTAACAAATGTCTATTCTTCCTCTCTGCTATCCCATTTTGTTGAGGTGTATAGGCGCAAGTTGTCTGATGTACTATCCCTTTCTCATTCACAAACTCCCTAAACCGTATGCTCATGTATTCTCCGCCATTATCACTTCTTAGTATCTTAATCTTGGTATCATACTGATTGAGCACATAGTTATAGAAGTTCTGAAATGATTCAAGCACTTGATCCTTAGAGCGCATCAATGTTACCCATGTATACTTTGATTTTTGATCGATGAAGGAAACAAAGTACTTATATTGATCTCTTGAAGTACACAGAGCAGACCATACATCAGAGTGTATTAACTCAAAAGACTTCTTATACATAGTAGTAGATTCTGGAAACACTTTCCTACAATGCTTCCCCAAAATACATGCTTCACACACCTCCTTGGGTACTGAATGGTTGGGCAAGACCATGCTGAGCACCTTCTGACTTGGGTGACCAAGGCGAGAATGCCATAAAGTGCTTGATCCAACCGAACTGACCGCAAGCGCTTTAAACTCTTTATCCTTTTTATTCAATATGTACAGACCATCTTTCACACCCCTTGATCCGATCACATCTTTGGTTTCCTTATCCTGAAACTCAACACCATTAACTCCAAAAACAACTTTACAATTCAAATCCTTAGTTGCCTTATGAACTGATAGCAAATTCGAAGTAAATTCTGGGATATATAAGGCTTTAGTTATCTTCCCAAAAACCTCTAAGTCCCCAACACCCTCTATTGGAACTTCGTTCCCGTTTGCTATCTGATGCGATCATGGATAGCTCGCAGAAGCAGCATGAAGTCGAGGATGCTTTAGCAGTACCAAGTGGACCAATGACAAGATCAAGAGCTAAGGAGTTCGGAAATGCAATCACCACATTACTCACTCAAGTCCAACCGTTCGAAGACATGGAGAATAAAACCGTCTTGGTTGCTCGAGTGGACTAATACAAGGGTGATTCGTTTGTACTCTTTTTCCAGCCTTTGGTTTTATCCCAATGGGTTTTCCAAAGGAGGGTTTTAATGAGGCAAATGGATCACTCTACTCCACTTAGTCCACAAGAGACAACAAGACAAATTCAGGTCCAAGTCCAACAATTTATGGGATTTATTTTCTGAAGTTCCAGCCCACTAAAGAAGAGATTAAGTAAGCCCAGCTCAATAAAATTCTGATTGAAAACGCCCAAGGGAATGGAGAAGCTGGCGTGGGGACTTCAAGGGTTACTCAAAAAATTAGTCAATGCTTTCTTAATTACGTTGTTTAATTTTAGACTTGTTTTCTACTCTATCTTTTCTTTAAAACTCCAGCCAAACACATCAAAAGGGGGCTAGACCTTTCTTTTATAAAATCTGAGAGTGTATTTCTCTTGTGTTCTTTGAAGAACAATTTCGATTGTTGGTGAGTTATATCCATCAATCAAACCGAATCAAGGTGTGTCATATCCTTGCTTCAAGCCTTGACAATCTCGAGTGTGTCATATCTCGAAGGAGTCATTGAGGAAATATCCAAGGTCTTCCGCAACTTTGGTGCGATCCAATCATTCCATCATTCCATCTATCCATTTCTTTCCTACATACCCCTCGAGAGTGCCGATTCTAGGGAAGGCCATATCATTTGGTATCAGAGCACACTTTCGAGATCGGTATTCGTGTCTGTTCATCTTCTCATTTTCATCATCGTAAATTTTTCTTTTTTCTTGTCTAGCTTTCTGTTTAGAATCATATCAGTTCTGTTTATAAATCAAATCGGTTTGATCGCTAACACTTGAGCGATTAGACTTCTCCTCTTTGCGAATTTGAATCCAACTGATCTGATCATTTTCGTTTCTCTATTTTTTCTCTGTCTAATCTCTATTAATCGTTTCTAAATTCTGTTCTGATTATTTAAAACAAAAAAAAAAAACAAAAAAAAAAAAAAATGAAATCTGTCCGATTTAATTAGTTTGGGGGGGAGTATAAATTTTGTTCTAATTTTCATCTCTTAAGTTCTTGATCTTTTGATCTGTTCCTATTTAAAAAAAAAAAAAAAGAACTAAACTCTTTTCTTTCTATCTCCGTTCAATCGATTCGAGTTTGTGTTGTTGGAATTGTTCATCCAATTTGATCGGTTTTGTTCCATAAGAACCATTGAGAAAACGCTGTGGGAGGACATTTTGAGTGATTGAGTGAATAAAAAGGAGAGAAACACTTGTGAGGATCGACTTTTTATTACTAACGGTTTGTTAAGTGTTTGCAGGGAAAATTCCGAATGTCTAATAGCGAAGAAGAAGTCGCTGATAACACCAACCGAGCACGAGTAACAAGAGATACTAATTTGGACGTGCAGGCCCTTATGGGAGAAATGAGGCGCATGTTGAGGAGAGAGTTGAATTCAGTTCATGAGAGAATGGATACAATACAAGAATCCGTTAATCAAGGATTGCCTCAAAATACTGCTGGTCGAAGAAGAAGACAACAACCTCAAGAAGAAGATGAAGAGGACGAGTTGAACTACTACAGCAGAGGTAGTCAAGCTTCTAATCGGAGTCGAAGAAGGCCGAGACGTGTAAGAGAAGCTGGGGTTCGAAATGAGGACAATCTCAGTGGACTGAAGTTGAAGATACCGCCATTTCATGGGAAGAATGATCCAGACGCTTACTTGGAGTGGGAAAAGAAAATTGAGCTCGTGTTTGATTGTCAAAATTATTCAGGGCAAAAGAAAGTTCAAGTAGCGGCGACTGAATTTTATGACTATGCTATTAATTGGTGGGATCAGATCGTGACAAGTAGAAGACGCAACCGTGAACCGCCCGTAGTCACTTGGGAAGAGATGAAAAATCTGATGAGGAAGAGATTTGTTCCTAGCCACTACCATCGGGAGTTACATCAAAAGCTTAGGCGATTAACTCAGGGCAGTAAGAGTGTGGAGGATTATTTTCAAGAGATGGAGTCCCTAATGATCAAAGCTGACATAGATGAAGATGCTGAGGCAACAATGGCAAGGTTCTTGAGTGGGTTGGCTCGAGATATACAAGATAGAATGGAGCTTCAAACATATGCTGATTTGGAGGAAATGCTCCATAAGGCTGTTTTGGTTGAACAACAAATTAAGAGGAGGGGTACTTCTAGGCTTTCCTATGGAGCTGGAGCAGCCAATGCTAGGACGAGTTACAGCCGAGAAGATAAGTCTGTTGTTAAGCCAAAATCCGACCCTAAGCCTTACGCCAATACTCAAGACGCCAAAGGAAAAGCTGTGGCGACTTCGTCTAGAAACCGGGACGTTAAATGTTTCAAGTGTCAAGGGAGAGGACATTACGCCAATGAGTGCACCAATAGAAGGACTATGATCCTATTGGATAATGGCGAGATTGAAACTGAGGAGGAAGAGCTTGAAAGTGATAGTGAGACCGAGGAAGCGGACGTAGAGTTACCAGCCACCGGAGAATTATTGGTAACAAGACGTTCCTTGAGTATTCAAGTTAAGGATACTGTCCAAGAGCAGCGGGAGAACTTATTTCACACGAGATGCTTGGTACAAGGTAAAGTTTGCAGCCTTATTATTGATGGTGGGAGCTGTACTAATGTGGCTAGTGAAACAATGGTGAAGAAGTTAGGGTTGGAAGTTAAGAGGCATCCAAAACCTTATCAGCTTCAATGGCTAAATGATGCTGGCGAGATGACGGTGAGCAGCCAAGTATTGGTTCCTATAACCATAGGCAAGTATGAGGACGAAATTCTTTGTGATATTTTACCTATGGAGGCGGGCCACATCTTGCTTGGAAGACCTTGGCAGTTCGATAGAAGGGTCTTACATGACGGTTTTACTAATCGATACTCATTTGAGAACAATGGCCGAAAGACGATACTTGCTCCATTAACACCACAAGAAGTTCATCAAGATCAACTTCAGCTGAAACAACAAGGAAAAACCATTGTGAGTGAACCCCTAAACACACCACCTCAAAATAAAAACGAGAGTTTGAGAAAAACCAAGAAAAAGGCCTGTGAGAGTAAACCCGTGAGGCATTCAAACTTCTTTGTGAGGGCTAATGTGGTTAAGAGAGCTCTGTTCTCTAAACAACCCGTTCTCTTATTTATTTACAAAGAAGCTTTGCTGAACCTTACTAACCCCGTACCGGATTTGCCGAGTAAAATTACTTCTATTTTGCAGGATTTTGAAGACGTCTTTCCGGAAGAAAACCCCAAGGGATTGCCGCCTATTCGTGGGATTGAGCATCAAATTGATTTCGTGCCTGGAGCTTCACTTCCTAACAGGCCAGCATATAGAACCAACCCAGTTGAGACTAAGGAGCTTCAAAAGCAAGTGACTGAGCTGATGGACAAAGGATACATCCGAGAGAGCATGAGCCCTTGTGCTGTGCCGGTGCTGCTCGTTCCAAAGAAAGATGGAACTTGGAGGATGTGCATTGATTGCCGAGCCATCAACAATATCACTGTAAAGTACCGCCATCCTATCCCTCGTTTAGATGATATGTTAGATGAGCTTCATGGTTCTAGCATATTTTCGAAAATAGATCTTAAAAGTGGATACCATCAAATTAGGATGAAAGAGGGTGATGAATGGAAAACTGCGTTTAAAACTAAACATGGCTTGTATGAATGGTTAGTTATGCCATTTGGATTAACAAATGCACCTAGTACTTTTATGAGATTGATGAATCATGTTTTGAGGAGCTTCATTGGAATTTTTGTTGTTGTTTACTTTGATGATATCTTAGTCTACAGCAAAAATTTAGAAGAACATGTTAAGCATCTAGAAGCGGTTTTGATGGTACTTAGGAAAGAAAAACTGTATGCTAATCTGAAGAAATGCACTTTTTGTACGGATAACGTTGTGTTTCTAGGCTTTGTTATAAGTGCTGATGGCATCAAAGTGGACGAAGAGAAGGTTAGAGCTGTCCGCGAATGGCCCAGTCCGAAAACTGTAGGAGACGTGAGGAGTTTCCATGGGCTTGCGGGATTTTATCGAAGATTTGTGAAAGATTTCAGTACCATAGCTGTTCCTCTCACTGAAGTGATCAAGAAAAGTGTAGAATTTAAATGGGAGAAAGCACAAGAAGAAGCGTTCCAAGCGTTAAAGGATAAACTCACCAATGCACCACTTTTATCTTTACCGAATTTTCTTAAAACTTTTGAAATTGAGTGTGATGCATCTGGTGTAGGTATTGGAGCTGTATTGATGCAAGAGATGAAGCCCATAGCCTTTTTTAGTGAGAAGCTTGGAGGAGCTACGTTGAACTATCCAACCTACGACAAGGAGTTGTATGCGCTAGTCCGAGCCTTGCAAACGTGGCAACACTACCTCTGGCCAAAGGAGTTTGTCATTCATACTGACCACGAGTCTTTGAAGCATTTAAAGGGTCAGCATAAGCTCAACAAGAGACATGCTAGGTGGGTAGAGTTTATCGAAACATTTCCCTATGTGATCAAGTACAAACAAGGTAACGAAAACATAGTTGCTGATGCCTTATCTCGAAGGTATGCCTTGATTTCGACTTTGGATGCTAAATTATTGGGATTTGAACACCTTAAAGATCTTTATCAAGCTGATTCTGATTTTCAAGATAATTACAAGTTTTGTGAGAAGTTTGCTTTTGGGAAATATTTTAGGCATGACGGCTTTCTTTTCTTTGAAAATCGTTTGTGTGTGCCTAATTGTTCTTTGAGAGACTTGCTAGTTAGGGAGGCACATGGAAGAGGCTTGATGGGGCATTTTGGGATCGCCAAGACTTTAAAAGTGATGCAAGAACACTTTTACTGGCCGCAGATGAAGAGGGACGTTGAAAGAATTTGTGGGAGATGTGTCACGTGCAAACAAGCTAAATCAAAGGTACAGTCCCAAGGTATGTACACGCCTTTGCCTATTCCTGATCATCCTTGGACTGACATTTCTATGGATTTTGTGCTTGGATTACCTAGAACTAGGACTGGAAAGGACTCAATTTTTGTGGTTGTCGATAGGTTCTCTAAAATGGCACATTTTCTTGCTTGTCATAAAACTGATGATGCTTCTCATATAGCTGACTTGTTCTTTAAAGAAATAGTTCGTTTGCATGGAATGCCTAGGACTATAGTCAGTGATAGGGACACAAAGTTCTTGAGTTATTTTTGGAAAACACTTTGGTCTAAGCTAGGTACTAAGTTGTTATTCTCAACTACTTGTCATCCTCAAACCGACGGTCAAACTGAAGTAGTTAATAGAACTTTATCCACCTTGCTGCGTGCCTTGATTAAAAAGAACTTGAAAACTTGGGAAGAATGCTTACCACATGTTGAATTTGCTTACAATCGATCAGTGCATTCCGCCACAAAGTTTTCTCCATTTGAAATTGTTTATGGCTTTAATCCTTTATCTCCTTTGGATCTAACCCCATTGACTTTGAGTGAAAGAGCAAGCTTGGACGGGAAAAAGAAAGCTGAACTTGTTAAACAGATTCATGAGAAAGCAAAGCACAACATCGAGGAGAAGACAAAGTTATACGCCAAACAAGCTAATAAAGGCAGACGCAAGATGATTTTTGAGGAGGGAGATCACGTCTAGATACATCTAAGGAAGGAGAGATTTCCGGCTGAGAGGAAGTCTAAGTTGATGCCAAGGATTGACGGTCCATTCCGGGTCACAAAGAGGATCAACGATAATGCTTACCAAATCGATCTCCAAGGTAAATACAATGTGAGCTCAAGCTTTAACGTTGCTGACTTAATCCCTTTTGTTGCAGATGTTCCAGATTTGAGGACAAATCCTTTTCAAGAGGGAGGGGATGATGCGATCATGGATAGCTCGCAGAAGCAGCATGAAGCCGAGGATGCTTTAGCAGTACCAAGTGGACCAATGACAAGATCAAGAGCTAAGGAGTTCGGAAATGCAATCACCACATTACTCACTCAAGTCCAACCGTTCGAAGACATGGAGAATAAAACCGTCTTGGTTGCTCGAGTGGACTAATACAAGGGTGATTCGTTTGTACTCTTTTTCCAGCCTTTGGTTTTATCCCAATGGGTTTTCCAAAGGAGGGTTTTAATGAGGCAAATGGATCACTCTACTCCACTTAGTCCACAAGAGACAACAAGACAAATTCAGGTCCAAGTCCAACAATTTATGGGATTTATTTTCTGAAGTTCCGGCCCACTAAAGAAGAGATTAAGTAAGCCCAGCTCAATAAAATTCTGATTGAAAACGCCCAAGGGAATGGAGAAGCTGGCGTGGGGACTTCAAGGGTTACTCAAAAAATTAGTCAATGCTTTCTTAATTACGTTGTTTAATTTTAGACTTGTTTTCTACTCTATCTTTTCTTTAAAACTCTAGCCAAACACATCAAAAGGGGGCTAGACCTTTCTTTTATAAAATCTGAGAGTGTATTTCTCTTGTGTTCTTTGAAGAACAATTTCGATTGTTGGTGAGTTATATCCATCAATCAAACCGAATCAAGGTGTGTCATATCCTTGCTTCAAGCCTTGACAATCTCGAGTGTGTCATATCTCGAAGGAGTCATTGAGGAAATATCCAAGGTCTTCCGCAACCTTGGTGCGATCCAATCATTCCATCATTCCATCTATCCATTTCTTTCCTACATACCCCTCGAGAGTGCCGATTCTAGGGAAGGCCATATCACTATCCTAACACTACCCTTATGCGGTTCTACATTCTCCAGCAACTTAGCATCACAAATCATATTATGACTTGCTCCCGAATCTATTATCACGTTTCTCTTAGCCTTAGAGGTAAAGAAACCCTTACCAGATTCTGCTAGCTTTGAGATACTCTTGATGAGGCCCTCCAAATCGCTGTTCCTCACCAATTGGTCTCCTTCCATGCTAGTTACACCCGCAAAGTTCCTAACGCCTTGAATGTTTCCCTGGCCATTTCCTCTTAGCCGGGCTGGTTTCAAGTGCGGGTAAAGTGTCCAACACTTCTCCTTAGTGTGCCCTCTCATTCGACAATGGCTACACTCAACCGCTCTCCTTTCTCCATGCCCAAAACTTCTTTGCACCACATGCGCCATCTCACTAGCGTGTTTAAACAACACTCTAGCACCTTCCTCCTTCTGAACTTGTTGACACACTTCATTTAATGTTGGAAGCTTGTCAAATCGAAGGATATGCTGAATGAGTCCCTTGTAAGATTCATCAAGTGTGAGTAAGAGACCAAACACTTGATCTTGCTCTCTCCTCTCATTCAACTCTTTTGGGTCGTTTGTTGTAGGTCTAAGCATTTCCAGCTCTGCCCATAACCCTCTAAACTCCCTAAACAAGTCCTTGAACGCCTTCCCATTCTGCTGAAGGTCATTCAATGCCTTCTTCACCTCAAAGATCCTTGAAATGTTTGAGATGTCTCCATAAACTCCCTTGAGCGTCTCCCACAGCTCCTTGGAGTTCTCACAGTATGAATAGGCTGCCAGAATAGATGGCTCAAGGGAGCTTTGAAGTGCAGCCAAGACTTGAGCATCTTCTTGCTCCCGCTTCCTCTCCATTATACTGCCATCTTCAGCCCTTCCTTCTTCAGCATTTCCCACCAAGCTATCAACATACTCCCACAGCCCTCTTCCTCTTAGGACTGTCTTTGTGGTCCTTGACCACAAAATATAGTTATTCCCCTTGAGAATAACTAGTAGAACCATATTCTTGGAGCTTTCCATGACTTGAAATTTTTGGTGAATAGTACACACGAAACAGAAAAAAAAACAGAGTGATTTGAAATGTTTGAGAGATATGAACGACTTTAAGATCTTGTTTAGGACCTTAAGTGCTCTGATACCATGTAGATTTTAGAGGATATGAAGGTGATTTTAAGGGAGGAAGATTAGAAGATAGGAGTGATGAAGATGATGAATAGAAGTTTTTTAGAGAAGAACTTTATAATTTCGTGTGTCTTTTTCTTCTTACGATACAACCAACATATATGGACGCTTTACATGAATTTTAGAGAGAAAAATATCTCACCAACCCCTCTACACAAGTATAGGCGAGCCATGCTTCTCCCAACTGCTCCTACCTACTCCTCTTTGCAACTTGCTCCACTTGTGCTGAGAGAGAAAAAACTGGTCTGTTTCTAACCAGTCTAGTTCCTTCTCTACTTCTTGTTTGGTCTTGTTTTAGTTGATCTTAACTACTCATTGGCACTTTATTTCATGTTCCCACACCTTCACATCCATATTCTCAACAGAGGTTTGTGGAGACACATTGAGATCACACAAAACCCTAAAGAAGACACACAAGATGAAGAAAATGAGACCAAGGCGGAGGAGGAAATCAAATGGTTTAGAGAAGACCAAACGGTTTTGGGTCTCCTTCAAAACTCACTAGACCCATCAATCCTAGAGGCATACTCCTATTGTGACACCGCAAAGGAGCTTTAGGATACACTAAAGAATGTCTACGGGAACATCTCCAACTTGACCCGGGTCTTCGAAGTAAAAAGGGCAATCAATAATCTCAATCAAGAGGATCTAGAATTTACTCAACACTTTAGGAAATTTAGATCTCTTTGGGCTGAATTAGAGATGTTACGTCCAAGCACAAAGGATTTTTCAATCATTGAAGAATGAAAAGAACAAGATAAGGTCTTTGGTTTGCTTCTCACACTCAATCCGACGTTTAACGACCTCATAAAGCATATCTTAAGATCGGAAAAGCTCCCTAGACTTGATGAAGTTTGTGCACAAATTCAAAAGGAACAAGGGTCCTTTGGTCTCTTTAGTGGTAAACAAGAACTCCCAATGGCCAATAAGAGCAATTACCAACCAAATCAAGGCTACAAAGGCAAGAATAGGAAAACATGCGATCATTGCAAGAAGGATGGTCATACAAAGGAGGATTGATGGATCCTTCATCCACATCACAAGCCCAAAGATTGGCATCCAAGGGAATTCAAGCCAAGAAAGTTCCAAGCTCATCAAGCACAAGAAACGCCAAGCTCATCAAACTCAACAAAACAACCTCAAACCGAAAGCTTGAAGCAAGGAGATGAGATGGCCATGGTAGCATATTCAAATGACGTGGTGCGTAAATCAGACTTAGAAGCACTCATTTGATCCATCGCTGCACTAAAGGAGTCCGGTATCACATACTTTGCTACTAAACCTAATAAGACTAGTACTTCTCTTGTTATTGATTCTGGAGCTTCTCATCACATGATTAGTAATCCAAATTTGATTAGTAACATTAAAACTGCTAGTGGAAATGTAGTGATTGCTAATGGTGATAGGATACCGGTTAAAGGAATAGGAAGTTTAAAACTATTTGACAAAGAATCTCAAGCTTTCTACATGCCATCTTTCACTTCGAATCTTGTATCGGTTAAGAGAGCTACTACTAATCTTGATGCTTATGCTATCTTTGGGCCTAATAGTTTCCATTTTCAGGATATTAAGACCGGAAGGGTTCTTGGAGAAGGAAACACAAAAGGAGACTTATACATCTTAGAAGATTATTCAAGCAATCCTACTTTATCAAGTTTTAATTCATGCTTAGCTAGTAGTTCTAATGCAATATGACACGCTAGATTGGGACATCTTCACTCGCGTGCCTTGGAAATAATATTGCCTAATATTTCGTTTAATAACTCGGTTTGTGAGTCTTGTATTTTAGGAAAACATTTTAAAAGTGTATTTCCTAAGTCCTCTACCATATATGAAAAATGTTTTGATTTGGTGTAGTCGGATGTATGGACTTCCCCATGTTTATCAAGAGATAATAATAAGTACTTTTGTGACATTCATTGATGAAAAGTCGAAATACACTTGGATCACCTTAATGCCATCTAAAGATAGAGTATTTGACGCTTTCATTAATTTTCAGAACTACATTACTAATCAATTCAAAACAAATGTTAAGGTACTTTGAACGGATAATGGAGGGAAATATATAAGCCACAAATTCAAAGAGCACTTAGCTAAGCATGGAATAATCCACCAAACGAGCTGCCCATACACACCTCAACAAAATGGTGTAGCTGAAACAAAGAATAGACATCTCATGGAAGTAGCTAGAGCTATGATGTTCCATTCCAACTTGCCAAGAAACTTCTAGGGAGATGCAGTCATGACGGCTTGCTATCTTATCAACCGAATTCCAACAAGAGTCCTAAAGGACGTCTCTCCCTTTGAAGTTTTAAATCACAATAAACCCTATATCAATCACTTACGAGTTCTTGGGTGTTTGTGTTTTGTATTTGTCCCAGGTACTCAGAGGGACAAACTAGAAGCCAAAAGCACAAGATGTGTATTCATAGGCTATTCTACCACTCAAAAGGGGTATAAGTGCTATGACCCCATCCGGAAGTGTACTCTGGTTTCAAGAGACGTGAAGTTCATAGAAAACCAAGGGTACTTTGACAAGAAACAAAATTGGGATAGTGTTAAAGACCTAGCCCGTTCTCCTTCAGATAGAACCGTTAGCTTAGAGTTCTTACTCAATCATTTGGGAAATCCGGCTCCAAGAGACTCTCATCAAGAGCAACCAGATCATCAGCCACAAGAAGGACCAAATTTGATAATAACAGTGAAGAAGAAGCAAACAACTTGGATAATGGTAATCAAGACCAAGCTCATCATGAAGAAGAATCCACTGGAGGAATGGAGCCAATGGTTAGTCAAGACCATGAGAGTGAAGAAATTAGTGCTCCTCAGCTTAGAAGAAGTACAAGGCTGAAGTATGGACCAGATCATTGGAAACAAACAAGGGTATATTACAACAACCTAGCCGTGGCTCATCCTCTCCAAGCGGTTTGTTCTCTTGCCCTCTTGCCATCAGAACACAAAGTATTCCTTGGAAAGATTGATCAACACCAAATTCCGAGCTCTTATGAAGAAGCAAAAGAACACAAAGAATGGTTAGCTGCTGTGGATGCTAAGATTGGGGCAATAGATAAAAATCATACTTGGGATGAAACTGAGCTTCCAAAGGGAAAGAAGGCAGTAAGTTCCAAGTGGGTATTTACAATCAAATATCAATCTAATGGGGAGATTGAGCCGTACAAAGCCAGATTGGTAGCAAGAGGTTTCACCCAGACATATGAAGCTGATTATACCGATACTTTTGCGCCAGTGGCAAAGCTTCACACAGTTAGGGTCATCTTGTCCTTAGCCACAAATCTATCATGGGATCTATGGCAAATGGATGTGAAGAACGCCTTTCTTCAAGGAGAATTGGAAGAAGAAGTGTACATGACTCCACCACCCGGATTAGAAAACTCAATCAGCCCTAGAAAAGTCCTAAGGTTAAGAAAGGCAATTTATGGTCTAAAGCAATCACCAAGGGCCTGGTATCATAAACTGAGCTTCACTCTTGTTGCTCGAGGATTTAGCCGGTTAGAAGCCGACCATACCTTGTTCACTAACCAGAGCTCCTGTGGGCTTATTGTGGTATTGGTTTATGTGGATGACTTGATCATCTCAGGTAGTGATCAAGTTGGGATTCAAGAAACCAAATCCTTCCTTAAGTCTGTTTTTGATATCAAGGACTTGGGAGAGCTTAAGTATTTCCTAGGGATAGAGATATGCCGATCCTCGGAAGGCCTATTTCTATCACAAAGGAAATCTTCTCTTAATTTATTGCAGGAGACAAGAAAGCTAGGATCCAAACCAGCTAAGACCCCACTTGAAGATGGCTACAAGGTCAAGAGAAAGGGGGAGAAAGAAGATGATCCGCTTGACAAGCCATTTGAAGACCCATCACAATATCGACGCCTAGTTGGTAAGCTCATCTATTTGACTATTACACGGCCTAACTTATGTTTTGCTGTGAATCAGGTTAGCCAACATATGAAGGAACCAACCGTACATCATTGGAACATGGTGGAAAGAATATTGAGATACATCAAAGGTTCACCGGGCCAAGGAATTTGAATGGGGAAGAATGGCAACACTGAGATAGTTGGATACTGCGATGCGGACTATGCGGGAGACACTATGGATAGGAAGTCTACAACTGGCTACTGAACTTTCATTGGAGGCAATCAAGTAACTTGGAAGTCTAAGAAGCAGAAGGTTGTGTCATGCTCAAGTGTGGAGTCAGAATATAGAGCAATGAGGAAGCTAACAAATGAATTAGTTTGGTTGAAGGCTCTTCTCAAGGATCTTGGCATAGAAACTTCAAGTCCCATCACAATGCATTGTGACAATAAGGCAGCCATTCATATAGCAACTAATCTAGTATTTCACGAGAGGACCAAGCACATTGAGATTGACTGCCACAAAGTTAAAAAGAAGATCATAGAAGGAGTGATACTTCTATGTTACACCAAGAGTGAAGACCAGTTGGCTGACATCTTCACCAAGGCTGCTAGCCTCAAAGTTTGCAACCACATCCACAGCAAACTTGGGTTAGTAGACCTTACTCATCCTTGATAATACTTGCCTGTTCCGGGAAGACCACACTCTTTTTCCCTTACCAAGGTTTTGTCCCACTGGGTTTTCCTTGGTAAGGTTTTAATGAGGTGGTAGTCCCGGTTCCCAAACTTAGCCTTCATTCTAACACTCCGGCTAAGTTTGAGGGGGAGTATTAATCAAGCTTATCATCAAGGGAGCTTAGGGAAAATGGTTGGATTTGGGTGTCCGTACAAGTCCGTAAGGATACGTACAAGTCCGTACGGATCCGTACAAGGCCGTACAAGACCGTACGACCTTAGCAAGCCTCCAGAACATTTGAGGAAGCCTTCGAGAGTCTTCTAGAAGCTTGGAAACGTTTGAATCATGCACCAAGCCACTTGAGTGTCTAGGTGCATTGGCACCTTGTCCTTGGTCTTCCTTCTTATCCATTTGGTCAAGGAAGGGGCTGGAAACAGGCTGGCATGGTCAAGGACGCCCAAAGACTACACTCCTATTGGCATGTTCAAATTAAAGTTAAACCTAGGTTCCCTTGTAATTCTCCTATAATATTCTACTATGGTGTTTCTTCTAGTTTATCTCAAAAGCTCTCATTTATAATCTCTATTATCTTACATCTCTTTCAAGGCTTTGATGAGAGCTTCCAAATCTGATTTCCTCACAAATTCAGATTCTTGTTGATATGGCACCAAAGCTCTCATTTCTCCTTCTTCAGCCCTCTTAGATGTCCCAGCCTGATTCCCAGCCACTTCTTGGGAGACATTAGCTCTTGGTTCCTTCCACCAGCTTGGTTTTAGATGAGGATGAAGCTTCTAGCATTTTTCCTTTGTGTGCCCCTCTTTCTTGCAATGCTCACAGATTGCATTTGATCCCACTTTCTTGTTCTGGTTTGATCCCAAAGGTTTGTAAAATCCTTTGTTTGCGTCACCCAACTCTACTTTGTTAGCCATAACCAGCTCGCCCTTTCCCCTAAATAAACCATGAAATCCTTGCTCCTTTTGAATCTTGGAGCACACTTCATCTAGGCTGGGGAGATTGTCTGCCCTAAGGAGGTGCTTAATGAGATCCTTGTAAGCCCAGCTCATTTAACATCAAAGGATCAATCGTGCTTGGCCTTAACATTTCTAGTTCAGCCCACAATGATCTGAATTTGCCAAAGTGCTTTGTAAACTCCAAATCTTTTTGGCTTAGATCATTGATAACCTTCTTGACTTCATAGATTCTGCTCAAGTTTGAAGTATTCCCATACACGGTTTGAAGAGTATCCCACAATTCCTTTGCATTTTCACAGTAGGAGTAGGCTCCAAGAATGGAGGCTTCAAGAATTGATGCTTCAAGAGAGTTCTGGATGATTCCGAGCACCATTTGGTCCTCTTGAAACCACTTATCTTCATAATTACCGATGGCTTCTTCTCCATCTTTTGGATCTTGTCCTTTCAAGACATGGCTTCAAAGCCCACGACCATATAGAGCTGTTCTTATCATTCTTGACCACAGCAAATAGTTGACACCCTTCAAGATGACTGGAATAACAATTGGTTTAGAGTTTTCCATGGTGTTTCAAGATTTATTCACCGGATAATTCTATTAACCAGAGGATTAAGAGATTTTCTCAAGAAATTATTAGAGAAGTTTCAAGAATACACTTTTTCAGCCTTTTCACAACTCAAGAGTCAATGACTTTGAGGACTAAGTCTCAGAGTGAAAAAGGATTGACAAAGATTATTCTCAGAATTTTAGAGTGAAAAAGAAAATTTTAGAGAAACTTCAAGAAATACACTTTTCAGCCTTTTCAAAACTCAAGAGTCAATGACTTTGAGGACTAAGTCTCAGAGTGAAAAAGGATTGACAAAGAGTATTCCTAGAATTTTAAAGGAAGAGATTTGAAATGGAATAACAAGAATTTGATTTAGTTAAGAACTTTGCTCTGATACCATGTTGAATTTGCGGAATAGAAGATTAGAGAGTTTGAGAGTGCTTGAAAGAGAAACAATAGAATCAGGGATAAAGAGAAGTTTTCATTAGAATTGATTAAGTGTTACAAAGGGTGTATAACATGTATATATAGAGGAGAGCCACGAAATTAGAAGGTGAAGAAAGGTTTCATAACATTCAAATTTCCCTCCAATCTCTTATTTGAAATTCAAACACATCTCCTTCCTTTTCACACTTCTCGAGACATCCACTTTTCCACACAAAGTCTTCACCCTTCTAGAAGACTTCTTAATGGGTTTGCACATGTTGAATAAGGCCTCTTCTCTTCTTTGGGTCTTAAGCTCTCTTCTCTTGTTTTCTTATTTCTTCTTTGGGGGAAAAGAAGAGCTAATCACAGCCAACAAGGGTGCATACAAGCCTCCAAACCATAACAAAAAGCTGGTAACAAACCCACATGTAATATGTGGACATTGCAAGAAAGAAGGGAATACAAAAGAAAAATGCTGGATCCTCAACCCCCATCTCAAACCAAGCTGGTGGAAAGAACCAAGAGCAAACCTCACAAAAGAAATTGTTGAGAATCACACTGGTCCATCCACACAATCTATGGAAGGAGAAATGAGGGCTCTAGTGTCATCTCAACATGAGCTAGTAAGGAAATCAGATCTTGAGGCCCTCATCAAAGCCTTGAAAGAGGCTGGTAATTCTGGTACAATTTCTGGTATCTCTCTCCATGCTCAAAACATCACAAAGCCATTAATTGTAGATTCAGGTGCATCACATCATATGATAAGTGATTCTCATTTAATGAACAACTTAGAACCGGCTTTAGGTGATGTGGTTATAGCAAATGGAGATAAAGTTCCAGTTAAAGGAATTGGTAATCTTAGATTGTTTGGTAAAGATTCTAAAGCTTTTTACATGCCTAAGTTTACTTCTAATTTGTTATCCGTGAAAAAGGTTACATCTGATCTTAATTGTTATGCAATCTTTGGGCCTAATGATGTACATTTTCAGGATATTGAGACTATGAAACTACTCGGAAAAGGAGTAGCCAAGGAGGAACTTTATGTTCTTGAAGACACTAACCCAACCTCTCATATATCTTGTAACTTTAGTTTAAATCCCTCTGATGTTAGTAACTCTATTTGGCATGCTAGATTAGGCCATCCTCACCCTAGAGCATTAGGACTGTTGTTACCTAGTATTTCGTTTAAAAATGATGTATGTGAAGCTTGTATACTTGGCAAACATTGTAAGTCTGTGTTTTCCATGTCTCCAACTATCTATGAAAAATGTTTTGATTTAATTCATTCTGATGTTTGGACCTCACCATGTGAATCTAGAGAACATCATAAATATTTTGTCACTTTCATAGATGAAAAATCAAAATATACTTGGCTAACACTTCTTCCATCTAAGGACCGAGTACTAGAAGCATTTAGGAATTTTCAAGCATATGTGACTAACCATTATAATGCAAAGATTAAAATTTTAGATCAGATAATGGTGGAGAGTACACAAGCCATGCTTTCAAACAACACTTAGCAAAACATGGGATAATCCATCAAACAAGCTGTCCATACACTCCTCAACAAAATGGAGTTGCTGAAAGAAAGAATAGGCATTTGATGGAGGTGTCCCAGTCTATGATGTTCCACACCAATGTTCCAAAGAAGTTTTGGGGGGATGCTGTGGTTTTAGCATGTTACTTAATCAACCGAACACCTACAAAAATCCTACAAGATCATTCTCCGTTTGAGGTATTAAACAACACCAAACCCTCCATTTATCCCAGGAGAACAACGCAACAAGCTGGATGCTAAGAGTGTGAAGAGCATGTTCATTGGGTACTCCACAACACAAAAGGGTTACAAATGCTATGTTCCAGACTCAAGAAAGGTTCTAGTCTCAAGGGATGTGAAGTTTGTGGAAACCAAGGGATTCTATGGTGAGAAGAACTGGGAAGAATTGAAGAATCTATCATCCTCACCATCAGACCGAGCAACAAACTTAAGGAGGATCTTGGAAAGTATTGGACTGCATCAACAAGAAAATAGCATAAGCACATCACATCCAATTGAAGAAGCTATTCCCCTTGATCATGACGGAGGCAATGAAGAAGAGGAGCCAATCTTGGCACCACAAGAAGACTCAACAATTCATGATCAAAGTGAATCAGCAGTTCAAAATGAAGCGGTTTATGATCAAAATGAAGCGGGTCCGGAAATTCTAGAAGAAGAGCAAGCTCAAGAAGTACCCTTAAGGAGAAGTACAAGACAAAGGTTTGGCCCAGAACATTGGAAGCAAACCCGGGTGTATTACAACAACAAGGCAGTTGCGCATCCAATTCAAGCTGTTTGCACTCTAGCTCACTTCCCATTAAAACATCAAGTATACATTGGCAAGCTGGATAAAGCTGAGATTCCAACAAACTATGAAGAAGCCATGAAACACAAAGTATGGAGAGATGCAGTTGGAGAAGAAAAAAGGGCTATGGAAATCAACAACACTTGGTATGAAGCAGAACTGCCAAAAGGAAAGAAGGTTGTAAGCTCTAGATGGATCTTCACTATCAAGTATAGAAGTGATGGAGAAATAGAGCGTTACAAGGCTAGGCTGGTGGCTAGAGGATTCACTCATGTAGTTTTTAGAGGATATGAAAATGATTTTAAGGGAGGAAGATTAGAAGATAGGAGTGATGAAGATGATGAATAGAAGTTTATAATTTCGTGTATTATGTTTCCTTACAATCCCATACACATATATGCACGATTTACATGAATTATTGAGTGAAAAATATCTCACCAACACCTCTACACAAGTATAGGCGAGCCATGCTTCTCCCAACTGCTCCCACCTACTCCTCTTTGCAACTTGCTCCACTTGTGCTGAGTGAGAAAAAACTGGTCTGCTTCTAACCAATTCAGTTCCTTCTCCACTTCTTGTTTGGTCTCATTTTAGTTGATCTTAGCTACTCATTGGTGCTTTATTTCATGTGCAATGCATGGTATACCTTCTCTTTTTACTCCTGAGCTTTCACCATATTCCAACACACTTGCTATACATGCTAACTCTTTCCCTTTGATATTGTCCCCTCTCCTTTCACATGCACAGACCTTCACATCCATATTCTCAACACTCCCCCTCAAGATAGGCTGGTAGGGGTCCATTAAGCCGATCTTGCCATGGATGTATTCACAGATGCGTGAAGAAGTAGCCTTTGTAAATATATCCGCCATTTGTTCTCCACTCTTCACAAACTTGGGAACCACAACTCCCTCCTGAATCTTGTCTCGGATAAAATGACAATCCACCTCAATGTGTTTTGTCCTTTCATGAAACACCGGGTTTGAAGCTATGTGTATTGCTGCTTGGTTATCACAATACAATGTCATTGGTTTGTCTTCTTGAACTCCCAAGTCATGTAGAAGCGCCTTCAGCCATATCATTTCTTTTGTTGCTTCTCTCATTGCTCTATACTCAGCTTCAGCACTAGATAGAGAGATTACCTTTTGTTTTTTGCTTCTCCAGGTGACAAGATTCCCACCTACGAATGTACAATAACTGGTTGTAGACTTCCTATCTTGTTTATCCCCGGCCCAATCCGCATCACAAAACGCTTCTACATCTGCTCTTCCATGACACTCTAGCCAAATACCTCTTCATGGGTTTCCTTTTAGATATCTCAAGATCCTTTCAATCATTCCCCAATGGTGTGTTGTTGGCGCTTGCATGTGTTGACTTACTTTATTCACCGCAAAACAAATATCTGGTCTTGTTATGGTCAAATAGATTAGTTTACCAACTAACTGTTGAATAATGAGAGAATACATTAGCTTAAGACCCAAAGAAGAGAAGAGGCTTTATTCAACATATGCAAGCCCATTAAGAAGTCTTCTAGAAGGGTGAAGACTTTGGGTGCACAATGGGTGTCTCGGGAAGTGTGAAAAGGAAGGAGATGTGTTTGAATTTCAAATAAGAGATTGGAGGGAAATTTGAATGTTGTGAAACCCTTCTTCACCTCTTAATTTCGTGTCTCTCCTCTATATATACATGTTGTACACCCTTTGTAACACTTAATCAATTCTAATGGAATCTTCTCTTTATCTCTCATTCTATTGTTTCTCTTTCAAGCACTCTCAAACTCTCTAATCTTATATTCCGCAAATTCAACATGGTATCAGAGCAAGGTTCTTAACTAAATCAAGCTCTTGTGATCCCATTTTCAAATCTCTTCTTTTAAAATTCTGGGAATACTCTTTGTCAATCATTTTTCACTCTGAGACTTAGTCCTCAAAGTCATTGACTCTTGAGTTGTGAAAAGGCTGAAAAAGTGTATTTCTTGAAGCTTCTCTAAAATTTTCTTTTTTCACTCTAAAATTCTGGGAATACTCTTTGTCAATCCTTTTTCACTCTGAGACTTAGTCCTCAAAGTCATTGACTCTTGAGTTGTGAAAAGGCTGAAAAAGTGTATTTCTTGAAGCTTCTCTTATAATTTCTTGAGAAAATCTCTTAATCCTTTGGTTAATAGAATTATCTGGTGAATAAATCTTGAAACACCATGGAAAACTTTAAACCAATTGTTATTTCAGTCATCTTGAAGGGTGTCAACTATTTGCTGTGGTCAAGAATGATAAGAACAGCTCTATGTGGTCGTGGGCTTTGGAGCCATGTCTTGAAAGGACAAGATCCAAAATATGGAGAAGAAGCCATCGGTAATTATGAAGATAAGTGGTTCCAAGAGGATCAAATGGTGCTCGGAATCATCCAGAACTCTCTTGAAGCATCCATCCTTGAAGCCTACTCCTACTGTGAAAATACAAAGGAATTGTGGGATACTCTTCAAACTGTGTATGGGAATACTTCAAACTTGAGCAGAATCTATGAAGTCAAGAAGGCTATCAATGATCTAAGCCAAGAAGATTTGGAGTTTACAAAGCACTTTGGCAAATTCAGATCATTGTGGGCTGAACTAGAAATGTTAAGGCCAAGCACGATTGATCCTTTAGTGTTAAATGAGAGGCGCGAACAAGACAAGGTCTTTGGTCTGCTATTAACCTTAAATCCAACTTACAAGGATCTCATTAAGCACCTCCTTAGGGCAGACAATCTCCCCAGCCTAGATGAAGTGTGCTCCAAGATACAAAAGGAGCAAGGATCTCATGGTCTATTTGGGGGAAAGGGCGAGCTGGTTATGGCTAACAAAGTAGAGTTGGGTGAAGCAAACAAAGGATTTTACAAACCTTTGGGATCAAACCAGAACAAGAAAGTGGGATCAAATGCAATCTGTGAGCATTGCAAGAAAGAGGGGCACACAAAGGAAAAATGCTGGAAGCTCCATCCTCATCTAAAACCAAGCTGGTGGAAGGAACCAAGAGCTAATGTCTCCCAAGAAGTGGCTGGGAATCAGGCTGGGACATCCAAGAGGGCTGAAGAAGGAGAAATGAGAGCTTTGGTGCCATATCATTAAGAATCTGAATTTGTAAGGAAATCAGATTTGGAAGCTCTCATCAAAGCCTTGAAAGAGGCTGGTAGGTCTGGTATGGTTTCTGGAAACTCTCTTCATGCTCAAAACATTTCAAAGCCTTTGATTGTAGATTCTGGTGCATCACATCATATGATAAGTGATGCACATCTAATGAACAACATAAAACCGGCTGTAGGTAATGTCATTATAGCAAATGGAGATAGTATTCCAATTGATGGAGTAGGAAATCTTAGGTTATTTGGAAAAGATTCAAACGCTTTCTACATGCCTAAATTTACTTTAAATTTGTTATCCGTAAAAAAAGTTACATCTGATTTGAATTGTTATGCTATATTTGGTCCTAATGATGTACACTTTCAGGATATTGAGACCATGAAACTACTCGGAAAAAGGAGTAGCAAAGGAGGAGCTGTATGTTCTTGAAAATAACAAGCCGGACTCCAATTTATTTTGTAGTTTTAGTCTGAATGTTTCTAATGTTAGTAGTTCAATTTGGCATGCAAGGCTAGGTCATCCGCACTCTAGAGCATTAGAACTATTGTTGCCTAGGATTTCTTTCAAAAATGATGAATGTGAAGCTTGTATACTTGGTAAACATTGCAAATCTGTGTTTTCCAAGTCTCCAACTATCTATGAAAAGTGTTTTGATTTAATTCATTCTGATGTTTGGACCTCACCATGTGAATCTAGAGAACATCATAAATACTTTGTCACCTTCATAGATGAAAAATCAAAATATACATGGCTAACACTTATTCCATCCAAAGATAGAGTTCTAGAAGCATTTAGAAAATTTCAAGCATATGTGACTAACCATTATAATGCCAAGATTAAAATTTTTAGATCAGATAATGGTGGAGAGTACACAAGCCATGCCTTCAAACAACACTTAGCACATCATGGGATAGTCCATCAAACCAGCTGCCCATACACTCCTCAGCAAAATGGAGTTGCTGAAAGAAAGAATAGGCATTTAATGGAAGTGGCCCGGTCTATGATGTTCCACACAAGTGTTCCCAAGAGATTTTGGGGAGATGCTGTGGTTTCAGCATGCTATTTGATCAACCGGATGCCAACAAAAATCTTGGATGATCACTCTCCATTTGAGGTATTAAACAACTCTAAACCCGCCATTAACCACTTACGTGTGTTTGGGTGCGTTTGTTTTGTATTAATCCCAGGAGAACAAAGAAACAAGTTGGAAGCTAAAAGTGTGAAGAGCATGTTCATTGGATACTCCATAACACAAAAAGGTTACAAATGCTTTGTTCCGGAAACAAGGAAGATTCTAGTCTCAAGGGATGTGAAGTTTGTTGAAACAAAAGGGTTCTATGATGAGAAGAACTGGAAAGAATTGGAGAATCTATCATCCTCATCATCAGACCGAGCTAGCAATTTGAGAAAAATCTTGGAGAACCTTGGATTACATCAGCCAGAAGCTAGTACAAGCACATCTCAATCAAATGAAGAAACTATACCCTTTGATCCTGAGGGAGGCAATAAACAAGAGGATCTAGTAGTGGCTCAACAAGACTCAACAATTCATGATCAAAATGAATCAGAAGTTCGCAATGAAGCGGTTCATGATCAAAGTGAAGAGAGTCCGGAAAGTCAAGAACAAGCTCAAACCTCAGATTCTGACTTTGAAGGGCCAGAACCTCAAGTTCAAGCTCAAGAAAGGGGTTTAAGGAGAAGTACAAGACAAAGGTTTGGACCAGAACATTGGAAGCAAACCCGAGTGTACTACAACAACAAGGCAGTTGCTCATCCCATTCAAGCTGTTTGCACTCTAGCTCATTTCCCATTGGAACATCAAGCCTACATGGGCAAGTTGGATGAAGCTGAGATTCCAACAACCTATGAAGAAGCCAAGGAGCTTAAAGTATGGAGAGATGTTGTTGGTGAAGAAAAGAAAGCTATGGAAATCAACCACACTTGGGATGAAGCTGAACTGCCAAAAGGGAAGAAGGCTGTAAGCTCTAGATGGATCTTCACTATCAAGTATAGAAGTGATGGAGAAATAGAGCGTTACAAGGCTAGGCTGGTGGCTAGAGGATTCACTCAAACCTATGGAGAGGACTACCTTGACACATTTGCACCTGTGGCAAAACTTCATACGGTAGGAGTCATTTTATCCTTAGCTACTAACTTGGAATGGGATCTTTGGCAGATGGACGTCAAGAATGCATTCTTGCAAGGGGAACTAGAGGATGAAGTCTACATGACTCCATCACCAGGCTTGGAAGACTCAATTGCACCAGGAAAGGTGTTGAGACTCAAGAAAGCAATCTATGGACTGAAGCAATCTCCTCGAGCATGGTACCACAAGTTGAGTACAACACTCAAGAGTAAAGGCTTCAAGAAGTCCGAGGCAGATCATACACTTTTCACCTTGCAAAGCCAAGAAGGTATTGTAGTCATTCTCATTTATGTGGATGACATTATCATCTCAGGGAATGACAAGGTAGGTATTAAAGATACAAAAGCATATTTAAAATCTGTATTTGATATTAAAGATCTTGGAGAGTTGAAATATTTTCTAGGGATTGAAGTCTATAGGTCCAATGAAGGACTTTTTTTATCCCAAAGGAAGTACACTCTTGATCTATTGGCTGAGGCAGGAAAGCTAGGAGCCAAACCAGCAAAGACTCCCTTAGAAGAAGGATACAAAGTCATACGAGAGGGGGAGCTTGAAGATAAACCTTTTGAAGATGTCAAGCAATATCGGAGAATGGTTGGTAAGTTGATTTATCTTACCATAACTCGTCCTGATTTGTGTTTTGCTGTGAACCAGGTGAGTAAACATATGCAAGCTCCAAAAGTGCACCATTGGAGTATGGTGGATCGGATTCTCAAATATCTCAAAGGATCTCCAGGTCAAGGCATTTGGATGGGTTGTAACAAAAGCACAGAAATTGTGGGTTATTGTGATGCCGACTGGGCTGGAGACAAAACGGATAGAAGATCCACCACTGGGTATTGCACATTCATTGGAGGTAACCTGGTCACTTGGAAGAGCAAGAAACAAAAGGTTGTGTCATGTTCAAGTGCTGAAGCTGAGTATAGAGCAATGAGGAAGCTCACAAACGAGTTAACATGGCTGAAAGCTCTTCTCAAGGATTTGGGCATTGAATCGCCAGATCCAATCACAATGCATTGTGACAACCAAGCTGCTATTCACATTGCGTCCAACTCAGTGTTCCATGAGAGGACAAAACATATTGAAGTGGATTGTCACAAGGTGCGAGAGATGGTGGAGAAAAGGGTCATTCTTCCATGCTTTACAAGAAGTTCAGAACAATTGGCACACATTTTTACCAAGGCAGCGAGTTTAAAAGTGTGTGAGTTCATCCATTCAAAGCTTGGACTCATAGATATGTCTCAGCCATGATTTCCTTAGCCATGGAGTCCACACTCTTTTTCCCTTAGTATGGTTTTGTCCCATGGGGTTTTCCATACTAAGGTTTTTAATGAGGTGGGTCATCATGGTTCCAAGCTTAACCTTTGGTTTTTTCTACGGTTAAGCTTGAGGGGGAGTGTTGAATAATGAGAGAATACATTAGCTTAAGACCCAAAGAAGAGAAGAGGCTTTATTCAACATATGCAAGCCCATTAAGAAGTTTTCTAGAAGGGTGAAGACTTTGGGTGCACAATGGGTGTCTCGGAAAGTGTGAAAAGGAAGGAGATGTGTTTGAATTTCAAATAAGAGATTGGAGAGAAATTTGAATGTTGTGAAACCCTTCTTCACCTCTTAATTTCGTGGCTCTCCTCTATATATACATGTTGTACACCCTTTGTAACACTTAATCAATTCTAATGGAATCTTCTCTTTATCTCTCATTTTATTGTTTCTCTTTCAAGCACTCTCAAACTCTCTAATCTTATATTCCGCAAATTCAACACTAACCTTTGGTACTGCTTGATGTCAGACCATATCTCCACGTTGCTCTCTTCTTGGTAACCTTCTTCAATAGGAGTCTTAGCCGGTTTACACCCAAGCTTCCCAGTTTCTTTTAGTAAGTCGATCACATACTTCCTTTGCGATATAAACATTCCCTTTCCTCTCTGCTCATCTCAATTCCTAGGAAGTATTTGAGCTCTCCTAGGTCTTTTATATCAAACGTAGAGTTTAGATCCTCCTTAGTCCGTTTCATCTCCTCACAATCACTTCCCGTAACAATAATGTCATCCACGTAGATAAGCACCACAACTATCCCATTTTTGCTCCTTTTGGTAAGGAGAGAGTGATCCGCTTCAGATTTTACAAACCCTTTCTCCAACAGGCACCGGCTTAACCGTTGGTACCAAGCTCTAGGAGATTGTTTCAAGCCGTATATAGCCTTCTTTAATCTACACACTTGATCTGAACTTGCTCCATAACCTTGTGGAAGTTCCATAAACACTTCTTCTTCTAAATCCCCTTGTAAGAAAGCGTTTCTCACATACATTTGCCACAAATTCCATGACAGATTAATGGCAATGGATAGTAGAACCCTCACCGAGTGCAACTTCGCTACTGGAGCAAAAGTTTCAGTATAATCTTCTCCATATACTTGTGTATATCCTTTTGCCACTAGTCTAGCTTTATACCTCTCAATTTCACCATTGCTCTTGTATTTGATAGTATACACCCATCTACATCCCACAAGTTTCTTCCCACTAGGCAATTTTGTCAAGTCCCAAGTATTATTTCTCAACATAGATGCAATCTCTTCCCTCATGGCATCAACCCATAACTTGTCCATGCTTGCTTCCTCATAAGAATTAGGTACTTTTCTATCAATAGTGCTCAGAAATGCCTGATGATCAGCTGGAGTATTAGAAACCGAGTAGTATTCTTCAATAGGATATCTTATGGCTATCTTCTCTTCTTGTGCGGTGTTATGCTTAAGGGACAAGAAGGAGACGCTGTCGCCTATAGGATCAGGATCTAAGCCTGCCGTACGCCCAGTACATCCCTCTCTTGTCCCAAGCACAACATCAGTTCCCATGTGATCTTGATAAGCCATAGCCATCCCATTGTAATACACTCTAGTATTTTTCCAATTTTCAGGTCCGTGTCTTATCCTTTGGCTTCTTCTTAATTGAGGAGCTTGCACTTCTTCCACTTCTTCAGATTCTATCTCCCCCTCACCTCTTGTACTCTCCTCTTCTTCTACCAGTTCTGAGTCTAATGGTAAAGTATCCAGAACTATCGGAAGCTGCTCACTTTCTTCTACTTCTTCTTCACCCCTCTGCTCATTATCATCACTCTCCCGGCCATCTATGCTTTCCCAAATGCTTCTTAGAACTTGATCTCTATCTGCATTTGAGTCCATAATCTCATCTAAGTCTTCCAATTTCTTTTTTTCGAAGTAACCATACTCTTCCTCAAATTGCACCTCCCTTGACACATACATTCTATTAGTCTCCGGGTTAAGACATTTGTATCCTTTTTGAGTACTTGAGTATCCCACAAACACACACTTAATACTCTTTGGCTCTAACTTATTTCTTTGTGCCTCTGGAACAAGGACATAGCATCTACACCCAAAGACTCTCAAGTGACTGATACTCGGCTTCACACCATTCAAAACTTCAAATGGTGACTTGTAACTCAAGCTTTCAGTGGGTATGCGGTTGATTAAGTAAGCTGCCGCCATCACTGCATCTCCCCACAGATTCTTAGGAACTCCCCTATCAAACATCATGCTCCTAGCCACTTCTAACAAATGTCTATTCTTCCTCTCTGCTATCCCATTTTGTTGAGGTGTATAGGCGCAAGTTTTCTGATGTACTATCCCTTTCTCATTCACAAACTCCCTAAACTGTATGCTCATGTATTCTCCGCCATTATCACTTCTTAGTATCTTAATCTTGGTATCATACTGATTGAGCACATAGTTATAGAAGTTCTGAAATGATTCAAGCACTTGATCCTTAGAGCGCATCAATGTTACCCATGTATACTTTGATTTTTGATCGATGAAGGAAACAAAGTACTTATATTGATCTCTTGAAGTACACGGAGCAGACCATACATCAGAGTGTATTAACTCAAAAGACTTCTTATACATAGTAGTAGATTCTGGAAACACTTTCCTACAATGCTTCCCCAAAATACATGCTTCACACGCCTCCTTGGGTACTAAATGGTTGGGCAAGACCATGCTGAGCACCTTGTGACTTGGGTGACCAAGGCGAGAATGCCATAAAGGGCTTGATCCAACCGAACTGACCGCAAGCGAGCTTTCAACTCTTTATCCTTTTTATTCAATATGTACAGACCATCTTTCACACCCCCTGATCCGATCGCATCTTTGGTTTCATTATCCTGAATCTCAACACCATTAACTCCAAAAACAACTTTACAATTCAAGTCCTTAGTTGCCTTATGAACCGATAGCAAATTCGAAGTAAATTCTGGGATATATAGGGCTTTAGTTCTCTTCCCAAACACCTCTAAGTCCCCAACCCCCTCTATTGGAACTTCTTTCCCGTTTGCTATTCTAACACTACCCTTATGCGGTTCTACATTCTCCAGCAACTTAGCATCACAAATCATATTATGACTTGCTCCAGAATCTATTATCACGTTTCTCTTAGCCTTAGAGGTAAAGAAACCCTTACCAGATTCCGCTAGCTTTGAGATACTCTTAATGAGGCCCTCCAAATCGCTCTTCCTCACCAATTGGTCTCCTTCCATGCTAGTTACACCCGCAAAGTTCCTAGAGCCTTGACTGCTTCCCTGGCCATTTCCTCTTAGCCGGGCTGGTTTCAAGTGCGGGTAAAGTGTCCAGCACTTCTCCTTAGTGTGCCCTTTCATCCTACAATGGCTACACTCAACAGCTCTCCTTTCTCCATGCCCAAAACTTCTTTGCACCACATGCGCCATCTCACTAGCGGGTTTAAACAACACTCTAGCACCTTCCTCTTTCTGAACTTGTTGACACACTTCATTTAATGTTGGAAGCTTGTCAAATCGAAGGATATGCTGAATGAGTCCCTTGTAAGAGTCATCAAGTGTGAGTAAGAGACCAAACACTTGATCTTGCTCTCTCCTCTCATTCAACTCCTTTGGGTCGTTTGTTGTAGGTCTAAGCATTTCCAGCTCTGCCCACAACCCTCTAAACTCCCCAAACAAGTCCTTGAACGCCTTTCCACTCTGCTGAAGGTCATTCAATGCCTTCTTCACCTCAAAGATCCTTGAAATGTTTGAGATGTCTCCATAAACTCCCTTGAGCGTCTCCCACAGCTCCTTGGAGTTCTCACAGTATGAATAGGCCGCCAGAATAGATGGCTCAAGGGAGCTTTGAAGTGCAGCCAAGACTTGAGCATCTTCTTGCTCCCGCTTCCTCTCCATCATACTGCCCTCTTCAGCCCTTCCTTCTTCAGCATTTCCCACCAAGCTATCAACATACTCCCACAGCCCTCTTCCTCTTAGGACTGTCTTTGTGGTCCTTGACCACAAAATATAGTTATTCCCCTTGAGAATAACTGGTAGAACCATATTCTTGGAGCTTTCCATGAATTGAAATTTTTGGTGAATAGTACACACGAAACAGAAAAAAACAGAGTGATTTGAAATGTTTGAGAGATATGAACGAGTTTAAGATCTTGTTTAGGACCTTAAGTGCTCTGATACCATGTAGTTTTTAGAGGATATGAAGATGATTTTAAGGGAGGAAGATTAGAAGATAGGAGTGATGAAGATGATGAATAGAAGTTTATAATTTCGTGTATTATGTTTCCTTACAATCCCATACACATATATGCACGATTTACATGAATTATTGAGTGAAAAATATCTCACCAACACCTCTACACAAGTATAGGCGAGCCATGCTTCTCCCAACTGCTCCCACCTACTCCTCTTTGCAACTTGCTCCACTTGTGCTGAGTGAGAAAAAACTGGTCTGCTTCTAACCAATTCAGTTCCTTCTCCACTTCTTGTTTGGTCTCATTTTAGTTGATCTTAGCTACTCATTGGTGCTTTATTTCATGTGCAATGCATGGTATACCTTCTCTTTTTACTCCTGAGCTTTCACCATATTCCAACACACTTGCTATACATGCTAACTCTTTCCCTTTGATATTGTCCCCTCTCCTTTCACGTGCACAGACCTTCACATCCATATTCTCAACAACTCAAACCTATGGAGAGGACTACCTTGACACATTTGCTCCGGTGGCCAAACTTCATACGGTAAGAGTAATTTTATCCTTAGCTACTAACTTAGAATGGGATCTATGGCAGATGGATGTCAAGAATGCATTCTTACAAGGAGAACTAGAGGATGAAGTATATATGACTCCACCACCAGGCTTGAAGGACTCAATTGCACCAGGAAAGGTGCTAAGACTTAAGAAAGCCATTTATGGACTGAAGAAATCTCCTCGAGCATGGTACCACAAGCTGAGTACAACACTCAAGAGTAGAGGCTTCAAGAAGTCAGAAGCAGATCACACACTTTTCACATTGCAAAGCCAAGAAGGTATTGTAGTCATTCTCATTTACATGGATGATATAATCATCTCTGGGAATGACAAGGTAAGTGTTAGATTTTAGAGATTATAAATGAGAGCTTTTGAGATAAACTAGAAGAAACACCATAGTAGAATATTAGAGAAGAATTTCTTATTGATCTTTGTGAAATACATAGCATATTTATAGGAGAATTACAAGGGAACCTAGGTTTAACTTTAATTTGAACCAGCCAATAGGAGTGTAGTCTTTGGGCATCCTTGACCATGCCAGCCTGTTTCCAGCCCCTTCCTTGACCAAATGGATAAGAAGGAAGACCAAGGACAAGGTGCCAATGCACCTGGACACTCAAGTGGCTTGGTGCATGGTCCAAACGTTTCCAAGCTTCTAGAAGACTCTCGAAGGCTTCCTCAAATGTTCCGGAGGCTCGCTAAGGTTGTACGGTCTTGTACGGCCTTGTACGGATCCATACGGACTTGTACGGACTTGTACGGATCCGTACGGACTTGTACGGACACCCAAATCCAACCATCTTCCCTAAGCTCCCTTGATGATAAGCTTGATTAATACTCCCCCTCAAACTTAGCCGGAGTGTTGGAATGAAGGCTAAGTTTGGGAACCGGGACTACCACCTCATTAAAAACCTTACCAAGGAAAACCCAGTGGGACAAAACCTTGGTAAGGGAAAAAGAGTGTGGTCTTCCCGGAACAGGCAAGTATTATCAAGGATGAATAAGGTCTACTAACCCAAGTTTGCTGTGGATGTGGTTGCAAACTTTGAGGCTAGCAGCCTTGGTGAAGATGTCAGCCAACTGGTCTTCACTCTTGGTGTAACATGGAAGTATCACTCCTTCTATGATCTTCTCCCTAACTTTGTGGCAGTCAATCTCAATGTGCTTGGTCCTCTCGTGAAATACTGGATTGGTTGCTATATGAATGGCTGCCTGATTGTCACAATGCATTGTGATGGGACTTGAAGTTTCTATGCCAAGATCCTTGAGAAGAGCCTTCAACCAAACTAATTCATTTGTCAGCATCCTCATTGCTCTATATTCTGACTCCGCACTTGAGCATGACACAACCTTCTGCTTCTTAGACTTCCAAGTTACTAGATTGCCTCCAATGAAAGTACAGTAGCCAGTTGTAGACTTCCTATCCATAGTGTCTCCCGCATAGTCCGCATCGCAGTATCCAACTATCTCAATGTTGCCATTCTTCCCCATCCAAATTCCTTGGCCAGGTGAACCTTTGATGTATCTCAATATTCTTTCCACCATGTTCCAATGATGCACGGTTGGTTCCTTCATATGTTGGCTAACCTGATTCACAGCAAAACATAAGTCAGGCCGTGTAATAGTCAAATAGATGAGCTTACCAACTAGGCGCCGATATTGTGCTGGGTCTTCAAATGGCTTGTCAAGCGGATCATCTTCTTTCTCCCCTTTCTCTTGACCTTGTAGCCATCTTCAAGTGGGGTCTTAGCTGGTTTGGATCCTAGCTTTCTTGTCTCCTGCAATAAATCAAGAGAATATTTCCTTTGTGATAGAAATAGGCCTTCCGAGGATCGGCATATCTCTATCCCTAGGAAATACTTAAGCTCTCCCAAGTCCTTGATATCAAAAACAGACTTAAGGAAGCATTTGGTTTCTTGAATCCCAACTTGATCACTACATGAGATGATCAAGTCATCCACATAAACCAATACCACAATAAGCCCACGGGAGCTCTGGTGAGTGAACAAGGTATGGTCGGCTTCTGACCGGCTAAATCCTCGAGCAACAAGAGTGAAGCTCAGTTTATGATACCAGGCCCTTGGTGATTGCTTTAGACCATAAATTGCCTTTCTTAACCTTAGGACTTTTCCGGGGCTGATCGAGTGTTCTAATCCAGGTGGTGGAGTCATGTACACTTCTTCTTCCAATTCTCCTTGAAGAAAGGCGTTCTTCACGTCCATTTGCCATAGATCCCATGATAGATTTGTGGCTAAGGACAAGATGACCCTAACTGTGTGAAGCTTTGCCACTGGCGCAAAAGTATCGGTATAATCAGCTCCATATGTCTGGGTGAAACCTCTGGCTACCAATCTGGCTTTGTACCGCTCAATCTCCCCATTAGATTGATATTTGATTGTTTGTTTCCAATGATCTAGTCCATACTTCAGCCTTGTACTTCTTCTAAGCTGAGGAGCACTAATTTCTTCACTCTCATGGTTTTGACTAACCATTGGCTCCATTCCTCCAGTGGATTCTTCTTCATCATGAGCTTGGTCTTGATTACCATTATCCAAGTTGTTTGCTTCTTCTTCACTGTTATTTTCAGAATTTGGTCCTTCCCAAATGATTGAGTAAGAACTCTAAGCTGGCGGTTCTATCTGAAGGAGAACGGGCTAAGTCTTTAACGCTATCCCAATTTTGTTTCTTGTCAAAGTACCCTTGGTTTTCTATGAACTTCACGTCTCTTGAAACCAGGGTACACTTCCGGATGGGGTCATAGCACTTATACCCCTTTTGAGTGGTAGAATAGCCTATGAATACACATCTTGTGCTTTTGGCTTTTAGTTTGTCCCTCTGAGTACCTGGGACAAATACAAAACACAAACACCCAAGAACTCGTAAGTGATTGATATAGGGTTTATTGTGATTTAAAACTTCAAAGGGAGAGACGTCCTTTAGGACTCTTGTTGGAATTCGGTTGATAAGATAGCAAGCCGTCATGACTGCATCTCCCCAGAAGTTTCTTGGCAAGTTGGAATGGAACATCATAGCTCTAGCTACTTCCATGAGATGTCTATTCTTTCTTTCAGCTACACCATTTTGTTGAGGTGTGTATGGGCAGCTCGTTTGGTGGATTATTCCATGCTTAGCTAGGTGTTCTTTGAATTTGTGGCTTGTATATTCCCCTCCATTATCCGTTCAAAGTACCTTAACATTTGTTTTGAATTGATTAGTAATGTAGTTCTGAAAATTAATGAAAGCGTCAAATACTTTATCTTTAGATGGCATTAAGGTGATCCAAGTGTATTTCGACTTTTCATCAATGAATGTCACAAAGTACTTATTATTATCTCTTGATAAACATGGGGAAGTCCATACATCCGAGTGGACCAAATCAAAACATTTTTTATATATGGTAGAGGACTTAGGAAATACACTTTTACAATGTTTTCCTAAAATACAAGACTCACAAACCGAGTTATTAAACGAAATATTAGGCAATATTGATGAGCTTGGCGTTTCTTGTGCTTGATGAGCTTGGAACTTTCTTGGCTTGAATTCCCTTGGAACTTTCTTGGCTTGCAATGATCGCATGTTTTCCTATTCTTGCCTTTGTAGCCTTGATTTGGTTGGTAATTGCCCTTATTGGCCATTGGGAGTTCTTGTTTACCACTAAAGAGACCAAAGGACCCTTGTTCCTTTTGAATTTGTGCACAAACTTCATCAAGTCTAGGGAGCTTCTCCGATCTTAAGATATGCTTTATGAGGTCGTTAAACGCCGGATTGAGTGTGAGAAGCAAACCGAAGACCTTATCTTGTTCTCTTCTTTCTTCAATGATTGAAAAATCCTTTGTGCTTGGACGTAACATCTCTAATTCAGCCCAAAGAGATCTAAATTTCCCAAAGTGTTGAATAAATTCTAGATCCTCTTGATTGAGATTGTTGATTGCCCTTTTTACTTCGAAGACCCGGGTCAAGTTGGAGATGTTCCCGTAGACATTCTTTAGTGTATCCCAAAGCTCCTTTGCAGTGTCACAATAGGAGTATGCCTCTAGGATTGATGGGTCTAGTGAGTTTTGAAGGAGACCCAAAACCGTTTGGTCTTCTTGAAACCATTTGATTTCCTCCTCGGTCTTGGTCTCATTTTCTTCATCTTGTGTGTCTTCTTTAGGGTTTTGTGTGATCTCAATGTGTCTCCACAAACCTCTTCCACACAAAGCAGTCTTAGTTGTTCTTGCCCACAGCAAGTAATTATTCCCTTTGAGGGTAGCCGGAATGATCATGGTTTTTAGATTTTCCATGATTTTCTTGGTGTTTAATCACAAAGCTAGCAACTTTCTCAACTCAGCACCAATGGATTTGAGGAATTTCTCTCAGAGAGAAATGAGGCTAGCAACGTGAAAGGAAGAAAATGAACTGAAAATCACAAAGCTAGCAACTTTCTCAACTCAGCACCAATGGATTTGAGAAATTTCTCTCAGAGAGAAATGAAGCTAGCAGCGTGAGAAAGGAGAAAATAAAGAAGAAAAACGTGGAGAATGAGTAGAAATGACAAGAACTGATGGAGAAATGATGGAGAAATGATGGAGAAATGATGGAGAAATGATGGAGAATGATGGAGAATGATGGAGAATAAATGATACCATGTTAGATTTTAGAGATTATAAATGAGAGCTTTTGAGATAAACTAGAAGAAACACCATAGTAGAATATTAGAGAAGAATTTCTTATTGATCTTTGTGAAATACATAGCATATTTATAGGAGAATTACAAGGGAACCTAGGTTTAACTTTAATTTGAACCAGCCAATAGGAGTGTAGTCTTTGGGCGTCCTTGACCATGCCAGCCTGTTTCCAGCCCCTTCCTTGACCAAATGGATAAGAAGGAAGACCAAGGACAAGGTGCCAATGCACCTGGAAACTCAAGTGGCTTGGTGCATGGTCCAAACATTTCCAAGCTTCTAGAAGACTCTCAAAGGCTTCCTCAAATGTTCCGGAGGCTCGCTAAGGTTGTACGGTCTTGTACGGCCTTGTACGGATCCGTACGGACTTGTACGGACACCCAAATCCAACCATCTTCCCTAAGCTCCCTTGATGATAAGCTTGATTAATAGTAAGTGTTCAAGATACTAAAACATTCTTGAAATCTGTATTTGATATTAAGGATCTTGGAGAGCTAAAATACTTTCTAGGGATTGAGGTTTGTAGGTCTAAAGAAGGACTCTTCTTATCCCAAAGAAAATACACTCTTGATCTATTGACTGAGGCAGGAAAGGTAGGCGCTAAACCAGCTAAAACTCCTCTAGAAGAAGGATACAAAGTCATACGAGAGGGGGAGCCTGAAGACAAACCATTAGATAATGTGAAACAATACAGGAGAATGGTTGGTAAGTTGATTTACCTTACTATTACTCGTCCTGATTTGTGCTTTGCTGTGAACCAGGTGAGCCAATATATGCAAGCTCCAAAAGTGCATCATTGGAACATGGTGGATCGGATCCTCAAATATCTCAAAGGAGCTCCAGGTCAAGGCATCTGGATGGGTTGGAACAAAAGCACAGAAATTGTGGGTTATTGTGATGTTGACTGGGCTGGAGACAAAATGGATAGAAAATCCACCACTGGGTATTGCACATTCATTGGAGGCAACCTGGTCACTTGGAAACATTGGAGGCAATCTGGTCACTTGGAAAAGCAAGAAGCAAAAGGTGGTGTCATGTTCAAGCGCTGAAGCTGAATATAGAGCTATGAGGAAGCTCACAAATGAATTGACTTGGCTGAAGTCTCTGCTCAAAGATCTAGGCATTGAATCACCAGATCCTATCACAATGCATTGTGACAACCAAGCTGCAATCCATATTGCGTCCAACTCAGTGTTTCATGAGAGGACGAAGCATATTGAAGTGGATTGTCACAAGATGCATGAGATGGTGGAGAAAGGAGTAATCTTTCCTTGCTTTACAAGAAGTTCATATCAGTTAGCTGACATTTTTACCAAGGCAGCGAGCTTAAGGGTTTGTGAGTTCATCCATTCAAAGCTTGGACTCATAGACATGTCTCAGCCATGATCCCCTTAGCTATGAAGTCCGCACTCTTTTTCCCTTAGTATGGTTTTGTCCCATGAGGTTTTCCATAATAAGGTTTTTAATGAGGTGGGTCTTCATGGTTCCAAGGTCAACCTAGTTATCTCTACGGTTAAGCTTAAGGGGGAGTGTTGAATAAAGAAGAAAATGATCATAAGAAGGTTAACTTGAAGTGCAAAGAAGCAAGAAAAGAGTTGTTGGAGAGCTTCCTTGGGCTCCGTGAAAAGGAAGGAGATGATTTTGAATTTCAAACTCAATCAGACCATTGGAGGCTACTTCTCCTTCATACAAGTCGAGTTTCACTTCTATATAATGTATCTCTTGCTGTAACCTAAAATTCATTCTAATGGAAACTTCTCTTTATCTCTCATTCTCTTGTTTCTCTTGAAAACACTCTCCAATCTTCTATTCCGCAAATTCAATAGAAGAATCTTCTAAGATGTATAAGTCTCCTTTTGTGTTTCCTTCTCAAAGAACCCTTTCGGTCTTAATATCCTGAAAATGGAAACTATTAGGCCCAAAGATAGCATAAGCATCAAGATCAGTAGTAGCTCTCTTAACCGATACAAGATTTAAAGTGAAAGATGGCATGTAGAAAGCTTGAGATTCTTTGTCAAATATTTTTAAACTTCCTATTCCTTTAACCGGTATCCTATCACCATTAGCAATCACTATATTTCCGCTAGCAGTTTTAATGTTACTAATCAAATTTGGATTACTAATCATGTGATGAGAAGCTCCAGAATCAATAACAAGAGAAGTGGTAGGCTTAGTAGGTTTAGTAGCAAAGTAGGTGATACCAAACTCCTTTAGTGCAGTGACGGATCGAATGAGTGCTTCTAAGTCTGACTTGCGCACCACATCATTTGAAGATGCTACATGTGCCATCTCATCTCCATGCTTCAAGCTTTTGGTTTGAGGTTGTTTTGTTGAGTTTGATGAGCTTGGCGCTTCTTGTGCTTGATGAGCTTGGAACTTTCTTGGCTTGAATTCTCTTGGATGCCAATCTTTGGGCTTGAGATGCGGATGAAGGATCCATCAATCCTCCTTTGTATGACCATCCTTCTTGCAATGATCGTATGTTTTCTTAATCTTGCCTTTGTAGCCTAGATTTGGTTGGTAATTGCCCTTATTGACCGTTGAGAGTTCTTTTTTTCCACTAAAGAGACCAAAGGACCCTTGTTCCTTTTGAATTTGGCACAAACTTCATCAAGGCTAGGGAGCTTCTCTGATCTTTAGATATGCTATATGAGGTCGTTAAACGCCGGATTGAGTGTGAGAAGTAAACTGAAGACCTTATCTTGTTCTCTTCTTTCTTCAATGATTGAAAAATCCTTAGTGATTGGACGTAACATCTCTAATTTAGCCCAAAGAGATCTAAATTTCCCAAAGTGTTGAGTAAATTCTAGATCCTCTTGATTGAGATTGTTGATTGCCCTTTTTACTTCAAAGACACGGGTCAAGTTGGAGATGTTCCCGTAGACGTTCTTTAGCGTATCCCAAAGCTCCTTTGCCGTGTCACAATAGGAGTGTGCCTCTAGGATTGATGGGTCTAGTGAGTTTTGAAGGAGACCCAAAACCGTTTGATCTTCTTGAAACCATTTGATTTCCTCCTCGGTCTTAGTCTCATTTTCTTCATCTTGTGTGTCTTCTTTTAGGTTTTGTGTGATCTCAATGTGTCTCCACAAAACTCTTCAACACAAAGCAGTATTAGTTGTTCTTTCCCACATCAAGTAATTGATCCCTTTGAGTGTTACCGGAATGATCATGATTTTTAGATTTTCCATGATTTTCTTGGTGTTTAATCTAAAAGCTAGCAACTTTCTCAACTCAGCACCAATGGATTTGAGAAATTTCTCTCAGAGAGAAATGAGGCTAGCAACGTGAAAGGAAGAAAATAAAGATGAAAAACGTGGAGAATGAGTAGAAATGACAAGAACTGATGGAGAAATGATGGAGAAATAATGGAGAATGGTGGAGAAATGATAGAGAATGATGGACAATAACTAAGAATAAAGCGGAATAGATAGGAGCAAGATTAATGCTCTGATACCATGTTAGATTTTAGAGATTATAAAAGAGAAATTTTAAGATAAATTAGAAGGAACATCATAGTAGAATATTAGAGAAGAATTTCTTATTGATCTTTGAGGATTACATAGCATATTTATAGGAGAAATATAAGGGAACCTAGGGTTAACTTTATTTTGAACTATCTAATGGGAGATCAGCCTTTGGAGCGCCCTTGACCATGCCAGCCTGGTTCCAGCCCCTTCCTTGACCGAATGGATAAGATGGAAGACCAAGGACAAGGTATCAATGCACCTGGACGCTCAAGTGGCTTGGTGTAGATTTTAGAGGATATGAAGGTGATTTTAAGGGAGGAAGATTAGAAGATAGGAGTGATGAAGATGATGAATAGAAGTTTATAATTTCGTGTGTATTTTTCTTCTTACAATACAACCAACATATATGGACGCTTTACATGAATTTTAGAGAGAAAAATATCTCACCAACACCTCTACACAAGTATAGGCGAGCCATGCTTCTCCCAACTGCTCCTACCTACTCCTCTTTGCAACTTGCTCCACTTGTGCTGAGAGAGAAAAAACTGGTCTGTTTCTAACCAGTCTAGTTCCTTCTCTACTTCTTGTTTGGTCTTGTTTTAGTTGATCTTAACTACTCATTGGCACTTTATTTCATGTTCACACACCTTCACATCCATATTCTCAACACTCCCCCTCAAGATAGGCTGGTAAGGGTTCTTTAAGCCGATCTTGCCATGGATGTATTCACATATGCGTGAAGAAGTAGGCTTGGTAAATATATCCGCCATTTGTTCTCTACTCTTCACAAACTTGGGAACCACAACTCCCTCCTGAATTTTATCTCGGATGAAATGACAATCCACCTCAATGTGTTTTGTCCTTTCATGAAACACCGGGCTTGAAGCTATGTGTATTGCCGCTTGGTTATCACAATACAATGTCATGGGTTTGTCTTCTTGAACTCCCAAGTCATGTAGAAGCGCCTTCAGCCATATCATTTCTTTTGTGGCTTCTCTCATTGCTCTATACTCAGCTCCAGCACTAGATAGAGAGATTACCTTTTGTTTTTTTGCTTCTCCAGGTGACAAGATTCCCGCCTACGAATGTACAATAACCGGTCGTAGACTTCCTATCTTGTCTATCCCCAGCCCAATCCGCATCACAAAACGCTTCTACATCTGCTCTTCCATGACACTCTAGCCAAATACCTCTTCCTGGGTTCCCTTTTAGATATCTCAAGATCCTTTCAATCATTCCCCAATGGTGTGTTGTTGGCGCTTGCCTGTGTTGACTTACTTTATTCACCGCAAAACAAATATTTGGCCTTGTTATGGTCAAATAGATTAGTTTACCAACTAACCTTTGGTACTGCTTGATGTCAGACCATATCTCCACGTTGCTCTCTTCTTGGTAACCTTCTTCAATAGGAGTCATAGCCGGTTTACACCCAAGCTTCCCAGTTTCTTTTAGTAAGTCGATCACATACTTCCTTTGCGATATAAACATTCCCTTTGCCTCTCTGCTCATCTCAATTCCTAGGAAGTATTTGAGCTCTCCTAGGTCTTTTATATCAAACGTAGAGTTTAGATCCTCCTTAGTCCGTTTCATCTCCTCATAATCACTTCTCGTAACAATAATGTCATCCACGTAGATAAGCACCACAACTATCCCTTTTTGGCTCCTTTTGGTAAAGAGAGAGTGATCCGCTTCAGATTTTACAAACCCTTTCTCCAACAGGCACCGGCTTAATCTACACACTTGATCTGAACTTGAACCATAACCTTGTGGAAGTTCCATAAACACTTCTTCTTCTAAATCCCCTTGTAAGAAAGCGTTTCTCACATCCATTTGCCACAAATTCCATGACAGATTAATGGCAATGGATAGTAGAACCCTCACCGAGTACAACTTCGCTACTGGAGCAAGAGTTTCAGTATAATCTTCTCCATATACTTGTGTATATCCTTTTGCCACTAGTCTAGCTTTATACCTCTCAATTTCACCATTGCTCTTGTATTTGATAGTATACACCCATCTACATCCCACAAGTTTCTTCCCGCTGGGCAATTTTGTCAAGTCCCAAGTATTATTTCTCAACATAGATGCAATCTCTTCCCTCATGGCATCAACCCATAACTTGTCCATGCTTGCTTCCTCATAAGAATTAGGTACTTTTCTATCAATAGTGCTCAGAAATGCCTGATGATCAGCTGGAATATTAGAAACTGAGTAATATTCTTCAATAGGATATCTTATGGCTATCTTCTCTTCTTGTGCGGTGTTATGCTTAAGGGACAAGAAGGAGACGCTGTCGCCTATAGGATCAGGATCTAAGCCTGTCGTACGCCCAGTACATCCCTCTCTTGTCCCAAGCACAACATCAGTTCCCATGTGATCTTGATAAGCCATAGCCATCCCATTGTAATACACTCTAGTATTTTTCCAATTTTCAGGTCCGTGTCTTATCCTTTGGCTTCTTCTTAACTGAGGAGCTTGCACTTCTTCCACTTCTTCAGATTCTATCTCCCCCTCACCTCTTGTACTCTCCTCTTCTTCTACCAGTTCTGAGTCTAATGGTAAAGCATCCGGAACTATCGGAAGCTGCTCACTTTCTTCTACTTCTTCTTCACCCCTCTGCTCATTATCATCACTCTCCCGGCCATCTATGCTTTCCCAAATGCTTCTTAGAACTTGATCTCTATCTGCATTTGAGTCCATAATCTCATCTAAGTCTTCCCATTTCTTTTTTTCGAAGTAACCATACTCTTCCTCAAATTGCACCTCCCTTGACACATACATTCTATTAGTCTCCGGGTTAAGACATTTGTATCCTTTTTGAGTACTTGAGTATCCCACAAACACACACTTAATACTCTTTGGCTCTAACTTATTTCTTTGTGCCTTTGGAACAAGGACATAGCATCTACACCCAAAGACTCTCAAGTGACTGATACTCGGCTTCACACCATTCAAAACTTCAAATGGTGACTTGTAACTCAAGCTTTCAGTGGGTATGCGGTTGATTAAGTAAGCTGCCGCCATCACTGCATCTCCCCACAGATTCTTAGGAACTCCCCTATCAAGCATCATGCTCCTAGCCACTTCTAACAAATGTCTATTCTTCCTCTCTGCTATCCCATTTTGTTGAGGTGTATAGGCGCAAGTTGTCTGATGTATTATCCCTTTCTCATTCACAAACTCCCTAAACTGTATGCTCATGTATTCTCCGCCATTATCACTTCTTAGTATCTTAATCTTGGTATCATACTGATTGAGCACATAGTTATAGAAGTTCTGAAATGATTCAAGCACTTGATCCTTAGAGCGCATCAATGTTACCCATGTATACTTTGATTTTTGATCGATGAAGGAAAACAAAGTACTTATTAATCTCTTGAAGTACACGGAGCAGACCATACATCAGAGTGTATTAACTCAAAAGACTTCTTATACATAGTAGTAGATTCTGGAAACACTTTCCTACAATGCTTCCCCAAAATACATGCTTCACACGCCTCCTTGGGTACTGAATGGTTGGGCAAGACCATGCTGAGCACCTTGTGACTTGGGTGACCAAGGCGAGAATGCCATAAAGGGCTTGATCCAACCGAACTGACCGCAAGCGCTTTCAACTCTTTATCCTTTTTATTCAATATGTACAGACCATCTTTCACACCCCCTGATCCGATCGCATCTTTGGTTTCATTATCCTGAAACTCAACACCATTAACTCCAAAAACAACTTTACAATTCAAGTCCTTAGTTGCCTTATGAACCGATAGCAAATTCGAAGTAAATTCTGGGATATATAGGGCTTTAGTTCTCTTCCCAAACACCTCTAAGTCCCCAACACCCTCTATTGGAACTTCTTTCCCGTTTGCTATCCTAACACTACCCTTATGCGGTTCTACATTCTCCAGCAACTTAGCATCACAAATCATATTATGACTTGCTCCAGAATCTATTATCACGTTTCTCTTAGCCTTAGAGGTAAAGAAACCCTTACCAGATTCCGCTAGCTTTGAGATACTCTTGATGAGGCCCTCCAAATCGCTCTTCCTCACCAATTGGTCTCCTTCCATGCTAGTTACACCCGCAAAGTTCCTAGAGCCTTGACTGCTTCCCTGGCCATTTCCTCTTAGCCGGGCTGGTTTCAAGTGCGGGTAAAGTGTCCAGCACTTCTCCTTAGTGTGCCCTTTCATCCTACAATGGCTACACTCAACAGCTCTCCTTTCTCCATGCCCAAAACTTCTTTGCACCACATGCGCCATCTCACTAGCGGTTTTAAACAACCCTCTAGCACCTTCCTCTTTCTGAACTTGTTGACACACTTCATTTAATGTTGGAAGCTTGTCAAATCGAAGGATATGCTGAATGAGTCCCTTGTAAGAGTCATCAAGTGTGAGTAAGAGACCAAACACTTGATCTTGCTCTCTCCTCTCATTCAACTCCTTTGGGTCGTTTGTTGTAGGTCTAAGCATTTCCAGCTCTGCCCACAACCCTCTTAACTCCCCAAACAAGTCCTTGAACGTCTTCCCATTCTACTGAAGGTCATTCAATGCCTTCTTCACCTCAAAGATCCTTGAAATGTTTGAGATGTCTCCATAAACTCCCTGGAGCGTCTCCCACAGCTCCTTGGAGTTCTCACAGTATGAATAGGCCGCCAGAATAGATGGCTCAAGGGAGCTTTGAAGTGCAGCCAAGACTTGAGCATCTTCTTGCTCCCGCTTCCTCTCCATCATACTGCCCTCTTCAGCCCTTCCTTCTTCAGCATTTCCCACCAAGCTATCAACATACTCCCACAGCCCTCTTCCTCTTAGGACTGTCTTTGTGGTCCTTGACCACAAAATATAGTTATTCCCCTTGAGAATAACTGGTAGAACCATATTCTTGGAGCTTTCCATGACTTGAAATTTTTGGTGAATAGTACACACGAAACAGAAAAAAAACAGAGTGATTTGAAATGTTTGAGAGATATGAACGAGTTTAAGATCTTGTTTAGGACCTTAAGTGCTCTGATACCATGTAGATTTTAGAGGATATGAAGGTAATTTTAAGGGAGGAAGATTAGAAGATAGGAGTGATGAAGATGATGAATAGAAGTTTATAATTTCGTGTGTATTTTTCTTCTTACAATACAACCAACATATATGGATGCTTTACATGAATTTTAGAGAGAAAAATATCTCACCAACACCTCTACACAAGTATAGGCGAGCCATGCTTCTCCCAACTGCTCCTACCTTCACATCCATATTCTCAACAGAGAAATAGAGAATGATGGAGAATAACTAAGAATAAAGCGGAATAGATAGGAGCAAGATTAATGCTCTGATACCATGTTAGATTTTAGAGATTATAAAAGAGAGATTTTGAGATAAATTAGAAGGAACATCATAGTAGAATATTAGAGAAGAATTTCTTATTGATCTTTGAGGATTACATAGCATATTTATAGGAGAAATATAAGGGAACCTAGGGTTAACTTTATTTTGAATTATCTAATGGGAGATCAGCCTTTGGAGCACCCTTGACCATGCCAGCCTGGTTCCAGCCCCTTCCTTGACCGAATGGATAAGATGGAAGACCAAGGACAAGGTATCAATGCACCTGGACGCTCAAGTGGCTTGGTGCATGATCCAAACATTGCCAAGCTTCTAGAAGACTCTAAAAGGCTTACTCAAATGTTCTGGAGGCTCCCTATGGTTGTACGGTCTTGTACGGTCTATTACGGCCTTGTATGGATCCGTACGGACTTGTACGGATCCGTACAAACTAGTACGGACACCCAAATCCAACAATCTTCCCTAAGCTCCCTTGATGATAAGCTTGATTAATACACAACTGGCTATTGTACTTTCTGTAAGAATTAAAGAGATTATGCGGAATATAAGAGATTAAACATGAGAGAATAATGTAAATGATATGGAGAATATGCAAGTATGAACTAAGAGAATAAGAATGTAAATGAGACTAAGGAGAATAAAAAGAGAGAGATTTCGTGGAGAATGAGAGAATAGGACCCCAAAGGGTCTAACATTTCATTGATAATGAGGCATTACATTTATAGAGGAAAATCTAGGGTTTTCTCTAAGTAAATTCAAAATGCAACAACCAATAGGAATGCTTTAATTCCAACTAGCCAATAAGGGCTTAGTCTTGGAGGCTCATTTTGACCATGTGGATAACAATGCCAGCCTTGCTCCAGCCCTCCTTGCTTTGACCAGTTGGATAAGGTTGCATTGGGACACTCCTTTGGCTAGATTCATTGCCAGCTATCCATGTCCTTTTGCACCCGAGTTTTGTACGATCCCCAAATCCTTAAAATACTTTATCCCGAGTTTTGCACATTCTTGTTTCTTCATTTTAGGATGTTTGGAGACATTTTGGGGAATCCCGAATTTTGCACGGTCCGTACAATCCATACAAGTCCGTACAAAATCCGTACGGTCGGGATGGTTTGGTTTTGCAAGGCCTGGCTGGTCTTCTTGATCAATACTCCCCCTCAAACTTAGCCATAGTGAACTTGAGAATGGAGGCTAAGTTTGGAGTGACCCGTGAGTGCCACCTCATTAAAAACCTTATAAGAAAAACCCTTTGGGACAAAACCTTATAAGGGAAAAAGAGTATGGCCTTCACGGATCTAGGGGACCTTTGACCAAGGGCATAAAAAGGTCTTGTAACCTTTGTGAAGAATGTCGCCACTTAATCTTCACTTATTGTAGTCTTGCAAGGATTTGTTGATTTCATTCTTTGGTAATCACTTCGGTCTTCCTCTTAGGTTCACCACGCTTGAGTCTTAGCTCTCGGGTCATCCTTCTTGGGTTCACCATTTGTGGATTCCAAATCTTGATCAATGCTTTGAATGCTCCCCCACACGATCTGCTTGAGAATAAGGAAAGAAGATCTTTTGGGTTGGGGAGCACCACTTGTGTATGCTCTGATTTTATCTCCTTATTCTCCTCACTTCCGAAAGATAAACCAGCCTTAAGGTGAGTAAGATCCATACAACTTGGTTTTCTTCATGATGATGGAGATGCCTTAGCTTTGTTTCCAACTCGCATGCCTCCTTGCTTTGTCTCAACCGTTGTCTTGTCTTTGCGAGCTTGTCTTTGCAAGTGACTCGGTTTTGATCTCTAGTAAAGTGGCCCATCTTCTAGTGGGACAATTTGTCTCCTATGATGCGGTCCCTTTATCAACTCGTCAAGAAGTGAGCACGAACCTACAACTTGTTTCCAATGGTGTGGCCCCTCTATCAACTTGTCCACGAGTGAGCACGAACCTTCAACATCTTTTAGTGCGGTGCGGTCTAGTCTCAACTCGGCTTGGTTTGCTTGAAGATTCTTGCCTTCTTTGACATCATTTTTTTTTTCTTCTTCTTTGGCATCCTTCGCCTTCTTTTCGGTTCTTTCTCCCCCTCAAGCTTGGTTGGAGGGACTCCGAAAGTCAAGTTTGAAAAACGTAAAAGATGAACACTTCAAACCGGTACCAAATGAACACTAACTCCCACAGCATCCTTGTGTCACCAATCATACTTCTTTACTTCATATAATCTTCATTTGACCTCTTCATCATCTAATACTTCTCTGTTAGAATATTCATGCTTTCCTCCTCTAAACTTCATCATGAGATTTAAAATTTTAAAGTACTCAACGTGAGGGATAAGGAAGTTTAGATGAAAGATAGAGTGCAAATAAGAGAAACTAAAGAAACAAGATTAAACAATAATTGGTACACTAAGTATATTGGAAAAGATTAGTATTTAGAGAGTAGCCCTTTATGCTAAACCGGTTAGGATAGTGACTCGTTGTTGAACCATTGTTTTGATTGGTCGATCTTCTTGAGATTTGACCTTTTCTTCCACTATTCACATTCTTCCATTCCTAAGAAAAACAAAGGTTAGTGGTTGGGATTTTTCTCTTCATGGCTCTTCACCACAAAGGACTTTTACTCTTATTTGAGAGATAAGGACTTTTACTCTTATTTGAGAGATCGGATTCTAGCAATGGTCTTTGGAATTATCCACTTATTTTAACAAGAATAGAAAACTTTAAACCAAAGCCTATCCTTTTGAGAAAACAAAACCGGATGAATCAATGTCATTAATTGTTTTTCATTCATAAGAAAGAAAACTGACTAAGATTCATCTTTTTTTTTTTTTTTTGAAAAATTTACCAAGGACTTAGTAAGTACTAGAGGTCCAATGTTTTTGAAAACTTGGATTTAAAGAACTTGGATTCATCATGCCTTCTCGATTTAACTCCAATGAGTAAATCAGGTCATGGTTCACTTCTTTAATCCCAAAAGAGTTCGGATTCATCATGCCTTCTTAACTTTAACTCCAACGAGCCAAAATAGGTCATGGTTCACTTCTTTTGGTTTCTAAGGGTTTGGATTCACTCAAGGTTCTCCAGCATTCGAGTTTCAACGAGGCTCTCATCCAACTTTGGATTTGGATCCATCTCGGTTCCCTAGCTTCGGATTTAACAAGGTTCACTACCCCCTTTTTTTCTTTTCTTAAATAAAACAACCAAGGATTCCTTAAAACACTCTTCCCAAACAAACAAGTACAGAAGAGATTGGAATCCAATAAGAATTTTTAAGAAAAATTGAAAAAATAACCTAGGACTCTAAAATGTTTAAAAGTAGTCCAAGATTTTCTACCAAAAGATTTGGATTCATCCAAGTTCTCTAGCTTTTGGATTCAATGAGGTTCTCTTCCTTTGGTAATTTGAAAACAAAGAGATTTGGATTCATCAAGGCTTTGTGCTTATGCTCATAATAACATAGCTTTACCAAGGTTCTCTTCTCTTTTCAAGACGGGATTTGGATTCAACATGGCTTTATGCTTTTTCTCATGGGGGCATAGCTTTACCAAAGTTCTCTTCCCTTAAAAATGGGACTTGGAATCAACATGGCTTTATGCTTATGCTTATGGAAACATAGCTTTACAAAAGTTCTCTTCCCATAAAATAATGGGATTTGGATTCAACATGGCTTTATGCTTATGCTTATGGAAACATAGCTTTACCAAAGTTCTCTTCCCATAAACCAAAGATTAGGATTCATCAAGGTTTTATACTTAAACTCATAAGAGCAAAGGTTTACCAAGGTTCTCTACCTTTAAAACCCAGATACAACATGATTAAATATACTTCAATCCATAAGAATCAAGTAATTTTAATCATGGTTCACTAATTGAAATTGCTTCAAACCACTAAAAAAACTCAAAAAAATAAAATACAATGGAGTTACGTATTTCTTCATTCCATAAGAAAGAAAAATACAATCCAAGGTTTTAACTTTGTAAAAATTGTGGTTTGAGTTTTAAAATCAAAAAAATGACTTGGAGATGAAAATGAGGCTTAAAAAGGAATAGATTATGGGATGAGGCACCAGAAAATCATGGTTCTAAGTGTATTCATTTCCAAAAAATGGAAGCACTAGACGAATCCATGAATAAGCAATTAAGGCAGCCTTTAATCTCCCTTTTTATGTAGTTTTTTCACTACAGCCCCCATTTATTTCTCTTCATTGTCACTAGAAAGACTAAGTTAGCAACTTTCACAACTCAAGAACCAATGGTTTTGAGGAATAACTCTCAGAGTGAAAGAGGCTAACAAAGTGTATGAAAATAACAGAATAAGAAGAAGGAGATTAAGTATTAATCAAGCATATCATCAAGGGAGTTTAGGGAAGATGGTTGGATTTGGGTGTCCGTACAAGTCCGTACGGATCCGTACAAGGCCGTACAAGACCGTACGACCTAAGGGAGCCTCCGGAACGTTTAAGGAAGTCTTGGAGAGTCTTCTAGAAGCTGGGCAATGTTCGGATCATGCACCAAGTCACTAGAGCGTCCAGGTGCATTGGGGCTTGTCCTTGGTCTTCCTTCTTATCCATTTGGTCAAGGAAGGGGCTGGAACCAGGCTGGAACAGGCTGGCATGGTCAAGGGCGCTCCCAAGACTACTCTCCTATTGGCTGGTTCAAATTAAAGTTAAACCTAGGTTCCCTTGTAATTCTCCTATAAATATGCTATGTAATTCACAAAGATCAATAAGAAATTCTTCTCTAATGTTCTACTATGGTTTTCCTTCTAATTTATCTCAAAATCTCTCATTTATAATCTCTAAAATCTAACATGGTATCAGAGCATTGATCTTGCTCCTATCTATTCCGCTTTATTCTTAATTATTCTCCATTATTCTCCATCATTTCTCCATCATTCTCCATCATTTCTCCATCATTTCTCCATCAGTTCTCCATCAGTTCTTGTCATTTCTAGTCATTCTCCAAGCTTTTATTCATTATTTTCTCCTTTCTCACGCTGCTAGCTTCATTTCTCTCTGAGAGAAATTCCTCAAATCCATTGGTGCTGAGTTGAGAAAGTTGCTAGCTTTGTGATTTTCACTTCTTTTTCTTCTTTTCACGTTGCTAGCTTCATTTCTCTCTGAGAGAAATTCCTCAAATCCATTGGTGCTGAGTTTAGAAAGTTGCTAGCTTTGTGATTAAACACCAAGAAGATCATGGAAAATCTAAAAACCATGATCATTCCGGTTACACTCAAAGGGATCAATTACTTGCTGTGGGCAAGAACAACAAAGACTGCTTTGTGTGGAAGAGGTTTTGTTAGATTTTAGAGATTATAAATGAGAGATTTTGAGATAAATTAGAAGGAAAACCATAGTAGAACATTAGAGAAGAATTACTTATTGATCTTTGTGAATTACATAGCATATTTATAGCAGAATTACAAGGGAACCTAGGTTTAACTTTAATTTGAACCAGCCAATAGGAGAGTAGTCTTGGGAGCGCCCTTGACCATGCCAGCCTGTTCCAGCCTGGTTCCAGCCCCTTCCTTGACCAAATGGATAAGAAGGAAGACCAAGGACAAGCCCCAATGCACCTGGACGCTCTAGTGACTTGGTGCATGATCCGAACATTGCCTAGCTTCTAGAAGACTCTAGAAGACTCTCCAAGACTATCCAAGACTTCCTTAAACGTTCCGGAGGCTCCCTTAGGTCGTACGGTCTTGTACGGTCTTGTACGGCCTTGTACGGATCCGTACGGACTTGTACGGACTTGTACGGATCTGTACGAACTTGTACGGACACCCAAATCCAACCATCTTCCCTAAGCTCCCTTGATGATATGCTTGATTAATACTCCCCCTCAAACTTAGCCGGAGTGTCGGAATGAAGGCTAAGTTTGGGAACCGGGACTACCACCTCATTAAAAACCTTACCAAGGAAAACCCAGTGGGACAAAACCTTGGGAAGGGAAAAAGAGTGTGGTCTTCCCGGAACAGGCAAGTATTATCAAGGATGAGTAAGGTCTACTAACCCAAGTTTGCTATGGATGTGGTTGCAAACTTTGAGGCTAGCAGCCTTGGTGAAGATGTCAGCCAGCTGGTCTTCACTCTTGGTGTAGCATGGAAGTATCACTCCTTCTATGATCTTCTCTCTAACCTTGTGGCAGTCGATCTCAATGTGCTTGGTCCTCTCGTGAAATACTGGATTCGTTGCTATATGAATGGCTGCCTGATTGTCACAATGCATCGTGATAGAACTTGAAGTTTCTATGCCGAGATCTTTGAGAAGTGCTTTCAACCAAACTAATTCATTTGTCAGCTTCCTCATTGCTCTATATTCTGACTCTGCACTCGAGCATGACACAACCTTCTGCTTCTTAGACTTCCAAGTCACTAGATTGCCTCCAATGAAAGTACAGTAGCCAGTTGTGGACTTTCTATCCATAGTGTCTCCAGCATAGTCTGCATTGCAATATCCAACTATCTCAGTGTTGCCATTCTTCCCCATCCAGATTCCTTGGCCTGGTGATCCTTTGATGTATCTCAAAATTCTTTCCACCATGTTCCAATGATGCACGGTTGGTTCTTTCATATGTTGGCTAACCTGATTCACAGCAAAACATAAGTCAGGCCGTGTAATAGTCAAGTAGATGAGCTTACCAACTAGGCGCCGATATTGTGCTGGGTCTTCAAATGGCTTGTCAAGCGGATCATCTTCTTTCTCCCCCTTTCTCTTGACCTTGTACCCATCTTCAAGTGGAGTCTTAGCTGGTTTGGATCCTAGCTTTCCTGTCTCCTGCAATAAATCAAGAGAATATTTCCTTTGTGATAGAAATAGGCCTTCCGTGGACCGGCATATCTCTATCCCTAGGAAATACTTGAGTTCTCCCAAGTCCTTGATATCAAAAACAGACTTAAGGAAGGATTTGGTTTCTTGAACCCCAACTTGATCACTACCTGAGATGATCAAGTCATCCACATAAACCAATACCACAATAAGCCCACGGGAGTTCTGGTGAGTGAACAAGGTATGGTCGGCTTCTGACCGGCTAAATCCTCGAGCAACAAGAGTGAAGCTCAGTTTATGATACCAGGCCCTCGGTGATTGCTTTAATCCATAAATTGCCTTTCTTAACCTTAAGACTTTTCCGGGGCTGATTGTGTGCTCTAATCTGGGTGGTGGAGTCATGTACACTTCTTCTTCCAATTCTCCTTGAAGAAAGGCGTTCTTCACGTCCATTTGCCATAGATCCCATGATAGATTTGTGGCTAAGGACAAGATAACCCTAACTGTGTGAAACTTTGCCACGGGCGCAAAGGTATCGGTATAATCAGCTTCATATGTCTGGGTGAAACCTCTGGCTACCAATCTGGCTTTGTACCGCTCAATCTCCCCATTAAATTGATATTTTATTGTAAATACCCACTTGGAACTTACTGCCTTCTTTCCCTTTGGAAGCTCCGTTTCATCCCAAGTATGATTCTTATCCATTGCTCCTATCTCAGCATCCACCGCAGCTAACCATTCTTTGTGTTCTTTTGCTTCTTCATAGGAGCTCGAAATTTGGTGTTGATCAATCTTCCCAAGGAATGCTTGGTGTTCTGATGGCAAGAGGGCAAGAGAACAGACCGCTTGGAGAGGATGAGCCATGGCTTGGCTGTTGTAATAGACCCTTGTTTGTTTCCAATGATCTGGTCCATAATTCAGCCTTGTGCTTCTTCTAAGCTGAGGAGCACTAACTTCTTCGCTCTCATGGTCTTGACTAACCATTGGCTCCATTCCTCCAGTGACTTCTTCTTCATGATGAGCTTGTTCTTGATTACCATTATCTAAGTTGTTTGCTTCCTCTTCATTGTTATTTTCGGAATTTGGTCCTCCTTGCGGTTCCTGCTCCGGTTGCTCTTGATGAGAGTCCCTTGGAGCAGGATTTCCCAGATGATTGAGTATGAACTCTAAGCTGCCAGCTCTATCTGAAGGAGAGCGGGCTAGGTCTTTAACATTATCCCAATTCTACTTCTTGTCAAAGTATCCTTGGTTTTCTATGAACTTCACGTCTCTTGAAACCAGGGTACACTTCCGGATGGGGTCATAACACTTATACCCCTTTTGAGTAGTAGAATAGCCTATGAATACACATCTTGTGCTTTTGGCTTCTAGTTTGTCCCTCTGAGTACCTGGGACAAATACAAAACACAAACATCCAAGAACCCGTAAGTGATTGATAAAGGGTTTATTGTGATTTAAAACTTCAAAGGGAGAGACGTCCTTTAGGACTCTTGTTGGAATTCGGTTGATAAGATAGCAGGCCGTCATGACTGCATCTCCCCAAAAGTTTCTTGGCAGGTTGGAATGGAACATCATGGCTCTAGCTACTTCCATGAGATGCCTATTCTTTCTTTCAGCTACACCATTTTGTTGAGGTGTGTATGGGCAGCTTGTTTGGTGGATTATTCCATGCTTAGCTAAGTGTTCTTTGAATTTGTGGCTTGTATATTCCCCTCCATTATCCGTTCGAAGTACCTTAACATTTGTTTTGAATTGATTAGTAATGTAGTTCTGAAAGTTAATGAAAGCGTCAAATACTCTATCTTTAGATGGCATTAAGGTGATCCAAGTGTATTTCGACTTTTCATCAATAAATGTCACAAAGTACTTATTATTATCTCTTGATAAACATGGGGAAGTCCATACATCCGAGTGGACCAAATCAAAACATTTTTCATATATGGTAGAGGACTTAGGAAATACACTTTTACAATGTTTTCCTAAAATACAAGACTCACAAACCGAGTTATTAAACGAAATATTAGGCAATATTATTTCCAAGGCACGCGAGTGAGGATGTCCCAATCTAGCGTGCCATATTGCATTAGAACTACTAGCTAAGCATGAATTAAAACTTGATAAAGTAGGATTGTTTGAAGAATCTTCTAAGATGTATAAGTCTCTTTTTGTGTTTCCTTCTCCAAGAACCCTTCCGGTCTTAATATCCTGAAAATGGAAACTATTAGGCCCAAAGATAGCATAAGCATCAAGATCAGTAATAGCTCTCTTAACCGATACAAGATTCAAAGTGAAAGATGGCATGTAGAAAGCTTGAGATTCTTTGTCAAATAGTTTTAAACTTCCTATTCCTTTAACCGGTATCCTATTACCATTAGCAATCACTACATTTCCACTAGCAGTTTTAATGTTACTAATCAAATTTGGATTACTAATCATGTGATGAGAAGCTCCAGAATCAATAACAAGAGAAGTACTAGTCTTATTAGGTTTAGTAGCAAAGTATGTGATATCGGACTCCTTTAGTGCGGCGATGGATCGAATAAGTGCTTCTAAGTCTGACTTGCGCACCACGTCATTTGAATATGCTACCATGGCCATCTCATCTCCTTGCTTCAAGCTTTCGGTTTGAGGTTGTTTTGTTGAGTTTGATGAGCTTGGCATTTCTTGTGCTTGATGAGCTTGGAACTTTCTTGGCTTGAATTCCCTTGGATGCCAATCTTTGGGCTTGAGATGTGGATGAAGGATCCATCAATCCTCCTTTGTATGACCATCCTTCTTGCAATGATCGCATGTTTTCCTATTCTTGCCTTTGTAGCCTTGATTTGGTTGGTAATTGCCCTTATTGGCCATTGGGAGTTCTTGTTTACCACTAAAGAGACCAAAGGACCCTTGTTCCTTTTGAATTTGTGCACAAACTTCATCAAGTCTAGGGAGCTTCTCCGATCTTAAGATATGTTTTATGAGGTCGTTAAACGCCGGATTGAGTGTGAGAAGCAAACCGAAGACCTTATCTTGTTCTCTTCTGTCTTCAATGATTGAAAAATCCTTTGTGCTTGGACGTAACATCTCTAATTCAGCCCAAAGAGATCTAAATTTCCCAAAGTGTTGAGTAAATTCTAGATCCTCTTGATTGAGATTGTTGATTGCCCTTCTTACTTCGAAGACGCAGGTCAAGTTGGAGATGTTCCCGTAGACATTCTTTAGTGTATCCCAAAGCTCCTTTGCGGTGTCACAATAGGAGTATGCCTCTAGGATTGATGGGTCTAGTGAGTTTTGAAGGAGACCCAAAACTGTTTGGTCTTCTTGAAACCATTTGATTTCCTGCTCGGTCTTGGTCTCATTTTCTTCATCTTGTGTGTCTTCTTTAGGGTTTTGTGTGATCTCAATGTGTCTCCACAAACCTCTTCCACACAAAGCAGTCTTAGTTGTTCTTGCCCACAGCAAGTAATTATTCCCTTTGAGGGTAACCAGAATGATCATGGTTTTTAGAGTTTCCATGATTTTCTTGGTGTTTAATCACAAAGCTAGCAACTTTCTCAACTCAGCACCAATGGATTTGAGGAATTTCTCTCAGAGAGAAATGAGGCTAGCAACGTGAAAGGAAGAAAAATGAAGTGAAAATCACAAAGCTAGCAACTTTCTCAACTCAGCACCAATGGATTTGAGGAATTTCTCTCAGAGAGAAATGAAGCTAGCAGCGTGAGAAGGGAGAAAATAAAGAAGAAAAACGTGGAGAATGAGTAGAAATGACAAGAACTGATGGAGAAATGATGGAGAAATGATGGAGAATGATGGAGAATGATGGAGAATGATGGAGCAAGATCAATGCTCTGATACCATGTTTGATTTTAGAGATTATAAATGAGAACTTTTGAGATAAAGTAGAAGAGACACCATAGTAGAATATTAGAGAAGAATTTCTTATTGATCTTTGTGAAATACATAGCATATTTATAGGAGAATTACAAGGGAACCTAGGTTTAACTTTAATTTGAACCAGCCAATAGGAGTGTAGTCTTTGGGCGTCCTTGACCATGCCAGCCTGTTTCCAGCCCCTCCCTTGACCAAATGGATAAGAAGGAAGACCAAGGACAAGGTGCCAATGCACCTGGACACTCAAGTGGCTTGGTGCATGATCCAAATGTTTCCAAGCTTCTAGAAGACTCTCGAAGGCTTCCTTAAATGTTCCGGAGGCTCGTTAAGGTTGTACGGCCTTGTACGGATCCGTACAGACTTGTACGGACTTGTACGGATCCATACGGACTTGTACGGACCCCCAAATCCAACCATCTTCCCTACGCTCCCTTGATGATAAGCTTGATTAATAGGAACTCCCCTATCAAACATCATGCTCCTAGCCACTTCTAACAAATGTCTATTCTTCCTCTCTGCTATCCCATTTTGCTGAGGTGTATAGGCGCAAGTTGTCTGATGTACTATCCCTTTTGTTGAATAATGAGAGAATACATTAGCTTAAGACCCAAAGAAGAGAAGAGGTCTTATTCAACATATGCAAGCCCATTAAGAAGTCTTCTAGAAGGGTGAAGACTTTGGTTGCACAAGTGGGTGTCTCGGGAAGTGTGAAAAGGAAGGAGATGTGTTTGAATTTCAAATAAGAGATTGGAGGGAAATTGAATGTTGTGAAACCCTTTTTCACCTCCTAATTTCGTGGCTCTCCTCTATATATACATGTTGTACACCCTTTGTAACACTCACTCAATTCTAATGGAAACTTCTCTTTATCTCTCATTCTATTGTTTCTCTTTCAAGCACTCTCAAACTCTCTAATCTTCTATTCCGCAAATTCAACATGGTATCAGAGCAAGGTTCTTAACTAAATCAAGCTCTTGTTATCCCATTTTCAAATCTCTTCCTTTAAAATTCTGGGAATACTCTTTGTCAATCCTTTTTCACTCTGAGACTTAGTCCTCAAAGTCATTGACTCTTGAGTTGTGAAAAGGCTGAAAAAGTGTATTTCTAGAAGGTTCTCTAAAATTTTCTTTTTCACTCTAAAATTCTGGGAATACTCTTTGTCAATCCTTTTTCACTCTGAGACTTAGTCCTCAAAGTCATTGACTATTGAGTTGTGAAAAGGCTGGAAAAGTGTATTTCTTGAAGCTTCTCTAATATTTTCTTGAGAAAATCTCTTAATCCTCTGGTTAATAGAATTATCCGGTGAATAAATCTTGAAACACCATGGAAAATTCTAAACCAATTGTTACTCCAGTCATCTTGAAGGGTGTCAACTATTTGCTGTGGTCAAGAATGATAAGAACAGCTCTATGTGGTCGTGGGCTTTGGAGCCATGTCTTGAAAGGCCAAGATCCAAAAGATGGAGAAGAAGCCATCGGTAATTATGAAGATAAGTGGTTCCAAGAGGACCAAATGGTGCTCGGAATCATCCAGAACTCTCTTGAAGCATCCATCCTTGAAGCCTACTCCTACTGTGAAAATGCAAAGGAATTGTGGGATACTCTTCAAACCGTGTATGGGAATACTTCAAACTTGAGCAGAATCTATGAAGTCAAGAAGGCTATCAATGATCTAAGCCAAGAAGATTTGGAGTTTACAAAGCACTTTGGCAAATTTAGATCATTGTGGGCTGAACTAGAAATGTTAAGGCCAAGCACGATTGATCCTTTGGTGTTAAATGAGAGGCGCGAACAAGACAAGGTCTTTGGTCTGCTATTGACCTTAAATCCAATTACAAGGATCTCATTAAGCACCTCCTTAGGGCAGACAATCTCCCCAGCCTAGATGAAGTGTGCTCCAAGATACAAAAGGAGCAAGGATCTCATGGTCTATTTGGGGGAAAGGGCGAGCTGGTTATGGCTAACAAAGTAGAGCTGGGAGACGCCAACAAAGGATTTTACAAACCGTTGGGATCAAACCAGAACAAGAAAGTGGGATCAAATGCAATTTGTGAGCATTGCAAGAAAGAGGGGCACACAAAGGAAAAATGCTGGAAGCTCCATCCTCATCTAAAACCAAGCTGGTGGAAGGAACCAAGAGCTAATGTCTCCCAAGAAGTGGCTGGGAATCAGGCTGGGACATCCAAGAGGGCTGAAGAAGGAGAAATGAGAGCTTTGGTGCCATATCAACAAGAATCTGAATTTGTGAGGAAATCAGATTTGGAAGCTCTCATCAAAGCCTTGAAAGAGGCTGGTAGGTCTGGTATGGTTTCTGGAAACTCTCTTCATGCTCAAAACATTTCAAAGCCTTTGATTGTAGATTCTGGTGCATCACATCATATGATAAGTGATGCACATCTAATGAATAACATAAAACCGGCTGTAGGTAATGTCATTATAGCAAATGGAGATAGTATTCCAATTGATGGAGTAGGAAATCTTAGGTTATTTGGAAAAGATTCAAACGCTTTCTACATGCCTAAGTTTACTTCAAATTTGTTATCCGTAAAGAAAGTTACATCTGATTTGAATTGTTATGCTATATTTGGTCCTAATGATGTACACTTTCAGGATATTGAGACCATGAATCTACTCGGAAAAGGAGTAGCAAAGGAGGAGCTGTATGTTCTTGAAAATAACAAGCCGGACTCCAATTTATTTTGTAGTTTTAGTCTGAATGTTTCTAATGTTAGTAGTTCAATTGGGCATGCAAGGCTAGGTCATCCGCACTCTAGAGCATTAGAACTATTGTTGCCTAGGATTTCTTTCAAAAATGATGAATGTGAAGCTTGTATACTTGGCAAACATTGTAAATCTGTGTTTTCCAAGTCTCCAACTATCTATGAAAAGTGTTTTGATTTAATTCATTATGATGTTTGGACCTCACCATGTGAATCTAGAGAACATCATAAATACTTTGTCACCTTTATAGATGAAAAATCAAAATATACATGGCTAACACTTCTTCCATCCAAAGATAGAGTTCTAGAAGCATTTAGAAAATTTCAAGCATATGTGACTAACCATTATAATGCCAAAATTAAAATTTTTAGATCAGATAATGGTGGAGAGTACACAAGCCATGCCTTCAAACAACACTTAGCAAACCATGGGATAGTCCATAAAACCAGCTGCCCATACACTCCTCAGCAAAATGGAGTTGCTGAAAGAAAGAATAGGCACTTAATGGAAGTGGCTCGGTCTATGATGTTCCACACAAGTGTTCCCAAGAGATTTTGGGGAGATGTTGTGGTTTCAGCATGCTATTTGATCAACCGAATGCCAACAAAAATTTTGGATGATCACTCTCCATTTGAGGTATTAAACAACTCTAAACCCGCCATTAACCACTTACGTGTGTTTGGGTGTGTTTGTTTTGTATTAATCCCAGGAGAACAAAGAAACAAGTTGGAAGCTAAAAGTGTGAAGAGCATGTTCATTGGATACTCCACAACACAAAAAGGTTACAAATGCTTTGTTTCGGAAACAAGGAAGATTCTAGTCTCAAGGGACGTGAAGTTTGTTGAAACGAAAGGGTTCTATGATGAGAAGAACTGGAAAGAATTGGAGAATCTATCATCCTCATTATCAGACCGAGATAGCAATTTGAGAAAAATCTTGGAGAACCTTGGATTACATCAGCCAGAAGCTAGTACAAGCACATCTCAATCAAATGAAGAAACTATACCCTTTGATCCTGAGGGAGGCAATAAACAAGAGGATCCAGTAGTGGCTCAACAAGACTCAACAATTCATGATCAAAATGAATCAGAAGTTCGCAATGAAGCGGTTCATGATCAAAGTGAAGAGAGTCCGGAAAGTCAAGAAGAAGCTCAAACCTTAGATTCTGACTTTGAAGGGCCAGAACCTCAAGTTCAATATCAAGAAGGGGGTTTAAGGAGAAGTACAAGACAAAGGTTTGGACCAGAACATTGGAAGCAAACCCGAGTGTACTACAACAACAAGGCAGTTGCTCATCCCATTCAAGCTGTTTGCACTCTAGCTCATTTCCCATTGGAACATCAAGCCTACATGGGCAAGTTGGATGAAGCTGAGATTCCAACAACCTATGAAAAAGCCAAGGAGCTTAAAGTATGGAGAGATGCTGTTGGTGAAGAAAAGAAAGCTATGGAAATTAACCACACTTGGGATGAAGCTGAACTGCCAAAAGGGAAGAAGGCCGTAAGCTCTAGATGGATCTTCACTATCAAGTATAGAAGTGATGGAGAAATAGAGCGTTACAAGGCTAGGCTGGTGGCTAGAGGATTCACTCAAACCTATGGAGAGGACTACCTTGACACATTTGCACCTGTGGCAAAACTTCATACGGTAAGAGTTATTTTATCCTTAGCTACTAACTTGAAATGGGATCTTTGGCAGATGGACGTCAAGAATGCATTCTTGCAAGGGGAACTAGAGGATGAAGTCTACATGACTCCACCACCAGGCTTGGAGGACTCAATTGCACCAGGAAAGGTGTTGAGACTTAAGAAAGCAATCTATGGACTGAAGCAATCTCCTCGAGCATGGTACCACAAGTTGAGTACAACACTCAAGAGTAAAGGCTTCAAGAAGTCCGAGGCAGATCATATACTTTTCACCTTGCAAAGCCAAGAAGGTATTGTAGTCATTCTCATTTATGTGGATGATATTATCATCTCTGGGAATGACAAGGTAGGTATTAAAGATACAAAAGCATATTTAAAATCTGTATTTGATATTAAAGATCTTGGAGAGTTGAAATATTTTCTAGGGATTGAAGTCTATAGGTCCAATGAAGGACTCTTCTTATCCCAAAGGAAGTACACTCTTGATCTATTGGCTGGGGCAGGAAAGTTAGGAGCCAAACCAGCAAAGACTCCCTTAGAAGAAGGATACAAAGTCATACGAGAGGGGGAGCTTGAAGATAAACCTTTTGAAGATGTCAAGCAATATCGGAGAATGGTTGGTAAGTTGATTTATCTTACCATAACTCGTCCTGATTTGTGTTTTGCTGTGAACCAGGTGAGCCAACATATGCAAGCTCCAAAAGTGCATCATTGGAACATGGTGGATCGGATCCTCAAATATCTCAAAGGAGCTCCAGGTCAAGGCATTTGGATGGGTTGCAACAAAAGCACAGAAATTGTGGGTTATTGTGATGCTGACTGGGCTGGAGACAAAACGGATAGAAGATCCACCACTGGGTATTGCACATTCATTGGAGGTAACCTGGTCACTTGGAAGAGCAAGAAACAAAAGGTTGTGTCATGTTCAAGTGCTGAAGCTGAGTATAGAGCAATGAGGAAGCTCACAAATGAGCTAACATGGCTGAAAGCTCTTCTCAAGGATTTGGGCATTGAATCGGCAGATCCAATCACAATGCATTGTGACAACCAAGCTGCTATTCACATTGCGTCCAACTCAGTGTTCCATGAGAGGACAAAGCATATTGAAGTGGATTGTCACAAGGTGCGAGAGATGGTGGAGAAAAGGGTCATTCTTCCATGCTTTACAAGGAGTTCAGAACAATTGGCAGACATTTTTACCAAGGCAGCGAGTTTAAAAGTGTGTGAGTTCATCCATTCAAGGCTTGGACTCATAGATATGTCTCGGCCGTGATTTCCTTAGCCATGGAGTCCACACACTTTTTCCCTTAGTATGGTTTTGTCCCATGAGGTTTTCCATACTAAGGTTTTTAATGAGGTGGGTCATCATGGTTCCAAGCTTAACCTTTGGTTTCTCTACGGTTAAGCTTGAGGGGGAGTGTTGAATAATGAGAGAATACATTAGCTTAAAACCCAAAGAAGAGAAGAGGTCTTATTCAACATATGCAAGCCCATTAAGAAGTCTTCTAGAAGGGTGAAGACTTTGGGTGCACAAGTGGGTGTCTCGGGAAGTGTGAAAAGGAAGGAGATGTGTTTGAATTTCAAATAAGAGATTGGAGGAAAATTGAATGTTGTGAAACCCTTCTTCACCTCCTAATTTCGTGGCTCTCCTCTATATATACATGTTGTACACCCTTTGTAACACTCACTCAATTCTAATGGAAACTTCTCTTTATCTCTCATTCTATTGTTTCTCTTTCAAGCACTCTCAAACTCTCTAATCTTCTATTCCGCAAATTCAACACCTTTCTCATTCACAAACTCCCTAAACTGTATGCTCATTTATTCTCCGCCATTATCACTTCTTAGTATCTTAATCTTGGTATCATACTGATTGAGCACATAGTTATAGAAGTTTTGAAATGATTCAAGCACTTGATCCTTAGAGCGCATCAATGTTACCAATGTATACTTTGATTTTTGATCGATGAAGGAAACAAAGTACTTATATTGATCTCTTGAAGTACATGGAGCAGACCATACATCAGAGTGTATTAACTCAAAAGACTTCTTATACATAGTAGTAGATAAAGGGCTTGATCCAACCGAACTGACCGCAAGCGCTTTAAACTTTTTATCCTTTTTATTCAATATGTACAGACCATCTTTCACACCCCCTGATCCGATCGCATCTTTGGTTTCATTTTCCTGAAACTCAACACCATTAACTCCAAAAACAACTTTACAATTCAAGTCCTTAGTTGCCTTATGAACCGATAGCAAATTCGAAGTAAATTCTGGGATATATAGGGCTTTAGTTCTCTTCCCAAACACCTCTAAGTCCCCAACACCCTCTATTGGAACTTCTTTCCCGTTTGCTATCCTAACACTACCCTTATGCGGTTCTACATTCTCCAGCAACTTAGCATCACAAATCATATTATGACTTGCTCCAGAATCTATTATCACGTTTCTCTTAGCCTTAGAGGTAAAGAAACCCTTACCAGATTCCGCTAGCTTTGAGATACTCTTGATGAGGCCCTCCAAATCGCTCTTCCTCACCAATTGGTCTCCTTCCATGCTAGTTACACCCGCAAAGTTCCTAGAGCCTTGACTGCTTCCCTGGCCATTTCCTCTTAGCCGGGCTGGTTTCAAGTGCGGGTAAAGTGTCCAGCACTTCTCCTTAGTGTGCCCTTTCATCCTACAATGGCTACACTCAACAGCTCTCCTTTCTCCATGCCCAAAACTTCTTTGCACCACATGCGCCATCTCACTAGCGGGTTTAAACAACCCTCTAGCACCTTCCTCTTTCTGAACTTGTTGACACACTTCATTTAATATTGGAAGCTTGTCAAATCGAAGGATATGCTGAATGAGTCCCTTGTAAGAGTCATCAAGTGTGAGTAAGAGACCAAACACTTGATCTTGCTCTCTCCTCTCATTCAACTCCTTTGGGTCGTTTGTTGTAGGTCTAAGCATTTCCAGCTCTGCCCACAACCCTCTTAACTCCCCAAACAAGTCCTTGAACACCTTCCCATTCTGCTGAAGATCATTCAATGCCTTCTTCACCTCAAAGATCCTTGAAATGTTTGAGATGTCTCCATAAACTCCCTTGAGCGTCTCCCACAGCTCCTTGGAGTTCTCACAGTATGAATAGGCCGCCAAAATAGATGGCTCAAGGGAGCTTTGAAGTGCAGCCAAGACTTGAGCATCTTCTTGCTCCCGCTTCCTCTCCATCATACTGCCCTCTTCAGCCCTTCCTTCTTCAGCATTTCCCACCAAGCTATCAACATACTCCCACAGCCCTCTTCCTCTTAGGACTGTCTTTGTGGTCCTTGACCACAAAATATAGTTATTCCCCTTGAGAATAACTGGTAGAACCATATTCTTGGAGCTTTCCATGACTTGAAATTTTTGGTGAATAGTACACACGAAACAGAAAAAAAACAGAGTGATTTGAAATGTTTGAGAGATATGAACGAGTTTAAGATCTTGTTTAGGACCTTAAGTGCTCTGATACCATGTAGATTTTAGAGGATATGAAGGTAATTTTAAGGGAGGAAGATTAGAAGATAGGAGTGATGAAGATGATGAATAGAAGTTTTTTAGAGAAGAAGTTTATAATTTCGTATGTGTTTTTCTTCTTACAATACAACCAACATATATGGACGCTTTACATGAATTTTAGAGAGAAAAATATCTCACTAACACCTCTACACAAGTATAGGCGAGCCATGCTTCTCCCAACTGCTCCTACCTACTCCTCTTTGCAACTTGCTCCACTTGTGCTGAGAGAGAAAAAACTGGTCTGTTTCTAACCAGTCTAGTTCCTTCTCTACTTCTTGTTTGGTCTTGTTTTAGTTGATCTTAACTACTCATTGGCACTTTATTTTATGTTCACACACCTTCACATCCATATTCTCAACATGGTAGTCCCTGTTCCCAAACTTAGCCTCCATTTCGACACTCGGGCTAAGTTTGAGGGGGAGTATTAATCATGCTTATCATGAAGGGAGCTTAGGGAAGATGATTGGATTTAGGTGTCCGTACAAGTTCGTACAAATCCGTACGGATCCGTACAAGACCGTACAAGATTGTACTACCTAAGGGAGCCTCCAGAACGTCTAAGGAAGTCTTCGAGAAGCTTGGTAACATTTGGATCATGCACCAAGTCACTGTAGATTTTAGAGGATATGAAGGTGATTTTAAGGGAAGAAGATTAGAAGAGAAGAGTAATGAAGATGATGAATAGAAGTTTTTTAGAGAAGAACTTCAATATTTTCGTGTGTAATGTTTCCTTACAATTCCATACACATATATGCACGCTTTACATGAATTATTGAGTGAAAAATATCTCACCAACACCTCTACACAAGTATAGGCGAGCCATGCTTCTCCCAACTGCTCCTACCTACTCCTCTTTGCAACTTGCTCCACTTGTGCTGAGTGAGAAAAAACTAGTCTGCTTCTAAACAATTCAGTTCCTTCTTCACTTCTTGTTTGGTCTCGTTTTAGTTGATCTTAGCTACTCATTGGTGCTTTATTTCATGTGCAAGCAAGACTTTATTCTTCTTCTCTTCCTTACTTGTTTTGCACGGTATACCTTCTCTTTTTACTCCTGAGCTTTCACCATATTCCAACACACTTGCTATACTGCTAACTCTTTCCCTTTGATATTGTCTCCTCTCCTTTCACGTGCACAGACCTTCACATCCATATTCTCAACACTCCCCCTCAAGATAGGCTGGTAGGGGTCCTTTAAGCCGATCTTGCCATGGATGTATTCACAGATGCGTGAAAAAGTAGCCTTGGTAAATATATCCGCCATTTATTCTCCACTCTTCACAAACTTGGGAACCACAACTCCCTCCTGAATCTTGTCTCGGATGAAATGACAATCCACCTCAATGTGTTTTGTCCTTTCATGAAACATCGGGTTTGAAGCTATGTGTATTGCCGCTTGGTTATCACAATACAATGTCATTGGTTTGTCTTCTTGAACTCCCAAGTCATGTAGAAGCGCCTTCAGCCATATCATTTCTTTTGTGGCTTCTCTCATTGCTCTATACTCAGCTTCAGCACTAGATAGAGAGATTACCTTTTGTTTTTTGCTTCTCCAGGTGACAAGATTCCCACCTACGAATGTACAATAACCGGTTGTAGACTTTCTATCTTGTCTATCCCCAGCCCAATCCGCATCACAAAACGCTTCTACATATGCTCTTCCATGACACTCTAGCCAAATACTTCTTCTTGGGTTCCCTTTTAGATATCTCAAGATCCTTTCAATCATTCTCCAATGGTGTGTTGTTGGCGCTTGCATGTGTTGACTTACTTTATTCACCGCAAAACAAATATCCGGCCTTGTTATGGTCAAATAGATTAGTTTACCAACTAACCTTTGGTACTGCTTGATGTCAGACCATATCTCGACGTTGCACTCTTCTTGATAACCTTCTTCAATAGGAGTCTTAGCCGGTTTACACCCAAGCTTCCCAGTTTCTTTTAGTAAGTCGATCACATACTTCCTTTGCGATATAAACATTCCCTTTGTCTCTCTGCTCATCTCAATGCCTAGGAAGTATTTGAGCTCTCCTAGGTCTTTTATATCAAACGTAGAGTTTAGATCATCCTTAGTCCGTTTCATCTCCTCACAATCACTTCCTGTAACAATAATGTCATCCACGTAGATGAGCACCACAACTATCCCTTTTTTGCTCTTTTTGGTAAAGAGAGAGTGATCCGCTTCAGATTTTACAAACCCTTTCTCCAACAGGCATCGACTTAAACGTTGGTACCAAGCTCTCGGAGATTGCTTCAAGTCGTATATAGCCTTCTTTAATCTACACACTTGATCTGAACTTGCTCCATAACCTTTTGGAAGTTCCATAAACACTTCTTCTTCTAATTCCCCTTGTAAGAAAGCGTTTCTCACATCCATTTGCCACAAATTCCATGACAGATTAATGGCAATGGATAGTGGAACCCTCACCGAGTGCAACTTCGCTACTGGAGCAAAAGTTTCAGTATAATCTTCTCCATATACTTGTGTATATCCTTTTGCCACTAGTCTAGCTTTATACCTCTCAATTTCACCGTTGCTCTTGTATTTTACAGTATACACCCATCTACATCCCACAAGTTTCTTCCCGCTGGGCAATTTTGTCAAGTCCCAAGTATTATTTCTCAACATAGATGCGATCTCTTCCCCCATGGCATCAACCCATAACTTGTCCATGCTTGCTTCCTCATAAGAATTAGGTACTTTTCTATCAATAGTGCTCAGAAATGCCTGATGATCAGCTGGAGTATTAGAAACCGAGTAGTATTCCTCAATAGGATATCTTATGGCTATCTTCTCTTCTTGTGCGGTGTTATGCTTAGGGGACAAGAAGGAGACGCTGTCGCCTATAGGATCAGGATCTAAGCCTGCCATACGCCCAGTACATCCCTCTCTTATCCCAAGCACAACCTCAGTTCCCATGTGATCTTGATGAGCCATAGCCATCCCATTGTAATACACTCTAGTATTTTCCCAATTTTCAGATCCGTGTCTTATCCTTTGGCTTCTTCTTAACTGAGGAGCTTGCACTTCTTCCACTTCTTCAGATTCTATCTCCCCCTCACCTCTTGTACTCTCCTCTTCTTCTACCTGTTCTGGGTCTAATGGTTCAGTATCTGGAACAATCGGAAGCTGCTCACTTTCTTCTACTTCTTCTTCACCCCTCTGCTCATTATCATCACTCTCCCGCCCATCTATGCTTTCCCAAATGCTTCTTAGAACTTGATCTCTATCTGCATTTGAGTTCACAATCTCATCTAATTCTTCCCATTTCTTTTTCTCAAAGTAACCATACTCTTCCTCAACTTGCACCTCCCTTGACACATACATTCTATTAGTCTCTGGGTTATGACATTTGTAGCCCTTTTGAGTGCTTGAGTATCCCACAAACACACACTTAATACTCTTTGGCTCTAACTTATTTCTTTGTGCTTCTGGAACAAGAACGTAACATCTACACCCAAAGACTCTCAAGTGACTGATACTCGGCTTCACACCATTCAAAACTTCAAATGGTGACTTGTAACTCAAGCTTTCAGTGGGTATGCGGTTGATTAAGTAAGCTGCCGCCATCACTGCATCTCCCCACAGATTCTTAGGAACTCCCCTATCAAACATCATGCTCCTAGCCACTTCTAACAAATGTCTATTCTTCCTCTCTACTATCCAATTTTGTTGAGGTGTATAGGCGCAAGTTGTCTGTGTAGAATTTAGAGGATATGAAGGTGATTTTAAGGGAAGAAGATTAGAAGAGAAGAGTAATGAAGATGATGAATAGAAGTTTTTAGAGAAGAACTTCAATATTTTCGTGTGTAATGTTTCCTTACAATCCCATACACATATATGCACGCTTTACATGAATTATTGAATGAAAAATATCTCACCAACACCTCTACACAAGTATAGGCGAGCCATGCTTCTCCCAACTGCTCCCACCTACTTCTCTTTGCAACTTGCTCCACTTGTGCTGAGTGAGAAAAAAATGGTCTGCTTCTAACTAATTCAGTTCCTTCTCCACTTCTTGTTTGGTCTCGTTTTAGTTGATCTTAGCTACTCATTGGTGCTTTATTTCATGTGCAAGCAAGACTTTATTCTTCTTCTCTTCCTTACTTGTTTTGCATGGTATACCTTTTCTTTTTACTCCTGAGCTTTCACCATATTCCAACACACTTGCTATACATGCTAACTCTCTCCCTTTGATATTGTCCTCTCTCCTTTCACGTGTACAGACCTTCACATCCATATTCTCAACACTCCCCCTCAAGATAGGCTGGTAGGGGTCCTTTAAGCCGATCTTGCCATGGATGTATTTACAGATGCGTGAAGAAGTAGCCTTGGTAAATATATCCGCCATTTGTTCTCCACTCTTCACAAACTTGGGAACCACAACTCCCTCCAGAATCTTGTCTCGGATGAAATGACAATCCACCTCAATGTGTTTTGTCCTTTCATGAAACATCGGGTTTGAAGCTATGTGTATTGCTGCTTGGTTATCACAATACAATGTCATTGGTTTGTCTTCTTGAACTCCCAAGTCATGTAGAAGCGCCTTCAGCCATATCATTTCTTTTGTGGCTTCTCTCATTGCTCTATACTCAGCTTCAGCACTAGATAGAGAGATTACCTTTTGTTTTTTGCTTCTCCAGGTGACAAGATTCCCACCTACGAATGTACAATAACCGGTTGTAGACTTTCTATCTTGTCTATCCCCAGCCCAATCCGCATCACAAAACGCTTCTACATCTGCTCTTCCATGACACTCTAGCCAAATACCTCTTCCTAGGTTCCCTTTTAGATATCTCAAGATCCTTTCAATCATTCCCCAATGGTGTGTTGTTGGCGCTTGCATGTGTTGACTTAATTTATTCACCGCAAAACAAATATTCGGCCTTGTTATGGTCAAATAGATTAGTTTACCAACTAACCTTTGGTACTGCTTGATGTCAGACCATATCTCGACGTTACACTCTTCTTGATAACCTTCTTCAATAGGAGTCTTAGCCGGTTTACACCCAAGCTTCCCAGTTTCTTTTAGTAAGTCGATCACATACTTCCTTTGCGATATAAACATTCCCTTTGTCTCTCTGCTCATCTCAATGCCTAGGAAGTATTTGAGCTCTCCTAGGTCTTTTATATCAAAAGTAGAGTTTAGATCATCCTTAGTCCGTTTCATCTCCTCACAATTACTTCCTGTAATAATAATGTCATCCACGTAGATGAGCACCACAACTATCCCTTCTTTGCTCTTTTTGGTAAAGAGAGAGTGATCCGCTTCAGATTTTACAAACCCTTTCTCCAACAGGCATCGACTTAAACGTTGGTACCAAGCTCTCGGAGATTGCTTCAAGCCGTATATAGCCTTCTTTAATCTACACACTTGATCTGAACTTGCTCCATAACCTTCTGGAAGTTCCATAAACACTTCTTCTTCTAATTCCCCTTGTAAGAAAGCGTTTCTCACATCCATTTGCCACAAATTCCATGACAGATTAATGGCAATGGATAGTGGAACCCTCACCGAGTGCAACTTCGCTACTGGAGCAAAAGTTTCAGTATAATCTTCTCCATATACTTGTGTATATCCTTTTGCCACTAGTCTAGCTTTATACCTCTCAATTTCACCGTTGCTCTTGTATTTTACAGTATACACCCATCTACATCCCACAAGTTTCTTCCCGCTGGGCAATTTTGTCAAGTCCCAAGTATTATTTCTCAACATAGATGCAATCTCTTCCCCCATGGCATCAACCCATAACTTGTCCATGCTTGCTTCCTCATAAGAATTAGGTACTTTTCTATCAATAGTGCTCAGAAATGCCTGATGATCAGCTGGAGTATTAGAAACCGAGTAGTATTCCTCAATAGGATATCTTATGGCTATCTTCTCTTCTTGTGCGGTGTTATGCTTAGGGGATAAGAAGGAAACACTGTCGCCTATAGGATCAGGATCTAAGCCTGCCGTACGCCCAGTACATCCCTCTCTTATCCCAAGCACAACCTCAGTTCCCATGTGATCTTGATGAGCCATAGCCATCCCATTGTAATACACTCTAGTATTTTTCCAATTTTCAGGTCCGTGTCTTATCCTTTGGCTTCTTCTTAACTGAGGAGCTTGCACTTCTTCCACTTCTTCAGAATATTCACTTCTAGAAGCTTGGAAACGTTTGGATCATGCACCAAGCCACTTGAGTGTCCAGGTGCATTGGCACCTTGTCCTTGGTCTTCCTTCTTATCCATTTGGTCAAGGAAGGGGCTGGAAACAGGCTGGCATGGTCAAGGACGCCTAAAGACTACACTCCTATTGGCTGGTTCAAATTAAAGTTAAACCTAGGTTCTCTTGTAATTCTCCTATAAATATGCTATGTATTTCACAAAGATCAATAAGAAATTCTTCTCTAATATTCTACTATGGTGTTTCTTCTAGTTTATCTCAAAATCTCTCATTTATAATCTCTAAAATCTAACATGGTATCAGAGCATTGATCTTGCTCCTATCTATTCCGCTTTATTTTTGGTTATTCTCCATCATTCTCCATCATTCTCCATCATTTCTCCATCATTTCTCCATTAGTTCTTGTCATTTCTACTCATTCTCCACGTTTTTCTTCTTTATTTTCTCCTTTCTCACGCTGCTAGCTTCATTTCTCTCTGAGAGAAATTCCTCAAATCCATTGGTGCTGAGTTGAGAAAGTTGCTAGCTTTGTGATTTTCACTTCATTTTTCTTCCTTTCACGTTGCTAGCCTCATTTCTCTCTGAGAGAAATTCCTCAAATCCATTGGTGCTGAGTTGAGAAAGTTGCTAGCTTTGAGATTAAACACCAAGAAAATCATGGAAAATCTAAAAACCATGATCATTCCGGTTACCCTCAAAGGGAATAATTACTTGCTGTGGGCAAGAACAACTAAGACTGCTTTGTGTGGAAGAGGTTTGTGGAGACACATTGAGATCACACAAAACCTTAAAGAAGACACACAAAATGAAGAAAATGAGACCAAGACCGAGGAGGAAATCAAATGGTTTCAAGAAGAACAAACAGTTTTGGGTCTCCTTCAAAACTCACTAGACCCATCAATCCTAGAGGCATACTCCTATTGTGACACCGCAAAGGAGCTTTGGGATACACTAAAGAATGTCTACGGGAACATCTCCAACTTGACCCGCGTCTTCGAAGTAAAAAGGGCAATCAACAATCTCAATCAAGAGGATCTAGAATTTACTCAACACTTTGGGAAATTTAGATCTCTTTGGGCTGAATTAGAGATGTTACGTCCAAGCACAAAGGATTTTTCAATCATTGAAGAAAGAAGAGAACAAGGTAAGGTCTTCAGTTTGCTTCTCACACTCAATCCGATGTTTAACGACCTCATAAAGCATATCTTAAGATCGGAGAAGCTCCCTAGACTTGATGAAGTTTGTGCACAAATTCAAAAGGAACAAGGGTCCTTTGGTCTCTTTAGTGGTAAACAAGAACTCCCAATGGCCAATAAGGGCAATTACCAACCAAATCAAGGCTACAAAGGCAAGAATAGGAAAACATGCGATCATTGCAAGAAGGATGGTCATACAAAGGAGGATTGCTGGATCCTTCATCCACATCTTAAGCCCAAAGATTGGCATCCAAGGGAATTCAAGCCAAGAAAGTTCCAAGCTCATCAAGCACAAGAAACGGCAAGCTCATCAAACTCAACAAAACAACCTCAAACCGAAAGCTTGAAGCAAGGAGATGAGATGAGATGGCCATGGTAGCATATTCAAATGACGCGGTGCGCAAGTCAGACTTAGAAGCACTCATTCGATCCATCGCCGCACTAAAGGAGTCCGGTATCACATACTTTGCTACTAAACCTAATAAGACTAGTACTTCTCTTGTTATTGATTCTGGAGCTTCTCATCACATGATTAGTAATCCAAATTTGATTAGTAACATTAAAACTGCTAGTGGAAATGTAGTGATTGCTAATCTTTCACATTAAAACTGCTAGGAAGTTTAAAACTATTTGACAAAGAATCTCAAGCTTTCTACATGCCATCTTTCACTTTGAATCTTGTATCGGTTAAGAGAGCTACTACTGATCTTGATGCTTATGCTATCTTTGGGCCTAATAGTTTCCATTTTCAGGATATTAAGACCGGAAGGGTTCTTGGAGAAGGAAACACAAAAGGAGACTTATACATCTTAGAAGAATCTTCAAGCAATCTTACTTTATCAAGTTTTAATTCATGCTTAGCTAGTAGTTCTAATGCAATATGGCACGCTAGATTGGGACATCCTCACTCGCGTGCCTTGGAAATAATATTGCCTAATATTTCGTTTAATAACTTGGTGTGTGAGTCTTGCATTTTAGGAAAACATTGTAAAAGTGTATTTCCTAAGTCCTCTACCATATATGAAAAATGTTTTGATTTGGTCCACTCGGATGTATGGACTTCCCCATGTTTATCAAGAGATAATAATAAGTACTTTGTGACATTCAGTGATAAAAAGTCGAAATACACTTGGATCACCTTAATGCTATCTAAAGATAGAGTATTTGACGCTTTCATTAATTTTTAGAACTACATTACTAATCAATTCAAAACAAATGTTAAGGTACTTCGAACGGATAATGGAGGGGAATATACAAGCCACAAATTCAAAGAACACCTAGCTAAGCATGGAATAATCCACCAAACGAGCTGCCCATACACACCTCAACAAAATGGTGTAGCTGAAAGAAAGAATAGACATCTCATGGAAGTAGCTAGAGCTATGATGTTCCATTCCAACTTGCCAAGAAACTTCTGGGGAGATGCAGTCATGACGGCTTGCTATCTTATCAACCGAATTCCAACAAGAGTCCTAAAGGATGTCTCTCCCTTTGAAGTTTTAAATCACAATAAACCCTATATCAATCACTTACGAGTTCTTGGGTGTTTGTGTTTTGTATTTATCCCAGGTACTCAGAGGGACAAACTAGAAGCCAAAAGCACAAGATGTGTATTCATAGGCTATTCTACCACTCAAAAAGGGTATAAATGCTATGACCCCATCCGGAAGTGTACCCTGGTTTCAAGAGACGTGAAGTTCATAGAAAACCAAGGGTACTTTGACAAGAAACAAAATTGGGATAGTGTTAAAGACCTAGCCCGTTCTCCTTCAGATAGAACCGCCAGCTTAGAGTTCTTACTCAATCATTTGGGAAATCCGGCTCCAAGAGACTCTCATCAAGAACAACCAGATCATCAGCCACAAGAAAGACCAAATTCTGAAAATAACAGTGAAGAAGAAGCAAACAACTTGGATAATGGTAATCAAGACCAAGCTTATCATGAAGAAGAATCCACTGGAGGAATGGAGCCAATGGTTAGTCAAGACCATGAGAGTGAAGAAATTAGTGCTCCTCAGCTTAGAAGAAGTACAAGGCTGAAGTATGGACCAGATCATTGGAAACAAACAAGGGTCTATTACAATAGCCAAGCCGTGGCTCATCCTCTCCAAGCGGTTTGTTCTCTTGCCCTCTTGCCATCAGAACACAAAGCATTCCTTGGAAAGATTGATCAACACCAAATTCCGAGCTCCTATGAAGAAGCAAAAGAACACAAAGAATGGTTAGCTGCTTTGGATGCTGAGATAGGGGCAATGGATAAGAATCATACTTGGGATGAAATGGAGCTTCCAAAGGGAAAGAAGGCAGTAAGTTCCAAGTGGGTATTTACAATCAAATATCAATCTAATGGGGAGATTGAGCGGTACAAAGCCAGATTGGTAGCCAGAGGTTTCACCCAGACATATGGAGCTGATTATACCGATACTTTTGCGCCAGTGGCAAAGCTTCACACAGTTAGGGTCATCTTGTCCTTAGCCACAAATCTATCATGGGATCTATGGCAAATGGACGTGAAGAACGCCTTTCTTCAAGGAGAATTGGAAGAAGAAGTGTACATGACTCCACCACCCGGATTAGAACACTCAATCAGCCCCGGAAAAGTCCTAAGGTTAAGAAAGGCAATTTATGGTCTAAAGCAATCACCAAGGGCCTGGTATCATAAACTGAGCTTCACTCTTGTTGCTCGAGGATTGTCCCCTCTCCTTTCACGTGCACAGACCTTCACATCCATATTCTCAACAGTCTGATGTATTATCCCTTTCTCATTCACAAACTCCCTAAACCGTATGCTCATGTATTCTTCGCCATTATCACTTCTTAGTATCTTAATCTTGGTATCATACTGATTGAGCACATAGTTATAGAAGTTCTGAAATGATTCAAGCACTTGATCCTTAGAGCGCATCAATGTTACTCATGTATACTTTGATTTTTGATCGATGAAGGAAACATAGTACTTATATTGATCTCTTGAAGTACACGGAGCAGACCATACATCAGAGTGTATTAACTCAAAAGACTTCTTATACATAGTAGTAGACTCTGGAAACACTTTCCTACAATGCTTCCCCAAAATACATGCTTCACACGCCTCCTTCGGTACTGAATGGTTGGGCAAGACCATGCTGAGCACCTTGTGACTTGGGTGACCAAGGCGAGAATGCCATAAAGGGCTTGATCCAACCGAACTGACCGCAAGCGCTTTAAACTCTTTATCCTTTTTATTCAATATGTACAGACCATCTTTCACACCCCCTGATCCGATCGCATCTTTGGTTTCATTATCCTGAAACTCAACACCATTTGTTGAATAATGAAAGAATACATTAGCTTAAGACCCAAAGAAGAGAAGAGGCTTTATTCAACATATGTAAGCCCATTAAGAAGTCTTCTAGAAGGGTGAAGACTTTGGGTGCACAAGTGGGTGTCTCGGGAAGTGTGAAAAGGAAGGAGATGTGTTTGAATTTCAAATAAGAGATTGGAGGGAAATTTGAATGTTGTGAAACCCTTCTTCACCTCTTAATTTCGTGGCTCTCCTCTATATATACATGTTGTACACCCTTTGTAACACTTAATCAATTCTAATGGAAACTTCTCTTTATCTCTCATTCTATCATTTCTCTTTCAAGCACTCTCAAACTCTCTAATCTTCTATTTCGCAAATTCAACACCATTAACTCCAAAAACAACTTTACAATTCAAATCCTTAGTTGCCTTATGAACTGATAGCAAATTCGAAGTAAATTCTGGGATATATAAGGCTTTAGTTCTCTTCCCAAACACTTCTAAGTCCCCAACACCCTCTATTGGAACTTCTTTCCCGTTTGTTATCCTAACACTACCCTTATGAAGTTCAACATTCTCCAGCAACTTAGCATCACAAATCATATTATGACTTGCTCCTGAATCTATTATCACATTTCTCTTAGCCTTAGAGGTAAAGAAACCTTTACCAGATTCTGCTAGCTTTGAGATACTCTTGATGAGGCCCGCCAAATCGCTCTTCCTCACCAATTGGTCTCCTTCCATGCTAGTTACACCTGCAAAGTTTCTAGCACCTTGACTGCTTCCCTGGAAACTTCCTCTTAGCCGGGCTGGTTTCAAGTGCAGGTAAAGTGTCCAGCACTTCTCCTTAGTGTGCCCTCTCATTCTACAATGGCTACACTCAACCGCTCTCCTTTCTCCATGCCCAAAACTTCTTTGCACCATACGCGCCATTTCACTAGCGGGTTTAAACAACCCTCTAGCACCTTCCTCCTTCTGAACTTGTTGACACACTTCATTTAATGTTGGAAGCTTGTCAAATCGAAGGATATGCTGAATGAGTCCCTTGTAAGAGTCATCAAGTGTGAGTAAGAGACCAAACACTTGATCTTGCTCTCTCCTCTCATTCAACTCCTTTGGGTCGTTTGTTGTAGGTCTAAGCATTTCCAGCTCTGCCCACTATTAATCAAGCATATCATCAAGGGAGCTTAGGGAAGATGGTTGGATTTGGGTGTCCGTACAAGTCCGTACGAATCCATACCAGTCCGTACAAGTCCGTACGGATCCGTACAAGGCCGTACAAGACCGTATAAGACCGTACGACCTAAGGGAGCCTCCAGAACGTTTAAGGAAGTCTTGGAGAGTCTTGAAGAGTCTTCTAGAGTCTTCTAGAAGCTGGTCAATGTTCGGATCATGCACCAAGTCACTAGAGCGTCCAGGTGCATTGGGGCTTGTCCTTGGTCTTCCTTCTTATCCATTTGGTCAAGGAAGGGGCTGGAACCAGGCTGGAACAGGCTGGCATGGTCAAGGGCGCTCCCAAGACTACTCTCCTATTGGCTGGTTCAAATTAAAGTTAAACCTAGGTTCCCTTGTAATTCTCCTATAAATATGCTATGTAATTCACAAAGATCAATAAGAAATTCTTCTCTAATGTTCTACTATGGTTTTCCTTCTAATTTATCTCAAAATCTCTCATTTATAATCTCTAAAATCTAACACAAACAACCTCAAACCGAAAACTCAAAGCAAGGAGATGAGATGGCCATGGTAGCATACTCGAATGACGTGGTGCGCAAGTCAGACCTAGAGGCACTCATTCAATCCATTGCTGCACTAAAGGAGTCCGGTATCATCTACTTTGCTATTAAACCTACTAAAACTAGCACTTCTCTTGTTATTGATTCCGGAGCTTCTCATCACATGATTAGTAATCCAAATTTGATTAGTAACATTAAAACTGCTAGTGGAAATGTAGTGATTGCTAATGGTGATAAAATACCGGTTAAAGGGATAGGAAGTTTAAGACTATTTGAGAAAGAATCTCAAGCTTTCTACATGCCATCTTTCACTTTGAATCTTGTATCGGTTAAGAGAGCTACTACTGATCTTGTTGCTTATGCTTATTAATCAAGCTTATCATCAAGGGAGCTTAGGGAAGATGGTTGGATTTGGGTGTCCGTACAAGTCTGTACGGATCCGTACAAGTTCGTACAAGTCCATACGGATCCGTACAAGGCCGTACAAGACCATACAACCTTAGCGAGCCTCTGGAACATTTGAGGAAGCCTTCGAGAGTCTTCTAGAAGCTTGGAAACGTTTGGACCATGCACCAAGCCACTTGAGTGTCCAGGTGCATTGGCACCTTGTCCTTGGTCTTCCTTCTTATCCATTTGGTCAAGGAAGGGGCTGGAAACAGGCTGGCATGGTCAAGGACGCCCAAAGACTACACTCCTATTGGCTGGTTCAAATTAAAGTTAAACCTAGGTTCCCTTGTAATTCTCCTATAAATATGCTATGTATTTCACAAAGATCAATAAGAAATTCTTCTCTAATATTCTACTATGGTGTTTCTTCTAGTTTATCTCAAAAGCTCTCATTTATAATCTCTAAAATCTAACATGGTATCAGAGCATTGATCTTGCTCCTATCTATTCTGCTTTATTCTTGGTTATTCTCCATCATTCTCCATCATTCTCCATCATTTCTCCATCATTTCTCCATCAGTTCTTGTCATTTCTACTCATTCTCCACGTTTTTCTTCTTTATTTTCTCCTTTCTCACGCTGCTAGCTTCATTTCTCTCTGAGAGAAATTCCTCAAATCCATTGGTGCTGAGTTGAGAAAGTTGCTAGCTTTGTGATTTTCACTTCATTTTCTTCCTTTCACGTTGCTAGCCTCATTTCTCTCTGAGAGAAATTCCTCAAATCCATTGGTGCTGAGTTGAGAAAGTTGCTAGCTTTGTGATTAAACACCAAGAAAATCATGGAAAATCTAAAAACCATGATCATTCCGGTTACCCTCAAAGGGAATAATTACTTGCTGTGGGCAAGAACAACTAAGACTGCTTTGTGTGGAAGAGGTTTGTGGAGACACATTGAGATCACACAAAACCGTAAAGAAGACACACAAGATGAAGAAAATGAGACCAAGACCGAGGAGGAAATCAAATGGTTTCAAGAAGACCAAACGGTTTTGGGTCTCCTTCAAAACTCACTAGACCCATCAATCCTAGAGGCATACTCCTATTGTGACACCGCAAAGGAGCTTTGGGATACACTAAAGAATGTCTACGGGAACATCTCCAACTTGACCCGGGTCTTCGAAGTAAAAAGGGCAATCAACAATCTCAATCAAGAGGATCTAGAATTTACTCAACACTTTGGGAAATTTAGATCTCTTTGGGCTGAATTAGAGATGTTACGTCCAAGCACAAAGGATTTTTCAATCATTGAAGAAAGAAGAGAACAAGATAAGGTCTTTGGTTTGCTTCTCACACTCAATCCGGCGTTTAACGACCTCATAAAGCATATCTTAAGATCGGAGAAGCTTCTTAGACTTGATGAAGTTTGTGCACAAATTCAAAAGGAACAAGGGTCCTTTGGTCTCTTTAGTGGTAAACAAGAACTCCCAATGGCCAATAAGGGCAATTACCAACCAAATCAAGGCTACAAAGGCAAGAATAGGAAAACATGCGATCATTGCAAGAAAGATGGTCATACAAGGGAGGATTGCTGGATCCTGCATCCACATCTCAAGCCCAAAGATTGGCATCCAAGGGAATTCAAGCCAAGAAAGTTCCAAGCTCATCAAGCACAAGAAACGCCAAGCTCATCAAACTCAACAAAACAACCTCAAACCGAAAGCTTGAAGCAGGGAGATGAGATGGCCATGGTAGCATATTCAAATGACGTGGTGCGCAAGTCAGACTTAGAAGCACTCATTCGATCCATCGCCGTACTAAAGGAGTCCGGTATCACATACTTTGCTACTAAACCTAATAAGACTAGCACTTCTCTTGTTATTGATTCTGAAGCTTCTCATCACATGATTAGTAATCCAAATTTGATTAGTAACATTAAAACTGCTAGTGGAAATGTAGTGATTGCTAATGGTGATAGGATACCGGTTAAAGGAATAGGAAGTTTAAAACTATTTGACAAAGAATCTCAAGCTTTCTACATGCCATCTTTCACTTCGAATCTTGTATCGGTTAAGAGAGCTACTACTGATCTTGATGCTTATGCTATCTTTGGGCCTAATAGTTTCCATTTTCAGGATATTAAAACCGGAAGGGTTCTTGGAGAAGGAAACACAAAAGGAGACTTATACATCTTAGGAGATTCTTCAAGCAATCCTACTTTATCAAGTTTTAATTCATGCATAGCTAGTAGTTCTAATGCAATATGGCACGCTAGATTGGGACATCCTCACTCGCGTGCCTTGGAAATAATAGTGCCTAATATTTCGTTTAATAACTCGGTTTGTGAGTCTTGTATTTTAGGAAAACATTGTAAAAGTGTATTTCCTAAGTCCTCTACCATATATGAAAAATGTTTTGATTTGGTCCACTCGGATGTATGGACTTCCCCATGTTTATCAAGAGATAATAATAAGTACTTTGTGACATTCATTGATGAAAAGTCGAAGTACACTTGGATCACCTTAATGCCATCTAAAGATAGAGTATTTGACGCTTTCATTAATTTTCAGAACTACGTTACTAATCAATTCAAAACAAATGTTAAGGTACTTCGAACGGATAATGGAGGGGAATATACAAGCCACAAATTCAAAGAACACCTAGCTAAGCATGGAATAATCCACCAAACGAGCTGCCCATACACACCTCAACAAAATGGTGTAGCTGAAAGAAAGAATAGACATCTCATGGAAGTAGCTAGAGCTATGATGTTCCATTCCAACTTGCCAAGAAACTTCTGGGGAGATGCAGTCATGACGGCTTGCTATCTTATCAACCAAATTCCAACAAGAGTCCTAAAGGACGTCTCTCCCTTTGAAGTTTTAAATCACAATAAACCCTATATCAATCACTTACGAGTTCTTGGGTGTTTGTGTTTTGTATTTGTCCCAGGTACTCAGAGGGACAAACTAGAAGCCAAAAGCACAAGATGTGTATTCATAGGCTATTCTACCACTCAAAAGGGGTATAAGTGCTATGACCCCATCCGGAAGTGTACCCTGGTTTCAAGAGACGTGAAGTTCATAGAAAACCAAGGGTACTTTGACAAGAAACAAAATTGGGATAGCGTTAAAGACCTAGCCCGTTCTCCTTCAAATAGAACCGCCAGCTTAGAGTTCTTACTCAATCATTTGGGAAATCCGGCTCCAAGAGACTCTCATCAAGAGCAACCAGATCATCAGCCACAAGAAGGACCAAATTCTGAAAATAACAGTGAAGAAGAAGCAAACAACTTGGATAATGGTAATTAAGACCAAGCTCATCATGAAGAAGAATCCACTGGAGGAATGGAGCCAATGGTTAGTCAAGACCATGAGAGTGAAGAAATTAGTGCTCCTCAGCTTAGAAGAAGTACAAGGCTGAAGTATGGACCAGATCATTGGAAACAAACAAGGGTCTATTACAACAGCCAAGCCGTGGCTCATCCTCTCCAAGCGGTTTGTTCTCTTGCCCTCTTGCCATTAGAACACAAAGCATTCCTTGGAAAGATTGATCAACACCAAATTCCGAGCTCCTATGAAGAAGCAAAAGAACACAAAGAATGGTTAACTGCTGTGGATGCTGAGATAGGGGCAATGGATAAGAATCATACTTGGGATGAAACTGAGCTTCCAAAGGGAAAGAAGGCAGTAAGTTCCAAGTGGGTATTTACAATCAAATATCAATCTAATGGGGAGATTGAGCGGTACAAAGCCAGATTGGTAGCCAGAGGTTTCACCCAGACATATGGAGCTGATTATACCGATACTTTTGCGCCAGTGGCAAAGCTTCACACAGTTAGGGTCATCTTGTCCTTAGCCACAAATCTATCATGGGATCTATGGCAAATGGACGTGAAAAACGCCTTTCTTCAAGGAGAATTGGAAGAAGAAGTGTACATGACTCCACCACCTGGATTAGAACACTCAATCCGCCCCGGAAAAGTCCTAAGGTTAAGAAAGGCAATTTATGGTCTAAAGCAATCACCAAGGGCCTGGTATCATAAACTGAGCTTCACTCTTGTTGCTCGAGGATTTAGCCGGTCAGAAGCCGACCATACCTTGTTCACTCACCAGAGCTCCCGTGGGCTTATTGTGGTATTGGTTTATGTGGATGACTTGATCATCTCAGGTAGTGATCAAGTTGGGATTCAAGAAACCAAATCCTTCCTTAAGTCTGTTTTTGATATCAAGGACTTGGGAGAGCTTAAGTATTTCCTAGGGATAGAGATATGCCGATCCTCGGAAGGCCTATTTCTATCACAAAGGAAATATTCTCTTGATTTATTGCAGGAGACAAGAAAGCTAGGATCCAAACCAGCTAAGACCCCACTTGAAGATGGCTACAAGGTCAAGAGAAAGGGGGAGAAAGAAGATGATCCGCTTGACAAGCCATTTGAAGACCCAGCACAATATCGGCCCCTAGTTGAAGCTCATCTATTTGACTATTACACGGCCTGACTTATGTTTTGCTGTGAATCAGGTTAGCCAACATATGAAGGAACCAACCGTGCATCATTGGAACATGGTGGAAAGAATATTGAGATACATCAAAGGTTCACATGGCCAAGGAATTTGGATGGGGAAGAATGGCAACACTGAGATAGTTGGATACTGCGATGCGGACTATGCGGGAGACACTATGGATAGGAAGTCTACAACTGGCTACTGTACTTTCATTGGAGGCAATCTAGTAACTTGGAAGTCTAAGAAGCAGAAGGTTGTGTCATGCTCAAGTGCGGAGTCAGAATATAGAGCAATGAGGAAGCTGACAAATGAATTAGTTTGGTTGAAGGCTCTTCTCAAGGATCTTGGCATAGAAACTTCAAGTCCCATCACAATGCATTGTGACAATCAGGCAGCCATTCATATAGCAACCAATCCAGTATTTCATGAGAGGACCAAGCACATTGAGATTGACTGCCACAAAGTTAGAGAGAAGATCATAGAAGGAGTGATACTTCCATGTTACACCAAGAGTGAAGACCAGTTGGCTGACATCTTCACCAAGGCTGCTAGCCTCAAAGTTTGCAACCACATCCACAGCAAACTTGGGTTAGTAGACCTTACTCATCCTTGATAATACTTGCCTGTTCCGGAAAGACCACACTCTTTTTCCCTTACCAAGGTTTTGTCCCACTGGGTTTTCCTTGGTAAGGTTTTTAATGAGATGGTAGTCCCGGTTCCCAAACTTAGCCTTCATTCCAACACTCCGGCTAAGTTTGAGGGGGAGTATTAATCAAGCTTATCATCAAGGGAGCTTAGGGAAGATGGTTGGATTTGGGTGTCCGTACAAGTCCGTACGGAACCGTACAAGTCCGTACGGATCCGTACAAGGCTGTACAAGACCGTACAACCTTAGCGAGCCTCTGGAACATTTGAGGAAGCCTTCGAGAGTCTTCTAGAAGCTTGGAAACGTTTGGACCATGCACCAAGCCACTTGAGTGTCCAGGTGCATTGGCACCTTGTCCTTGGTCTTCCTTCTTATCCATTTGGTCAAGGAAGGGGCTGGAAACAGGCTGGCATGGTCAAGGACGCCCAAAGACTACACTCCTATTGGCTGGTTCAAATTAAAGTTAAACCTAGGTTCCCTTGTAATTCTCCTATAAATATGCTATGTATTTCACAAAGATCAATAAGAAATTCTTCTCTAATATTCTACTATGGTGTTTCTTCTAGTTTATCTCAAAAGCTCTCATTTATAATCTCTAAAATCTAACATGGTATCAGAGCATTGATCTTGCTCCTATCTATTCTGCTTTATTCTTGGTTATTCTCCATCATTCTCCATCATTCTCCATCATTTCTCCATCATTTCTCCATCAGTTCTTGTCATTTCTACTCATTCTCCACGTTTTTCTTCTTTATTTTCTCCTTTCTCACGCTGCTAGCTTCATTTCTCTCTGAGAGAAATTCCTCAAATCCATTGGTGCTGAGTTGAGAAAGTTGCTAGCTTTGTGATTTTCACTTCATTTTCTTCCTTCCACGTTGCTAGCCTCATTTCTCTCTGAGAGAAATTCCTCAAATCCATTGGTGCTGAGTTGAGAAAGTTGCTAGCTTTGTGATTAAACACCAAGAAAATCATGGAAAATCTAAAAACCATGATCATTCCGGTTACCCTCAAAGGGAATAATTACTTGCTGTGGGCAAGAACAACTAAGACTGCTTTGTGTGGAAGAGGTTTGTGGAGACACATTGAGATCACACAAAACCGTAAAGAAGACACACAAGATGAAGAAAATGAGACCAAGACCGAGGAGGAAATCAAATGGTTTCAAGAAGACCAAACGGTTTTGGGTCTCCTTCAAAACTCACTAGACCCATCCATCCTAGAGGCATACTCCTATTGTGACACTGCAAAGGAGCTTTGGGATACACTAAAGAATGTCTACGGGAACATCTCCAACTTGACCCGGGTCTTCGAAGTAAAAAGGGCAATCAACAATCTCAATCAAGAGGATCTAGAATTTACTCAACACTTTGGGAAATTTAGATCTCTTTGGGCTGAATTAGAGATGTTACGTCCAAGCACAAAGGATTTTTCAATCATTGAAGAAAGAAGAGAACAAGATAAGGTCTTCGGTTTGCTTCTCACACTCAATCCGGCGTTTAACGACCTCATAAAGCATATCTTAAGATCGGAGAAGCTCCCTAGACTTGATGAAGTTTGTGCACAAATTCAAAAGGAACAAGGGTCCTTTGGTCTCTTTAGTGGTAAACAAGAACTCCCAATGGCCAATAAGGGCAATTACCAACCAAATCAAGGCTACAAAGGCAAGAATAGGAAAACATGCGATCATTACAAGAAGGATGGTCATACAAAGGAGGATTGCTGGATCCTTCATCCACATCTCAAACCCAAAGATTGGCATCCAAGGGAATTCAAGCCAAGAAAGTTCCAAGCTCATCAAGCACAAGAAACGCCAAGCTCATCAAACTCAACAAAACAACCTCAAACCGAAAGCTTGAAGCAAGGAGATGAGATGGCCATGGTAGCATATTCAAATCACGTGGTGCGCAAGTCAGACTTAGAAGCACTCATTCGATCCATCGCCACACTAAAGGAGTCCGGTATCACATACTTTGCTACTAAACCTAATAAGACTAGCACTTCTCTTGTTATTGATTCTGAAGCTTCTCATCACATGATTAGTAATCCAAATTTGATTAGTAACATTAAAACTGCTAGTGGAAATGTAGTGATTGCTAATGGTGATAGGATACCGGTTAAAGGAATAGGAAGTTTAAAACTATTTGACAAAGAATCTCAAGCTTTCTACATGCCATCTTTCACTTCGAATCTTGTATCGGTTAAGAGAGCTACTACTGATCTTGATGCTTATGCTATCTTTGGGCCTAATAGTTTCCATTTTCAGGATATTAAAACCGGAAGGGTTCTTGGAGAAGGAAACACAAAAGGAGACTTATACATCTTAGAAGATTCTTCAAGCAATCCTACTTTATCAAGTTTTAATTCATGCATAGCTAGTAGTTCTAATGCAATATGGCACGCTAGATTGGGACATCCTCACTCGCGTGCCTTGGAAATAATATTGCCTAATATTTCGTTTAATAACTCGGTTTGTGAGTCTTGTATTTTAGGAAAACATTGTAAAAGTGTATTTCCTAAGTCCTCTACCATATATGAAAAATGTTTTGATTTGGTCCACTCGGATGTATGGACTTCCCCATGTTTATCAAGAGATAATAATAAGTACTTTGTGACATTCATTGATGAAAAGTCGAAATACACTTGGATCACCTTAATGCCATCTAAAGATAGAGTATTTGACGCTTTCATTAATTTTCAGAACTACATTACTAATCAATTCAAAACAAATGTTAAGGTACTTCGAACGGATAATGGAGGGGAATATACAAGCCACAAATTCAAAGAACACCTAGCTAAGCATGGAATAATCCACCAAACGAGCTGCCCATACACACCTCAACAAAATGGTGTAGCTGAAAGAAAGAATAGACATCTCATGGAAGTAGCTAGAGCTATGATGTTCCATTCCAACTTGCCAAGAAACTTCTGGGGAGATGCAGTCATGACGGCTTGCTATCTTATCAACCAAATTCCAACAAGAGTCCTAAAGGACGTCTCTCCCTTTGAAGTTTTAAATCACAATAAACCCTATATCAATCACTTACGAGTTCTTGGGTGTTTGTGTTTTGTATTTGTCCCAGGTACTCAGAGGGACAAACTAGAAGCCAAAAGCACAAGATGTGTATTCATAGGCTATTCTACCACTCAAAAGGGGTATAAGTGCTATGACCCCATCCGGAAGTGTACCCTGGTTTCAAGAGACGTGAAGTTCATAGAAAACCAAGGGTACTTTGACAAGAAACAAAATTGGGATAGCGTTAAAGACCTAGCCCGTTCTCCTTCAAATAGAACCGCCAGCTTAGAGTTCTTACTCAATCATTTGGGAAATCCGGCTCCAAGAGACTCTCATCAAGAGCAACCAGATCATCAGCCACAAGAAGGACCAAATTCTGAAAATAACAGTGAAGAAGAAGCAAACAACTTGGATAATGGTAATCAAGACCAAGCTCATCATGAAGAAGAATCCACTGGAGGAATGGAGCCAATGGTTAGTCAAGACCATGAGAGTGAAGAAATTAGTGCTCCTCAGCTTAGAAGAAGTACAAGGCTGAAGTATGGACCAGATCATTGGAAACAAACAAGGGTCTATTACAACAGCCAAGCCGTGGCTCATCCTCTCCAAGCGGTTTGTTCTCTTGCCCTCTTGCCATCAGAACACAAAGCATTCCTTGGAAAGATTGATCAACACCAAATTCCGAGCTCCTATGAAGAAGCAAAAGAACACAAAGAATGGTTAGCTGCTGTGGATGCTGAGATAGGGGCAATGGATAAGAATCATACTGGGATGAAATGGAGCTTCCAAAGGGAAAGAAGGCAGTAAGTTCCAAATGGGTATTTACAATCAAATATCAATCTAATGGGGAGATTGAGCGGTACAAAGCCAGATTGGTAGCCAGAGGTTTCACCCAGACATATGGAGCTAATTATACCGATACTTTTGCGCCAGTGGCAAAGCTTCACACAGTTAGGGTCATCTTGTCCTTAGCCACAAATCTATCATGGGATCTATGGCAAATGGACGTGAAGAACGCCTTTCTTCAAGGAGAATTGGAAGAAGAAGTGTACATGATTCCACCACCTGGATTAGAACACTCAATCAGCCCCAGAAAATTCCTAAGGTTAAGAAAGGCAATTTATGGTCTAAAGCAATCACCAAGGGCCTGGTATCATAAACTGAGCTTCACTCTTGTTGCTCGAGGATTTAGCCGGTCAGAAGCCGACCATACCTTGTTCACTCACCAGAGCTCCCGTGGGCTTATTGTGGTATTGGTTTATGTGGATGACTTGATCATCTCAGGTAGTGATCAAGTTGGGATTCAAGAAACCAAATCCTTCCTTAAGTCTGTTTTTGATATCAAGGACTTGGGAGAGCTTAAGTATTTCCTAGGGATAGAGATATGCCGATCCTCGGAAGGCCTATTTCTATCACAAAGGAAATATTCTCTTGATTTATTGCAGGAGACAAGAAAGCTAGGATCCAAACCAGCTAAGACCCCACTTGAAGATGGCTACAAGGTCAAGAGAAAGGGGGAGAAAGAAGATGATCCGCTTGACAAGCCATTTGAAGACCCAGCACAATATCGGTGCCTAGTTGGTAAGCTCATCTATTTGACTATTACACGGCCTGACTTATGTTTTGCTGTGAATCAGGTTAGCCAACATATGAAGGAACCAACCGTGCATCATTGGAACATGGTGGAAAGAATATTGAGATACATCAAAGGTTCACCTGGCCAAGGAAGTTGGATGGGGAAGAATGGCAACACTGAGATAGTTGGATACTGTGATGCGGACTATGCGGGAGACACTATGGATAGGAAGTCTACAACTGGCTATTGTACTTTCATTGGAGGCAATCTAGTAACTTGGAAGTCTAAGAAGCAGAAGGTTGTGTCATGCTCAAGTGCGGAGTCAGAATATAGAGCAATGAGGAAGCTGACAAATGAATTAGTTTGGTTGAAGGCTCTTCTCAAGGATCTTGGCATAGAAACTTCAAGTCCCATCACAATGCATTGTGACAATCAGGCAGCCATTCATATAGCAACCAATCCAGTATTTCACGAGAGGACCAAGCACATTGAGATTGACTGCCACAAAGTTAGAGAGAAGATCATAGAAGGAGTGATACTTCCATGTTACACCAAGAGTGAAGACCAGTTGGCTGACATCTTCACCAAGGCTGCTAGCCTCAAAGTTTGCAACCACATCCACAGCAAACTTGGGTTAGTAGACCTTACTCATCCTTGATAATACTTGCCTGTTCCGGGAAGACCACACTCTTTTTCCCTTACCAAGGTTTTGTCCCACTGGGTTTTCCTTGGTAAGGTTTTAAATGAGGTGGTAGTCCCGGTTCCCAAACTTAGCCTTCATTCCAACACTCCGGCTAAGTTTGAGGGGGAGTATTAATCAAGCTTATCATCAATGGAGCTTAGGGAAGATGGTTGGATTTGGGTGTCCGTACAAGTCCGTACGGATCCGTACAAGTCCGTACGGATCCGTACAAGTCCGTACAAGTCCGTACGGATCCGTACAAGGCCGTACAAGACCGTACAACCTTAGCGAGCCTCCGGAACATTTGAGGAAGCCTTTGAGAGTCTTCTAGAAGCTTGGAAACGTTTGGACCATGCACCAAGCCACTTGAGTGTCCAGGTGCATTGGCACCTTGTCCTTGGTCTTCCTTCTTATCCATTTGGTCAAGGAAGGGGCTGGAAACAGGCTGGCATGGTCAAGGACGCCCAAAGACTACACTCCTATTGGCTGGTTCAAATTAAAGTTAAACCTAGGTTCCCTTGTAATTCTCCTATAAATATGCTATGTATTTCACAAAGATCAATAAGAAATTCTTCTCTAATATTCTACTATGGTGTTTCTTCTAGTTTATCTCAAAAGCTCTCATTTATAATCTCTAAAATCTAACAATTCAATGCCTTCTTCACCTCAAAGATCCTTGAAATGTTTGAGGTGTCTCCATAAACTCCCTTGAGCGTCTTCCATAGCTCCTTGGAGTTCTCACAGTATGAATAGGCCGCCAGAATAGATGGCTCAAGAGAGCTTTGAAGCGCAGCCAAGACTTGAGCATCTTCTTGCTCCCGCTTCCTCTGTGTCATACCGCCATATTCAGCCCTTCCTTCTTCATCGTTTCCCACCAAGCTATCAACATACTCCCACAGCCCTCTTCCTCTTAGGACTGTCTTTGTGGTTCTGGACCACAAAATATAGTTATTCCCCTTGAGAATAACTGGTAGAACCATATTCTTGGAGCTTTCCATGACTTGAAATTTTTGGTGAATAGTACACACGAGAAAGAAAATAAACAGAGTGATTTGAAGTGTTTGAGGGATATGAACGAGTTTAAGATCTGGTTTAGGACCTTAAGTGCTCTGATACCATGTAGATTTTAGAGGATATGAAGGTGATTTTAAGGGAAGAAGATTAGAAGAGAAGAGTAATAAAGATGATGAATAGAAGTTTTTTAGAGAAGAACTTCAATATTTTCGTGTGTAATGTTTCCTTACAATTCCATACACATATATGCACGCTTTACATGAATTATTGAGTGAAAAATATCTCACCAACACCTCTACACAAGTATAGGCGAGCCATGCTTCTCCCAACTGCTCCTACCTACTCCTCTTTGCAACTTGCTCCACTTGTGCTGAGTGAGAAAAAACTGGTCTGCTTCTAAACAATTCAGTTCCTTCTTCACTTCATGTTTGGTCTCGTTTTAGTTGATCTTAGCTACTCATTGGTGCTTTATTTCATGTGCAAGCAAGACATTATTCTTCTTCTCTTCCTTACTTGTTTTGCATGGTATACCTTCTCTTTTTACTCCTGAGCTTTCACCATATTCCAACACACTTGCTATACATGCTAACTCTTTCCCTTTGATATTGTCTCCTCTCCTTTCACGTGCACAGACCTTCACATCCATATTCTCAACAGTCACTTGAGTGTCCAGGTGCATTGGCGCCTTATCCTTGGTCTTCCTTCTTATCCATTCGGTCAAGGAAGGGCTGGAACCAGGCTGGCATAGTCAAGGGCGCTCCAAAGACTAGACTCCCATTGGTTGGTTGAAATTAAAGTTAAACCTAGGTTCCCTTGTAATTCTTCTATAAATATGCTATGTAATTCACAAAGATCAATAAAAAAAATTTCTATAATATTCTACTATAGTTTTCCATCTAGTTTATCTCTCATTTACTCATCCATAATCTCTAAAATCTAACACAAACCGCTTGGAGAGGATGAGCCACGACTTGGCTGTTGTAATAGACCCTTGTTTGTTTCCAATGATCTGGTCCATACTTCAGCCTTGTACTTCTTCTAAGCCGAGGAGCACTAATTTCTTCACTCTCATGGTCTTGACTAACCATTGGCTCCATTCCTCCAGTGGATTCTTCTTTATGATGAGCTTGGTCTTGATTACCATTATCCAAGTTGTTTGCTTCTTTTTCATTGTTATTTTCAGAATTTGGTCCTTCTTGTGGTTGGTGATCTTGTTGCTTTTGATGAGAGTCTCTTGGAGCCGGATTTCCAAGATGATTGTGTAAGAACTCTAAGCTGGCTACTTTATCTAAAGGAGAACGGGCTAGGTCTTTAACACTATCCCAATTTTGGTTCTTGTCAAAGTACCCTTGGTTTTCTATTAACTTCACGTCTCTTGAAACCAGGGTACACTTCCGGATGGGGTCATAGCACTTATACCCCTTTTGAGTGGTAGAATAGCCTATGAATACACATCTTGTGCTTTTGGCTTCTAGTTTGTCCCTCTGAGTACCTGTGACAAATACAAAACACAAACACCCAAGAACTCGTAAGTGATTGATAAAGGGTTTATTGTGATTTAAAACTTCAAAAGGAGAGATGTTCTTTAGGACCCTTTTTGGAATTTGGTTAATCAGATAACAAGCCGTCATGACTGCATCTCCCCAGAAGTTTCTTGGTAGGTTGGAATGGAACATCATAGCTCTAGCTACTTCCATGAGATGCCTATTCTTTCTTTCAGCTACACCATTTTGTTAACGTGTGTATGGGCAGCTCGTTTGGTGGATTATTCCATGCTTAGTTAGGTGTTCATTGAATTTTTGGCTTGTATATTCCCCTCCATTATCCGTTCGAAGTACTTTAAAATTTGTTTTGAATTGATTAGTAATGTAGTTCTAAAAAAAAGAGAACAAAAAAATGAAAGAAAGCGTCAAATACTCTATCTTTAGATAGCATTAAGGTGATCCAAGTGTATTTCGACTTTTCATCAATAAATGTCACAAAGTACTTATTATTATCTCTTGATAAACATGGGGAAGTCCATACATCCGAGTGGACCAAATCAAAACATTTTTCATATATGGTAGAGGACTTAGGAAATACATTTTTACAATGTTCTCTTATAATACAAGACTCACAAACCGAGTTTTTAAACGACATATTAGGCAATATTATTTCCAAGGCACGCGAAGAAGGATGTCCTAATCTAGCGTGTCATATTGTATTAGAACTACTAGCTAAGCATGAATTAAAACTTGATAAAGTAGGATTGCTTGAAGAATCTTCTAAGATGTATAAGTCTCCTTTTGTGTTTCCTTCTCAAAGAATCCTTCCGGTCTTAATATCCTGAAAATGGAAACTATTAGGCCCAAAGATAGCATAAGCATCAAGATCAGTAGTAGCTCTCTTAACCGATACAAGATTTGAAGTGAAAGATGGCATGTAGAAAGCTTGAGATTCATTGTCAAATAGTTTTAAATTTCCTATTCCTTTAACCGATATCCTATCACCATTAGCAATCACTACATTTCCACTAGCAGTTTTAATGTTACTAATCAAATTTGGATTACTAATCATATGATGAGAAGCTCCAGAATCAATAACAAGAGAAGTGGTAGGCTTAGTAGGTTTAGTAGCAAAGTAGGTGATACCGAACTCTTTTAGTGCGGTGATGGATCGAATGAGTGCTTCTAAGTCTGACTTGCGCACAACGTCATTTGAAGATGCTACCATGGCCATCTCATCTCCATGCTTCAAGCTTTTGGTTTGAGGTTGTTTTGTTGAGTTTGATGAGCTTGGAGCTTCTTGTGTTTGATGAGTTGGAACTTTCTTGGCTTGAATTCCTTTGGATGCCAATCTTTGGGCTTGAGATGCGGATGAAGGATCCATTAATCCTCCTTTGTATGACCATCCTTCTTGCAATGATCGTATGTTTTCCTAATCTTGCCTTTGTAGCCTTGATTTGGTTAGTAATTGCCCTTATTGACCGTTGGGAGTTCTTGTTTTCCACTAAAGAGACCAAAGGACCCTTGTTCCTTTTGAATTTGTGCACAAACTTCATCAAGGCTAGGGAGCTTCTCTGATCTTTAGATATGCTATATGAGATCGTTAAACGCCGGATTGAGTGTGAGAAGTAAACCGAAGACCTTATCTTGTTCTCTTCTTTCTTCAATGATTGAAAAATCCTTAGTGTTTGGATGTAACATCTCTAATTCAGCCCAAAGAGATCTAAATTTCCCAAAGTGTTGAGTAAATTCTAGATCCTCTTGATTGAGATTGTTGATTGCCCTTTTTACTTCAAAGACACGGGTCAAGTTGGAGATGTTCCCGTAGACGTTCTTTAGCGTATCCCAAAGCTCTTTTGCCGTGTCACAATAGGAGTATGCCTCTAGGATTGATGGGTCTAGTGATTTTTGAAGGAGACCCAAAACCGTTTGATCTTCTTGAAACCATTTGATTTCCTCCTCGGTCTTGGTCTCATTTTCTTCATCTTGTGTGTCTTCTTTTGGGTTTTGTGTGATCTCGATGTGTCTCCACAAACCTCTTCCACACAAAGCAGTATTAGTTGTTGTTTCCCACGGCAAGTAATTGATCCCTTTAAGTGTAACCGGAATTGACAGGAACCTACGTACCGGACAGTTCACAGACAAGTCTGACCCGATCGCTACCCGTTCCACAGACCAGTCCGCAGACAAGTCTGGCCCGAGCATTACCCGTTCCGCAGACAAGTCTTCCCCGATCGCAGAAAAGTATTCCCCGATCGCAGACAAGGCTTACCCGATCGCCACCAGTTCCACAGACAAGTGTTACCCGTCCTCGACCAGCCCATAGACAGGCGATGCCGAGCACCCAGACTTATCATCACCCGATCAAGACAAGGCCATGGAGGTCCATATCCTTCCATCTGGACACATCAAAAGAAGCAAGGTCAAAGTTTATAGAGACAAGTTCTTACGAATGGTACAACGATTCATGGACGCATCTAAGACGCCAAGAGAAATACACTATTTTTCCCCTTTCCGGATTTATCCCATGAGGTTTGTCGGATAGGTTTTTAACGAGGCACGGATACTTGACGCAACACACTTTACCTCGGTCAAACCTTCTTAACTCCCGGGCCAAGGAAGGTTGACGAAGCGTGTTTCTATCCAACCGAAGCCACCCGCGTTTTGGGTTTCTTTTACTTAAAGTCTTTTATTTTCTTTTGTTTGTTTGTCTTTAAGCGGCCGCAACGAGCATGTTCGTTTACGGCCTTATTGGGACGCGTCTCCCTTCGCTTGTAAGCCTATAAAAGGTGCATTACCCCTTTAATGAAACTTTAGACTTTTGCATAAAATTACTTAGAGTTTTCTCTTTCAAGGTCCAATCGAGTTTATTCTCTTCAACCTCTCTCCGGTAACGCTTCCTCGAGCCGGGCTCGGAACTGTCACCGGCTTTGCCGTATCAAGAGATGTTCCATACTCATTGTGTCGCGTCTCACTCCATTCCATCTCTTTCGTGAAAAATCGGGTCGAGTCATCATCGGTTCTTCGCTCTATCCCTCTATCTTTAGTCTTTGTTGTTTCGGCAACCGGTCTTAGAACGAGTCGTAGCCTGTTTGTCGACGAGTACCCATGACAGATCCTTGGTTCAGTCCCTTGGGATTCATCAACTGGTATCAGAGCTAAACGCTCCTCTTGGTTGCTTTTTATCTTTCTTTTCTCGGGAAAACATTGAGCTAAGCCTTGACCAAGTATTAAGCTTTGGTTCCTTCGTTACCGAACCAATCCGGACTAGATTGGCTGAGATCCGACCAAGTGTTGGACTCTCGGCTTGTCTTTCAATCTGACACTTTTTATTTTTCATTTGTAAGGAGAAAACATTCTTGTTGCTTGTCTCCAACTAGTTTGGGTCAAATAGGAAGGTTACGAACTCCAAGAGGTCCCAAGCTTTGACGGCGTCCTTACTAGTCTAGCCGAAAAACGAGTTGAGTTTGAAACCAGTTTTCAAAACTTGGCTCCCTCTATTTTCTCGAGCTTTACTAGTTCCTTTGGGGAAGAAACGTACTTTCCTTGACCAAGCCACGTTTTGGCTCGACGGATTGACACGTTACCCCGTGTGGTCCCAAGTTTAGACCGCATTGTTAGGGAGTTAATCGAAGACCACCGTGTGTGTGTGGTCCCGAAGCGCTTGTCGCTGTTGTTAACCACGCACGAGCTGTCCTTGTTTTTTATTCCCTGACCGTCCTTGCATTCTTGTTGTCTCCTTTAAATTTGTCCTTAGCGCGTCGCATCGAGAAAAGTTTACCGTATTTGGTATTGAATTTGCGGAATAGAAGATTAGAGAGTTTGAGAGTGCTTGAAAGAGAAACAATAGAATGAGAGATTAAGAGGTGAAGAAGGGTTTCACAACATTCAAATTTCCCTCCAATCTCTAATTTGAAATACAAACACATCTCCTTCCTTTTCACACTTCCCGAGACACCCATTTGTGCACCCAAAGTCTTCACCCTTCTAGAAGACTTCTTAATGGGCTTGCATATGTTGAATAAGACCTCTTCTCTTCTTTGGATCTTAAGCTAATGTATTCTCTCATTATTCAACACTCCCCCTCAAGCTTAACCGTAGAGAAACCAAAGGTTAAGCTTGGAACCATGATGACCCACCTCATTAAAAACCTTAGTATGGAAAACCTCATGGGACAAAACCATACTAAGGGAAAAAGAGTGTGGACTCCATGGCTAAGGAAATCATGGCCGAGATATATCTATGAGTCCAAGCTTTGAATGGATGAACTCACACACTTTTAAACTCGCTGCCTTGGTAAAAATGTCTGCCAATTGTTCTGAACTTCTTGTAAAGCATGGAAGAATTACCCTTTTCTCCACCATCTCTCGTATCTTGTGACAATCCACTTCAATATGCTTTGTCCTCTCATGGAACACTGAGTTGGACGCAATGTGAATAGCAGCTTGGTTGTCACAATGTATTGTGATTGGATCTGGCGATTCAATGCCCAAATCCTTGAGAAGAGCTTTCAACCATGTTAGCTCGTTTGTGAGCTTCCTCATTGCTCTATACTCAGCTTCAGCATTTGAACATGACACAACCTTTTGTTTCTTGCTCTTCCAAGTGACCAGGTTACCTCCAATGAATGTGCAATACCCAGTGGTGGATCTTCTATCCATTTTGTCTCCAGCCCAGTCAGCATTACAATAACCCACAATTTCTGTGTTTTTGTTACAACCCATCCAAATGCCTTGACCTGGAGCTCCTTTGAGATATTTGAGAATCCGATCCACCATGCTCCAATGGTGCACTTTTGGAGCTTGCATATGTTGACTCACCTGGTTCACAGCAAAACACAAATCAGGACGAGTTATGGTAAGATAAATCAACTTACCAACCATTCTCCGATATTGCTTGACATCTTCAAAAGGTTTATCTTCAAGCTCCCCCTCTCGTATGACTTTGTATCGTTCTTCTAAGGGAGTCTTTGCTGGTTTGGCTCCTAGCTTTCCTGCCTCAGCCAATAGATCAAGAGTGTACTTCCTTTGGGATAAGAAGAGTCCTTCATTGGACCTATAGACTTCAATCCCTAGAAAATATTTCAACTCTCCAAGATCTTTAATATCAAATACAGATTTTAAATATGCTTTTGTATCTTTAATACCTACCTTGTCATTCCCCGAGATGATAATGTCATCCACATAAATGAGAATGACTACAATACCTTCTTGGCTTTATGATCTACCTCAGACTTCTTGAAGCTTTTACTCTTGAGTGTTGTACTCAACTTGTGGTACCATGCTCGAGGAGATTGCTTCAGTCCATAGATTGCTTTCTTGAGTCTCAACACCTTTCCTGGTGCAATTGAGTCTTCCAAGCCTGGTGGTGGAGTCATGTAGACTTCATCCTCTAGTTCCCCTTGCAAGAATGCATTCTTGACATCCATCTGCCAAAGATCCCATTCCAAGTTAGTAGCTAAGGATAAAATGACTCTTACTGTATGAAGTTTTGCCACAGGTGCAAATGTGTCAAGGTAGTCCTCTCCATAGGTTTGAGTGAATCCTCTAGCCACCAGCCTAGCCTTGTAACGCTCTATTTCTCCATCACTTCTATACTTGATAGTGAAGATCCATCTAGAGCTTACGGCCTTCTTCCCTTTTGGCAGTTCAGCTTCATCCCAAGTGTGGTTGATTTCCATAGCTTTTTTTTCTTCACCAATAGCATCTCTCCATACTTTAAGCTCCTTGGCTTCTTCATAGGTTGTTGAAATCTCAGCTTCATCCAACTTGCCCATGTAGGCTTGATGTTCCAATGGGAAATGAGCTAGACTGCAAACAGCTTGAATGGGATGAGCAACTGCCTTGTTGTTGTAGTACACTCGGGTTTGCTTCCAATGTTCTGGTCCAAACCTTTGTCTTGTACTTCTCCTTAAACCCCTTTCTTGAGCTTGAACTTGAGGTTCTGGCCCTTCAAAGTCAGAATCTGAGGTTTGAGCTTCTTCTTGACTTTTTGGACTCTCTTCACTTTGATCATGAACCGCTTCATTGTGAACTTCTGATTCATTTTGATCATGAATTGTTGAGTCTTGTTGAGCCACTACTGGATCCTCTTGTTTATTGCCTCCCTCAGGATCAAAGGGTATAGTTTCTTCATTTGATTGAGATGTGCTTGTACTAGCTTCTGGCTGATGTAATCCAAGGTTCTCCAAGATTTTTCTCAAATTGCTAGCTCGGTCTGATGATGAGGATGATAGATTCTCCAATTCTTTCCAGTTCTTCTCATCATAGAACCCTTTTGTTTCAACAAACTTCACATCCCTTGAGACTAGAATCTTCCTTGTTTCCGGAACAAAGCATTTGTAACCTTTTTGTGTTATGGAGTATCCAATGAACATGCTCTTCACACTTTTAGCTTCCAACTTGTTTCTTTGTTCTCCTGGGATTAATACAAAACAAACACACCCAAACACACGTAAGTGGTTAATGGCGAGTTTAGAGTTGTTTAATACCTCAAATGGAGAGTGATCATCCAAGATTTTTGTTGGCATCCGGTTGATCAAATAGCATGCTGAAACCACAGCATCTCCCCAAAATCTCTTGGGAACACTTGTGTGGAACATCATAGACCGGGCCACTTCCATTAAGTGCCTATTCTTTCTTTCAGCAACTCCATTTTGCTGAGGAGTGTATGGGCAGCTGGTTTGATGGACTATCCCATGTTGTGCTAAGTGTTGTTTGAAGGCATGGCTTGTGTACTCTCCACCATTATCTGATCTAAAAATTTTAATCTTGGCATTATAATGGCTAGTCACATATGCTTGAAACTTTCTAAATGCTTCTAGAACTCTATCTTTGGATGGAATAAGTGTTAGCCATGTATATTTTGATTTTTCATCTATGAAGGTGACAAAGTATTTATGATGTTCTCTAGATTCACATGGTGAGGTCCAAACATCAGAATGAATTAAATCAAAACACTTTTCATAGATAGTTGGAGACTTGGAAAACACAGATTTGCAATGTTTACCAAGTATACAAGCTTCACATTCATCATTTTTGAAAGAAATCCTAGGCAACAATAGTTCTAATGCTCTAGAGTGCGGATGACCTAGCCTTGCATGCCAAATTGAACTACTAACATTAGAAACATTCAGATTAAAACTACAAAATAAATTGGAGTCCGGCTTGTTATTTTCAAGAACATACAGCTCCTCCTTTGCTACTCCTTTTCCGAGTAGTTTCATGGTCTCAATATCCTGAAATTGTACATCATTAGGACCAAATATAGCATAACAATTCAAATCAGATGTAACTTTTTTTACGGATAACAAATTTGAAGTAAATTTAGGCATGTAGAAAGCGTTTGAATCTTTTCCAAATAACCTAAGATTTCCTACTCCATCAATTGGAATACTATCTCCATTTGCTATAATGACATTACCTACAGCCGGTTTTATGTTATTCATTAGATGTGCATCACTTATCATATGATGTGATGCACCAGAATCTACAATCAAAGGCTTTGAAATGTTTTGAGCATGAAGAGAGTTTCCAGAAACCATACCAGACCTACCAGCCTCTTTCAAGGCTTTGATGAGAGCTTCCAAATCTGATTTCCTCACAAATTCAGATTCTTGTTGATATGGCACCAAAGCTCTCATTTCTCCTTCTTCAGCCCTCTTGGATGTCACAGCCTGATTCCCAGCCACTTCTTGGGAAACATTAGCTCTTGGTTCCTTCCACCAGCTTGGTTTTAGATGAGGATGGAGCTTCCAGCATTTTTCCTTTGTGTGCCCCTCTTTCTTGCAATGCTTACGGATTGCATTTGATCCCACTTTCTTGTTCTGGTTTGATCCCAAAGGTTTGTAAAATCCTTTGTTTGCGTCACCCAACTCTACTTTGTTAGCCATAACCAGCTCGCCCTTTCCCCCAAATAGACCATGAGATCCTTGCTCCTTTTGTATCTTGGAGCACACTTCATCTAGGCTGGGGAGATTGTTTGCCCTAAGGAGGTGCTTAATGAGATCCTTGTAAGTTGGATTTAAGGTCAATAGCAGACCAAAAACCTTGTCTTGTTCGCGCCTCTCATTTAACACTAAAGGATCAATCGTGCTTGGCCTTAACATTTCTAGTTCAGCCCACAATGATCTGAATTTGCCAAAGTGTTTTGTAAACTCCAAATCTTCTTGGCTTAGATCATTGATAGCCTTCTTGACTTCATAGATTCTGCTCAAGTTTGAAGTATTCCCATACACGGTTTGAAGAGTATCCCACAATTCTTTTGCATTTTCACAGTAGGAGTAGGCTTCAAGGATGGATGCTTCAAGAGAGTTCTGGATGAATCCGAGCACCATTTGGTCCTCTTGGAACCACTTATCTTCATAATTACCGATGGCTTCTTCTCCATATTTTGGATCTTGTTCTTTCAAGACATGGCTCCAAAGCCCACGACCACATAGAGCTGTTCTTATCATTCTTGACCACAGCAAATAGTTGACACCCTTCAAGATGACTGGAATAACAATTGGTTTAGAGTTTTCCATGGTGTTTCAAGATTTATTCACCGGATAATTCTATTAACCAAAGGATTCAGAGATTTTCTTAAGAAAATATTAGAGAAGCTTCAAGAAATACACTTTTTCAGTCTTTTCACAACTCAAGAGTCAATGACTTTAAGGACTAAGTCTCAGAGTGAAAAAGGATTGACAAAGAGTATTCCCCGAATTTTAGAGTGAAAAAGAAAATTTTAGAGAAGCTTCAAGAAATACACTTTTTCAGCCTTTTCACAACTCAAGAGTCAATGACTTTGAGGACTAAGTCTCAGAGTGAAAAAGGATTGACAAAGAGTATTCCCAGAATTTTAAAAGAAGAGATTTGAAAATGGGATAACAAGAGCTTGATTTAGTTAAGAACCTTGCTCTGATACCATGTTGAATTTGCGGAATAGAAGATTAGAGAGTTTGAGAGTGCTTGAAAGAGAAACGATAGAATGAGAGATAAAGAGAAGTTTCCATTAGAATTGATTAAGTGTTACAAAGGGTGTACAACATGTATATATAGAGGAGAGCCACGAAATTAAGAGGTGAAGAAGGGTTTCACAACATTTAAATTTCCCTCCAATCTCTAATATGAAATTAAAACACATCTCCTTCCTTTTCACACTTCCCGAAACACCCACTTGTGCACCCAAAGTCTTCAGCCTTCTAGAAGACTTCTTAATGGGGTTGCATATGTTGAATAAGGCCTCTTCTCTTCTTTGGGTCTTATGCTAATGTATTCTCTCATTATTCAACATTTGGACCCATCCGCACGTACGGAAATAAGCCAAGCCGCGTGTATTTTTCCGTGCAACCTTGTCCTTTCTTACTTCTGGCATTTTCTCTTTCTTGCTTTTACTTTAACCTTGTACTTTTACCCCGCCTCATGTTTTGTTCTTCTTACCAGGTTATCGGGATAACACCCGTTTGCCACCCGTCTACCACCCGTTCTGGCACTCGGCAGTCCATTCTGTCGTGTTTCGCAGACCATATGTCATGTTCCGTTACCCGTATCACTCGTCCCATTCGGTTCCGTTCCATCTCCTGTCTTCACCAGTTCCATCACCCGACAGACCGTTCTGTCTCGTCCCGCATACCGCCTGTCCCGTTCTGTTACCCGTATTGCTTTTCCTGTTCCGTTCCGTTCCATCTCCAGTCTTAACTCATTCTGTCACCTGACAGACCGTTCTGTCTCGATTCCGTAGACCGTCTGTCCTGTTCCGTCGCCCGACTTCCCTGATCCATGACTCGATCATCCCTAAGACATGGAACCCCCACCCGAACCACCAGAGATTGGTGCCATCCTTACTGCCATTCAGAACCAACTCCACCACATCGAGGAGAGGTTGAACCAGGTCGAGGCTCCACCCCAGCAGCCCGGCTACCCCGCACCTCCACTAAGGGTCGGCTTGCCCGAGCAATGACCCAGGGGTAACCTGGCCATGCGGCACCAACACGAGCACAACCCCGACCACTTATCCGACGAGGAGATGGACCCGCATCTTCCGAGGAGGATAAGACTAGGCGACAAGCCGTCCTTAACGATGAAGGCCTGGAGGAACCCGTCCTACGACCCTATGTCCCAAGTCTTAAACTCGTGGCACCTACTTTTGCCGGACGAGTGGATCCCAAAGCATATCTCGATTGGAAGCGAAGAATGGACCACATCTTCGATTGTTACGCGCATGACGAACAAAAGAAGATTGCATACGCGGTTACTCAACTCTCAGACCATGCCCTCACTTGGCGGGACCGAGACATGGCCGACCGAAGCCGAAACTGAGAAGGATCGATCCCAACCTGGGAAATCATAAAATACGTGATGAGACGTCGTTATGTGCCTCCATTATATCACCGAAAGCTGCAAAAACGTTTCTGGAGGCTCGCCCAAGGCAACAAGACGGTCAAAGAATATGACAAGGAATTTGAGCATGTTCGGAACCGGCTCTAACTCGAGGAGTCCGAGGAAAAGCTAATAGACCAGTTCCTCGACGGTCTCCACGACCGAATCGCTCGTAAAGTCGAAAGACAGTCAGTCCTATGGGGGATTCGAGGAGTTACTCTACCTGGCCATTCAAGTAGAGCAACAAGTCAAGCGAAAAACTACAAGCGTGAACCGGAGCCGACCTCAAGGACTCCCTACTTGGTCCCTGAACGCCTTCCCGAGTACACAGCCTCTCCGCGGACAAGACAAACCCCGGCTAGCCGTAGTCAAATCTAGGTTTCGACCGAGAAACCCCGAGCCAGCCCAAGAAAATCCTCGGCCATATCCCCGACGAGCACCCAAAGTCGTACAAGCCCGAGATATTGTTTGTTTCAAGTGTTAAGGCCACAGACACTATGCGCGGAACTGTCCCAACCAGCGAGTCATGATTTTAACCCCCGAAGGCGACTATGAATTCCAAGATGAAGAGCCGGAACCCTGGAAGACGAAGTCCACACGACTGAGGAAGTAGAATATCCGGATGAAGGCGAGCTTCTAGTGATCCGGCAAATCCTTAGTACCACCCCGACTTCGAAAGACCCAAGCCAGCGCGAGAATATCTTCCATACCCATTGCACCGTTAATGGGAAGGTTTGCGGCTTGATTATAGATAGTGGCTCATGCACCAACGTCGCTAGCCTTCACATGGTGAAGAAGCTTGGTCTTCCCACCACCAAGCATCCGACCCCTTACAAACTCAACTGGCTCAACAACAAATCCGTCATCCAAGTCGCCGACCAAGTATTCATCCCCTTTAGCATTGGTCAATACAAGGACCAAGTGCTATGTGACGTGGTCCCTATGCAAGCGAGCCATCTCTTACTAGGCCGCCCTTGACAATTCGATAAGAGTGCCACTCACAATAGAATGACCAACCACTACTCGTTCCTTCACGATAGCAAGCGAGTCAGTCTCGCTCCACTCTCCCCAGCTCAAGTCAATGAACTCCAAGCAAAGCTCTCCAAAGGGTCCACGGACAAGTCCAGCTTCCTCATCAATATAAGCACCGTGAGGAAATCCATCCCCCATGGAGTCATCCTCATGATTCCCAAGGAAATCCCGAGCAACGCTTCCCCGAACGAGTCTTTACCCCGAGAACTCGAGCAAGTCTTAGAACGCTTCCAAGACGTGTTTCCCGAAGAGATGCCACCTGGTCTACCCCCACTCTGAGGCATCGAGCACCAGATCGACTTCGTACCTGGTGCTCTTTTGCCAAACCGAGCAGCCTACCGAGTCAACCCCAAAGAGGCCAGGGAGTTGGAGCGCCAAGTCTTCGAGCTCATGAATCAAGGTTATGTCTGCGAGAGCCTCAACCCTTGTGTCGTACCGGTCCTCCTCGTCCCGAAGAAAGATGGATCATGGTGAATGTGTGTACACTGCCGAGCCATCAACAACATAATGATAAAGTACCGGCACCCCATTCCCCCCTCGACGATATGCATGACGAGTTAAGCGGGTCAACGATCTTCTCCAACATCGATCTCAAAAGTAGCTACCACCAAGTACGCATGAAGGAAGGTGACGAGTGGAAGCAAGGCCTCTACGAATGTCTTGTCATACGGTTAATGAACCACGTACTCTGACCCTTTATTAAATGCTTTGTAGTCGTATACTTCGATGATATACTTGTTTATAGCCGTAACCTCGTTTAACATCTTGACCACCTCGAAATGGTCTTAGACACGCTTCGGAAGGAAGGCCTTTACGCCAACCTTAAGAAGTGTGTTTTCGGTGCTAACGAACTTTGCTTCTTAGGTTTCATTATGAGTGCGTAGGGCCTCAAGGTCGATGGGGAAAAGATCCATGCCATACAAGAATGGCTAACTCCCGCGAGCATCAGCCAAGTCCGGAGTTTCCACAGACTGGCCAGCTTCTACCGATGGTTCGTCGGTCATCTAGTGGCTCCTCTTACGTCGGTCATCTAGAAGAACTCTGACATCCATTGGGGACCCGACAAAGATAAAGCCTTCCGCGAGCTTAAGGCACACCTCACCCAAGCCCCCTTACTTACCCTTCCGGACATCGACAAAACGTTCCAGGTGGAGTGCGACGTTTTTGGCCTTGGCATAGGCGTAGTCCTTACTCAAGACGGCCGACCGGTCGCGTACTTTCGTGATAAACTTAGTAGTGCCTCGCTCAACTACCCCACCTACGACAAGGAGCTTTACGCATTGGTCTGAGCCCTCGAGTCATGGCAGCATTACCTTCTCGCCAAAGAATTCGTGATCCACATGGATCATGAGACGCTCAAACATCTTTGGGGCCAAACCAACCTCAAAAGGCGGTATGCTAAGTGGCTCGAGTTCATCGAGTCCTTCCCTTATGCCATCAAATACAAGAAAGGGAAGGACAACATTATGGCCGACGCTTTGTCCCAACGCTACACCTTGATCACGGCCATAGACGTGAAGTTTTTAGGGTTCGGAAGCATCAAGACCCAATACGACCAAGACCCGAAGCTTGGCGATTGCTACCGAGGCCAAGGCACCCACCCTTACCACAAGTTTTACCTCCATGAGGGCTTCCTCTTCAAAGGACGGAAGCTGTGCATTCCCCAAGGATCGATCCGAGAACTCTTGATTTGGGAAGCTCACGGTCGAGGACTCATGGGGCATTTCAGCTCGTTCAAAAGTCTTGCAATCCTCTGAAGCCATTTATACTGGCCGAGAATGAAGCGACAAGTCGAGGAATTCTGCACTAAGTGTTTGGCATGTAAGAAGGCCAAATCCCGTAGCCAACCCCAACGCTTATACACTCGGGTTTGCTTCCAATGTTTTGGTCCAAACCTTTGTCTTGTACTTCTCCTTAAACCCCTTTCTTGAGCTTGAACTTGAGGTTCTGGCCCTTCAAAGTCAGAATCTGAGGTTTGAGCTTCTTCTTGACTTTCCGGACTCTCTTCACTTTGATCATGAATGGCTTCATTGTGAACTTCTGATTCATTTTGATCATGAATTGTTGAGTCTTGTTGAGCCACTACTGGATCCTCTTGTTTATTGCCTCCCTCAGGATCAAAGGGTATAGTTTCTTCATTTGATTGAGATGTGCTTGTACTAGCTTCTGGCTGATGTAATCCAAGGTTCTCCAAGATTTTTCTCAAATTGCTAGCTCGGTCTGATGATGAGGATGATAGATTCTCCAATTCTTTCCAGTTCTTCTCATCATAGAACCCTTTTGTTTCAACAAACTTCACATCCCTTGAGACTAGAATCTTCCTTGTTTCCGGAACAAAGCATTTGTAACCTTTTTGTGTTATGGAGTATCCAATGAACATGCTCTTCACACTTTTAGCTTCCAACTTGTTTCTTTGTTCTCCTGGGATTAATACAAAACAAACACACCCAAACACACGCAAGTGGTTAATGGCGGGTTTAGAGTTGTTTAATACCTCAAATGGAGATTGATCATCCAAGATTTTTGTTGGCATCCGGTTGATCAAATAGCATGCTGAAACCACAGCATCTCCCCAAAATCTCTTGGGAACACTTGTCTGGAACATCATAGACCGGGCCACTTCCATTAAGTGCCTATTCTTTCTTTCAGCAACTCCATATTGCTGAGGAGTGTATGGGCAGCTGGTTTGATGGACTATCCCATGCTGTGCTAAGTGTTGTTTGAAGGCATGGCTTGTGTACTCTCCACCATTATCTGATCTAAAAATTTTAATCTTGGCATTATAATGGTTAGTCATATATGCTTGAAACTTTCTAAATGCTTCTAGAACTCTATCTTTGGATGGAATAAGTGTTAGCCATGTATATTTTGATTTTTCATCTATGAAGGTGACAAAGTATTTATGATGTTCTCTAGATTCACATGGTGAGGTCCAAACATCAGAATGAATTAAATCAAAACACTTTTCATAGATAGTTGGAGACTTGGAAAACACAGATTTGCAATGTTTACCAAGTATACAAGCTTCACATTCATCATTTTTGAAAGAAATCCTAGGCAACAATAGTTCTAATGCTCTAGAGTGCGGATGACCTAGCCTTGCATGCCAAATTGAACTACTAACATTAGAAACATTCAGACTAAAACTACAAAATAAATTGGAGTCCGGCTTGTTATTTTCAAGAACATACAGCTCCTCCTTTGCTACTCCTTTTCCGAGTAGTTTCATGGTCTCAACATCCTGAAACTGTACATCATTAGGACCAAATATAGCATAACAATTCAAATCAGATGTAACTTTTTTTACGGATAACAAATTTGAAGTAAATTTAGGCATGTAGAAAGCGTTTGAATCTTTTCCAAATAACCTAAGATTTCCTACTCCATCAATTGGAATACTATCTCCATTTGCTATAATGACATTACCTACAGCCGGTTTTATGTTATTCATTAGATGTGCATCACTTATCATATGATGTGATGCACCAGAATCTACAATCAAAGGCTTTGAAATGTTTTGAGCATGAAGAGAGTTTCCAGAAACCATACCAGACCTACCAGCCTCTTTCAAGGCTTTGATGAGAGCTTCCAAATCTGATTTCCTCACAAATTCAGATTCTTGTTGATATGGCACCAAAGCTCTCATTTCTCCTTCTTCAGCCCTCTTGGATGTCACAGCCTGATTCCCAGCCACTTCTTGGGAAACATTAGCTCTTGGTTCCTTCCACTAGCTTTGTTTTAGATGAGGATGGAGCTTCCAACATTTTTCCTTTGTGTGCCCCTCTTTCTTGCAATGCTCACGGATTGCATTTGATTCCACTTTCTTGTTCTGGTTTGATCCCAAAGGTTTGTAAAATCCTTTGTTTGTGTCACCCAACTCTACTTTGTTAGCCATAACCAGCTCGCCCTTTCCCCCAAATAGACCATGAGATCCTTGCTCCTTTTGTATCTTGGAGCACACTTCATCTAGGCTGGGGAGATTGTCTGCCCTAAGGAGGTGCTTAATGAGATCCTTGTAAGTTGGATTTAAGGTCAATAGCAGACCAAAAACCTTGTCTTGTTCGCGCCTCTCATTTAACACTAAAGGATCAATCGTGCTTGGCCTTAACATTTCTAGTTCAGCCCACAATGATCTGAATTTGCTAAAGTGCTTTGTAAACTCCAAATCTTCTTGGCTTAGATCATTGATAGCCTTCTTGACTTCATAGATTCTTCTCAAGTTTGAAGTATTCCCATACACGGTTTGAAGAGTATCCCACAATTCTTTTGCATTTTCACAGTAGGAGTAGGCTTCAAGGATGGATGCTTCAAGAGAGTTCTGGATGAATCCGAGCACCATTTGGTCCTCTTGGAACCACTTATCTTCATAATTACCGATGGCTTCTTCTCCATATTTTGGATCTTGTTCTTTCAAGACATGGCTCCAAAGCCCACGACCACATAGAGCTGTTCTTATCATTCTTGACCACAGCAAATAGTTGACACCCTTCAAGATGACTGGAATAACAATTGGTTTAGAGTTTTCCATGGTGTTTCAAGATTTGTTCACCGGATAATTCTATTAACCAAAGGATTCAGAGATTTTCTTAAGAAAATATTAGAGAAGCTTCAAGAAATACACTTTTTCAGTCTTTTCACAACTCAAGAGTCAATGACTTTGAGGACTAAGTCTCAGAGTGAAAAAGGATTGACAAAGAGTATTCCCCGAATTTTAGAGTGAAAAAGAAAATTTTAGAGAAGCTTCAAGAAATACACTTTTTCAGCCTTTTCACAACTCAAGAGTCAATGACTTTGAGGACTAAGTCTCAGAGTGAAAAAGGATTGACAAAGAGTATTCCCAGAATTTTAAAAGAAGAGATTTGAAAATGGGATAACAAGAGCTTGATTTAGTTAAGAACCTTGCTCTGATACCATGTTGAATTTGCGGAATAGAAGATTAGAGAGTTTGAGAGTGCTTGAAAGAGAAACGATAGAATGAGAGATAAAGAGAAGTTTCCATTAGAATTGATTAAGTGTTACAAAGGGTGTACAACATGTATATATAGAGGAGAGCCACGAAATTAAGAGGTGAAGAAGGGTTTCACAACATTTAAATTTCCCTCCAATCTCTAATTTGAAATTCAAACACATCTCCTTCCTTTTCACACTTCCCGAAACACCCACTTGTGCACCCAAAGTCTTCAGCCTTCTAGAAGACTTCTTAATGGGGTTGCATATGTTGAATAAGGCCTCTTCTCTTCTTTGGGTCTTAAGCTAATGTATTCTCTCATTATTCAACATTTGGACCCATCCGCACGTACGGAAATAAGCCAAGCCGCGTGTATTTTTCCGTGCAACCTTGTCCTTTCTTACTTCTGGCATTTTCTCTTTCTTGCTTTTACTTTAACCTTGTACTTTTACCCCGCCTCATGTTTTGTTCTTCTTACCAGGTCATCGGGATAACACCCGTTTGCCACCCGTTTGCCACCCGTCTGCCACCCGTTCTGGCACTCGGCAGTCCATTCTGTCGTGTTTCGCAGACCATATGTCATGTTCCGTTACCCGTATCACTCGTCCCATTCGGTTCCGTTCCATCTCCTGTCTTCACCAGTTCCATCACCCGACAAACCGTTCTGTCTCGTCCCGCATACCGCCTGTCCTGTTCTGTTACCCGTATTGCTTTTCCTGTTCCGTTCCGTTCCATCTCCAGTCTTAACTCATTCTGTCACCTGACAGACCGTTCTGTCTCGATTCCGTAGACCGTCTGTCCTGTTCCGTCGCCCGACTTCCCTGATCCATGACTTGATCATCCCTAAGACATGGAACCCCGACCCGAACCACCAGAGATTGGTGCCATCCTTACTGCCATTCAGAACCAACTCCACCACATCGAGGAGAGGTTGAACCAGGTCGAGGCTCCACCCCAGCAGCCCGGCTACCCCGCACCTCCACTAAGGGTCGGCTTGCCCGAGCAATGACCCAGGGGTAACCTGGCCATGCGGCACCAACACGAGCACAACCCCGACCACTTATCCGACGAGGAGATGGACCCGCATCTTCCGAGGAGGATAAGACTAGGCGACAAGCCGTCCTTAATGATGAAGGCCTGGAGGAACCCGTCCTACGACCCTATGTCCCAAGTCTTAAACTCGTGGCACCTACTTTTGCCGGACGAGTGGATCCCAAAGCATATCTCGATTGGAAGCGAAGAATGGACCACATCTTCGATTGTTACGCGTATGACGAACAAAGGAAGATTGCATACGCGGTTACTCAACTCTCAGACCATGCCCTCACTTGGCGGGACCGAGATATGGCCGACCGAAGCCGAAACTGAGAAGGATCGATCCCAACCTGGGAAATCATAAAATACGTGATGAGAGGTCGTTATGTGCCTCCATTATATCACCGAAAGCTGCAAAAACGTTTCTGGAGGCTCGCCCAAGGCAACAAGACGGTCAAAGAATATTACAAGGAATTTGAGCATGTTCGGAACCGGCTCTAACTCGAGGAGTCCGAGGAAAAGCTCATGGACCAGTTCCTCGACGGTCTCCACGACCGAATCGCTCGTAAGGTCGAAAGACAGTCCTATGGGGATTCAAGGAGTTACTCTACCTGGCCATTCAAGTGGAGCAACAAGTCAAGCGAAAAACTACAAGCGTGAACCGGAGCCGACCTCAAGGACTCCCTACTTGGTCCCTGAACGCCTTCCCGAGTACACAGCCTCTCCGCGGACAAGACAAACCCCGGCCAGCCGTAGTCAAATCTAGGTTTCGACCGAGAAACCTCGAGTTAGCCCAAGAAAATCCTCGGCCATATCCCCGACGAGCACCCAAAGTCGTACAAGCCCGAGATATTGTTTGTTTCAAGTGTTAAGGCCACAGACACTATGCGCGGAACTGTCCCAACCAGCGAGTTATGATTCTAACCCCCGAAGGCGACTATGAATTCCAAGATGAAGAGCCGGAACCCTGGAAGACGAAGTCCGCACGACTGAGGAAGTAGAATATCCGGATGAAGGCGAGCTTCTAGTGATCCGGCAAATCCTTAGTACCACCCCGACTCCGAAAGACCCAAGCCAGCGCGAGAATATCTTCCATACCCATTGCACCCTCAATGGGAAGGTTTGCGGCATTATTATAGATAGCGGCTCATGCACCAACGTCGCTAGCCTTCACATGGTGAAGAAGCTTGGTCTTCCCACCACAAGCATCCGACCCCTTACAAACTCAACTGGCTCAACAACAAATCCGTCATCCAAGTCGCCGACCAAGTATCCATCCCCTTTAGCATTGGTCAATACAAGGACCAAGTGCTATGTGACGTGGTCCCTATGCAAGCGAGCCATCTCTTACTAGGCCGCCCTTGACAATTCGATAAGAGTGCCACTCACAACAGAAGGACCAACCACTACTCGTTCCTTCACGATAGCAAGCGAGTCAGTCTCGCTCCACTCTCCCCAGCTCAAGTCAATGAACTCCAAGCAAAGCTCTCCAAAGGGTCCACGGACAAGTCCAGCTTCCTCATCAATATAAGCACCGTGAGGAAATCCATCCCCCATGGAGTCATCCTCATGATTCCCAAGGAAATCCCGAGCAACGCTTCCCCGAACGAGTCTTTACCCCGAGAACTCGAGCAAGTCTTAGAACGCTTCCAAGACGTGTTTCCCGAAGAGATGCCACCTGGTCTACCCCCACTCTGAGGCATCGAGCACCAGATCGACTTCGTACCTGGTGCTCTTTTGCCAAACCGAGTAGCCTACCGAGTCAACCCCAAAGAGGCCAGGGAGTTGGAGCGCCAAGTCTTCGAGCTCATGAATCAAGGTTATGTCCGCGAGAGCCTCAACCCTTGTGTCGTACCGGTCCTCCTCGTCCTGAAGAAAGATGGATCATGGTGAATGTGTGTACACTGCCGAGCCATCAACAACATAATGATAAAGTACCGGCACCCCATTCCCCCCTCGACGACATGCATGACGAGTTAAGCGGGTCAACGATCTTCTCCAACATCGATCTCAAAAGTAGCTACCACCAAGTACGCATGAAGGAAGGTGACGAGTGGAAGCAAGGCCTCTACGAATGTCTTGTCATACGGTTAATGAACCACGTACTCTGACCCTTTATTAAATGCTTTGTAGTCGTATACTTCGATGATATACTCGTTTATAGCCGTAACCTCGTTTAACATCTTGACCACCTCGAAATGGTCTTAGACACGCTTCGGAAGGAAGGCCTTTACGCCAACCTTAAGAAGTGTGTTTTCGGTGCTAACGAACTTTGCTTCTTAGGTTTCATTGTGAGTGCGTAGGGCCTCAAGGTCGATGGGGAAAAGATCCATGCCATACAAGAATGGCCAACTCCCGCGAGCATCAGCCAAGTCCGGAGTTTCCACAGACTAGCCAACTTCTACCGATGGTTCTTCGGTCATCTAGCGGCTCCTCTTACGTCGGTCATCTAGAAGAACTCTGACATCCATTGGGGACCCGGCAAAGATAAAGCCTTCCACGAGCTTAAGGCACACCTCACCCAAGCCCCCTTACTTACCCTTCCGGACATCGACAAAACGTTCCAGGTGGAGTGCGACGTTTTTGGCCTTGGCATAGGCGTAGTCCTTACTCAAGGCGGCCGACCGGTCGCGTACTTTCGTGATAAACTTAGTAGTGCCTCGCTCAACTACCCCACCTACGACAAGGAGCTTTACGCATTGGTCTGAGCCCTCGAGTCATGGCAGCATTACCTTCTCGCCAAAGAATTCGTGATCCACATGGATCATGAGACACTCAAACATCTTTGGGGCCAAACCAACCTCAAAAGGCGGTATGCTAAGTGGCTCGAGTTCATCGAGTCCTTCCCTTATGCCATCAAATATAAGAAAGGGAAGGACAACATCATGGCCGACGCTTTGTCCCAACGCTACACCTTGATCACGGCCTTAGACGCGAAGTTTTTGGGGTTCGAAAGCATCAAGACCCAAGACGACCAAGACCCGAAGCTTGGCGATTGCTACCGAGGCCAAGGCACCCACCCTTACCACAAGTTTTACCTCCACGAGGGCTTCCTCTTCAAAGGACGGAAGCTGTGCATTCCCCAAGGATCGATCCGAGAACTCTTGATTCGGGAAGCTCACGGTCGAGGACTCATGGGGCATTTCAGCTCGTTCAAAAGTCTTGCAATTCTCTGAAGCCATTTATACTGGCCGAGAATGAAGCGACAAGTCGAGGAATACTGCACTAAGTGTTTGGCATGTAAGAAGGCCAAATCCCGTAGCCAACCCCAAGGCTTATACACACCATTGCCCAATCCAACCGCGCCATGGATTGACCTATCGATGGACTTTGTCCTTGGCCTACCCGTCATCGATCGTAAGGCTACAATCATGGTAGTTCTGGACCGGTTCTCCAAAATGGCAAACTTCATTCCATGTTCTAAGTCCCATGACGCTTCCAAGATAGCCGAGTACTTGATCCGCGAAATCATATGCATACACGATCTGCCACAGACTATTGTGTCGGACCGGGAACCCAAATTCCTTGATCATTTTTGGCGAACCTTGTGGCGGCAACTCGGCACGAAGCTCCTCTATTCCACCACTTGCCACCCATAAACCAACGGACAAACAGAGGTCGTGAAGCGAACACTCGGCGCCCTCCTACGAGGGACCTTAGGCGACGACAAGATGGCGTAGCTTGACGTTCTACCCTTAGTCGAGTTAGCTTTCAACCGGGCCGTTCACCTCGGCAACAAGGAAATCACCCTTCGAGGTGGTCTACGGGTTAAACCCCTTAACCCCGCTAGACCTACTCCCTTTACCCCCGGGTGAGGTTGAGAACCAAAACAAGATCGATAAGGCTGCCTACGTCAAGAAGCTACACAAAACAGTCCGAGCCAACATCGAGAAGAAGACCGAACACTATGCCCGGCAAGCAAACAAGGGTAAAAGTGCACGGTCTATCAACCCAGCGATTGGGTCTGACTACACTTCAGACCCGAGAGATTCCCTTAGCAAAAGAAGAGCAAGCTCAACCCACAAGGCGATGTACCGTTCTGAGTACTCGAGCGCATCAATGGACTTAAGCGTCTTCACCATCACAAGGTGAAGATGCATCTAAGACGCCAAGAGAAATGCACTCTTTTTCCCTGCCCGGATTTATCCAATGAGATTTGCCGGATTGGTTTTTAACGAGGCACAGATACTTGGCGCAACACGCTTCACCTCGGTCAAACCTTCTTAACGCCTGGGTGAAGGAAGGTTGACGAAGCGTGTTTCTATCCAACCAAAGCCCACCCGCAATTTGGGTTTTTTTTACTTAAAGTCTTTTATCTGTTTTTGTTTGTTTGTCTTTAAGCGGCCCAAACGAACATGTTCATTTATGGCCTTATTGGGCCGTGTCTCCCTTCGCTTGTAAGCCTATAAAAGGCACCTTACCCAATCGAGCCTATAAATTACTTAGAGTTTTCTCTTTCAAGGTCCAATCGAGTTTATTCTGTTGAACCTCTCTCTGGTAATGCTTCCTCGATCCGGGCTCGGAACCGTCATCGGCTTCACCGTATCAAGAGACGTTCCATACCCCTTGTGTCGCATCTCAATCCATTCCATCTCTTTCGTTAAGAATCGGGTCGAGTCATCCTCGTTTCTTCGCTCCATCCTTATATCTTTAGTCTTTGTCGTTCCGGCAACCGGTCTTAGAACGAGTCGTAGCCTGTTTGTCGACGAGTACCCGTGACAGATCCTTGGATCAGTCCCTTGGGGTTCATTAGGCATGATCATGGTTTTTAGATTTTCCATGATTTTCTTAGTGTTTAATCACAAAGCTAGCAACTTTCTCAACTCAGCACCAATGGATTTGAGGAATTTCTCTCTGAGAGAAATGAAGCTAGCAGCGTGAGAAAGAAGAAAATAAAGAAGAAAAACGTGGAGAATGACTAGAAATGACAAGAACTATTAGAGAAATGATGGAGAATAATGGAGAATAACCAAGAATAAAGTGTCTTTACTATCTCCCAAGAGTGAAGACACATCAAGACGCCAAGGTAATTGCACTCTTTTTTCCCACCTCGAGTTTGTCCCAATGGGTTTACCGAGAAGGTTTTTAACGAGGCAATGATACTTGGTGCATCACACTCTATTCCCTATGCTTAATCTGCTTGCAAATGTCAATGAAAAGTTAGGTTAGGCATGAAATGTGATCCTATCTTTCTCTAGAAGACATCCACTTAAAATAAGTCTTCTTTTATATTTAAGTATTTTCTAATTGTTTTTAGTGTTTCTTAAGGGGTCCAATTTAGGTGTTTGTTAGAAAATTGGACCATTATGTAATGAAGTTTATTTATACCTAAGGTGCCTCATATAAAAGGGCCAAAACTCTTTGTAAGAAGATCCAACACTTTTTTAGAAATAAAAATGAAGAACTTTTCTTCTCTTGTCTATTGAGGAATCCTCTAGACGAAATCCTTCAAACCTCCTTGAGCTGGGCTCGGATATTTGAAGACTTGCTGTATCATGGGTCCTTTCATAACCCTTGTGATGCCAACGATCCATCATGGTAACACCGTGAAGATATGGGTTGGAGTTTCTCACCGCTTTCATCACAACATCACCAAGAGAAGATGAAGCTTGGAGCTTGAAGACCTTGGGCGTGTATCACTTTTTAAGCATTTTTGCACATTTTCGGTTTTTAATTCTCAAGGGGTCCAAATTAGATGCTTGTTAGAAATTAGTACCAAAGTGTAATTATTTTAAGTGACCTAGAGTGCTTCATATAAAAAGCCTTTAAACCCTTTATGTTCTTAGACGGCTTTGATAAATCAAATTGAGAAATTTTCTCTCTTTTTTGTTCTTGAGCGATTCAAGACCAAACCCTTCACACCTTGTAGCTTCTTCGGTGTGGAGTGTGTTGTATCAAAGGGCTGTCACACTCCTTGTGGTTTACTGTTCAATTCACCTTCTATATATCCTCATAGTTGGTTCCTAGGTCGAGTTTCTCCTAGGGTCCTTAACGCCATACCTACCGGATCACTCCATCTTCAAGCCAAGTAGTTCGGTCAATCATGTCCCTTCCCGGCTCCATCAAGCGGTCCTGCTCCTTAGTAGATCTTGAAGCTTCCATCCTTGGATCCACATTTAGGTGGCTTGCTTGCATAGGCACTACATCGCACAAGACTTGGTCTTGATAAGATCCAATACTAAACGGATTCAAAACTTGCTCATTAACACTAAGGACGGTCTTATCATTTAACCACTTAATAATGTAAGGCGTGTTGAATAATGAGAGAATACATTAGCTTAAGACCCAAAGAAGAGAAGAGGCCTTATTCAACATATGCAAGCCCATTAAAAAGTCTTCTAGAAGGGTGAAGACTTTGGGTGCACAAGTGGGTGTCTCGGGAAGTGTGAAAAGGAAGGAGATGTGTTTGAATTTCAAATAAGAGATTGAAGGGAAATTGAATATTGTGAAACCCTTCTTCACCTCCTAATTTCGTGGCTCTCCTCTATATATACATGTTGTACACCCTTTGTAACACTCACTCAATTCTAATGGAAACTTCTCTTTATCTCTCATTCTATTGTTTCTCTTTCAAGCACTCTCAAACTCTCTAATCTTCTATTCCGCAAATTCAACATGGTATCAGAGCAAGGTTTTTAACTAAATCAAGCTCTTGTTATCCCATTTTCAAATCTCTTCTTTTAAAATTCTGGGAATACTCTTTGTCAATCCTTTTTCACTCTGAGACTTAGTCCTCAAAGTCAAAGCTTCTCTAATATTTTCTTGAGAAAATCTCTTAATCCTCTGGTTAATAGAATTATCCGGTGAATAAATCTTGAAACACCATGGAAAATTCTAAACCAATTGTTATTCCAGTCATCTTGAAGGGTGTCAACTATTTGCTGTGGTCAAGAATGATAAGAACAGCCCTATGTGGTCGTAGGCTTTGGAGCCATGTCTTGAAAGGCCAAGATCCAAAAGATGGAGAAGAAGCCATCGGTAATTATGAAGATAAGTGGTTCCAAGAGGACCAAATGGTGCTCGGAATCATCCAGAACTCTCTTGAAGCATCCATCCTTGAAGCCTACTCCTACTGTGAAAATCCAAAGGAATTGTGGGATACTCTTCAAACCGTGTATGGGAATACTTCAAACTTGAGCAGAATCTATGAAGTCAAGAAGGCTATCAATGATCTAAGCCAAGAAGATTTGGAGTTTACAATGCACTTTGGCAAATTCAGATCATTGTGGGCTGAACTAGAAATGTTAAGGCCAAGCACGATTGATCCTTTGGTGTTAAATGAGAGGCGCAAACAAGACAAGGTCTTTGGTCTGCTATTGACCTTAAATCCAACTTACAAGGATGTCATTAAGCACCTCCTTAGGGCAGACAATCTCCCTATTGATCAAGAAGACCAGCCAGGCCTTGCAAGACCAAACCATCCCGACCGTATGGATTTTGTACGGACTTGTACGGATTGTACGGATTGTACGGACCGTGCAAAATCTGGGATTCCCCAAAATGTCTCCAAACATCCTAAAATGAAGAACCAAGAATGTGCAAAACTCGGGATAAAGTATTTTCAGGATTTGGGGATCGTGCAAAACTCGGGTGCAAAAGGACATGTATAGCTGGCAATGAATCTAGCCAAAGGAGTGTCCCAATGCAACCTTATCCAACCGGTCAAAGCAAGGAGGGCTGGAGCAAGGCTGGCAATCTTATCCACATGGTCAAAAGGAGCCTCCAAGACTAAGCCCTTATTGGCTAGTTTGAATTAAAGCATTCCTATTGGTTGTTGCATTTTGAATTTACTTAGAGAAAACCCTAGATTTTTCTCTATAAATGTAATGCCTCATTATCAATGAAATGCTAGACCCTTTGGGGTCTCATTCTCTCATTCTCCACGAAATCTCTCTCATTTTATTCTCCTTAGTCTCATTTACATGTTTATTCTCTTAGTTCATACTTGCATATTCTCCATGTCATTTACATTATTCTCTCATGTTTAATATCTTATATTCCTCATAATCTCTTTAATTCTAACATGGTATCAGAGCATTAAGGTCCTTAAATGTGTCCTTAATCGCCTTCTTCTTATTCTTTTATTTTCATACACTTTGTTAGCCTCTTTCACTCTGAGAGTTATTCCTCAAAACCATTGGTTCTTGAGTTGTGAAAGTTGCTAACTTAGTGTTTCTAGTGACAATGAAGAGAAATAAATGGGGGCTGTAATGAAAAACTACATAAAAAGGGAGATTAAAGGCTGTCTTAATTGCTTATTCATGGATTCGTCTAGTGCTTCCATTTTTTGGAAATGAATACACTTAGAACCATGATTTGCTGGTGCCTCATTTCTATAATCTATTCTTTTTTAAGCCCCATTTTCATCTCCAAGTCATTTCTTGATTTTAAAGCTCAAACCACAATTTTTACAAAGTTAAAACCTTGGATTGTATTTTTCTTTCTTATGGAATGAAGAAATACGTAACTCCATTGTATTTTATGTTTTTTTTGAGTTTTGTTTAGTGGTTTGAAGCAATTTCAATTAGTGAACCATGATTAAAATTGCTTGATTCTTTTGGATTGAAGCATATTTAATCATGTTGTATCCGGGTTTTAAAGGTAGAGAACCTTGGTAAAACTTTGCTCTTATGAGTTTAAGTATAAAACCTTGATGAATCCTAATACTTGTTTTATGGGAAGAGAACTTTGGTAAAGTTATGCCCCCATGAGCATAAGCATAAAGCCATATTGAATCCAAGTCCCATCTTGAAAAGAGAAGAGAACCTTGGTAAAGCTATGTTATTATGAGCATAAGCACAAAGCCTTGATGAATCCAAATCTCTTTGTTTTCAAATTACCAAAGGAAGAGAACCTCGTTGAATCCAAAAGCTAGAGAACCTTGACGAACCCAAATCCTTTGGTAGAAAATCTTGGACTACTTTCAAACATTTTTGAGTCCTAGGTTATAATTTTTTTTTTAATTCTTATTGGATTCCAATCTCTTCTATACTTGTTTGTTTGGGAAGACTGTTTTAAGGAATCCTTGGTTGTTTTTTTAAGAAAAGGAAAAAAGGGGGTAGTGAACCTTGTTGAATCCAAAGCTAGGGAACCGAGATGGATCCAAATCTAAAGTTGGATGAGAGCCTCGTTGAAACTCGAATGCTGGAGAACCTTGAGTGAATCCAAACCCTTAGAAACCAAAAGAAGTGAACCATGACCTATTTTGGCTCTTTGGAGTTAAAATTGAGAAGGCATGATGGATCCAAATTCTTTTGTGTTAAAAGAGGTGAACCATGACCTGATTTACTCGTTGGAGTTAAAGTCGAGATGGCATGATGAATCCGAACTCTTTTGGGATTAAAGAAGTGAACCATGGCCTGATTTACTCATAGAAGTTAAATCGAGAAGGCATGATGAATCCAAGTTCTTTAAATCCAAGTTTTCAAAAACATTGGACCTCTAGTAATTACTAAGTCCTTGGTAAATTTTTCAAAAAAAAAAAAAAAAAAAAAAGGATGAATCTTAGTTAGTTTTCTTTCTTATGAATGAAAAACAATTAATGACATTGATTCATCCGGTTTTGTTTTCTCAAAAGAATAGCTTTGGTTTAAAGTTTTCCATTCTTGTTAAAACAAGTGGATAATTCCAAAGACCATTGCTAGAATCCAATCTCTCAAATGAGAGTAAAAGTCCTTTGTGGTGAAGAGCCATGAAGAGAAAAATCCCAACCACTAACCTTTGTTTTACTTAGGAATGGAAGAATGTGAGTGGTGGAAGAAGAGGTCAAATCTCAAGAAGATCGACCAATCAAAACAATTGTTCAACAACGAGTCACTATCCTAACCGGTTTAGCATAAAGGGCTACTCTCTAAACACTAATCTTTTCCAATATACTTAGTGTACCAATTATTGTTTAATCTTGTTTCTTTAGTTTCTCTTATTTGCAATCTATCTTTCATCTAAACTTCCTTATCCCTCACGTTGAGTACTTTAAAATTTTAAATCTCATGATGAAGGTTTAGAGGAGGAAAGCGTGAATATTCTAACGGGGAAGTATTAGATGATGAAGAGGTCAAATGAAGATTATATGAAGTAAAGAAGTATGATTGGTGACACAAGGAAGCTGTGGGAGTTAGTGTTCATTTGGTACCGGTTTGAAGTGTTCATCTTTTATGTTTTTCAAGCTTGTCTTTCGGAGTCCCTCCAACCAAGCTTGAGGGGGAGAAAGAACCGAAAAGAAGGCGAAGGATGCCAAAGAAGAAGGAAAAGAAAAATGATGTCAAAGCAAGAATCTTCAAGCAAACCAAGCCGAGTTGAGACTAGACCGCACCGCACTAAAAGATGTTGAAGGTTCGTGCTCACTCGTGGACAAGTTGATAGAGGGGCCACACCGTTGGAAACAAGTTGTAGGTTCGTACTCACTTGTGGACGAGTTGATAGAGGGACCGCATCATAGGAGACAAATTGTCCCACTAGAAGACGGGCCACTTTACTAGAGATCAAAACCGGGTCACTTGCAAAGACAAGCTTGCAAAGACAAGCTCGCAAAGACAAGGGCAACAGTTGAGACAAAGCAAGGAGGCATGCGAGTTGGAAACGAACTAAGTCATCTCCATCACCATGAAGTAAACCAAGTTGTATGGATCATACTCACCTTAAGGCTGGTTTATCTTTCGAAAGTAAGGAGAATAAGGAGATAAAATCAGAGCATACACAAGTGGTGCTCCCCAACCCAATAAATCAACAAAGAGGAATAAACCACCATCCAAAGGAATTAGGTTGTTTCTATCCTCTCCTTCCATTTAAATTCTCTATGCAAAGTGTGATCATTTCTACCATTAAAATTGGAGTAAATTGATACACTTTGTCAATTTTTCTTGCAAGGAGCAATGTGCATAAAGGACTTCAAACCCAAAAGATCATCTTTCCTTATTCTCAAGCCGATTGTGAGGGGGAGCATTCAAAGCATTGATAAAGATTTGGAATCCACAAATGGTGAACCCAAGAAGGATGACCCGAGAGCTAAGACTCAAGCGTGGTGAACCCAAGAGGAAGACCGAAATGATACCAAAGAATGAAATCAACAAATCCTTGCAAGACTATAACAAGTGAAGATTAAGTGGTGATATTCTTCACAAAGGTTACAAGACCTTTTCATGCCCTTGGTCAAAGGTCCCCTAGATCCGTGAAGGCCATACTCTTTTTCCCTTATAAGGTTTTGTCCCAAAGGGTTTTCCTTATAAGGTTTTTAATGAGGTGGCACTCACGGGTCACTCCAAACTTAGCCTCCATTCTCAAGTTCACTATGGCTAAGTTTGAGGGGGGGTATTGATCAAGAAGACCAGCCAGGCCTTGCAAGACCAAACCATCCCGACCGTATGGATTTTGTACGGACTAGTACGGATTGTACGGATTGTACGGACCGTGCAAAATCTAGGATTCCCCAAAATGTCTCCAAACATCCTAAAATGAAGAATCAAGAATGTGCAAAACTCGGGATAAAGTATTTTCAGGATTTGGGGATCGTGCAAAACTCGGGTGCAAAAGGACATGTATAGCTGGCAATGAATCTAGCCAAAGGAGTGTCCCAATGCAACCTTATCCAACCGGTCAAAGCAAGGAGGGCTGGAGCAAGGCTGGCAATCTTATCCACATGGTCAAAAGGAGCCTCCAAGACTAAGCCCTTATTGGCTAGTTTGAGTTAAAGCATTCCTATTGGTTGTTGTATTTTGAATTTACTTAGAGAAAACCCTAGATTTTTCTCTATAAATGTAATGCCTTATTATCAATGAAATGCTAGACCCTTTGGGGTCCCATTCTCTCATTCTCCACGAAATCTCTCTCATTTTATTCTCCTTAGTCTCATTTACATGTTTATTCTCTTAGTTCATACTTGCATATTCTCCATGTCATTTACATTATTCTCTCATGTTTAATATCTTATATTCCTCATAATCTCTCTAATTCTAACACTCCCCAGCCTAGATGAAGTGTGCTCCTAGATACAAAAGGAGCAAGGATCTCATGGTCTATTTGGGGGAAAGGGCGAGCTGGTTATGGCTAACAAAGTAGAGCTGGGAGACGCCAACAAAGGATTTTACAAACCTTTGGGATCAAACCAGAACAAGAAAGTGGGATCAAATGCAATTTGTGAGCATTGCAAGAAAGAGGGGCACACAAAGGAAAAATGCTGGAAGCTCCATCCTCATCTAAAACCAAGCTGGTGGAAGGAACCAAGAGCTAATGTCTCCCAAGAAGTGGCTGGGAATCAGGCTGGGACATCCAAGAGGGCTGAAGAAGGAGAAATGAGAGCTTTGGTGCCATATCAACAAGAATCTGAATTTGTGAGGAAATCAGATTTGGAAGCTCTCATCAAAGCCCTGAAAGAGGCTGGTAGGTCTGGTATGGTTTCTGGAAACTCTCTTCATGCTCAAAACATTTCAAAGCCTTTGATTGTAGATTCTGGTGCATCACATCATATGATAAGTGATGCACATCTAATGAATAACATAAAACCGGCTGTAGGTAATGTCATTATAGCAAATGGAGATAGTATTCCAATTGATGGAGTAGGAAATCTTAAGTTATTTGGAAAAGATTCAAACGCTTTCTACATGCCTAAGTTTACTTCAAATTTGTTATCCGTAAAGAAAGTTACATCTGATTTGAATTGTTATGCTATATTTGGTCCTAATGATGTACACTTTCAGGATATTGAGACCATAAATCTACTCGGAAAAGGAGTAGCAAAGGAGGAGCTGTATGTTCTTGAAAATAACAAGTCGGACTCCAATTTATTTTGTAGTTTTAGCCTGAATGTTTCTAATGTTAGTAGTTCAATTTGGCATGCAAGGCTAGGTCATCCGCACTCTAGGAGCATTAGAACTATTGTTGCCTAGGATTTCTTTCAAAAATGATGAATGTGAAGCTTGTATACTTGGCAAACATTGTAAATCTGTGTTTTCCAAGTCTCCAACTATCTATGAAAAGTGTTTTGATTTAATTCATTCTGATGTTTGGACCTCACCATGTGAATCTAGAGAACATCATAAATACTTTGTTACCTTTATAGATGAAAAATCAAAATATACATGGCTAACACTTCTTCCATCCAAAGATAGAGTTCTAGAAGCATTTAGAAAATTTCAAGCATATGTGACTAACCATTATAATGCCAAGATTAAAATTTTTAGATCAGATAATGGTGGAGAGTACCCAAGCCATGCCTTCAAACAACACTTAGCAAACCATGGGATAGTCCATCTAACCAGCTGCCCATACACTCCTCAGCAAAATGGAGTTGCTGAAAGAAAGAATAGGCACTTAATGGAAGTGGCCCGGTCTATGATGTTCCACACAAGTGTTCCCAAGAGATTTTGGGGAGATGCTGTGGTTTCAGCATGCTATTTGATCAACCGAATGCCAACAAAAATTTTGGATGATCACTCTCCATTTGAGGTATTAAACAACTCTAAACCCGCCATTAACCACTTACGTGTGTTTGGGTGTGTTTGTTTTGTATTAATCCCAAGGAATAAAGAAACAAGTTGGAAGCTAAAAGTGTGAAGAGCATGTTCATTGGATACTCCACAACACAAAAAGGTTACAAATGCTTTGTTCCGGAAACAAGGAAGATTCTAGTCTCAAGGGACGTGAAGTTTGTTGAAACGAAAGGGTTCTATGATGAGAATCTATCATCCTCATCATCAGACCGAGCTAGCAATTTGAGAAAAATCTTGGAGAACCTTGGATTACATCAGCCAGAAGCTAGTACAAGCACATCTCAATCAAATGAAGAAACTATACCCTTTGATCCTGAGGGAGGCAATAAACAAGAGGATCCAGTAGTGGCTCAACAAGACTCAACAATTCATGATCAAAATGAATCAGAAGTCCGCAATGAAGCGGTTCATGATCAAAGTGAAGAGAGTCCGGAAAGTCAAGAAGAAGCTCAAACCTCAGATTCTGACTTTGAAGGGCCAGAACCTCAAGTTCAATATCAAGAAGGGGGTTTAAGGAGAAGTACAAGACAAAGGTTTGGACCAGAACATTGGAAGCAAACCCGAGTGTACTACAACAACAAGGCAGTTGCTCATCCCATTCAAGCTGTTTGCACTCTATCTCATTTCCCATTGGAACATCAAGCCTACATGGGCAAGTTGGATGAAGCTGAGATTCCAACAACCTATGAAGAAGCCAAGGAGCTTAAAGTATGGAGAGATGCTGTTGGTGAAGAAAAGAAAGCTATGGAAATCAACCACACTTGGGATGAAGCTGAACTGCCAAAAGGGAAGAAGGCCGTAAGCTCTAGATGGATCTTCACTATCAAGTATAGAAGTGATGGAGAAATAGAGCGTTACAAGGCTAGGCTGGTGGCTAGAGGATTCACTCAAACCTATGGAGAGGACTACCTTGACACATTTGCACCTGTGGCAAAACTTCATACGGTAAGAGTTATTTTATCCTTAGCTACTAACTTGAAATGGGATCTTTGGCAGATGGACGTCAAGAATGCATTCTTTCAAGGGGAACTAGAGGATGAAGTCTACATGACTCCACCACCAGGCTTGGAGGACTCAATTGCACCAGGAAAGGTGTTGAGACTCAAGAAAGCAATCTATGGACTGAAGCAATCTCCTCGAGCATGGTACCACAAGTTGAGTACAACACTCAAGAGTAAAGGCTTCAAGAAGTCCGAGGCAGATCATACACTTTTCACCTTGCAAAGCCAAGAAGGTATTGTAGTCATTCTCATTTATGTGGATGATATTATCATCTCTGGGAATGACAAGGTAGGTATTAAAGATACAAAAGCATATTTAAAATCTGTATTTGATATTAAAGATCTTGGAGAGTTGAAATATTTTCTAGGGATTGAAGTCTATAGGTCCAATGAAGGACTCTTCTTATCCCAAAGGAAGTACACTCTTGATCTATTGGCTGGGGCAGGAAAGCTAGGAGCCAAACCAGCAAAGACTCCCTTAGAAGAAGGATACAAAGTCATACGAGAGGGGGAGCTTGAAGATAAACCTTTTGAAGATGTCAAGCAATATCGGAGAATGGTTGGTAAGTTGACTTTATTGATCAAGAAGACCAGCCAGGCCTTGCAAGACCAAACCATCCCAACCGTACGGATTTTGTACGGACTTGTACGGACTGTACGGACCGTGCAAAATCCGGGATTCCCCAAAATTTCTCCAAACATCCTAAAATGAAGAAACAAGAATGTGCAAAACTCGGGATAAAGTATTTTCAGGATTTAAGGATCGTGCAAAACTCGGGTGCAAAAAGACATGGATAGCTGGCAATGAATCTAGCCAAAGGAGTGTCCCAATGCAACCTTATCCAACCGGTCAAAGCAAGGAGGGCTGGAGCAAGGCTGGCAATCTTATCCACATGGTCAAAAGGAGCCTCCAAGACTAAGCCCTTATTGGCTAGTTTGAATTAAAGCATTTCTATTGGTTGTTGCATTTTGAATTTACTTAGAGAAAACCCTAGATTTTTCTCTATAAATGTAATGCCTCATTATCAATGAAATGTTAGACCCTTTGGGGTCCCATTCTCTCATTCTCCATGAAATCTCTCTCATTTTATTCTCCTTAGTCTCATTTACATGCTTATTCTCTTAGTTCATACTTGCATATTCTCCATGTCATTTACATTATTCTATTATGCTTAATCTCTCTAATTCTAACAGACTTATCTTACCATAACTCGTCTTGATTTGTGTTTTGCTGTGAACCAGGTGAGCCAACATATGCAAGCTCCAAAAGTGCATCATTGGAACATGGTGGATCGGATCCTCAAATATCTCAAAGGAGCTCCAGGTCAAGGCATTTGGATGGGTTGCAACAAAAGCACAGAAATTGTGGGTTATTGTGATGCTGACTGGGCTGGAGACAAAACGGATAGAAGATCCACCACTGGGTATTGCACATTCATTGGAGGTAACCTGGTCACTTGGAAGAGCAAGAAACAAAAGGTTGTGTCATGTTCAAGTGCTGAAGCTGAGTATAGAGCAATGACGAAGCTCACAAATTAGCTAACATGGCTGAAAGCTCTTCTCAAGGATTTGGGCATTGAATCGGCAGATCCAATCACAATGCATTGTGACAACCAAGCTGCTATTCACATTGCGTCCAACTCAGTGTTCCATGAGAGGACAAAGCATATTGAAGTGGATTGTCACAAGGTGCGAGAGATGGTGGAGAAAAGGGTCATTCTTCCATGCTTTACAAGGAGTTCAGAACAATTGGCAGACATTTTTACCAAGGCAGCGAGTTTAAAAGTGTGTGAGTTCATCCATTCAAAGCTTGGACTCATAGATATGTCTCGGCCGTGATTTCCTTAGCCATGGAGTCCACACTCTTTTTCCCTTAGTATGGTTTTGTCCCATGAGGTTTTCCATACTAAGGTTTTTAATGAGGTGGGTCATCATGGTTCCAAGCTTAACCTTGGTTTCTCTACGGTTAAGCTTGAAGGGGAGTGTTGAATAATGAGAGAATACATTAGCTTAAGACCCAAAGAAGAGAAGAGGCCTTATTCAACATATGCAAGCCCATTAAGAAGTCTTCTAGAAGGGTGAAGACTTTGGGTGCACAAGTGGGTGTCTCGGGAAGTGTGAAAAGGAAGGAGATGTGTTTGAATTTCAAATAAGAGATTGGAGGGAAATTGAATGTTGTGAAACCCTTCTTCACCTCCTAATTTCGTGGCTCTCCTCTATATATACATGTGTGTACACCCTTTGTAACACTCACTCAATTCTAATGGAAACTTCTCTTTATCTCTCATTCTATTGTTTCTCTTTCAAGCACTCTCAAACTCTCTAATCTTCTATTCCGCAAATTCAAAAAGGCGTAGTTGTTGATTTTAAGGAGAATAAACAAGAATTAGAGATTATCAAGAGCTGATGAGATTGAAGAAGGTTGAAAGAGATTTCTGGAAAATTATTTCTTGTTATTATCACTCTAGAGCTCGGTTTTCATATGTGTACATGTAAGAGAAAGGATTTAAAAACAAGACACATTAATTTACAATGGATAAAAGACTAACACCCTTGACTTCCTAAAATGGTTAAACATGCTAGAATCAAGGCCTGAGCGTATTTCTTCTTTGGGTGAGGAGTATGGAGCTCGCCTTTACCCAATGGCTCCTCATTTGCTTCTTCTTGGGTTTTCAACCCTCTGACCTGCTTAGGATTCAACTGAGAATCCTTCCTTCTAGTTACATCCCAATGTCTAGTTTTGCCACTCATTAAATCATCAACTCCACTCTTCTCCTTACTTGTTGCACACGGCACTTCTCCCTTAGTCTTAGAGCATTCGCCAAGTTCCCAGATACTTGCTATGCACTCCAGCTCTTTGCCTTTGTTATTATGTGAACTCGCATTGCTACTTCCCATGTATGCCTTCTCATCTATATTCTCAACACTCCCCCTCAAGATTGTTGAATAATGAAAGAATACATTAGCTTAAGACCCAAAGAAGAGAAGAGGCTTTATTCAACATATGCAAACCCATTAAGAAGTCTTCTAGAAGGGTGAACACTTTGGGTGCACAAGTGGGTGTCTCGGGAAGTGTGAAAAGGAAGGAGATGTGTTTGAATTTCAAATAAGAGATTGGAGGGAAATTTGAATGTTGTGAACCCTTCTTCACCTCTTAATTTCGTGGCTCTCCTCTATATATACATGTTGTACACCCTTTGTAACACTTAATCAATTCTAATGGAAACTTCTCTTTATCTCTCATTCTATCGTTTCTCTTTCAAGCACTCTCAAACTCTCTAATCTTCTATTCCGCAAATTCAACATGGTATCAGAGCAAGGTTCTTAACTAAATCAAGCTCTTGTTATCCCATTTTCAAATCTCTTCTTTTAAAATTCTGGGAATACTCTTTGTCAATCCTTTTTCACTCTGAGACTTAGTCCTCAAAGTCATTGACTCTTGAGTTGTGAAAAGGTTGAAAAAGTGTATTTCTTGAAGCTTCTCTAAAATTTTCTTTTTTCACTCTAAAATTCTGGGAATACTCTTTGTCAATCCTTTTTCACTCTAAGACTTAGTCCTCAAAGTCATTGACTCTTGAGTTGTGAAAAGGCTGAAAAGTGTATTTCTTGAAGCTTCTCTAATATTTTCTTGAGAAAATCTCTTAATCCTTTGGTTAATAGAATTATCCGGTGAATAAATCTTGAAACACCATGGAAAACTCTAAACCAATTGTTATTTCAGTCACCTTGAAGGGTGTCAACTATTTGCTGTGGTCAAGAATGATAAGAACAACTTTATGTGGTCGTGGGCTTTGGAGCCATGTCTTGAAAGGACAAGGTCCAAAATATGGAGAAGAAGCCATCGGTAATTATGAAGATAAGTGGTTCCAAGAGGACCAAATGGTGCTCGGAATCATCCAGAACTTTCTTGAAGCATCCATCCTTGAAGCCTACTCCTACTGTGAAAATGCAAAGGAATTGTGGGATACTCTTCAAACCGTGTATGGGAATACTTCAAACTTGAGCAGAATCTATGAAGTCAAGAAGGCTATCAATGATCTAAGCCAAGAAGATTTGGAGTTTACAAAGCACTTTGGCAAATTCAGATCATTGTGGGCTGAACTAGAAATGTTAAGGCCAAGCACGATTGATCCTTTAGTGTTAAATGAGAGGCGCGAACAAGACAAGGTCTTTGGTCTGCTATTAACCTTAAATCCAACTTACAAGGATCTCATTAAGCACCTCCTTAGGGCAGACAATCTCCCCAGCCTAGATGAAGTGTGCTCCAAGATACAAAAGGAGAAAGGATCTCATGGTCTATTTGGGGGAAAGGGCGAGCTGGTTATGGCAAACAAAGTAGAGTTGGGTGAAGCAAACAAAGGATTTTACAAACCTTTGGGATCAAAGCAGAACAAGAAAGTCGGATCAAATGCAATCTGTGAGCATTAAAAGAAAGAGGGGCACACAAAGGAAAAATGCTGGAAGCTTCATCCTCATCTAAAACCAAGCTGGTGGAAGGAACCAAGAGCTAATGTCTCCCAAGAAGTGACTGGGAATAAGGCTGTGACATCCAAGAGGGCTGAAGAAGGAGAAATGAGAGCTTTGGTGCCATATCAACAAGAATCTGAATTTGTGAGGAAATCAGATTTGGAAGCTCTCATCAAAGCCTTGAAAGAGGCTGGTAGGTCTGGTATGGTTTCTGGAAACTCTCTTCATGCTCAAAACATTTCAAAGCCTTTGATTGTAGATTCTGGTGCATCACATCATATGATAAGTGATGCACATCTAATGAATAACATAAAACCGGCTGTAGGTAATGTCATTATAGCAAATGGAGATAGTATTCCAATTGATGGAGTAGGAAATCTTAGGTTATTTGGAAAAGATTCAAACGCTTTCTACATGCCTAAATTTACTTCAAATTTGTTATCCGTAAAAAAAGTTACATCTAATTTGAATTGTTATGCTATATTTGGTCCTAATGATGTACACTTTCAGGATATTGAGACCATGAAACTACTCGGAAAAGGAGTAGCAAAGGAGGAGCTGTATGTTCTTGAAAATAACAAGCCGGACTCCAATTTATTTTGTAGTTTTAGTCTGAATGTTTCTAATGTTAGTAGTTCAATTTGGCATGCAAGGCTAGGTCATCCGCACTCTAGAGCATTAGAACTATTGTTGCCTAGGATTTCTTTCAAAAATGATGAATGTGAAGCTTGTATACTTGGTAAACATTGCAAATCTGTGTTTTCCAAGTCTCCAACTATCTATGAAATTTGTTTTGATTTAATTCATTCTAATGTTTGGACCTCACCATGTGAATCTAGAAAACATCATAAATACTTTGTCACCTTCATAGATGAAAAATCAAAATATACATGGCTAACACTTATTCCATCCAAAGATAGAGTTCTAGAAGCATTTAGAAAATTTCAAGCATATGTGACTAACCATTATAATGCCAAGATTAAAATTTTTAGATCAGATAATGGTGAAGAGTACACAAGCCATGCCTTCAAACAACACTTAGCACATCACGGGATAGTCCATCAAACCAGCTGCCCATACACTCCTCAACAAAATGGAGTTGCTGAAAGAAAGAATAGGCATTTAATGGAAGTGGCCCGGTCTATGATGTTCCACACAAGTGTTCCCAAGAGATTTTGGGGAGATGCTGTGGTTTCAGCATGCTATTTGATCAACCAGATGCCAACAAAAATCTTGGATGATCACTCTCCATTTGAGGTATTAAACAACTCTAAACCCGCCATTAACCACTTACGTGTGTTTGGGTGTGTTTGTTTTGTATTAATCCCAGGGAATAAAGAAACAAGTTGGAAGCTAAAAGTGTGAAGAGCATGTTCATTGGATACTCCATAACACAAAAAGGTTACAAATGCTTTGTTCCGGAAACAAGGAAGATTCTAGTCTCAAGGGATGTGAAGTTTGTTGAAACAAAAGGGTTCTATGATGAGAAGAACTGGAAAGAATTGGAGAATCTATCATCCTCATCATCAGACCGAGCTAGCAATTTGAGAAAAATCTTGGAGAACCTTGGATTACATCAGCCAGAAGCTAGTACAAGCACATCTCAATCAAATGAAGAAACTATACCCTTTGATCCTGAGGGAGGCAATAAACAAGAGGATCTAGTAGTGGCTCAACAAGACTCAACAATTCATGATTAAAATGAATCAGAAGTTCGCAATGAAGCGGTTCATGATCAAAGTGAAGAGAGTCCAGAAAGTCAAGAAGAAGCTCAAACCTCAGATTCTGACTTTGAAGGGCCAGAACCTCAAGTTCAAGCTCAAGAAAGGGGTTTAAGGAGAAGTACAAGACAAAGGTTTGGACCAGAACATTGGAAGCAAACCCGAGTGTACTACAACAACAAGGCAGTTGCT